>OZ014534.1:107640463-108958925 GCA_963966105.1 Volucella zonaria
TGAACAGAACATCATAAATCTCAGAGCTGTCATAACCATCTCAGGTGTGCGCTACAACTGTGTTGTGTTAAAATCCCAAACAACACTCTCTGACAACAGGGCGGACGGACATATAACTCTCATTTGACGAGCGTGTGATCTGCCACACAACAGCAACACAATCCATGCGGACGTGATCTGCACTTCATAGTGCACCCAATCTACGAGTTAACTCATCGCTCGCGCCTAATTGGAATCGGATGGAGAAATATCACTCTGCCGTGCCATGGCATAAAAAAGAAGGCGCGGCCCACCCAATAGCCAAGCCACTCACAGGCATACCGGCAACAGCAATTACCCCGTCCAATTTATTGTATCATCATCAGTTGTGGAGGCAATCTCTGACTCTGACACAATGGCAGATCGTTGGTAGATTGCCCGCTGGCAGTGTGCGCCATCTCGTAGAAGTCCTTCGAAATGGTGCGCGCTCACAGTGACACAAGAGCGCGCGCACTAAAACTAATTTGACATTCTAGCTGAACAGAGTTGAGCTGAGACGGGGTACTCAACAAGAAGACACGTTGCCGCCACCGCTGCTGTGGCAAAATAATCGCGCGCCACAGATTCATTTGAATGCCACCAGATGCTAATGTCAGATATAATAACCCCATCAGCATTGGTTCGGTGCCAGAGAAGGTCTCTGTCAACGGGGCAGGCGGAAATCGAGCAAATTTAATTGTTGGAATAGCATAAATCGGTTCTATTGCTTGCAACTGGATACTAGGTACTCTCGGGCGAACTTGTTCTAGGAGGTAGAGTGGTAAAGTCAAAGCGCAGCCCACACGTCATTTGCTTGATCTGAGAAATTCCGCGGGCTTAAGATGGAATTTATGGAGCCGCTGAGTGATTATCTGCATCAGCATCAGCTTACCATACTGACAGAGCGTGGAGACAATATTTTCCGTTGATTTGCGCTTAATTGCGCTCTGGGCGTCGTGGCGGCCCAAAGTATCGATGGTGAATGGCGACACAGTTAGCTGCTGTTTTAGTACTGGTTGTTGGTTGCTGGTTGCTGGTTGCAGGTATTGTTGCTGCTGCTATTGCTTTAGCTGTAGCCCGATTGACTCTGTGGTGAGTTAATTTTCCGCCGATAAGAAAGGGACTTTAATCGAGATACGGCAACTGACGTGATTTAACACCCGTGTTCGGGCCATGGGAATTAACGTTTAGCGATTGGAGGCCAAGACACCATTGATCGTTATAATCGATGAGCGTAATCGAGTTTTTTAGTTTTGTGGGCGGAAGGTTGTCGGTTGTCTTATGGCTCTATTGCCCCAACGGGATAAAGTATTTAGAGGGTTTGGCTCTGAGAATGCGAATCGAATTTCGGTTGGAATTAAGTGATCGGTTTAGATGGCAGCTGTTTTGGATTGCCAGGAGTAACACCTGCAAGTAACACAGCAGAATCATATGTGAACCGAGCTAAAGTTGGGGGGAATTCTTGAGATTTTTTCACAATGGATTGTCACTTAAGTGAGAGGTGTTTTGGTAGCAGAAGTCTTGCCAGAGATTAGTGATCAAAGATGCGAGGTATACAAGGTACGGTCATAGAATGATGTTTGCTGAGAGCAGATCCAAAGTGGATTTATGGTAATGAGGAAATGTTTCTTCTGAGAAGGATGCATTCAAGTTCCTCTTTAACCACTATTCGGACCAATTCTTAAAGTAGTAGTAGTACAACTTCTTCCTCGGCTCGTACAAAAAAATCTACTTATTTAAGCGTGAACCTTGGTACTATATTTTGGATCACCTCGCTAATGAGACGAAAATGTTTGCTGATGTTTTTGCATTTAAGCGGTCAAATTATTTCTTTTTCTTCTTCGAACTTCGGAAAGAACTTGAGTTTCTTTTGGACTAGATTTGCCGACGACTTTCGCTTAAGATGGAAGGACCAGCCTAATAAGTCTCAGATTTTTCTAATTTCGGTTTCACACTCTCTGCGAGAGCCTAGAAGGAGTGTACGAGTATTACCTAAGTAATGCATTGCCCTAGAAAACTGACTCTCGACTCTCGCCCCAAACCGAAGTAACCAATGTTCGAAGAACTGCTTTTCGGCGGAATCCATCCGAATTGTGCTCCCAATTCCGGGATTTAAATGGAAGAGCTCAAGAGCATTACCGACGTATTCGGTTTTTCTTCGCATTCCTGAAGCGGTAGTATATTACCGGCGTACTATCCCTGCTCTGAATTTATCCTTGAGCTTCAATATAGAGAAATCGCTCCGGCGGAACAAAGCCGCTCTTGGCACTTTACATCAAGGTAATAAGCTCCGAAAATCAGATTGATGTTCTTAGCTATCGCCCTTGCAACACGTCTTCGAAGCAGCTTCATCAGAAAATTGTCAATTATGTTGAGTCGGACCCTATTAAAGGGTGACCAGATAAGAAGGATAGGAATAATAAAACAACAACGGTTCCAATTTTTGATGGCTCAGTTCAATATGTGAGGCGTTACTCCGACAATAGCGGAGGTTGGCTTGTTAGCGTAGACTAAGAATTTGACGTAGCCCCTGAGAAAGTAATCGAGCGGTGTCCAATCGCATGATCACGGTGACTAATTGATGAACGGTCGCAGTGAGATGACCCAGTCTCCAGATTTCGCCTTCACAACTTCGACCGTTGTGTCGTTTATATAGCGCCGTCTTGTTGGAACCACACCTCGAACATATCGATCTAGTCGAGCTCTGACCCCCGGAAGTCGCTTAGGTAGGTAGGTAGGTAGATGAAACTGGCTGTTGGAAAGACCAACCCACTTAGGCCTCTTACTCATGGAACCAGTTTGCACTTATGGTGAAGCTTAGGAGACTGTTTACGTCAATATTCTTTAGATCGTTTAGGTCATTGTAGAAGAATGCTCCTAAGTGAAGTTTTCTTCTCTGAGAGAAAGCTGGACATGTATAGAGTAGGTGGAGGTTTGTTTTTTCCTTCTCCTCGTCCATGCAGCTTCTGCAGAAATCATTTGTAAAGACGCCAAGCCTTCTTGCATGTTTGCCTATAAGGCAGTGCCCAGTGATAACATCTATGATGGCGGTGAGATGTTTCCTATTTAGAAGGATCAGACTCTTAGAATGATTCAGATCCAGCTTTGGCCAGATCTATTTGGGCGCAAGACATATTGATCCCACAGTCCATCTAAGCTCTGGTCTTCTTTTAGCATCCAGCTTTAATATTGATTTGCACGTAACGATTGGTATACGATTATCTATGCAACCATTTCCGGTAGAATGGGTAGAGTGGTTCCAATTTTAGCGAGTTCGTCGGCCCTACAATTTCTTGGAAAGCCTCTGTGGCCCGACACCCAGAAAAGGTGAAGGTTGAACTGTTCTGCCATCTCCGTAAGAGATGATCGGCATTCAAGGGCAATCATACTGAATCCAGCGACTAGATAGCGACCTGACTATCCGAAAAGATGCGGATATCCTTTGCAGGTATCACGTTTTTCTTCAGCTAGGACAGAGCTTCTCTAATCGCAAAAATTTCCATCTGGAACGCGCCACAGTGATTTGGAAGACGGAACGAAATGAGATTGAGCTCATCTGAGAAAACACCGCCACCAACACCGCTATCGGTTTTGTTGTATTGTACATAGATCCATCTGCGTAGAAGTGGATTGATTTCTCCTCCATGAAAGCCTCTTCTTTCCAGAAGGATCTTGGAAGTCTTTGCTAAAGTTCAGGTATGATGTAATCGATGTTCTCTGCGAGGATGCCTAGTTTATCATGAATATTAGCGTGGCCAAATAAATTATTTGTCCACTGGGTAGTTGCGATCGCAGCTACATGCCTGCTGAAGATATCGAGGGGTGTCAAGTGAAACAGAACATCCAGTGCCGTGGAGGGAGTAGAGAGTAAGGCTCCCCTTATGCTTAGGCATGCTATAATTTGGACTCCGTAGGTAAGTATCGGTCTTATAACTGAGATGTATAGCCAGCGGGTTCTGCGAGGTTGAAGGCCCTATTTGTTCTCAAACCAGGTTGAGTGATTCATCACTTGAGGTTGTCCAAGAGCCATCGGTTTTTTTCAAACAACTTAACATCATAGGATTTGTAGAGAGGATTTTTCTTAGCCGCGATACCTCAGATGTTTCTGTAATTTTGTCACAGAATCATCTCAAGGATTGTAGCTTTGAGGGATTCTTTGTATGAGTACCAGTCAGTCACTTTTTCAGTACTTTTTGCTAAGTTGAATAGTTTTCTGCAAGTGTTTCTGAGCAGTCCCAATGCTGATGTCCACCAGTGCAGCTTTTTCTTGCCTCTAGGTGGAATAAGAGGGCAGAAAGTAGCAATAGCCTGATTGAGAGCCAGGGTGAATTCCTTGACTTTCATATCAAGCTCGTTGGTGTCACGCGAAAGACTTGAGAGTTCAGAGGATAGCGTTTCTGACAGTATTCCTTTGTATTTTGGCCAATCAGTTTTCCGGTAGTTCCGGAATGCTGGTTGACTGGGAGGAGCATCATTCAGGCTGCATTGGATGTATCTGTGGTCTGAAAAAGAATGTTCAGACGATACGATTCAGTTCGTTAGCATTTGAGTGATGCTGTCGGAGACAAGAGTGATATCTAGCACTTCCTGTCGCCTTCTAGTTATAAAAGTGGGCTCATTGCCAATGTTGCAATTAAAGAGGTTAGTACTTATAATATAGTCAAAAAGTGACTCACCTCTATCGTTGATGTCGGTACTGCCCCATACCGTGTGATGAGCCTTAGTGTCGTATCCGATGATGAGGTCAGTTTTTTTCCTTCCAGCCTCCAGTACCACCCTTTCTAGGTTATCACCATCGAGAGGGCCCACATGATCGTAGCTAAGATATGCCGATGCCAGCCAGTAGGAGAATTTGGCAGTCCCTAATCTGGGAACGGTTAAGTCGGGATCGCTGAAATTAGGAAGTAAAAATATATTATGGCTAGGTTTCGCTAACATACATGTTCTAATCTTACCCTTGTGTCTTGTATAGAGCGGAGCCTGTACAGTTGTCCCTAGTCTACAAACCATGCCTTCTCCGATCCATATTTCCTGGATTAGGATAATGTCTTCTGCGTTTTTGAAAGATGCGGAGTGAGTGCGGTCGAAGCCTTTTTTTAATGATGGAGATTAATATAAAGAAACCGTATCATTACTGTTCAAGTCCTCCGATTCTGAAGAGGTGCCCAAGAGCTCATTTCCTTTCTTTCATCGTATATTACTTCGTCATCGGTTTCCATCTTCGGCAGAATGTCAGAAGAGGAGACCGACGGCTTAATCGTCGCCTCGGATAGATGGAGACGTCGCTATCCATCTGGAAAAGATATCGGCGCTCCAAGATCTGAGGTTGTATTCGAAGTTCCAGTTAAAGGAGGAAGGTCGGTTAACATCGCTCTATGCCTGAGACCATTGACGGTAACGGTGTCTGCTTCCTCGTTTCGAAAGAAATAAGGTCCGATGATGCCACCATGCCGTAGACCGCATCAAACAGTCAATCTTTGTGCATGCATTGATGCTTGGCCGAACACTTGTGGATTATGTTGGCTCCAGTAACAGCAATTTTGCTAGTTGACATAACCGCTGCGCCAACAATGGGCCTGATTTTTTACTTTGAGGCCAAAATTAGGATCTCCGGCCTACATATCCAGCGCCTAGTTAGCGAACTCACGCCGTTGTCTATGGTTGTCTGGTTACAATTCTTGCGTCAATACAATCTTATACAGCTGTGGCCCCAAATTCAACCGCAAAATAAGCCGCGTTGACTTTCTGGCGATGTCCAATTCAGCTGATCGACACCGAATTGATACTCGTATTTCTGGGTCTTCTTCGATACTATGTTTTCTTCATTTCGCACCAATCTCTGTCTGGTTGGTGGCTTCAGATCCAAAAGACTGTACTCACACTCAAACTTTTCCACGTTGCAACAAATTGCCTTCTTACTGAAGCCGTGATGACGACCGACCTCACGATGAAATATTTTTTAATAATTTCCGCACGTTCAGCTAGCTTAAAACGTTGCATGTCCAAGTGGCAAACCTTACTGAATATTTTAACAGCAGGATGTCATTGGTAACTTTGGCTGCTGTTGAAACATAACAATTGGAAAAACTATCATTGGCATCTGGTCACCCGTTATAAGGAGCCGTGTTGGCATAACTCGTATCACATTATGACTGTTCTGTACAAGCCGAGACAAGTCCTTAGAAATTGAATCGAACACGCGAATCACTTCCATGTATTACGGTTCTATCACCACCAGCGATAATCAATGATTGGCCTGATTAAAGCCACGTAGCATATGACTTTTACCCTGGAATCAAGTTGACTATTGTGAAACAATCTTCTTGTCAGCGCTAAGGCCTTCTTCCTTCATGAAGAAGGCAAGACAAAATGTAAACAATTATCAAGGTATCCTACTACCCTTCTTACTGCCATTGTCAATGGTAGCCAAATTCCGACAATTATATCTGGTATCCCAGTGAAAAGATAAGACTGAATCGTCGATCCGCTCTGCTTTGTGGGATTAAACATCTTTCGAAAATCGAATGATCTGCATTCGATCAATCAATGCCTGAGCATTAGAATACGGCACAGTGACGATAAAGCCCTCATGCTGAGTGGAATATGAATTGTGAGGTTTATACCAGTACCAATAGACCATGTCTTGTAGATTGGAGCTCGATTTCTATTTATATGGCGTACATATCATGCCTGCCTAGAGCTTAGAAATCAGTTGATGTTTCGTAACAGGAGCCGCTGAGATTTCGGGATACGCTGCAGGCGAAATTTATCAAAATGTGGTGTACAATGTCTATGAACTATCCTGGCAAACATTCAGCTTATGTTACCTTTTCGGCATCGTCCTTTCGTATAAACGCAAATTTAATTTTCTCTGTATCTACTCATTTCAATGGTCGGACTTAGTCAATCGACAGCTTGATCGCATTGCGGTCAACGAGTAACCGAGGCCAACATCCAGCATTCTGGATATCCGAACGTTCCCAATGGCCAGCACTGACTCGAATCAACATCATATTGTGACAAATGCAAATATCCCTCAGTGTTCTAGAAGTATTTTGCTAATCGAGTGGCCTTTAATATCAATCGACGCCGCCGGCTGAAACCCAGTGGCAAGGTTGCCAACATCTCATCAGATGAATGCCGGCTAACGCAGCAAAGCAGAAAGCGTATAGAACGGCGCTGCAAAGGAGGACTAGACTAGACTAGGCTAGTGAGCTCTACGAGCAAAGAAGGAATAACGAGCCCCGGCTTGTGAAAAGGAAGAAAAGGAGCACCGGAAACATTGAAGGTTGAAAGAGTATGCATTACTAGGAGTCTACGATACTTTAGAAGCATAACCTTTATACTCAAGCCTCCTACTCAGTCAATTGAGTTTAACGAGGATAGCATTCCGGACATTTTAATGAACAACATCTTTTCGACTCCTACATTTCTATGTAACAAGGACAATTTTTTGTCCTAATCCAAGCCACATACCTGTTTTGGATTTACTCGTATAATTAGTGCACGCTCAAGGAGTTTTTGGGAAGGCATGATTAGGAAATAAAAAGCTCGGCAGGGCATTCCATAAGCGAGTTGCTTGGCTTAACTTGAAGGTCTGAAGGGCGGAATGCTATTGGCGGTGAAAAGACAAAGGCAAGGCGAAAGTCATTACGTCGGTGTTCAAGGGTGTTAATGGACTGTACAATATTGGCGTCATCTAAGAGTTTCATTGCGAGCTTTTGAATGTTATCTAGCAAAGAGGTCTTGGAAGCACCTGACAAGATGTGGACGTTGTAGTCCAATTTTGAGCGGATTAATATTGAGGCCAGATCAGACGAGGAAAAGTCTTTCTTAATCGCTTGACGAAACCTAGACATTTCGCAGCATTTTTGGCGACATCGGATATGTGTGTCAATGACAACTTACGTTGGAATGACCAACGTGGATGGAAAGTTTCTCGGTTTCAACGATGCAAGTATCATTCATAGTTAATGGTTGGGTGTTTGGATTTCACTTTTACAACAGCAGACATGTTCATGGTTCCCCAATTAGTTATGGTGATAATATTTTAATATAATGGGCTCTACATACGCTGCCATTCCCGTTCTACAACCGAAGAACAGGGATATGAGTCCTGCTGAAAAGCTGAATATGAAAAGCTGAGGGTACCATCGCCAGCAAAGGAATTTATTGGATTAGAAGTAGCAGGCAAGAGATCATTGCTGAAAATTAAAAAGAGTATCGGAGATAGAGTGGAGCCCTGTGGCACATCAGCATTTATTTCGTAACTATCAGACTTGAAACCATCCAAAACAAATTGAATTGAACTTCGCGAAAGGTAGTTTCTAATCCATTGGAGAAAAGATTCGTCGATCCCAAATGCCAAACTCTGTCAAATGCCTTAGAAATATCAAGTGCAGCTATCTTGCTTTCGCCAGATTGATGTACGCTTTGCTTCCATTTTTGAGTGAGCCATGCCATCAAATCACTAGTGGACCTGTTGCTACGAAAACTATATTGCCGGTCATTGAGAAGTTTTCGTGTTTCGAGATATTTGAGTAGCTGACGGATTATCAGCGTTTCCATGACCTTGGAAAGAAGGGACGTAAGTGCAATGGATCTGTAGGAGGAGGGGGAAGTGGATTCGCCTTTTTGAAGGACGAGCGCGACTAATGCTGTTTCCCATCTTCTCGGAAAGAGTCCTAAAGGGTAGGATGGATGTAAAAGCTTACGCAGCGGCTTTGCCAGCGAGGGGGAACACCTCTTCAGAAGCAGGTGATATACTACCTTGATCAAAAAGTATTCAGAAAATTTTAAATACAAGTTTATTCATCTAAATCTATATTGTCCCCTGCAGAGTAATCCCCATCGACTGCAACACACTTATGCCAGCGCTTGATCCAATCCTCGAAACATTTTTTATATTCGGTTTTCGGTATGTCCATCAGTGCTTCCTGCGATTTTTCCATTACTTCCTCTCGGTTGCTGAAACGCGTTCCCCGTTGTGGTTTTTTTAACTCGATTGAACAGAAAGAAGTCACAGGGAGCCAAATCAGGTGAATTCAGTGGCTGTTGGATGGTATTTGTTGCATTTTTTGTCAAAAACTTACGAATAATGATGGCTCCTTGCGACTGCGCGTTATCATGGTGCAAAATCTACGGGTTTTCTGCCCACAATTCTGGTCTCTTTCGGCGAATTGCTTCACGCAAACATCTCATAACGCCAGACAGTAAGGCCTTCTGGCAAAAATTTATGATGCACTACACCGCGACCGTTATAATCCATGAAAACCGTGAGCATTGCCTTCTTTTTTGACTGAAAACGACGTAGTTTTTTTGGTCTCGCCACTCACTTGCCTGATGTCTGAATTGCGTGTCGTACTCATAAACCCACGTCTCGTCTCCAGTAATAATCCTTTTGATGAATGTGGGATCGGATTCAGTCTCGCAAATCATCTCTTTTGCGACGTCAACATGGTCTCTGTTTTGCATGAAATTGAGGTCTTTTGGCACCAACTTTGCTGCTACACGACGGAGACCCAAATCATTAACCAAAATGTCTTGCACGGATCCATAGGTAATGTTCAAGTTCTCCGCTATCTTTCTGATGATTAATTTGCGGCTATGGACCAACATTTCTTTTACTCGTACTTCATCAATGTTTTCGTCGGTTTTCGATGTCGATGGTCTGCCTGCGTTCACCATCTTCGATTGACTCACGACCACTTTTGAACCGCTCGTGGCACTGGTAAACGACCATTTTTTTTAGGGAATCGTTGCCGGTACACTTTTCCAACATTTCCAAAGTTCGCGCACCATTAAATCCGTTTTTTACGCAAAATTTAATAGAAAAGTTCGTGTTGCAAATTTAAATCTATAAAAAATTGTAAAAAATCGCCAACACACACAGAGGTAGATATACTCTTGGCTACGTAACTTTTGCAAATGTCAAGCTACGATGCTAAGATTTAGAAAGGATATCAACAAGGGATTTGCCAACTTAACAAAAAAAACAGAACTCAAATCGGAACAATGGGAGCGCCACGGTTGGGTGTGGCCGGGAACTTTTTGATCAAGGTGGTATTTCATGAGCGCTTCCATGACCTTGGAAGGAAGGGACGGGACGTAAGTGCAATGGAGTTGTAAAAGAAAAGATTAGGATTGATAAAAAAGCGTATGCAGTGGTTTTGTCAGCGCTGAAGAACTTTTTTCAGAAGAAGGGCGGATATACTCGTACCATCTGGCCGAGCGGATTTGTATACATGAAGATCTTTAAGCACTCTAGCAACTACACGAGTGCGAACGTGGATTCGTCCCATTGAAATGACACACTCTGGAGAGTCAGAACTGGCTGCGAAGTGCGTTCGAATCTTAGAAAGTGCGCATCAAGATTCCACTTCTTCAAAACATCATTCTTTTCAAAATTGCTCAGAGAAGGAGGAAGTCCTGATTACTGAGCAAAGGAGAAGCCAGCCTGTTGTAGAGAAAACGACACATTCTAGTACCAACTGAAGGGTTTTTCATTAGATGCCCCCCATTCGCGGTCATTTGCGATTACATTACGTGCGTGCACTCGAAGTAATTGTCCAGAAAAATGAAAAAATTGGAACCGACTTATTTATTCCATAATGTGGCTATGCCAGCAAGACATGAGTCAAGAGTCAGTACGTGAACATCGTAATCATTCTATTCAACGCCGTTCTCAGGAGCGTTGGGCGTCTCTCGAACGTTTCTGTGGCATATTTTGCGAAGACATTGAACCATACGTCCGTATAAGATTGATTGGCACAAGAGTTAAAGCCAAACGACCATTGTTAACATCGAACTTTAGCTGTCGGTAATCGAGAAACTATCCTCAATGACAGGCCACATTTATGGTAAATGGCTTTGTACGAGTAAGTCAGCAAAGTCCAGCCGTAGGTTTTCCAACAGCAGCCATTATGTACAAACAAGTTGCCTGTTTCATGTGGTTTTCTTCGGCCGTGTTTGTTCCTAGTTGATGCCGGCGAGCCGTTAACCGCTATTGCTCCATGCTAACCAATATTTCTGGGAATTCAATGAAACTGGAGAACATTTGGTTTCAACAGGACGGGGCCTCTAGTCAAATAATTTACTTCGGTGATAGTCTTGTTGCCAGAAATGTTGTCGGATGGCCGACCTGCTCCTACGATTTAACACATTTCGAATCTTTTCCTTGGAGCTATAATACATTCGATTTGGATGTACTCGTGTTATGTACATGCAAATTTGTAGATTAAATGTCTGATCTATGCCAATAAGCCAGAAACCTTAGACCACTTGGAGGGGAAGATTCTATGTGAGATTGCTGGAATATCGGCCGAATTATGCGGGAAAAGTCTTGGTTGGTTATGGTACAATACCAATTTACTGAAAAGAAAATCCAGGCGCATCTAATGCAAAGCCCTGTAGCCACCATCGTATCCTTTCTAAAATTTACTCCTGCTGCAATCATGCACTAATTCGAGTACATCCCAAGCCCATTCAACCTTCCGACGCTTGACCCTCTTTCAATCCTTCAAGCCAGCTCAACTTTCACTTTATGTCTCGTCTCCAAAGTTCCCATCCGGATGGCTGGGGATTCGGAATCAGAACTCGAGAATTAATTGCCGACTTGCCAGACTTCAAGGTCAACGAAAGTGATGTGTCTGTCTTGCCACCCGAAATTACAGGTTACTCCCGTCGCTTGTCATTCAAAAAAAAAAAACAAAAAAACAAAAAACATGGATAAGCCGTTTTAATTCGAATATTTTTTATTTTTTTTATTTTTTTACATGACAAACGACACCGAGTATAACTACGGGCTGAGATAAAGCCACCATGCTACAGACTCATTGTTTAATTAGCTGGCATATTCGTACGAAACCTCCTGGTCTGACCCCATATCTGACGGCTGGAACGAACAGTGATTAATTTCGTACAACAATGATTTTCTAGGTACACAACAACAACAACAACAACAAAAAAGTGGCATCCCTCCATTGTTCGCGCCTTCTCACTGCCCTAACCCCTGGAACGCCTTTATGTCTCCTGTCTTTGGGCTCTGTGACTTGTGTCATTACAAATTGCGATCCGCTTATTTGCGCTAATTTACATATACACGAGGTGTATCACTAGTAAGGTGACTGTTGGCTTTTGTTAATAAAACAAAAAAGCCCACCTTTTATGGTTGCTTGTTGTTGTTGCAATCTGATGGTTTGTTGTTGCTGTTGGTTTGGTTATTTTGTGGCTTGTGCTTGTGGAATTTCTGGTTCTAGGTGGACTGTAATTAGTCACAATTGACTGGTGAGGTTCTGTTCATTAAATTGTTTAATTTATTAGGTCATTAATGGGGCATTCGTCTGGTGATATCTCGAGGTATACCTTGAAGAGTCATATGTGGCATGAGGCTGACTGACTACTACAGTATAAGTCGTCTTTGTTTGAATGGGCTGTGTGATTTGTGTATATGGAGACACCCATAAGCTGGGAAATTTGAAATGATTTTCAGCCAATTTTGGCTGATCTTCCAATTAACCCGAACTCACGGTCTCAAGGGATCATCTAACAAATTGCATGACGTTCGAGAGTCTACCAAGATAGCAGTTCTTAGCTATGTAGCCGTCCAAGACTGTTTTTGTGTTACCAAAATCATGCGGTGTACCCTTCATAATAAGGAGACCAACTAAGCTGACATGTTATTGGCCCGGGTCTACCCCGGACAACTTTATTAAGCTTATTAACAAGCAAAAACTTAAAACTAGACTTAAAACTAACAAAGATATTCTTAATCTAATAGGGCGAGGAGAAATGGTGGACGAGGGAGATTTTAGGGCAAGTTGAGCAGAGCTTTTTTTATTTCGTGTTTGCTGCTATTTAGGTCAAAGACTTTGGCGTAGTTGTTCGTTATACGCAACATTCTAGATATGGGTTCAAAGTGACCGTAGTTGGTGCGGTGAGTTCGGATCAGGAAGAGTGGAACAGGTCTTAGATTACGGGGATTGGGAGTGAATGCAATATTTTGCGTTATTCTCGAGCACTCGATGTTTCCAGTCAGTAACTGGTGGTATGCATGCTAATTAGTTTTAGCCTATTTTCATAGGGCGGTAATCCAGGGTAGACCACGAAGTGCTAAACGGATAAACCAGCGTTGGACTGCTTCTATTCTTTGAATGTGTATTAGTTTATAGGGTGACCAAACTTGGCTGCAATATTCGAGAAGAGGCCTTACAAAAGTAATGTACAGGGACTTTGTAACGTAAGGGTTGGAAAAGAATTTTCGACCAGCGTTTGATAAAACCAATTGCAGAGTTAGCTTTATTTATAATGCTGTCAATATGTGAGTCGAAATTCAATTCTCTGTCACAAATTATTCCTAGATCCCGTACTTGGGTAGTGGAAGGAATAAGCTCATCGCAGATGAAGTAGTTTCATGGAGGGGGAGATAGACGTTTGCGGGAATAGGTTATCGCTTGGCATTTGCTGACATTAAGTACCAAAAAGTTTTGCTTGCACCATACCGAAAACTTATTTAAGTCATCTTGCAGGCAATGGGAGTCAGAAGGCAATGAAATGACTTTGGAGATTCTCATGTCATTAGCGAAAATAGAAAGATTACAATTCGTTAAAATGAGATTTATGTCGTTAATCGTTAGGATAAAGATGATTGGTCTAAGGTGACTACCCTGAGGGACACCAGATGTTGCTTTAATGGGGTCGGATATTGAAGATCTGAAGATGACCCTGTATTCTCGGTGTTCTAAATGGGATTTGGTCCATGCCATAAAATGAGGGGAAAAGCCAAGTTTTTTTAGTTTAAAAATGATAAGTTGGTGAGAAATTTTATCGAATGCCTTGCTGAAATCAGTGGAAATAGAATCGACTTCATCACCGTCTTCTAAAGCATGAAGCGTCCTAGAGACGAACTCTGTTAAGTTAGTGATCGTTGATTTACCTTTCATGAAACCGTGCTGATTTGTACAGATAGTTCTCCTACAGTACGGAAACAGTTGTTGATAGACTATGCTTTCAAAAAGTTTGGGTATGCAAGAGAGTTTTGCTATGGGCCTATAATTATCGACTTCGGCCTTACTTCCTTTTTTATGAATAGGGATGATGTAAGATTCCTTCCATAGAAAAGGGAAAGTATCTGTTGAGGCAGACAAGTTAAATAGGGCAGCAAGGGGAGGACCGAGATGGTTAACACACTCTTTTATTACAATAGCCGGAAGGCCATCAGGGCCGGATGAAAAATCATCTTTAAGTTTGGTAATGTTTTCAGAAACTGGATGATGTCTCAGGATAGTTTCTCATATAGCTAAAGTAACTAGGATCGGATTCAGCTGTTTCCTTAGATTTATTAAAATGACAGGCAAAGAAATTTGCAATGGTTTTCGGGTCGGCAGAAGATTCACTAAGAAATTTGAGAGCAGATGGGTAGCCGTCTGACTTTCTTTTGGTATTAACAAACTAGTAGAAGGGTTTAGGGTCTGAGACTAAGTTAAATTGCATGCGGTAGAGGTACTCAAGCTAAAGAGACTCACAAAGTTCAGAAAAACGATTCTATACCAATCGATAATTACAGTAGTCGGAATCAGATCGGGTCCTTAAGAATTAATGCCACAACTTGTTTCTGTAATTACGGAGAGAGCGCAACTCCTTGTTGTACCAGGGAGGAGCTGACATGCAGTCCTTTCGGAAGGTATATGGAACCGATTGGGCAAAGCAGGAGAAAATTAACGAATAGGACGTTGATAGGGCAAGATCAATGTTAGTTGTCTCAGCAATAAAGTCAAAGTTAATGTTGCTGATGAGGTTTTTAAGTTTTTTTAAAGTCGGTTCTTCGGAAGTAAAATGAAAATGAATTTTCCGAATCGACACTTGTGTTGCCATTTTCATATGAGTATATAATTGACAAAGGGGATGAAGGCGGTCTAGGGTAGAAAGAAGGTGATCACTCCTATAAACGACACAGTTATCTGAATCCGATGTGAAGACAAGGTCAAGTTGTCTGTTCATTGTGTTAGGTATTCCACTAATCTGATATATGTAGACTTGAGTTGGTTAGGGAGTCCACCATCAATATTTCTATTTCTGAGGACGAATTAAGAGAGACGAAATGAGACGAAATGAGACGAATCGTCGGAAGGCCCCCATTTAAGTTGAGGGAGGTTGCAATCCCCTACTAGAATAATACAGTCTTCAGGTTGTGCATTATCAATCAGAAAATCCACTGCGTGAACTGCAGGTCGATAAGACTCAATTGGTTGGAATGGGTGAATGTAACAACAAAGTACCTAAGGGCATTGTGGACTGGAGGATACAGGATTTAGTTTGTTAGGAACTGTAATAGTTTTTAAAATTTGAACGAGTTCTTTGCAAGTGGGAGAGACGTTTAGAGCTGACATGCGAAGACAGCGTGGAAAGATCATTATGAACTTCATCGGAAGAGATGTCGAAACTCTCATGGTAGCGAACGAAAATTTGCATCAATTCAGCTGGCTTAATAGGAAGACCTTCTCGTTGAATCGAAACCATAATGTTGGTTTTGGTTATGCCATCAATTTAATTAATTTTAGTGGGGGCGAAAGCCCCCATTTATTCGGCTTAATACAAGCTATAACTTAAAATTACTAAAACTTAAAACTAAGGTTGGTTATTCTAGTGAAGGAGAACCGATTTGAGGTAGAAGTGGTGCGGTGGAAGTCAAAGACGCTAGGGTTTGAATTAATTTTTCGTAGCATGCGGGAGATTGGTTCGTTCGCGCCGTAGGTGGTGTGGTGGGTTGGGAGATAGAAGAGACGAGGGGTACGTAGATTACGAGGGTTAGTGTTGAGGAAAATAGAATTGTGAAGGGACGTGCATTCAACCTGACCTGAAAGAAGTCGATGAATGAAGAGAAAGTCGGCTGCATCTCTGCGTTCCTCAAGGGTGTTTTGGTTAATAAGGTTGAGATGGTTTTGATAGGGGGGCAGAGTAAAAGAATCATCCCAGGGCAAACCTCGAAGAGCGAATCGAAGAAAACGGCGCTGGATGCTTTCGATTCTCGAGATATGAACGCGATGATATGGGGACCATACTTGACTGGTGTACTCTAGGAGGGGACGAACAAAGGTAATATAGAGGGACCTGGTCACGTATGGGTTGGTGAATTCTTTGGACCATCGTTTTACAAAACCTAGTGCAGAATTGGCTTTTCCCATCCATATGCAAACGGAAGTTGAGCTCCCTATCACACAAAATGCCGAGGTCGCGAAGAGATTCAACGGAGGAGATAGGTTGGTTGTGGAGAAGGTAGAGTCGGGGAGGAGATTGGTGCCGCTTATGTGAAAAGTTGATGGATTGGCATTTGGTGATATTAAGTTCCAAACAATTTTTGAGGCACCAGATCGAAAAACTATCAAGGTCTTGTTGAAGGAGGAAGGAGTCATGGGGAGAGGAAATGGTTTTAAAAAATTTGGTATCGTCGGAGTAAAGGGAGACAGACGAGTGTTTGATGATCCTATCGAGATCATTTATGGTTAATATAAAGAGAACGGGACCGAGATGGCTACGTTGAGGAACTCCAGAGGTGGCCAAAAATGGAACGGAGTGGGCTGACCTAAAACGAACACTGTAAAAACTGTTTTCGAGGTAAGAGGATATCCATTTTAACAGTATGGGTTCAAAGCCGAGGGCAGACAATTTGAAGAGTATTAATCGATGAGAGATTTTATCGAAGGCTTTGCTAAAATCGGTTGCAACTACATCGACTTCGTTGCCGTTCTCTAGGGCAGATATGGCAAAGGATACGAATTCAACGAGATTTGTGGTGGTTGACCTACCCTTTAGGAACCCGTGTTGTCTAGGGGAAATAAGTGATTTGCATTGGAAACTTAGAGCTTCATACAAAATACTTTCAAGGAGTGTGGGTACGAGTATATGGGAGAGTTTAGCGATTGGACGATAGTTTGTTATTTCGTTCTTTAACCCTTTTTTTTGGATCGGGGTTATAAAGGAGGTTTTCCAAACCTGAGGAAATTCTTCTTGTGAAAGGGATAGACGAAAGAGATCAGAAAGGGCAAGGGAAAGAGACGAAGAACATTTTTTAAGAAATATGGCAGGGAGGCCATCTGGAGTTGGTGTAATTTAAATTCGATATAGGAGGGGTCCAAGATGTGAGAGAGAAGTGGGCCATTGGAGAAGTTCAGTAGATAACGAAAATAGGATGGATCTGGTACAAAGGAGTCGTTGGTGAAGGATTGTTTAAAGAAGCTGGCAAATAGGTTGGCAATCGTGAGTGGATCGGTTGATGACTTGTTGTTGAAAGAGAGGGAAGGAGGGTAACCATCGGACTTTCTTTTGTAGTTAACAAATTGGTAAAAGGACTTAGGGTCTTTATAAGGTTGACTTGCGCATTGTTAAGGTAACGCTGGTAAAGGGAATCGTAAAGTTCGGTGAAATGAAGATAAGCACCAAGATAGTTGGAATAGTCGGACAAGGATCTGGTACGCAGGAAAACAGCCCATAACTTGTTTCTCTTGTTTCGTAAGGAACGAAGCTTGCGATTATACCAGGGAGGACTAGTAGATGATGTTTTAAGGCGGGAAAACGGAACGTAAAGGCTGAAAGAATTAAATATTTCTTTATAAAAAATGGATAAGGCACCATTTACGCTTAGGTTGTGAAAGTTAAAGGGGGATCTGCTAAGATAGTCACTGATTTTGTGAAAGTTTGCTTTGTGAAAGTCGTAGGATGAGAGAGTTGTGGGAGGAGTGGACAGGAGAGAAGAGTTATGAAAAAATGAAAGTAGAAGGGGGGGTGGTAGTTGTCGATTGTAGAGAGAGATAGGGGACAAAGTGAGACTGAGGAGTTAATTGAATCTGTTGTGAAAATAAGGTCTAGTTGCCTGCCCATATAGTTGGATACACCACTGACTTGGCATAGACTTGAGTCTGTTAAGCGATCTAAGAAGAGACATTCCTTAGCTGAGTTGGCATTTGAAGCGATGAAGAACGATTGATCGTCTGATGGAATCCACTGTAGCTGAGGAAGATTAAAGTCGCCGAAAACAAAGATATCGTCAGTAGAGTCAGACAGGTCAATTAAATAGTCGATCGCATCGACAACAAGTTGGTAAGCTTCGGTAGGTTGAGCTGGCAGGATGTAGCAACATAAAACGTAAAGGGACTTGAAGGGGAGTGATATTTTTATAGCGACAAAGTCGACTTTAGAGGATGAAGAGATGGTAATGGGAGAAGAGTTAAGGCTGTTGTGGATCGCCAGTAGGATGCCTCGACAGGGGGAATCATCATGTGGGCGGGTAGGATCGTCGTCGCGAAAAACATTAAAAGTAGGAGGGAACAATTCCTGGTTCTTTATGTCAGGAATCAAATTGGTTTCAGTCAAGGCGTAAATATCAAAGGGAAGAGAATGCAATTGACGTAGGACAGCATTGGTTTTAGAGCGAAGACCTCTTACATTCTGGTAGTAAAATGTAAGAGGGATGTTGTGGGATGGAGATGTATGGCGGGATGGTTTAAGTGCTGACGAGGAAGACACGTTATGGACGAAAAAATTTATCGTGGTCAGCTCGGCTTCGCTGTAGGTGTGAGACTCGTTTAGAGTGAACGTAGTGGCCGAACGCAGCCAAGTCGTCTGCTACTTTCTGAGGGGACATGCTAAAAATCTCGTGGTACCTGACATAAAGGTTCCTGAGGCTGATAGGGTCGGTAGGGAGGCCTTCCTGCTGGATGGATACCATGACGCTGGTTTTGGTCTTCCCTTCGTAGCAGACCGAGTCCGATTTGTCGTGTAGATAGGCGAGAAAGAGACGAATGTTTTCATATATCTTTCTCTCTCTAAGCCTAGAGAGTGCATAGCGACTTTCTGTAGTTCCATTGGTTTGCTGGGTTAGTTTAACTGTGGAGGGAAAAAGAGGATCAAGAATAGGGGCAGTGGAGGAAGGAGATGGAGATTCGTGGTTGGATATGGAGTTGGGCGCCGGATGAGATGTTGGGTTTAGGGTATGGGAGTTAAGAAAATTAGGGTACTTAGCTCCAGTTTGTAGGTCGAAGTTAGGAAATGAGTTGTTTGCTGGGATCGGTGGCGTAGAAGATTGAGAAGGGATAATATGGGTGGTTGGGGTTAAGTTGAAAGAGACGCGTTGGCGCGGGGGCTTGGGTGGAACATTGGAAATTAGCGGATTAGAGGATTGGTGTGTAAGGGCTTTGTGTCGGATAAGTGAAGAGGGGGGACTAAAATCGGGGAACAAATTCGTTTTGAAGCTCCAGTTGGGATCGGGATTAGAGCTTCGTTTTTTATTAGCTTGCTTTTTAGTTGGAAGGGGGTTTGGGAGCGGTCTTTTTTTAAGCTTATCGTTACGTTTATTTTTAAAATTTTAGATGTCGTCGACACGTGGGTTTTCTCGTTCCTCAGAGCATTTGGTGATACTTATCTTCCCAGGTTTAGTGGCCTTACCAGGGGAAGTGGGGAATAACCATGAATATTTGGTTGGGATGCTGATTTTGAAGCTGCACGAACTATTGGAGTCAGCAGGGGAAATCAATGCAAACAGAGTTGAGTTTGTCGTGCAAGTAGGCAAGGTAGAGCCGAACATTTTCATAAATGCGGCGGTCTCTCAAACGAGATACTACGTAACGACTGTCATCATTCATATCAGAAAATTTTTTAGTAAGTTTGACAGTTGGTGGAGGGAGTGGGTCAAGGTATTTCGGGTAAGAATCGAGGGCAGGCGAATTAAGAGAACGAACGGATGAAGAAGGGACAGGTTGTTCAAGCACCCCGGAACTAGAATCTTGACTAGTGAGGGGGGTTGGATCAGGGGGATTGGTAGATGAAGATGAGGAAGAGGTGGTTGGGTTTAGTATATGGGAGCTGATAAAATTAGGATATTTGACTGATGGCAACGTTAGTTGGAACTTGGGTAGAAAGCGCAGGAGCAAGATTAAATAAAACTCTATTTTGAGGCGGCTTTAAAGATTTGGTGAGGGGAGCGAGATGATTTGGTGTCGCGACTCTGGTGTTATTTTTGGATGGTGCAAAGGGGGGTAGGAGCGAGGAGAATCTTGGAAAGATTTGGTTCTTAAATGACCAGTTTTGGTCGGGATGTTGATGGGATAGGGCAGAATTGTGGGTGCTATCTTTTCTTTTATTAGCAAACTTATTACATACCATATCCTTCCGTTGGATGATGACCATCTTTTACGAGATTGGTATGCTGTCCGAAGATTTGAACATCCAATCGTATTTGGTGGGTATACGTATTTCAAAACACATGCCGTTTTTGCTCTTCACTTTGCCAACTTGTTTACACTTGATGTCTTGTATACTAAATTTCTTCCTAAAAAGGTCTTGGCTTGCGTGACGTCGGGCACCTTGGAGATAGAAAGTAGATATCTTCGGTTTTTATTTAATTTTTGAATTCTGTTGGTCCGTTCAGGGAGAGTCCAGGATGTCCCAAAAGCCGTAATTATTGGCAATGGTCTTGGGACGGGATTGGTGATCGAAGTTGTATTTATCGAAGTGGGTTGAACGGGGGCTTCGGTGGTAATGGTTATTGAATGAGTTGGGGCTGAAGTGGTTGAGGGTGATGTATATAGCTCGTCGTGTAAGGATTGGTTACACGGGCTTACTGCCGATGGAGGTGCGTCCGGCTTACTAGAGATGTGCTTTAATTCCTCCAATATCTGCATTGTGGTTGATCTAGTGGATGCAGCTTCCTCACTTAGAAAATTGAGGTCATGTTGGATGGATCCGATGTTTTCGGTATGTTCAGCATGCTTGAGATGTAGAAGAGTGGATTGGTCAGTCAACGTTGACATAATTTTTCCCAACTGAATTGAAGTTGACTGAATCGCTGGTAACGCGTTTGTGTAGTGAGACTTATCAAAATCTGCTAATTTAGTTATTTTAGATCGCAGGGATTGAATAGTTTAGGTTATCATGGTTCTCGGAAATTAGTTTGGTTACATTTATACTAGTCTACAAGCCCAATTAGTTGCTGGTCATTACATTTTATAGCCAGCATTATATGTGCCAGGGAGATGGTCCGGCACTCTACACAGAAAAAGCAGAATATGATCTTATACTCTTCGAGATGAGATTTCGCGTTTCTGCTGAAACCAATGCATATGGGATGGAATTTCTTTCCACATATCCCTTTGCATGTAATCATTTCCACTGTGTTAGTAGGTACAGCGCAGTCAGCAAATCCACAGGAAGACATGGTTAAATCAGATCAGAGTGCAAGTAGGTTATTAATTATTTTTATTTTTTTTATTTTTTATTTTTAAAGACACAAAGTCACTGTGTTTTGATGACACTGAGAATTTATGGTATAAGCGATTGGGAAGAATGGGGCCAAACATGAAAAAACCAAAAAAAAAGGAAAAAGGTTAAACAGAAAAACAAATAGTCACAGATTATCGCGGAGCGAAATTAAAACACGTCCGAACTTGACGGTGGGTAAGATAGGAGGTATTACGGGACGGACCTCATTAAATTAAGAAAAATAGAGAGAGAGTAACTGACTTCATTTTGATGGGAATCGTTAGGGTCTTATGAGATTTTCGATTAGGTTGTGCCCGGGCAGGGTAGGTTAGGTAAAAGTGGTTGTTGGAAAGATCAATTTGAGCTTCTACTAAAGCGTAGGAGACTGCTAATGTCTATATTCTTTAGATCGCTTAATTCATTGTCGAAGAAAGCTCCTAAGTGGAGTTTTCTTTTTTGGGAGAGTGCTGGACATGTACAGAGTAGGTGAGGGATTGTCTCTTCCTCGTCCTCGTCTATGCAGCTTCTACAGAAATCATTGGTAAAGACGCCAAGGCCTCTTGCATGCTTGACTATAAGGTAGTGTCCAGTGAAGACACTAATGTTGGCGCTGAGATGTTTCCTATTTAGTAAGTTTGATCTTAGAGCGATTCAGATCCATGTTGGTCCAGTTCATCTTAGGTTTGTCCTTTTATTATCATCCAGCTTTAAGTTCGAGTTCATCGGCCCAACATTTTCTTGGAAAGCGGTCTGGCACCTAATATAGGTGAACGTTCTGCAATCTCTCTAAGAGATAATCGGCATTCAATGGAGGTTCTAGGATTTGCTAGCGGCCTGACTATCAGAAAAGATGCGGATATCCTTTGGAGATATCGCGTTTTTCTTCAGCCAGGTCCGGGCTTATTTAATCGCAAATATTTCACACTACAGTGATTTGGAAGGCGGAAGGAAAGGCTTAGATTTAGCTTATCTGAGAAAACACCGCCACCAACCCCGAATAGCTGCAGTCGCAGATACTTGGTTGCTGACGATATCTAGGCATATCAAGTGAAACGGAATATCTAATGCCGCAGAGGGAGTAGAACGTAGTGCTCCGCTTATGCACCAACACGCTGTTCCTTGGACTCTGTTTAGTTTGTTACCAGTGCACCAGGCAATAACCCCGTAGGTAAGTATCGGTCTTATGACCGAGACGTATAGCGAGTAGGTGATGCGAGGTTGAAGGCCCCATTTGTTCCCAATGGCTTTTTTGCAAGAGGATAAGCCTACTGTAGCTTTCTTGACTATTTCTTGAATGTTACGTTTCCAGTTTAGTTTCCTGTCAAAAATGAGACACAGATATTTTGCTGTATCGGAAAAGACTAAGCTGGTACCGTTTATTGAGGGACGGTCTATGATTGCAATTTTATGTTTCCTGAAAAGAGGACAAAATCAGTTTTATGGTGGTTCACTCCTAATCCGCTGCGACCTGCCCAACGGGTTAATCTGTTGAGATTTAGTTGAAGGAGTTCTTTAATGGTATTAAGATGCTCATCTGAGACGGTTATAGCAAAGTCATCTGCGTAGGCAACCACCCTTCGATCCAGGTATATCGGCAGTACATTAACCACTATGTCCCTAAGAGCGGTGAAATGGCACCGCCTTGCGGCCTACCACTGCTGATACATCTTTTAGAAGAAGACCCACTCAGTTTGGAGCTGATTATCCTGCTACTTAGCATAAGACTGATCAACTCCCCAAGTAACTCGTCTAAATGCAGAGTTGACAGCGCAGCCGTGACTGCGTATGTGTTGACGTTGTTAAAGGTGCCCTCTACGAGTATGTCCAGGAAAGCGATCATTGTGCACTCTCTATACTGTAGGGATCGTTTTGAGCCGTTGGCAAGAATATGATAGACTTATAGGTCTGAAGTCCTTTAGGACAACTTGAGAGCATTTTCCGGCTTTGAGAATGAAAACTACATTGACTGCTCCCCATGATAGTGGAATGTGGATCAGTTCTACACAGCTCCACCTGATATTCGCTAGTGTAGGCAGGGGGCCTTTGTAGCTCAGAAGGTATTATACTGTCCGGACCAGCAGACTTTTTTGGTTTGATGCTACGCAGGGCACAAAGAAGTCTTATAATCAGACCATGAATTTTGGCCACGGTTGCAGTAGTCCTGTTTTGGTTGCTACTGGCCGCGAATAGGCAGCTACCTGGAAGCGTCCAGTAGCAGGTTGTGTGATTCATCACTTGGGGTTGTCCAAGAGCCATCGGTTTTTTTTTAAAACAACTAGGCATCATACAATTTGTAAAGAGGATTTTCCTTAGCCGCGATGCCTCAAATGGTTCTGTAATTTTGTCACAGAATGATCTCCAGGATTGTCGCTTTGCCTTCCTCAGTTCTTTTTTTATATATTTTGAGGGATTTTTTGTGTGAGTCCCAGTAAGTCACTTTTCTTGAATTAAAGGGCAGGAAGCGGCCAAAGCCTGATGGAGAGTCAGGAAGAATTCCTTGACTTTCATGCCAAACTCGTTGGTGTCACGCAGGGGACTTGCGAGTTCAGAGGATTGCATCTCTGATAGTATTCCTCTGTATTTTGAACAATCAGTTTTCCGATAATTCCGGAATGCTGGTTCGCTGGAAGGAGAATCACTCAGGCTGAATTGGATGTATCTGTGGTCTGAAAATGATTGTTCTGGCCATACAATCCAGTTCGTTAGTGATGTTGTTGGAGACAAGAGTGATATCTACTAGCACTTCCTGTCGGTTTCTGATTATAAATGTGAGCTCATTGCCAATGTTGCAAACAATGAGGTTAGTACTTATAACATAATCAAAAAGTCACTCACCTCTATCTTTGATGTTGGTACTGTCCCATACCGTATGGTGAACATTAGCATCGCACCCGATGATGAGGCCAGTTTCTAGCCTTCCAGCTTCCAATACCACCCTTTCAAGGTTATCAGAAGGGAGAGAGCCCACATGATCGTGGCCAAGATATGCCGATATCAGCCAGTAAGAGCCCTTAGCAATCTTTAGCCTAGCAACGGTTAAGACGAGGTAGCCGAGATTAAGAAGTAAAAATGCATAAGGCTATGTTTCACTAACATAGAAGTTCTAATCATACCTTTCTCTCTTGCATAGAGTGGACCGTGTACAGATATCCCAAGTCCACGAACCACGCCTTCTACGATCCATGGTTCCTGCATTAGAATGAAGTCTCCTACGTTTTTGGAAAGACGCAGATTTTTTTTTTTATAATTTGCACGCGCTCAAGGGATTAAGTACCCTTAAAACGTTTGCACACAGCGCGGGCGAAGAAAAGTTAGGGAGGATAGAAAGAGAGGTACCGGTGAACGTTGGTTTTAAATGTTTGAAGGTTATAATGACTAGGAAATAAAGAGCTAGGCAGGGTATTCCATAAGCGAGTTGTATGGCTTAGGAACGAATCACGATATTTTAGAGTACGTCCGAAAGTGGGCTTGCGGGTATACTGATGAGCATTCATAGCGAGACGGGTGTTACTGTTAATAGTCTGAAGGAGCGGAATGTTACTGGCGATTTCTATGGAGCACTGGTGATGGAAATAGCGATAAAACAGAGTGAGACACGAGACCTTACGTCGGTGTTTGAGGGTGTCCATTGTTTGAGTGATATTAGTATCACCTATGAGTTTTATCGCGCGGTTTTAGATCCTATTTAGCAGGTGCAGAGATGTTTTGTGCGCACCCTACCAGATGTGGGCATTGTACTCCAATTTCGGGCGGAAGAATGCCCTATATATTGTGGCCTGATCGGAGGGGGTGAAATATTTCTCACATCGCTTGAGGAAACCTAGACATTTCGCAGCATTTTTGACGACACCGAATATGTGGTCATTCCAAAGTTTTCATTGACACACATACCGAGAATGGAAAGTTTATCGGTTTCGACGATGCAAGTACCATCCATGGATAATGACTGGGTGTTTAGATCTCGCTTTAACGACAGCAGACAGCATTGTGTTTTGGAAGCATTCAATTCTACTTTGTTAGTGTTTCCCCAGTTAGTTATGCTGTTAATATCAGAATTTAATGAGCTTAACATGCGCTGCCGTTCCCGTTCTACAGCCGAAGAGCAGGCACGTGAGTACGGCCCAAGCCTTTTTTGAGTGATGGAGATTAATTGGAGAAACTGTATCTTAGCTACAATTTACCAGAGTACCCTCCACCACCGTGCTGTTCGAGTCCTCCGATTCGGAACATGTGCCCAAAAGCCCATCCTCTTCCTCTGATCGTAAAAGATCTCGTTTTTATTCGCCGTTGTGAATTGACTCGAAACCGAACAAAGCGCTAGAGAGTTAAGGGATTCCTAATTGATCAAAATAAACGCGCTTCTATAAGGGCCCCTTAGTTCTTGCAATTTCGCGACTTTCCAGTCATGAGTCGGAAGGTTATGGTTGCTGAGCCTGGTGATCTCCTGAATGCTTTCTGCGGAGGAGAGTTCAGCTGGAATCAATGTGCGGGCTCTAGGTCTGCTACGGATATTCTCCTTATTCTCTCGAGTTTTGCAACTGGTCAAATCTCTCCCAATCAACCTATGGCGTTGGTGTAAAAATCGGGAGATCTTTAATCTCCATATGCGATAAGCTTGACGTCGCTTGTGATTGAAGGTAGTCCGAGGCTCACTCACATGATGACCAAAAAGTTGCCCAAAAGTTTTAGCTTGACCAACCGCCCCCGTACAGGTATTATCGATCCATCGGTGTCGTTTTTGTCGATTACCGCGATCGCTTTGCATCGTTTAGAACTTCACTAAAAGACCGCAGAGGTGTATTGTTGGAAGGCCCAGAGGTTTTGGTTCACTTGGGAATGGAACGGCCACGGTTTCCCATAATTATCTGTGGCGCTTGGAGTAGTCCTTTAGCGTTTTGAGAGCAGTCGGGAATTCGTCTTTTAGGATGTTGTTAGCCCACTTAATCTTGCTTTTATTTTAGGCACTTCTCTTAACCTCTGGAATGGACCCGAAGGTTTTAATATTTTCGAAGCATTTCGACGTCTTATATAGAGCGCCTTAAATGGAACTTGCCGATATAGCTGAGCCCCTGATTCCTCCTTGGAGGGGAGGATTTTAGCAGCAGCAACAAGGCCGTGGCCTCGCCTGGCCTGGCCTGGAGGAACTGATAGGACCATGGCTTGCCGCAGTCTCACCACAACCTGAAATTTTGGTTTTATTCTCTTTGCGTTTCCCTTTAAAGGATGGACGGTTCGTATGACACCTTGATCCAGCCCAGTGGAAAAAGGTATGGTTGGGAAGGGGGAACCCTTTAGTTTCTGGACTCAGCCTCTACAACTCGATAAGTTCTGTGCTCAGGTAGAGGTGACGTGCCTGGGTAACTCAGACAAAACATACGAAACTCAACCTCCTGATGTCAGAAGTCAATAATTTGCCCTGGACCGCTGCCAGTTTTCGCCGTATAGAATACGCATTTGTCGCCAATTGCTGGGGTTCAGCAAACAATGACTCGAACCAGTTACATACAATGTTTTAGGTTAGGGGTTCACAAAATATGATGGCTTCGAATTTCTTTTGGTTTGATACTCTTAATCCGATGAGGGATAAAGGATCTCATTCCAAGGAGAATAGTGTCAGTGATCATATCCGCAGCGGCATCCACGTCGTTATCGAGGAAACATAACAACCAGTTGAAGTTCCTAAAGAAGGTGTTAAGTCCACTCCAATTGGTTTCCTCGTATTGCCATACGGTTCTTTTAGGGATCTTTTCTCTAACCTATGCTGACCATACAGCATACGAGAAATTAGCTGATATGACACAATGGTCTAACGAGCCTAGAGGGGAGAGCACATCGACGGCGTGCTTATCAGGGTGAAAAGTTAAAAACAAGTCCTGGGTGTTGGTGGTATGACTACCAACGTCTGGTATCCGCGTGGGGTCATTCACAAGCTACGTTAAGTTGTTCTCCGCAGTGAAGATCTCAACACATCGTCCTTCGGGTGTTGTCTGCCCAAAATGTCGAAGCCAACCAGAATTGTTTATATTGAAATCGCCCGTAATAACGATTTCAGTATGAGGATACAGGGATACAATTCTTTGAATGGAGTCAGACAGCGCATCAAACTGATTAAAAGTCGAATTGCTGTCCAGTTTGGGGCTTCTGTAAATAAAGCAGCAGTAGTGGATAATGTGCTTACGGAGATGGAATTTTAACCACATGAAATTGAATTCCGGATTGGAACAGGGACTACATTGTGGTGGAATTTGGTAAGCTACATCACTACCCACATAAATGGCGAGACCGCGGTGAGAAAAGAATAGTGGCACTAGTTCGTAGCCAGGTAGCTTCAGATCAGGGTGATCTGAGAGGTGTGGGCGGGAATCCACCTGCGTTTCACTAAGTGCCAAAACAGCTGGTCTATATTTACAGACATGGACGTAAGCGGAAAAATGATTACTTTTTAGCCCGCGTATATTTGCTACGAGTATGTCCACTCTAAGTTCCCGAGTCATTACAACCTAACAAACACAAAAGACACAAACACCAACGATGCTAAACAGGGTTTACGTTGGTTTGTTGAATGGCTTTTATGCCATTAGATCCATGTTGTCAATTTCAACTTGAGGTGTTACAGTTTTCCCTGATAAAAATTCTGTGTTGTCAGCATTCACATCCTCGTTATGCTGATCCAGCTTCAAGAGTTGTTGTGCTGCTTCTAGCTTTTTCTGGTCACTCCGTGGTGAGGATGAGGAAGAGTTTTTTTTGGTTGAAAATAGTCCTTGGCCTTCATATGGAGGCATGCTGAGAACGTGTCCTCTACGACGGTGTGCGCAGCACATTAATTTAATCTAATGAAAATTCTTTCGGATAAATAGTCAAAACTTTAAGAAAAATTTACTTAAGAGATAGTTAAACGATCGTTAAATCAAAATCTGGCACACTATCAAATACACAATCGAATTCTGCAAAATTCAATTGAAGCTCCGTTGTGACAGCAGGTGTCAATTCTAAAATTAGCCGACGGGGTGTTGCCAAATCTTAAAAAGTTGGCATAAACAGAGCTCTGATGACCTTAAGCTTTACTAAGGTTGGAATATATGCAGTCGATTTATAAAGACGTAAACCACTACACTATATATCCTTTGAATTAAATGACTAATATGCAATTAATGTATGTCCCTAGGTTCTTTACCTTTCCCATCAAATTTATTTGTGGCAGAGAAGTGGAATCAATCTTGTCGTTGCAGATAACAATTCGTTTGGATTTACGAGTGGAAGGATTTAAGGAGAGTTTATTGAGAATGAACCAGTCGTCCATTAAGCCAATCAGTCTGGAATGGCAGAACCGAGCATCGTCTGCATATCAGTGTCATTATAAATAATAAGAATAACAGAGGTCCTCAAATCGACCCTTGCACACCAAACAAAGTTGAGCTTCCAAATCTAATGTGCACTTATTGAAATCCGCCATTCAAATAATTGAAGATGAGAACCGCAGCATTGTTAACAAAACGGAATTCAACTCCTCAACCAACCGTTGATGGTGTACCCTATCAAAGGCCTTAGAAAAACCCAATAAGCACATAACAGATATGTTGTTTTTTATCGTACTATCTTTTCAAATCATCTAGAATTTTAATTTAGGCAGCGGTACAACTGCGGTTTATTCTAAAGGCTGATTGAGAAGGAGATAGCATTTGATTTGAATTTAGATGTTCATTAATTTGTTGTTTTAAACAAAATCTTTTAGATAGACACCGTAGTATGCTAATAGAACTGTAATCTTCCGATTGTTTCCTAGTGGTATTTTTAGGCTCTGGTATTTGGTGGGAAACTCTTATCTCAAGATACATTAATTTACAATGTGTGTAAGAGGATAATATATCAAAGGCTTAATTCGTTTTACGAACTTAATATACAGTCCAGTCCTACTGCATTCGATTTTATGTTAGATAGAGCATTGATTATATCACTCTCTGAGTCACACTGAATCTCAAAGTGGTTTAGGTTATCATGATTCGTTACGGGGAGGTCAGGGTAGCTGTTATTAGTCGTTACCGAACTGTCGCCTATGTTAAGAAAGAAATTGTTTAAATAGTTTGGACCTGGATCACATCCCACAGATGTCTTATCAAGCAATCTTAATGGTCGCAGGTTTTCTCAAGGTGTGTAGATAGGTAGGCTGATCTTGATTGAGCTTTGAGAAGTAAAACTTGACTTTGACTGTTTTTACCTCGTCTGTAGGTCTATTTCTTTGTAAACTGTATTAGTATCAATTATTTGTACTGCGATTTCGCCAGGAGTAGGTACGTCAGAATACGATTTATCTCTCTCTAAAATAAGTTTCCTTATATTTCCGGAAAGGTAGAGCACATTTTTATTAATAATTATGGACACTATGATTCACTTAACTTCAGCGCGCTTACACATTTTGACGGTGCTGGATCCCACCGATGGCAATATCTTCAAGGTCTCGTACAAGACTTTTGGGGAAAGTTGTCCCAAGATTACATGAATGAATGAATGAATAATACAAATTTGCTATGGAAGTAAATATCCCGCTTAAAATGCTAATGCAAAAGGGAGTGCAAAAATTCTCCCGCCGTTAAAGGTGTCCTTCAAATTGAATCTACCAATAACGAACACAACTTGCACGCGGGATGCTTTAGTTCCTCCTTAGCAGTAATAACCGATGCGACTCGCGTGAGTCCATCCCGGCCCGGATGCGTTTTAGTTATTCTACCAATTATCCATCGGATTGGTGGTTGATTTTCTTCTCTGATGATGACGATGACGCGTCCTTAATTTGAATGTTTTTAATTTTTTCCCAACTATTTGGGTCGTTTACGTAGCTGGCTGATGTAATCTTTGAATCACTTTCTCCAGAAATTTTGTACGAAACCTTGATCATATTGCATCGATTAAGGGATTCATATTGCCTTCGAAATGCGCACACAATGGCCTAGAGTTAGAACAGGCTTCCGTTTCTCATAGGTCACCAACGTATTTCGCAACACTTTACGCAAATGGAATTTAATCTTTTTAATACCAGCCTCCCAAAGACCACCGAAATGCGTAGCATGGGGGCGAAAAAACCCAATTGATGCCGATTCTTGAAAGCTCATTCGACACACATTCTTGGATTTCCGCTGAATTTAAAAGATTTGCCCAATCGCAATGTAGTTGATTGAGACTTGCAAAATTGGTGGCGTTGGCACTAAAAAAAGAGTCTGACGCTTACCACGTCTAGAAGCAAATCTATGCAGTGCCGCCAAAAATGCTGCTGATGACAACTCCGTGACAATCACTAAATGCAAAACCCTTGTCGCCATGCAGACAAATAGAGCGAAATACACTTTATATTGCTTAGAGCCTCGTCCCTTCCAAGATCGTGTCATAAATGGGCCCGCGTAGTCGACGCCGGCATTACGCCTGGCTCCAATATTTGCTTCGATAGACTGGCCACTTGCTGCGGAAAGGGTGCTGCTCGCTGGCGTGCGCAAATGACGAACTCCGATGATAAAATATTCGAGAGCCAAAAGATAAGTCATTTGGCGTATTCCAGCGTATAAGTTTGCAACATGACAATTGTTGACAATCAATTTTGTTAAGTGATGTTCCTTGGGAAGAATAATTGGGTGCTTTTGATGAAATGGTATTGCGGCATTTTCGAGCCGCCCGCCTACGTGAATTACACCGAATTTATCAATAAATGGGCTCACGAGACAATAATTGCTTTTTCTCAAGACCGCTTCCTTACGGTTTAAAGATGCAATTTTATGGCTGAAAAATTGGGTTTGTGAAATAAATCTACATCCTCAGATGAAAGAACACGTTCGCATGGAGCTTTAAAAATGGCGATAATTCCGAAATAGGCGAATAAATCACACTATGACGCGGAAAAGACTTTTGAGATTCGAAAACAGCGTACAAATATCGAAGAAGCTTCTATTGGTGGAGTGTCTAGATAAACAGATAACTTCACCTTCTAGACTTTCAGTGACACTAAACAGACTGTAAAACGTAATAACCCGATCTCGTAGAAACTATGAACCTTTCCACCGTAGATTTCATGGCCTTATACTGCGGGTGGTACAGTCAGCGGGATTTTCGGCCGAACGCACAAGATGCCATATGCGCAATGGAAATTGGGCGAAGATTTTCGATATTTGGTTGTCTACAAACACGTTACGTAACCACGGGTATCCATGAATCCAGTGTAAAACCGTTGATGAGTATGTGTAGACATAGCACTAGATTTCGTGAAAGGTTAGAGCGTCCTTTAATTTGCTGACAAGTTTGGTAAGCAGCAGCCAGCCGCATAATTCAAAGCGGGGAATCGAAAGGGTAGGGTTCATTTATTTAGTCGCAAATAAGCGCAGTTTGAACATCGTCAGGATTCACGCTGGCTCCGAGCATCAGCAAAGCCATGCAGCTCCATAACTTCGTTTCAGTTTAACTGCAGCCATCGTGGAATTGTGAGACTACCTAAGGAGCTCAAATCTGATTTGAAGTCTGACCATTCTTCGTGAAGGGCCGTAGGAATATACGTACCCCATCCAATTTGTCTTAGCCCAAGGCGCTTCATAAAATTTTCATTATGACGACGGTTGGTGAAAGGCCTTTTGGTTACCTTTTGGTAACCTGGTGACTGATGGTGTGTGGCGATGAACTGACATGGAAGCAGTCAAGCTCTGTACCCCACAAAAGCCTGACGTTTGGACACCACCATCTCCGATAGGCAACTCGACCGACGCCTCCCGATACTCGCTATCGATGGTATGAAGAAATTCGAAAGAGTTCGACGACCACTTTCGATATTTCATGCGCCCTCACCTTCTAAAATCTGACAGAGATCGTTACTAATATCTATCGCGTCCTTTGTGCAGACGAAAATTGACATAAAGTCGACGACATAAAAATCGTTTGTGATGCTATGGGAAGCCCGTGGAAATCGTGCGATATTGTTGATAGAGATTTGTTTCGGGACCCTAGTGGCTAAGAACGAAGTCGATGCGGTTCCATTTGTGACCGTTTGCAGTTGGCAATCGCATGGTTGTTCGGTAACTCGTTCTCTTCAAACAATTCGTTGAAAATGTACATCGCTCGGGTTAATTAATACTTGACGGTACATTTTCACCATATAAGCCTTGATCGTAACCTTAGATTCTGGAAACCTTATGAGACACGTAATGGTTTTTTTACGGTAGGTCCAACACGTAGATAATTGTTCAGAGAAAAACCATTCGAGAATTTACCCGACGCTTCAAAAATTACCCTTAATTTGGTCGTTGTATTTGTGGGCTTGAGTACCACTTGATGAGGTAAATAATATGAAGGATGGTCACGATCACTTTGCTGCACAAGAGACATGTGACCTAAGTGTTCGTATTCGCCCATAAACGACTTATATTCATGCTTCAAACTTTAGTCCTTTGAAAATGCGAAAAGTCGTTTCAAAGCCGCGTGCTATGAATCTCTGAATTCAATATAACCTTTTGTAAACGATAAACTAACAACGAATCTACCATCAGGCCTCGTAAAAAGTGATTTAAAATGATTTTCAACGCTGTCACTTACCTCGCACTCGACATGCCGGCCATACATAACATCTTCGTGCTCTAAAAAGCCTTTTAACAGCACTTCCGCTTGAATATCTAAAGTTGTATGAAAAACACCTAAGCCAGCGACTGGATTCTGTGAAATATTGCCCTCCAGAACCTATCCGAATATTGTTTCTTGAGCAACAGGTGAACCCGATGTATGAACAATCCTCCCTTCGAGGGGAATATGGAAAAATATATCAGCTCCCAACAAAATATCGATTTTACTTGGGCGGTTGTAGTTTGGATCTGCTAATGACAGATTGCCAAAATGCGAGTATGATACGAGTAGATTGACGTTAGGTATTTCGATGCTTGGTTGATCATTTGTTAACGCTTGATATAAAGAGTTTGACTTGTTCTTTAGTACCGTTACCACCTTTATATTGCCTTATACCAAAAATGGGAATTCTTGCATATCCGCGTTTTAGCCCGATCCGCTGTAAACACAATTCCGAAATTAAAGCCACCTGCGACCCTGACTCAAGAAAAGCACTATACGGCTGTAGATAATCATTACTATCCTTGACCATGATTGTTGCCGTAGGTCAAAGAGTTCGTTTCAGGTTTGTCCTATCGGCCCCTTTCTTGGCCACTTCAAGTGTTCCTCAAGGTAGTCACCTAGGTCCACTTCTCTTCATCCTAACCATTAACGATCTTGAAAGGGTCAGCACTTTCTCTCTATGCTGACGATACCAACTTTTTTAAACCCATTTTTTCACAACACGACTCCAGCCTCCTTCAAATAGTTTTTCCACCTGGTGCATGAAGAACTGCTTAGAACTCAATGTCACCAAATGTCAAGCGATTACCTTTTCACGTAAGTGCAACAGGTCTACTCCCCGAACTTACGTTCTCTACGGCCAACCTATATCCCTTGTTCAGACTATCCGCGACCTTGGCATTTTAAGCGACGCATATCGATGAGATAATTACTAAAGCAAACTCATCGCATAGTTCCGTTAAAAGATGGTCCAAAGAATTCTGTAACCCGTGCGTGGCCAGATACACAAATAACGTTCGCCACCTTCTCGAGTACGCTAGCCAAGCGTGGTGTCCCTTTCAATGAGTTCATGTAACCCGAATTGAGAGGATCCAGCGTCGTTTTCTCCGATTTGCTCTTCGAGGTCTACCTTGGAACGATCCTCTAATCTTACCACCCTATCGAGACCGTCTCAAACTCATTAACCTGAATACCCTTGAGGAAAGAAGGGATGCAGCGAACATTCTATTCATTCACCGACTCCTCTCAGGCTCCGTCGATTGCATATTTCTTTACAACTCTATTTTCTTGAGCAGTAACCCTCAAGCAGGACCCTACGTGTCCCCCGCCTCTTTTATCTACCAACCCACCGCACCACTTATGGCTCTAACGAACCAATATCCTGTATGCTGCGTAAGGTAAACTCCAACCTTTCCGATTTCGATTTTAATCGCAGCACACCTTCCCTCAAATTCGATCTCCTTCACCATCCCTAGCCTTAAACCCTAATTAAATATTTTGTATTTTAGTTTTTAAGTCCTAATTTTTTAAGCTTGAATTAAGCCAAATAAATGGGGGTGTCAGCCCCCACCAAAATATTGTGAAGTACTCGCGATATGGATTTTGGACCGAATTAATTGACAGCTTTTCCGAACTCCCATTTGAAGTGCTGGGTTGACATTGTGGCTGTGAAAAGGTTTCATGATGGAGCATCGTATTGTGCTTCAAGTCGCACCTTTTACAGTTCGAAAATTTACACTCTACTTAACGCGAGGGCAATTAATGCATTCTCTAGTTTTTCCTTAAAATGTACACTCCAAGGTACTTATACTCCTTCACTACTTCAATTTCTTCTCCAATAAAGTGCCATTTCTGGTTTGAACAGATCTGGTCTCTTCCACTTTTGAATGTCCTTGTTTGTATTTTATTCAAATAAACCACCCGATTCCACATTCCACAGTAGTCATATAGACGGTTGACCATAAGACTCAGACAAACTTAAGCCTGTAATCAGCTGATCCGCATACTCTACACCTCCATGCAGAAAATCTGCTATACCTTCAAAGTACATTCTTGATTTACTCCAGATCAAGATTGGAACCATTCCGATGAGACATCGCCATTCCACACAGCAGCTTTAGTATCAGCATGTAGGTTTCGTATAGTCCAACCAAACTTATGTGACATACGCATGCAGTAAGATTTATAGAGTAACGCGATCCGCTCCACTGATTAGGAGGCGGCCTTAAAATCCACAAGCAGTGCATATATGTACTTTCATTTTTCCTCAGTAGAAATGACTCTACAACACACTTAAGGACAAGAACGTCGTCAACAGTGGAATAATCTGACCTGAAACAAGTTTGGTATACTTTCACCACCTTATTTGCGTCTATCCATGCTGTAAGTCGACTGTGCATTTTCACCGTAAAGATTTTATACGATGCATTCAAAAAGTAAATATCTCGGTAATTTGCTACATCCATTTTGTAGATTGGAACTGTATGGGCTTCTTTAAACCATTATCCATGATGTCATTGAGCGAATACTTTTTAAGCTCATTGGCGCCATACTTGTAGACTTCGGAGGGGATCCCATCCAACCCTGCTGCTTTGACATCTTTCAGTCCATTAAGACCCTCAAGAACCTCCAAAAATGTCATGGGCCTGTCCAAAATATCGTTCTGGAAGCCAGGTGCAGCATATTGGAAGCTAAACCTAATGGCCGTGGATTACGTATCTTCCACCATTTATTCCCCCGGCTTACTTATAAAATTCTGGAGATTCACTACATTGAGCCATTCCTCGAGCCCCTAGTTAAAGTTTGTTTTTCCCTTTTTCCCTGCAAAGGGTTTCGTACTATCTATTAGCTTTAAGATGCATATTTTTCATAATACCATCGTTGGGGAATTGGAATAACCCTATCAAACCACGTTTCCCTAAATTCGTTTTCAATAGTCCTCCTGAAGCCGATGATTGGGATCCTTATTCTTCAACCACTCTCGCATTCAAATCCCCCATCACAACTACGTTGCCTGAATCCTTTTTTGACATCAAAGTTCTTGGTGAGTTCTCTACAGACCTTGGTGGAGCGGCGTGCGTTCTCCATCGTCATCTTGCACAAACGGACGAGTTTGATGGGGATGCTAAAACTAAACATTGCTCTGTATAGCTCGCCTCTATAGATGCTGTCCTACTTGGCCTTAAAATCAATAAAAAGGTGGTGTGTGTCGATTTGGAGCTCATGGGCTTTTTCCAAGATATCCCGAAGTGTGGGTCCATTGTGGACTTTCCTGGGCTAAAGCCACACTGCTAGGGTACAATCACGGCTACAGGCACAATACGGCATATAGGAGCCTGTAGGTAGGGTGTTAAGAGGACTGATGCCTCTGTAGTTGGCTCACTTCAAAGTGTCTCCTTTCTAAGCTGAGATTCCATTCCATTAGAGCTCGAGAGGCAAGACGGCTGCTCCAGAATCTATCTATTTCCTTGACCGCGCGTTTGTTATGCTACTTAGTCCTTCTTTGTAGCTCCGCTTTATATGCATCTTGCTTAGCTGCATGTATTTGCCGGCACGTGTTTGTCGTCAAATCAGGGATTTCATTGTGGTGGCCGAGTGAAACCCAGCACATTAGAGGCTTTTTGTCACTGTTGTCACTGATCTTCGATACTGGGGCCATAGGACCTCTTAAGAAATTAAGGGAGACTTGATCGGAAAAGTAGTCTTGCGAGTGTAGCCGTCTGACATCAAACATCAAAAGTATTAGCTTACTTTTGCGATGTTCGGGATATCCTCAACCGTACCCTGGGTAGAACAAAGTAATAGTCCCCTCGGAAGTTTCAGACATCCATAACACTGGAGGAGTGACTGCCTTCGATCCCAGTGTAGTCAATCTAGTTGACGGTTGATTCATCAGGAGATCTCCATAGCCCCTTTTGAATATCGAGATGGGGAACCGCATGGTAGCTACGACAATGTTTCACCCTGCACCAAAGTCTACTACCAAAGATACCCCCTCTTCCTAGCTTTGCATTAAAATCGCAGAAGACAATTTTAATGTCATAGCTGAGACACTGCTCGCAGGTCTTGTCTAAGAACTCGTAGGTGCTATCTTTGGTGTTGTCTTCCTTTTCCTCTGTGGGGTCGTGCGCCCATATAAGGCTAATGTTGGCAAGTTCAGCCTTAATACGGATTGTTACGAAGCGCTCGTTAACATACCTTAAACCCACGCTTTCTTGACTACATCTGCCTCTTACAATAAATCCGCATCCATATAGGCGCTGCTTTGCCGTCGATAATAATCGCCGTGGTAAATGTCGCAGTTTTTCATCCTCTTTGCCGCATCCCATCGCATTTCTTGGATGGCGGCAATATCTGTTTTGCAGAGCCTCGCTAGTTGTTCCGCTGTACACGGCTTATTAAAGGATCTATAATCCATGTACAGATCCGAAGTTCGTTGTTCTCATTTCGTTTACAGGGGTTGTCAACAGTAAATCCGTCCGCATTCGTGGCTTTTTGTTGCTATGTAACTGTGAGTTTTTTTTTCCATGGCCGGGCACTTACGCCGACAGCACAACCCCCAACCTGAAAGGTCAGTTCCATTATAGATAACCCTAGGACAAGGGTTCAGTTAGATCGAAGACAGTAACCCATTTGAGGATGTTAACACTGCGTTGGTCCATTAAAGCCTCATCCGCCACCATCTCTTTTCCAAGACCCTGACTTAGTCTCTGAAATCCTTTCCGCCAGTTATAAATAGTAACACACTACCAGTGGAAAGTGCCGACTCAAAGATAAAAATAAAAAGCGGGATCACTGCAATGTGAAAGACATTAGAAAAGCTCGGGAGGTTAGGATCTTACTACCTTGATTGGAAGGCGCTATAGTTCGGGGTGAACCTGGGCCTTGACTGACAACCCTCTGCAGTTAGTCCAGCCTTTAGCTAAGTGCTTCCAGTGGCTCACTTCAAGATGGTTGAGGTCACGTTGAGGTCCTCTACTGCGTCGTCACCCTGGGTTAAATTCGAAGACTCTGCGAGCCGGAGCATGGTAGTCCATTCACTCTACATATCCTTGACATCTCAGGCAGCTGCAGCGCAGTTTTCTGACCAGGTAAATGTCGATGTATAACTCGTATAGTTCGTCTTTGAATCCTCTTCTCCAAAGCCCGTCAACGCACACCGGAACTAATATTTTTTGAAGTATTTTTGTTTCGAAACGACTGAGGACATCTTCATTCTCTTTCGTAGGGCCCATGCTTCTACGCCAGAAAGGAGGACTGGGATAAATAAGGACTTACACAGAAACTCCTAGGGCTTTACTACTTAATTGCCTTCTTGTCCCAAAGAAATAGCGATTGGCAAGGGTGATTCTTCGTTTTGTTTCTGCTGAGATGTTGTTGCTTCAGAAAGCATCGAAATGGTAGGATATTTAGCTCTCTAGCAAAGCGTAATATCCCTCTAAGGCCCTAGTAAGAAATCAGCAGTCTTTTCGTCCAGCTTGTCTGAAGCTTGTAGAGCCATGTCACCTACGTTCGTGCTCGAAAATTGCCCAACCGTAAATGAAGGATCTGAGATAGAATGCAGCATGTCCAGAAAGGACTTTGCATGTTGATCTGCGATCTCATTTTTGTGTTTCCACTTTCACCTAGCAACCAGACTAAATTCAGTGAATTCATCTTCCTTACCACGTTCAAAGAATTGCCGCGTCCGTCATAAAGCCTGGAGATGCTCAGGAGGTTTGGTTAAGTTTTAAACACAGCTTTGCTGTAGCTAATGATGCAGATACCTTGCCGTCTAAATCGATTGTTCACAATTTAGTTAATCTTCGCTTGGAAGACAGGCAAAAGATTTTCCACCATCGTCTTCCAAAAAGACAACAGCGGCGCGTCATAGATTGGTTTTGGAGCAATCCACATGAATCCGGCCACCTTCGGAGAAGTGACTTTTGATCATAAAACTGAGAGTTAGTAGACGTCCAATCGAGATTTCTTGGATTCGGAAATTTATGATTACAATTCGATGTGTTGTACTTACTGTCGAACATGGAAACCTCCAACAAAAATTTCCACCTAGGAACCTCGTTAGCGTTACTATGGAATAGGGTTAAGTTGAATGCTTATCAACTTCCTTTCGTGCAATAGATTGGCCAAAGGTTAGCATTAATGATTAGCAAGTCATACGATAATGTGAGTCATGATGTGATTGCTCTTAGCACCAACACTGCATCATACGATGAGTCTCATCGGTGGTGGAACCGAATCATAGGGCAATAAAGCTGACGCAACTTATGAACCAACGCTATTCTTCGTACGATTTTTAGCCAGTGACCGCAGTAACTAAATTTTGGTTATAGAATTGCCCAATGGGGTATGTGGGGTACACAATAATAGATCTCAGCACCCATGACTCCGGTACGGATATTACGTGGAGTGAACTGGAACCATGTCTTCAAATCCTACCTGATTAGCAGAACCAAAGGGAGCCGCATCTTTGTATTAAAATCAAAGCATCGTTGGCACAGAGATTATTGAATTCACCAAGTCGACCGATAGCTTAACTTGCCATGTAGTGCGGCATCAGCCAATTTTTCAATCTTCTTCCACCTATCTTCGTCAGTAAAATTCCTCAATACATTCGATTCCCACCTGGGAAGACTTAAATATCACTGGTGGTCTATCTATTCCTCTACCTCTTCGCAAACGTCACTGAAATACTTTGAACCGATTAAACAGAGCATTTCCCCATCGAAAGCGGATACCGTCTTGTTCATTTGAAATAAACACAAACTGCATCCTCTCGACACCCATTCCTTTTTCCACTTCGACGTCTGTCAGCTCTGTCATTCTGTCATTCGATCCGCGTTTATTCCCACTGCTAAACACGCAACACGTAATCAGACCCATTTAATGCCACATATCTCATTTAGCAGAGGAAACCCCTCGAAACTTTGCAGACTGCTAAAATAGAACAAAACCAAAACGGTGCCCCACCGCGGGAGTACTCGTACATGAACAACCCTCACCGGAAAAGTCCCAAAAAATAGAGGGAGATCCGCTTCGCGCTGCAACACGAGTATGTAGAATCAGCACCACTTTTCACAAAAAACCGAAAAACCCCAGCCTCACTTTCCACACTACACATTCGGTGTGATATATTCGACTAGACTTAGACCCACCAGCACACCCCCATCCCCATAGATGGGAGTTGTATCTACTTGGAACGGACCGCGCCAACAGGCGAGTTCCTGGCACAGTCCGCGGATAACTTTGCCGCCGTGAAATTTTTGGCGATTTGCCTCTGGTCTTCTAGGCAATTTCCGACACAAAAAGCGAAACAGGCGCGGCGAGGACGATAGGGATAAGCGATTTTCATTAGAAAATTCCAACCAACATGCACTTGGAGGGAGCACATACTCGTACTCGTATGCTCTTCCCTGTTTGGCCCTTCACCACGTCTATGTATTTCATCGGAGAAAAAAAGGAAGACGAACCAGCCGAGTAGAAGACTAATGGCAACGGGATAGGGAGTTGGCTAGAGCCCGATTTTAGGGTCGAGGATGAAGAAAAACCAACAGGAACTGCTGAGATGCCCTTTCTCTGATAAAGCGCCAAAAGAATTTCAAATTTTTTTCTTTCATTCCGTTCTTCCTTTTTGACAGTGATTCTTGTGGGCTAAAGGATTTTCGTGTCCTTGCTTTGGTTTTGTTCCTTTTTTGGTGGATTGTTGCGGATTAGGTTGAAGCAGTTGTTCTTGTGTTATTCTGGCGATGGTACAAACACAATATTTGCATGTTGCCCTTGCCGAGACCGGGACCAGGATGGACTTTGGGGCTAAAGGGGTAGGACAACTAAGTCAATCGCCTTCGTCTGCGGTTTTTTTTTGGGAGTTTATTCTTCGTCTCTACGTCTGATTAATTCGCGAAGATAAAACGAGACAGAATGGGATTCTAAATCGCGGCAGTGTGCTCCTGCTTGATTGCCTGTAATAACAACAGGCAGACACGACCATGGACAAATAATCTGATTAAGGGGTTGTTTCCGTTTTTTGCTTTAGTTCCCCTGGTTTAATCATACTGACGATCCGGCGGGGGGTTTGGCTGGCTTGTAATGCAGTGGATTAGTGAGATCCGGTGAGTAAAACTTATGTTCCGGTATGAAATGGTCACGGAAGTTTCTGGTTTACCTTCTCATTACAGACGACATGTTATAACATTACGTTTCGAGTCATCAGTATCAGTGAAGATGACATCAAAACCTGCTGAATGCAAATTGAAGACGCAAGCGTCTATCTTTAGATTGCTGACCGCAAAGATATTGATTAATGACGACGGCTGACTGGAGGTAGTTGAGATAAAAATTCCACTTTACACATTAGAAATAGTAGATACGAGCATCTGTAGTAGCTCGTAAGCGTTTAATTGATGGCGTCAAGGGACTCATTACGACCTGTCTATTAGGTGTCGTTTGTGCCACTTCTTAAGAAAAAGAAGCTACACGAATGGCTGTGTAATGTTTAAAGATTATGCATGTCTGACAGTGTAATTATCGAACCGGTGCAGGTCTACTTTTTTTCGTTATGCCACCTATAACATTCTTGATCCTTGATTTATGGAGGAGCAGTCCGGGTTCTCAGAGTCGTGTTTCGGTCTTGGCTTAGCACATTTTGTAGCAAAGCATAAGACGAAAGGAAGATGTCGATGTTTAAGCACTAGACAAAAGTTCCTACCACCGTTCTCCATGAATAGTGATGTCCATGGGATTTTGACACGTTCTTCTATGGAACCCCACTCGGTTAGGCAAATCCGTAGTAGATGGCCAAAAATGTACTCAGAAACTTGAGCAGCTCTTGGGCGGGATATATTCCGGGAGCTGTTAGATTTCGAATACCTCTGGCGGCTTTTCTTTTTTTTTTTTGTGTATTTTTAAAATATGTAGATTCCTCCATGATCTGCGGGGATAATGAGGCAGACGAATGTGTTGTACACTTTGCAACTACCATTTTCTAGTTCAGATCAGATCTCGGAAGTCCTAAAATACATAGTTCTCTCTGCTTTTTGAATTTGTCAGGAAATCCCTTCTAGGACCAGCCAGACCATCGCCATTCCACTCCATTCCCGAGATGTGGCAATAGATATACAACTAGTCTAAATGCACTTAAGTGAGGACCACTCTAACTAAACGTAATCATCCTCACATTGCAACTTGTAAGCACTTAACAAGAACTACTAGGTGGCGCAAAATTAAACATCCAATTTGTTTTTGAATTACTTTTTTACTAAATAAAAAAAATGATTCTGAGTGATTATTTCTATTAAGTGGAAAAGATGATTTCCGCCAAGCGGCTGCCGCCAGTGTTGGTACACATTTGTGCCCGTTTTATAGCATTTTCCATGAATTTCAGCAAGATTTCCGGTGATAACTGCTCGCATTTCTGTCGAATATTCTCCTTAAGGGCTGCGATTGTCTGAGGCTTGTTGGCATAAACCCGCGACTTGAAGTAATCCCAAATAAAGAAGTCTGGGATGGATAAATCAACGATCTTGCTGACCATTCCAAATCGCCAAAACAGGAGACTACGCGACGAGGAAACGCTTCCTTCACAATATCCATTGCGGCAGGTGCCGACGTACATTGGTTTTAAATGTTTGTAAGTTATAACGACCAGGAAACACAGAGATCAGCAGGGCATTCCATAAGCAAGTTGTACGGCTTAGGAAAGAGTCTCGATATTTCAGAGTACGTCCGAAAATGGGCTTGAGGGTATACTAATGAGCATTCACAGCGACACAGGTGTTACGGTTGAAAGTTTGAATGGGCGGAATGCTACTGGCGATTTCAATGGTGCACTGGTGGTGGAAATAGTCTCCTGAGGCAGGAGACATTACGTCGGTGTTCGAGGGTGTCAATTGATTGACTGATATTAGTATCGCCTATGAGTTTTATCGCACGGTTTTGAATCCTATGTAGCAAGTGTAAAGGTGTTAGAGGCATCTGACCAGATGTGGGCATTCTACTCCAGTTTTGGGCGTATAAATGACTCATATATTAAAGGGAGGTTATAGGGGTAAAGTATTTCTTACATCGCTTGAGGAAACCTAGACATTTCGCAGCATTTTTGACGACACCGAATATGTGGTCCATCCAACGTAAGTTGTCACTGACACGCATACCGAAGATGGAAAGTTTATCGGTTTCGACGATGCAGGTGCCATTCATGGATAATGGCTGGGTATTTGAATTTCGCTTTAACGACAGCAGACAACATTGTGTTTTGGAAGCTTTAAATTCCACTCTGTTGATAGTTCCCCAATTGGTTATGCTGTTAATATCAGAATTTAATGAGCTTAACATACGCTGCCGTTTCTGTTCTACATCCGGAGAGCAGGGACGTGAGTTCAGGAACGAATATGAAAAGCAGAGAGTACTGTCGTCAGCAAAGGAATATATTGGATCAGAGGTAGTAGACAAAAATCGTTGATGAAAATTAAAAAGAGTGTCGGAGACAAAACGGAGCCCTGGGGCACACCAGCATTTATTTTGTGAATATCAGACTTAAAACCATCCAAAACAAATTGAATTGAACTTCGCGAAAGGTAGTTTCTAATCCATTGGAGAAAAGATTCGTCGATCCCAAATGCCAAACTCTGTCAAATGCCTTAGAAATATCAAGTGCAGCTATCTTGCTTTCGCCAGATTGATGTACGCATTGCTTCCATTTTTAAGTGAGACATGCCATCAAATCACTAGTGGACCTGTTGCTACGAAAACCATATTGCCGGTCATTGAGAAGTTTTCGTGTTTCGAGATATTTGAGTAGCTGACGGATTATCAGCGTTTCCATGACCTTGGAAAGAAGGGACGTAAGTGCAATGGATCTGTAGGAGGAGGGGGAAGTGGATTCGCCTTTTTTAAGGACGAGCGCGACTAATGCTGTTTCCCATCTTCTCGGAAAGAGTCCTAAAGGGTAGGATGGATGTAAAAGCTTACGCAGCGGCTTTGCCAGCGAGGGGGAACACCTCTTCAGTAGCAGGGGATATACTACCTTGATCAAAAAGTATTCAGAAAATTTTAAATACAAGTTTATTCATCTAAATCTATATTGTCCCCTGCAGAGTAATCCCCATAGACTGCAACACAATCCAATCCTCGAAACATTTTTTATATTCGGTTTTCGGTATGTCCATCAGCGCTTGCTGCGATTTTTCCATTACTTCCTCTCGGCTGCTGAAACGCGTTCCCCGTTGTGGTTTTTTAACTCGATTGAACAGAAAGAAGTCACAGGGAGCCAAATCAGGTGAATTCGGTGGCCGTTTTCGTCAAAAAATTACGAATAATGATGGCACTGTGCGACGGTGCGTTATCATGGTGCAAAATCCACAAGTTTTCTGCCCACAATTCTGGTCTCTTCCGGCGAAATGCTTCACGCAAACGTCTCATAACGCCCAAATAATACGCTTTATTTACTGTCTGGCTTTCTGGCATAAATTCATGATGAACTACACCTCGACCGTTGTAATCCATGAATACCGTGAGCGTTGCCTTCTTTTTTGACTGAAAACGACGTGGTTTTTTGGTCTCCGCTCATTTGGTGAACGCCATTCACTTGCCTGATGTCAGGATTGTGTGTCGTACTCATAAACCCACGTCTCGTATCCAGTAATGATCCTTTTGATGAATGTGGGATCGGATTCAGCCTCGCAAATCATCTCTTTTGCGACGTTAACACGGTCTCTTTTTTGCATGAAATTGAGGTCTTTTGGCACCAACTTTGCTGCTACACGACGGAAACGCAAATCATTAACCAAAATGTCTTGGACGGACCCATAGGCAATGTTTAAGTCCGCCGCTGTCTTTCTGATGGTTGATTTGCGGCTATGGACCAACATTTCTTTTACTCGTACTTCATCAATGCTTTCGTCGGTTTTCGATATCGATGGTCTGCCACTGCGTTCATCATCTTCGATTGACTCACGACCACTTTTGAGCCACTGATAAACGACCTTTTTCTTTAGAGAATCGTTGCCGAAACACTTTTCCAACATTTCCAACGTTGGTGCACCATTTCCAAGTTCGTTGTTGCAAATTTAAATGCATTTGTAAAATTGTAAAAAATCGCCAACACACACAAAGGTAGATATACTCTTGGCTACTTAACTTTTGCAAATGTCAAGCTATGATGCGAAGATTTAGAGGGTATGTCAGCAACAGATTGACAAAATGAACAGAACTCAAATCGGAACAATGGGAGCGCCACACGGTGGTGTGGTGCGGGAACTTTTTGATCAAAGTGGTATACCATCTGGATCAGCGGATTTGTGAATGTTAAGATCTTTAAGAACTCTTGCTACTACACGAGTGCGAAAGCGGATTTGTCCCCTTGAGGATTCGACGCACTCAAGTGTAGGCGGAGACAAAGCACAATCTGGTAGTGTTGAGCTAGCCGCAAAGTGTGCAGCGAGCGGATTGGCCTTGTCCAAAAAGCTGACAGCTGTAATGTCTTTGTAAATGAGCGTTGGGATGGAGGATGAGGCAGAATTTCTTATTTTTGACGAACAACGAAAAATGTTTACTACCTTTGGGACATTGTAGTATTTTTTACCTCAGTTTTTGGACGTTTAAAAATTTCACGCGCTTGAGAAAGACGTTGCAGTCCTTCCTGGCTCGTTTGAACTTTTTTCGGTTTTCCTTTGTTGGGCTGGTCTTGAAGGACCGAAAAAAGATTTCTCTAACCCTGACAGCATCTTTATAGCTCGAATCGTCTCATTCCAAGGAAAATGGTGTCTGTGATCATATCAGTAGCGGCATTCACGTCGTTTTCGAGGAAACATAACAACCAGTTAAATTTCCTAAAGAAGGTGTTAAGTCCGCTCCAATTGGCTTACTCGTATTGCCATACGATTTTTTAGGAATCTTTTCTCTAACTGTGTGGTTGGTGTACGAGAAATTAGCTGATATGACACAATGGTCTAACGAGCCTAGAGGGGAGAGCACATTGACGGTGTACTTATCAGGGTGAGAAGTTAAAATCAAGTCCAGGGTGTTGGCGGTATAACTGTCAACTCCTTGTATCCGTGTGGGCTCATTTACCAGCAGGGTAAGTCCATCGGGTGTTGTCTGTCCAGAACTGAAGATTTATTTTCTTCAGAAGGGATGGAAATAGAAAATTCTAATTACGAGTACCTTACGCGTTTTGCTGATAATTGTTTACCCAGTCGTCTAGATCTGGTTGTTGTTTATAATCCGTCGCTTGTGCTACTGTTCGACCAACTATCGTTTGATGTTTCTGACCATGATCTTCCTTTCTGTACCTATGATGGGAATTTGTCTAAAACTGTTATCCCAGATACCTTCACGTTTAAAAATGTCAATCCTCTCCTAATTGCTACTTTTTCAGCCCCTTCGGAGCAATGCCGCAAAGTAAAATTGTTTCAAGATATTTTAGCACAATTGTTCGATCACATTGTACCAACTAAAACGGTCAAAATATAAAACAGAGCATGTCCATGGTTTACGTCTGAAGTGGTTTGCTCTATTAAATTGTATAGTAGTTGGCAACATAGACCATCTGATGATAACTGGCCTTCGTGCAAAGCGGCTCGTAACTACGCCACCTTAGCTGTACGTTCTTCAAAGAAAGACTATTTCGCCTCTAAACTAAACATATCTCTCCCTACAAAAAAACTTTGGGTTAACTTGCGTAAAATTGGTATATCTAGTAGTAACGGCAACTCCAAATGTGTTCTTGATCCCGATGAACTAAATCTTGCATTTCTGGGAGATGATTCCAGTATAAATGAATTTGATTTTAGTCAGACTGAGGATGTAGTGCACTCGCTGCCAAAACTGGAAGATTTTGTTGTAGTCACTGAAGGCGAAATTATCCAATCCGTACAACTACCAAATCTGGCTCCATAGATGAAGATGGCGTACAATTAAACTTATCTTACTGCAAATTGTACCTCATTCAACTGGTGCATAACAACAGCAACGTTTCCTCAGTTCTGGAAAATTGCGAGAGTTTTGCGTATCGCAAAGAAAACCTATCCAGCATCTCCTGCTGATTTTAGACCGATTAGCATTCTACCCTGCTTGTCGAAGGCTTTCGAGAAAATAATAGCAAAATAACTTCGAACAGTAGTGGTCTTATTTGACTCTTTTGTGCCTATGATATCCACATCCGTGCGCTGGCTGCAACAAGGTAATGATCTGAGTCGATGTTGAGTTCTCGGAAAATTCAATATCGTGTTTGGTGTTGATAACAGTGTGATCAACGTGATTAACTGTTAACTGATCAGGGGATAGCCCTGGTGTTGAGGTGTAAAAACTGCGTGCTGGTTACTGAAGGTGATCACAAATTCTAAAAACCTGAATCCACTGTCGTACTCAGTGTTATACTTAAAGACGAGTGCCTTACCTAGCCTTGCGTTAAGATCTCCAGGCATAATTTTGGTCTCAAATCTGGGACATTGATTATATGCTCGGTCGAGGAGGTCATATCATTCGTCTTAGATGCTGTCTTTCTTATGCTCTGAAGGGTCGTGGACGCAAATTAGGCTTGTATTTCCATTCGCTTATATGGCGAAAGCATAAGACTATTCTCCACAGTAGATGTTGTAATTTTTTATCAGCTTTTTGCCTGGCCCATTCCATAGCACTTCTTGAATTCCAGTTCGTGTGTCCTAATATTCCATGAGCAAATGCGTCGCTCGTCGACATTATTTTCCGTTCGTCCACATAGTATCCGACGCTCTTGGTAGTATCTAAACTAATTTTATTTCTTGTACGTTGGGCAACCCCCAACCTTCAGGGTTTACTCCTTAATAAAACTACCGGGCAAAGGGTTCTTATGTTGGCACTAAACAGCGATGAGAAGGCGCAGTATTACGCCCCTGATAAGCACCAAATCCAGAAAAATGTTGCAAAACTTTAAAGAGAACCCAAGTGATATACGAATAATCTTTCTAAAGTCAAAGTAATTCCGTCATATCTAGAATTTTCAAAAGTTTCCTCACTACCTAGGCAACCCAAGCTGGATTTCATACCCTTCCCACTCCAAATTCCAACCGACCAGAAACTCTTTCCTAGTGGCGTACATTCCCTCCAAACCTAGCACGAGTCGCCTACCACTATCGAATGCAAGTTCCAATCCAAACTAACCTCAACCAGATCTATCACAAGCTCGCACTAGACATGTCCGGCAAGATTAGAACCGAAAATCGGTCAGTTGCACCACAAATCGGGTCGCATAATGCGTCTAAGGAATTTACCCTCAGCTGGTTGGCCGATTTTTAGCTTTTTTGTTTGTGTACTCTGGGCCACTTGGTTAACCGCCAAACCATGTATCTGCGAATATTTGCACCGCGGGTGATTTTCCAGCCAGTGGCTAACTGCCACACAAAAAACCACCACTGCCACGAGTGCCGGCCACTGCCACCACTGCCACCACTGCCACCGCTGCCACAACTGCCACCACTGACTGTCGTTGCGTCGCTGGAATTATCTAAAATCAAATTGACATCTAACCACAGGAATTATGATGGCAGGGACCCGCATCGGCGCTAGACGATAAATTAATTACCGCGAGTCCAACTTAATTAACGGTGCGGTATTTTTGGATAGTTTTTTCCAATTTTTCAATTTTCAATTTTTTTTTTGCGAATTTTTTGCAATTTTTCTTTCTTTTGATTCGGTTTCGTGTATTTTTGCGTTCCGACTTGAATTTGGATAGTGTGGCGGAGGCCAGTTGTGCGTGATTGGAACCTACGAATTGGCGCGGTGTCATTTCAGTCCTCAGGTGGGCTTTTCAGTTTTCCTAGGTCTGCAATTTGTTTTTGCTTTTTTTTTTTGAAAATCGGAGTGAGTGGATTTGGAGAGGTTTTTGGTTGACTTTGCAGCAGCATTTTGTGAGACCTTGGTTGACCGTAACATTATGCTTATGGTAATGACAGACAACATGAACATGGCTTGGCTGGGGGTTTGAGGTTTCAGTGGTTGTAGTACACTGTGTACGACTATGCTGGGGCATATTTGTAATTATCCTTTCACTTGAAAGCAAGCTTGATAGATGGTTTTTATGTTTTTCAATTATGCTCATGGACAGTCAGGGCGAGATACGAGACTTTGGAATCTAGGTTGGGGTTTCCTAAGATCAGCGGTGCGAAAAAGCCTCGCGAGAGTTAGTCTAATTATAGTTTAAAAGGTAAGTAGAAGTGTAGAAATAGTTATGGTGTGCTAAAAGATACAACACTACTAGAAAAACGAGTTTAACCGTTGGTAATTCTGCTTGAAAACATCTAAATATGTGTAGCCAAGGAAACGGGTATGAGATGACAAACAAGCTGGTTGGAAAGTAGGCCAAGTGCTCCTCTCGGTTAAGCATACAGAGCAGGGACAATTTTTTTTGTCGTTTGTTTCTTCATGTCTCTAGTAAGGACCTTCACCGATAAGGCTCTCCAGTTATCTTGAAGTCTCCTCCAACTTGTACGCTTAACCTAAGAAAGGCTCTTCCTCTACTTCGCTTACAGCCATGCGCTCTGCATGTCCTAACCATCTCAAGAGGCTAACGCGCACTTTTCCGTGCAGCTCGTAGAGAAATTCTTCTTCTTCTTCAAAGTCGGTTAACGAAAACGAAACCAACAATCTGTTGGAGAATTTTGCATTTAAAACAGCCAAGAATATCCTCATTCGGTTTTACGCCATAGAGCATAGCTAAGATAATGCAGTCTCTTTGAACCTTTTTTAGAAGCGATCACGCCTTTCTTAGTTCAAGAAAACAGCAGTTGTCAGGTACACCCTTCGTTTAAACTCTGTTAAAACGTCATGACCAGGGTTGTCAATGGTGTTCAAGCGGTAATATTTAAGCATCCGCACATCAACTCCTCTTCTACTCCTACTCGCACCACAACGCGGTGAATCGAGGGAGCTCAGTACCTTTAGCTTAAGCTAGGATACCCAATCCGTCATTAGTAGCTGCATCAACGCCGCTAGTCAGTTTGATTATGTTGGTTGGTTAGTGGAAGGTTTGTGGATGCTCCCTTAAGAGCTACTTCGCCCTATTAAAAGCGCAAGTCCAATGGGAGCTCCATGGTGATGGGGCTTTGGAGTAGAAATTGCGGAACAAGGAACCTGAATAGGGGTTGCTCATCGGTGCAACTACCTCGGAAAAGGGCGGTTATAATGTCGATGATCGCTATAAGGATAACGAATTTCGGCTTTGCACATATGGAATATTTGGCCCCGTGCAGTCGAACAGTGCGCGGAGGCCTTAGACTGCTATAAAGCAGCGCATAATGCAATAAAAGAAGTAAGAGAATGGGCCGGGCAAAAAGCCTTTAAAAACTACGACTTCTACGACGACTGCACTTAAGAAGTAAGACAACGCTTATTTGAATGTGGATGAATGCGAATGCTACTCGAAGGAGACTCAAAAAGGGATGGATTCTAAGAGAACGCATCATGACAACCCGCATCAAGCCAAAATTTGAAAATTAAACTTCGATTTGCGTTCATGCATCAAAGAGAATAAGAATGATAGCTTCAAAGATGAATTCTGTTGCATAAGTTGGATCCTTGATCGAACAGGAGCCCAGCAACACCAGCCTACATAGCACCATGGCCGACAATGGATTCAGAATTTTAGCCTATTGCCGCCAGGGTACGAATGCAGATATCACACGTACAACGGAGTTAAGTTCGACGTTGAAAAACTGCAATCGCATGACAGCGCTAGAATGACGAACGCGTTTCCCTCAAGCTTTCTCAAAATCCCAGTCCCCATACACTAAACATCGGACCCCAAATGCAATATTGCCAATGAGCTATCAGAGAAGCTGCTTTTGATGTGTCACCAGGCTGGTATATACAGACAAACAACAAGTACATAAAGCTGTTCGTGAGCTCTACGATCGAGGAATCGGAGAGTTTTTACTGCTGGAATGGCGTTCGAAAGTGTGATCAGAGAATAAAACCCGTAGAGTCGCAGTGATAAGAATTTGAAAAGACTACTTCACCCTACTACCCCGATCATGAATCATTCACCCAGCATGAAAGCGACAGACAATTCCATCCCCATGACCTAGGTGAAGTTAAGGTAGCCATATCGAAGCTTAAGTCGAACAAAGCTGCTGGTGCAGCCGGACTACCTACTCATTTAAAGCAGCTGAAGATGACGTGATTGGGAACACGCACCAGTTTACATATGAACCATGGAAGCATGGATCTCAGCATTGTTTATCCAATTCACGAGAAACGAGACCATTTTGACTGCGCTATCTACGAAGGATTGAGTCTCTAAAAGATTGCTTTTAAGACCTTTTCTGTCGTATTATGTGAGCATCTGTAACAAAGAACCTGGTTGACAGCTATACAGCTCAACTTCAAGTTTTGACATCCCTGCCAAATTAATGAGGTTGTTTAGGGTGCTTACTTGCTTACTACAGTTCCGAGTGAACCTAAACCTCAACTAACAAATCTTTCCAGTTAACCCGGTCTTTAGTTAACTGCCTCCAGCTGCGCACTACAAGTCGGTTGAGGTCCTCTTCTACTTGTGTGGGCCACCTAAGGCCAGATCTTCCTCTACAGCGTTCTCCCTCAGGGTTAGATTCCAAGTCTCTGCGGGAGGAAGAATTGATGTCCATTTTCTCTACATTGCTAGTCAGGTCGATGTCGCCATACAGCTCGTACAGTTCATCGTTAAATAATCTCCTCCAAAGCCATTAACGCAAAAGGATTTTTCTCTCGAAACGACTGAGGATATCTTCAACCACTTTCGATAGGGTCCTTGCTTCAGTGCCTAAAGTAGGACTGGGATCATTACGGTCTTATATAGAGTCTCCTTAGTTTTTCGGTACAGACAAAAGAACCACCATTGGGAAGAGTGATTCATCGGTTTGTTTATGCCGAGGCGTTGGAAGAATTTATAGCAGAGTAATGGTAGACAAAGTTCCTTACTACCTCGAACTGTGACGTTCTGTCCAATTCGTCGATGTAATGTGTCCCTTCTTGTTGACCCCATATACTTGGTTGTACGCTTATTCACCAATAAACCGATTCTGGCGAGCACACCGATAACACGCCACTGTATTTTCCCACTTTTGTTAATATCATCGCCGTACGCTGGCAGTTTGATTGAAAGGGTAAAAAGTCCGATGTTAGAAGTCACATCTTTTTTTTTACATCCACTTTGACGGAGCAGTAAGTGCTCTCAATTGTTATTCTACACAGAAGAACGTGCTTGGCAAAAATGCCAAACTTAGACGTGGCTCTATACAACTTCGCCTTGAAATCGAGGACAAGGTGGTGGGTACCAGTTTGGGCTTCTTGAGTTTTTTCCAGGATCTACCGGAGTGTGAAGATTTGATCGATTGTGAACTTTTCTGGCCTGAAACCGCATTAATAGGGACCAATCTGGTTATTGGCGAAGATCTTGTATCCAATTTTGATGAGACTTATACCGCTATAGTTGGCGCAGTTGATGGTGTCTCCTATTTGTAGATCGGTCAAACGATACTGAAATTCCAATCATAAGTCATTCATTCTTGTGACCACATCTGAGAAATGAATTGGTGTATGCTCTTCAGAAAGTCATTTCCAGCGCAGCTTTGAATACCTCGGCCGTTTAGCCGACAGATTCAGCTGACTTCTTGGGTTTTAGCTTAGATAGTGCTATCCTTACTTCGTTCTGTTTCTATTGACGGAATTTTTGGCTATCATCGTCTAAGTTGAATGGTCTACGCTGCCTGACGGCGGGATGTTGGACTTCTTCTCTAATACGGTCTGCAGGAAAAGTTGCTGAATATTCTCAGCACCGACTGTGACTCTAGTACAAGGTTTCCTTCTTTATCACTGCAGGCTTCTGTATGGGTCCTCTTGCTTTGACAAGTTTTTTTTGTCCGTTGGTAAAACATTCGTACGTACGGAGTACAAACTCTCACTATTTTCAATCGCGCGCTTTTGTGCTTTGTCTCCTTATTCTGTAGAAGCGGATGTTCTTCCCGTTTCTTCTGCTCGTAGGGCTCATGAGCAGCACTCGTAATTCGTTGCAGCGCCGCTTTCTAGGCTTCTTGTTGAGCTTGTAGAGGGTGTTTTTTTATAGTAACAGAAATTCAATAAAAAATAAATCACTTGAAGCTAATGTTAATGTCTATGATATTAGCTTTACTTAATAGATAATCATATGCCATTAGTGTTCAAGTATAACGTCGGGTATATGCGTGCCAATACTAGCTCAAATGAGCAGCGATTTTGAAGTTCAATTTCCGCAAACTTTATCGGGAAACTGGGGCCGTATATCAGCAATAACACGTCGAATGTTGACTTCCAAATCGTCCAACGTCTTTGGTTTATCGGCATGGACTAGTCACTTCACATACCCCAAAGAAAGTAATCTAAAGGTGTGAGATCACAGGATCTTGGAGGCCAGTTCACAGGTCCATTACGCGAAATTATGCGCTCAGCAAATGTTTCCTGCAATAAACTGATGGTGTCGCGCGCCGTGTGACATGTTGCGCCATCTTGTTGAAACCAAAGCTCTCTCACGCCAATGTCATTCAACTGAGGAACGAAAAAGTCAGAAATCAAGTTTCTATAGCGCTCTCCATTGACGGTGACAAAATGAAATATGAAATATGGACCGATGATCCCACCAGCCCATAAAGCACACCAAACAGTGAGTTTTAATAGTTGTAAGGGCGCCTCGACAAAGGCTTCTGGATTTTCTCCACTCCAAATTCGGCAATTTTGCTTGTTTACATGTCCAGTTAACTAAAAATGGGCCTCATCGGAGAACAAAATTCTGCGTTGAAAATGATGACCAAGCTGAATCATGTTTTCGGCCCATTCACCGAACGTACGACACGTATAATGGTCATGTGGTTTCAACTCTTCCACAAGCTGGATCTTATGAGCTTTTAAGCCAATGTCTTTCCGTAAAATCTTTCACAAAGTAGATGGGCATAGCTCCAATTTTTGTGCACGATGGCGAATCGACTCAATCGGATTCTCCTCAACACTGCGCTCCACAACGGCAATAACTTCTTCTGTTCGCACTGTTTGTCGTCTTTGGGGATGCGTATTATCTATTAGAGCGTACGTGGTGCGAAAACGATCCATCGCGTTCCGAATAACTTGCTCAGATGGACCATTATGTGGGCCATATTGGCGAACCGAACCATCGTTTTCAAAATAAGTTTGCACAATTTGCATGCGTTATTTTGGCGTTGATCTGTTTATCGTAAAATGGCAAGACGTAGTAACTACAAATCAACTTTCAACTGTCAAAGTGCCAATCTGTATAAACAGGGCTGCCAGTTTAAAAACGAAACCTCTAAAAAAAACACCTTTTACTTGCCGGCATTTTTCATCAAGCCAGGGATTTTTTTTTTGGTGGCATATTGGCGCCGTCGGGATACGCATTCGGTGAAGATTCTTGCGGTCGCTTAGGATTTCTACGCTATATCTTCTCACAGCAGTTCTTCTTTCCTATGGTGATCTAAGTCAACGTTGACTGCCCGGAACATTCCTACGCCCAGAATACTGGAGGCATGTCGTCCATCTATCACATGTCATCAAATTGATTTAGCGTTTCATCATCCGAGACCGCCATGTCCCCTTGCGTATATTTGGACGAGGGAACTGTGTGATTGGTACAGTGATACTTCATCCCACCGCAAAGCTAATAATCCTAAGCCTTCTAACTGTTCTACCAAAGTTGTTCTCCTTTCTTATCTTAGGGTCAAAATCGCATAGTAAAATTTTAACGTCGTACTTCGGACATTGCTCAAATGTCTATTCGAGGAGATCGTACCAATATTCGTTAGTGGCGTCGTCCTTGTCTACGGTAGGGGCATGGGCATATATTAGGCTTATGTTAGCGAATTTGTCCTTGATGCGGATTGTCATAAAACGCACGCCCACGTATCAGATGATCAAGACTTTTCCACCCTCATTATGATAGCAGTCAAAGGCCTCTGCTAATCGGCTACACGTGAGCTGTTAAGGGTCCGTACTTTCCATTTTAAACGTTTGCAAGGGTCGATAGTGAACTATTTCTACCCGAGGCCATTAGTTGCTTGGTCACATCTTTTTATTTATTTATTTATTTTGTTTTTTATTTTTCAAAGGATCGATACAATTAAATTTGTAAAGTCCTGGATTTTACGCCGGGGTAATATGCCCATGTGGTTTTTTTTTGTCAACAACTCGCGGTGTACCGAGTTCCCATGTTGTGCTCCATCTAGGTACCGCCCGCCACACTGCTTGACTTCGGTGATCTGGTGAGAACCGATGCCATTGACTATCACATCTCTTTATTCTGCTCCGTGTAGGGTTGTGAGCCGTATGATTGCGTAGGGTAGAATTATAATCCGAGCGCACTCTTGCGATTTTAGCCTGCATGAGTAATGGTTTATTTTAGGTTAAACAGGGGTATGATGGATATGCCATCACAAAGACACCAGCCACCAAAACGGGGCCATCTCCATCCCTGTGGAACCACTTGAATTTGTCTTCAAATGGCAAAAACCTAAACAATCGTCCTGGTGAATTAGCCAATTTCCCTGTAAAAGCCAAGAAAGCCTTTAAAGTTTGTGCCGTCTATTTCCTCTAAGTTTCCGAACTACGCGATATTGCTTCTTATCACACAGTATGTGTGTTATGTCCTCAACAGCTTGCAGATCACTGCAGATTATGCAAATATCCGTATCTAACAATTTGACTCTCTTTGCGTATTTCCGCTGGAGACAGTGTTCTGTCAGGATTCCCATTACTGTCCTAAGCCCATCCCTGTTTAGTTTTATTAGCTTCCTATATCGATTGCCGTCAAAAAGCAGCCAGAGAGCCTTGGATACTTTGCGTCCTTCAAGACTTGACCACCTTAGGTTGGCAGTCTTTGCGATTTTTTCCTCGATAGTGCCCCTCACTATGCAAATGGGTGGTTTGATATTGGCAACCTAACTATTGTTTAGTGGCCCTCCTTTTCTTGCAAGCTCATCCGTTTATTCGTTTCTTTTAATACCGCCGTGTCCTGGCACCCATCACAGTCTTACCCTGTTCTGACTGCATAATACCTTGAGCGCAGTGCGACAGCCCCTGACTGGTTCTGGGTTTTCTGAAAAGATACCTGAACCTGTTCCTTCCTCTGTTTTTGAGCCATCTGTGAAAGGGTTTACCCATGCAGTTACGGGGACCACGTCCGGGAGATAAGGCAAGCACTTCGCTACGAACTAGAATGTTGGGCTGTAGACGCAATCCAAGTTATAGGACGGTGAGCAGCTTCTCGATCAATCATGGCGCAGGTACCCATATATTCTGTGTGACTTTTGGTAAAACGAACATTATTCCAGGTCTCATGGGAAGCTTCTTGTGCTTTTTCCAATTTCTTGTGTAGAAGCCACTATTCCTCCCCCTTTCGTGCCCGTAGAGCTTGTGGAGCTTGGTGCATGGTATATATAAAAACACCCTTTACGACATTTGCTTTTGGAGGAGCGGAAGCCTGATGAAACTCAGTAGATCGGGAAGCAACATTTCTGGCTGGATACAGTACGAGTAATGACATATTTCCTGTGATAACAGACGCGCATTGCCAAATATCCTGTGGCATAGCTTGGCCTTAGGGATTGGAAGGTTCAGACATGAAAAATGCCGAATGCATATCATGGTAAAAGCGCAATATGATCTGTCTGGCTGACAGTTGAATACCATATTCTGAAGAGTGCTATGTCTATCTGTCGGGAGTGATGTAACTGCTGACACAACTACGTAGCTTAGGTCATATTTCACCTCGAAGCAAAGTCAATGAGCATAGTTTCTTGGCAGACGTTACGTTGTCTTGACTCTGTTATTCGTCGACATTACCAAGATCTTAGACATTTCTAGTAGTTCTTGTCGAGATGCTCGTAGAAACAAAGTCTTTCTTCGTAGGGGTATGCACTTATATCAGATAGATTTCTTACCAAAGGCTGTCTTTGAAGAGATTTCTGCATTTAAATACTGCATGCATTCATATACTGGGTGGGGTGGAAAGTAACCTCCTTGACCGCCAGAATGCGCTGCTACTGCAAAAAAGGTTATGGTGCCTTGAAGTCCATCCATACTTAGGCAGGCATGCCAAATTTCAGTGCGATACTGTCTTTAGTCTTGTTTTGACAGCTGATTGTTGTTCACGTGTTTGGCATCATGTTGCGTATGGACAAAAACGATTTTCGTTCTCTCATAAAACATTATTTTTCGAGAGGCAAAACTGCGAAAGAAACAACAGAAAAGTTGGTTAAATATTATGGGGCTAATGCTCCGACAGATTACACCGTCATATTTTGGTTTCGAGAGTTTCGTGGTGGCCGCAATTCCACTACCGATCAAGTCCGCAGCGGCAAGCCCTCCGATGCGGTTACAGAGGACAATGTCAAAAAAATACATGAAATGGTGTTGGCTGACCGGAAAGTGAAGGTGCGCCAGCTAGCAGATATCACAAAGATTAATTCTGAGTGACCACGCCATATTTTTGGCAATATTCTGCATATGAAAAAGTTATCCTGCCGCTGGGTGCACTTCGAAAGAGTGTTTGGACTTGCTGATGCGGAATCGGGCGGATTTTTGACGTCGATTGGTAACTGGATTTGGATCCCTCGGACTATTATCTCTTCCCAAACCTCAAAAGATGGCTCATCAATAAAAAATTCAGCTCACCCAAGGAAATCATCGACGTCACGGGGGAGTATTTTGCAGACCTTTTCGGACGGGGTCAAGAAGTTGGAAAATCGCTGGAATAAGTGTATCAAACTACAATAAAAGGGGACTATATTGAATAATATAAAAACACATTTAAAACAAAAAAAAAATTGTTTAATTCCCAAGGAGGTTACTTTTCACTCAACCTTAAACCGAATAAGCTATCCGGATGCAGATTATAAGTTCTTACGCCAGTCTTCAGCGTGATACGTGATACCAGAAATTTCATCGTCGAGTTGGGATGGCTTCAATACTAACAAGTTGCCTATAATGGCAAAATAGAAGCGCTGGTTAATTTGTCCTTGAAGGCTAGAAAATTGTTCTGTTTGGTCCTCTCCATTAGCCCATAGATGCATGCACTCCTCTCGTAGGAAAGGCAAAGCTTAAGTCTCCTTCCGATAATTCCATTCCAATTTTCCTTTAACTTTTATAGCAATTTATGGAATAAAATCCATCCACACACTGCAGGATGCAGAACGATATGGCCTTTAAGTTCAAGAGTCCTCGGTCTCGTCCTTAACCACTGTCCTCGTTTCCATACTGGCGAAATTTTATTTATTTTACCAGCTCAGCTGAAGAACAAGCTCTTCCCTGTATGCAAATCCCTTTGGCACACATCATTGACATCTCGTTCGTGCACCCTGCAGCGCACAATTGATTTGCCAAAACAAACTTCCGACGGTTTGGAATCGCCTTCAAGAGCACTTGATAAAAATCAACGAGTATCTCATGGAATCCTTCACAATTCCATCGTTCAACTATCCCATGGACAAAAAGATTAACTTTCTCTCGTCGTCGCCTCGAGTAGCGACCACTTTTCACTCTGCGCCAAGTTGACATATCAATCAAGTGCACTTCTGCACTTCCTGCTGCTTGGGAGTCCTCACCCCGATCCATTACCATCTGCCCATCGGGAGCATTTTTCATTGCCCACCAATGGCGGTTCCTGGATATGGAAAAGAAAAGAAAAAAAAAAAAAAAAACCGAACGAAAGAAAGGCACCACAGCAAATCCACATTGACGCAGCGTCTGCACATACAATTTATTTTCAACGGGACAATTCAATGAAAAGGCTACGATGTGGTCATCCTGTGTGCGAGCTCCAGATATAGGTGAACCTGTTCCCTGGGAACTGAAGTGTTTTCTTTATTTTTTTAATCTTCTTTCAACGAACCGATTAGTGGCGCAGCACAGGTGTAATTGGTACAACGAAGTCGTGCGATAGCCCACGGTGCCAAACAAGACAAAACCCTACGAGATGCCAGATACTGATAAAAGGTGCAAGACACAAAGGCGGCAAAGACCCACGCACCCCATCTTTGGTGACGGATACTAAAAAACGAGGACAGGGACGCAAAAGACGACAACGTCGACAACGACGACAACGACGACAACGACGACAACGACGACAACGACGACCACAATGACTACTACGACAACAACGACTTACTTAATCCGCGGACATTTGTTCTCACACGTTGCTTGCATTCATGGCCTCTTAAGGCAGGTCGCACAGTTTAGCCTGAAAATAAAAGAAAGCAGCCCACCACCATTAAGGAGTGTCATTTACACAGATCGACCAGAGCAGGTGGAAGTCATCACAACGCTGTCATCATGGTTGTGTACCTGTACTCGTATTCTCTGCTCGCCAACTGAAGGACATGGGGCAGCTGAGGGTATCAGAACCCACTAGTGTTTAATGTGCCAACCCATGTGCCACTTATTCGTTTAATCCTCACCACCACCAGAGCAGGCTTTGTCCTTTCGAATTATGTACGGATGTATCTATACTTCGAACTCCTACAACTCTACTGCCCCATGTGACTCTGATTCTGACTATGACTCTCATTCCTACTCCTACTCCGACTCCAACTCCGACTATGACTCTACTCCGTACCTAGAGTTTGTCTGGCTTTTAATTAAGATTCCCACATTGTGCATCTTGCTTCAGTATGGTAGTACCAACTAGCGCTCCAATGGTCGTGTCGTCATCGTTCGAATTGAAAGACAAAGAATAGCTAGTTATGGTCACACGGCCGCGGCCGGCGGAAAAAAAGTGAAAGGCAACTCCACAGTATCTGGAGGAGATCTGCGGTGGTGCTGCCGCAGACTATTACTACAAATGGAGCACAAATGTGTGTCCCGACTTCGGATTGTGTGTGTCGCTACTTTGGCCTTTTGTCGCCGGTCTCCGTTCTCTGTTCTCTGGTCTTCGGTATTTCTACGGCCAGAGACAGTGGCGCTGTGCGCAGAAAATCGCATTAAAATTGATTTATCGGCGGCGATATTTGAATTCGAGAAACGATTACTGCCAAGTGCCGGAACATAACGACTCAATCGTTTCCGCTTGTTTTGAAATTTTCGAGATGGAAATGCGCTGATTGCGTGCGCCGACCTGACTGCTGCTGACTGGGTTAATACTCGTACTTTAGTTCAGGTGGCAGTCATTTTCAGATTGGACGTGAGTTAGATTTGAACCGAGATTGGATGAGGGGATTTCGATAGTGATAGCGGTGACTTGGTTGTGGAGAGTTTTTATGTGCTTCCATCGAAGGTTTTTCAACGTTGGACGCATTACTCGTATGTACGAGTGTGGAAAAGGTCCAGCAGGAATCAGAGAATCGCATGTGGGGATTCCTTCAGCATTTATTCCCTGTAAGGCATTTACGTTGACTTCTTGAGGAATGTCAAAGGGATAATTGATTTGGAATCTGGAGATGTAGGGGAAGGTTCCCTTATCCAGTTCAACAGTTGCAAGACACTGAAATGGACCTAGGGAGGCATCTAATAGAGTTAACGGGATCAGGTCCCAGACAAAATTCTGGCGGAGTAAAATGTTGCCGCGCGACAATCAAGTGATTGAGGGAGTAGAAAGATGCTGCTTTTCGGATTTTTGCCAAAACGTAAGAAAAACATTTCAGACCAATAGGATCCGGACAGAAACCTGTAGAAATGAGCTAGGAACTTTATTAGCGGAGCCACAGCAGTGCCTACTTGATCAAAATAAAGTAAGCATAGAAATAGTTGAACATGAGCAAAAGAAGACTGCCGGAACGGATGGCTTTCCAGCTGAACTATTAAAGGGAGAAGAAAGTAACTTGGTAAAATGTATACGCCAACTTATTTTCAAAATTTTGCAGAGGAAAGTACGGCTCTCTTCCCCTTGTGAAGTCGTTTCGGACTGTCTTTTCTTTGAGTGGGAACACCGAGCTCTGTCGGAGGTGGAGGGCAGCCATGGTCCCATCTGCCAGTGGTCCACCATCCCCAGACCTCGAAAAATAACCCACAAGGTTGTACAGGCGATTTTCGCCGCAGGAGCCAAGGTACGACAGGAGGTCCACCAGCAACACCGTTTTCGGAGTCCGCATGATAGACGGAAGACTCGCAACAGGCTGCATCAGACAGAGCCCACACCCCAACGAAAGCTAAGTAACATGTGGCTTAAGGAACACCCCATCCTGCAACCAGTATGGGTACGGACGCCGCCAACACACCCCATAATTGATGTGGATGCAGCTAGCTTAAAGAAAACCGATCGATGGGTGAAGAGACGATGGTCTCTTTCACAGTAACACCCCAACGAGTGAGCAACAAAGGAGCAACGGTGGTATGCAGGCGGACGGCCAGCATAATCAAGCATACCCCAACGACTTATGTGAAAGTCAAGTTTGAAAAGTGAAGGGACGACGAGCCCTTTTTAAGCCAGCACCCCACCGATGCATACCAAAGGAGCAGCTAGCCAGAGGCCAAAAGCCAACAAACAAAATGATAAAACAAATAAATAATTGTAGGGAATAACACACTATTGGTCAGACCCCATCCCTCCAAATCTGAACGCCGATCAGTCAGTCTCCTTAATGAGGCGTACAGATTTTGTGTTCCATACGCATATTATATGAAAGCCTGAAACCATTTATTACCACCCGGTAGAGTCCTCAAATTCGAGGATCTTGTCTTAGACTGAGTTTTACACGCTGTACAATCTTTAAGTTTCACTCATCTGCCGTGCTTTCCACCGACCATATTTTAGAAATAATTTAGTGCGTCTCTCCTTATCCTGCCTTCAAAAGCTCACGAGCTAGGCCGTCAGAAGCATTAATTATTTTGGACAAAAGTTTGGATATGTGTGTCGTTCTGCTGCCGGTCATCGTCTCCTTGCAGACTTCCGTTCGTACTTAATCCAAGATACCTCATGAACCACTTTAGTCCACATTTGTAGCTCCGGTCCATATGCTCTGTTTCTCTGCGTGCGCCAGCCGGTATTCATCGCCAAACCACTCATTTTGTGGTGATAGCCGGCGAAGGCCCCTCACATCATTTATCTCTCATGAGTTGTTAGAATCTTTGCCACTGAGTACTGTGACAAAATGCTGGTTAGCCTTCCGACATCAAACTTCTTCACAGCATTTCTTCTTCTTAGCAGCAGATATCCGCATTCGTACCCTGGCCATAACAAGGTAGTGTTCCGAGTCAATGATAGCCACGGAATGTTCGGATCCTTATGAATGGTAACCAGAGAAGAACGAAAGGAAAAAAAAATTAAATAAAACAGCAAGGATGTGAGATACAAGATAGATTCTGGCTTTATTTTGAAACTATGTTCATGCCATTATGTATCGGATAGTACATCAATCAAATGGCTGCCTCGCCTTCGCTGGAAGTCCTTCAAGTTCGGTCCAATATGTGCAGCGCTAGTCCGGCAATAGTATGTCGAATGTTGGCCCCGAGCTAGTCCAAAGTGGGCTTGTTAGCGCAGACTAATGACTTGACGTAGCTCTAGGGAAAATAATCGATTGGTGTCAAATCGCATGATCGCGAAGGCCAATTAATGAACGCTCGCCGTGAAATAACTCAGTCGCCAACTTCGAGCGTTGCGTCGCTTTTATGGCAGGTAGCGTCATCTTGTTGGTACCATAGCTCGGATATATCGATGTTGGCGAGCTCTGACTACAGAAAGTTGGTTAACATCGCTCTATACCTGAGACTCCTTCCTCATTTCGAAAGAAATAAGATTAGATGTTGCCGCCATGCACCGCACCCAACATTCAATCTTTGTGGATGCATTGATGCTTTGCCGAACACTTGTAGGTTATGTTCGCTCCAACAATGGCAATTTTGCTTGTTTCAATCGCCGCTGAGCTAAAAATGGGTCTCGTCCGAGAATATGATTTTTCGGCCAAAATCTGGATTTCCGGGAAACATCTCCAGCGCCCAACTACCTAACTCACGGCGTTGTCTATGGTCGTTCGGCGTCAATTCTCGCGTCAGCATAATCTTGTATGGATATAGGCCCAAATCCAACTGCAAATTAAGCCGGGCTGAGTCTCTGGCGATGCCCAATTCAGCTGATCGGCGCCAAATCGACATTTCTAGGTCTTCTTCGATACTGGCTGCTGCGGCGACTATGTTCACTTCATTTCGCATCAATCTCTGTCTGGTTGGAGGCTTAAGATCCAAAAGGGTGTACTCATGTTCAAACTTTTTCACGGTGCGACGAAGTGCATGCACACTGAAGTCATGAATTTCGTCAAGCGTAAAACGATGCATGATGAAATGGCAAACCTTACGGAATATTTTGACAGCTGGGTGTCATTAGTAACTTTGACAGCTGCTGAAACATAACAATTGGAAAAACTATCATGGCTATCTGGTCACCCGTTAAATGAGATGTGGGATGAGCCTGAATATGTTGCCGAAGTTGGTGTCGTGTAGGCAATTTGTATCGACTGTTCAAAAAACGGTCCTGGTGCCATTGTTTTTCTCCTCTGTTGACCATATTCGGCTGATGTTAGGGGATTTATCCTTGACGGGGATTGTCCCGAGTCACTGGTTTACGTTTGGGTATATGGCTGAAACTTAAGGCGATCACTGTATCATATGATCCAGTTTTTCAAACCTAGCATAAGGTTTATTTCACATACCTGAAGGAAGATGCCTAGGTCAAGTGGCTGGCCTTGTCCATATTATAAGTAGTCCGTAGACGGTGGTAGTAGTAGACGATCAACCGTCGTCTATTTGAAAGAGTTGAAGGGCATCTCAACTAGTTTGAAGGGCGTAACTGAGGATTATTGAGGAAGTTTATTGGCTAAGGCCCAATAGAGTCCACCCCAAATTGTAGCAGCATCTAACTAAGTTCCTGTAGCGTAGCACCCACTTCAGATTTCAGAAGCGTCTTAGTATAAAATACTACATTTCGCTGCGAAAGCCTCTCCATGCGAATTCTCGAAAGAATTCCGCTAATGACGACGACAAATTACCCATCTGCGTCCGAAATGTTTTGCTGAATTCCCAGGAATCGGGTTTTTTTTTATAGTGCTGCTTGACATTTGACATTTTTTGAGTAAAGCAGGGTTGTCATCTGGATCCTTTGCTCTGTAATCCTTGAAAAAAAAAATCCGCGAAGAGGTGGAAAGAAATATTTTCTAGGGAAGCTGCAAGATATTTGGTAATGGACGCTCTTTCAAGTTTTTAAGCGAAAGATGTTTCCTCTATTAGCTGTTGCTATCCAAACAGAAGAGGCAAATACAATATTTTGATAATAACTATACGAACGAGAAAAATCTAGGACCCTGGGCCTACACTAGGATTAAAATCAGAAGGCATCTGCACGTAGTACATCTTAGTGGACCTGATAAATAGCAGATAGTGTGTAGTGTGACTTGCACTTCCTTTCTCAAATTATTAAAAGCTCAAGTAGGACCAGTCCACTATGGCGATTTACTTCTAATATTCTGGAAATTTCAGAGGAAACTCATTTCTTTGACGCCAGATGAGGTACTTGAACACCGAATATTTATAATTGGAAGATAAGTATACCCTGGGGATGCATGTGAAAAAGAGCTCTTTTCCATATTTTAAGGTAGTGTTCCTACCCTACTTTTTTTCAAGAAACACGTCTTTAAAGATCCTCTAAAGTCATGTGCCTAATGGCTAAAACGTCTTGTCTTGATCTTAAGGGAGTTTAGTAAGTGCGCCGAACAAAAAACCAGCCTAACAAGAGGTAACCATAATAACACGTAGTCACAGCCAGGACATTCTAAGGCCCAACCAATGAATTTCCCAACCCATCTACCTATTAAAACCTCATCCAGAATTCGACTGTAATTATCGCAACTTCTTCTACGACTCGGTAGATTAGATCTAACGGAGTTAGCGTTAGCTGATTAGGAAGTTTCGTCTTATGAATTTGAGATGGTCATTTGGTAACAGTCCTTAGGGATCATAATATTTATAGTCAAGATGTGCCAACTTGGTCAAATTGAAGGAGGACATACGATCACTGCATACCAACACTATCTCAATTCGTGAGAGCTGGGATAATTGTCCACCACGAGTTCATCAACGGCACAAGAAGCATATATGGAACTGACACAGAAGATGCAGCCACAGGCTTAAAGGAACAGAAAAGTGCAATCCGAACTCATAATACTATTGGCGGACCCGATAATATAAGCTGATACTTCACACCTTCCGACGACTGAGAAAAAGTCGAAGACTACTTAGTAATACTCCGCCACATAGCGTACATCTCTTATGGGGTCTAAATGTAAAAGCCACAACCAGACATCAACTGATGGCAGCTACTCTACGAAAAGAAGAAGACTTAGACTGGATTATGCCGTCTGCAATGCCAAAAACCGGAGAAGAGCTGAGAATAGGAATAGGCCCATTGGGAATAGGAGGCTTGGAGAAGAATGTCGCCTGAGTCAGGCATCCAACAAAAGACGAAGTTCTGCTCCAATTTAAGCGAAAAACTAGCCAAACCACCTGGCATTTTAAGGATGTTTAAACCCAAAAAAGGACGCTCCTGAAGGAGAATCATACATAGCAGGAAGGCTTCGAGGAGGTCAAGACAATCAAAAGATTACAAGTTTTACGAAAACCTCTTAGATACTGGTGACTCGATCAAGTCGTTGTGCTTGATTTCAATGGTGAACTCAGAGTTGACTGAATCGTTTAGAAGATGCTGAAGAAGATGTCCTTGATATATTTCAAGTCCCAAAAGTTTGACCACACCGTAAAGGCCTGCAAAGACACTGAAAGAAGTAGTTGTTGGCTAAAATAGGGAACGAAACGGCATAAAGTCAAGTGCGAAGGACTGCGAAGAATGTGACCGCAGGGCTAGAATCACGGGATGCTTATGCTAACATGTAGCCATCAATTCGTAGTTTACATAAGAACTGAACAACTGAATGATTAGCAATGGCATGCAGCCCACTATCTCTTAGAGATAAATACAATGAAGCTAGGAACTGCAGTAACAACCATGAGTAGGTTCTTTGGAGCATAGTCTCAAGGCATATAGAAAATAAACTCTTTTAGTAAAGCAACCATACATCTTTTGGAAGGATTACATCATAGGATGCGATTTAAATGCAGGGGCTGTTGACTGAGGCAGCCAAGAAACAAACTAGAGGGGGTTCACTCTCCAAAAGTTGTTTTCAAAAATTTAGAACTCAAGACATGCTCAGCAAAGCAGGTGCTGAGTTGATTTTTGGTTTGACTATTCTCAGCGCAGAGTTAGTCTGTCAAACACAATGCCAAATCAGTCATTGACATTATGCAATCGTGCACAGTGGACAAGTAATGACTCTCAAACGACATACGGAGTCGAAACAATGAATCAGTTTCCTTCAGTTCTTAGTGGCAGACATACATCTTGCTTGTCTTGCATTGCAGCAATTTTGACCGTGCGTTAGAGTAGACTGTATCACAACCTAGTATTACTACGGACCATAGAGTTCGAGGATGCGCGTAATAAATGCATTAAAGCCAGGAGCAGGTATCTATGATTGCGCTAATTTTCTACCTACCGACTACCGAGATCTTCGAAGTGTGTCGAATAACAAACGAGAGTGTTTCCTTCGGCGGAAGATACCCATTCAAAAGAGCCCAAAAAGCCAGACAGTGAAGATCTGTGGGCATTCAAACGGCCCAGTGCCAGAAGACCCATAGACGCATACGAGTATGTAGTTTCCAGCACGAAAAATTCAGCCCCGTAGAAGGACCAGATGACCTACTACACATGCATCAGCTAAGGGTGTAAAGAAATCAATTTTTTTTGTGACTGGAATTGACTTTGGTTAAGGTCTGAGGCTAGAATCTGGTCCTGGATCTGCATAAATTATGTCTTCGAATTAAAGTATTAGCAGAAAACACTGTACTTCACTTTCCAGAGGCATCTTAACGAGGTTTTGGCTTATGTTGTACTAACTGCTGCTCACTACTGATCTTCTACTCCTGCATCATGGGTGCCTCCGGGGCTGACAAGACTCCTTACAATGGGCCCAACGTTGGTGGGGAATAGTTAGTTTTTTATTTTTAAATTTTACTTTCCCATCTGTGCTTTACTTCCCCAAAATCACATTCTGAGTATACTTTCTGAGCAGATCAAAAGTGACTGTCCAGTCAGTAGGCGAGTACCTACGAGGGCTGTTTGATGAGTATCAGGATTGGAAGGTAGGTGGCGCTGCTGAGCCAAAATGAGTATAGCATCATTTAGTGTAACCTCTTTTAGCTCGCCTGTCAAAATTTGGTGACAATCCGACGCTTAGTTTTGTTTTGACACCTTTCTGGCCGAAGGCACGGCCTTCGCCTTCTTTGGAGCACGTTCACCGGGTAAGACCCATTGCTTCGATTGTTCATTGGTTACTGGTGTGTACCAATGAATCCATGTCTCATCGACGGTCATGAAGCCATGCAGAAACTCCTCCGGATTTCGATCAAACAGGGCCAAGCACCATGTCTGTGAAGTGGTCTCATGATTCCGCTTGTTCTCTGATGTGAGCAAACGCGGCACCCATTGCGCAGACAGCTTTCTTATGCCCAAAATATCGTGCAGGATATGGCTATCCCGTTCAGTTGAGATGCCTCCTATCTCAGCCAACTCGCGAATTTTCACTCCGCCAATACGATATCATGGATTTTGTCTACGGTTTTCTCTGTGGTAATCGTTTTTGGGCCACCTGTGAGCGGTTCATCGAAAACCGAAGTGCGGCCACGGCAAAACTCTGCGAACCAAACGGTTGTATGGGAAGGTGAATAGATCCCATACACACTATCGAGAATTGGCTTGATTTCCTGGCAGGTTCTGCCACTGAAAAACAAGAATCGGATCACGCATGGATCAATGGTGGCAAAAAAAACACTAACACGATGTTTTGAAATGGGTGTCAAAACAAAACTAAGCGTCGGATTGTCATCAAATTTTGACAGGCGGGCTAAAAGAGGTTATACTAATTGGTGCTATACCTATTTCGGCTCAGCAGCGCCACCTATCTTCCAATCCGGGTACTCATCCAACAGTCCTCGTAAGAACCTTAGTGAGGTAACTGGAAGTCTGTAAATTATCCGAAACTAGGTTAAGTGGGAGAGATCCGTAAGCTAACTGCCGCCCGATAAAGTTGAACTAAAGGTGATTTTGCGTGAGGTGTGAACATAAGAACTTGAGATCGGACACTTCTGCCAACCTGGGATTTGATGCAGCCAGATACCCAGTGTGGAGAGAAGTTACAGGTAATACTTCAGCACTCCTTACGACACTGAAATACCAGTCACCACTTTACGTGGCTCGGCTTACATAACGAACAAGACTTACACCGACTTTAGTACCCGTTGAGAGTGACTACAAAATTGGTTCTAAAATTCCACACATCAAAGCGCTTTATGAGTTAATCAATCCCCAGGAATTACCTAAGTATTCTCGCCGTTTTACACTTTGATAGTTACAGGTGCAGAGCTTTTCGGTTTTTTTTTATTACTGTAAATAAAGAGGCAGGGCAGTTCCTAGGGACAATTCTCCGGACTAAGTAGCTATTGGAAGTTCCGATATTGAGGACAAGAGGAGGGCTAAAAGAAACACCGACAGCAACCTACTAGGAGTCGCAATCCACTCTGTGAGGAGGAATGATCTGTAGAAAGTGGGAAACCACCGGCAGACACGCGCTAAGGCAAATGCCGAAACAGGACCGGATATACTTGCCCTCACGCCCGTCCATGCGGTTCAACTCAGACCGTCAAAATAGAAAGCTAAAGGCTGAGGCCCTAGAGAAAGCAATCAGTATGACGAGTCCGGTTTTGAAAGGGATTCCGGAAGTCTCAAGGGAGAAGTCTTGCTCCAACCTATTCGTACATATGGGGTTTGACTATTGTCATGAACTATCTTCTACAACCAAACGGGGCCCGATGAAAGGACAATACGCTTACGAACCATATACTCTACAATACGAAGAATATGTACAAGGCGAAAAACGTAGAAGAGGGAGGCTGATTAGCAGACTAAAACGAAAACTACACATACGTGGACGGAATCAGAAACAGGACAGCCAAAGGACATACAAACCACAAGACGCGTCCCTAAGAAAGACAGATAGGAGCGAGGGCAATTAATGTCGAAGTTCAAGGATAGAATTCAATGGTAGCCACGTTCCAAAAGAGCATTACCATCATGGGCAAGAATATCAGTTGTCCAAAGCCTTCAGTTGCCTCATTTTCTAACATGACAACGACTAACTAACAGTTAAACGAAGGTAGGGAGCGACAGACAAACTGGAATTGCCTCGATACGATAACACGCCTTACATCAACTCAGTCGAGTGAGGCCGACCGATACCAAGCATATGGTGTACGGTATATATATGGTGATCCACAAGTAGGGTATACAATATGATGGCACATCGAAAACAAAGCCGATAGAGAGTTTCATCTTACGGTTCGAAATCATTAAAAGGAAAAGTCGTGTAACTCCTGACCGGTTTCTAGACAGTTCCATCACTTGGTTCAAACCCTGCCGAAAGATGGTACTGTGAATTAGAAGAAATCGGGGACCGGCAGATCAGCTACCACGATCTTAATGCTGAGCTGATTAAACAACTTAAAGACGGATGACGAGATGGGAAGCGGTAGCCCCATGAAAATTTTGACGTTTTTTACGCCAACATACGGGTGATGACAATACATACGACCAATCGCCGCAACGAACAGAACTTAGTCGGCATACGACGTAACATTAAAAACCGAGTCGCAACACTTATTTTCAGTTGCTCCATACGGAGTATCCAAGACCTCCGCAATTAGTGCAGAAGAGCGGAGAAGTATTTAACAAGTAGAGACCAACGATACAAACGCCGTGTAACGGAAATCGACGAAAACCACCTTTACACAGAAGAGTTACTGTTCACGAACACCAGCCGGGGTTCTCTGACGACAAATGACGACATAGAGGTAGGGGCTGTACGAAATCAACGGACAAGCACACCAAATAATTACGTTAAGCCTGACCGCTCAACTAAGATGCAAATAACAAACGTCTACAAAACTGACCCGACGAGAACTATGACGAATCCACCCGTCTGTTCTTCTGGATTCCATACTCTGACCAATCAAGGCCAGGGAAACCAGCAGATTAGCAGGAATGCAAGGGATCATCCGTCCCCGGTGAACCCCGACAAACCTCGCTTCTAAAAGTACAGACTTAGCCTGTAGTCCAGCAACAGAAGACTCTCCATCAACGGATACGGGAATGGCACGAAGCAAGGAGGCGTATTTTCAGAGAAGAAGGAACAGTGCTCGTGGAGAATACGAGGGAAAATGTGCAATAAAAAGACGACGACGAAAGAGAGTACTCGAATCTGCGATAAGTATACGACACGACAATTGACCGTTCGCTCAGGTTACTATCCCTGGAGAGGATGTCCTCGGTCAGTGCCGCATTCATAACCTACTTGGGGAAAGGAGCAATTGCACTTTGACCTAAAAGATTTTGTCAGAACTGTAGTTAGGCTATTAGAGGAGTTCATTAGTTCGTTGGTGCGGAATTGTTCCCTGAAGAAAATTTCCGTCTAATTCCGTTGAAAGCTTGACATTGGCATAAGATGTGTTCAGCTGTTTCGTCTTTTTCAAGACAAAGTTGGCACTCCGGAGAGTCGACTAGACTGACCTTTAGAGAGGGTACTATGGAGTCGTGGTACAGCAGGAAGTTTTTCTAGTTTCTCGAAATTAACGCGCCAGCAGGATCTCATTGATCTTCGCAACTCTTGGTTGTAAAAGGTTAAAAAGGATCTCTATTGTTCCCAAGTTCTGGTGCGTTTGGCTTTGTTAAAGAGCTTTCTCACTCTTGAGATAGGTTTCTAAGTTGTCATTCCACCATGGACCGGTATTGCATTTTAACTTGAACACAATGTGCATGTGATTTGAGAAAGATGCTTCCTCGGACACGTAACAGCCTTCCACCACATTTGAAATAAAGACGAGAGAGTGAGGTCTAGGACTTCCTCTAAATGTTAGTTTGTTTCCCTTATCATGGCAGCAGATGATAATGTGTTCTTGCTTGTCTTCACAGTACCGGACAAGTTCCTATACTGATGTGGGAGGCACTGGCTCAGTGTGTCCAGCAAAGTACGCCGATGCGCATATGAAGCTATGCAGTTCCATTTGTATGTTATGATACCTGGAATGAGAGAGAGTTTTATACCTTTCGCAATAGAAAAGGCTAAAAGGCTGCCCTCGGTCTAAAAAGCCCTTTGGTAAAAACTATCTCTCTGGTTTTGCTTTTTAAACCAAAAATCTTACCATGATTTGCCCATGTATCTTGGATAAGTCCAATGTTCTCTTCAGCACACCGCTGGCCAAAGAAGGCATACCATTTCTTGCGTGCATAATCAGGGTTCCGTGATCTATAGGGTTTGTTGTCACCTACTACACCCTGTTGAGATATACCATCTCTTCTACCTCTTGGACCGTTGATATGTGCTCTATTTGTCTGGCCACCTACTCGGTTCGCCATCGGATTTGGTCTGACACAGTTTTGGATGGTGGAGTTACTGGTTTGGCCATGCCGTGCTGTACTGTGATTTCTGCAGCTGCGGACGCAGCTTCTCCACTTTTTTGTGCTACATCCGTTTGCGATAGCGCTGACGCTAGCCCTAAGTGGGATATCACTCAATATTGCGCAAGCTCCCACTGACGTGGTGCTCGTTGTATTTTAGGTCGCTGATTTAGAATTCTGGTTGGTTGTCTTGTTCGAGCTCTTGAGAATGAGCTTGGTCTGACCAAATCGGTACGAGACTTGGCCCTTCAGCTCTACGAGCCGCTTCATAGCGCTGGCAACAACCAGGTCGGCGCTATACCTAGCATTTGATCTTTGCAGAACTTTCCGCGTTCTTCTGTTGAGTTCTTTGTTTTCGCCATGAAGAATTACCAGTATTCTTTCACTAGCTGTCCCGATACTTTGTGGGAAGAACCCTCTGATGACATGCGGTTTTGGACACAAGCCTGACCTGACTTACTTCTGCAGATATTTTTCCCAGGTGGCAACTGGGAGGAATCTCGTTTTAGGGGCTGCCATTCACAGATCCGGCCTGAATGGTAGCAATTGGTCGTATTTAGGTGTAATAAAGTTGGATTGGCTCTGCTAAAATGATCAGGCTTATTTCAGGTCGTAACGAGCTGTCATCGCTGTGTGAACCTGGGACATTTTACTTGATGTAAGATATACAGGATTAAGGTGGCTTTAGTTTTCCTAGATTCGTTAATTATCAGGGATTAGGTTTGCGTAGGCTTAGTTAGATATATGTGCGTGGTGGTCGCAGTCAAATGTGATTTTCCTGTTTCCTTCTTCGTTTTCCTCTTATCTTTCTCTCTTCCTATATTTTAAGCCAACTAACAGTCTTTATAACTATCTTTGCTACTCTTTCGTTTTTTTTTATTTTTGAAAAGGTGCAACAGCCTTCTGCTTCTGCATCATGAATGCCTTCGTGGCTGACTAAACTCCTTGGAATGCCTTGGTTCCTCACCACTTGCCGGAAAACTTGTTACCGATGTTGCCGTACTGCATGAATTGCGACAGGAAGAAACGGCTTATGATTTGAGCTGTCGGATAATGCGTTCGAAGGAGCTTAAAACGATGCTTCTGCCGCAGATACTCGTAGTACCATAAATATTGAATTGTGGAGAGTAGAGGCGATTACCAAGCCACCGATAATGGCCAATTAATATCTAATCGAACGGGATGCTTTTCTTGTTTAGTGGAGAATGGATACTCCTTTAGTATTGTAGTTTAGTCTAAACCCTCTTTCAAGTTAATGTAACACGGAGGTTTGGCATGCGACAGTGGTGCTGCCAAAATTATTTTCTTCAGATATTCAGATTCTCAGTGGCATATACAAATTTTGACGAGACGACCCAGGGAGAAACAGCAGTACTAACCATTCAATTTGTTACCAGATATCCCGGCACCACTAATCGATTTTCTTCCCGAAACTTCAGGCTAAATTCGTAGAAAGTTTATTCAACTTCTAAACCGCATCCACATCCACACAGAGCTATGAGTAACATTCCAATTGCAGCTCATTTTCAGATTTTATGGAGCAAATTGCCTCAAAGAAGCTGCTCGAGGATAGACATTATGCATTCTATTCGTAGCAAATGAAACGTCTGTTTCAAATGTTTAGCATCAGTCGAAATATTGCTCCCTTTTCTATTAAAGCGCTATCGACTCTCCACATCCATTCATTTAAAATGAGCCAAAAACGCTTCTTAGTTATACTTTGCCATGTTATTTTGGCCAGTCTGCAAAGAGGTTCAAATCCAGATCCGAGCCACCGCCCATCATTAGGAATGCCCTTTATACTCGTATTTGTACTTTGGTACCTCTGTATCCCATTTATGTACACCTCGCCGATTGTTGAAATAACGAAATCCCTGATATCCTGCAGTATTCAGTGCAATAATGACACAAACGTTGCAACCGCTCATCAACCTCTTCATACTTGAATCCGATGTGCCGGGTAACATGTATGTGCATACGGATACGAATATAATGGCTGCAGCTTCACCTCGATGATAGGCGTAATTTCCACGTCTAAGTAGATTTCACCATCGACACATACTCATAGATAACGCAGCATCATCGCCTGCACTATCCATGGATAATGTTCGGTTAGAGGTGCCTCCTTTGTGTCACATTCCTCATGAGGTACTAGCTAGCATCAGCTACAGCAGCACTAGTAATGAGAATTCAATTTCACTCCCTGGAACCCAATTTGTTCACATCCGTATAATCGTATGTACCTAGGAGTAGGTCTAATGATGGAACAACCATCACCATCGACATTGCCAGCGTCATCATCGTCATCCGTATCCTGCTATCTTATATGGTATACCCCACCACCCTCTACACGAGCTACGAGCTCAAGCTACCCACCGCCACTGGCTGAGAGCGTTAGAGAATTTCAAAATTTCAATTCTCTCCACTCGTGGTTTTCGGGCGGTTTAAGGGTTCTTCACACAGCCCCACCTCTTGGACTCGTGTGACTTACACTGATGCTTGAAGGATCATCGCTTGATGATGATGTTGATGATGATGATGATGTGGATGGTGCTCCGCTCCAGTTCATTTTGCTTTGAATGGCGTTTGCCTGGCTTGCCATGGTACCAACCACCTTTTGGAATGGAACAAGAGGCACACCAACAACAACAACAAAAATGGCTGCCAAGCAGAGAGAAAATCCCAACTCAATAGGTGCTCATTATGTGTGCAGACAATCTATCCGCAGGTTTGGGTCGGTTTCGGCCGGTATTGGGGTGAAGACCAAGAATAGATGCACACAAGCATGCCATGCGCACCTTTCGATACACATATGTCATGCACATATGCTCTGGGATACGGATTCAAGAACCCACAACAACGAGAAGACTTCAACAACTTCGACAGCGACTTTATGCAATATGGAGGGCTTAACTTAGCGCTAGAGAGAGTGCTCGCCAAGCAGAACATTAATCGCTTTACGTGTCAGCTTAAGTCAAAGAGTATCATGCTAAGCCTGGAGTTTATACTTGGAACGTACTACTTGGAGGCATAGTATGCATATGGTGGATGGCGGATGGCGGATGGCGGATGACGATTGGCGGATGGCGAATGTCGGATGACGGAATCTAAGCTCTGGGATAACATTCCAAGCGGATTTGTTGCCTTTGTGTTGAGTGAGACCATCACAAAAGGTGCCAAGGTGCGGAAACCCATCTTAAGCCACGATAATTGATAACACAATTGTGCACCACATTGCAACGGCTAATGGGCGGCTGCTGGTGCTATTGGTGCTGTTGGTGCTGGTTGGTAACCATTTTGATGCGATTAATTGCAATCGAGCTTGAATTGGGTTAGTTAGTGCGGAGTACTCGTACTTAGAGTCTTGGTCTCGTACTTATACCGTCCGGAGACACTAATGCTCGTGGTGCTATTTTAATCTGCTGAGGCTGATTTGGGAGCTGTTCGAGAGAGTCGATTCATTGTAAACATGTGATATGTGGCGTGCAACAAAATACTCCACACACTGCTACGTCACTGATCGTGAGGTACTTTTCAGTCGAAACGCCTTCAGGAACATGGATATGTCTTCATTATGGAAATCAGGCATTTCCCTTGCATGCCATGTGCTGTGAATGGCTTTCGAGTTAAGTACGACATCCTGTGGTACATGGTGTATGAGAGCTAACAATTTATTACCGTATTTGCTTTTGAGGTAGATACAGGCGACCTTTGGGAGCCCCTAAATGTCTTAGACTTTGACTTAGAGACCGTGGGAAGTGGGTTCTGCTTATACTAATAAAGTTACACTCTGAGAAATTTTAAATTTCCTCCGTGATGGTGTGAAAAGTCAATCGAATCTGTGGACTATTTTGCTATCGATATCTGGAACCGGTTGATGGTACGAAGTGTCTATTGCTTTGCAGGGAATAGGCAAGTTATTAAACCGTAGTTTCTCAGAGCTCTATAGATACATACTTTGGTTCCTCTGCACGATATTCTCTTCGATTCTTTTGTTCCTTAAATTATCTTTCCACATCTGCTAATGACCGATATTTCAGAGTTTGATACTAATAACTGCAGATACGAGTATCTCGAGTTGAGGTAGTGCATGCACCCAATGAATTTGGTAACTGATATTGATATTCGAAATCGGAGTATTTGAAGACTTTAGGCTCTATGGATTCCCTTTAGGGGAAGCCAGAAATGGAAGTTAGAGTTGAACCCAGAAGTAAAAATTGGAGGCTAGAAGTGGAAACCAGAAGCGAAAGTCGGAAGTGGAAGCCAGAAGTAGAAGCCAGCTATTTAGGAATGTTGGTCGACTCACGACTTACCTTTGGGGAGTACATAAACAGAGCGACTGATAAAGCCAGCCGCACTGTCTAGGCTGATACCCAATTTTGGCTGCCCGAAAGAGGCCAAAAGAAGGATACTAACGTCGGCCGCTAATTCTATATTGCTATACGGCATTGAGGTGTGGACGGATGCACTTCCCAGATGGGGTCTCCGAAAGCGCCTTATGTACCTCGGTACAACCCGTGGGGTAATTTTCGATCGCATGCGCTTACCGCACGGTCTCCGCAGCAGCCATTATGGTGATCGCCAGAACCATGCGCATCGTGATACTGACTCGGGAACGTAGATATAGCAAGAACAAGATAGCGACAATATTGGCGTTCCGGCAGCAGGAATGGGATCACACGCCTACTGAGCAGCAGCAAAGTCATGGTGAAATGAATAACTATACCGAGCTCCTAGCAGGACATGGGAATTCAGAGCATATCTACACTGTAAAGCAGTGAAAGCATCATCAGCAGGTCTGAATGCAAGCCTACTGATAAGAAACTACTTTTTAGTGAGTATTACGCTTGTACGAACCAAGCATTGCACGAGTCTCACACATACTAGAAACCAGAAAGAGAACCTAAAATCAGAGGTAGGAGCCAGAAGCGGAAGCCAGCCAGTAGAGACCAGAAGTAGAAGTCAGACGTAGAAGGCAGAAGTAGAAACCGGAAGTTGAAGCCAAAAGTAGACGCTGGAAGTATGATAGAACACGGAAGTAGAAGCGAGGACTGTAAGCCATAAGTAGAAGCCAGAAGAAGAAGCCCCGAGCAGTAGCAGGAGTAAAAGGCAATAGCAGCAGCCGGAAATAGAAGCCAGAAGTAAAATCTCTCGCTGCCTTAAATAATTTGACGGACTCCTTGTCAGCTCAAACAGACTTAGAGTTTTTTTTTTAAAAATTGGCTGTGCGAGCGCCAATTTTATGCACGCTTAAGATGTCTGCACATAGCGTGGGCGAAGGGAAGTTGTGGAGGGAAAAAAGAGAGATACCAATGTGCGTTGGTTTTAAATGTTTGCAAATTATAGTGACTGCTTGGCAGGGCATTCCACAAGCGAGTTGTATGGCTTAGGAATGAATCACGATGTTTCAGAGTACGTCTGAAGGTGGTCTTGAGGGTATACTGATGAGCATTCATAGCGAGGCGGGTGTTATGGTTGAAAGTTCGAATGGATAGGATGCTACTGGCGATTTCAATGGACTTCTGGTGGTGAAAATAGCGATAAAACAAAGTGAGACAGGAGACATTACCACGGTGTTCGAGGATGTCAATTGACTGGCCGATATTAGTATCACCAACGAGTTTTACCGCACGGTTTTGGGTCCTATCTGGCAAGTGCAATGCGGTTTTATGAGCACCTGATCGCAACGTAAAGATAGCGGCACTCGTCAATAAAAGCTAGTGGATGCTAGTTGTCCATCTTTTGGCAGTTACTTACCGAAGTTTCAATCATTTTGGACGCGCAGTCGATGTAAGTGTTTTTTTGTGAAAATGGAAAAAATTGAGTGTCGAGCTTCTTGTTTTTGAAAGGCAATACGCCTACGCAAATCAAAAATGAGTTGGACTCTGTGTATGGGGACTCTGCACCATCATTTACCATAGTGAAATTTTGGGCAGCTGAATTTAAACGTGGCCGTAAGAGCTTGAGAGATGATGAACGTTTGGGATGTCCAAAAACTGCAACCACTGACGATAACATTACTAAAGTTCACCAAATGCTGTTAGACGACCGCCGAATTAGAGTGAGAGAGATAGTAGAGGTTATGAAAATGTCCAAATAACGTGTTTGTTACGTATCAAATCAAGATTTAGGCATGAGAAAGCTGTCCGCGTGTTAGGTGCCGCGTTTGCTTACGTTAGACCAAAAACGTGTTCGAATGAACATTTCCAACGCTTTGGTGGCGCAGTTTAGGCGCAGTAAATCAGAGGTTTGGCGCCGATTAATTACTGTAGATGAAACTTGGATACACCATTATACGCCCGAAACAAAAATTCAGTCAAAACAGTGGACTGCAAAGGGCGAGCCGGCTCCAAAAAAGCAAAAACTGTTTTTTTTCGGCTGGGAAAGTGATGGCGACTGTTTTTTGGAATAGTAAAGGAGTTATCTTAATCGATTATCTTCAAAAAGGAAAAACCATTACAAGAGCATACTACGCATCATTGCTTGCCAAGCTAAAGGCAGAAATTGCGGAAAAACGGCCACATTTGCAGAAAAAGGAAATCCTGTTTCGCCAAGACAATGCGCCGTCTCACACCTCAGCGGTTGTCATGGCGAAAATCCATGAAATACGGTTTGAACTGCTTGACCTTCCGCCTTATTCACCAGATCTAGCCCCAAGCGACTTCATTTTGTTCCCTCATCTAAAAGCTGCGCTCGGAGGACATAGATTTTCGTCAAATGAGGAGGCAATCACCTTCGTGAACAATTATTTTGCAGAGAAAAACGCCAAGTGCTATTTGGACGGGTTAGAGAGATGCGAGCATCGCTGGGAGAAGTGTGTCGAGTTACAAGGAGACTATGTAGAAAAATAAAAAAATATTTTGAGAAAAAATACCTTGTATCATTGTTCGGTCGGAAACTTTTCAGGCTACCGTCGTATTTCTTACATCGCTTGAGGAACCTAGACATTTCGCAGCACTTTTGACGACACCGAATATATGGTCATTCCAATGTAAGTTGTCATTGACACATATACAGGGAATGGAAAGTTTTTCGGTATCGACGATGCAAGTGCCATTCATGAATAATGGCTGGGTGTTTAAATTTCGCTTTAACGACAGCAGACAGCATTCTGTTTTGGAAGCATTGAATTCCATTCTGTTGATTGTTCCTCAATTGGTTATGCTGTTTATATCAGAATTTAGCATACGCTAGCGTTCCCGCACTACAGAAATACAGCAGGGACGTGAGTCCGAGAACGAATATGAAGAATAGAGAGTACTGTCCACAGCAAAGGAATATATCGGATTAGAAGTAGCAGACAAGAGATCGTTGATGAAAATTAAAAAGAGTGTCGGAGACAGAACGGAGGCCTGGGGCACACCAGCATTTATTTTCTGATATTCAGAGTTGAAACCATCCAAGACAACTTGAATTGAACGTTCCGTAAGGTAGTTTCTAATCCATTGGAGAAAAGATTCGTCGATCCCACATGCCAAACTCTGTCAAAGGCTCTTACTACCTTAGGGACATTGTAGAATTTTTTTCTTCAGTTTTTGTCGTGTTGAAATTTCACGCGCTTTAGAAAGACGTTGCAGTTATTCCTGGCCCTTTCGGTGTTCCTCTGTCGGGTTGGTCTTATAGGACCGAGAAACTATTTCTCTAACCCAAACAGTATCTTTACAGCTCGAGTCGTACCATGCCTTTTCTTTTGGTCTGATTCTTTTAATCCGATAAGGGATAGACGATCTCATTTCCTCGTCATCGAGGAAACATAACGATAGAGTTCCTAAAGAAGGTGTTAAGTCCTTCTTGTATTGACATACGAAATACGAAATTTCTTTTAGGAGAATTTTCTCCAATTGTGTGGTCAGCGTACGAGAAATTAGCTGACGGGCCTAGAGAGGAGTGCATATCGACGGTGTACTTATCAGGGTGAGAAGTTAAAAAGAAATCCAGGGTGTTGGCGGTATGACTATCAACGTCTGTTATTCGCAGGGGCTCATTAACAAGCTCCGTTAAGTTGTTCTCCGCAGCGGAGATCTTAACATACCGTCCTTCGGGTGTTGTCTGTCCAGAATGCCGAAGCCACCCAGATTTGTGTTCATTGAAATCGCCCGTAATTTCAGTATGGGGATACAGGGATACAATTCAAACTCGTTAAAGGTCGAGTTGCTGTCCAGTTTGGTGCTTCTGTACTTAAAGCAGTAGAGGATAATTTGCTTACGGAGATGGAATATTAACCACATGAAATTGAATTCCGGATTGGAACAGGGATTACATTGTGGTTGAATTTGGTAAGCTACATCACCACGCACATAAATGGCGAGACCGCGATGAGCAAGGAATAGTGGCACTAGTTCGAATCAAGTAGCTTCAGATTATAGTGTTATGAGAGGTGTGGGCGGAGATCTACCTGTGTTTCACTAAGTGCCAAAACAGCTGGTCTGAATTTACAGACGTGGGTGTAAGCAGAAAAATGATTACTTTTTAGCCTGCTATGTCCACTCTAATTTCCCGAGTCATTATAAATTGACAAATACAAACGCACAAACACCGACGATGCTAAGCAGGGCTGCAACGTGAAAATTATAACTTTGGCTTACCGTTGGTTTTTACTTTAGTTATCGCTTTGCAAACCTTGTGTTGGTCGGGTGGATGAAGTTTTTGTCGCTCAACTTTAAATGGTTCATTCTACCTTATCTCGGAGTAATCCTTTGGGATATGTGTCTTTGGCACGTTGTTTTGGGGTTTTGATAGAACCGCCGCACATCGTTCCTGCAGTAGCACCTCTCTATTGCCTGAATTGAGCACTTCCCTCCTTGTTCCTTTTTCTTTTTGGGAAGGCGGTCCTCCTCCCATTAAGTTCGCAAACAGCTCCTCTTCCTTGCAAAGGAAAACCAAAGGGTTCGTTGTAATGGCCGGGTGAAACCTAACTTATCTGACGCGGTCTCTCTGATAGCTTGTTGGCAATAATGATACTGGTCTTCTAAGATGGATGCTGGCAGCATAGAACTTCTGGAGAGGTTTTGAGAGACTCGGTCAGAAAAGGCAATCTCTTGCGATTCTTGCCGTTCGACGTTTAATTTTCCCACAATACTGCTTCAATGTTTTGTTGGCCGGGTTTAGACATTCGCTACAACACCAGAGTATTGGAACTATGTCATGCGTCAATCGCAATGTAATCAATTTGGTTTGTTGCTTTTTTTTATCAGGAGACAGCCAGGTGCCTATGCGAAAGTTAAAGTGTGGTAAATGTGTCCTCTCAGTTTTCAGAGGTCAATTTCCATCTGTGTGACCAAAGATGCCCTTCTTAGCTTAACCTTGATGTCCCAAGGATGAGCATGACGTTAGCTCACAAGTTTCGTCGAGTAGCTTGTATTGTACACACATTTGACAAAGTCATTCTCCTCCTCTGGACGGGTGTGGGCGCATGCTGGCCTTACATTTGCGAATTTAGCCTTAATGCGGTTTGTTATAAATTTTTCGCTCACAGCCTTGAAACTCAATACAATTGTTCTCTATGTGCTGTACAAGCCCATTGCATTTGTCAAGAAAGTTCTGCATTAGTCGCTTGAAACTGCGGGGGCCTGTAGGGCGAATGGGTATCAACGCTCCTGCCCAATGTATATTCGATGGACAACGCAGTTGAGGAAGACCTCGCCATACACAGAGTGGCCAAACATATGTAGCTACTGTAACGCCACAAAATATTATGGAAACTCAGACTAAATATGATTTGGCGAATAAGCAACGAGAGATCTATATCTATAAAATCTTGGATATAGTACTTTCACCTCAAACTGATGCGAACGTCGTGCCGTCGGTCAATCACCAACTACGAAGAATATAAATAAAATTCTGCCGTGCCAAAAGGAAAGGCAATTCGAAGGGTGAATGGACAGGCGCAGAACAGTCGAAAAAACCATCGTCCCTGTCTTTGATGGAGTAACAGACCTCACCTTTTATTATCACTTTCGACAGTAAATAGACAAATAAGTTTCACAAGGTATTAGAGCATTCGCCTTCTTATCCAAAGCCTCTGGCTTATTCAATTTACACGTCCGACAAGCACCACTCACTATCGGCACCATGACGCCATATACCATTACTTATTGAGAGGCAGTGTCAAAATATCCATGCCAAAAGGCTGCCTACACGTCAAGTTATTTTTAATCACTGCCATCGAAATAAATTGCTAGTAACCGAGACAACAAAATTGTCATTTCACGCTTAACGAGGCAATAACTTACTCTCCGTAAGCACATATCCGATTACCATTCACAGCAACTTTTTTCCCGTGGATTTGGTTCCCTCCTGCGGCACCCTGTTTCTAGTTCGACAACCTATGTCAAAGTTATTATCACTAAGTATCAGCCTCGTCCCAACAGGGTGGTTACAACTGCTAACAGCAAAATGCATCCAACTTCAAACCAAAACCAACACTACACTCATATGTATCAAATTAGATCGGAATACTCGTATCCCGCACTGAAGTATCAACAGTTCGAGATATTTTTTGGTATTCCGTAGGTGGTACGAGTACCATTGGCGAAAACACAAGGTGGGTCAACTTGAGCGCATAGGCAGGTAGAAGCCGCAATTATAAGAAACCTACGGTGGAATGCCTTTGAACTTGGATTACATTTCATCCATGTCTGGTGAAATTCGAGATGATTTTCGAAAGTTGTTCCCAATTTTTTTTGTGGGAGTACGTTTCAGACACGGCAGCTTGTCTGTGTTTGAAAATCCGGGAATAGGCGCCATACGTGTTATATGTAATCAACATTCAAAGTGGACACGGATGATTATGCTTCTTGCCTTGGTCTCAATTAATCCTTTTTTTATTTAATGAACAATGAAACTAAATACTGAGGTGAACGAAGATTCTGTTGGATGGAAGGGGTTTGTAAGCAAAACATTGCTTCAAGGCCAAAATAGTAGACAAAGTCTGCTACTGCTTCGGTGAGAAGGTGATTTGGGATATTTGCATCAATGGACTGGAGGCAAATACTGACATCGTTAGAGTACCATGCCCCGCAAAGATGTAACTTACGGAAGAAGATATACAACAATTTCGAAAACTTTTTACTGCTGAACCGCCTTGTCCATGATCATGGTGCGTGGTGTCACTTAAAAATCTCAGTCCCATGATATGGTAAGCTCTTCTTACGAGGCAGATGAAATTCGAACGAACGATTTGGCAACACGTAATACTCGTATATAGATGGGTCAAATGAGCAATGCGTCTGCAACTTACAATTTCACTGACTTTTGTGATAGGAAATGTGGTAAAACCTGCGGAGACTGTCAAAATTGTATACGATGCTTTTTATGTATACGACTTACATCGACAACAAAAAGTTGGGCTGTCTCAAAAGGATGAAGCACAAAAGGCCCTTACATGAGTAGAAAAGAGATTTAAATTTAACCTCTTGTTTCAAAATCTCGGTCTACGACTGGATGGACTCTAAGAGTTTCAAATTAACTTGACCAGGGAAGTCACAACCATCACCAGCCTTGTCATAGCAGTAGAGCTTAACAGTCAAAATTCCTTCCGACCGAAGCCGGAGCAATATGAAAACAAGTATGCTGCGCTGACCGAGGAGGAGTTGTTAGATTTTTTTCAGAACAATGGAAAAATCGGAGATGCTCAGCCTATTACGGTCACATTCTCTTGGAATAGATAGGTGGTTGGCCAAAGTGCTATATTTTTCCGGGTTGGCTTTAAGCAAGGACGATAGAAAAATAAAACAACGTCACACAGGAATCGATTCAGCGATACTGCAGGCTTTCTTGCCCTTCATTCAGGGCCAAGAGGAAGAACACTTCTGGCACTCTCTCTCTCGATGTTCTTTCCTGCGCATGATACCCAGATAATGCAGGTGCTGCAACCACTAAAAGCTGCAGTTCCAATTGATGGAGAAACGCTATACGCCGTCGAGATGAAACCGGCGCTACAACCAGCAAAGGTCTTAGTTTTGCTGGAGGAAAGTCCGTGTAGCCGCTTTACCTAAAATCAAGGTCCGGCTGAAACCAGTGATGAATCCAGCAAAGTCTGCAGCTTGTATGGACAGAATTTAGATGTCACGGGAAGATCCAGCTCCAGAAGCTACCTATGAAGATGCCGATATTTCCTTCCTGGTGCTTGAAATGGGAAGACTAACAATGACAACAGTGTAAATAGCGCTGAGTGCAATCTCTGTGTTGAGCAATGTGGGAGCTGGATAAAGCAGGGAATGTTATATTCCAGCGTAGGGCTGCGATATTAGAAATAAAGTCTTCCACGCAGTAAACTCTTCATTTGCTAGGCAGGTCTGTGTCGAAAATCCTTGAAAAGCCAACTGGACACACTTTAAGAAACAGCTTAGCAGATTTGCCTATCTTCTATAAGCAAGATGAAGCGAAAAGAAAGTTGTCCAGAATGTGAACAGTTACTTCATCAGATCGTTATGCACAATGTTTTGGGCATGAAACGAGTTGAAGCACGGCTTGTGCAGAGTGTGCTGAATTTGTTGTAGAAACAACATCGCATTGATGTCGCTAAAGACATGCTTTCTTTGGGCCAAAATATTATCGATAGCATCATTGCCGGTGACGAGACATGGGTCGAAACTAAGCAACAATCATCGGAATGGCGTTTCCCAAACGAGCCAAAACAGCCACGACAGAGTCGAACCAAAATCTAGACTTTTTGAGCGTTTCCTTTGATAGCCGCGGTGTTGTCCATTCCGAATTTATTCCGCCAGGCCAAACAGTAAATAAGGAGTATCAGTTTGAGGGAAAATGTTCATTGCAAGGCACCAGAATTGTGGAAAAACAACTCGTAGATTCTTCGCCATGACAATGTACCAGCTCAGCTCATATGAAAAATTGAACCGTTTTCGATTTATTGAAGGATTCCGGGTACTTTTTGAACCGAAGGTGTGCTGCCAACACAGAGGGATTCATAACATTGACGCCTTGAACAAAACATCGAGTTAGGCAGCTACAACTTTGAGGAAGTGAGGGGCTTTAAGTATCTACTCGTACCTCGATTCGGTATTAATCCCGACAACGAGACCAGCGGTGGAATCATCCGAAGTAACACTCTTGCTAAAGCATGCTTCTTTGGGCTTAAAAGGAAATTAAACTGTAAAACTCTATCTCAAGCAACGAAGCAGAAGCTTGGACACTGACGAATGCGAATGAAAACACTCTAGGGTGCTTCGAAAGAAAACAGAATGGAGTAGGCGCTTCAAGAGCCAACTGTACGGGCTACACATTGATGGTGAGCCATCTAGGCTAGGTAACCTTGAATGCATGGATAGCAGCGTCCCGACCCGGACAATTTTCGACTTCAACCTTATCTTGGGCGGCGCATGCAAGTTTAACAGTACCACAGCGAACTTCGGGTGTACAGCCGGAGGCAGCTGGAACATACCGCGCTAGTTGGAGAGGCACGTTAGCTGAAGCCTTTGTCCACCCGATATAAGTAATAAGGAGGGCAAGGATATGTATAATATGTTTTACAGCAGGTCACAGCACAGAACCTTGGAAGGCGGCACCTAGAAGGATAAATAGACTGCTCAGGACTGGAACAGATCAACGGAAATTTTTCATGAAGGCAAAATAATTTTGGCAATCAACTCTTTTCAACACTTCAAAGCCCCTGGTGAAGATTTAATATCCACAGCTTTACTACAAAAAGGCATCCCGCAACTGCTACTTATACTAATTAACAAAAGTGGAAGGAGGTTGCTGTCAAATATATACCTAAGGTAGGACGCAGTGAACTACCAAAGTCATATAGACCAATCAGCCTCACTTGGCAGACAGGGCACTTCAAATGAACTCTCTTCACAAGTATCAATAAGTCTACCAACCTGCCTACCCCTACCATTCAACCACATACGTTCTACAAAATCTTACTACCAGGATTGGAAAATTTCTCAGAGACAAAGAGGTAGCGGTCGGTTATTTCCTCGATATAAAAGGGGCATTTGGCAACACAGAATTCTCCCAGATACGAGTATATAGAGGCATTCAAAACATAGGAGTTGACGACATCACATGTCGTCTTACTTTTTTACTAAATAAAAAAAAAATTATTTTGAGAAATGGAAATCCTTACTTGGACCTTTACAATTATTTGTGTTAAGTGGAAAAGATGATATCCACCAAGTGGCTGCCGCCAGTGTTAATGCTAATTGTGTCCGTTTTATCGTATTCTCCATGTCTTTCCGCAAGATTTCCGGTGATAACTGTTCGCATTTCTGCCGAATAATCTACTTAAGGCCTGAGATTGTCTGAGACTTGTTGGAAAGAAGTCTGGGATGGTTAAATCGGGCGATTTTGCTGGCCATGCCAAAACGCTTCCTTCACAATATCCATTGTGGCTCGTGCTGTGTGTGCGATTGCACCATCTTGTTGAAACCACATGTTCACCAAGCCCCGCTCATCCAATTCCGGCAGTAAGAAGTCGTTTATCATAGCCCTGTAGCGTTGGCCAGTAACATTGACCGTATTACCGACGGCGTCCTCAAAAAATTACTGCCCAATCACTCCTCCCGCGTGAACGACGCACTATACCGTGGCTTTGAGTGGATGTAATGGCTCTTCGTGCAGCACACGTGGATTTTCAGTCCCCCAGAAATGAAGATTTTGCTTATTGACATAACGGCTTAAATGGAAATACGCATAGTCGCTCATGATGATTTTCGACTCAAAATCCTCCTCTTCGTTGTTGAGATTGAGGATGGCTTTACAGTAATTCACACGCGACTGACCGTCAGGAGGCATTAGCTGATGCATTGTTTACACTTTGTACGGGAACATGTGTAAGTCTTTCACTAAAATTCGCTGTAGGGTCCGTCTGGTGATGCCCAATTGCGTGGCCCGTCGACAGGTTGATGTTTCTTCGTTCTGAGTGACATAGGCAGCCACAGCAGCTATATTCTCTGCCTAACGACGGGTCCGGTAGTGGCCACGTCCTGCATGGTCTCTTTAGTTCCACTCTATTCAAGTCGAGTAACTAAGTGCCGGAATGTTTACCCAGTTGGCGCGACACGATTAGGAAATCGACATCGAAATTCCCGCTGCTCTTACATCACTGTCCGATTATTGGTCAAAAACATCGACCAATACTTGTATACTGCAGCTGTCTAGTTCATAAATCTCAAATATGATTGACGTACGACCATTATACCATCTACCGATAGGGTGATTCATTTCAGAGGTAAATTCGTAAATTCCAGAGGGCCTTGAACCTAGTTGCTGAATGGTGCACCAAATTTGGCGTCAAAGCCAATCCCAAGAAAAGCACCATAGTTAGATTCACTAAGAGAAGAAGACGAGAAAGATTCAGAAATGCCACACTCGTCGGTGAAACAATAGAGTTCTCAACGGAAGTCAAATATCTAGGAATCACATTAGATGAAAAACTTATGTGGAACACTCACTCTAAGACTATTGACGGGGCCAGGACCTCACTATGGACCAGCAACACTCGTGTCGTAAAAAATTAGCAGCTTAATCCCAAAATGACACGACAATAATGGGACCTATCATCACGTATGCAGCCGCCGTTTGGTGGCATAAAAAAAGGCAGAGATCAACACAGGCTAAACTCAACAAAATACGGAGACTTGCATGTGTCTGTAAACCTGGTGCGATGAAAACCGCACCAACAGCTGCGCTTGAAGTTATCCTAATCATCCCACCACTTCATCTGGAACTCGTGAAAGAAGTAATGGTAAATGCCTACATGTTCATCACGAAGATGAAACAAATTTGAGACGAGTTTACTGGAATCCGTCATGAATTCAGGGAAAACGAACTATGTACTTGGAATGCACTTATCACGATACAACTTTCGGCACAACTTTAAGGTTACATTTCCAGACCATCTTAGCTGGGAACAGAATAAACCAAAATTTGCCAAGGACTCACATGCATGGTACACAAACGAATCCAAAACAAAAGAAGGAATTAGAGCCGGAGTACACGGTCCTCGCACTAGAACATCTCTACATGCCAGTATGGATACAAGCGGCTCCGTAATTCCGGCTGAAATCCATCCAATAGAACTTTGCATTCGAGGGAATCTAAACAGATAAATGGTGTTTTTTTTAGAGGTATACTAATTCAATATGAAATAAAATGCTTGAAGCTAATATTAATGTCTATGATACGAGTATTAGCTTCATTTAATAGATAATTTTATACCATTAGTGCATAATTATGATATCGGGTGCATGTGCTCCAAGGCTAGCTCTAATGAAGTGCAATCGTTAAGTCCAACTGTCGACAACTTTATCGAGCAACTGGGGCCATATATCAGCAATAACACGGCGAATGTTGACTTCCAAATCGTCCAACGTCTCTGATTTATAGGCATAACCTAGTGACTTCATATACCGCCAAAGAAAGTAATCTAAAGGTGTGAGATCACAGGATCGTGGAGGCCAGTTCACAGGTCCATTACGCGAAATTATGCGCTCCGCAAATGTTTTCCGCAATAAATTGATGGTGTCGCGCGCCATTTGGCATGTTGCACCATCTTGTCGAAAACAAAGCTTTGTCACGTCAATGTCATTCAACTGAGGAACGAAGAAGTCAGAAATCATGTTTCTATAGCGCTCTTCATTGACGGTATTATTCTGGCCGGCATAGTCCTTAAAGAAATATGGGCCGATGATTCCACCACCCCATAAAGTACACCAAACATTGAGTTTTAATGGATATAAGGGCGTCTTGAGAAAGGCTTCTGCGTTTTCTCCACTCCAAATTTGGCAATTTTCCTTGCTTACTTATCCATTTAACCAAAAATGGGCCTCATCGGAGAACAAAATTTTGCCTTGGAAATGAGGATCAAGCTGAATCATGTTTTCGGTCCATTCACCGAAACTACGACGCGTATAAGGGTCACGCGGCTTCAACTGCTATGCACCATGGCGAATTGACTCATTCGGATTCTCCTCAACACTGCGCTTCACAACGGCAATAACTTCTTCTGTTCCCACTGTTTGTCATCTTTGGGGATACGCATTATCCACTAAAGTGTACGTGGGGCGAAAACGATCCATTGTGTTCAGAATAACTTGCTCAGATGGACGATTATGTCGACTGTAAAATGGACGTAACGTACGATAAGTGTTGCGAACCCTACCGTGGTTTTCAAAATAAGTTAGCACAATGTGCATGCGTTTTTCTGGCGTTAATCTATTCATGGTAAAATGCAAAACGTATTAACGCCAAATCAACTTGCAATTATCAAATTGACGATCTTTAGAAACAGTGTTGCCAGTTTAAAAATCAAACCTCTAAAAAAAACACCGTTTATATAACAAGCTAAAACATTTACATTCTCTCCGACGGCAGAGCAGCCCTACTTGCAATTAACGCCTTTGAAATAAAATCAGAAATTGTCTGGAATTGCCTTCAACTCCTACAACTACTGGCCACCTCAAACAAAGTCCAGCCGGATATTGCGGATATGAAGGCATCGAAAAAGCAGACGAGCTAGCCAGAAAAGGATCCGCATCTCAATTCATGATGTCAAGGCCATTCTGTGGGCTATCAATAAACACCATACGAGTTAAAGGAAATATTAACACCTAGCTAGAGGAAAATAACCTTCATTTCTGGAGGGAAACCGAAGGAAACAGACAAGCCAAAAACCTTATGCCAAGGAGCTGGCACAAAAAAGCGAAACAACTACGAGTACTACAACTAAGTAGAAGTCAGATTCACAGGTTTTCTCACAGGATACTGTGATGACCATGGGCATAGCACATAGCACAAGTTGCAGATTGTGCAACGAGGACGTGAAAAGAGCAGAACTATGTGACTGCCATGGTTTAATCAAAACAGGTCAACGTTACCTGGCTAAATTTTACCTCGAAACGACCGACTTAACTGCCAGTTTACCTAAAGATTTAGCCGCCTTTCTCATAAATTGCGGCGTCAAAGATGAGCTCTAAATGGAGGACATCACAATAAGACCATCTGTAGCCGCAGTGGTCTCCCACAACAATCTAATCTAATCTGAGGCATCACGCATTATGTTGTATTGCCTTGTCCCATCTGTATCGTACTGATACTCTTTAGCCCATGTCGGGTTCGATGACGTCTAGCGCAATAATAGCGCCGTATTGTTTACATGGTTCACTGTAGCGGCTCCTTAGCTTTCTAGGAGCGGTTAAAACTGCTTTGATAGCGTCGGTTGTCGACAGTAACAATACTCTTCAAGTCCACCTGCTTCTTTTGTCGCCGCATTGAGTCCGTCACTTCTCTTGTTTCAGATGGTCTACCCGAGAAATGCCTCTAGGGTGCTTTGCAACAAATGGCAAAAGGACTCAGTGCCCATTTGTATTGTGGAACATGATCATCTTGAATGACAACGAGAGCGTTCAGGTTCAAATTATTATGTTTGCTTACCCATTTGTAGCACTGTTGTAGCAGATGAAGGTAGTCGGTTGACCACCGTTTCCAGAACACTTGTTGAAGCTGCTGGAGACGATGAAATCTTAAAAGTCCATTTATTGGCACATCCGAAATATCTGGTTCAGGAAACGAAGTTAATGGGCAACCGATCAAAAAGTGCCCTGGAGAAAGAGCTTCCATATCGTAAGGATCAGAGGACAATGGTGTGATGGGTTTTGAGTTTAAAACTGTTACTCGCAGAAGGTGATATTTTGCCGTTTTCACAGCAGCCTCACAAAAGCCGCCAAAATGCGGTGATCTTGGTGGAGTATGGCACCACTCAATCCAACTCTGCTGACAAAACCGATGAATTCGGCTAGCTCGTTCTTTGCGCCTACAAAATTGGTCGCCTTATCGCATAAGATAGTCTTGCATGCTCTCCTTGGTATGAACCTGCAAAGTGCAGCAATAAAGGCTTCCGTGGATAGATCACTAGCCACTTCGATATAAATTGCTTTTGTTGTAAAGCAAATCAAAATACAGAGGTATGCCTTAATTGGTTGTTAGAAAAGGTCGGCCGGGCTGGACACTTTCTGGTGGTAGACTTCCCATAAATGGCTGTTCTATTGTCAGTTTCGTACGAAAACATCTCACTCAGTGATGGACAATATTGCGGCACAAACTCTTTCCGTTTATAGGGCAATAGTGCTGACAAAGTATCGCCAATAATGATTGGGGCCCAGCATGTAAATTCATGAAATTAGAGAAAGTGATTAGTAATTTAGTAATGTCATGATTGGGAAGAATTTTTTGATGCTTGATGGAGGCGTTCCCCAACCCGCATAAGTCCATTATGGTCCAGAAGGAGGCTGACGCTCTTAACAGGGCTTGAATTTTCGACGTCCTTGTGATCTAACAGTCGCCGACAGTCCAAATAAAAGGCTTGGCGTTGAATGTTACGTAGAATTCCGTTATGTGCTGCTTCGAGATCAGGTAATGTAAGGCGTCCTAGATTTCATGTAGATTCCTTACACTTGGCATTAGCTGCAAATCGACGACAATAAGCCACAACTCTCTGAAGGCGCTACCATGAACCTCGATGAAGGATAGTTGCAAATAATTCTTGGTATTTTGTAGAGAGAAGTACTGATTTACTTGGTTGTTGGTCAGGAATGTTAATGATGTCTTCGGAAGGTTGAAGTGGTATCCAGGTAGATGATGAATGTTGCAGGAATTTTGGTCCCTCGAACCACAAAGGAGACTGCAAGAACACAACAGGAAGGGCTCCATGAGATATAATATCTGCGGGGTTGTTCTTAGTATTGACATATCGCCATTCGTACACTGTCGATAGCTCTTGAAATCTTGCTATACGATTCGCCGCAAACGTTTGCCAAGTGTAAGATGGGCGTGCAATCCACGCTAACACGATTTTGGAATCGGTACCTTGACCGGCAAAGCTGGCTTGGACTCGATCGACTAACTCTGTCATCAGCAACGCAGTACACAATTCCAATCTGGGCAGTGTTACGGACTTCGATGGAGCTACCCTGAACTTGGAACAAATCAGTCTTACCCTAGTCATCCTCAGAGCGCAAATAGCAACATTCTCCATAAGCTGATTCGCATCTATCCAAGAAAGCATGAATCTGAATAGTACTAGGATGCAGGTCACTTAGTAAATGTGGGGAGATATTAAACGTTGAGTGTACCGAATCCATTTGTCTTGGCAAGGTTTAGAGAGCTCATGGTCCCAAGTTTGGTTCAGTTTCCATAGTTCCAGCAGAAACGAGGACGGTTACCGGTCCGATTAGACTCAACGGGTCAAAGATTTTTCCACGGTCTGATAAGACACTGCGTTCCGTGATAACGTTACGCTGGTAAACGTCAAAATGAAAAACAAAGGCATCAAGTGTTGGCTCCCAAGCTAAACCGAGGGGTCTCACTACGTCATTTTGTGCAATTTCGAGCAGTGGTTCCCTATACTCCTCAGGAATAGCACTTAAATAGCACAGAACTTCCGTAGTTCAAACCCACCTTTATGATGTCTGCTTGAAGAGACCTAGCATCGTCTAAAGTATGAGCTCCTGTCATTATATCGTCGACATATGCTTCCTTCAGCACAGAGCTTGATGCAGCTGGAAAATTGGTTGCTTCGTCCATGGCGATTTGATTTAGGCAACGTGTCGCTATATAAGGCGATGATGTTACGCCGTAAGTTACAGTGTTCAATTCAAAATATTCTACAGGATCGGTCGAATTTTTTCGCCACACTATCTGATATTGCCTGTCCGCGGGATCCAACTCGATTTGCCTATACATTTGCTTTACGAGTACATCAGTTGTAAAGACCCAATGATAGCAACGAAATTTTGTTAGGACTGCGAATAAGTCTGACTGCACTGTAGGCCCTGTCGTCAAAATTTCGTTTAGGGAAATATTCTTTGTCGTCTTTGCTGAGGCGTCAAAAACAACACGTACCTTGGTAGATAAGCTGCCATGCTCGATGACGCAATGATGGGGTAGGAAATAATTCTCCTGTGGTATACCTTTAACCCTTCTCATGTGACCAAGAGATTCGTACTCGCTGAGAAATTGAACGTAGTGTTTTTGGAGCTCTGGTTGACCTCCTTTCAAGAGAATAGAGGCGTTAATTGCTGAATCGAGCAAATTTCCCAATAGCGATGGGGGAACCACAAAACGGCCGCTTGGCGATCTTCGAAATGTTGAACGAAAATGTGACTCACAAAGACCTTCCTCCTCAGAAACTATGTTGTTAGGAGTTTTATGACCTTCAAGCTCCCAAAATTGCTGCATAATTCTTTCTGAAGAAGATAAAGAAGGCGTGCATAGCTGACAGGAGTATGAGTCTTGACTACTTGAGTAAGAGTTACTAAGCCTGCAACAATACGAGTATATCCGAACTGGGTGTTCTGGAGTACTGCAGTTTGATCAATTATTTTTATTTGGTGTCGAGTGAGTATGTCGTAGAAAATTTCGGCTCCAATCAGAACATCTATGGTAGAAGGTCTACTGAAGTTGGGATCCGCCAATTTAACATCCGAAGGTATGTTCCAACTGGATGTGCTAAAGTCAAAATTAGGCATGTGATCGTTAATTCGTGAAAGGATTTGGAAGCAAAGTTCCGCTGAATAAGCTATCACCCGCGGCTGAATATGTGTACTTAAGGAATGACGAATGTTTGTTCTACTCCGCATATGGGTGTTACTGACGTTGAAGGCCGAACTGAAGCGTAAAGTTTGACTTGAGATCCTGGATCTAATATTGCCCTTGCAATGTAAACATGGCCATGGCGTCCAAGCACATGAACAAGAGCTCTGGCAAGGAAAGATTGTTTCAAATTAATATTCGATCTCATTGTGGCTAAGCTAGCTAAAGTCGATGGTGAGGCATTAGTATTTAAAGAGATTGACGCTTGATGCGAGAAGGAAGAATGATTTGACTTCTCACTGGCTTGGCCAACACCTAATGTCGATGAGCCTTCACGTGCATATTCTGCACGTCTCCGATTCACAATCTTCATAGCCATGCCCTCGTTTGAGGCAGTTCTTACATAGATTCCCCTTCTCTACGGTAACAAAACCATCTTGGAATAAACACGTTCCGTCGAAGACCTCACAGGCCTTCAGATAAGCTATAATGGAATCCAAGAGCTTGTGGTCTATCCTAGATCGTAGTAGAACAACTTTATTTAAAGTAGCCGAATAGTTCCGCTGGAAGCCTTCTCTAAACCGCTTGCCCTGATACACCTTTTATTTATTTTCTCGTTAACTTTCAATCACCCAAAACAATTTCTGCGATTCAATATTTGAACAATATTTTGCGCATCTCTCATGAAAGATTCTGGGACCCATTCAGCAATTCATGGTGAAAACATTTGTGCTAAGGGGAAGGTCCCATTTGCCGGAGCAATAAATCCCAGACGAAGGGATTGAATTTGCCACTCATCAGCCAGACGGACTTATTAATCCCTCCGTCGAATATTGTCGAACCTCGTCCATAGAATTTACAAATTGCCATTGTCATTGTCAACGCCATCGTCATCGTCATACTCGTAGTCATCATGATCATCATGTTGCCATCAATTTCAATGAAAACAAAAATTTATTTAACTGGAAACAGAAATTGTCAATATTGATTCAGTTCATTGCCGTCGACATGACGCTTAAAGGACTAAATACGAATTCAGTCGTTTCCACGTCCCTGGGTTGGGATATCTCATCGCAGGGCTACGGAATTTCTACGCCGTGGAACATAATTATCATTACCACGACAACATCATGGTACGCATGTAATCCTTCTCAGATACGCGCTAAGAGAAAGCCGGTGTAGTTGATGTAGCTGATGTATCTGTATACATGTGTTTGTGTTTTTTTTTTTCTTTTACAATTTATTATTTAAATAAATAGCAAGTGTGATCCTTAGAGAAATGATAGTACCACCACCGAGGACAGCGCTGACGATGACGACGCTGTAACACTACCACCACCGCCACCTTGTCACACAAGGGTTCCCGAAGAAGTACCAAGAGTCGGGGAGTACTTACCTTTTGCACCTCTCGTTAATTAACAGAAAAACGTGACAATCTAAGGGTCCCTCAGTGATGAAGATACACCGGCCGACCGTGTCGCCGTCACCACCCATCACCCTTAGCCAAGTACATTGAACATGTCGCTCTCACAGTTGGAAGGATTCATGAAATCCTTAACGGGGCCGACTTGGAATTAATGAATAACGCGCGTTGTTGTCTTAACGAGAGCATGCACATAATGGGCCAAAGGCTTAGGGTACAGGGTACAGGTACAGGTACAGGTACAGGTACAGCTACATTAACAAGTACAGGAACGGGCACAACTCACCTCGTCTATGTACTCGTATTCGTATACCCAAAAGGAATCGCACAGTTGGAATATGAACAGTAAAAAAAAAAATAAATAATAATACACAAAACCAACGACAACGACAAACAGACAAACAGAGAGAGAGAGTGAGAGAAAAAAAAAATGAAATCCTTGTGTAAATGGCGGGGGATTTGGAGTACTCATACTCGAATCTAGCGCGGATGTGAAGCCTTTCTATCAGCTTCAGAGCTGAAGCACAAAATGCAAGTGATACGTGGCTCATTCTAGTCAGCTACACATCACACAAATGTCACACACAGACATTGGCGACAGACAGGATGAAGGATATCGTTATTATTATAATAATTCTTCATCATGTTTGCTATGATGGAACGGGGCGATCTCATTTTTTTCTTTTTTTTTTTGCGTTTTTTTTTTTTTTTTTTGTTTCCACCAGCCAGGATATTGTGATGAATCCGGCCGTCAACAACGTGATGTTTTAGGAACGAGAAATGCACTGCAACAGCAGTAGCAGTAGCAGCATCAGCGGCGGCGATATCCTTGGTATGCTCTCTATGCAAAATGCAAAAAAATATTTTAATAATGTGTGCACTCCTTTGGAAATTTGCAACAGCACCACAAAGGACCCTCGACTGTATGTGTTGTCATCATTGTAGTGCTGGAAGCTTCTCTGATTCTTTGCATCTCTATACTTCTCCAGATCCACAGGGTAGCGTCGCAGATACATGTGTTCAACATCATTTGGGGTTTAATGCTGGATCTGGTGAACATGTATACATTTTTTTTTTTATTCTTCAGCATCCTTGCAAAGTGAATCGTGGATATGTTTCTTGTTTTTTTCTGTTTTTTTACTCTCTTCCTATCTCTCCGGGACTGATCCTGTGATGTGAGATATTAAAATGGATGTAAAAATACGATTTAGTTGTAGTCAGTAGTCTGGAAGAGGGGGTGCGGTATGCGAGTACTATACGTATACGGATAAGTTTGCTGTGGAGTTATAGTAGTATCGAGATGATGGTGGAACAGTTCCTGTTGCTGTGCTGGATTACGACAAGGATAATAGAAAGTATATATAATTTTTTCATTTTTTTTTTTTCTATTTTTGACTGTCATGTCTGATGGAGAAAAATAATATTATGGCATAAAGCAGAGGGATATGTTCTGGCTGATTGAATTTCTGGAGTCAGAGTCACGTAGTTTGTAGTGGAAAGAGTTCTTAAAAGATTTGACAGAAAATTGATTAAGTTGGAAGGATGTGATGGTCTACAGTTGAAGTTGAAAAGAGAAAGCGGCCCAAATTAACGCAATCAGTATGCCGCATCATGTGAGCTTTTGTATTCAACGCAGGGATGTCTTCTTATAGATGGATGTAGTAGCAGCCTTGGAATCCCAATCTGCGTGGATATAATAGACACAAGTAGTTCGATTTTCGACCACTGGAACTAGAGCCTTTGCATGTTGTAGCACCTGTGAAAACGTTGATAGTGAAATAAAAATCTTATTGGTTCCCATTTTGAGTCAGTCCACAAAATCGATCTCTCATGTCGGAAATCTGTTGACGTGACTGAAGAGCTACTGCGGCTTAATAACCAGTGACACATTCTTTCCACTCAGGTTTTCAGAGGATCTAAAAGCAGACGAACTGACAACAGAATGGACAAGAAGCTACTACACAAAACTTGACGAGCTCACAAACATAGGTATATGAATTTTCTATAAATAAGCTTCAAGAAGACGATGAAGGTAGCAGTATAGAGTCAACTTACGAGAAGATTAGGGAGCTATCTCGCCTATCGAGTATCGGGGCGATCTGTTAGATACAATCGACAAGGTGAAAGCAGCTGCCAGTGGTAACACCGACGTCACTAAAACAGGCTTGGACAACGAGAAACTTGGCCACAATGCCGATGTAAGGCTCAAAAATATTCCGGTGCCAGTCTTTTCAGATAGTTACGAGTCTTGGCGTTGTTTTCATGACTTGTTTGCCTCGCTTGTGTATCACAATTCTGCATTATGTGAAATTCAGAAGATGCATTATTTAAAAACAAGTGTATCTGGGGAAACCGAGAAGCTGTTAGCTCATTTGGGTATTGCTAATGGCAATTATAGCAAAGGGTGGACAATTCTCCAGGACAGGTATGATCATCATCGATTTTTGGTAAACAGCCAACTCAAGTGTTTGTTCAGTTTGGCGACCATACAACAGGAGCGAGCTGAATCAATAAAGGAGCTTCTAGATACAACAATAGAAGTCGTGCACAGTTAGGACAATTTAAAGGTACCCGTTCAACACTGGGACGTAGTGTTGGTTTATGTTCATTTGGAAAAGCTTCCTTCAAAACGCAACAACTGTGGGAGAAGAAACTTGGATCCAAAAAAGACAGCAAGGGAGTTCCTACTTTTACGGAATATACGCAATTTCTCGAGATGAGATTCCGTACTTTGGAAGCAGTCAACTACAAACAGGAACGATTACCGGCTGACGTATCTAACAGGGTGTCAAAGCGGAACACGTTTCAAGGTTCAGTTGCAAACTCTGTAATAAGGGTCAGCATGCTATCAGAAAATGCAACAAGGTTTTAAAGATGAAGATAGCTGATAAGTATCAAACTGTGAACAGGGTAGGTCTTTGTATAAACTGTATAGCATATAGCCATTCTTCCCAACAATGTCCTAGCGCACGAAGCTGCTATTGCTGTCAACAAGCACACCATTCGCTTTTACACAATAGTTCAAACCCCACTTCACATTCACAGAGTTCAAATCCACAGCTTAACACTAATTCCATAGATAGATACGCACAATAGCCCATATCATGCTAACCCGCACTCTTTCAACAAACACAACACAAATCATTTCTCACATTCATATCCAACCAACACACAAACTCTCAACCAGTTCCGGTGTGAGAAATCACCACTCGACACAGGACAAGACCACACAGGTTCTACTAGCCACAGCCATCGTCAAAGTTAAGACATCTTCGGAAAATAGCTTACCCCTCCGTGTTTTACTGGATTCAGGCTCCGAAGTGTCTTTCATTACAGAGTCTGCAGTCCAACTCCTTTGTTTAAAACCAAAAACCCACTGAAGTTGAGGTGTCTGGATTAGGGTTAGTCACCAGTGGCATCTGTAAAAAGATTATTGAAATCACGGTTGCTTCACAATACACAGATTTTCAAACAACACTACCTGCGTTGATATTCCGGTCACTGTCTGACCATCTCCCAGCCCAAATCCTTTCCATTGCCGATTGGGGGCACCTTAACGGGTTACAATTAGCAGACCCTGCCTTTTTCAAGTCTGTTAAAATCGTCCTTCTTTTAGGTAGCGACGTACTGGCGGACATTATGATGCCAGAGTTAGTACGCCATCAAGACAAACAGATTCCTGTTGTCCAGAAAACCAAGTTAGGTTGGATTTTGTTCGGCAGGTCACCAACCGAACATCGGTCTGTGAGAGCGTTCTTTCAAACAGCTGACGTCGATGTTCAACTTCGAAAATTCTGGGAACTCGAAGAAACTCCGTTCGAGCATCATCAAACCATCGAAGATGTTCAGTGTGAAGAGCATTTTGTTCAAAATGTGAAGCGCAGCGTAGAAGGACGTTACCAAGTAGCTCTTCCGTTCAAGCAAGAAGCTCATCCTTTACTAGGTAGGTCCCGAGAAGGAGCTCTTCAACGCTTCAAGTCCCTGAAAAGACGTTTAGCAGCAGATCATCAACTACATGACCAATACCCTTCATGCATCGAGGAATATATAGAGATGGGCCATATGAGCGAAGTGGATGAAGACGAGGTATCCAGCAGAGGCCACTATATTTCTTCCTCATCATGTCGTCTTAAAGGAAACCAGCTCTACAACCAAGCTGAGGGTGGTTTGCGATCCTCTTTAAACGACCATCTGATGACTGGACCCACGTTACAACACAACGTCACTGGAGACTCTACCGTTGAGACTCTACCGTTTTTCGTTTTCTGCGGACATCGAAAAAATGTACCGCCAGATATGGGTTACAGAAGTGGACTCTTACTACCAACTCATTTTTTGGCGCAGATATCCAACGGACCAACTCAAGGGTTTTCGTCTCAAAACGGTAACTTTCGGAACCGCAGCAGCTCTTTTTTCTGGCTATTCGGACACTAATGGAAACAGCAAAAGCGGCAGAAGTTCAACATCCAAAGGCTGCAAAGATGATTCGTACTAAAATGTATGTTGACGATCTGTTTTCAGGCGCTGATACTCTTGAGGAAGCTGAAAGCAAAAGAAAAGAGGTTAAAGAGGTTCTAAAACAAGCAGGTTTCCATCTATGGAAATGGACCTCCAACGCAGAAGAGCTGCTTAAGGAAATTCCACAACAGGATCGAGAAGCGTCTTCAGCAATTCCATCGGAAGGGTCAGACCGAATCAAAGCGTTTGGAATTTACTGGCCTTAAGCTGACAACTTCCGTTTCAGTTCACTCATCTAGAGGTTTCACAACCAACCAAGCGATTCATACTGTCAACGACCGCTCGACTATTTGACTCCATGGAATGGATATCGCCCTGCATCGTGAAGGCACGAGGATCATCATCGAAAATCATCTTAGAAGGATGGAATAAGTTGTACAGTGATCTGCCGGCTATAAATGATATAAAAATGCCAAGGTGGATCCAAACAGTTGGCAAAAAGAACCGGATAGAGTTGCATGGTTTTAGCGACGCATCAGAGAAGGCTTACGGAGCAGCAGTCTATCTTCGAGCACAAGACAGCCAAGGAAAGGTCCACATGCACCTCTTGATGTCCAAGTCTAAGGTTGCACCAGTAAAGCCAATCTGTCTACCACGCTTAGAGCTCTGTAGTGCGGTTATTTTGGCTAAACTGCTACACTACACGGTAACCACGCTTGAGATGAAAAACACCACGATGCATTCATGGACCGATTCAACCATCACTTTTGCATGGATCCAAGCACCGGCTTCACGTTGGGAGACCTTTGTTCGGAATCGAGTAGAGGAGATCCAGCGACTGACAGACACCAATATATGGAAACACATTCCAACACAGTTTAATCCCGCAGATTTAACATCCAGAGGTGCATTACCATCGGCATTAGTTGGGGATAAACTATGGTGGAACGGCCCGGATTTTCTGACTTCGACTTGGATCTTCGAGGGAAAATGCAATTAAGCAGCTGATTCATACACTCATGGCTCTAAAATGAGCGAGAGACAGAATAATCTCCAAATAAAATCCGACAATCTTCAGGTTTACTGTCAAGATTGGAAGTTCAAGATAAATAGCTCCAAATATGAAACCATGCTGTTCCGCACCCCAGTAGGTCAGGGTAATACAGACTTGAGACGCAATTGGAGAAGCTTGGTAATAAAATCCTCTAATGGACTTCGCATCGAATCAAAAACTGTTGTGAAGTATCTAGGTGTTAGGTGTCCATCTGGATGAATTTTTATGTGTTTATTACAATAAACACATAAACCAACCGCTCAAAAAAGCGAGAGCGACATTTATATGGCTCAAAAGTCTTTTTTACTCGAATCATCTGAGGCCCGATGTGAAGGTCATTTTCTATCAAGCATTTGTGCGTCCAATATTGACTTACGCGAGTCCTGTATGGTGGAACATAAATCCTTTTTACATGGAGAAATATCGAGTTTTCGAAAGAAAATGTGTTGGAGCCTGTTTGCGAATATAAAAGAGCTCTCATTCCGACTTTTGGCATTATGTCAGCAACAAGACCATATTAGATGCTTCCGGTGTGTCCAGAAATCATTTCGTGCGCTCAGTGAAGGTTGTTGAGAACGAGTTCATATCGGGCTTGTTTTATCCTAACCCTGGGTACTTGAAAAACACTTTGTCGAGCGGATACATACCACCTCAGGTGTTCTTGTATCTGGATGAACAGGCTATCTATCTGATGCTAATAATGTTCCGATTATATATCATGCTGCTAGAAGGGCTACTAACAAAAGAATCGTACATGTCCCGGTACACTCGAGTGATGGGGATAATGTTCAGAGATACTACATGAGCGTACCTGAAAGCGTTACTCTCGATACAGGTAGACCAAATCGGGATAAATACTGGTGGCTTGAATGGATTGAAGCTGACGCTTAGGTTAGTGTAGTATTGGTCGTCGGAGCGCAATCTACCCAAAGTGTCTTAGCGCTAGCGCTCCACAATACCAACAGTGTCGAATAAGCATATCTGTGGTTTTGAATTTGTAAAAGGTATCACAACACTATCGACGAGCGTTCGGAGAGATCGGGTAACTTTGGCAATTCCGAAACCATGATTCAGTTGCTACACATAAGGTACGCAACGAACGGAATATGACACAAATTCATCGTTGTGTTAACTTTCAGGAAAGGCATTAGCCGAACTCGCTAAATACTGTGCCAATGCTTGTTATGTGGCTCATAGCCAACGCAGCAAGTAAGTTTAATAAATTACTCTCGGAGGTTCCGGCCATAGATTCATCAAATTTAGAAAAGCAGGTGAGGTCTCGCATTGTTGAAGAGGAACAACCGAAGAAAACCCAACTGGAAACGGTTTTATAAAGAACTTGAACGGCCCTATCATCTTCAAATGATGCATCAAGACAATGGAAACTCCTCCATATAACTCACTTCTTTGTGGAACGCGAAATTTCTGCGTTATGAACCCAAAGACTTGTATAGAGGTCACTTAAGACTAGTTAGGAGAAAGAATGAATGTGTCGAAGCAAACATGTGTTCCTCTTGGGAGAGAGAGAGATCAAAGCACCCGATGTAACCATGCAGACTCGCCGAAGTCCTCAAAGGGAGCGAATCAGCTAGACTGGAGACGCTTGGAAGTTCGGATGTCATCAACCAAGAGCCGTAAGCAGCTTTGAGTGAGCTGAATAACACACGCATTTGTTTCCTACAAGTCATCTGGAACCGATGGGATACATGTATCCAGTTACGTAGGTTGCTACTCAAGTTTTGAGACATGGCAAAAGCGGTGCAGGTTCGTCAAATCTAACATCAACATCGAAAAGTTTGACATTTTGTCATGCGAGCGCCAAAAATGGGAACATTTTCATGCGGTCAACCCGCTTCGACTTTTGGGGATGAAGCACCATTCCGGGCTACCACGTTTCGCTGTTTTTCCGAATTTAGTCGTCATATTCATTCACTGCAGGGCGATTTTTATCAAGGTCTTCTAAAATCGGTTGTTGGACCAGGAAACACCGATGCTGTGCTGAAGCTGATATTGCAAGATGGTCATGTGACTTATTGTGAAATTGAGGCATTCTTGGGCATTAGTTCCACTAGCATACATTTAATATTATACGGACATTTGGCCGTCAAAAATATTCCTTCCCGTTGCATACCACATAATTTGACAGTCGCTTAAAAAAGGCTCATGTCGATTGGTTCAAAAAATGTTGAAAAAAGTCGATCGCTTTAAAAGGCATTTATGAGAGCGTCATGGGCCACGAATCATGGATCTATGCAACTGAGCCAAATTCAACAAAATTTGTTCGCGTACGAAGCGCTTCGAAGTAAATGGTCGCTTGTTTCTTCGGAAGAGCCGGAAATGTCACCACCGTGCCATTAGAATAACGTAGAGTTGGCACGAAGTACTTCGACTCCCGTTTCTTCGGAAAACCGGGCATGTCGCCACTATCCTATATTCCTCTAATAGGATGGCCAATTCGGACTGGTACACCACCATTTGTTTGCCTGAAGTCCCTGGAGAAATAAAGAAAACCAAACGCCGAACACGGATCATTCTCCACCACGATAATGTGAGATCTCATAAGTCGGCTGAAACAAGTGACTTCTTGAGCACCCTCAAAACATCGAATTGATGGGTCATCCGCCGTGCAGCCCTCATTTGGTACTCAATGACTTCTTCTTATTCCCCCACATCAAAAATAAATTCCGAGGTTAACGTTTTTCGACGCCTGATGAAGCGATTGAGGCGTTTAAAGCGCATATTTTCGAGTTACCTCGTTCGCCGTAGTTCATATTGGTTCAAACGCATGCCGAAGTGTATTGGTCTTCATGGAGAGTATTTTGAGAAACAATAAAGCCGTTTGCAATGACAAATATTTTTACTTGTTTTTCTAAAAACTTAAGTAACAACTATGCTACAAGGTATAGACAAGCTGCTAGCAACTCGGAAAAGAATTTACACAGCACTGGCATACTGGAGAACCTCCAGCGAACAAGAGAACCTCCCTGAAATCGGGTAAGATGACTTCACGCTCGCCAAAAATTTTAAAGATCCCAGTTCGTAAAACCTTGTGTTGAAGAGCATGAAGAAACTGTTCAACCTTCATGTGCGCAAGACCGCTTTCCGAGTGCATCTTCTACACAGAAGGCACCACCATACAACTGGAAGATCCTGCGAGGCTGCGCTTCAAAATCTGATAGGCAGAATTGAAGGCGCACTCGACGATTGTGAATTCGACAATACAACTTTCGACGTCATGTGTAACTACGAGGGCGGGTCAATAAGTCTGGATTAAAACAGATTTTTTGATAAAAAAATAATTTTATTTTTCAACGTAGTCTCCCTTGAGCTCTATACACTTTGTCCAACGCTTCTCCAATTTTTTTATCCCTTCTAAAAAAAATGATTTGTCGAGGTCCTCAAAATGACGAGATGACTTCATCATTGGAGTCAAATCTTTTTCCACCAAGCCATTTCTTCAGGTTTGGGAATAAGAAGTAGTCGCTCGGAGCCAAATCTGGAGAATAGGGTGGATGAGGGAGCAATTCATAGCCCAATTCATGGATTTTTGCCATGGCAACTGCACATGTGTGCACCCTTGCATTGTCTTGGTGGAAAAGAACTTTTTTCTTGGCCAAATGAGGTCGTTTTTTTTTCAAATCGTCATTGAATCGGTCCAATAAGTTGGCATAATATTCCCCATTGATTGTTCTTCCCTTTTGAAGGTAGTCAATGTGGATTATCCCGCGTGCATCCCAAAAAACAGTCGCCATAACTTTATTGGCTGACAAACCCACCTTGGCCTTCTTTGGCGCCGATTCACCCTTAGAAACCCACTGTTTTGACTGTTGTTTGTTCTCTGGTGTGTTGTGATGGATCCATGTTTCGTCCACGGTTACAAAACTGCGCAAAAACTCCTCCATATTGCGATTAAACAACGCCAAACCTTCCTGTGAAGTTGTTACACGATTGCGTTTGTGGTCGACTGTGAGCAAACGCGGCACCCATCTTGCGGAAAGCTTTCTCATGCCCAAGTGATCATTCAAAATTGAAACCACTGAGCCATGCGAGATCCCTACGGCTTCCACAATCTCTCGCACTTTCAATCTTCGGTCGGCCAACACCATATCGTGAATTTTTTCGATTGTTTCGGGTGTAGAGACCTCAACTGGGCGTCCAGGAGGTTCGGCATCTTCAGTGCTTGTACGGCCACAACGAAATTCAGTAAACCACTTTTTTACCATTGAAATCGATGGTGCAGAGTCCCCATAGTATTTATCAAGCTTAGCCTTGGTCTCGGTAATGGTTTCTTTTCGCAAGAAATAATGCTTAATAAGCACACGAAATTCACTTTTTTCCATTTTCTCCTCAAATTAGTGAGTAGTCTGATAAAAATAGCTGTCAAACACAAACTAACTGACGCAGCAAGTTTAAATTTTGACAGGAGTCAACTGACAAATGCTTGTTGACAGGAGCAGTGTTGCTGTTTCAGTAAAGAGGTCAGAAATTAAAAAATGCACGGAATTATTGACCCGCCCTCGTATGTCACACATGACGGCATACAGAAGTCACTAGTTTTGTGGATAAAAGCAATGCTAGCAATGCGGATGCTGACTGCGGCCAATATGGGATAGTAGGGCTAAACAAGTAATCAGGTATTCCGGCAAGGCTGCGTCCTGATCGACGCACTGCTTAGCGCTCTCAATAGTTATACCCTCCGTGCTCAGGCACTTGCAGATAATGTAGCTGTACAGTCTCTTGGATCATGATCCACGACTCTCTGCTCTAAGCCACAGGAAACCATAGACGTGATTGGCGGTACTGCTGCTCTGTTCTTATGGACATGCCATCTGACACCAGAACTCCTGTTGCGGAAAAAATACGAAATAGATTTTCCCTGTATATACGAATGGGTTCGGCCGAAATCGAGCCAGCAGAGGTATGTAGTCGGATCCTCACGAATGTCTTTAAATATGCAATTGAGGATGTGACGCTGCTGTTTTGTTTTGGAGGACGACAACTTTAGAATTCACTATTCGTTGGGAAAATTTGCGTCTGTTTCTAAGCGAAGATATACACAATACTAATGGCAGCGAACTATGTTTATTGAGAAGACTCCAAGGAGAGGGCAAGCATCCGCATTAGTAGCGACGGTCAAGCTATCCTTTAAACTATGCTAAACCGTCTAACAATTTCCAAGCTAGTTCGAAAATTCAAGAGTTCACTGATCGCGTTCATTATTGCATCTATAAATGCGTTAAATTGACCTTCCCAGCCTCCAGATTAAGGGGAAGGGATGTAAGAACAACAAGCTTGAACTGCTTTTAAAAGAATTTGGCGATAATTTCTGAAGGCATTTTCTAAATACATGAACAGATGGGGAACTGGAAGATAATGGCAGGGTCGAAAAGAAAATCGGACGGGAATGTTTTTAAGGTGGACATTGCAGAAAAACCAGGCGAAATGCATCCTCAACTATAGTCCTCTTCAACTTCTCAATGATCCGATTAGAAACCATTAGGACTACTGAGTGTCCCATAACTTGGATTGAGCCAGCAGCGCAACAAACAAGTTCTTAGCGAAGTGCTTGTGCACGTGTAAGCCCTTACTCGTAAAGGGCATGCTCGGCTGTAGCATAATACTGGTGAGAAGAGATTAAAAAGATGTGCAAAACAAACTATCGCCTCGGATAAAATTGGACACACAGTCGACGACTCTTCCAAAGTCTGAGGGACAACGACCTTCGGAATGTTCCTACTCTTAACAGGCCACGAGCAACCCAACAATTAGCTGAAGCCCTTAACTGCTATCACGCAGATATCACCGTCATCCCGGAAGTGTGATGGGATGGGCCGGACATAAGGAGGATGAAAAGCTGTGATAAATACTATGGTGATTGCTATAGGGAAAAGAAAGAGCGGTTATTCGGAAGGGGATTTACCATATGCAGCAGAAGTTTTGACAATCCGACACGTAAGGGAGCGTCATGTGACGATCCGCATCAAGGCAAAAACCGCTAACATAACCCAAATATGTATGCACATGCCGGAAGAAAAGGACGACGCACCAAAGAAGGTTTCTACGAGCTCTACGACAAGACACATGAGCAATGTCGGAAGAATGACGTTAAAATCGTACCAGGCGATCTTAACGCCAAGATAGGAAAGGAGGACATCTTTGGTAGGGCAGTTGGTAAGCATTGCCAACACGACACTACCTCTGGCAACGAACTTAGGCTTATCGACTTTGGGATGGACTTTACGCCTACGTGCCTGAGCACGTGTTAAGTTTTTAGGAAATATGACAGAGAGAGAAAGAATGATTTTTGGGCTCAATGCTTATTTCGCTCCATTTGTGGCATCCAACACTTAATGGGGGGACTAATTGGACTTGCTGTTGTATTCAAGGCAACCATTCATCTTACGTGAATTAAAGTGCCTGACGACAAGAATGTCTTTCGAGTGCGGCTGGCATTGAACCCCCAATCGTCCGATTTGGAAGCCAATACACTACCACTGGAGCCACGGCCATCCATCACTACAGTAAGCACACGGTTTCCTCATCTCTATATTCACAAAGGTACATGGCGGTCTCCGGGCCAAGAAACGCTAAATCAAACAGATCAAATTGCGAAAGACGTAGGGCATGCTTAGAGTATTCTTGACGTCCAAACATTCTGGCGGGCAACGTTGACTCGTATCACCACCTTGTTGCGGCCAAGGTGCGAATGCGGATTTGCCAAGCCCCACAACAAAGAAGAACTACTGTGACCGCCAAAATCTTCGCCGTGCGTGTCATCCAAAACATCTCTACAACTACCGAAGACCAGTGGCAACGCTGGCAATATGCCAACAGAGATGCCACAACCGATGTTCTGTGTTCCATCCGACCACTAGCAAGCAAATGCAGGTAAACAAGAAGCTTGTAAAGCGGCATTGCAACGAAGGACGATAGCCGCTCGTGAGCTCCCCAGAAGAAGAAGATCGAAGATATTGTAAGGTTCTCTTCCAAGAATAACGTACGAAAGTTTTACACCAAAGGTGTCAAGGCAAGAAGACCCATACAGAAGCCTGTAAAGATGGAGAAGAATCACAGTCGATGGTGAGAATACAGAAAAAATATTTCTGCTGATGTATAACGGCGAAGAAGTCCAACATCTTGCCGTCAGGCAGAATAAACCATTCCACTTCGACAATGATAGCCAAAACTTCCGTCCAGGTCACCAAAATTAAGTACGGATAGCAATAACTAAGTTAAGATCCAACAAAACCGCTGAACCTGACAGCCTACTTGGCAAGCTATTCAAAGCTGCTGAAAATGACTTTGTGAATAGGATACACGAATTCATTTCTCTGAGCTGTTCAGAAGCGTGTATGCCTGATGAATGGAATCGTAGCATCGTTTGTCCGATCCACAATGAAGAAGACCCCCTCAACTGCGCCAACTATGGACACATAAGTCTGCTCAACGTCGCATATAAGATATTTACTGCGAATTTCCGACCACAATCAACCAAATTTTCGTACTCCGGTAGATCCTATAAAAAAAACTCAAGAAGTCCAAATCGATACGCACCATCTTTTTATCGACTTTAAGGCCGCATATGACACCATCTATAGAGACGAGCTGTATAGAGCAATGTCTAGCTCTGACATCCCTATTAAGCTGTTCCGTTTATGCAGAATGACGATGGCTGCTCCGCCAAGGCCGGTAATGACTTAACCGCAACCTTTGGCGTCAAAAAAGGTTTTAGACAATGTGACGCGCTGTTACGTGACTTCCTTAACATCATCCTTGAAAGAATTCTACGGTTGCTGGTTTCGTGGAGGCACAATCTTTCTAAAGTCTGGGCAACTACTCGTACTAGCGTACGCCGATGATATTGGTTTAATTGGTTAATTTCAACCGGCCATCACCGGTGCGTTCACTGGTATTGCAACGGAAGCTAGAAAAATGCTGTTAGCGATAAACGAGGGCAAAACCAAGTATACGCTGGCAAGAAGAAAAGACACACAGCACCTATAATTTCGAGGTAGTAAAGGACTGGCTCTGCTATGAATTCTGCCAACAACACATCAGCAGAAATAAACCGAAAAATCACTCTTGCCAATCGCTGTTTCTTTGGGCTTAGAAGGCAATTGGGTAGTAAGGCCCTATCCCGGAAAATTAGGGAGCCTCTACGTAAGATCTTGATCATCCTAGTCCTACTTACTTTATGGCCAAGAAGTATGGACCCTATCGAAAGCGGATGATCCTCGGTCGTTTCGAGTGAATAATTCTTCATAAGATATTCGGTCCGCTTGTGCTAATCGGCCTAGGGGAGGAGATTCAACGACGAGCTTTACGAGCTGCATGGCCACATCGATCTAATCAGAAAGCTGCACATCAGTTTCCTGAGAGGGCTAGAATATGTAGAGTGAATAGACAGCCATGCTCCGGCCCGTAGAGTCTTCAAATCTAACCCGCCATAACAACGCAGTAGAGGAAGACGTCAATTTAGGTGGCGGCCACAAGTTTTGTAGAAGGGGACCTCAACCGACTTGGAGTGCGCAACTGGAAGCAGTAAGCTAAACACCGGACTAACTGGTGAAGCTTGTTAGTTGAGGTTCAGGTTCACCCGAACTATAGCGCTCTTTCCGACCATTTCCCAGCCCAAATCTCCCCTAAACTAGGGCGTAAGATCGAGCACATATGGACGCATGCCTAAGCTGCTAAGTTGCTAAAATGCAAAGAGATCACTTCAAACTACAAAAACCAAATAAAAAGGCCTCTAACAAAGCAACAGGAGTATCGGCAAATCGTTATAGGTGCAAGCTACTTACGACTTACGGTAATTTGTTGCACACAAAGCACCTATGCGGTATTTAAGTCCATTAAACCACAGGATTCTAGTGACCATGAAACTTTCAAATGGATGACAGATGTCACTAGAATTGGATCGGTCGACCTATGAAAGAACGTTTTGCTATTGCGGAATGTAGTATGCATCCAGGGGTATCCAGAAACCTCCACAGATTTACTGGAGAACTGTGGCATCCAAGATAAACCTCAGCCACCACATCGAGTACAGGTGCGACTCCCGTAAGCTACGAGTATCATAGTTTCATCCAACAGGTACAAAGACTACATTCATCGAGGCTACAAACAGATTGCCAGTGAAAACGGCCAGAAAATTCATATAAGCCACTATCACCGCTGCTAACAATTTCTCTAATAGTCTGAGTCCGAATGTCATGCTACTTGAGCTAGAGTCCTGTGCAAATGGCAAGGCTTTCTCATTTTGTTTACCAGCCAGAACCTAGACCCAGCATTGAAAGGCCGTATAAAAAGCTAGTCCAGACCAGCTATCCTCCTAACTATTTCTGTTTACAATTAAATGACTTTGTGGGCAAATACTCTTGCAAGACAATCAGAAGAAGGTCTATGAGTGAAATGAGCGGACATTTGGTTCAAAATTCGCTGTCGATTGTTGAAAGGCATGTCTCTAAGGATCTATCCTCTGATTCGCAGACTACGAACATCGCTATTAAAAGAATTATCGGGACAAAATGCAGTTTTAAATAATGCGGAAGACGCTGTTGAAACTTCGTTTCTGTTCTCGACATGGAGCTCCTTCTACAAAGGAGTGGAAAACCTATGTTACTCATCCCAGAGACGTGAGTAGTGAAATGTTCATATTCCTGGGCTAAGGACAAGAAACAATTGATTAGATCAGAACCCTCCGAGCTCAGCCAAGCAAAACTTTTCATTGCATTTTGGCAACACATGAGTGTGTCTCTTCAGACCGAAGTGACTTGAAGGCATTAGTGCCTGAAACCCTCCAAAATCTGACTAAATAGCAAGAAGCTCACATTCACAGGCTAAATGCTGATTAAATGTTCTACAAAACTAACAGACACTTGCACCATTCTCCAGAATTGAGAACTCCTACCTTTCACATAACTCAAGACCAAAACAACTCATATAGCCTGCGGATTACCCTCGTGGAATTCCAAAGTCAACACCTTGGGTACCCAGACAAGCGATTCGAAGCATTTGGTCAAAAGGACGATTACTACTGCTGTTGCGCATTTGTACGCTGCATCAGTCCGCATCCGTATGTCCAAAGATGCACCTGATTAGGCCTAAGCCCCAACAAAGCCTCCTGGGAATTTATTTACCTTTTTCCTTAAATAAATCAAACTTCAAGAAACAACAACAACAAAAGAAGGAAGAAAAAAAAATCAAAGCGGATGGAAGCAGCACATACTACGTATGGACGTACACCTCGAGTTAAGTAGTAACCAATTCAAATCGCATCCCATCTTGAGCGTCATCATCATCGGCATAGTTGTCGGTCCTCACACTGATGATGATGATGATGATGATGGTGATGGTGGTTGGTATGTAGGTACCTACGAGTATAAAACGTAAAATATCCTAAACACTCTAAGAACTGATTGAAAGGATAGTCAGCTACAGTCTCTTGGGCGGTGACGGCAGCGGCAGTGGCGGCGGTGGCGGCGGCGTCCTACGTGATCAATTTACTAACATCGATGGTCGCGCCTGACTTGCCCATACTCGGAAGGGGACTTTAGAAGGAGAAATACTTTGCTCCTACGAATAATACCTGCCGCCACTACCAATTTTATAGCAGGAATAGATATCGTCTAATGAAATCTGCTCCTGTGTGAAAGAGCGAGAATAAAAGATGATGGTGGTGCTGGTGGCACAATGACCCGAGAGCTACTAAAGGACTCATCATCATCATTTGAATGCATTGTTGCAGTGCTCTCCGGATGTGTGTGTTTCCCTCGCGTTCAATTCTACGATAATATTCTACGGACGTTGATGGGATTCTTAAAAAAAAAAGAGGCAAAAACGAAAACGTAAAACGAAAATTTCAGTTTCCTTTGATTTGAGAATAGAATTTCAGGTGCATGACCCTGCAACAGATTGTAGGGGCAGACCGAGACCAACTGGAAGAAACGTGAGGGAAAAAAATATTATTGCGTGAATGGTTGCGGATGCATTTAAGGGAACATGGACCTTGTTCAAGGCATCAATTCAATTTCAGGATGTTGGACAAGATGTAGGTTCTAAAGGCGGATGGGGTTGAAGGATGGTCAAAATCACGTGCTGGTGGAAATGGGTAACTTATAGAATTGTTACTTCCAAAGGACTTCTTCATGTTTTCTTCATATTTCATGTCCTCTCGTTTCTTATAAAATCAGGTTTTCAGGTCATTGGGTAGACTGTCTAACTCTAGTGGAAAATCGCATCATCGCTCGCTCGCAATGCCAGATTGATGGCTATCAAGTAGAAGACCAACAATTCGCGTGTGTTGATCTTGAAAATAAAACTTTGGGTCTGGATTGCGAATCCTCTTGAGCCGAATAGCTGGATGATGCGTTTTAGTGGTCTAACTAAGATTACTCTCTAAAAAAAACATGATATTGAGATTATTCCTTATGGTTGTTCCTAACTACAGCCCTCACTAACACGAAGATACTCAAGTGATCGTCTGGAGTAAAAGTCCGAACGCCTTCATCCACAACCAGATTGATACTTGCCTGTCGACTTAATTTTCCATCACTGACCAAACCAGAATGACAATGGAGAGCTCATAATGAAATGGAAACATGTGTTTGAGGTACAGGTTGCATGAATCAAACTGACTACTGGAACTCCCTTTGTTGTTTGAGACGCAAATTCGACTCCTGTTGCAGTTCTAAGCGAACTCCAAGACTTCGATGGCAAGTATGCAAGGGGGTACTTGCTTACTTACTTAGGCGGCACCACAGTCCGGGGTGGACCTGGACCTCGTCCAATAAGCCTCTCGATTAGCGCGGTCTTTGGCTAACTCCCTCCAGTTCCGAACTCCAAGTTGGTTGAGGTCCCTTTCCACTTGCGCTCGCCACCAAAGACGAGGCCTTCCCTACTGCGTTGTCCATCCGGGTTAGAGCCGAAGATTCTGCGGGTTGGAGCGTCGGTGTTCATTCGCTCTACATGTCCCAGCCATCTCAAACGCGCAACCCGCAGTTTTTTGACCAGGTCGCTGTCGCTGTACAGGTCGTAGAGTTTATCGTTGAATCGTCTGCTCCAGATCCCGTCAACGCATACGGGACCAACTATCTTACGAAGAATTTTTCTCTCAAAACGACCAAGGATATCTTCATCCGCTTTAGAAAGAGTCCATGCTTCGGAACCACAGTTTGGAAGAGAGCCTTACTACATGTTTGCCTTCGCAGCTCAAAGAAACACCGATTGGCAAGCGTTATTCTTCGTTTGATTTCTGAAGAAATGTCGTTTTCAGATGTGATAACAGAGCCGAGGTACACAAAGTCCCATACTACCTCAAAATTATGGCTGCCAATTGTGATATTCTGGCCGATTCATCGATGTTGGGTGACCCTTCTTGTTGACAGCATATGGTATACTTTGTTTTGCCCTCGTTTACGGCTGGACCCATTTTTGCCGCTTCTGTTCCTATACTCGCAAACGCACCAGTGACAGCTCGTAGGCGTATGCAAGCAATTGAACAGAATTTTGAAAGATCGTTCCTCGTGAGTTGCCTTGTGAGTTTTGCACAATTCTTTCAATTGTGATGCTGAAGAAGTCACATGACAGCGTGTCGGTCGCCTTGCCTAAATCCTTTTTTGACAAGAAACGTCTCGATTAGGTCATTACCAACATTGACGCAGCAGCGAACTTTCTCCATAATCACCCTGCACAAGCGGACGAGTTTGGCAGGATTGCCAAAACTAGACGTGACTCTGTATAGCTCGTCTCTGTAGATGCTGTCATATGCGGCTTCAAAATCGACAAAAAAGGTGGTGAGTATCGATCTGAACTTCTTGGGTTTTCTCTAGGATCTGCCGTATTGTGGACTTACTGGGCTTAAAACTGCATTGATAGGGTCCAGTCAGATCGTTGACAAATGGTTTCAAGCGCTCGCACAATATGGCAGATAAGACCTTATATGCGATGTTTAGGAGACTGATAACTCTATAGCTGGCGCAGTTTAGAGGGTGTCCTTTCTTGTGAACCAACCAAACGATGCTGAAGTTCCATTCATTAGGCATACACTTATTCGACCAAGTCTTGGGAATAAGTTGGTGTATGCTCTCTGCCAAGTCAGCTCCAGCTGCCTTAAATAGTTCGGCGGGTAGACCGTCTGCTCCGACAGTCTTATTCGACTTCTGTTTGGATATTGCTATCCTCACTTAATTTTGGTCGGGGGGACTGAATTCTTGGCTGGCATCATCAATATTGAATAGTTCGCTCTGCCTGGCGGAATTTGTGTTGTCTTCCCCTTTAAGCAGTCTGCAGAAATGGTTTTTCCATATCCTCAACACCGACCGTGACTCTACTACAAGGTTTCCTTGTTCATCTTCGGGTCTTATTAGTCTGACGTGTTCTTTTTACCTTTTGGTAAAACTTCCGGACATTATTCCTAGATTAGCACCTCTCTATTTCTTCGATCGCCCGCTTGTTTTTTCTCTGGAGAAGCCAATGTTCTTCCCTCCTCTTTTACTCGAAAAGCTCACGAGGGCCTCTCGTCCTTTTGTGCAGCGCCTCTTTTGTTGTTTTGCTGCATGTGTTTGCCGGCACTCTTCATCAAACCAGGGTTTCATGGTGGTGGGCCGGTGAAACCTAACACGTCAGTTTGGCACGCATTTCTGATGGCTTCTCGGCATTTAAGCCACTGGTCGTCAGCACTTGACTTCTCGAGAGGTTGTGGGATACGAGATTGGCAAAGGTTCTGGCGGCTAGTTGAGATTGCAACCGTTCAACGTCAAATGTCCTCATAGTATTTGTCCGTTATTGTGGTGCCTGAAATGTCCGTAGACGTACCTTGGCTGCAACTAGGTAGTGGTCCGCGTCCATGTTGGCCGCTCGGTCTGTTCGGACCTATAAAATACTTGAGGAGTGCCTTACGTCGATCGCAACATGATCAATCTAGTTGACAGTTTGCTGATCTGGTGTCCGCCATGTTCCCTTGTGAATATTGAGGTGAGGAAACCGTGTGCTTGGTATAGCAACGTTACGTCCTTCAGCGAAATGGATTAGCCTAAGTCCGCTTCCAAATGTAGTGTCATGTAGGCTATGTCTTCCGATTGTTCCACCAAAGATTTGTTCACCTAGGGCGATTTTAACATCATACATCGGACATTGCTCGTAGGTTTATTCGAGGAGCTCGTGGAAACTTTCGTAGGTTTCCTCTGTTGGGGTGTGGGCACATATAAGGCAGATTTTAGTGAATTTACCTTTGATACGGATTGTTATAAGGCGTTCACCCACGTATCGAAGTATGGAGTACCATGTGCATTACTTTGTTCTGGGAAGCGTATGTCGCCATTGGCGACGTATGGGCCAACTAAGAAGACGATAGAAAGGTACGATTCCTAGCACAGTGCTTACAATTCCTCGAAGGCCATGTTTGAATCCGTATTTCTCACTGGATGCAGACTAAAGAGGAACTCATATGCTGTAGACATATACTCGTATGTGAACAAGGGACTGGTCATAACGCTAAAAGAAAGGCTTCCACGAAGTCCCAGAGAGAACATATACATTCATGGTATAGGCAGTGTTTCAAGGATGGGAATGGAATACACCTTCAGTTCCGTCTTTAACATTCACAGCCTATTCGACATCATATCTCCCAAACCCCGCACCAACATACTCAAGAGCTGACGATGCTGTCGCCTCTGATATGATGGATTTCACAGGTCGACGACAGCCATGAAGTGACAAGAAATGCCGGCCAGCACTAAACAGGTACCCTATCATTAAAAGCTGCGGTAACAAGGGCAGAGATTAGAATTGGTGTTGCCACGTATAGGCAGGGAGTCACATTCAAGGAATCAGTCAATCAGATTCGAATAACTCGCCAAAAAGTAAAAAGGACGTATCAGCGACTTCAGAACGACTAATGGAACATTGTAGGTCCAGAATATAGAATTCGATGCTCTGAGCATTTGGAAACACTACTTCCGTGGCGTACTAAGCGGTTACGGCCGTACCAAATTCACGTATTGGACATATTATTCAAGGCGGACGAAGACTACGAAAACTACCATTCACCCGACCAAAATGAAGGGAAGAAAACAATAACCATGAAACTCAACAAGTTCGCAAGAACCCTGTGCCTAACCGCCGAACTTTTCAAAGCCTTTTAAGGAGTATGTAAGAGCTCATCTGTAAAATTTAGTCGGAGGAGTGTATGCCTGATCTCAGCATCATGTACCCGGTATTAGATCCAAAAAGGTACATCCCATCAGCCCCGAATACAATTACTTATTCTGGCAGTCGTATTATTTGAATGTCCAGAGCTGATCGCCAGCACCGGCGGCGATCTTGGAGGAGATCCAAAAATATGAAATCGGTGCCTACCGCTTCTTTGTCGATTTTAAGACTCCGTATGGCAGCATCTATGAATGAGGTATACGAGGCGTGCGATATTCGTGGCAACTAACTAGAGATCGAGCTGGTTGAAAATATGCTAGATGGCGTTGCAGTAGCTGGTGGACCAGGGCCTCCACGACTATGCCTCTCCGGCTAGCGCGATCTATCGTTAGCTCCATGCACATACGAAATAGCGAGGTCCCTTTTAGTTTCTGCGCACCATCTAAGATGAGGTCGTCCCCTATTGCGTTTCTCCTCTGGATTTGGGTAGAAAACTTTACAGGCCGGAAGACCGATGTCTATGTATTCAAGGTGACCTCGTCATCTATACCGAGTAAGGCTGCGAATTTTTGTGACTAGGTCGGCATCGCTCTACAGTTCATTGTTAAAATGAATCTTACCCCAAGACTTTTCTCTCTAAGCGCCCGAGAGTATTTTCATTCACTTTCGTCATTGCCCAAGCTTCTATACCGTAAATCAACACTTGGATGATCAGGGTCTTGCATTATGTCTTTTTGGTTGCTCGAGAAGGGGCTTTACTATTCAATTACCTTCTAGCCCTAAAGCGATTAGCAACAGTAATTCTTCGCATGAAAGCGAAGCCGTGGTAGATAAAGTCCCTGATCTCAAAGTTGTAGCTGGATGTCATGAAGTTTTATCCTAGGCGTCGATTTTATGTATCTCTCTTCGTTGACACCTTTTTTTGATCACTAAACCCATGATTGCCGCTTCTGCTTCAATAGTCGCAAACCCTCGTTGTTTTCGGGTATCCGCATCTATGCCTAGGTAATGGTCTGAGTCAACATTAGCTGCTCGTAGGACTCGGACATTCAAAACACTAAAGGAGAACCTTTCGTCTCGACGGCAATATGATCAATTTGGCTATCACTTTGTTGAGGTCAGTACGAAGTTATTTATCTACAGCGGAAGTACCCAGCGAATGGAATATTGTGGATAGCGTTGCCTGCATCCAACCCCTTGACCTGGCGATCCTCTTTCACAGCTACTTTAATATAATCAAAATTATGGCCTAAAAGGAACTTCGAAATCTCCTGTTGGGGTGGTGGTAGAGGTAGTTAGGGATGGTGGTAGAGGAACTTAACATATCTTGGCTACTGACACCGATTTAGCTGGCCCAATGTATCCAAGAGATACCACAAGAGGCCCTAATCTCCAGGCTTCTTTAACATCATACTTGAGAGCATTTTTCTAAACTCGCAAGCCCACTCCAGAGGCACGATCTTTCAAAAACCCTTACAACAACTCGCCTAAGAGGACGACATAGACACAGCGAGCCCTTTGTGAGTTCTTTGCAAGCATTGATGCAGAAGGGCTAAAGGGTGACCAGATAAGAACGATAGGAAAAAAAATTTAAATAAACCAACAACAGTGTAAGATATAAACATGATTCTGGCTTTATTTTGAAGCTACCTTCATGCCATTATGTATGAAATAGCACATCATTCAAATGGGTCCCTAAACTTCTCTGGTAATGCTTCAAGCGATCGGTTCAATATATGCGGCGTTATTCCGGCAATAGAGTGTCGAATGTTGGCCTCGAACTAGTCCAAAGTGGTTGGCTTGTTAGCGTAGACTAAGAACTTGGCGTATCCCCAGAGAAAATAATCGAGTTCTGTCAAATCGTATGATCGCGGCGGCTAATTGATGAACGCTCGCCGTGAGATGATCCAATCCCCAAATTTCTCCATCACAACTTCGAGCGATGCGTCGCTTGAATGGCATGTAGCCCTGTCTTATTGGAACCACATCTCGGGTATATCGATGTTGTTGAGCTTTGACAACAGAAAGTCGGTTAACATCGCTCTATACCTGAGCCCATTAAGGGTAATGGTGTCTCTTTCCTCATTTCGACATAGCCACTGAGCCAAAAATGGACCTCGTACGAGAAGATGATTTTTTGGCCAAAATCTAGATCTCCGGCCAACATTTCCAGCGCCCAATTACCGAACTCACGGCGTTGTCTATGGTTATCTGGCATCAATTCTTACGTCAGCACAGTCTTATACGGATGTAGGCCCAGATCGAACCGCAAAATAAGCATCTGGCGATGCCCAATTCAGCTGATCGGCGCCGAATCGACATTTCTAGGTCTTCTTCGATACTGGTCGCTGCGGCGGATATCTTTTCTTCATTTCGCACCAATCTCTGGCTAGTTGGTGGCTTATGATCCAAAAGAGTGTACTCACGCTCAAACTTTTCCACGGTACGATGAATTGCCCTCACACTGAAGCCATCATAACGACCGACCTCTCGACAGAATATTTTTTAATAATTTCCGCGCCTTCGGCAAGCGTAAAGCGGTGCAAGATGAAATGGCAAACCTTACGGAATATTTTGACAGATGGGTGTAATTTGATAGCTGCTGAAGCATAGCAATTGGGAAAGATATCATTGCTACCTGGTCACCCGTCAGAAGAGAGAAAAATCAAGTCAATGCTATAATCGGTGCAAGACAAACAACATCGACTTGGGCAAATTTGCACAATAGGCAGGCCTAACTTCGAGGTAGTCAATGATTTTGTCTACTTAGCCTCCCCACTTAATATAAGCAAAGACCGCATTTTGGTGATTATCTGAGGTGCAACTCTTGTCACATTGTTTTTTTGGGCTTCGACGAACTCCTGAAGGCAATTCGGTAGTAGAGCCCCCTCGGGGACAACCAAAATACGAGTAGCACTCATAAAACCAATGTTCGTATCAGTCCTTCTTTATGGCGCAGTGGCATGGTCTTTATGAGACCACGCGCTGGTCTTTTATAGAGAAAAGTGCTTTGAGTGATCTACGACCCTATCTGCATTATCAAAGTGTGGAGATGGAGATTGAATCAAGAACTGTACAGCGGGAAGGAAATAACTAAAAGGGTCAGAATTCATAGATTTAGATGGCAGGGAGATGTATGGCGGATGGGCACCAGCGGAAAGACTTGGAGCCCACCTTCGAAAGAGAACGCTTCGAAGGTACGAGTATACACTGACTTTACTAACATGTCGTGTGAAAGTGGAAGCAGCAACCAAACTACAGGACTTCAATGTGGATGAAGCCCTGGTCCACCTCAGACTATAGAGCCACCTATCTAATAGATGTGTCTTAAAGGGTCCTGTTTAGGCAAGGCATCCCTGTCAAACTAGTCCATTTCGAGAGGATGATAGCAGCAGCAATTAAATGAAGAGAGCTGTTGATTAAGACCAAACCGCACTCCGGTCTGTAGGACTATCTAAAGTAAAATAAGCAAGAGGAAGCTTAGCTGATGAGGCGCTTTATAATGTCCTGATTCAGGTCTCCAAGTCCGAATTTAAGTTAATACACATGTATCGGTATTTCAACACTCGTACGCTCATAGTATCATAGAGATATGACCACCATGACTACCAAAGCAGCTCAAAAAATTGTTAAAAAAGAATCAAGCCCTTGAAATCTTTGTCAACAGTCGCCAAATCTCTGGACGCAAAGTAGCCTTCACTTACTATTTACCACCAACGCATAGAGAATTATAAGGTGCCCCTCAATAAGCATCTGGAACACTGCAATTCATCCATTTATTTTGTATCCAGTTGAAATATTAATCGTTTTTTAATTGCAAACACACGTTCATTGTTCCAATTAATTTATTTTCCATCCTCAATTTCGCCCCCACCCCCGGGGAAAACAAAAAAAAAATCAAAAACCAAAGGCTAACCCACCGCCAAACCCAATGCGTTAGCATCAGGCAAATCCGATTAATAAAATTAGCGCGTAATTTAATTTCAAAAAACGTTTACTCATCAAAGCCACTAAGTGATAGTTATATGCATGAGGTGGTGTACAGGTGTACAGGTGTACAAGTTTACAGGTGTACAGGGTGTCCCGTGAGGTAGTGTAATGTCATCCCTCGACCCGACATGAATCACACTGCTCATTGATTGTGCGTTACCTCATTACCTCACCGCACACATAAACGATTTCCCTTAATAACTCAGTGCTGACCGCAACAACTTCACAAAACTCGGCCACAACAGTAACACACACAATGACGACCTTTAACCACTGGCTACAACCGCGAAATCATTGCTGTCCACCCAACACGGACGCCCACGTCGACACCTACACCTGTACCTTCTATATCAACCCCTACAGCGGATGCATAAACATTTAATTACACTCCACATGCATAATTTTCAAAGCCAATTGTCGAAATGAATTTAAATCACGGCCCGATGCATGCCGTCCTGCCCAGGGAGGAGCAGGTGGAGAAGGGGGACGCTCGTAAGCCCTAGCATGGACACGGAGACAAGCAGTAGTGCAACATAATCTCATATTCAGCATTTAGCAAATAAAATTAACCTCCCCCGTGTCTCGCATCCCATCCGGAGAGTGGACTACCTTTAGGGGTGGACAGTGGATTCCATTAAAATGTTACCACGTTAAGTGCAACACGTTGTTCTCGGATGCACAGTCCAAATAAACCAAAGTATTCCACTCCTCGGGGGATGTTGACTGTTAAATAGATACCCTGTTCCTAGTCAACGTGGATACGGACGAGGGCATGAACGAGAACATGGACTTGGACATGTGTGTAGAACTTATAGTTTAGTGCGGTGTGCTGATATTGCGACGCAATTGCTAGCTGTGATATTAAATCTTCCCCAACTCGAACCCGAATCCGAAAATAACTGGTGCAAATTTCACTAAAAGCACTCGGGGGTTAATAAAGTTAAAACTCTCACTTGTGTCCGTCCGTCTGTTCGTCTGTTCGTCTATCCATTCTGTGCAGTCTATCCGTTCTATCTGTCCGATGGTGGACAAAAGACGCTGGCGGTGAATGTGTGCAAAGTTTATTTTAAAATATTTTCCCCAAACATTGGAAAATGAGCTGACGGGCATGGCATACATACTCGTATATCCCGTATGGTCATCGGTATGAACTAAACTCGCTGCGGTGAGCCATCCATCCAAGAGACGAGAGTGTAGTTGGTCTTTCTATTAAATGGCGCCCAACGATGGACAACAACAGAGTCAATTTTATGTCCACACCAGGTATTCGGTATTCGGTATACGGTATACGTATGTGGAGATGGCATCCCTGACGGAGACTCAGGGCAGGTAAAAGTTCAAAACTTTGTAAATATCCCGTTAGTCACACTTTCACCTCAACTATAGTTGTGGCAATTGGGCATGAGGTTTTGTCAGATTGGTGGCTGCGTTCTGGGGGTTGCTTTTCGGTCGCTCGTTGGTCGCTCTTTGGTCGTTTTTTTGGTCGCTTCTCGAAAAGTTTAGAGCTGGTTATCAGAATTTTGATTGTCCAGGTGGTAAACTTAATGCGGTTAAGTGCTGACCATGTGTCCAGCCAGCACACATCCACTCCACTGGGTTTTATGCGAGAATAATAAAGTGAATAAAGCGAACATACAAATACGAGTTGATGCGAATCAACAGGATTGTAGTCCGTTTGTGTACGGATTTTGTATTTGGAAAGTTATGAAAGCGTGAAAAATTATTCCACCACAGCATCATACCGGTTACCGGTTACCGGTTACTGGTTACTGGTCGGCCGGTGGTATTTAATGAAGTGAACTTTTTAATGATTGAGTTTGTTGAGTTGATGATGTAATTTGGAGAGCCGTTGGAGCGATTAGGTGTTGGTGGAAAAGTGATTTGGGCACTAAAGCTCTGCCGACAGAATGATGATGTGGTAGAAAGATCCAGAATTGGTCATATTCGAGTGCATCTCAAGGAAATCTATGCTTCACAGTGTTCAAAGCGAACCATCTATCTACTCGTAGGTAGTAAAAATGTAGTGACATCTGGAATACCCAATCTTGGTTAGTTGGCTTAAAGTGGTCCCAAATAAGATGCAGAATATTGTAGATTGGATATGCCGCTTTGGAACCAGAATGACAATTCGTTCTCTTGATGAAGTTGCTATGATTTGCGCAATAGGCATTACTAAGGTCGTTGAGTTAATGAAAAAGTTTTTCTTTTATATTCTGTCAGAATAGAATTCGAGTCCTTTGTCCTCGTGGTAGGCTTTTCTTTTCTTGCCGTTCATAAGAAGATAATAACTACCTGCAGTGATGTCCCTATGGTATCAACACTAGTTACGTTAGGGCGTAGGAACACAGCGAGAACAAATCGGGCACTCATAGAAGAATTGACTCGCGAAGACAAGAAGACAACACCATCCCAACAACAAATACCCGAAATCTAGTTAAAGAGCGGTGCCAAAAGTCAGTCTCCATACAGACAAGAGTGGTAACAGCGATTTTCTGGAAACCGCAGAAAGATTTCGTTCAGTCGCCCAACATTCTGTAAGGCGTAGCATGACTCAATATCTGCTGCACTTACGACAATGCTAACTGTCGGTGAAATCTCTGACTGAGATTTCAGGAAGTTCTAGCGCAGGTTTAGGGCCTGCCAGGTCGACACTCAATTCTTGCCTTGCAAGTTCGACGCAATACAATAAATCTGTGATCTGACAATTAGGCACCAGGTAAATGGTCAAACCGGTAGACATCGTTATGTCCTACTTACTAGCCTCTAAGATGATGTTACAGACCGGGGTGATCCTTGGCCTGAACTAATTAGGCTTTGCAGATAGCTCACGATCTCCCGTCAACTGCCTCCAGTGCCCCATTCCCAGTTACTTGAGGTTATCTTTTTCGTGCGTACGTGATTGCTCACTCGTATGCAAAGTAAGTTGGGAGAGGAAAAAAGAGTGACACCGATGTGCGTTGGTCTTAAGTGTTTGAAAGTTACAATGAAATAAAGACCTCGTCAGAGCACCCCATAAGCGAGTTGCACGGCTTAGAAAAGAATCACGATATCTTAGAATGCGTCCGGAAGTGGGCTTGAGGATGTACTGATGAGCATTCATAACGAAAAAACGCCAATTTCGGAGCAGCACAAGTGGTGAAAATAGCTATAGAACAAAGTTAGACAGGAGATCTTTCATGCTGGTGCTTGAGGATGCCAATTGACTGTGTAATATTGGCGTCACCTATCAGTTCTATAGCACGGTTTTGGATCCTCTCTAGCAGATGCAGGGGTACCTGACAAGATGTGGGCATTGTACTCTAATTTCGGGAGGATGAATGCCTTATATATTGAGGCGTGGTCAGAGGGGGAAACCTATTGTAGATGCTTCGCAGCATTTTTGACGACACCGAATAAGTGGTCATTCCAACGTAAGTTGTCACCGACAGACATACCGAGAATGGAAAGGCTTTCCCTTTTGACGATGCAACTACCATTCGTGGATTTCGCTTTAACCCCAGCAGACAGCACTGTGTTTTGGAAGCATTAAATTCTACTCTGTTGATTGTTCCCCAATTGGTAATGCTGTTTATTTCGGAATTTAATGAGCTTAGCATACGCTGCCGTTCCCGTTTTACAGCCGAGGAGAAAGGACGTGACTTCGGGAATGAATATGAAAGGCAGAGAGTACTGTCGCCAGCAAAGCGATATATTGGATTAGAAGTGGCAGACAAGAGATCGTTGATGAAAATTAAAAAGAGTGTCGGAAACAGAACGGAGCCTCGTGGCACACCAGAATTTATTTCGTGAATATCAAACGTGAGTTCGTCCAAGACAACTTGAAATGAACGTTCCGAAAGGGAAATGTAATTTCCAATCCATCGAAGAAGGGAGTCGTCGATCCCAAATGCTTGACCCTGTCAAGTGAAATATCAGGTGCAACTATCTTTCTTTCGCCAGATTGATGTACGCTTTGGTTCCACTTTTCGGAAAGACATGCCATCAAATCACCAGTGGACCTGTTGCTACGAAACCGTACTGTCGGTCATTGAGAAGTTTTCGTGTTTCGAGATATTTCATGAGCTGAAGGTCTATCAGCGTTTCCATGACCTTGGTCAGAAGGGACGTAAGTGCAATGGGTCTATAGGAGGCTGGACAAATGCTGTTTTCCATGTGCTCGGAAATAGTCCTGAGAAGGAGGACTGATGAAAAAATTTACGCAGTGGTTTTTACAGCGAAGAAGAACACCTCCTCACAAGTAGGGGAGATATAACATCAGGACCAGCGGATATTAAGCTCTTTGAGTAGTCTTGCTACCACACGACTGTGAAAGTGGATTCGTCCCCTTGAATATTCAACGCACTCAGTGTAGGAGGGGACTAAGCATAATCTGGAAGTGTTAAGCTGGCCACAAAGTGTGCAGGAAGCAGGTCGACCTTGTCCAAAGAGCTGACAGCAGGAATGTTTTCAGAATTTCTAATATTTTTGACGACCGACCAAAAATGTTTACTACCTTTGGGCATTGTGGTATTTTCTGCCCCATTTCTTGGTCGAATTAAGATTTCACACACCTTAGATACGGTCGTTCACCGTTGTGCCGTTCGAATAGAAGATTCTCTTTAGGCCAGGGCTATGGTATTCACTTGTTCAACACTTCTCAGTCCGAATAGTTCCTGGTTGAATCTCTTACTCCATTCCTCGTCAACACAAACGGGACCGGAAATCGTATGCAATAACTTACTCTCACAAATGCTAAATGCTTCTTCATCCACTTCGATAAGGCCCAAAACCTCTACGCCGTAGAGCAGGGCCGGGATGATAAGGGTCTTGTATAAGGCCAGTATGATCTTACGAGAAATGGGTGTTAATCAGTTGCCTCATAAGGCCAAAAAAGCAACAATTGGCGTAAATACTCGTTATTCTGCTTCCGATTCCTGCGCTGATATCATTCCTGTTTGTAATAGCGGAGTCAAGGTAGTCGAAGTCCCTAACTACCACGAGGTTATATCTTGTACGTCGGCGTGTGCGTCCTTTTCTGATAACAGCATGAACTTTGTACACCGAAAGTTCTCCATAGCCATCTTGCACTACCTGGCGAGTTTAGTTGTGATGTCAAAACTAGACATGGTATTGTATAGCTCGCCCCTATGAACGATGTCATATGTAGCTTTGAAGCCGACAAATAGACAGTGTGTGTCGATCTGATATTCCCCAGTCTTTTCCAAGATCTGTCATAATGTGAATATCTGACCGATGGTGGACTTTCCTTGCCTAAAACTTCACAAGTATGGGACAAGTAGAAGGTTCATGAATGGTTTCAAGTGCTCCAAAATACGCAGAAAATATGTTTTATCCGATGTTAAGGAGACTTATTTCTTTATCAATCAATAGAGTGTCCTTTCATGTGGATCGGGCAAACGCCGCTGAGATTCGATGCTTCTTATAGATGAGCTGGTGCAACGAATCAGCTCATCTCAGCAGCTTCTTAAGACCCTGGTGTCGATATTGCTGGCATAACTTTACCTAAGTTGGGAGGACGGAATTTTTGGTCGCCTTAGTCCAAGCTGAATGGTTCATTCTGTCTGACAGCTGTATTTTGCCCATTATCTGCCGAAGTAGACTTTCCAAATTCTCAACATCGACTGCGACTCTACTACAAGTTGGACATGTCCATCTTTATAGACTTCAGCTCTTGCTTTGTAGACCTAACATCTGTGTTTTATTATCTGGTAAAACTTTCGAACGTCATTCTTGTCATCTTCGTCTTTGATGCTGTCACCCTTAGCCTCTGTAAGGACATATACGCTAATCATCCCTAATTTCTGAATTTGGCCTTTAGGCGGATTGTTACGGCTTACGACTTTTTCGTCGCTCATTTTATAGCAGTCGCCGTAGTAAATGTTGTAGTTTTTCACCCGTTTTCTATCCGGCTCATCCGATAGCACTTGTTGGATTGCGATAATATCTGGTGGTGCACGTGGTCTCTTAAGGGTTCTAACATTGTTTGTGCAAAATCGAAATACGTTGTCCTCAAAACCTTAGTTTTGATCGTCAATATTATACCCTTCCGTATACAAGGCTATTTGTTGTCTCTGAGCTGTTTCTCTTTAGCATGATGGGAAGTTACCACCACTGGGTAGTGTGCTCGCCGCTCACCTGTTCAGGTTTCTTGTGCCCCCAACTCTACTCCAGGTTACCGACACAAGCATGGCGTTCCTTTTAAACCTAGATTCCGAATATGTCAATTGCGTTTTGAAATGGGGTATGCAGCCCAAACTGGTGCCGACGTTGATCCATACATGGCATTCCTCTGCTTCCGTCCTGATGAAGAAGAAGTTTTTCCCCTCTTTCGGTTACAGCCGCCCATGTCGTCCACCAGGGGTTGGGTATCTTACCTTCAGTCAGAGGCTCCGAAGCTTTACCTCACATTGGTACGTCTTCACTTCTATATCGCTCTTTGTCCTCTCGAAGCTTGATTGAGATGAAATTACGAGTAAGGCAGTTGATTCTTGCCTTCCTTGTAGGGATAGACCTTTCTCTTGATCATGTCGAATCCAAGATTCTATAAGTTAGTACATCCGTTGATCCTTTGAATCAAGTCAATGCTATTCACCGATATATGCATGTGGCCTGAATAGCATAGCAGTGTATTGGATTGTGTTGTGATCTAGCACCTTACCCCGAATGGTGGAATCGAACATCTGCTGCTTTTAACAGTTCCCGCTCTAACCTACGGGATGTGGACTTTGAAAGGATTTTTGTGTAACACCACTCTCTTACTCATCTCAGTTTAGTCTACCGAACATATTGTTTAAGATCTAGGAACTTATAGGTCAGCATCTAGCTATGGGTTAGAAATTCGAAAACCAGAATATATAGTACGCGTTTAGCTTGATATCTGCCAGAGAGCATTTGATTGCCGATAAGAAAAATCGGCCAAAAGGGAAAGTTTACGAGTATATGTATAAAAGGTAGTGCAGTCCTTATTGGCTAATGCAGAAGATTGCTTAATCTTCTTTCTAATCCCTGTAAATGAAGATCATAGAATCAGACGGCATGTCCATAAGGCCAGAGTCAAAAGACAGCTATGGAGAAAGGTCATTGAAGCACCAGACCACTTCTTTTATAAACGGAAGATTGCTTTGAAAATGAGGCCCATGATATGAATATCAAGTTCAAGGAGATTCAGCAGCGTGTTGAGAGCAGTGCCAGGAGTGCTTATAAAAACCCACATGCAGCCGAGACAGACCATTTTTTGGTAAACAAGAGTGACATAATTTTATAAAAGCTTGTTCTCCTAGATAACCAACACTTAGGATATAACTGATCTAATCATACCCTTCTCGTTGATAAGCCCAATGTCTTGACGAGGGCTCGTTTACACTGCCAGAAGCCCTGTGGCTCATTGACGTGACATGTTTAGTCCAAAGAAGTTTTTTGTGAAAACGTGACGACTTTTAGCACTAGACCAGTCAGCTTTCTCCCTCGTAAAGAGAAGAATCAAGTTTTGAAAGGACTCACTGAGAGCCTATTTCTAGTGGACCAATCGTCGATCACCAATAGGACTGGTTGTGCTGTAGAGCGGACAGTCACTATGCATGATCATCGAATAGACAATACATCTACGTCATCTGCGAATTCATAAGCGAACATGTTAAAACAATTTGAAGCAGTGAATCGACCAGCATGTACCACAGCAGTAAAGCAAGGAAGCTGTCCTGCAGGCAACCCATATTTATTCCACTCACCAGTCCCGCTTTTATCCACCAAACTAATGATCCGTTTCCGACCCATTTACGCATGCCATCAAAATTTCGTTGCCAAAGCACTCTTAGTTTTGATGACAATGCGCAGCGCCTATTCCTTTTTGTCGAGTTCGCCTTCAATCCCGCTCACCAGATATTGAAGCGCTGTATTACCTTATTTTCTACGTTGATAAGCATGTTGCATCTTGGACAGGGGATGTGAAGAAAGTGTGAATGATTCTATATGTGTGCCAGTGCCAGGCTAGTACTACAAATTTCAGAGTTTCCAGCAGCTGGTCTACCTGCATACCTTTTTGTAACATAACTGGATATATGCCATTGGTATAAGGCGACTTGGAGCCGTCAAAAAACCAACAGCGTTTTCCCAGTTGCCGTCAAATTATCTAAGTGTGTCCGGTCTGGCTAGTAGGCCGCTCTTGAGAACTTTGACCAGTTTCACTGATTTTCTACAATATCCCAATTTCGTCCATTCGAACTGAAGTTTTTTCTGATTGTTGCAACAGTTTAATCTGGAAATCGTGTGTAGGTAAGGCCATCGCTGGTTTGTCTTTTTTTATTTCATTTGGCTCTCTTTTCTGTCGCTGCTAGAGGAGTGGGACTCTTACCACTTGCGCCTTCGGTAACCCTTGCTGTCTGTGCTATCTGTTTGCCTTACATTTTCTCCTCGTCAACTTGATGTCAGAAGGTAGTTCTTCAGAATGTGCTTCTTCTGGAGCCCTTTAGACCTTTCGCTCTTCCGTGACAAGGTCTCAAGGATATCATTTCAACTACACATCTTCCAATTCAGATGGAGTTTAACCGTAACAGCCTGAGCCTATTTTCATTTTCCTAGCGCAATGCATTGAACGTATTGCGGAAAGAACTACAGAAGTTATCAGAGCCGAACATGTAGCAACTCGTGGGCTTGCACCTAAATCCGGACGGGGTGTTTTTAATATGTTAGCCGGGACCTCCAGAATCCGTGCCCCAGCCGGTGTCGAAAAGACCACGGGTGGTACTCACTATTGCAAGTACTGCCTGGAATATATGTATATGGTAAATCAATTCGAATTAACCCCATGTTATTTAACCTGGCGATATCCAGTGTCGCAACTGTTTCTATCAATTGTGCTTATGTTGTTTTACCTCCAACTGGTAACCATCGGGTACTAGTCGATGGACTGGGCCCCCGCCCAATTATCAACGCTTCGCCCATCAATGACGTTGTTTAAAAAAAAGCTAGATGACGCCTCTGAAGATTGCTATGATTTGACCAGTTACAAGTTGCCGGTCATAGGTTTTGTTGGCGCCAGGACCACCGGTAGTCCCTACCAGGACTTAAATCACGGTACCATGGGGGTAAGGAGCCCCCCGGATTTCGGTCCAGGCCTGACTTGTTAAGGTAGGCCCCCTTGTGGGAGCGTTATGGTGGCTGTGGTTTAAACTCAAATCGCGGAAAAGGGCCTAACCCATTGTAGAGTTGCCAATAAGAACAGCATGAGGTTTTAGGTCGGCCCCGACTCATACCAAGGGTGGAACTTGTGCATTCAACACAGTTCCGAATTGGTATCAAAGGATTGACGGAGAGCGATGGCAAGGCGTATCCTTGCTCCCATGGATGTATGGGCATCCCGTAAACATAAGTCTACATGACAGGTGGTTTACGTTAAAAACCAGAGACTATTGTCCATCTGGACTCGACTTGTCAAACTTATCAGCGCGAGTGCTAACCGCCAGACAAAAATAGCAGCACTATACACGGCACAGGGCACGAATTCCCCCGAAGGGATCAACGGCGAAGCAAAATTCCGGAAAAAAAGAAACGAGACCTTATCCGGTCTAATCCTAAGTCGGTAAGGATTTCCGAGACTAAGTCAAGGTCTTGGAAAAGAAATGGTGCCGGATGAGCGCTTAATTGACCAAAGGTAGCGCTCACATCTCCGAAAGGGGTACTGGCGTCGGTCTAACCGACCCCACGTCCTAATGGTATTATAATGGAACTGGCGCTCCAGGTTGGGGGTTGTGCCGCCAGGGTAACCATGGATATGAAAGTTAAGTTACGAAGCAACAACAAGCCTCGGATACGGACAGAACTACAGTTAACAACCCCTGCAAAATAAACAAGAACAACGAATTTTGGCTCAGCACATGGAATGTTAGGTATCTTAATAAGCCACGCGCAGCCGAACAGCTAGCGGAGACCCTGGACTGCTGCAAACCAGATATTATCGCCCTCCAAGAAATGCGATGAGATGGGCCGGACAAAAAGAGGATGAAAAACTGCGACATCTACTTCGGCGATTGTTACCGACGGCAAAAGTAGCGCTTATTTGGACGTACTCGTAGATTCGTTGTTAAAGGCAAACTTAGGCAGGAAGTCTTGAGTTATGGCCATGTGAACGAGCGCCTCGTAACAATCCGTATTATAGCTAAATTTTCCAACATTAGCCTTATATGCATACACTGTGGAGGAGTAGAATGATGACGACACTAAACATGGCTGCTACAAGCTCTTGCACAAGACCTGCCAGTAGTGCCCTAGCTATGATATCAAGATTGTCCTCGGGGATTTTAATGCAAAGTAAGGAAGAAAGAGCATCTTTGGTGGTACTGTCGGAAGGTATAGCCCGCACGACACCACATCCAACAACGGATTCAGGCCAAACGACTTTGCGGGTGGACGAAACATTTGTCGTTCCCACATCTCGATATTCTCAATGGGAATTGGAGAACTCCTGATCAACCGTCAACCAGATTGACCATATTGCGAACGTTCTAAGGGGCTAACATCGAATCGGACCATTTCTTCGTTAGAGCCAAGTTGCGGCTGCGGATATCCGGAACATCGCAAAGACAAGCTAATACTGTGAGGAAGTTCGAATTCGGGCGGCTGCCAGCGCAAGAGATCGCCAAACCCTTTTCCGATTTTCTATGCCGACAGCATCGAGTATCGACGACGAGTGCTCTGTAATACACGACTACCACAACGAAACTCCCGGGTTGACGACGAGTGGCGCCAAGTGCTTGCAGCTAAGCAAGATGCATACAAAACGGCGCTGCGTAGAAGGACGAGAGCTACTATCGAGTTCTACAAGCAGTAGAGAAGAGAAGAACACCGCCTTCTCAAGAGAAAAAGAAGGAGCATGTAAAGCGTGCGGTCGAGGAAATTGAGAGATGCTACTCCAGGAATGAGATTCGGTAGTTTGGCCGAAAGAAAAAAAAAACATGCTGCGGACGCAAATCCCAAACCGAAGCCTGTAGAGACGAACAGGGGAAATTCGTAGTAGAGTCGCAGTCGATGCTGCAGATTTGGAAAGATCATTACTGTAGACTGTATAACGGCGACAACGAACCACGTACTGCTGTCAGCTAGAATGAATCTTTCAACCTGGACGATGTAGATCAACAATTCCATCCACCCGACCTGGATGAAGTTAAGACAGCCATATCTAACCTTAAGTCCAACAGAGCTGCTGGAGGGGACGGCCTGACTGCCTAGATCTTGAAAGTGGCAGTCGATGACTTGGTAATAAGCATACACCTACTCATCTGTAAAATATGGTCGGATGAAGGTATGCCCAACATTGCTGGCCCTCACGAAAGAAGGCTCTCTGAACTGCGCCAACTACACAGGCATCAGCCCTCTTAACATGGCCTACAAAATCCTATCTGTCGTATTGTGTCAACGCCTGAAGCCGCTCGTCAGTAATCTGATTGGTGCATGTCAGTGTGGCTTTAGGCCAGGAAAGTCCACAATCGACCAAATAGAAAAAACCCATGAGCTCCAAATCGATACTCACCGCCTATTCCTCAATTTTAAGGCGTCGTATGACAGTATAGTTTTGGCAACCTTCCCCAAACTCGTCTATTTGTGCAGGATGATGATGAAGAATACACGCTGCACCATCAAGGTAGGTATAGAACTTACCGAGACCTTTGATGTCAAAAAAGGATTCGGGCCAGGTGATGCGCTGTCATGCCATTTCGTGCCAACAGAAGGACCACAATCTTCCAAAAGTATGTCCAATTGCTCGCATACGCCAAGGATATTGACATAACCGGAAGAAGGCAGCCTGATATCAGTGGCAGTTTCGCGTGTGTTGATACGGAAGCGGCGAAGATGGGTTTATCAGTCAATGAGGGCAACACTAAGTGTATGCTGTCAACTAGGAAGGACATCCAACACCGACGTCTCGGACAGAACGTCAGCCTTGACAAATATAACTCTGATGTAGTTAACGACTTTGTCTACCTACTCTCTGCTATCAATTCAAACAAATTAACAGCGCTGAGATCAAACGAAGAATAACTCTTGCCAATCGCTGCTTCTTTGTGACAGACAAAAGTGACCTTAATAATCCCAAACCTGCTCTATGGCACAAAGGCATGAACTTTTTCAAAAACGGATGAGGGTGCTCTTGGCTGCTTTGAGAGGAAAATTCTTCGAGTGGTTTTCGGTCCAGTTTGTGAGTGGAGGAGGGGATACAACGACGAACTGTACGGGCTGTACTGCAACATAGACTTAACCAAAACAGTGAAGGTCCAAACTCTGAGATGATTGGGTGATGTAGAGCAGATGAACACCAATGCTCCGGTCCGAAAAATCTTCGAATCTGCTCCCTAGGGACAGTTCAGAAGGGGAAGACCGTGACTCAGGTGGCGCACAGAAGCGGAAGGAGATCTCAGCCCACTTAGCGTGCGAAACTGGAGGCATCTAGCTAAAAATCGAACTAGCTGGAGGATTTTGTAGTTTGAGGCCCAGGTCTACCCGAGACTGTAGCGCCACCTTAAATAAGGAAGTATTTAACCATTCAACAGACTTTTGAAGCTAAGTTCGATGTGTTACTTGAATCTTTGAATATTCAGCCTTCCTACCAGGCCAAGGAAGTCAAAGAAAGGATGAGGCCTTTGTACGTAGTACACGCTTAACAGGCAGAGCTTTGAAGTTTTAATTGTACGAATGTACGAGAACTCATCCAATAAACTTAAACTTACATGGAAGGACGCAGATGAGGCATTTCTGGTCGGCAAGAATAGACCCTGACTACACATGTCGAACTTTACACTTTTTCTTGCCAAGCAAAACACGAAGATACTTTGCTTAGATTTGTGTAAGGATCATGGTCATGAACAGAGCTAGGCTCTACATAATTTGTAATATTACCCAGTCTTCACGCAGCCTCACTTAACGCCGGCTTAAATACTTTCAGTCAGTGGTGGTGGTAGTCCGTAGGTTCGACTCTCGGGCCATTCACTAATAAATACGAGAATAAATACAGCCTTTCGGAAGGCAGTGTCAGGGTGGCGAACCTTAGAACTTTTGTCTAAGAAAAGTCTCTCATTCTCTCGCCGTTCGAAGTCAGACCTGTCAGGCCTTCCAGATGCAAATGTCGCAGGTTCCGCCACTTTTTCTGCCAGGCAGCGAACTGTCTTATTAGGAGATACTGGGCATACATTTTAAGCAAATCCAACAAAATGCTTACGAGTACCGAGTACCGACTACGTAGACCAATAAAAATACACCACTCCAAGGCCAGCCTCTAGCACTCCAACAAAAGTCGGTGCCCCTAACTCCTCCTTAAATCCTGATATACCGGAACAAAGTAAATATGTAGAGATACACGTGAGAGTATCTCATGCTGAGGCCGTTTGCAATTTTTTGATTCGTGCAGACTACGCCGACATCCTGCCGCAAGGTAAACCATGCCAAACTGCCATAAAAGCAAACATAGCAAATCACCAACCAACAAAAGAAATCACACATCCCAAATGTGAGTCCTTTTTTCGACTATGTGTTCCTTTACTTAACACCCTCTGATGGTTAGACATTTAGGGGGGAAAAAAAAAGAGAAATCCTTATCCTTACCACCACTGTCTTACAAACACACTTCCAATGCCAGTGAAGCTAAGTCACCTCACATTTGGTTCAGCGGATAAACTGTCGCCGGCGAAAGTGAAAAGGAATTTCTTTTCTTCGAATTTTGATTGGAAATTGCATTAAGGACACTCCAGCGGCGCGTATCCTTGAGCAGGATTTCTAAGATTTTATTGATTTTTTTTTTCTTTTATTTCCCCTCACACCGCCAGTGACTCGGCACTGGTACGTCGTAGTGTGGTGTTCTTGCTTTCAAGTGAAAGTTAAGGACAAATTCTTGGAATTTTGAGTTACCTCTTGAAACAGTGTTGTTCGTCTTTGCACCACCCATTTGGATTTGGGTACGTGTATCGGTATCCTTATGAAGGTAAATACTCGTAGTAAGAACGACACAACGGAAATTACAAACTCGTGTTTTTGCGATTTTTTTTTTCTACTGTTCCTAGGGATACCACCAACCGATACCCAACAACTTTGCATAATAAAAGGACTTTCCAGACTGAATGACGAGGCACTTTATCCTGCCACAGACATGATGATGGCGATAGCGATGACTATGGCTATTGTGGTCATAACTAGGGTGCCATTGTATCGGATAAATCACTTCTCAGAAATGGGACAGGAAAACTCTCATCTCTCTTGTGGTAGGATGAGGGTACACTTACGTGCATAGCTCTGAATATGGTTCGGAGATTATTGGAAAGACTCTTCCGAGGTATTCGTCTGGTATGGGCCTCGGCGACGGAAACAAAACGCCTTATGTCCGAGCGAACAAACGAATTCCCTGTCACATAAGTCAAGTCCACATCCATTGTGACGATCACGATCGTGTGACTGATCGCTGAAAATGGATTAATTAATTCATGCAACCGATCGCGTTGAATTACGAATACCGACTCGTGATATCTGTGAATTGTTTCGTTTGATTTCTTACTGGGTGACCTGGGATCAAGTAAATGCAATCTGACAATCTGACAGCAGAACAGTGTAGAAGTCATTCGATTAGAAGTGATCTGCTGCAAATGGAGATGTAGTTAGACAATTTGATCACGATCGCGATCGTGTGTCCTTAGGGGCCAACAACAAATGTTGGCTGTCGTATTACGTGTGTAGGTTGGGTGATACCTCGTACCATGGGTGCGGCAGTTATGGCGCTAAATTGGTTACTAACTTCATTTTGCAGTTAAAAAAAATTATCTGACACTCTGACAGGTAATTAGTTTGGCAGATGTGTTAGTGTAAAGGCGTTTCTTGCAACGAAAGTGCCATGGTGCAACTTTGTCAGCTCGTGTAGGTATATTTGCTTGGAGCATCGTTTTTATTTTCAGGCTGTGGTATACCGGATTCTAGGGATTGGTTGCTTCGGGGCATGTTTGAGTCTTGGATAGACCTGTGGATCTCATTTCAAGAAATCTAGCATCAAGTAGGTACTCCTGCTATAGCAGGTATTTCGTCCTCGTGACAGGGCATTCAATGGGAAATTATATCTTTAACAGTGCTATTATTATTTAATTCATGAAATTGCCTCATAACCCGTAGTTGATGTGGCTTTTAAATGCGACTTGAACCTCACAGATCATCTTTATTAAGTTGGCCTGGTCAAAGCGTTTCAGTGACAGTTGTCCAGACAGAGACTACTGGCATCTGCAGTCACCAGGCCTTTAAAACTGACATTTGGTCTATCTGGTCGTATTTAATCCGGAAACTATGACTTAGCAATCGCTCAATGGTTTTTCTGGTGACGCCTTTTGCCCAGCGGCCGGCATAATCATTTCGGATGGCAATTTCACGTAGGTTGAACTAAAAGCTCCATTTTTGGGTGTCAATTTGTGCTAGAATAGGATTTTCTGAAAGATAATTAGGACACTATAGCTGAGGGTTTAAACTGTGACAAAATGTCGCCGTTTTCATAAGTACGACATACAAGAATCATGCTAAAGTGCCTTCTCCTTATTTGAATAGATCCGATCAGTGGATCTTATGTCCCTCAGCTTCTGAATAACTGACACAATCTCATATTCAGTGAAAGGTGAGAAGCTTTTCCACTTTTCGTCAATTAAACTGTTTCTGCAAGCGTAAACAAATTCAGTTCTTTCGTAGGAATTTTCATCCTGACAATCTTACTTACTTACTTAGGCGGCGCTACAGTCCGCGGTGGACCTGGGCCTCAATCAATAAGCACTTCCAATTAGCGCGGTCTTTTTCTAATTGCTTTCAGTAGCGCACTTCCACGTTGGTCGAAGTCCCTTTCCATTTGCACGCGCCACCTAAAACGAGTTCTTCCTCTACTGCGTTGGGCCTCCGGATTAGAGTCGACGATTCTGCAGGCTGGAGCGTTGATGTTCATTCGCTCTACATGTCCCAGCCATCTCAAACGCATAACCCGCAGTTTTTTGACCAGGCCGATGTCGTCGTATAGCCCATATAGTTCGTCATTGAATCGTCTCCTCCAGAACTCATCAACGCATGCGGGAGCAAAACGACCAAGGATATCTTCATCCTAAAGTGGATGCATGCTTCGGAACCATAGAGCGGGACTGCGATTACAAGGGTCTTATATTGAGTTTCCTTGGTTGTTCGAGAGAGGGCCTAACTACACAGTTGCTTCGCAGCCCAAAGAATCAGCGATTGGTAAGCGTCGTTCTTCGTTTGATTTCTGAAGAGATGCCGTTTTCAGATGTGCTAACAGAGCCGAGGTAGACAAAGTCCCTAACTACCTCAAAATTATGGCTGCCAATTGTGATATTCTGGCCGATTCATCGATGTTGGGAGACCAGCATATGGTATACTTTGTTTTGCCCTCGTTTACGGCTGGACCCATTTTTGCCGCTTCTGTTCCTATACTCGCAAACGCACCAGTGACAGCTCGTAGGCGTATGCAAGCAATTGAACAGAATTTTGAAAGATCGTTCCTCGTGAGTTGACTTGTGAGTTTTGCACAATTCTTTCAATTGTGATGCTGAAGAAGTCACATGACAGCGCGTCGGTCGCCTTGTCTAAATCCTTTTTTGACAAGAAACGTCTCGATTAGGTCATTACCAACATTGACACAGCAGCGACAAATCTCCATAATCACCCTGCACAAGCGGACGAGTTTGGCAGGATTGCCAAAACTAGACGTGGCTCTGTATAGCTGGTCTCTGTAGATGCTGTCATATGCGGCTTCAAAATCGACAAAAAAGGTGGTGAGTATCGATCTGAACTTCTTGGGTTTTCTACAGGATCTGCCGTTGTTTGATTATTTAGTCAATTGTGAACTTACCGGGCCTAAAACTGCACTGATAGGATCAGTCAGATCGTTGACAAATGGTTTCAGGCGCCCGCACAATACGCAGACAGGATCTTATATGCGATGTTTAAGAGACTGATACCTCTTTAGTGGGTCAGTTTAGAGGGTCTCCTCTCTTGTGGATTTTGCAAAAGATACTGAGGTTCCAGTCATAAAGCATATATTTACCCGACCAAATTTTGGAAATAAGTTGGTGTATGCTCTCTAGCAAGTCATCTCCCGGTGCCTTAAATAGTTCGGCGGGTAGGCCGTCTGACCCGGTAGTCTTATTCGACATCTGTGTGGATATTGCTATCCTCACTTAATTTTGGTCGGGTGGACGGAATTCTTGACTGGCGTCGTCAATATTGAATGGTTCGCTCTGCCTGACACCGGAATTTGTGTCGTCTTCGCCGTTTAGTGGTCTGCAGAAATGATTTTTTCTTATCCACAGCACCGACTGTGGCTTTACTACAAAGTTTCCTTGTTCATCTCTACAGGTTCCCGTTGGGTCTTATTAGCCTAACCTTTTGGTAAAACTTCCGGTCATTATTCCTTTATTTCTTTGATCGCGTACCTCTCATGCTCTTTTTTTTTTGTCCGGAGAAGCTGATGTTCTTCCCTCTTCTTTTGATCGTTGACCTCACGAGCAGCTCTCGTTTTTTTGTGCAACGCCGCTTTGTAGGTATGATGTTGTGCTGCATATGCTTACCGGCACTCTTTATCAAACCGGGAGGCAAAGGTTCTGGCGGCTTATTGCGTCTACAACCGTTCAACGTTACATGTCCTCGTAGTATTTCTCCGTTATTGTGGTGTCTGAGATATCCGTAGACGTACCTTGGTTGGAACTAGGTAGTGGTCCGAGTCTATTTTGGACACTCGGAATGTTCGGACATCTAAAATACTTTAGGAGCGCGTTACGTCGATCACAACATGATCAATCTGGATGACAGTTTGCTGATCTGGTGTCCGCCATGTTCCCTTATGAATATTAGGTGAGGAAACCGTGTGCTTGCTATAGTAACGTTACATCCCGCAGCGAAATGGATTAGCATAAGTCCGTTTCCAGACGTGGTGTAGTGTAGGCCTGTAGATGTCCTCCTTTCCAATTTTGGCTCGTAGAAACTTTCTTTGGTGGCATCGTTCTTTTCCTCTGTTAGGGCATGGGCGCATTTAAGGCTGATGTTAGCGAATTTTCCTTTGATACGGGTTATTATAAAGGCATTCAGTCACGCGTCGAAATCTCAAGACTTCTTGCCAAAATCTTCCGCTTACAACAAATCCGCATCAAAATAGACACTGCTTAAGTTCCCTATAGCAATCACCGTTGTAGACATCACCTTTTTTCTTCTTTCTTTTGCCCCGCCCATCGCCCATACCCCCGCACTTCCTGGATGACAGTGATATCTTCTTTGTCTTATATTATAGGGCATCCGCTAATTGTTCGGCTGTAAGGGGATTGTTCAAGGTCCGAACATTTGTTCGTTTTGCAGGGGCGTCAACAGTCCTTATCCGAGGCTATTGGTCGTTTTGTAACGAAACATCCTGAATATCATCATTATATAATACAACAGTTCTCACTCATCAGGGTCTCTAAGATCATTTCTAACTGTAGCCAAACTCTCAAGAAGAAAACCTCTCCAGTTATTGTGGTTTTTATCCAACTGCTCCCAGTTGAACACTGCACGACGGTTTTGATAAATTTCCTCCATAGGGGGTCCTGCATCTATTGCGCTGTAACTCGAGATTTGGATTGAAGACTGCTCGCGGTCAAGACCAACAACCAAAACGATCAGGAATACTTTCATTCGCCTTCACTAACTTCCACTCTTCTGCACCATGGAAAACGATTGGGGTGATTAAACCGATATAAACCGTCATCAGTGTTTCTTGCGCGGTCCCAATGATAGCGATGTCATCAGCGTATGCAAAAAGTTCCATAGGTTTTTGGGATATTGTGTCTATGACAACCCACCACAAGCCTCGGATACGGACTGATATTTCGCTTGACGACCTGCTATCGGCTACGGACAACGACTCAGGAGACGAAGATGCTCAGAATGCCAGATTCCTCCAACTTGAGAGAGTTCTCACGATGTAATATGGACGTCTTGTGGCTGAGGGACATATGTAAGATGGTTGGATGCTGGGGAATACCACAGGAACAAAAAGAGCACCGTCTTACTCTACTCTGTAAAATCAGCCGAAAGCACCCAAGAGTCCGACGTAGAAATATCCTCATACCTTGGAAACCGTGCATTGACCGGATATTGATGGACCGATTTCAAAATAAGGTAAATGATGGTTCATGCAGTGCTATGCGCCGACGGAAACCGCAACTGAGGGCGAAAAAGACTCTTTTTACAGTCAACTTGGCGCCGCCTCTAACTTTTCAACGCAGCGCACGGGTAGGCAACGACAACAGAGCGCTCGAACACGAGATGGGTTGTTCACAGCCTCGGACACCGCAGTGATAATAGGGAACGGCTTGTTGATTTCTGCAATATCAAACGGCTAGTCATTGGATGAACTGTATTCGAGTCTGCTGCAAGATCATCTGACAGGCTGTTGGGATCGTTGAGATTAGGAAGTAAGAGTACATTAAGGCTACACTTCTCCAGTTCTTACATATATTGCCTTTGTCTTTTTATAGATGTACTCAGGTGTCCCAAGTCCACGAACGACGCCTTTTAAAATCCATGATTCCTGGACTAGGAGTATGTCTTCTGCGTCTCTGAATAGACGCTGAATAAGTGTGGCCGAGGAGTTTCTTGAGTGTTTGTTACAGGAAATCAGAGAAGTCTATATAACAGTGTCCTTTGAGACCTTCCATTCTGGAAATGTGCCCAAAAGCTCACCCTCATCTTCTGATCGTACAGGAACTCCATTAGATTCGTTGTCGACTTCCATTTTCTACTGCGTGTCATATAATGTACTGCACTTCATTTAAAAATGAATAGACTTTGGTGTAAGACGCACAGCAGTCTTAATGACCTAGCGCGCCTTCTGCTTTTCAACTCTGATTTTTTGGACCAGAAAGTTGCTGAGGTACAAAATCGGGCATACACGACATGTTCAAGAAAAGACATCTAGCGTATTGTGAGATCTTCGTTTCGGGAGTCTTTGGAAAATTAACGAAAATTTTCTTGCATCTTGCATCAAGGACTGAAAGTATCAATAAGTCACAACTAACCATTTTGGTTTTGAGGCTTCTCTGTTTATAAGGGTTTACAGATTTTTTGTCAGGTTCTTCTAATTCCATCGATCTGCATAGTACTAACTCAGATTTTGTGCTCGAGGCAGCCCTTTCTCAGACATTAGATAGCATCGTGCAGCTTTAGTTCCGGTATGTGCCACCATTGAACGAGAAAATGCTTCCAAAATATAGAAAGCTATCAATGTTATCAATGCTAAGTTGAGCATTCGAGTTGGACATACTTTAGCCTTCGTGTTCGTCGCATTTGCCCTCATTGCCTCATCTTGCAAATTTTCGATCGCCTGCAAGAAATCAGGAAAAGGTCATCGGCAAAGCAAGGGGATTTATTCCTTTTTTACTACGAGTATTGATGGTACTTCGCTGAGATAGAATCCAAACTTAGTGAGCTCCAATTCAGACCTTCGAGTTCTGCTCGTTAAGTTAGACTACAAAAGAGAACATTTTGAGCTTTGAATTCTTTTACAGAAAATGTTTCCGCGTGTTCCGCTCTCCGACGTATGGAATAAGAACAACTTAAACTTGTCACCAGGATTCAGAAATGCATATCGGAATAGACAGCTCCGAAATATTTGTAGCAATATGGTTGTAATTCCATCAGCTTCATGAGATTTGTTCTGGTTAAAGCTGTTAATACACCAGGAAATCCTTTCCTCACAGATAACTGAAGAAATTTGGTCCAAAAATGCAAGCAGTCAATTATATGTAGCACGTTCATGTTGCTGCATGTGATCTTTGTATCCAGGAGTATCCGCAAGTATTTCTGATGATTCCGCAGCAGATTCCATGTGTTGTTCGTTGTATGTATGAGGGGACACAGCGCTATTTGTACTGTGACCATGCCTGAAATTTTGCTCTACTTATGGCTTATGTATAAATTTTTGGACAATCCTTCTAAAACTTCAGGAATTCAAGTTCCTATCTGACAGATACTGAAGGTTCTTCTGATCGGTCCCGTAAAACAGGACAGATTTTCGTCGGAAAACCCTTTAATTGTACTTTTATAGTTTTTCGATGGCGTAAACCTTTTGTATTGAGCTATAAGCCATGATTTGTGATCCTCAAAATAATTCAACTCGAACACTCTCCGGTTTCCTCGTTGCCACTTGTTTCAAAAGTAATATGGAGCACCTCATACTACACTTCTTCCGGCAGTTATGATAGTCAATGCGCCATGTAAAAGGATCCCATGTACTGTCCTGCATCTTGCCCATTTGTATCCTAAATCAGGACTTGCGCCAGATCTGGTTTACTAAAACGAGGAACAAGCTGACATGAAAATATATTTTAGCTATCGAGGGTCGCCTTCTGTTGTTTTGTGTATGAGGTCGTTGTTTTTGATATCAAGACTCCAGATCTTCTGATAACAGACCAAATGCCCATAAATAAGTTCCTCTCGGAAGCCTAGATTGACTAAGCCACACTTGAAATGCCCGAGGTTTACCTGAATGTCTTTAGGCTTGTATTGTTACTTTGGTTGAGTTGAGTTGGGATGGTGTCATTTGCAATCGCCCTGCCATTGATTTGGTGGATCACCTTCGGAACTCGCCAACCAACAAATCATGATTCCTCCTAGGGCCTACATTTACGAATGTGCGTGGCCAGTATCAAAGATACACGGTTTTTATGCCCAGTCGTCAATGTTCTAGCCCACTTCTCCATCACCTTTCACGGCTTCAGTCAGTTGGTGCACACCCTCCTTCAAAGCTATTTCGACGTATTTAGAGCGTCTAGCGGGAGTTTTCATATATGATTGTGTCGAACTCTGTGTATGGTTTTAAGAACAATGGATTTGCCAACGCGATCGCTTCAAGCCTTCTTTGATCGTGTCATCCGAAAACACGGCCTGCGTATGACAATGGCTTCAGGTTCTCAAAAATTTGTAATGGAGCGTAACCTTTCAGTAGACAGAAGGCGTTTCTCATATCCCAACATCCACAAAAGGACTTGGCTATCCCGTGATCAATCAACCATCAACTAGGTTGATCACATGGCGATCGACGCTAGATGTTGCTCAAGCGTTCTAGATTTCCGATCTTTCCAAGGAGCTAAAATCAACTCGGATCATTACCTTGTTGCAGGGAAGGACTGCAGATACGAGTATCACAGGCACAACGAAGTAAAGTAAGACCACTAAAGTTTAACGTCGAATAGTTGTAATCGTAAGAGACTGCCAGAATCTTTGCTGATCCTGGTTCTATTAAGCTCTCTTAAAACCCTAGTCCCATACACAAATCATAGCGCACATCAATGGGAATGTTGTAGTCAAGCAATCGAAGAACCTGCTTCTGATGTGAATATGCGCCGCCATAAAGAAGCCTTTGGTTTGAGGACGAATGTAGAAGCCTAACAACCTGCGCTCCATCGAAATACGAGAGTTGCTCATCAGCCCTATGGACAGAAAAGAAGGGAAGAACACAGTCATCTCTAAGAGGGCAATAACAGATAAAACGCGCGATCGAGGAAATGGAGGGATGTTACCCCAGGAATACCATTCGTAGAGAACAAAACGAATATGGCAGGGCTGCAAAGCCAGAATAGAAGCCTGCAAGTATGAGCACGGACAACTAGTAGTAGAGTCGTAATGTGCGCGGGACTGAGATTATGGAAAGACTACTCCCGAAGGCTGTGTAACCGTGATGATCGTCAAAATACCTCTATCAGGCAAATGAACCACTCACACTGTACAAAGCAGACAGAGAATTCCGTGTTCCTGCCTTAGAACCCTCGTCTAGCAATATCTAAGCTAAAGTCCAATGAAGCTTCTATCGCGGGCGGACTGCCTACTAAACTATTTAAGGCAGCAGGAGAGCACCTGGTTGTAAACTTGCACCAGCTCATGCTGAGGAAAGCATGCGCGAGGCATGGAATCTTAGCATTGTTTGTCAGATTCACAAGAACATAAACCTTTTTGACTGCATCAGCTACACTTAGAGGAATAAGTCTCCTAATCGTCGCGTATAAGATCTTTTCTGCCGTATTGTGTAAGCGCCTGAGACCGTTCATGAACAATCTGGTAAGTCGATACCAGTGCGGTTTCAAGCCAAGAGACTCCATCATCGATCAAATATTCACACTACGCTAGATCCTGGAAAGGACCCGGGAACTGCATAAGGACGAGTTGTACAACACCATGTCTAGTTTTGACATCCCCATCACAGTCGTCAGGTTGCGTATAATGGCTATGGAAATGTGCCGCTACCCCACCAAGGTCGTTAATGAATTAATTCACCAAGACCTTCAATGTCATGGAAGGTTTTTAGACCAGGCGACGTGCGGTCCTGTGGCTTTTTTATAATATCTGACCGACAAAAGGAGTGCGATCTGTTTTAAGCTCGCTTAATAACTTATGTCGCCAGAATGGGATGCATAACACCAATTGCTTGTTCAAAACGTCAAATTTGGCAGATATAATTTCCAATCGGTTAAGGACTTTGGCTACCTTGGTTCCGCAGGTAGAAACAGCAACGACATGGTTTCGTAACTGGGAGCCCAGTGTTCATCCTCCGATGATGTATTGAGGTCAAGTTCCACTTTGACTCTCGTGTTTATCGCACAGTTTTTACAGTTTTTACAGTTTTTGTTTATTGTTTTGTCGTCCTCCGAATATATTCAGAAGAGGTGCTCCACCTTAGCGCAATCGACAATATGAAGTTAGTCACTTTACAACTGACCTTTTCCGACCGTCGGATGCGATCAGTAACTACCAGGTACACTGACGTTATGACGCCTTACAGCAACCTCCTTCTTGGGGGATCAGAGCAGACAAGTCGACTAACCATATGCAACGGGCGCCAACTAGGTGGACTAAAAAAGGGGGCTGTGCAGAGGTTGACAAAGGTAGTGACCGTGACTTCCCATGATTTGCTTGAGCGCAATGCGGTCCACTCTATACATGTCGCAATCGCCGTGTAGCAGGATAAACTAGAAGATGACAAATTTAAAATTCTCCTATCACTGCTTAGTTGCCAAAATGTGTAAAAGATAAACAATGAGGCGTTCGCTCCAGTTGAGGTTGCCTTTATAAAAACTTTCTTTGTCCAGCACCTGGATTTGAGACCAAAAAGTGAAGACCACTGTCCGTTTTGAGTACGATTGAATACCTCCACCTGTGCCCGGCCACTTGTCCATCTATTGACCCTCTTTGGTGAGTTTTGTGGAAGGCTTTTGTGACAAATTTCGTCCACGCGATATGGCCTATTGAGTCATGTTCAGCTTACTCCATTTTTTTTATACTCAAGTCCTCGCCTCCGTTTTATTTTTAATCAAAACTCTGAACAATGCAGGAGCCCTTAGCACAATAAACGTTTGGCACCTTGGCATTCATCCCATGTTTTCAGTTCCTCTCTTCTCATATCCTTATGAAACAACTTCAAAACCCTTTGTGAATGGAATTCTTAAGGAACAGCAAAAAAAAAAACCAAAAAACTCCTAAATCCTTCCCCCATCTCTGCGATTTATTTCCACCAACGTACAAGCACACACGGTTTATTGGCCTGCTTTTCTGGAAATTTGCATCCTTAAGTGGTCTTTTCATTCGACTTCCTCTCCACTACAAAGCCATACCCAAGGAAAAGTCCTCAAAAAAGAAATATTTGGAAAGTTGTTCCTTTTTTTTCTTCTTCTTCTTCTTCTTCTGCTTTATTCCTTTTATCCATTTCTCCCTCCTCTAGCAGGAGTTTTCCATCACTTTAGTTAGAGTCAACTTCAGGGATTGCGTGTTAACCTCTCGAGTTTCTATTGCCAACTCTCCCAAAGGTTTCTGTTTCACATATTCAACATCCTGACAGGTTCTTCGTTTACTTACTCCTCCAGAACAGGAGGAGGCCCATTCTCATGTTTCACCTTTCTGTGGCTGTTTTCGGTGCTGTACTATAAACTTGGAGTTAACCTCATCCTAGAGACTGCACTCTACTTTGGTAGGATAAGCGAAAATGTATTTACGGCTTGGACAAATGATTCCCGACACGAAAGGACCTCAGCATGGTCTTCTATTGGGGTAATAAATTTTCAGCGTTTAAGTGAAATGCGCCACACTGACCATGCGAGAGGTGGCACCATCCACCATCCACCATCCACCATCCACCGACGACGATGACGAAGACTGTGTTCTTTACCTCGTGTGCTTCCCGAGGGCACAAGGATTTGACTTGATTCTGCAACAATATGGACTACTCCTGCACTACAGGAACTTCAAAGCAACGACCAACTGAGCGTGGGAGTGAATTAGCGAATATTTTTGCGATTAATTTAATTAAGGGACTTATGAATTATTTCTAGGTTATGACTAATTGAGGAGGATTTGCTCACGGCTAGGACCGCCTGGCAACTGCGTCCAACTAAAGTGGTCACAGTTTTGTGGTCGTGTCCTGCGGGAAAGGTAATAAATTTCAAGGTGAACACTTAACAGCAATTAATTAGTAGCTAGCGTGTTGTAATCAGTCGTTGATCCATAGATTGGAGTCCAGTTACGAGGTTTTCACTGCTTTTGTTTCTCCCTTTTAGAGAATACTGATGGCGTCGTGGCAATGGGGAATCACTTTATGGCATGAGGGTAGGATTTTTTTTTCATTTTCTTTCTTCTCTTTTATAGAGCTGTCGTTTCCTTTATGACTGAGTTATGGTGTTGAGACATACCAAATTCGAATTCGGACTGCGGGAATGACTTTTGGAAATAGATTCAAGACATGCGCCAGACTTTAACAGGTTTTAAGTGTTATTTTGTGCTAAATTGAATTTGAAACATGATTTTGAAAAGAAAGGACCTATTGGTAGGAGTATTCATTGAAGCTTTGATCAAAGATAAATGAGGGCTGCATCTGAGCTTTTTTTTTAGATGATTATTCAATCAGGAGGCCGTTAGTATGTGTACGAAACTACCATCAGTCGTCTAAATATAGGTAACTCCCATAATATTCCAGGAGCAGCAACCATTTTGTTGCCTTACCGGTCCTAACGAATAACTTGGCTCTACTGGTGTGGCAATGGGACATGGGGAACTTCATTCACCATTCAGAAGCAGCTACAATCTTTGGATGGGGATGCCTTAGATGGAACGAATATTGGATGGTGATTGTGCGTTACCAGGATCAAATATTCCTGAACATGATCTCTGCGCTTATGTATTTAAAGGCGGCCAAAATCGACAACACATAAGCCACGAAAGGTCTATGTCTTAAAGGCAAACGGGAAGGTAAATGATGTCTTGAATGAGTAATTCTGAAATCTAAATATCAATGATCCTTAGACTATGTTACAACCATGTCGTCGAAGACAATATGGTAGAAAGGATGAACGAAATAGAACTTCTAAGGCACCATACAAAGTACATAGTCATGAGTGGAGAATGGAAGACCTATAGAGTACCTATGGCTAGTTGTGAAGGTGGAGTGAAACTAGATACTACAGCGGACTGAGCGTTTTAAGCTATTCACAAATTGCGACTGCAAATATAAGGGATCAAAGGCGAGTTAAGACATTGTAATTGATCGAGTAGAACAAAGGTCGATGACTAGCAGAGGTTTCCAGCACAAAATCAATCCAAGAACAACAGTTTTCTGTCCAGAAGTGAACAGGTAGCTGCTGGAACTTACGGCTGGAATCGCTGTAAATAGTGCTACGCATCCTCGTCATGGTATGGTCAAGTAACCGTTGTGCTATAAAAGTCAGCCTGAGCATGAAGTGGAGCCAATGGAAACTCAGAGCAATTACAACATAGAATCGTGCAAAGCGAACTTTCGGGCTTCCGAAAAATGCAATTCTCTACTTCGGCAACATTTCACAATGCAAAGTGCTCCTTCTGTACTTTGGATGTCTGATGCTTCCTGCCGATCAATATTCACTCATACTACTACACTGTTGCAGCTAAGGTATGAAAGCAAAATAGCCTGCTTTCATACCTTAGCGAGTTCTACTCCAAAAGCAGAAGTTTAGGGCATTATACGGACGGCATCACTGTCGAACCAGCCAAAGAAATAAGAACATCGATGTTCGGACCTGCATATAGACCGTTCGGATCTTAAACAGATCAGACACAACCGAGCAAACAGCAGAAGACCAAAGCTCCAAGAAGCAGATATCATCCCCACGTGATTTTGGATAAGCTAAACAGAAGGTGGATGAAAAAATGTCTACTCGGCACCAAATCTTAGTAAACTGACTTCGCTGTTGGACGAAATATCACTATAGCCAGCACGTGATTTCCACTGTTTCAAGTTCACAAAGGAACAAAGCAGTCACAATGCAACAAGCTCCTTCGGTATTTTGGATGACCGAACATTCCAAGCGATCAATATACATAGACCCGGGTCTTGTACCCAAAGTCCGTCAAAAGACATTTTAGATCGAACTACGGAGAAATTCCGTGAGGATTTAATGATGAACGCGTATTTCTCAACCCCCGTCAACCATTTAAAACCGGCAATGGGTAGCAGATCAGGTGCATTGATGGCAAGAAGCTCTCCGAAGTATCTCAAGCGATGTGCTGTATTTCACCCGACCACTGTTAGGCTGCCATCTCTCCCTTTCCGCTACTACATTTTCCTTCCCATGACGATATCGGAATTCCTATTTCTTAGGAGAGTCTTTGGCGGCCATGAATTGATCAGCCATTTGAGCAACCTCCCCAGGCCCTTGAAGTTCAATCAATTTGTCGGAAACGAGTTTGAATGCGTGAATTAGCAAAATGCCGCACTGCACAAACAAGAAGACGTACGGCCTTCAAATTAAATTATCAAGAGCCTACACCTTAGTGCTTATTAGTCGGCTCTTACTCCTGTGCCCTTTCACCATCGGATAATCGCCTGGCCTTAGTGTGAGAATGCATTTCTGTTTCAAACTAGAACCTTCTATCATGGCCATTTCCATTTGTCTACCCTTTCTGTTTATGTCCGTTGTCTCCTTGAAGGAGCATATTAATTTTGGGAATTTGTGGGCTCTGCAGCAAACAAGCCATACCACTGAATTGCTCTACGCGCTCTCTAGACTTAGTTAGAGACAAAAAGATATATGAGTACGTCTCGCCGATCTGCACGATAAACCCGACTCGCTGTGCTACGAGGGTAAAACAAAAACAAAAGTCATGGTTTTCATCCACCAGGAAGGCCTCCCTACCGACGTCACCAGTCTCAGGAAACTTTATATAAAGTATCACGAGATTTTCAATACGCCCCCCCAAAAGGTTGCAGACGATATTGCCACTCTTCGCCACTATATGTGTACACTCTAAAAGAATCTCACAGCTCCAACGCAGTCGTCAATCTCATGCTCTCCCATTTGATATCTACGCTCTGACCGAAACTAATCTTATCCCCAACATAAAAAGGCAGGAGTTTCTTTTAATGTTTTTCGGGATGATCACAATGACACCTTATCGAGGTGTATTACAATTCTTCCGGCGCAACCTATCGAATCCTACCAACTTGCTATTGCAGCAATTGACAATTTGATCGATTTATCAGACTCGCTTGATGATATCGTTACCTTCGGCGATTTTAATCTGCCTCAGCTGAAGTGGACTCCATCTGAAGACTTATCTTTTTTGATCGCTTCCAATCCCATTTCTACTAAGGAATTCTTCTTCTTAGATCGGTTAACAGACTCTGGTCTATGCCAAGTCAGTGGCTTTCCAACTATATGCAATGGCAATTAGACCTTATCTTCACAACTGATCCCATCAACTCCTCAGTATCGTGTTATCCTCTAACTCTTTCAACTTTCATCCTACACTTCTTCTTTCATTTTTCCACAACTTTCCCCTCCAGTCGGCTCTCTAATTTCAGCAAATTTCCGTGAAATCAATACATACCTAAGCGGGCTTCTTTCGAGTTTACCAATCTATCTTTAGTCGCTGCCCTCTCCATTTTTTTACAGAGAAATATTAAAATCCATCTCCCTTTATGTGCCATAAAACTTCTTCTACATCCCCTCCTTGGTATAATCGTAGACTCCGCTCTCTACAAAACAAAAGAAACAAGTTATGGGCGGTATTCCTTCGCACCTACTCTTCTTCTGACCATTCAAATAATCTATGTATATATCTTCATTCCATTGAACTCTATAACTCTCTCTATCAACGCTACCTGAATAGTGTGTAAACAAATCTCATAAATGTCCCCAAGTCCTTTTTCCAATTTATCTATTGCAAAGGTTAGACTGATGGTTATCCTTTCTCCCTCGCTTTCGAAACCAAATCTTCAAGTGATCCTCCTACCATCGCCGGCTTTTTTGCTACATTTTTCAATCAATCATTTGAAAACAACTCCTTCGTACTAGATCCCTCTTACTTCAATGACCTACCAAATTTCTTCCTTTCTCACTCAAAATTTCGATTGTACAGATGGACTCCCAACCGTTTTTCTTAAAAAATGCTCTTCCAACCTGTCTCCACCCCTTGCCAACCTTTTTCGTCAATCCTTTATACAGGGAGGATTTCTGCAGATTTGGAAGACCTCTTTTATAATCCCGATACACAAAAAGGCATCTAAGCATGAAGTTACCAATTATCGTCCCATTGCTAAACTCTCTCATATACCCAAACTCTTTGAAAGCATTTTATACGAAGCTTTAAACTTCAAATGCAAGCCTTTTATTTCGCCCCGACAACATGGTTTTCTAAAAGGTAGATTAACTACCACAAACCTAGTTGAATTCGTGTCTTTTGCTCTCTCAGTCTTAGAAAATGGCAAAGAAATCGATGTTATCGCAACAGATTTCACTAAAGCATTCGATAAGATATCTCATCAATTGATCCTCTTCAAATTGTCTGCTCTCGGCTTTGAACCTCTCTTATTAAAATGGATTTCTTCTTACCTGGTAAACCGATATTATAGTGTTCGGTTTAGATCCGCCCTTTCTGTTCCATTACTGGCCTCATCTGGAGTTCCACAAGGCAGTCATCTTGGCCCTCTTCTCTTCATTCTTACTATTAACGATGTTGAGAGGATCATTGAACACTCCTCCGTTTCCCTTTACGCTGACGACAAAAAATTTTTTAAAACTGTTTCCTCTCCCCATGAATCTGCCCTTCTTTAAGAAGACCCTGACCGGTTTTCAATCTGGTGACTCAAAAACTGTCTAGAACTTAATATAGCTAAATGTCAATCTATGTATAACCTTCTCACGTAAAAGCAACGTCTCCTCCCCGACTTTATTTTCTCTATGGTCAACCAATTCCCCTTTTCACTCTTTTCAAGACCTTGGCATATTATTCGATTGTGAGCTCCGCTCGCATATCGATGAGATGATCCTCAAAGCCAGCTCATCCCCTGGCTTTATTAAACGATGGTCCAAGGAATTTTCCAACCCGTATGCAACCAGATCTCTCGAAGTGTTACTTTTGTTCGCCCCCCTTTTGTATGCCACTCAAGCTTGGTCCCCTTTTCACCGAGTTCGTGTTTCCCGAATCGAGAGTATTCAAAGTCGATTCCTCGGCTTTTCTCTCCGTCGTTTGCCCTGGAATGACCCTTTAATCTTACCTCCCTATCAGGACCGCCGGTAACTGCTCAATATTTTCATTCATCGACTGCGCATCCATTTTCAATTCCATTTCCTTCAATACCAACCCACGCAATCTACGTTATCTTAGCTTCTTCCATCTACCGGTCCACCGCACCTCTTATGGCTCCAACGAACCAATCTCCTCTATGCAGGTCAACTCAAACCTCTCCCGTTTTGATTTCAACCTAAGCACTCCAAGATCTCCTCCATCATTCCCTCGATTCCTAGCTCTTAAGTCTTAAGTTTTTAGTCTTAGTTTTTCAGTTACATTAAGCCAAAATTCAACTTTAGGCTAAGAAATATTTAAAAGCTTTTTTATGTCCTAAACTTAGTTTTGCAGATTAAACTGTCTCTTCGTCAAGATAGAACAAAATTGCAGAATATTGTACATATCTTCCGCTTTCATGTACCGACTCTGACCGGCATCACCGGAAGAGGCCAATACCAACCTTTTCGCCCCAGAAAAAGCCAACCTTGTAAGGCTGCGACGCCAACGCCAGAAATACCCTATGGGGTAGCGACGACACAACGACCGAGGCGAGTCTCTATTTTATTTTATTACCTTTAACAACCTGAATATCTATGTATTAACTTTCCGAGTATTGATTTGCCCTTAACCCAACAACAGCTTTCGGACTATTAATTCGATTCTATTCAAATGCGTCCTGAATAGGAATGATTCTTACCTACGACACCATGGTTTGGTTAGTACGTCTAAGTTAAAGATTGTATGCTGTGTAGTTACTATCGGGCAATGAGGACGTGTACACCTATTTAGAAAATATGCAGCAACATATACTGCAATACGACATAGCGAATCAGACTGCTGAACCAGTCGCTCATACGTACACAAATTGTCAATGTTTTTAGCGTAAACACCTGTCGGGAAGTCTTAAGTCCACGGGATGCTCATACATCGATGGGAGGAAGGATTCTCCTTGCCATCACTCTCCGTCAATCCACTTTGATACCAAAACAGAACTTGTGTTTGAAGCACAAGTTCAACCTTAGCATGAGTCGAGACCCACCTAAAACCTCTTACTAATCACAGCATCAAGTACTTAGTGCAACTCTACATTGCCTCAAAGACTGTTCCTCTCACAAGGGGGCCTAACTAAACAAGTCAGGCACGGACCGAGATCTGCAAGGCTCCTGACTCCCATGGTACCGTGATTTAAGTTGTGGTAGGGGCTACCGGTGATCCTGCCAGCAGCAGGACCTATGACCGGCCGCTTGTAACTAGTCAAATCGTAGTAACCTTCGATGGCGTCATCTGAAGATGTTTACGATAAGACCAGTCGACCACGCGAAGCGTTGATAATTGGGTGGGGGCCCTCATACGTACACAGTATGATTTTGGAGACAATACCAAGTGAATTGAAAAAGCAGATTAAGGACATTTCTAGAGTTATATTCATGCCCACTAGCCGATAACCTTTAGGGATCATGGAGGGAAGCTACATGCACTTCAACACCTTCTGCTTTCATTGACACTTACAAAGATGTGAATGAAAAAGGATATCTTACCCACTTTCTTTGCAAGTGCCCGGCCCTAGTGAGGACCTAATGACCTTAGAGAGTAATTTATCAAAAGAATCCGAAAACTAAATACTCGGATCGTTGATAAGAGAGTGCCGCAGCAAGCCCATAATACGAGTATACGAGTGCCGGCAACATGGGCCGACATCCGAGATGCCTTGAGGCGACAAAATATATCGGACTACTAATGGATACTCCAAGATCGAGTACTCCCGTATGACATGATATAGGGAAGGAGAAAGAAGAGGCTGACGTCGGGAGCCAGGGCTCAACATTGGGCCCCAATCTCTGGAATCTCGTCTACGGTGGGCTCGTGAAGCCAAAAATGGCTTCGGAGCCAGCCTGATCGATTTTGCGGATAATGTCGCACCGATCATTACGGTGAGATTCCGTGAGAAGGCCGTGCGTAGAATTCGGCGGGCGGTCGCGATAGTGGCGGACTGGTTACGGGATCACGTCTTTGAGCTGTCGGCCCAAAAAACAAAGATTATTGTCCAGGCAACGTTGGCTTAGGGGGACTTCTGTGTGAACGTGATGGGTGCAGTGGTCCACATGAGCCCGATAATTCGCTACCTCGAAATGTAGGTCGACTCGCAACTTAGTTTCGGTGAGCACATTGGATGAACGGGTAATGAAGTCACCAAGGTGGTGACTACACTGGCTATACTGTTTGCGCTATGTTAGCGGCCCGCGAGAGACCAAAAAATGTGAAACTACCACCCAGGTGCGACTATTGACCGCATACGTTCGTCATTTACGTAAAGCGGTATCAGCAGCGACAGTTCTTAGGACTCGGGCCGATCCTGAAACTCACGCCGATGTTGAATTGCGAGGAGGTATGGAGAACCATGTGTGTCTACGCGCAATCGGTAGGGTGTGACTCGTCTCCTCAGCTTAAGTACAGATTGGTTTGGAGGCAAACTGCACTGGCGGTACATACATATATCTGATGCGCTGATTCCTACGGCTTGCCAGCAGGGTGAAACGCCAGAACGAACAGTCGCTATGTGAGGTCAGATTGGAACCCTACCGGCAAGAGGTGGGTGTCTTTTAGGCTGAGAAACGAGCTTGCTTGTTACTGTCGCATGTTTCTAAGAACTTGAATGACGGTTCCACCCTGAAGTAATGATAACATAGTTCCAGGGTGGACAAAGCCACACGACAAGAGTATCCAGTTGGTTCGAATCAAACCATTGATTTCCTCTCCCTCCTCAAAAACAAAAACAAAAATTGGGATCATAGACCAAAGACCACTCTAACTAAAAAGGTTTGTGGGACCCGGATTCATACCAGACTGCAACGCTATTTAAATAAGTAAGTTGGGTCGACAATGTCTTAGCCGCCGCCGGCTGGCCCGACCTGCATAGAAGTGTTCTGCAACACAATTTTTTTTTTTTGCTTTTTATGCTATGAACCACCTTCAGCTCTTCTTCGTGGATGTACCTACAATAGAACCAGTCAAGGACTGGCGTCATGTACGACAACATCGGACTACATTTCACATTAGACAAACTGATATAGCCCTTCTAAGGAGACATTAATGCTATCGTAACGCATCAAATTGTATAGAAGGTAGGGAAGGGAAGTGATCTTTTGGTTGATGGACAAATAACACCTTCCTACATTGCAAAGTATTGTGCCTGGATGGATTGTTGTTGGACAATTCAATCCTCACAGCGCACTTTGTCGAGCTTGCAATTTGGTTTCGAATGCAGATACTAGTGATTACGACCAAACAACAACTACCCAATGACATGTTCGAGCAATTCTTAGCCATAGAAGTAGTTCATAAAGATACCCCGAACTGGACTGAAGAACAGATTGCATGAGAGAAGGCGTTTTGCTACAAAATTCATCAAAGAGTGGATGGCGGGCTTGTGGTACAGTAACCGTTTAAAGAGAGCGCAAGCGTTTTGGGTGATTCGAGAAAAAAAACTTAAAGGAGATTTCTATCCCTGGAAAAACGTTTGGAAAGGTTGCCGGACGTGAAGCAGCAATACATCTCATTCATGAAGGAATACGAAGATCTCGGACACATGCAAGCGGTTCCAAAGGATGAGATATCGGATATTCGGTATTCGGTATTACATGCCCCACCAATTTGTGTCAAATGTGCCGCTCAATGACATCCTAATGGTGGATGAAACAGCGCAGCAGGACTTGTATTAGGCATAAAATATGCCTGACTGCAGATGTGTCATAAATGTACAGGCAAATTTTGGTGCAGCCTACTGGTTCTAACTTCCAGGCAATCTTATGGCGATCAGATCCAAATACAAATATTGGTGTGTTTAGAATGATTGTTGTTACGTATGGGACAGCGTCAGTACCATACCATGCCACCGGCTGTTTGCTGTACTTAGCTGAACAAAACCAAGAAAAGTATCCACTGGGATCTGCGGTAATTAAAAGTGATCTTTATATCGACGATCTGATCTCTGGTGCTGATACATTGGAACAAGCTGAACGGATTCGTGCGGAATTACAGCTGAAGAAGTGGTACTCCAACGAGGCTATACCAGCCTTAGATCGCTTGGCATAATGCGGGAGTCTATCCAGGATAAGTTCCAATTCATCAACCCATTGGAAAGGGTGCTTGGTACCAATGTTATTACCAAAAAGACAGTTTTAGCGAATGTTGTGCCCGGTTGTTCGATCCCTTGGGGCTGGTAAATCCAGTTATAGCAATAGGGAAGATATTTCTTCCACGCCTTTGGAAAGCGAAGGTTGGCTGGCATGAGGAAATTGATGAAGCTATGCAAGAAGAATAGGTCAGTTATCGATCACAACTCGGTGAACTTACAAAGGTGCGTATTCCATGATATGGATTCTCGGATGCTTCGCTTAAAGCATTTGGAAGCTACCTTTATGTCCGTGTCGAGGACTCGCTAGGAAACATCTCTATTCATCTGCTAAGCGTGAAGTCACAGGTAGCGCCCGTCTCCACGCAGAGCTTGCCAAGGTTGGAATTATGGGCCGCCTTACTTCTTTCAAGATTGCTTCATCATATTTTGTTATTGTATGGACTGATTTTGAGGTTGTCTTAGACTGGCTTGCTGACCATCCGTCGTCCTGGAACACATTCGTCGCCAATCGGGTATACATTATCCAAGAGTTGACTGCGGTTGCAACGTGGAGGCACGTCGATGGAAAGAACAACCCAGCGGACATCATTTCTAGGGGAGCGAAAATAGCTAATTTAATACAATCTTGCTGGTTCGCAGGTCCCGAATTTTTGTACTATTGTTCGACAACTTGGCCTGTAAGTATAAAACGTAACGGAGAAAATGTTGCGGAACGGCGGTAAACAGAAGCAGTATTACTTGGAGCGACAAATAAGAATTTCAAAAGAACGTTTAGTCGAGGAGTACGAAGCTTCCGTATTGAGGATTATATTTTGCATCCAGCACAGCTGCTTCCGAAGTTTACAATCGGAAAATAGCTTCGTTAATTCAAAAAGTCGGATTAAAAAACTGAATCCGTTTTTACGACCAGAGTCGGTGGTGCCTTTCTTGATGCGAATAGGAGGACGTCTTATAAATGCAGAGTTGCCATTCGATGCTAAACATCCTATATTGCTGCCTAAATCGCATCTCTTCCTTAAAAGCTATCTAACTCATTTGCATCGAAACAATTGCCATGCGGGAGCTCAAGCTCTGGTGTGCATTTCACGACAGAGGTCTTGGATCATCGGTGTTCGAAGTTTGACGACGAATGTGGTCAATAACTCCTTGCGATGTTTCCGAATGCGACCAAGATTGCGAGAGCGGGTCATGGGTGACCTCCCAGCTTCAAGAGTTTGTGTTGATGATGTTGAAGAGCTGGTGTTGATTTCTGTGGTCCATTTCACACCAGTTTGGGAATGCGAGGACATCGTACCACCAAGTAATACATGACAGTCTTAGTCTGCTTTGTAACTAAGGCGGTTCATTTGGAAATAGTGTCTGATCTGTCGTTGAAAGGATTCCTGGCTGCTTTAAAAAGATTCGTTGCTCGTCGTGGGATCTGTCGTCACCTCTACTGCGACAATGCCACCAACTTTTTGGGAGCTAGGAATGAGTTGGCAGAGCTATGGAAGCAGTTTTATAATGAGCACATTCAATCCTTGGTTTATACTTAGGATCTGCGCAGAAGACAACATCGAACTTCATCACATACCATCTCGTTCGCCGCACTTTGGCGCCTTGTGTGAGTCGACTGTTAAGTCAGCAAAAAGTTTGCTGATAAGAACGTGTGACCCCACCACATTGAGCTTTGAGGAGCTTTCTATGGTAACAACAGAAATCGAGGCCATACTCAATTCGAGGCCTCTTACACCACTTACGTTGGATCCGAGTCACGAGGAAGCATTGACACCAGGACCCTTTATTGTTGGTGGTGCTCTAAATTCATTTGTAGAGCCTGAAGTCACCAATGTTTCATGTTTATCACGCTGGCAGCAACTTTATGCTATGCATCAATACTTCTGGATGGTCCCGCGAGTACATCACGCAATTGCAACAGCGGCACAAAACGAGTTCTACCTCGAAGGATATGAGGTTGGGTACGATGGTACTAGTTTCCGACGACAATTTACCTCCACAATTTTACTGCTGTCTGCATTTCTCTCAGCAGAAGTCATTGTCATCAGCAAAGAACAGTGGCTGTCTCTGTGCTCCAGGATATTGTAGGAAATTTACAAGCAAATCCACATTTAAAGCTAATTTTGGTTAATCTTCTACGGAACACCACAAGCCTTTAAAAAGAATTTTTTAACTGTCATTTTGGTTTAATAGTGAATAGTCACTGCCTGGCACCTCCCACGGCCTGGACAACAGTAAAACTTCTTAATAACCAGGCAGTCAAACTTCCAACACGGTCAAGGGTCAAGGGTTCACTCAAAAATGCCAACAGCAAACCTCAGTAAGTGCCCACTTATTGAACCTCCATAAGGAAACAGGAATACTGCAGAACTCTCCAATCAATGCGTCAACAACAAAACACTATAGTCTCCCACGGCAACAGTCAATCTTTCCCATGACTCCAGTCCATAGACTGCGTCCGAATTTCCATAGAAAAGTCATAAAATTTTATGAGACATTCCCGCTTTTTGTAATTAGCTAATAGAAGCCTCTGGCTTCACACACACACACTGCCAAAGCCTATATTTACTGCCAAACATGCTTTTCATAATTACACAGGCTGCCATAATTTATATGAATGAAATTATAAGACTTTTTACCGTTAATTACCATGATCAGCACTTTGCAAACATTTAGACACTAGTTGAAACCATACACATTCACCATAGCATTAGCAACAACAACAGGGGGCCAAGTCCAACCACGTCTAACCACTAATTTCCAATTACCCACAACTTCCTCCCTCTTATCTCTGTTGGTCGTGCATAAATTTCCTGAACGCGGTCGCTAACCTCCAAGCTAAAATTCTCACCCGAAGTCTCTGTAATTATTCAAATCGCCCCAATTTACCAGTGCTCCGTTGACCACTGACATCGATTTTTATTTTGTTCTTTCACTTTAAATTCATTACGTCACCCAAAGGCAAGGACACCCAGTTTCACCGTCTGTAATGAACGAATAGCACCAGACAGTGACACAGTAAAAGCAAATCCTCAAACAAGCAAAACAAAGGAAATGAGGAAGAAATAAAAAAAAAAAAAAGAAAAGAAGAAGCTACTCGTAGCTGTAACTGACCTTGCCTAACTAATGAAGAGAGCTTGAGAAGAAAAACCGCTAAAAGCCACTCTAAGTACCCCGAACATCTCCCACTTACAATCGTATCCGCAGACACAAGGCGAGTCGAATCCCATTCATTCATGGTCCGGCACAAGTTCATCCCAAGATATCAGGACACTGGCCCTCCCAACTTCCAAGTGCCAAGTCCTGAGAGTGAAGATTCATAGAAAACCTTTCTCTCTACTCTCTATCTCTCTCTCTCTCTCACGTTGCTGTGTGTGGAATTATCGCGAATGAAAATAAAATTAAACAAAAAGGACGAAGGAGAACGGAGAAATGTAGAAATCATCTGAGTACTGGAGAAAAAGTCCTTTCAACCTACCATCCCCGTCTTGGTCGCTCCATTATGGAATTAATTTCATTAAAGGACGATGACTACATAGCGTCGTCATCGTCATCGTCATCGTCATCGTCATCCTTGTCCTTGTTGTGCCGCTTCCACTGCCGCCTCCCGTTCAAAGAAAATGAAAGTTTCATTAATCGACAAGGAGCGTTATTCTTATAGCCTTCGTTCCTTCCATCCCTCTCCTCACCACCTTTATTCGTTTTGATTCAAGAAGAAGAAGAAGAAGAAAAGACTTTCGCCTTAGTCTCTCTGTTTATTAAACGCTTTAAAGCGCCAGCTTTTCGCTTGATCCCCCGGCAGGATGTACTCGTACTCGTACTCGTACTCGTACTAGTACTCGTAAATGGCGAATAGTGAATGGTGTATAGGGAATGGAATGTCTTCAATGAATTTCAATTTCATTTATCCTTGGTTCGGGTCGTTCACAAGGAGCAGCAGCCACCACTCGCAAATTAAATAAAGAATGAAGACAAAAACAACAACAAAAAAAAAAAAAACAAAAAAAAAATTAAAACGAGGACAAGGACTCCAAATCAAACTCAAATCCCCCGTAGGAGTAAGAAATTCTTCTTCTTCTTACTCTTCTTCTTCTTCTTCAACATCTTCCTCGTTCCCGTCATCAGGTTGGCCTTATTAATATCCACCACCATCAGATCCTGATTTGATGCTGAATCCTCCATCAATCCATTCCGAGATCCTTGACACAGACAGACGAAGGGGCCGAAAGGTGATGCGCGTTTTTGAACTTCAATCGAACACGGAAGTGAAATCACATCTCGTTAGAATCAACCTCGTGATGGTGAAGGAGGACAGGATACGGGACAGGGTGCAGGACATATTGGGTGGTGGATAAATGGTATAAGTGTCCTGGAACTCAATTCCAACAAGTTCCTTAGTGGTTGAATTAATGCGTAACGTAAATAAATGAAGCTGAAAACCGAATTGCTGAGCTGTGAGCTGTTTGCCCAGTGTATTGTGAGACCGATTTGGGGGTGGTTGGAGCTGAATCTGATGCGGATAGAGTTCATTGGAACATGGACAAGATAAGCAGGATTATGCTGAAGAGGAAAGCAGTATGGCAGTATAGACTATTGAAAGGGGGGGGGGCAGGCTCTAATCTGTGTGTCTATCGATTGTGGTAATAAATTGGGTTGGGATGAGATTATCCTTGTAAATCCATGTCAATGGAGGAGCATATAAAACGATGTGACGTTATTGCATATTCCTCGGTATGGACGGAGTTGTGAAGGACGTAGTTTGGACAAAGAAAGGATTTGACAGAATGTGGGCTTGATGCGGAATCGTGTCATTAGGAAGTTGTGGGTAGTTTATTGGAAATTGAATTTTAAAATAATTTAAGGGGTAAGCCCTGTGCAAAATTGTGCTGGGATGGGTGTTGAAAGTCATTGCATTTGGACGTTGGTACTCGTATTTCATCGACTTCAGAAGGAAGCACAATTTTAGCGTTTTTCTGGGAGAAACTGCACTGAAATCAGGCCAGGTGCTTGGCCCAGCGCCACTCCCTACATGGTTTACAAAACGTTGGTAATTGATAATATCAACGCTCACTACATTAACGCTTAGCATACACAGACTCATGTGGGTTTAAGGCAGACAGTCATAGGGCAGATTCATCCTGATGTCTTCGTCACTACACTGGTTTAGAGTGCTTACAGAACGGTTAGCCCCGATGAAAAAAAAAAAGAACCCAACCGACAATAAGACCTGTGAATAAGGTTCAGGTCCTGACAAGTGCCCTCTGGTCTTTACATGTTCTTAAATTTCCGCGATCACATTCTCGTTGAGAATTCGAACACAAATCGAAAAATTCAGTCTCTCGGCTCTGCTTAGACAAGTTTTGGAATCTCGAATTAATTTGGAAATAATAGATGAGTTGAGCTGATCTTGAAAACTGGCTCTGTAAATACCGATACCAGTAATACCTACCAAAGGACCTGTTGCCACTCCTTATTTCTTTTGTACATTATACAACAGTCAACAAAGCCAGCGACAACAGAAAACGGTCGACTATTTCGGAGTAGTTGACGTGTGGTGCTTTTGGGTCGGGCGACATATCCAGAAGGGAAGGGTTCTAATAAAGGTGAAATACAAGGTCACCGAAACTTCAATACGGGATGTGATGAAGATCATTTTTTTCTTAAAAATTTGTAGGGCTGCAGTCCATCAATTGAAGGTGAACAGCAGGACAATTTATTAGGATAGACCTGAAGAAATGACTTATGCGGTCAAGTACAAGCAGTACGCAAGGATCAGTATTGATGTGGAAACATAAAGCATCATCAAGAAAGAAATGCAAATGACAAGCTGGTATTATCAAACCAGCCACCTGGAACCTGAGGAGTATCTAGCTCTAATCCTGGATAGCAGACTGAGTTTGAAGAAAAAAAAAAAAATAAAAAAAACTTTTAGTCTTGTCTAGTCCCTCCTCGCAAAAACCCGTACAAAAGTACGAAAACTACAACCCTAAGTCATGCGCTGGAAAGATGTTTGCACGGAAAGATGGATTAACATCGCCCTGGTGCTGCCTATAAATCAACTACTAGGAAAAGGATCTCTTTAAACACGACTTCAATCACCTGATTCTAGATAGAAATGAATGGAGACATCGCAAAGTTTTTTTTTTTTTTTAATTAAGTCTATTTCCAAGTCGTTGGAGCAGAGGTATTGTATAAGGACCTCCATATACAGAAATTCTCCAGTCTACACACATACCGTACTGCCTTTCAAGCCGATCTTTGAATAGAATAGCCAGTGAAGCAGAGATCAGATCCCTAACTTCGAACAACATAAATTCGAGAATGGCTAGAGACTAGCCTGAATCCCTCAACGAAACGGCTAAACATCACAACATCACTCTCTATTGGGTTATGAACTGGTCAGACTCGGATTCCTCAAAACGAATAGTAGGCAGTTTGACTGTATCAAGTCACCAATGTGCGCCAATCATAAGTGGGTTCACCAAGCCCACTGTAAGACAAACATATTCGATTCTAAGCACTTAAAAGAGCTGATTAGCTTCAGGAGAAAAGGTATCTTCCAACTCACAAGCACAATCACTAGACAGTCGTGCAGGAATTGAGTATCCGCCACAACGATTAGTGTAAAGGCATCTGAATGATCTGTGCTGTATGAAGATCACCGACTTTGACGGATTTATCAAGAAATCTTTTTGGTTCCAGAACTAACAAGGGCATTGCTCTGCCAGGTTCTAAGTGCATCTTAACGAAGAACGCTCTAATTCTTCCTCCATAGAAGGAATTGATATAACTGTCCACAGGTGGAAAACCAAGAAGCCCATAACTTTTCTAGTCTGCAAGGAGACATTTCTAAACGCAAACTTACCACATTTGGGAGGATGAAATGATAACTTCATATCCTCAATGAAGGTCTAAAGAAGCACATTTCTGTTTGCTCTTCCATTTCAAAGCTGATGTACAAAGCCTTCCAAGTCCAAACCTATATGGACCATAGACCAATTAAATCTTTGAGTTCATACTCTAGACCAGGATACTGGTAGTAACACCTAGTTAGTTAGTTAGTGTCTTTAACCCTGCAACGGAATAGGGCGCCAGGAACATCCGCGTTCCATTTTGTTCAGTTTTCTGCAACATGCTTCAGTTCTCTCCAACCCTTGCCAAGTGTCCTCGACTCTTTGTCCGTTTACGCCATGTCTGCGTTGGGAGGCCAGCTCTTCTTCCTGGCTAGATGAGTGAGTTCCATTATATTTTTTTTTTATAATTTGCGCGCGCTCAAGGGATTAAGTACCCTTAAAATGTTTGCACACAGCGTCGGCGAAGGAAAATCAGGGAGGATGGAAAGCGAGGTACCGGTGACAGTTGGTTTTAAATGTTTGAAGGTTATAATGGCTAGGAAATAAAGAGCTAGGCACGATATTTTAGAGTACGTCCGAAAGTGGGCTTGAGGGTATACTTATGAGCAGTCATAGCGATACGGGTGTTACGGTTAAAAGCTTGAAGAGGCGGAATGCTACTGGCGATTTCTATGGAGAACAGGTGGTGGAAATATCGATAAAACAGAGTGAGATACGAGACATTACGTCGGTGTTCGAGGGTGTCGATTGACTGAGTGATATTAGTATCACCTATGAGTTTTACCACACGGTTTTGGATCCTTTCTAGCAGATGCAGAGATTTTGTATGCGCACCTGACCAGATGTGGGCACAGTACTCCAATTTCGGAGGCCAGAGGCCAGATCAGAGTGGGTGAAATATTTCTTACATCGCCTAAGGAAACCTTTACATTTCTCACATTTTTGACGACACCGAATATGTGGTCATTCCAACGTAAGTTGTCATTGACACACATACCGAGAATGGAAAGTTTAGCGGTGTCGTCGATGTAAGTACCATTCATGGATAATGGCTGGAGTTGAAATTTCGCTTTAACGACAGCAGACAGCATTAAGGTCTACTCTGTCAGTGGTTTCCCAAATAGTTCTGCTGTTAATTTAATGAGCTTAACATACACTGCCGTTCCCGTTCTTCAGCCGAAGACGTGAGTCCGGGAACGAATATGAAAAGCAGAGGGCACTGTCGGCAGCAATGGAATATATTGGATTAGAAGTAGCAGACAAGAGATCGTTGATGAAAATTAAAAAGAGTGTCGGAGACAGAACGGAACCCTGGGGCACACCAGCATTTATTTTGTGGATATCAGACTTGAAACCATCCACCTTGAATTAAACCTTCCGAAAGGTAATTTCTAATCCATTGAAGAAGAGAGTCGTCTAACCAAAAAGCACGAATTTTTGACACAAGAGCCTGATGCCAAACTCTGTCAAATGCCTTAGAAATATCAGATGCAACTATCTTGCTTTCGGCATATTGATGTAGACTTTGGTTCCACTTTTCGGTGAGACATGCCATCAAATCACCAGTGGGTCTGTTGCTACGAAAACCATATCGCCGGTCATTGTGAAATATTTCGTGTTTCGAGATATTTCATGCGCTGACGGTTTATCAGCGTTTCTATGATCTTGGAAAGAAGGGACCTAAGTGCAATGGGTCTGTAGGAGGTGAGAGAGGAAGGTTCGCTTTCCTGGACAAATGCTGTTTTCCATCGGCTGGAAAAGAGTCCTAAGAAGTAGGATTGATGAAAAAGCTTACGCAGTGGTTTTGCCAGGGAGGAAGATATACCACCTGAACCAGCAGTTTTGTGAATGTTAAAATCTTTAAGAACTCTTGCTACTACAGGAGTGCGAAAGTGGATTTGTCCCATTGAAGATTCGACGCAATCAAGTGTAGGCGGAGACAAACCACAATCTGGGAGTGTTGAGCTGGCCGCAAAGTAAGCAGCAAGCAGATTGGCCTTATCCAAAGAGCTGACAGCTTGAATGTCATTGTAAATGAGCGTTGGGATGTAGGATGAGGCAGAATTTCTAATATTTTTGACGAACGACCAAACATTTTTACTACCTTTAGGACATTGTAGTATTTTTTGTCTCATTTTTTGGTCGTATTGGAATTTTACACTTTAAAGAAAGACGTTGCACTCATTCCTGGCCCGTTTAAACTTTTATCGGTTTTCCTCTGTTGGGCTGGTCAGATCAAGCCGTACCATGCCTTTTCTTTTGGTTTGATACTCTTCATCCGATGAGAGATAAAGTTTCTCATTCCCAAGAGAATAGTGTCTGTGATCATATCAGCAGCGGCATCCACTTCGGAAGCATAACGACCAGTTAAAATTCCAAAAGATGCTATGGCTTTCTCGTATTGCCATACGATTCTTTTAGCAATATTTTTTCTAACTGTGTGGTCGGTGTACGAGAATTTAGCTGATATGACACAATGGTCCGACGAGTCGAAGAGCACATCAACGGTGTACTTATCAGGGTGCGAAGTAAAAACAAGTCCAGGGTGTTGACGGTATGACTGTCACGTCTGGTATTCATGTGGGCTAACTTACAAGCTGCGTTAAGTTGTTTTCCGCAGCAAAGATCTCAACACACCGGCCTTCGGGTGTTGTCTGTCCAGAATGTCGAAGACAATCAGAATTGTGTATATTCAAATCGCCCGTGATCACGATTTCAGTATGAGGACACAGGGATACAATTCTTTGTATGGAGTTAGACAGCGCATCAAACTCGTTAATGGTCGAGTTGCTGTCCAGTTTGGGGCTTCTGTAAATAAAGCAGTAGTGGATAATTTGCTTACGGAGATGGAGTTTTAACCACATGAAATTGAATTCCGGATTGGAACAGGGACTACGTTGTGGTGGAATTTGGTAAGCTAAATCACTACGCACATAAATGGGGAGACCGCGATGAGGAAAGAATAATGGCACTAGTTCGTAGCCGGGTAGCTTCAGATCAGGGTGATCTGAGAGGTGTGGGCGGGAATCCACCTGCGTTTCACTAAGTGCCAAAACAGCTGGTCTATATTTACAGACGTGAATGTACTCGGAAAAATTTTTACTTTTTAGCCAGCGTATATTGGCAATATCCACTCTGAATTCCCGAGTCATTATAACGAAATACAAACACAAAAAACACAAACACCGACGTTACTAAGCGCAGATGTGAAGTACAAATTCAGAGTTGGTTTACCGAATCAAATTGTTGTAGGTGTTATACCTTTACTACGATAAGAAACAGCACACCAACAAAATTCTTATCCACAGCCCGCTATCCATCATTTGTTACATACACTCAGTCACTGCACGCGCTGTATGACAATGTAATACAGCAACGGCAGTGACCGAGTGCAAGCAACAGTTTGACCAGGGGCAGGTTGGGATGCCCGCACTGTGGATGTGGATTTCGGTTTCACTGACATGCTTAGCAATGGTATGGCGAACCCACAACCATTTCCTTATTCTTATACTGATGTCGATCGACTCCTTCCCTGTTCTAATACGGAGCTCTGCGTTTGAGATTCGGTTGGGCCAAAATACTCTCAAAATGATGCGCAGATATCTGTTAACGAAGGACCTCAGCTTCTTAGTGATTGCTGTGGTCACCTTCCAAGCACTGCACACATACAGCAGTACTGACTTTAAGCGAAACGGTCGCAGCCTGGTCTTAACCAACATTCCGAAAGCAGGCTTTGCTTTCCCGATTCGGCTACTAACATCGAGTTCTCTGCCACCGCCAGTCGAGATGGTGCTTCCCAGATAAGGAAAGTTGCGCACTTTCTCGACCTCCTCTCCAGCAATGTTAAATTGGGACAAAGAGCTTGCAAAAGCTTGGTAAAACCAAGGATTTCGGTTTTACCTACATTTATTCGTATTTTAAACCCCACTCTGATGGCTTCAGCTTAGAGATTCTGACACAAAACCCTGTGCGCAAGCAAACAGATATCATCAGCGTTACCATGATGTTTCCGGTAAGATGTCATTGTCCATTAAGCACCTCTGCTTTCCTCCGGCAGTGATGTGTGGATAACATCGCTTATTATCACCAGGAATAGAAGCGATGATAAAATACAACCCTGTCCCGCTTTGGACTTTAAAGGCTTCTGATGCTTACCGCTGTGTAGAACATGATACTTTGCACCTTCTTATATAGCCTTTATAATAGCAACGATTTTAGCAGGAATACCTCTCTTGCGCAAGGTGTTCCGTATAGGCTCCCGGTTAACACTAACAAAAGCCTTCTCGAAATCGGTAATAAGCAGGTAGAGCAGAGACTCGACGCATTGCTTTACTATGATCTGCAAGATGTTTGTATGATCGGTGCGATCCTGTGAAGAATTATCTTCGCTATTATTTTAGCCACTGTCGGCAGAACGCATATTTTCTGCCAATTTCCGCAAGTTGACAATCATCCCCTGATCTCCTCCGGAAAAAGCTGATTTTTCTTCCATTTCCTATGCAATAGCCATGATAGTCAGTAGTTCTGCGATGTATTTGGCGCAGTTTGGAAAAATTCTGCGGGAATCCAATCAATGTCTGTCTTGTTGTTCCTCCTGAGGGCTTTTATTGCGGTTGCGATCTCTGTACTGCTAGGGGGGCCAGATGTCTAAGTGAAATCTTGTCTGTGAATACTTAATTTCAAGGGATGCCCATACATCTATGGGAGCAAGAATATACCTTGCCATCGCCTGCAGCCTTTCTAAGTACCAAATCGGAACTGTGTTGGAGGCACAATTTCCACTCTTGGTATGAGCTGATGCCAATCTACTTCGGATCGAAACCAAGTTTGGAACCCTTTCTTAGATTTTAGGTTTAAACCACAGCGACTGTGATGCTCCCACAAGGGGGCCTACCTCAGCAAGTCAGGTCTGGAGCGTAGTCCGCGAGGCTTCTGACTCCCATAGTACCGTGATTTAAGTCCTGGTATGGACTACCAGTGGTCCTCCCACCAACAGGACTTATGACCGGCAGCTTGTAACAGGTCAAATCGTAGCAACCTTCAGGGACGTTAAGCTCAGAAAACTGTTACGACAACACCAGTGTTTTGCTCTGTCCTCCCTTTTTATTAGACAACGTCATTGATGGAAGTAGCCTTCGTAATTAGGCGGGGGTTAGCTAGGTGGGCCAGTGCGAATACGGGAGTTTGCTGCTTCAGATAGTTCATTTTGGTTCGAGACACTCGCGCTGTTGCCTATATGGTTAGGTACCATCGCGAAGGGCTCCTTCCATTTTCTAAGCTGGCCTTCTTCTGCTATAAGTAGAGAACCGTTCACAATTTTTACAGGGTGTTGTTTGCTCCTTAGTCACAGTATAAGCGCTGATACTGTCGCATCGGTTTGCTGCCTCCTCGGCTTCAGCTAGCACATTGATGTGGCTGCGCTTATCACGTCTTACACTACGCTGTACTTCCTTCTTATAACTTGGTACTGTGCTTCAAGTTCAGATTTCTCTGCTGCTGGGGCTGAAGCAATCTGAACTTTGAGCGAAATACGTTCCTTTATCCGCCTTCACTGCCTGTCTTCATTCTCAGTTGTTTGCACAGATCTGTTGATTGTAAACGCTCCTAAGCTGAGATGGTCTCAGAATTGTTGGTGCACTGCGGGATCCTGGAGTCTGTCGGTATTCTACCTGGTTATAGTGTGCATGTTGGTAGGGTTGCTAGTCACGGATGCAGTACGAAGGCGTATTTGAGCTACCATAAGATAGTTCTGGCGCTCCATTCTGATGTTGGGTCTATGCCTGTTATAGACGTCATAAAGACAGCTTCTAAATCTCCGGGTAATAGCACCGGTCTATCTGGTTTGACGTTCTCTGTCGGCAGCTCCAGTGCTCAAACAGAGTGCCTCCGTTGCAAAAATCGCCATCGTCATTTCACTCTCCAATTCCATGAATGTCAGTTACGTATCCGAGTGTGATGTTGTTGCTTCCTACCTTGGCATTGGTGTCTCCCATCACTACTACTATGTCACAGGTAGGCGTTAAATTGTAAGAGGTACCTAGTGGGTCGCAGAAGCTGTCCTTTTCTTCCTCAGTCGGGCATTCCGTAGGTACGTGCCATTGGATGATGGTTATTTTTTTAGAGTACTCTGGAAGAGGCACTTCCGTGCTGCTGATGTTAATATAAGCCCTACACCCGACTCCCATATGCTGTAATTGGGTTTTCTAGAGAAATAGCATAATGATACCGCTTTGTGGAAGGAATTCTTCTGCATCCCCCAATCTTATCTCACTCAGTCTCAAGATGTTCAACTTGTACCGCGTGAACTCCCTCTCTAGTTGGAGGAACCTGGCGTTCAGAGGACCTTCTTCTACAGCGTCAAGGGGATATTCACGTTCCAGAATCCACATAACTGATAACCAAAGGTCGTTAACATACGTAGGATCCGTCCATATCCGAAGCGTTTGTTTCGGCTTCAGAGGAAGAACATTTTTTATGATTGCAACTTCCTAGGTCACAGATCAACCGGCACTTGTCGTGCCCTTTCTCGGCCATTAACAAACCCGCCAGCCTAAATATTAGATGAATACCGCAGTGAGAGTTTGAAGTTAAGGCCTTTTATTTTTTTCAACCATCTGCAAATATTTCAAAAAATTCAAAAGCTATTTCAAAATTTATAGCTAAGCCGAATGGACTGCAATAGGTCAGCCACATTGGCTGAATCAACGATTGTTTTTCAGGCAAAAAGATCTTCGAATCGACACGGCGTAGAAAACCCAGTTTTGTCTTCTTCAAAAGCCAGAGAGGCTCTCCACCATGATGCAAACGACTCTCACAGCGAACACTTCAGGACGAACAAGCTAGTCGTGTTCACAAAAAGACTGAAAGTCCCATACATGGAACAAGCTGAATTTGGCAATGAATTCCTGGCATTTGATGTTGCCGTCAACTCGAAACTTAAAACCACAGAGAGCACAAAAATGTCATTGTCTAGATTGTAGTTTTCATCCAGAGACGGTCCATTGAATGTTCACTGTCATTCTTAGACCCACTGATTTGTTGTGGTTGATTCTACGAAAGCTTAGGAACAGTGAAGAATCTGTCCATCCGCTGCTCTGGAAACTCTGATGTTCCTGACTTCTGACGGGATATTACGACAACTTTAAGCAACAAAACCAGCAGCACACATGTAAGGACTAAGAAGAAATAAAAGTCTGCATTCACATGTCACCCATCCGCACAATGCGATCACAATTTTCTTACAAAGAGTCACCTATCCGATAGAGTGCATCATTCATCCTCTCTTCTCCGCTTCTATAGACTTCTTTTCATCAGAAACATTATCTAGACGGGTGCCAAAAGGATCTCGAACTTAATTTAGTTCACTCAAGTATGGTCCTTCATGTGCAAACAACTGCTTGATATCATAGCGATAGTGGCCACATTCCGAACCAAATCATCGAACGAGTCCTTCGCGGGGTTTCTACCTCAATACTGTGTGAAGTAAAAGGCAGATAACTCAGCTTTCACACTTAGTTTAACCTCCTTGGAAGAATTTCAACTGGACTACATCAATATGCTGACTTCATGAATCATTAAAGGAGCGACCACCCCTTCTAATTTATCCACGTTCACGTCGGATTTATTCATGTTTCACCGCTTTTCGTGGCCATCTCAATGGCATACAGTCATTGTGGTTCCTCTTCTCTAGACCCAGAAGCCATTTTGGGGATTTGTGACAGTCTTCCAGACTGTTCCCAACTTGTTAGAACAGCCAATTTGTAGGTTCATCTTGGTTCTGTCGGATGAGTTGCCTACGTGAAACCAAATCATGGGTGCTCCTGATCTAAAGGGCTCATTTGCTTCGTTGATATCTGGCTGATATTTAACAACCTCATCAACAAGCTCTGGGTTCTTTCCTTGAAAATGACTCCACTAAGAGACTGATCGGATGCCATGTAAGGCGAATCTACCATCAGATGCCCGCATGCTGGTTGCTTGGCTTCAAAGCAGGACCTCGTCTCTCGATTTGCTTCATAAAACATGTCTGGGGTCACTTGGCTGTCTAACAAGGAGGTCAGAACAACTTTGTGACCAAGAGAGCTTAAAACCTGAAAACTGTTTTCGGAAAAGTTGCTTAAGGTCCGACTCAAAATTTAGCTTAAGCTGGCCTTTCACCGAGTCGTGCCCCATCTGATGTTTTTCATGCTATCATTACTCTGCACCGTCTTGAACCGTCCCACTGTTCTTGAGATGCTATTGAATCTGTTTCACTTTTACGTGATGCACCTAAAACCTCAGAAGAGCACCCTTGTCCAGTATTCGGTTCCATGCAAAACGGCATAGTATTCGAGGATTTTGCGGAAGTTTGTTGCTATAAATCAGGAAGCCCTCTAGTTAGTCATTCTATTCGTCATCAGCACAATACCGTGTTCTTTTGAAACTAAGTTAACACATTCCCATGTCTTTGGTAAATTCCCTAGAAATCAACAAGCGCATGCGATTTCTATTCGACACATCATGCCCATTCCCATCCTTATGCCCATACCACAGATGAGTCCGCAAATAAAGAAACAAATTTCCAAAGGATTCACATTGGGAAAAAAAGACAGCCTACGAGCACAAGCAAATACGAGTATCTACGAGTGTGTATCCTCCCCCTGAGGGCGCTTCTGAAACCACCATGTGTGTAGTTTACGACGATTCGACTGCATGAAGATTTCGGGTTGGTTCCTTCACCAGACGCTCCAATCCAATCGCCGTTTCTTTGAGCACAACACTTTTGTGTTGTTATGGCGGCGGCGGCGGCGTCTAAATGGGTAAAAAGGAAAAATCTTCAAAAAAAAAAAAAAGAAAAGCAAAATCGCTTCAGTCAGGAAAATTACATTTCTCCCTGCTCTCGGGTATCCCAATACGGGTAGCACTCTCCTCCCGAGCCCAAGCCAGGAGCATAAAAAGCACCAAATGTGTGTACTTGGAAGCAGGGAGCTCACATTACCGCCAACCATTATTGCACTTATCTTTTGCCTTCGAAATAAGGAAAGGCGTTTCCGGTACATTTTATTTATTTTCGTCCTTTTTTGAAGTTTTTTTTTTTTCTTTCTTCGCCTGGTTATTGGGGTTGAGTTTGATTATTTCTGTGTGTGCAAGTGGAAGGAAAAGAAAAGCAAAAAAAAAATAAAAAATAAAGGAAAAGGAATGTGTCCTGACAAGGTAGCTGGGGGTGGACGGTTGGGTGTGAGCGATGGCTACACCCCAACCATAATATCAAAGTCTCTTGAGCTTAACTGTTATGCTTTTATGTCCTTCATCATGGACGAGAATATTACAAGAGAATTGCGCTTCGGGAAAAAATCTTTCGACATCAATAACGGGAAACATTTTTATTATTATTATTTTCTACAATACTTTTTTTTTTTTTCTTTCTTATTCTCTGGAGGGAAAAGAGGACTTCAAGGAGATATGCGTGTCCGCGACATTCCCATGATCAAGCTGTGACTAGTTGGGGTAGTGGTCTGTGGTGGTTGGTGGTGGTTGGTGGTGGTTGGTGGTGGCTGATGGTGGTCGGTGGCAGGATACGGAATATTTTCCTTTTATTAAAAATCGATGATGAACTTTAAGGTTACTTTAAAGGGCGCAAGAGGACCATAGGACGGGAAGAAACGACTTTCACCAGTACTTCGTTGGAAGCACTGAAATTTCTTGAATCATAGTTTGATTTGGGATATTTTCCAGATGACTAAATTGTGCTACTAGTCTTAAGGTCAAGAAAATTACGTACCACCAGCATCCCGGACTGGTAGGTCATCTTGTCCGCATGGGTGGTTACGACTAACATGATAGTTCACAGCCAAAACTTGTTGACTTACGTTCATCCAATAAATACGCTAAGGTGATTACCATCTTATCAGCTGGAAAGTACTATCAGGGGTTTTTATATCGGATCATAGGCGCACTCATGTATATATTTCTAAACCAGATGCAAAGACTTTACATTGCTGAAAGGAGGGAATCCCAGAAACACCGACCTAGGCAGGATTTAACACCCGCTCAACAGCAGAATTTCATCTCAAAAACTCACTTCCAAGGTAAACAGAGCAGAACGCCTCAGATACCTGGCATAGCCAGCTTGGCGCTGTATTAAAAACCAGTCTTCTTGCGCACAGAGAGAGTACCTATATTTTCGGTACGACGGCCGATGTCAATAGCATCAGATCTATCAGTCCGATATCACTCTTGCGTAGAGAGGATAGTTGAGTTTTAACTGCCTTACGAATGCATCATCATATAAATAATTATAAATTGACTTCTTAAGCCCAAGAAGCAGCGACTGATTCTTTCGTCTGATTTCTAAGGAGATGCCATAGTCTCTAACTACCTCGGCGTTAAAATCAACTATTGTGAGGTTCTATCCAATTCGAAGGTGTGGTGTGTCCTTTCTCAGCATACACATACTTAATCTGCCCTAATTCTCTATTAAACCCATTTCTACTGCTTTCGTTCCAATACTTGCGAATGACAGCTCGATGAGTTCTGGCAGTTACGTTGTACAGACTTTTGGAAAATTGTGCCTCTGCTGTTGAATTGCGGGATTCGCACAATTTTTTTCAAATTTGATATTGAAAAGGTTACGTGACAGTGCATGACGTTGCCAAAACCCTTTTTTGACATCGAAAGTCTCGTAGAGATTGTTTCCGAACTTTACAGGGCATCGATCATTATCCACCGCCACTCTCCACAATCTGACGAGTTTGGCAAGGAGACCAAGGCTAGACATGGCTCTGTATGGCTCGTGTCTATAGATTCTGTCATACACTTACCTACTAAAGGTGTCACTACAGTCCGAGGTGGGCCCGGGACTCAACCAACAAACGTCTCCAGCCAGCTCGATTTTAAGCAAGCTGCCTCCAGTTCCTCAGGCTAAGTTGGCAGAAGTCCCCTTCCGCTTGCGTGCTCCACCAGAGTCGCGGCCTTCCTCTTCTGAACTGTCCCTCGAAGGCGGATTCGAAGACTTTTCGGACCGGAGCATTGGTGTCCATCCTCTCTACATGACCCAGCCACCTCAGTTTTTGGACCTTCACGCTTCTGGTTAAGTCGATGTCGTTATACAGCCCGTACGGTTCGTCGTTGTATCTCCTCCTCCGCTCACCGTCTATGCAGACGGGGTCAAAAATCACACGAAGAATTATCCTCTACAATCAGCCAAGAGCACCCTCATCTATTTTTGATGCCTCTATGCCTCTGAGACATAAATCAGGACCGGGACTATTAAGGTCTTACTCGTATCTATCGTAACTTTTGTTGTTCGAGAGAGGGCTTTGTGGTCAATTGCCTTCTTAGCCCAAAGAAGCTGCGATTTGCAAGAGCTATTCTTTGTCTGATCTCAGTGCTGTTGTCATTGTCTGAATTGATAGCGGAACCTAGGTAGACAAAATGCTTAGCCACGCCAAAGTTATATCTATCGAGGGTGATGTTCTGTCGTTGTGTATTCTTTCTTTTTGACATGGTCCCTTACTGACCGCTAAACCCATCTTTGTCGCTTTCGTCTCAATACTCGCCAAAGGGCCATTGACATCAGGCTGCCTTCTTCCGGTCATGCTGATATCATCGGCGTATGCGAGTAATTGAACGGACTTTTGAAAGTTTGTGCCTTTTGGGTTTAGCGGGTTTTGTACTATTCTTTCAAGAATGATGTTGACGAAATCACATGACAGAGCATCGCCTTGTCTAAATTCTGTTTGGATGTCAAGGGTCTGGCTGAGTTCTTTACCGACCTTGATGGGGCAGCGTGCATTCCCCATCGACATACTGCATAAACGGACGAGTTTGGCAGGGATGCCAAAACTAGACATGGGTCTGTATAGCTAGTCTCTAAAGATGCTGTCAGTTGCGGCCTTAAAATCGATGAGTAGGCGGTGTGTATTGATTTGGGGCTTACGGGCTTTTAACCAGATCTGACGTAGTGTGAATATTAGGTCGATGGTGGACTTTCCTGGCCTAAAGCCACACTGATATGGACGATTGAGTTTATTGACGAACAGCTTCAAAAGTTCACACAATACCGCAGATAGAATCCTGTAGGCGAATAAGTAGTTGGTCTATGTACTTGGCCTCTGTAGTTAGTGCAGTTCAGAGGGTCTCCTTTCTTGAGGATGGGACAAACAATACTGGGGTTCCATTCATCTGGCATACTTTCATCCGGCCATATTTTACAGATGACTTGGTGTATGCTCTTTACTAAGACATCGCCTCCCGTTTTGAAGAGTTCGGCAGTAAAGCCGTCCGCTCCAGAAGCTCTGTTGGACCTAAACCTAGATATGGCTATCTTCACTTCATCCGAGCCGACTGGACAGAATTGCGAATCTACATTATTCAGGTTGAAAGGTTTATTCTGCTTAACAGCTGTATTTAGTTAGTCATCGCCATTATAAGGTCTACAGAAATGCTTTTTCCAAATCCTCAGCATCGACCGCGACTCTACTACGATGTTCCCTTTTTCGTCTCCAGAGGCTTTAGTTCGCGGTTTGTGTCCGTGGGAGGTTTTTTTTTTTAACTTTCGGCAAAACTTCCGAATCTCATTCCTGGAGTAGCATATCGCAATTTTCTCGACCGCACGCTTCTCATGCTCCTGATTTTTCCAATAGAGAAGCCGATGTTCGTCTTCTGCTCGTTGACCTCGTGAACAGCTTTAGTCCTGCTATGCAGTGCCGCTTTGTGTGCATTTTGGCAATTTTGCCATTGGTCTGCGATACTTGATGCTGGCATCATAGGACCTTGCGATTGTAGAGTAGTGCCTTGCATCGATCTCAATGTGGTAAATCTTGTTGACGGTTGATTGATCAGGAGTTCTTCAATTCCCCTTGAGAATATCGAGATGTGGGAACCGCGTGCTAGCTACGATAAATGTTTCGCCCCGCCGCAAATTCGCTTAGCTTGAAGCCGTTGTCAGTGGTGGTGTCATGCAGGCTATACCATCCGACAGTACTACCAAAGATGCTTTTTCGTCCTTACTTTGCATTAAAATCACGGAGGACAATTTTGATATCATAGCTAGGGCACTGCTCGTAGGTCTTTTCCAAGAGCTCGTAGAAGCCGTCTTTAGTGTCGTCGTCTTTCTACTCTGTGGAGGCGTGCATGCATATAAGGCTAATGTTAGCAAATTTAGCCCTAATACGGATTGTTACGAGGCCCTTATTCACATGGCGATAACTCAAGACTTCTTGCCTAAGTCTGGCTCTAACAACAAATCGTCATCCAAATAGGCGCTGCTTTTGCCATCGATAACAATAGCCGTAGTAGATGTCGCAGTGTTTCATCCTCGTTTTGTTCGGCCCATTCCATTGCCATTTCTTGGAAGGACGCAACATCTGCTTTGCAGCAGTCCAGAACCTCCACTAGTTGTTCAGCTGCACATGGTTTATTAAAGGACTTAACATTGCACATGCGGAGCCGAAGTTCGTTGTCCTTGTTTCTTTTGCAGGGGTTGTCAACAGTAGATCTTTATCCAAGGCTTATTGTTGCTTCATAACCACATATTATTCTGTCATATGCGGCCTTAAAATCGCTAAAGACGTAGTGCGTATCGATTTGAACTCCTCGAGTTTTTTCTAGAGTCTGCCGTAGTGTGAATATCTGGTCGATTGTGGACCTTATGGGGCTAAGATCAAACTGGCATGGGCAATCGGATCCTTGTCACAACGCCTGACTGGTCTGATGCATTTAGTGCTGAAAGACATCACCAACAGTTTCTCCAATGAAGTTATTTAAGTATTCTGGGTAAACAACTTTCTTCTAAGAATTTCGAGCCCAAAACCTCCAAGGTGCCGACACTTCTGGCAGTGTTAGGGAGCTTTTCACTGATTTGGCTCCTCTCAATTTTCACGGATATGACAAGACCAATTATACTCAGCCTGGAGAAGAAGAAGAACAGCTGCTTTTACAACACTCGAAGGAATGGTTAGCCTCGGCTGCTCGAGAGCTATTCCTAGCAACGCAGCCTCTGCTCTAGATGCACTGCTGAGACCCAATCCTTGAAAAAGTGATTTTGGGAAATTTCGCATTGAAGTTTCATTAATCTTTCCGCCGACTCTCGTTTGAGTCTGACCTTATGGACAAGCTATTTGATGCAAAGACTTCAGAACTCTTGTTTCTGTGGCAATACGAAGTCGACTTTTTCAATCAGAATTGGATCTAATTCTAGATCAGGGATCGCATCTTCCCTTTTGCTTCCAAAATTAATTAATAATTTAGCGCTGGTGTCTTTGTGAAGCATGACAAGCTTTGACGTAACTACTTGTAAGGCAGGCTTGCGCCTATGTTCCAAGCAAAGACAGAAGCTACACTCTAGTTTGAGAATGAGAGACTTCTTTGAACAGGTGGAGGTTTTTCTGGGATTCCAGGTCACATTGGGATATCAAAAAATGACACTACCGATGCTAAGCAAGGCTGACAAGAGGCTTTCTCAAGACCTGAACTCGCGTTCAGAAGGATTGCGTCCTCCGTAGGGCTTTCATTAACGGTTAGGTCTATATTGCACACAATCGTAGGTGGCATACATTTTGAGATCGTAGTCAGACTAAATAAATGTTTTCGAACTTCTCTACAAGCCAACGGGATGCCTGTTATCCCTCGGCATCTTAACAAGTGACTACGTTTCCAGGCATCCTAATATTCTAGGCATAATTTAGACAACTTCCTGCAACCCTCGATAGTATATGTTATGTCGCAGTCTTTCACCCTTTTTCTAGCCGGTCAATTCTATCGTATAAGCGCAAAGTGGTTAGATTTGATTTTAAGCGATCTGGAATCTCTGCGAGGTCACGTCACCTCACTTTACCGAAAATCGTTTGCCTTTTTCGAATAGCATGACGCTCGTCAACAGTAACATCATTCGCATCAGAGGCTTTCGGTTGCCTCGTAACCATATGGATTTCTTCTTTGACTGCCAGGACTCAATAATCCATAACCTGGAGGGCTAGTCCTTTTTTGGTTCTTCTTGGAGACAAGAAGATCGCCATCAGTACCTTATATGGAGTCAATAGTTTCGCGGTGACCCAATTAGCGATCTATCACCAATATGTCTGCTTAAGAATATCAACCAACCGGTTCTAAAGCCCCTTTCAGACCTGGGCTTCGATTATGTTGCGATAGATGTGAACAAAGATCACCAGGTCAAGAGGCTGGCCTCAGTCAAAGCTGTTGATTCCATCTAATCCAACGTTGAGTCGTGGCTAGCCATTGCAATTTGGCTTACACATGCAGGGACTACCACGACGAGGTAAAACATCAAAGACTTGATTCGAACTTAAAACAATGCCCCGCTTTGGATGGTGGAAAAGCTTATAACGACGACAAGCAGGACCGCTCTGCTTCAAGTACTGTGCAACTTTCACCCACTAAAAACCACTTTAAGCCCTTTCATCTTGACACCATCCACTCCGGAACTGCTTTCACATCACTTCAGAGTGGTGTCGTTATATTTTTTAGGGGCCGGCTTTTTCATATTTATCTTCCTGTGCAGGTTTATTCTATCCTGCCGATGAGGCTTTTATCTGTGTTAAGGTATATTTGCGTCTATTAGCTCCCTCGTTTTAGCCCTGAGTGTGACTTCCACGAAGCAATAAATTTGAAACCAGGTCTAATCGCTCGTAAGCACCTTTTCGACCATTTTCTGGGCTGATGCTGCTTTCCAGCTCCCCTCGTTGAGCTTCCCACCTCCTGCAAACGAAAAAATTGTGGTTTGCATCGTCTACTGGAGAATTCCCGTACTGGAAGGCTAGACTGTTTGCTTTACCGATCTTGTGAAGAAGGGCGTAGAAATACCGTTTACTTCACCGCGTTTCCATCCATTTCATTAAGCCACGTCCTGCAACTGCCGTTTCGTGAGCTCCATTGCCTCCTCGATTGCCGTTTCCACTTTTTCTCATGAACGAACTTATTTTCTGCGACTACAAGGCGGGCTAATTCCGACACCGTTCGGTACGAACTCCGCGTCTTTACATTGTTAACCACAGCCATCTGTTTCCTATACTTTTCCTTTCGCAGTGCGTCTGCCCAGATCTCACAGCCATTTAGGTGAATGCTCTGTGTGATTGACATTAGTAGCCTTCCTTTGTTGGTCGTATGCCATAGTGACATTGCGACCTTGGACGCTCGATCTGATACAGGCTTTGTATGTTGCCAGAAGATGAGTTTCGTGTTGATAGTCAGTCACAAGTATTTCAGTGCTTTTGTGCTTCCTATGACTTCGTGGCCCGATTTAGAAGTTTAAGATGGTCAGGATCCTCTTCTTAGTCAGAAGGACTACCACAGTTTCTTTTTAAGTAGCTGGGTTAAGATCGTGTTTATCTATCCTGGAGTTCACCCGTCTCATAACCTATCCACTATCAAGCACCATGCGAAGTATGCCGTCGTATTAGATGTTCCAGAAGTCAGGCCCCAGGATCGATCCCTTTGCTGCTCTCGAAATGGTTTCCTTTCCTCGGCATCCGTGGTATCGTTGATCAACTGCCGGTCTTTGAGGTGATTCTTCAGCATCTGCAAGAGGTTTACTGGAATATTGAAAGTATGTTCAAGCGCATTCAGTATATAACTACACCTGATTGAGTTGAAGGCATTTGGCACATCCAGAGGTGCCAACAGTACTATTTTTTGGTGTCCCTTATGTGCGATCCTCACGTCTACAGGTCACCTGATCTTTGTACTGCCTCTGTGAGCATTTCAACATTTTTTCTACAAGTTTCCCTGTAGTGTCCAGCATGCTAAGTGGTCTATACGCAGCTGTTGAATCCGAATTTCCTTTGCCTTTGCTGATCAGCAGGAAGCGTTGCGTCTTCCAACTCCCGAGAAAGACTTCCTTCTCACGACAGCGGTTGTATATGTTGTATATGTTCAGTAGTAGCTGTGGACACGTTTGGGCAATCGCGTTCCGGTTTTGTAAGGTTTTCACCACTAAACTCAACTCTTCTTCTCTGCAAGCTGGAGTTTCCTGTCGTTGGGCCAGAGTCATGTCGGTGACATAGTGAGTTGGGAAAAGAGTGTCTAGAGTGCGTTTCATCTTTTCTTCACTTAGCGCAAGTTTGGTCGCTCGAGGGCGTAGTTTTTACATGACGTCCCCATAGGTCTCGGCGTAGATCTTCCAACTTCCATTTTTTGCTTGTATTGATGACCCTCTTGTGATCGGATCTTTTGATTCTGGATTCCGATAGAATATCTTCTGCTTCCCCTGGTGACTGTGCGTCTCAGCTGCAGGCATCTTCTCCGAAGTACCACTGGTCTTAGTCACGTCTCAGAAAGTCGGTTATTTTCCGCTCATTCATCGTGCAAGTTCCCACCATGTAGGTATAAAGCTGACGCAAATCTAGGCCATTGTGAAGAAGCTGGACGAATCCAAGGGCAAAAATCTGATCAACCTGCTTCCTAGTGGTAACACATAGAACGTTCTCTATGCAGATCATTGCAGATTCTATAAAGAGAGCTCGGTCTACTCGCTAAACTTTATTCGTGCACATTCCACCAATATATGGTACGATTTGGATCTTAGCGTAACGACTCATATCCACATCTTGGCACAGCCCTTAACTTTTCAAATATTTGTCAATTCCACTATCAAGCAAAAAACGATAACGACAACTTTCCTAGTAAATAACTTACAATGCACTGACAAATCCACGGATCTATAGAGCTTCATGAACGTCATCACCTGAGATGAGCCTTTATCGAATTTTCTTAGAGATTCGTCCAGTTTAAAGCTGTTTTAAGGCCTCAAAATCTCTCCTGAAAACTAATTCCAGACCACTCATTCGGGGGTCATCTCTCTCAAGCCCGGAATCAAAGTCAAGAAGACGCATTCTCCCCCCCGGCCGACCGTTCAACTGGTAATCACGTTCCAATCAATATTCTGGGCTCCTTTTTCCCAACTGTCAGTTAGAAGCTTGTTGTAACAAACGACCACGATTAGCCTCTGGAATTATTCACAATAACTTATTACCGGAGGCTTGAGACCTGTACACTTGAGACCTGCACAGAGGCAAATACCCGTAATAATAATTCGCCTCATTACAATAATAATTTTTCTTGAGCGTTTTACAAGCGATAAACCTACCACGATGGATAATTAATTTAATATTCGTCGTTGGCCATGTTTTTTACGGGTCTGACATTTATATCCATTGTTAGAGGCTGGCGGTCAGAGGAGACTCCGCAGAACCATGTCCAGAGTGCAGAGTGAACAAGAAATGTAATAAATTGTTTAGCAGCAGTATGAGTACCTAAGCCGGTCGGTCACTGGCTGAAGTTGGAGTACATGGTAGTCATAGTCAAGACCACCTGTGATTTGAATTTTTCGAAACCATCAGGTTCCATTGTGCTGGGATTTTGGAGGGGAAAAATTCCATTGCACAGGTTAATGGTGGTGCGCATGCGCATATGAACAGAACAAACCGCCCGGTTGTGCCTTATGCGCAGCAATACATTCTCTGTCTGTATTTATGGCACAGCTAAGACGTTGGCAGTACTCATTGAGCATATTGATTTCGTGGGGAGAATTTGTGCCACCAGCTGATTAATGGATGTGAAGACTGAAGATTACGAAGACCTGTCATCGTAAGGGGGGACTAAAGGAGGTGATTTCCTTGGCTGGATGAGGATGAACATTCGTTTCGATAGTTTGCTCTTCCCGGTTCTGCATTAGTGACGAATGACAAACGCTTGTTAGGAGGCGCTAAATTAAAGTTCATTAAAGATTCGCTGGAACTCAGATTATGCTTAAACGAATAATTGCGATTGTCATCTGCATAGCAAAGCACGATCCCTGCGTCCACTTCAATTTTTAGTTGCCTTCATTCAATGCTTAGTTGGGAATGTCGGGATCTCCAATGTTAAAGAGCAGCAGCTCAAGAGCCAACGTCAACGTCGACTCCTGACTCTGGGTAAATCTTTTTCACGTGAAAACTGTTCTCTCTACACCAAATACCTGGCTTTGACTGCTACGACAAACAAAGGCGGTTGCCATATTTGCGCGGATGGACATTTATTGTTTTGGCACGAGCGACCTATCAGCAAACACATCGTTCTTGGTCAAGTTGTTAAGCACTATTCATTTCATCTGTTTTTGCAGACTATTGCGATGAACCTTTTCCGAAAGTAGTGGAAGGCTGAAGGATTAACGATGAGTTTCAATCAACCTACAGCCTTCGGCTTATGTAGTTTTTTCTATTTTTCGTTTTTTCCGGTCGGCACCAAGAGTGCCTTCTTGGTGACAAAATCCATTCCTTGCCAAAAGCTCCCTCACAATGCCACAAAGACGGCAGCTCCTTCGACGTTTTCGAAGTTTGCAAACCATGGCGATACCCATATACTCGTACTTAGATTTGTTGAAGAAATGCTTGGTAGAGCATTTTAGCGCTAGATGGGCCAAGACAATCAGTTTCCACTTCTTGGTGAAGAGCACAACTTTAGTTCTGAGAGGGTTGCCCGAGAGCCCATTTCTAGTGCAACAATCTGCGATTTCGGCTAGGGCTGCCTGAACTTTGGATCAAGCAATTGCTGCACATAATCCGGCAGACAGCACAGCCATATTATACATCATCTGCATATGCCTAGAATAGTTAAAAGCGTTAGTCAGAGAGTCGATCGATATCCAAATAGCGGTGCAGACAGGACATCGCTCTAGATGTAACCACTGTCAATGCATATTGAAAGCAGTCAGCATACAGTTCACTAGCGTTACTCTCGTAGTCTGCAAGAGGCTCGATTTGTAGGACAGCGCCAGGCCTATAATATGAACTCACTTTAGAGTTAACAGTAGTTATACTATACTGCAACATAACAGGAAATGTGGCATTGTTGCTAGGCGACTTGAAGTCATTAAGGTCTAAAAGAGCAGATTTAGCGTCACCATCCATCGCCAAAAATGGCACCAAATACCAGCTATGGCAGGTAGTATTGCTTACTTTGCTGCTAGAAAGTGAATTTCAGGCATAAAACTGAGAGTATCTGGCTTCGAATCAATGTTGATTGCACCCGTTTAAAGGATTTTGGGGAGGATGGTAGTTTCACAGAAGTTTACCAAAGTGTTTCGATTTCATAGGATGTACTCTTCAAAATCTGATCTTCTGCTTCGATGTGAAAAAAAAATGTTGGTGTTCCTTTAAATCAGTCTTAAGTGCCTTGTTTAGAAGTTTTCTGATTTCCTTACCTAGTCCCCTAAGGAACGGGCGAACTGCAGATGTCATCAGTATTTTGAATAGGTGAAAGCCATGACAGCTTAAGTCTATGGGGCGTAATCGCACGAGAGATCCAACCGATGCGTCGATTAGCGCCCTTCGAGTAGTACAAGCACTACTTCCCGTGCCAGATACGAAATCGAGAATCACGAATTAACACTTTGGTGAAAGGCATATCTAATGCCTTTGCCATTCTGTGGGTCATGTGGGTTGAATTGCAATTCCACAGTGACCAGACCGACTGATACCATTGTCATCCCACGGTTACCAAGCCCAGCCGACCTGGCTCTCCACGCGATACCACGATACTCCCACAAGGGGGCCAACTACTAGCTCGCCGAGTTTCGCCACCTTGCGATCACTTCCAATGAGGTACCTTACAGCCCAGAGCTGGCAGCTCTTAGTCCCACGTTAAACTAATCTATGATTGCAACCAGCTAACTACCTATGCCGTCTACGACGGAAAATCTCATTTGCGAAGCTACAAACTCATTCAAATTTCGCTCTGTCAACCGGAACACCGCTAATATCACAGGCCACAGCATCATAGGTGATGCAAATGGCTTGCAAGTTCCTAGCATCTGCGTAGTTTGGACATACGCACAGAACAAGCAACCTGCCCAGTCCCACTCCCAGTCCCATTCCCAGTCCCACTCCTAGTCCCAATCCCAGTCCCACTCCTACTCCCACTCTTAGACCCACTCTTACACATCGGCGTACGCTAGTAGTTGCACAGACTTTTGAAAGACTTTACCTCCTTTAAGTATTATATTAAGGACGACACACGACATTAGATGCCTCTGTTAAGTCACTACCGACCTCAACGAAGCAGCAAGCATTCTCCGTCGCCAGTCTGCAAAAACGGACGAGCTTGGCATCTATGCCAAACCTAGACATGGCTCTATAAAAGTCATCCCTATTAAATGCTGCCATATACGGCCTTAAAATCGATGAAAAGATGGTAGGCATCGATTTGGCCTTGTTGAGTTTTTCCCAAAATCTGCCGCAGTGTGAAAATTTGGTCGATTGTGTACTTTTCTGGCCAGAAATCACACTAAGGACTGAAGCGAATAAAATCTGTAAATTTTAATACGGGCTATACTTCCAATGTGTAAAAATTGCAATCCCATTTTGTACCCAAATTAGCCTGCATATTCTCTAGTTTCAGTTTGTTATTGATTTTAGTTCGGTGCGGCTTAAAATATTTATAAAATATGAGTCAAGAGGAACGCCGTAAAAAGATCATCGACAAATGGCTCGAAAATACTTCGCGTCCAAACCATTTAAACATAGCACGCAGTACAGTGGATTCTGTTATTGAACGATATTTGGAGACGTTGCCAGTTAAGGGAAAACAGAAAAGTGGAGATAAAAGTGGAGCACATGATACAAATTTGGACAGGAAAATAGTGGGTACCATTGTAAGAAAACGGACTCTGTCATCCAGAGATGTTTCTCGGAAATGCAATACCAACCAAACCATGGTACAAAGATCTAAAAAACGCAGCGGTCTAAAAACACGAAAAAAACAAAAAATACCAAAAGTTACTGAAAAGCAAAACAAAGTCATAGAAATACGAGCCCGAAAGCTATACGAGTTGATCGGCAACAAGAAACCGTGCTTGGTTTTGGATGACGAAACGTATGTCAAAGCCGAATTTGCTACTCTTCCAGGTGCGCAGTTTTACAACTCGTTTGAAGCTGAGATTCTTCCTCAATCAACAACATCGATTGGGATGGAAAAATTCGGGTCAAAATATCTCGTTTGGCAGGCCATTTGCCAATGCTGACACAGAAGCTCATCGTTTATTACAACAGATTTAGCTTCAGCTCACTATGCTCATGCGACGTTGAGCTTTCTTGTTGCTAAAAATGTCGACTTTGTCCCAAAAGACATGAATCCACCCAATGTTCCAGAGTGACATCCCATTGAAAGGTATTGGGCTTTGGTCAAAGCTGAATTGAGGAAAAGTGAGCAGTGTGCAAAGGACGTAAAAGATTTTAGTGCTAAATGGAAAAGAGCGTCCAAAAAGATCACGGATGTAACTGTCACCAACTGAAGTTTCCAAATTTTATTCGTTTCAGTCCTTAGTAATTTCGTTTCGAATCACACACAATGCTAGTGGCTGTATTACGAACGTTTTCGCTTCCATTTGCTGTAAGGCTTATTCCTGATTTTTAGCGCATTTAAAACTTCCGCAGCAAACCAAGGGAAGTTCTTATTGCGAACAAAAACAGTCTTAACAGGCACAAAATCTTCATAGAGTTGGGCAACACATAACTGAAAACGATTAATTTGTTCATTTGGATCTGGGCTCTGTCTACAAAGAAACCAGGGAGTCGTTGTTTGTGCTGCAACTTGCAGAGCATTGATGTTAATAGATTTAAAATCTTTAAAGGTCGTAGACTTATTGATATGAGAAAAATTAATATCGTACGTGCAAAGCAACATACGAGTATCATGGTCAGAAACACCACCCAGGCAAATTTGGTCAAATAGAAGAATTGCTGATTGATCTGAAACAAGCCCAACATCAAGAAGACTCAGTGGTGCATCTGTACGAAAACAAGTTGGATAGGACGTGTTAACAACATAAAGACCACTCGACGAGGCATGATCCACCAATTGGCGCGACCGAGAATCGTTGTTTAATAAGTTGGCATTAAAATCTCCTAATACAATAATATTTACATATCTGGGTGAAAACTTTGACAGAGCAGAAAAAAATGGTTCACATGAAAATCTCCGGTTAGGGTTATAACAACAAGAAACCAAACATTTAGCACTTCCATCATGAACCTCAGCAATAATGTTTTCAACATCAGTGTCGACAGATTTTACTAACACATCACATTTTAAAGACGACTTGCAATAAATTGCCACTCCTCCGCCCCTTGTAGAGGTTATTCTGTCGTTGCGATATAATTCGTAACCCTCAATATCGTACACAAAGCTTTCAGACTTGGGTTTAAACCAAGTTTCGTTAACACAGATCACATCTATGCTTGAATTTGTAAACAAATAGCGAAAGTAGTCTCGCCTACACTGGTTAAGACTTCGAGCGTTTATATGACATACATTGAAACCATTTTTGTAACTCGACAGAACATTTAACAGACACAAAGTTGATCTAGCACTCACACCGTGGCTATGATTAAAAATACTGTTGTTGCTAACCATTCTCAATTAACCTACCGCAAACAGCACCACAATCTATTAGACACATTTCCACATCCTCATGCCACATAGGCCACATGCAGCTGAACATTTAACAGAGGCCCTTGACATTAATCATGTGGATATCACCACCACCCTGGCTAGGATGGTGATTGCTAAAGTGAACAAAAGCACCGTTTATTCGCGTGCGGATTTGTCTTACGTGAGCGAGTGTCCTTCAACATTTCGCATCAATGTTAAATTCACTAACATAAGCCTACTATGTGCTCTTGCCCAAACGGAAAACAAGCACGATCCCAGCAAAGAATGTTTCTACGAGCAATTTCCTAAGTATGACCAAGATAGCAAAGGAGTACCTTATTGGTATGACAGTTGATAAGCATGGCCAACGCGACAGCACGTCTGGCAACGGACTTATTCTTATCAACTTTGCGGCGGGGTCAAATGTCACTACAGCAAGTACATTGTACCCTCATCGCAATATACACACGGGATAATGATTTGCGATCGACCGACGCCCGAAACTTCCGGGCAACCAACATCGACTCGGGTCACCACTTTTTGCAGCCAAGTTACGAATGTGAATCTCCCAAGTGGCACAACAAAGAAGAACTACTGTGAGAAGATATAGTGTAGAAAAGCTACAATTACTGGATACCTCCAGTATCTTTGCCGAACGCGTATCCCGAAATCCCTCAACAACTGGCATGCAGCCAGCATAAAGTACCAAGGAGACCTTGTAATAAAGTCACAGTCTGTCCTGAGGATATATAAAAACTATTTCTGCAGATAGTACAACGGCGACGAAGGAGAATATCCCGCAGTCAAACAGAATTCAACTAAGACGATGATAGACAAAACTTCCAACCACCTTAACCCAACAAAGCTGCTGGACCTGACGTTTTACCGGCAGAGGTATTCAAAGTGCCATTGTGGAAAGAATACACCAACTCATTTCTCAGATCTGTTCAGAAGAGTGTATGCCGGAAGAATGGCATCTCAGCATCGTTTACCCATCCAACAAAAGAGGAGACCACCCCAAACTCGTCAGCCATAGAGGGTTAAGTCTTCTTAACATCGCAAACAAGATCTTATCTGCCACAATCTGATCGGCCCCTTTTCAGGACTGAAACGAATAAAATTTGTAAACTTCAAAGTAAAAAAAAAAAATGTTTTTCACAATTCATGTTAATTTTTTTTATTTGCTTTAAAACTCTGTTTTTATTAAATTCATTCACAATCACAAAAAATAAAAAAAATTATTTAGGTTCCCATCTTTCCTCAACTTCTTTCGAATGTCCTTCATAAAGTTGGTGACAGTTACATCCGTGATCTTTCTGGACGCTCTTTTCCATTTAGCACTAAAATCTTTTACGTCCTTTGCACACTGCTCACTTTTCCTCAATTTAGCTTTGACCAAAGCCCAATACCTTTCAATGGGATGTTACTGTGGAACATTGGGTGGATTCATGTCTTTTGGGACAAAGTCGACATTTTTAGCAACAAGAAAGCTTAGAAGAGTATATGCCGGAAGTATGCTGAAGCTAAATCTGGCCAAAATAATGTTGAACCCTCGTGTTTGTTTAAGAAAGGAATCATCGGTTTTTTTAGGCACTCGTTAATGTACACTTCTCCGTTAATTGTTCCCGTTGTAATAAACGATGAGCTTCTGTGTCCACATTGGCAAATGGCCAGCCAAACGAGATATTTTGACCCGATTTTTTCCATCCCAATCGATGTTGTTGAATGTGGAAGAATCTCAGCTTCAAACGAGTTGTAAAACTGCGCACCTGGAAGAGTAGTAAATTCGGCTTTGACATAAGTCTCGTCATCCAAAAGCACGGTTTCTTGTTGCCGATCAACTCGTATAGCTTTCGGTCTCGTATTTCTATGACTTTGTTTTGCTTTTCAGTAACTTTTGGTATTTTTTGTTTTTTTCGTGTTTTTAGACCGCTGCGTTTTTTAGATCTTTGTACCATTGTTTGTTTGGTATTGCATTTCCGAGCAACATCTCCGGATGACATAGTCCGGTTTCTTACTATGGTACCCACTATTTTCCTGTCCAAATTTGTATCATGTGCTCCACTTTTAGCTCCACTTTTCTGTTTTGGCTTAACTTAACTTAACGTCTCCAAATATCGTTTAATAACAGAATCCACTGTACTGCGTGCTATGTTTAAATGGTTTGGACGCGAAGTATTTTCGAGCCATTTGTCGATGATCTTTTTACGGCGTTCCTCTTGACTTATATTTTATAAATATTTTAAGCCGCACCGAACTAAAATCAATAACAAACTGAAACTAGAGAATATACAGGCTAATTTGGGTACAAAATGGGATTGCAATTTTTACACATTGGAAGAATAGCCCGTATTAAAATGTACAGATTTTATTCGTTTCAATCCTTATTCCTCTAAATTTAGTATGTCTTTGCCCCCAAAGGAACTGTGGAGGAGCCTTCGGCAAATTGGTGTTAGCAAAGGAGGGAATGATAACTGTTCGTTAAATTCAAATGAGCTATATGCGCAATGGCTGATGGTATGTTTGATTTTCATCCGAACACCTTTACATCAGTGCAAAGGCAAGCCGATTTTGAGGTAACAACTGAGACTGATGTAATTTCAATTATTACCTCCATTAAGTCAAATGCAATCGGTGAAGATGGTATACCAGTCAAATTTCTAAAAATAATTTTACCCAGTATTGTAAGCCATATAACTCATATAATTAATTCGTGTATTATGACATCTACCTTTCCCCAGGCTTGGAAATATGCACGGGTTATTCCGATTGCCAAAAAATCGAACGCAAGTTCTGTCAACGATTTTAGGCCAATAAGCATTCTCCCATGCCTATCAGAAGTATTTGAGAGAGTCTTACCCCGCCAGATCAAATGCCACTTATCCTTCAACTCTCTATTGACTTCTTCTCAGTCAGGCTTTCGAGAAGGGCATAGTTGTCAGTCGGCAATGGGGAAGATTTTGGATGATGTAAGATGATGCAAGACTATGATAAAGGGCTCGTGACATTACTTTGCTTTCTCGATTTTTCAAAAGCTTTTGACAAAGTGAATCACAACATTCTTTTATGGCAGCTTAAACACCTTTTCGGGTTTGGCGAAAGAGCTGTTAAACTTTTGCAAAGCTACTTGTCGAACCGATTTCAAAGGGTCGTTGTTGGTGGAAGGATTTCCTCTGTTTTACCCTTATTACAAGGTGTTCCTCAAGGTTCCATCCTTGGACCGATTTCATTTTCCATGTTTGTCAACGATTTGCCATTGGTATGTGTGCACACTCGTATGCATATGTACGCTGATGACGTTCAATTGTACATGTCTATGCCTATGAATCGGCTTGACGAATTAGTTTTTTATTTAAAAATGACTGGGCAGACAAACACGGGCTGCTGCTAAATCCTTCTAAGTGTCAGGTTCTACCCATTTCAAAAAGCAATTTCGAACTGAGTCTGGTGCCAAATATATGCATATCGGAATCGAAATTGGCGATAGTGGAGTCGGCTACTAGCCTTGGGTTCGTAATAAACCCCAATCTGTCCTACAACAACCACATAAACTGTGGTTGGCTGCAAACTTCACACCCTTTGAAACTCGACGGAAGCTCGTCCAAGCCCTTATACTTCCCATAATAACATATGCCGATGTTGTTTTTAGTAGTATGGATTCGTTGTCTTAAAACTTACCAAAATTTAAATATCTCAACTCATCAAGGTTGTTTTTCGTTCACGCCGTGAGGTTATGGAACTCAAGGGTATTAGCAATGCCGCAAGCTTTAAAACTTCAATATTTAGGCATTTTTCTACTCAGCAACAATAAAGATTCATGTATATTTATCTCCTCTTTCTCTTACTTCTTTTGTTCTTTTTTTTTTGTCTAATCGTTCGTATAAATTATATTTTAAAAATGCTAACCTTGCTTATTTCAGTAATCTTATGAATTATTTTCACTTTTGAAATCTTACATATCTTTAATTTAAACACCTAGTGTAATGGAAGTTCTTATTTTAAATATCAAGCCTAAGTACTATAAGAGACCTATGTCTTAATGTACATACCATGTTATCTAATAATAATAATAACTTAATATTAAGGGTCCAAACATTCCACATACATATCCGAACGTTTTATCCTTCTTTCAATTGCGGATATCGTGAACATCATTCTGATCCGTGCGTGGATGTCGTTTCGAAACTTTTTTCTAGCAAAGATAGCTCGATGCACATCGCCCACTTGGAGGGCTATGTTTTTGATCTAAGCCCCTAGAACAAGGATCCGGATGCCCCGATGCCTGTAAACCTCTTCGAGAGTGAGAGCGCGGCCGCTGCGGCCACCATCTCTTTTTGCAACCTATGCCTCGGTGATTAGAAAGCTATCCAGTAGGCACCACGTGGAGGTGAGGATGCGGTCTTGTACGAAAGACATATTCCTTTAAAACCGAATATGGTTTTGGAAGTGCGTTCCATGAAGTGAATACCAAGGGCAGGCATGTAGATCTATCAGAACAAATCTGCTACAATATTTTTCCAATTTTCCAATTTAGGATGACTGCCTTTGAAGTTTCCTCTGATATTCGTCCTAAGGACTGATTATATTACAAGATTCTGGAGTTAATGTTTTTGTAACAAGGATCCTGTGAATACAGTTACCACTTACATTTTTCTCATTGTAACATGTTTTCATTCTTTCGCCATTTCACCTCAGCTAGTGAGAATCGAATGATCTATAATCTTCGCTCTGTCACTCACCATCTACCCTGATGAATCAAATCCAAATCCTACAAATGGATCTGATTGTGTTCAGCAGCTCCGACGAGGACCCATAGCCCCTATAATAAAACCAAAAGGGTAAACTAAGAAACCTGCAACCCCTAAGAGAAATGAACCCCAAACAAAAACACTACGCGGCAAATGCCAAAGGACTCTGTCAAACTTAAAAAAAAAAAAACTCAAAACAACAAAAATGAATCCAAAGCGAAAACAAAAGAACGTCTCAAGTGGAATACACACGAAAATTCACAAGGATAATAGCCCAAGTAATGAGTTGCATGGATGAAAAATCTCCTTCTTTCACTTGGTTGGTTATTTTGCAAAAAAAAAAAATCGAAAAACTACAAAAAAACAGCAACAAATGAGAGAGCAAAAAAAAACGGTGTGCTTTCATCCTTCCATCCGTTTTAAGCACACCACACCCCTTTTTTTCTCTTCTTTATTATTACTCGTAGTCCATGCCGAAGAGGGAGCAAAATCCTTTGTTTTATCCAGGACTACCGAAAATTACACGCTATTACCCGGTTGCGGGATATGAATGCACGTACATACTCGTATATCCACGACAGACTACCTACTCAACTCTGGGGAAAGGATTTACAATTTAACCGAAAAATATGCGAGGCTGTAACGTGTGACACAATGGCACATGAGTCCTTGGGTATTTAAATCTTTTTAACTTCTTTTTTTTTTTTTTCCTCATTTTTCCAATCCTTTGCGAGTAGTTTTGTTCTTTTTCGCCATGTCCTTGTGATTTGTAGTTTGGATGAGGTTTTGCATTTTGAAAATGCTTATTATTGCAGGACCTAGTCGTTCTTTGTCATGCGAAGAAAGGTAGTTACTATTATGTGTGAAAGATCGTTGAAGATGGATCACTTGAATGTGAATTGTGGACAACTTTTGGGACTCCAGGTCATGTTGAAACTGCCTCCTTTGAGTCGAAATCAATCTGAGAGTTCTGCTAACAATTTCAAGAAAATTTTCGCCAGCTGTTACTCTATATAGAGGAATTAATGGTGACATCATTACAAAGGCTTCACCCGATGATATTGTCAACAAGAACAATACCGTACAGAGCAACACCTGTTACGACCTACATAGCGAACCATTCACGAAAAACATGTGCGTTTCCAATTAAAAATGGATTGCACCTGTGAAACTGAGTATAAAAGGTCGGAACTACCTTCAGCCTTCTCCAGTAGAATCAAAAATGCTATTCATACGATTGGCTTTTACCATTTTCATCTTAATTTACTCAACTGTCAACAGTCATCCTGCATTCAACCAAGCGAACATAGATATTGCTTCAAGATCCAGGCTAATTAGAAATCTGTTAAGACCTCAGCATGCATCGAATGTCGACTCCAAAAAGGAGCCTGGCTTGGAATTAAATAGCAATAAAACTGATCCACTACCAGTGAAAGCAGATTTGAACGCAACTCAACGGCCAACGACTGCTGACCACAATCCTGGGGTAAATCTTAACTCCAGCTCAGTGCAAATAGAATCGAAACCGAACTCAAAACCAAACCCCGGGCCAAGTAATTCTGAATCCAATCTAACCCCAACCGATTTAATAGTGAAGCCTGAGAAAAATTCAACTTCCAGTACTGGGCCTTCAAATTTGATATCAGATTCTGGATCTATTGAAGACATCAGTGATAATCACGAAGACAGTCACCATCACGATCATGATAATCAAAATTCGAATAATGGCAAACCAAATTCTACATCGAGCTCCAAGCCAAATCAGAAACCAAACCACAAACCGCACAAACCGCACAACAAGCCTAATAACCTTCTTAACCCTAATTCAAACCCCGAACTCAAGCCTCTGAGTCCCACCCTAGGTTCTACATCCAATGTCGCTCCTAGTTCCTATCTCAGCTCCACTCCCAGTCCCACTCCTAGTCCCACTCCTAGTCCCACTCCCAGTCCCACTCCCAGTCCCAATCCCAGTCCCACTCCCAGTCCCACTCCCAGTCCCACTCCCAGTCCCACTCCCAGTCCCACTCCCACTCCCACTCCCAGTCCCACTCCCAGTCCCACTCCCAGTCCCACTCCCAATCCCACTCCCAGTCCCACTCCCAGTCCCACTACCAGTCCCACTCCCAGTCCGACTCCTACTCCCACTCCTACTCCCACTCTTAGACCCACTCCTAGTCCTACTCCCAGTCCCATTCCCAGTCCCATTCCTACTCCTACTCCTACTCCCACTACTAGCCCAAATCCAAATCCTGATTCACACTCAAGCTCCTGTCCGAATCCGACAAACTTAAAGCCAAATCCCGATCTAAGGCCGATTCCAAATCCATATCCAACACCGGTTTCAAAACCGACTCCTCATCCTGATCTTAGACCACCTCCAACTCCAAGACCGATTCCCAAACCAAACACAGATTTAGGGCAACATTCGAGCCAAGATCACCATCATGGCTGTAACCACCAAGCTTCACCAAGCAATCAAAATTTATTACCAGCTCTGATCGGGAATCAAGCCTGTCCCGGACAGCTTTCAACAGGAAACTGGCTATCGGATTTGGTCCTGTTCCTAGACAAAAGCCTGAATCTATAGGATGCTCCTAGCATCTGGATATCTGTTGTGCAATAAATATCTGTAAAACCACATTCTGCATTTTATTTTGAAAAATTTCGTTAGGCCCTTTTAACTCCGTGAGTACCGTTCCTGAACATTTTAGTGAAAGCCTCACCAAGACTGGCTTAGAGGTTTGGTAGAGATGGCACTTTCAGGAGCCCCGCGTCAACCCCGGACAGCTTTATTATAATTAAATTCAAGAAAAATCTAAATTCGGAACTCAACGTACGAGTACTTACCAACTTAGGTCTTTGGACCTATTATGTCCGTGAGGTTCTCCTTGCGGGGCATAGGGCCTCCGCTACACCTGCGCGCCATCGTGTATGGTTTCTGGAGATGTAACTCAGTTCTCTCCAACTCTTCCCTAGTTGCACTTCTAGGTCGGTCCACTGCCTCTCTGCGTGAGAGGGTTCCATTACATCACATCACTCTCAATGCACTCGTGACCTTTACGAAGCGTGTGCCCTTACGTCTTCGTATGATAGAGTCAATCGGTTTCTGACCTGCTTTCGCATGGAGTTCACCATTATGGATACAGTTGGGCCAGAAAATCCTCAAGATGTTGCGCAGACATCTATTCACGAATGTTTGCAGATTTCTTGTGATAGCGGGTGTGACTTTCCAAGTGCTGCACCCATAAGGAAGCTCGGATTTCAACATTGGAGCGGAACACTCGTAGCTTGGTCTTTAGGCTGATAAAGTAGGTTCTACATACTTTATACAGCATCCCGAACGCAAAATTTGTTTTCCCGATTCGGTTGATTACATCTAGTTCGGTCCCGCCATCAGTAGAGACAACACTCCCAAGATATTAAAAGTTCTCGACCATCTCTACTCGTTAGATGATCTCTACCTGGTTAGATGAGGAAGTTCCAAGGCTGATCCTTTTAGTTTTTGCCATATTGGGCTTTAGCCTTCTCTCTCCACCCATGTTGTCATTTGATGGAGATCCATGATCCTATGAGAGTGTTGGAGACTACGACATCTCCAAAGCAAAGTACTGGAGGAAGCCGACAAGTCCAATGAGTACTTAATGCAGCGACCAGTGACAACAATGCCCAAATGTCAAAATGCAATCCATGGTCTCTGGCGGATGCTAAATTTTCTTCTTCCTTAACCCTCTTTGCCTCTTGCCCGTTTCGAGGGTCGCCTAAGATACACCCTCTTCAACTTATCCGCGAGGATGTCTATTGGGATCGTTCCAGCTAAAACGCAGGCTGCATCATCGGAGATTGTGCGGAATCCGCTGATCACTCTGATTGCACAGAGCCTGTGAGCTGATGATAACTCTCTCCTACACTCGTTTGTCGCCAGTGCACCCGCCCATATAGGAGTAGCGTATAGGAGTACCGAGCTCACCACTCTGGTCAGCAAGATCCTTCGGGCGTATCTAGGTCCGCCGATGTTCGGTAGCATTCGAGAGAGTGCCGCCTGCATCAGCGATGCTTTCTTGCTAGCGTACTCGACGTGAGTTTTGAAGCGCAACCGATTGTCGATCAAGACGATATGGTACCTTAAGGATTCTTTGGATCCAATTGTTTGGTCTCCGATGTGGAAGTTCGCGTATTCCACCGCCGTGAGGTTGGTTATTAGGACAGCTTCAGTCTTGTGTGCATCTAGTTCCAGATCCATTGACTAAAGCCATTCCTTTATCTTTACAACTGCCTCGTCTGTGGCAGACTCCGCCTTGCGAATGTGCTTGGCTACTGTACTGTACTGTACTCGCAAGACTCCGTCGTACATAATGTTCCATAGGAGAGGTCCAAGGACCGACCCTTGCGGGATTCCCGCGGATACACTGTAGTGCTTAGCACCATCATCCGTATGATACCTTAACCTCCTGTTACTGAAGTAGTCCGTGACTATCCTCAGGAGATAGTATGGTGTATCCATCCGAATAAACGACCAGCTCGCCGAGTTGAATGCGTTTTTTTACGTCGAGCGTTACTACTGCGCAGTATTTTTTTGTCCCCCATTTCTATCTTTTCCTTTGTACGAGTATTGTTTCAGTTGCTGTAACCGCCTTTATTGCATCGATGGTAGAACAAGATTTTCTGTAGCCGTACTGGTGATCTGACAGCGCTCCATTTTTCTCCGCCACCGCAAGCACTCTGTTTTATAGTATACGCTCTAGGATCTTACCTAGAGTATCAAGCAGACATATTGGGCAACACGATGATGGTTCTCCGGGTGGCTTATTGCCCTTTGGAAGCAGCACTGAGTTTTGCAGTTTCCATGGTGTTGGGAATATCCCCTCCTCTAGACACCTTTGCATCGTCGCTAAGAAGATGTCCGGTCTCGACTTAATAGCCATCTTTAATGCCTTATTCGGGATACCACCCGGTCCAGGTGCTTTGATGTCTCCAATTTTTTTGCATGCAGCAAGAAGTTCTTCCGATGTGAGGACCGTTCTCCTCCGTTGATCTCCCTTGTGATGGTGACAATAGTAGTCGGTCTATGCGGGAATAGATGCTCTACTCTAGTCCTTAACATTGCAGGGCAGGTTAGTTGTGGGGACCTATTGCCTTCAAGCTTCTTCATCACCACTCTATACGCTAAGCCCCAGGGGTGTAGGTTAGCCTCATCGCAGAGCTGTCTAAAACTCCTTGACTTACTCTCTTTAATGGCACTTTCCAGTTCCCGTCCCGCCAGTTTAAAGTTGGTTAGCCGTTCTTGGAGATCTTGTCCTCCTCTGGATATCTGAGATCTTCGTCGTGCTTGTAGACTCTTCACTCTGAGCCGTTTAATCTCGTCAGTTCACCAGTAGCAGGGCTCGCCTCTTTTACTGACAGATCTTCTGGGCAATGGTCTGGATTAGCTGATGAGAAAGGGCTTCAGCTGATCCATTGTTCGTTGTGGCGGTGGTGTTTAGCATTTTCTTGAACATATCTTTGTCAAGCAGCGTGTCCTTCCACTTTGGCCCTCTTAGGGAGGGACATAGTCTGCGTTTCTCTTTGCCGACATTAAATAAGACAGCTTGGTGATCACTATGGGTATATTCTTCACTGACTCGCCATTTCGTTTTCCGCAGGAGTGAGTTGCTCATGTATGTGATGTCGATGATTGACCCTCTGCCTGCCTTTCGGAACGTATCCGCTGCACCTTCGTTGGCCAGACTTATATCCTCGTGAGTGTTTTCCTCGTGCGTCAGCTACAATGTCGTCCAACAGCTCCATATAATCCGTCAGTGATAGACTGGGGGGCGCATAACAACTGTAAAAATGTACAGCATTTATCTTAGCAGGTACGAAGTGGTCTTAATGATGGCCGACTGACTGCAGGGCATGGTTTCCACAGGTCCTTATCGCAGCCTTTTTGTGCTGTCATCTGTCCAGCCGCTTCCGTCTATGGGTTTATACGGTTCGCTTATTAGGCCTACGTCGATTCTTCTCTCGCTTACTGTTTGAGCCAGAAGGTCCTGCGCGACTGCGCAGTGGTTTAGATTTATCTGGACACCATTCATCATATTAGTTTGGCCAGTGCCTTCTTGAGTACGGGGCACTTGCTGCTACCAGCCACGTGTCCAGCGTTTTCTGGCGTAACCATCTTATACCAGAAGCATAATGCGTCCTCTTTGCATTTTTTGGCTATGTGACCTTCTTCTCCACAGTTTCTGCACTGTATTGGTGCGGCGTATGGCCAAACTCCAGACTCCTGAAGCATTTGGTGACTGCGTTTCAAACATGAATACGGCACTTTACCAAGCCGACTTTGATTTTAAGGGATTCCAGCAATTTGTTCGCCATCTCTACCGTAGCCCTTCCCAAGACTGAGCACATTTCCTTCGGCAACTCCAATGTTGTACTGCGCTTTGATTCCATCGCAGATGTCTCTAATGGTGGTGACTTCATCCAGGTCTTTGAATGCTATCGTGGATCTCTGGACTAAAGTGCGGATTTCCGCCTCAGCCCCAAGATTTTCACCGATATTACTCCTGAATTCCTAGGTTCTATCACCAGATTCGCGGAGCTGGAACAACAGGTCTCCTTTCTACGTTCTCCTAATCTTCGTAACCGATTTACCCGGGTTATGGAGTTTGGGATCCCCTTTGACCCTGTGAAGTATTTCGGCGTATGAAAGTTCGCTCTTGCTTGCCACCACGATTGCGTCAGGTCGCGCTTTTGTTCTTTGCTCGCCTTCCTAGCGGTTATTTGACTATTTAGGGCCTGCTCATTCATTGTCGATTTGGCGGGCTTCTTGGGGTGGGCCTTCTTGCTCTTTCCGGCATTGCTTTGTTTTTGGGGCACCACTTCACCACGTGATGCCTTGTTCGCTTCGACTATGGGCGGCGACTTCGGCCGGCGTTTCAAGCTCGGCAACTCTATAGACTCTAGCTTTCGTTTGGGCCACGAAATCACCTTTAGCCATGGGGATGTTTGGGAAGTGTTGTTTTTGCTGATAACTTCCTTGGGCTTGTTATCACGTATCTCATTCGCCAAAAGCTCATAGAGCGTTTTGATGCTTTCTATTGCATCCCGCGTTAGTTGGTGAATTGATCGCAGCAGCATCCATATATTCTTTGCGGCGCCGCCGGAGATCTTCTCACCATCGAGCTCTTCCGGAATGGGTTCTCTCCGTGAATCTCATTGCCCTGGTTTTGTTAGTTTTGATTATTTGGATTAATTTCTTTTGGGTCCCGACTCAAAGCCGCTGGCAATGCTCGGGTGCATAGTCACCCAGCGATCCCATGGTTATCTATGCATGCAGTGAAGCCATGCGAGGGTTGACACAGACTCTTATGGGGTTATATGCCAGAGCCGGATCGGTGCTAACCAGGGATGTTATACCACCAACATAATGCCAGGGTTTTAGCAGCATTAGCCTGAAAGCCATTTCAATAGAATTTCACTTCTGCTTACTCAGGTAACAGAATACTGCAAACGTCAGCCCACATGTCAGTCATTCTAAGAACTTTGTTTCCAGTATACCGTAATTACGACCTTACGGAGCTCAGTCGCAATGCCTGAGAGGCAGTAATGAATGAAGAATGTCCACTGGTAGGTACCAATGGAGCTATGGTTTCCCACGGTGCCACCCCTTTACCAGAGAGCTAGAAGATGGGTCAGCACATATTTGAAGACGGTGCCGACTCGTCTTGTCGCAGAAAGTTCTCAGGGGTTCCTGTAGTAGTTCCAGTAGCCTGAGCTTAGCCTTGGGAGCCTTGGGTGTGCGTGTGTATGTGTGTGTACAACGAATCAACCAGAACAGCCAATTATCTTGCGGGGCGCTTAGAGTTACTGCAACAGGACATAACCGAAGCGAAAGCATTTCATAAGACTCTTATCACGTCCATCGTAGAGGAAGATGTCGAAACCGTCGAAGAAATTTATGAAAAACTGTGCGAGTTGTATGTGATTTACCGTGGGGACCTGCTCAATGCAGCCGAAAAGGTCAAATGAGGTGACAAGAAGGATCCAAAACCATTCTCAAGTACAAATCTAGTGTGTTAGGAGAAGCTCAGAAACTTTTAGCTCACCTTAGTATAGATAATAGTATAAATGTAACCAAACTAATTTCCGAGAGCCATGATAACCTACACTGTTCGATGGATAACAGCATAACCACCACAAAATCAGCTCTTCAATCTCTGCAGTCTAAAATAACTAAATTATCAGATTCTGATAAGTCTCACTACACAAACGCGTTACCAGCGATTCAGTCAACTTCAATTCAGTTGGGAAAAATTATGTCAACGTTGACTGACCAATCCACTCTTCTACATCTCAAGCATGCTGAACATACCGAAAACATCGGATCCATCCAACATGACCTCAATTTTCTAAGTGAGGAAGCTGCATCCACTAGATCAACCACAATGCAGATATTGGAGGAATTACAGCACATCTCTAGTAAGCCGGACGCACCTCCATCTGCAGTAAGCCCGTGTAACCAATCCTTACACGACGAGCTATATACATTACCCTCAACCACTTCAGCCCCAACTCATTCAATAACCATTACCACCGAAGCCCCCGTTCAACCCACTTCGATAAATACAACTTCGATCACCAATTCCGTCCCAAGACCATAGCCAACAATTAGGGCTCTTGGGACATCCTGGACTCTCCCTGAACGGACCAACAGAATTCAAAAATTAAATAAAAACCGAAGCTATCTACTTTCTATCTGCAAGGTGCCCGACTTCACGCAAGCCAAGACCTTTTTAGGAAGAAATTTGGTATACAAGACATCAAGTGTAAACAAGTTGGCAAAATGAAGAGCAAAAACGGCATGTGTTTTGAAATACGTATACCCACCAAATAATACGATTGGATGTTCAAATCTTCGGACGGCATACCAATCTCGTAAAAGATGGTCATCATCCAACGGAAGGATATGGTATATAATAAGTTTGCTAATAAAAGAAAAGATAGCACCCACAATTCTGCCCTATCCCATCAACATCCCGACCAAAACTGGTCATTTAAGAACCAAATCTTTCCAAGATTCTCCTCGCTCCTACCCCCCTTTGCTCCATCCAAAAATAACACCAGAGTCGCGACACCAAATCCTCTCGCTCCCCTCACCAAATCTTTAAAGCCGCCTCAAAATAGAGTTTTATTTAACCTTGCTCCTCCGATTTCTACCCAAGTTCCAACTAACGTTGCCCCATCAGTCAAATATCCTAATTTTATCAGCTCCCATATACTAAACCCAACCACCTCTTCCTCATCTTCATCTACCAATCCCCCTGATCCAACCCCCCTCACTAGTCAAGATTCTAGTTCCGGGGTGCTTGAACAACCTGTCCCTTCTTCATCCGTTCGTTCTCTTAATTCGCCTGCCCTTGATTCTTACCCGAAATACCTTGACCCACTCCTTCCACCAACTGTCAAACTCACTAAAAAATTTTCTGATATGAATGATGACAGTCGTTACGTAGTATCTCGGTTGTGAGACCGCCGCATTTATGAAAATGTTCGGCTCTACCTTGCCTACTTGCACGACAAACCCAACTCTGTTTGCATTGATGGCATAACCAAAACCAACATTATGGTTTCGATTCAACGAGAAGGTCTTCCTATTAAGCCAGCTGAATTGATGCAAATTTTCGTTCGCTACCATGAGAGTTTCGACATTTCTTCCGATGAAGTTCATAATGATCTTTCCACGCTGTCTTCGCATGTCAGCTCTAAACGTCTCTCCCACTTGCAAAGAACTCGTTCAAATTTTAAAAACTATTACAGTTCCTAACAAACTAAATCCTGTATCCTCCAGTCCACAATGCCCTTAGGTACTTTGTTGTTACATTCACCCATTCCAACCAATTGAGTCTTATCGACCTGTAGTTCACGCAGTGGATTTTCTGACTGATAATGCACAACCTGAAGACTGTATTATTCTAGTAGGGGATTGCAACCTCCCTCAACTTAAATAGGGGCCTTCCGACGATTCGTCTCATTTCGTCTCTCTTAATTCGTCCTCAGAAATAGAAATATTGATGGTGGACTGCCTAACCAACTCAAGTCTATATCAGATTAGTGGAATACCTAACACAATGAACAGACAACTCGACCTTGTTTTCACATCGGATTCAGATAGCTGTGTCGTTTATAGGAGTGATCATCTTCTTTCTACCCTAGACCGCCTTCATCCCCCCATGTCATATACTCATATGAAAATGGCAACACAAGTGTCGATTCGGAAAATTCATTTTCATTTTACTTCCGAAACATCAACAACAACATTAACTTTGACTTTATTGCTGAGACAACTAACATTGATCTTGCCCTATCAACGTCCTATTCGTTAATTTTCTCCTGCTTTGCCCAATCGGTTCCATATACCTTCCGAAAGGACTGCATGTCAGCTCCTCCCTGGTACAACAAGGAGTTGCGCTCTCTCCGTAATTACAGAAACAAGTTGTGGCATAAATTCTTAAGGGCCCGATCTGATTCCGACTACAGTAATTATCGATTGGCATACAATCGTTTTTCTGAACTTTGTGAATCTCTTTATCTTGAGTACCTCTACCGCATGCAATTTAACTTAGTCTCAGACCCTAAACCCTTCTACCAGTTTGTTAATACCAAAAGAAAGTCAGACGGCTACCATCTACTCTCAAATTTCTTAGTGAATCTTCTGCCGACCCGAAAACCATTTCAAATCTCTTTGCCGTCATTTTAATAAATCTAAGAAAACAGCTGAACCCGATCCTAGTTACTTTAGCTATATTAGAAACTATCCTGAGACATCATCCAGTTTCTGAAAACATTACCAAACTTAAAGATGATTTTTCATCCGGCCCTGATGGCCTTCCGGCTATTGTAATAAAAGAGTGTATTAACCATCTCGGTCCTCCCCTTGCTGCCCTATTTAACTTGTCTGTCTCAACAGGTACTTTCCCTTTTCTATGGAAGAAATCTGACATCATCCCTATTCATAAAAAAGGAAGTAAGGCCGAAGTCGATAATTTTGTGGAATGGACCAAATCCTATTTAGAAGACCGAGAATACAGGGTCATCTTCAGATCTTCAATATCCGACCCCCTTAAAGCAACATCTGGTATCCCTCAGGGTAGTCACCTTGTACCAATCATCTTTATCCTAACGATTAACGACATAAATCTCATTTTAACGAATTGTAATCTTTCTATTTTCGCTAATGACATGAGAATCTCCAAAGTCATTTCATTGCCTTCTGACTCCCATTGCCTGCAAGATGACTTAAATAAGTTTTCGGTATGGTGCAAGCAAAACTTTTTGGAGCTTAATGTCAGCAAATGCCAAGCGATAACCTATTCCCGCAAACGTTTACCTCCACCTCCAAGAAACTACTTCATCTGCGAAGATCCTATTCCTTCCACTACCCAAGTACGGGATCTTGGAATAATTTGTGACAGAGAATTGAATTTTGACTCACATTATATAATCGCATTATAAATAAAGCTAACTCTGTAATTGGTTTTATCAAACGCTGGTCGAAAATTCTTTTCCAACCCTTACGTTACAAAGTCCCTGTACATTACTTTTGTAAGGCCTCTTCTCGAATATTGCAGCCAAGTTTGGTCACCCTATAAACTAACCCACATTCAAAGAATAGAAACAGTCCAGCGCAGGTTTATCCGTTTCGTACTTCGTGGTCTACCCTGGATTACCCCCCTATGAAAATAGGCTAAAACTAATTAGCATGCATACCCTAAAAAAAAACGTCGTGATGTCGCTGATGTACTTTTTATCCACCAGTTACCGACTGGAAACATCGAGTGCTCGAGAATAACGCAAAATATTGCATTCACTCCCAATCCCCGTAATCTAAGATCTGTCCCCTGATCCGAACTCACCGCACCAACTACGGTCACTTTGAGCCCATATCTAGAATGTTGCGTATAACGAACAACTACGTCAAAGTCTTTGACCTAAATAGCAGCAAACACGAAATAAAAACAGCTCTGCTCAACTTGCCCTAAAATCTCCCTCGTCCACCATTTCTTCTCGCCCTATTCGATTAAGAATATCTTTGTTAGTTTTAAGCCTAGCTTTAAGTTTTTGCTTGTTAATAAGCTTAATAAAGTTGGCCGGGGTAGACCCGGGCTAATAATAACGGCAGCTAAATCAACTTTTAGACACCTCCACAGTAGGGCTCCATAGCTTGAAAAATTTGAATGTTCCGGTAGATCAGTGAGATGTCATCGTAATTTTTGTGTTGTTCCAAAAGCTCCCAAACAAAACACAACAACTTTGGGAAGAGCGGTTGAGTGCTAGACAGAAGCCGAGGGAACTGCCAACATTTTTCCGAATTTTCTCAATTCCTAAAAAATGCGTTTTTGAACCTTAGAGGCAGTTAGTTCCCAACAAACCAGGTCTAGGGCCGCCTCGCCAAAACAAACACCTCATGGTTTCAGTTTTCACTCTCAGGCCAAAAATCCAAAACGTTCTAGCCAAATTTGCATCAAGGGACAATATGCTATTCGCAAATGCAAACGGTTTTTAAGGATGACTATAGGATAGGATAGGCCTCTTTTCCAACTGCTTAGCCTACAACCACAAGATAGCGCAGTGCCCTAGTAGTGAATGCCAACAATCACATCAATTTCTATTATACATAGCAACACGCATCCCTCAGACTCAGCGATACATTCATTCAAATCAACAATTCAGTTCACTCAACCAACCACAAGGACTTACCACCTCAACCACTTTCAAACCAGTTGCTCAAAACCATCGTCAAAATTTTCTCATCTCCACCATAAATCCAAATTTTCAGCCATCCAATGGAGTACAAGTGAATTCGGCCGCCAACTCACTACATGCACTGTGGCACATGCCGACGCAGGTTATGCTGGCGACAGCAGATATCAAAGTTAGATCTGTTACAGCAAAGACATTTACGTTGCAAGCACTTTTGGATTCGGGTTCGGAGGCAACATTCATCACCAAATCAGCTGTTCAACTTCTGCATTTGAAGCCGAGGCGCACTCATGCCGAGGTTTTTGAGTTAGGAATGGTCAGCAGTGGCACATGCAAAACGACACGACAAATTTCGAAACAACCGTTCAGGCTTTGATTTACAAGTCGCTATCTGGCCATCTCCCAGCTAGTATGCTTCCAGTTTGTGACTGGAGGTACCTCGACGATTTGCTCTTAGCCGATCCAGGTTTTTATAGGCCATCTACAGTCGACAGGTTATTAGGTAGAGATGCTCTAACCGAAGTTTTGTTACCCGATTTGGTTCGACCGCAGGATAAGATCTTGTTTGGTAAGGCACCGCTTGGGCCTAGGCCCATTCACAACTTTCTTCAAACAAGAAATATCGATGAGGAATTGCGCAGATTCTGGAAATTGGAAGCGGCTCCATTCAAAGCAATCGAGACGATGGAGAATACTGAGTGTGAAGAACAATACCTGAGGACATTTGTCCGATGGTCATTTCCGGGTGGCTCTTCCATTCAAAGGACACAAACAACCACTCTTATGGAGGTCATACGAAGGGGCCATTTCACGAGTCTCGAAAAACGCTTCGCAGCAAAGATCCAACTCCGCGTGCAATATATGGTGTGCCTTGATGAGTATCTGAAATTAAGTCATATGGTTGAAGTAACGGAAGACCCTTTAGCCAAATATCATTATTTCCTACCTCATCACGCAGTCTTTACGGAACCGCCACAACCAAGCTAAGAGTGGTTTTCAATGCATCCTTTCGAACAGCAGATGGAAGCTCTGAACGATCATTTGATGACGGGTCCGACCTTGCAGCAGAACGTCATTGAGGTGATTCTAAGATGGCGACTGTATCAGTTTACTTTCACAGCTGACATTGAGAAAATGAATCGCCAGATTTGTGTGACAGGAGAGCACTCAAATTACCAATTAATACTTTGGCGTAAGGATCCACTTGATCAGCTCAAGGTCTTCCTACTCAAGACCGTCACTTTTGGAACAGCTGCAGCTCCGTATCTCGCAATACGAACTCTGAGGGAAGTGGCTAAGCAAGCCGAATTGATGTATCCCAGAGCTGCAAATATGATCAAGGATGAGATGTACGTGGATGATTTGTTTTCTGGAGCTGACACAACATAGCAAGCTGAAGAGAAAGGTAAAGAGGTTAAAATGGTATTACAGAAAGCCGGGTTCAACTTACGTAAGTGGACGTCAAACAACATAGAGCTACTTAAGGGAATACCCATCGAATAACGTGAGTCCGCATCTGCAGTACCATTTGAAGGTTCGAACCAAGTTAAGATCTTAGGAATTCAGTGGTTACCTGCCGTTGATCAGCCAACGAAAAGATCCATCTTGTCGACGATCGCTCGGTTATATGGTCCAATGGGATGAATTTCATCATGCGTTCTTCAAACGAAATGCTTTATGCAACAACTCTGGCTACCAAAACTGACTTGGAATGAAACAATAAAACCGACGATCTTGCAGGAATGCTTTCTACAAGGATCTGCCAGCTATCAACGACATAAGACTTCCACGATGGATTAACTTGCCCAGCATGTCAAACACAATAGAGTTGCATGGATTTAGCGATGCTTCAGAGAAGACTTATGATGCTGCAGTCTACGTACGGTCGAGGGATGAGTAGGAGAAAGACCGTATGCACCTGATGATTTCAAAATCAATCCAAGGTGGCCCCTATGAAGGCAGTAAGTCTTCCTTTGTGGGGCGGTTTTGCTTGCCAAGTTTCTCAGCTACACTGCCCAAGTACTTCGACGGGAAACGCAGCCATGCACGCCTGGACTGATTCGAAGATCACCTTCAGTTGAATTCGGGCCCCAGTGGCAAGATGGGAAACTTTCGTGAGAAATCGAGTTGGCGAGATCCAACGACTAACACCGGGCAGAATTTGGAAACATATATATTATCTACCCACGCAATACAACCCAGCAGATGTAGTGTCACGAGGTGCGTTACCGTCCACCTTGACACACGGGACACTTTGTTAGAATGGGCGTTCGATTCTGCTGGAAAATTGGCGTTTTGAATGTCCGGTTCAGCCCTTAAATTTTACGGAAGAAGGGAAAAATATTATACGTGTTCGTCGGAAAATAATAATCTCATTAACCAAAGGTTTTTCAAATTTAGATCGCCTTGTAAGAACGATGGGTTATTGCAGGCGGTTCATCAACAGCGCTAGCAAGTCCCACGACACCAGAGTCTCTGGTCTCTTATGTCCGGAGGAAACGAATAAGACGCGTAGAATAATTGCATGATGCGCGCAACACGACATGTTTCCCGAATGGATTTGAAGGGCCAGAAGCATGAAGGAATCATTCGAGTTGGCGGTAGGCTCAAACACGCAGAAATTTCTTACAATCAACGTCACCCTATAATTTTAGAATCAAGACATCATCTGACAGAAATCATACTACGGGTTCCACACGAGAGGACACTACACGGCGGGATACAATTGTTGACCTGTTGTCTACGGATGATCTATTGGATCATCAACATGAAGCGTGCGGTACAAGAGTACCATTTCTTACCGGTTTCGTAGCAAGGCAACCCAAAAGCAGATGGGAGAATTACCAGCAGTGAGAGTGGCTAGCTCCAGACCGTTCACTCATGTCGGCATCGATTATGCTGAACCACTAACCATCAGGACATGGAAAGGACGCGGAGCCAAATGCTACAAGGGATATGTCTGTATCTTTGTCTGTCTGTCCACAAAGGCAATACATCTGGAAGCGGTTAGCGACTGACAGTGAGAGTAAGCATACGCGTAGTCCAAAGGTTTGAGGTGTGATTGCAGAGTCCACTCCTCCATTTCCAGTCGACAAAGCTGCATGCAGTACATCACTTATCACCAACAGGAACAATATTGGTGACAATGTACAGCGCTGCCTAACCCCACTGAGGATTTCAAACTCCTCTGGCCATCTTCCTGTGACATTTGGATCCATAATATGGTATGTAGCCTTGATAATAGCAATTGATTTACCTGGGATGCCCCTCCTGCGCAAAGCATGCCAGATAAATTCTCTGTAGACACGGTCAAACGCCTTTTTGAAGTCAATGAGCAGTAGGTGAAGTGGTGATCGATATTCAACGCACTGTTCAATGATGATCCGCAAGGTGCTAATATAGTCCACACAGGAAGATACAGTGCGGAATCTTGCTTGTTCGGGGCCAAGTCTGCCTTCGAGGTGGTCTTTTATTCGCTCCAGGACGATGTCTGCTATTACTTTGGCTTTTGCAGTCAGCACGCAAATTTCTCTCCAGTTTTCGCACTGCGTGGGGTCTCCTTTTTTTGGGAGCTTGGCAACGCAAGAGCTGACTCAATGTTGTTGCGGGAATACCGCCAAGTCAAACCGCTTTGTTGTTCTTCAGTGCTTTGATTGGGTAAAGATTTCTTCTCTACTTCACTGGCGAAAACACGGTTTAAAACCGCAGAAAAGTGCTTCTTCCACCTTTCGAGCTATTCCTCATCCAAAACTAGCAGAGATCCGTCCGTGTCTTTTACCAGGTGTTGTTTATAGCTTCGGACACCTGTGAGTTCTTTGGCAATTTTGTAGACGGCCGTACTGTCACACCTACTAGCGGCCTCTTCTGCTTCTGTAGCCAATGCGTTGATACAGTTACACTTATCACGTCACGCGCTACGGTGAACTTCTCTCATTTTCATGCGATACGCAGGCTCTAGTTCGTTTCTCCCTGCTGCTGGAATAGCTGGTGCTTTGAGGTGTTTTCTTTCTTCGATCCTAGCCCAAGTTTCCTCGGAAAGCCAAGCACTGTTTCTTCCTTCCAACCGGCCGGCTATACTTTCAGCACCGGATATGGTTTTCGGTGGAGGTGGCTTCCGTGCTAGTGATTGATCTCAATCCTTGTGAAGGGTGGTCTCTTAGTTATTGGCGGACTGCGGGACCCTTTAGTCTATCGGTATTAAACTTAAGCATTCGGGTGTTTTCTTGGGATCTCCAAACTGCAGCTGTACTTGGTTGTATGGTAGCAACCATCAGATGGTGGTCCCGGACCATTCCCATGTCTGCACCCCTTCCGTTACGAACGTCCTGGACTTCTAAATCGCCGACTGATCGCGAAGTGAGCAATTTGATTGGAAGTTGCTTGTCTGTCCGTCGAGACCTAACTGGCACGTCTTGTGCTCTTATTACAAGGCGGTTGGCGTTGCAAAAATCGCCAAAACGCTTGCCATTGTCGTTGCGGTCGCCAACACCATGTTTTCAAATAACATGCCTGAGCTCATCATTGCCATTGCAAACGTTGGCATTCAAGTCTCCCATTACCAAGTCTCCGTGGTGTAGTATACTATCATAACCAGCACTCAGCTAGTTATAAAAGGCCTCCTTCTCCTCGACAGAAGAGAGCTCCGTTGGGCGTAACACTCTATGATAGTGACGCGACGTATTCTAGTCCGGAACCTGGCTTTCAGGATCCTGTCGTCTAAAGGCACCCAGGAAATTAAGCTCTTGAGAGCTGTTTTCGAAAGCAGAAATCCAACGCCAGATTCCCGATAGCTGCCAGGTGCCTTTTCGGAGTAGAGCAGTACAGTATTATGAGTTGGAGACTTAAACTTCCCCGAGCCCAACCATCTAACTTCACTAATCCCTAATATGTCCACCTTACACCGTGTGAATTCCTTCTCTAATCGGAGTGATCTGGCATTTTGAGGACCTTCACTTCAGTTGTCGAGAAGCAGTCTTTGTCCGGGTAAAATACCTAAAAGTCGCCAAAGTGTTACCATTCCTTATCCGAGGCGTAGTGTCGGTTTCGGTAGTAGTCTTTCTCCAAACTAGCCCCAAATGACTCACAGTCGCTGCAGGGCATGTGACCTCAAAGCATCGGGGTGAATGCATCGTTCAGGTTTTGGACAGCTTCTTCTACCCCTTGTTTTTTTTTCTGATGTTAGAGGGAACATTAACAGACTTTCTGATTTCCTTCATAAAGCCTGTCCAGTTGGTTTTTTGCGGATCCCTCCTCTTAATCAAGATCGAGATCCCAAATGCGATTCTGAATTCGATTTTTCTTTGGCATTGCATTGAAGCCTTCGCAGTACTTTCCCTAACGTTGGCGTACATGGAGGATAACGCCAAGTAGATTGCTTCTTTCGCAACAGATGGTAGCTGAGGGTGAACGTTGTTGACAACCAGGATATGCGATGGTACCTATATAAATTCCAGGAGGTGATTGCCTCTCACTTCACTGCATTTGCTACAGCCTCCAAATCATAGGAATCGCAGCATATGATAAGTCCCATCTTCCTGGAACCACAGTATTCAATGAATTCGGATAATTCGGTCTTAGAAGGAGGCGGTAGAACCGAATCATAGCAAAAATTAGTTGAAGAAACCACGATATTTTGCCATACCCCGCTCTTTTTGTAGTTAATGCCTGCAGCAACTAAGTCTGGGTGGCGTCATCCTTAGATGGTGAGAGTGAATTTGAAAACGACAAGTTCTCGGTCTTGTCAATCGTTTTGCGTCTACCAACCACATATGCGTTTATTCCACGCCCTTGATTCCTGTATGGATATCCTGTGATTGTTTTGTTTTCAATACAGAAGCCTCATACTTATTCAAAGCAAGCTTAACAAAACTGTTTCTAAAATTGTAATTAATAGATAAATCTGAAGAATACAAGTGTTTAAGGAACCCTTAGTTCAAGACCAATGCTCAGCCATTAGGGAGGTTCTTTACAAATCCATTTGATGCATTGCCTTAAGGTCTCGTATTCGTCATTTTTGTGAAGCGCAAAAGCCCTTAACAGTGCATAAAGGCTTTGGTTTGATGTAACAACTTAATGACTTGCGTTACTTTCTTTTCATATTTTACGCCAACCAAATTAAGAATCCCACACAGAAGTGATTTTTTTTTTTTCCTGTTTTCCTTATGTTGTTTCCTTTTTTGAACCCTTAGTCCTATTTAACGTTGCCATAGCACTTTAATTGAAATTTTGCACATGACATCTCTGCACTCACACACCTCTACTGTGGAGTTATCCGTAATTACACGTTTCCTTTTGATTAAGATGCTTACTTTCGCAGAACAAGGCAAGCCTTTCATATGCGCTGAATGGACGTGTCTATCTGCCACACTCAAATGAATTTCTTTCATTTAAAATTAATGATCCACCACACCGTTCGTACGCAAAAACCCATTCGTCATTCAGCCAAGTCCACCACATGGATGTACTCGTACATGCATAAGTGATGATTTGCTGAAGGACTATGAGACTTGCACCGGCCCAGCCCGGCCTATTCTAGCCTCGTCCATTCGTCGTCCTCTCTCGTAACAAGGTACTTTGTAAAATCGTGTTTACCCAATGTAATGAGTTCCAAGTGTCAACATAATCTCACAGGCCTCACCTTTCATCGCTTAGCCATTCAGGCTGAATCTAAAGTATAGTGCAGCAGTTGTTACTGCTGACAAAAACTCACGAAAACCTTTCATCGTTAAGTGCATGTGCATAACTTTCATTTGGTAGATCCTTTTCTTCAGCACTTCTTTTCAATTAATTCGAAAAAAAAAAACAAAACAAAAAAAAAACACCTCCACCCACCGAACACACCCATTACCTGAATGCTTTTCAAAAAAAAATATGGAGAAAAAAACCTGAAAAAATGGGTAAAAACATCCTTCTTCTCGGTTGTTTTGTTTTCCCTCTGAAGAGCTGAGGAGAAACTCAAAATTGTTTCCTTCACTTCGCATACAACAAGCAACGCCATCACCACCAGAAGCCGAATCCTACGTCGCGCTCTACATGAAAGGATTGCACACTCTGGCTACAGGATGCTTTTGTTTTAATGAACATTTTTTTCAATTTCATCTTACCACCCTCCAGTGGCACCAACCACCAACCCCCGGTTTCCATCACTCCCTGTGACGCTTTCGTTGAAATAAATTTAGAACAAAGCCGCGAAATATAACAGCGAATCCATTTAGACGGAGAGGAATATCCTTGAAATGGTGTAGAGAGAAACAAAACAAGGATACGAAATGAAAAGAAAAAAAGCAAAAAAAAAAAAAAACAAACAAACAAAATAATAATAACTGCCCGCCGCATTTACCTATAGAATCCTTGGACTGGGTTAAGGGAGGACTTCTGGGGTTGCATTTCCAAGGCGAATGCATTTACTAGGTACGAGTACGAGTACCCTGCCCAGAGCGCAGGCAGAGATGAAAGATACGCCAGTTTCAAATTGAGGTGCACAAGGATGTATTCAGGATTTGCATGGAAGGCGATAGACCTCCAATGAATAGGCCGACGAATTTGAATGCAAAAATTTTAACGGTTTTTCGCTTAATGAGTTGATGTGGAGCTGTTGAAGGGCTTTTCATAGCGAACATAAGCAGAGATTTCCTTGAAGGAGTGAGGCAGCAAATTCATTTGTATCTTTCGGGGTTCTTTCGTGGAAAGTTGGGAATCACTGATTTTTAACTTGCCGGCCTTAAGCCCAAATTGAAAATACAGTATAGCGCCTATACGTTGTTAAAGGTGGCTAGGTGTGGTATGGTATCTCTGTTAAAATCAAAGACTTCCCTTGCTTAAGGTCGTAGTTCATATTAGCAGTCAAATAGATGAAATCTGTGGACGAGGATGATGAGTATCCTTAAAACTCTCGTCAGCACTTCATTGTGATGGAGTGCGAGCATTTCGCGGACTTTTCTTTCGTACAGAATTAGTTATCGGTCATCGTCTTGTCTTCTTACTTTTTTGACAGATTTCACGGGGTTGGACGAAGACACAATGCTCTGCAATGATTCTTGATGAAACGCCAAAGACATTCCGACTCGAGGTTTAACGAATTCAATACGTTTGGGCCATAACTAAAAGAATGCGAACAACAGCAACAATTGATCTAGGGACATCGCTAATGCGGATGGTGTAAACATTTTGAAGGCCAAATGATCCAAGGATAGCTAAATCTTAAAATTCTACGACACGTTCAGTGACTACACCTACATCAATGTCATGTGAGCTTAAAAGAGCGAAAAATTCTTGGGGAAATATCTTTGCTGACCTGCATTCTAGGCACCCATTTCATATTTTGTACCCTCCTCATCCAACATTTATTCCCTCAAACCCTCGGGCTAACCCGTCAACATTAGATTTAGTTCTCACAAATATGCAAGAACTTTTTAGCTACCTATTGTGATAAATGATCTAAGCTCTGATCATTTGCCGGTTAAATGTAGCATTGTTTTGTCACCCAAACAGACAAACAATTTAGTTTTTGACTATCAGAATGCTAATTGGGATCGATTTAGGAGCAACATGCGTTTGAAATTGAGAAATTACCAGGAAATGTCACCTGTGGAGAACTTGTTTCAATCGAAGATATAGAGACGGTTCTAATTAGCCTTAAAAATTCAAAGTCCCCAGGTTTCGATAAAATAAAAAATGTATTTCTAAAAAATCGGTTTAAAATTCTTGCAACGGCTCTTTAACTGTTGCCTTAAACAGGATGCTTTCTTAAAGAATGCAAAAAAGCAAAAGTTATACCCATTCTAAAGCCGGGTAAAAATGCTTACTTACCAAGTAATTATAGGCCTATAAGTTTGCTGAGCTCGTTAAGCAAGTGCTTTGAAAAGTTAATCAAAATGAAATTAACAAACCATCTAAACGAACACAATATATTACCTGTAGAGCAATTCGGTTTTAGACCGCATCATTCCACAGTGCACCAAATCGTATTACAAAGCACATACAAAGTAATTTGGAAAGGGGAAAAAGTACTGGTGTGGTTCTCCTTGACGTCGAAAAAGTGTTTGACACTGTATGGCACCAAGGTTTGCTGCACAAACTTTTCAGCCTGCATTTTCCTATGTATTTAATAAAAATAATTCAGTCATTCTTATCTCCATTTTTTACAGAGAAATATTCAAATCCATCTCCCTTTATGTGCCATATTCCCGCCATAAAACTTCATCTAAATCCCCTCCTTGGTATATTCGTAGACTTCGCTCTCTACGAAACAAAAGAAACAAGTTATGGGCGGTATTCCTTCGCACCCACTCTTCTTCCGACTATTCAAATTATCTAGGTACATATCTTCATTTCATTGAACTCTATAACTCTCTCTATCAGCGCTACCTGAATAGTGCGCAAACCAATCTCATAAATGACCCCAAGTCCTTTTTTCAATTTGTCAATTGCAAAAGTAAGACCGATGGTTATCCTTCCTCCCTCGCTTTCGAAACCAAAACTTCGAGTGATCCTCCTATCATCGCCAACTTGTTTGCCACATTTTTCAAACAATCATTTGCCAACAACTCCTTCGTACCAGATCCATCTTACTTCAATGATCTACCAAATTTCTCTATTGGTCCCTTTCTCACTCAAAATTTCGATCCTGCAGTTATTGAAGAAAAGTTACAAAATCTTAAGGATGAATTTATACCTGGCGCAGACGGACTCCCCGCCATGTTTCTTAAGAAATGCTCTTCCAACCTGTCTCTACCCCTTTCCTACCTTTTTCGTCTATCGCTTACACAGGGTGAATTTCCCCAGATTTGGAAGACCTCTTTTATAATCCCAATACACAAAAAGGGATCTAAGCATGAAGTTACCAATTATCGTCCCGTTGCTAAACTCTCTCATATACCCAAACTCTTTGAAAGCATTTTATACGAAGCGTTAAGCTTCAAATGCAAGCCTTTTATTTCACCCCGACAACATGGTTTTCTAAAAGGTAGATCAACTACCACAAATCTAGTTGAATTCGTGTCTTTTGCACTCTCAGCCTTAGAAAATGGCAAAGAAATCGATGTTATCGCAACAGATTTCACTAAAGCATTTGATAAGATATCTCATCAACTGATCCTCTTCAAATTGTCTGCTCTCGGCTTTGAGCCTCTCTTATTAAAATGGATTTCTTCTTACCTGGTAAACCGATATTATAGTGTTCGGTTTAGATCCGACCTATCTGTTCCATTCCTGGCCTCATCTGGAGTTCCACAAGGCAGTCATCTTGGCCCTCTTCTCTTCATTCTTACTATCAACGATGTTGAGAGTGTCATTAAGCACTCCTCCCTCTCCCTATTTCCTCTCCCCAGGACTCTGCCCTTCTTCAAGAAGACCTTGATCGGTTTTCAATCTGGTGCCTCAAAAACTGCCTAGAACTTAATATAGCCAAATGTCAATTTATAACCTTCTCACGTAAATGCAACCCGTCTCCTCCCCGACTTTATTTTCTCCATGGTCAACCAATTCCCCTGGTTCAGTCTTTTCAAGACCTTGGCATATTATTCGACAGTGAGCTTAATTTCCTTTCGCATATCGATAAGATGATCCTCAAAGCCAACTCATCATTTGGCTTTATTAAACGGTGGTCCAAGGAATTTTCCAACCCGTATGTAACCAGATCTCTCTATATTACCTTTGTTCGCCCCCTGCTTGAGTATGCCAGTCAAGTCTGGTCCCCCTTTCACCGGGTTCATGTTTCCCGAGTCGAGGGTATTCAACGTCGATTCCTCCGATTTGCCCTCCGTGGCCTGCCATGGAACGACCCTTTAATCTTACCTCCCTATCAAGACCGCCTCAAACTTCTAAATATGAATTCATTAGAAGAACGTAGGAATATTGCTGACGTTCTTTTCATTCATCGTCTTCTCTCAGGTTCCATCGACTGTGTATCCATTTTGAACTCCATTTCCTTCAATACCAACCCCCGCAATCTACGTTGTCCTCGTCTCTTCTATCTACCGGTCCACTGCACCTCTTATGGCTCCAACGAACCTATCTCCCGAATGCTCCGAAAGGTCAACTCGAACCTCTCCCTTTTTCATTTCCACCTGCGTACTCCTCGTCTTAAACAAGATCTCCTCCATCACTTCCTTGGTCACTAGCTCTTAAGTCTTTCTGTTAGTTTTTAAGTTAGATTAAGCTTGTATTAAGCCAATAAATGGGGGCCTCAGCCCCCACCAAAATTAAGGCGTACTTTCATAGTATCTGTAAATAACTGGCTATCAACAGGTTTTTCTATAGAAGCAGGGGTACCCCTGGGCCCGGTGCTTGGGCCAGTCCTATATAATATTTACACTTTGTAGCGTTGACGTAGAAACCGTCGTGGCAACTTGAGTCTGTAGAGCGGGCGTGTGGCTCGATATATACGCCTCTGTTGGCGTAATGAAAGACGTTACTTTATTTATTAATTTTATTGTTTTTAAAACTCTTTCCGAAAACAATAATACAAAAATTGTTACCGCCTTTGAGGAGTCCTTACCCACAGGTATGCGGTCCGGGGACTGCAGTATCTGTTAAAGTACGGGCTTCTAAAAGGGTCAACCAAGGGGCAAAAATATGTTTATTTATTAATCCGCGCAAGAAGTGTGGTGTGTTCTTCCAAGGACGGTAGAGAACGGCCGCATTGAACAACACATCAAATTCCTGATTGAACAAGAGTGAAGATCTCACGATCGGTGCTGGCTATTTATACCCATTTGGTGGAGTAGAATACATACAGCTGGAAGAGCTTTTTGAAAAGATCCTGGTTTACAGTAAAAGTAAATATTTTGAAAATTAGTTTAAATTCAGATTTTTTTACATTTCATTAAATACTTCAAGAAAATAGAATATTTTTATGTTGGCAATTAATTATTGGGTTGTTACAGTCTTCCCCTCTGGCGCTGAGGTCGTTTCGACGATGCGGCAGGAATGTTGCTTCTTGCTGGTCGTCCTCGTCTTCGCAGGGTTCGAACTGGTCGTTCATATCTGATTTCGTTTGTAGAGGTGAATTTGGTCAGGGACAAAACATGATATGTCCCCAAGGGAATAGTAAGGTCGTCCTTCGTAGCCACTTGGTAAGTTGATGTCCCAAGTTGGCTGATAATAACGTAGGGTTCATCTCTCCTTGGTATAAATTTGGAGGTAATCTTATTTGAAGATTTGCTGAGTACATGTGTGGTGACTAGTACTAAGTCTCCGATTTGAAACTTAGGTTGTGGTCGTCGTTTCTTATCTGCGTATATCTTATTGTGGTCTTGTGATTTCTCTACCGTTTCTCTGACATCTTGTAGAACTTCAACTAGTCGCGTTAATTTTGGAGTGATTTGCGGAATAAAATTCTCAGCTTCCGCTATAGCTCTTAAGTCATGTTTGACGTCATCGATGGTTCTAGGTTCTCTCCCGAACGTTAGATACGCAGCGGTGTAGCCGGTGCTTTGACACTTGGCAGTGTTCATGGCAAATCTTGTGGATGGCAAGTCGTCAGCCCAAGTTGCATGATTGTTGCCTACAAGGATAGCAAGTTGGGTTTTCATATCTCTGTTCTTGCGTTCAACTGGATTTGCTTCTGGATGATAAACTGGGGTTAGTGTTTGTTCCATGCCCAAGCAATGTGTTAGCTGTTGCATTAGTATAGATATAAATTGTGTGCCATTGTCTGTCACTAATCTTCGTGGAGTTCCATAACGTAGAAAAACTTCATTTAATAATGTTAGAGCACAATTTTCAGGAGTGGCTTCTATTAATGGAAATATTTCCACCCATCTGCTGGCAAGATCTTCGACCATCAGAATCCACTTGCACCCATCTATCGTGGCAGGTAGAGGTCCAAAGAGATCTGCTGATAGTATTTCGAACCTTTGGTTGCTTGAGACAGGTTTTAATAGACCGATCGGTTTTTGGTTGCTAGGTTTATATCTTAAACATTGTAGACAATTACCTATATGTTTGGCGATATCGTTACGCATTCCGGGCCAATAGTATCTGGACGCAATTCTATGGATTGTACGTTCAATACCATAATGACCTGCAGTGGAAGCATCGTGATAATTTTTGAGGATGGATTCGCGTTCGTGGGTTGGTACAAGAAGTTGTGCGGTTTCAACATCTGAATCTGGTGAGTACCTATACAATATCCCATCGTTAAGCAAGTAGCCGCGTGTAGTCCATCGTGAAACATCTTCAGTATTGTCTTCAAAGGATGCAATGATTGCCTTAAGCTGCGTATCCTGAAGTTCTGCTTCTCGAATTTCTTTGGGTTTTCTTGCAGGAATGTCCACCTCAAATGCGCAGAGTTTGCATTCAGGTTCAGTATGTTCTGAATTATCGCATGGGGGTCTTGATAACATATCTGCGACTATATTGGTTCTTCCCGGTGCATACTCGATGTGGAAATTGTAAGGTTGGTGATTTCAGGCTCAATAGCCATTTCAACGGCTGATGATCTGTTATAAGAGTTACTTCACCCCCTTCAGTGTAACCACGGAATTTGTTTACCGCCCAGACTATGGCCAAAGCTTCACGTTCAGTGGTCGAGTAATTTCGTTCAGCGGCGGTTAAGAGTCTGGAAGCATACTCTATTGGGTGTTCGTCGGCTTTCTCCCCCTGGACTAGAACAGCGCCGATCGCATAGTTGCTGGCATCCGTCTTCAAGTGGAATGGCTTCCCATCACTGGCTTGTTGTAAAATTGATGCACTTATGAGTAAAGTCTACTGGGTATCGAATGCCATCTTCTCTTCCTTCCCCCATTTCCACGGAGCATTTTTCTTTGTGAGACTGCTTAGTGGCTTTGATACATTAGCAAAATTGTTGGTAAAGCGGCGGTACCACGAACATGTTTGTAAAAACGATATTACTTGCTTTACGTTTTTTGGTTCTATCCGTTTTACAATGGCAGCAGTTTTATCAAGATCAACTTGTATGCCTTGATTTGTGATCAGGTGTCCAAGGTATTTTACTTCAGCGCAGCAAAATTTAGATTTTTTCCTATTCACTTTTAATTTGAATAAGTCAAGACGTTCAAGTATTCGATTTAAATGGCAATAGTGCTCTTCAAAACTGCTGGAGCAAATAATTATGTCATCTAGGTATGTTAGGATGAACATATCTGCGAGACCATTTCGAAATCTATCGATTAGCCTTTGGAAAGTTGCTGGTGCGTTTCGTAAACCAAAAGGCATTCGTTTAAAACGAAACATCCCGAATGGTGTAACAAATGCAGTTTTGTCCTTATCTTCTTCCGCTACCTGGATTTGATAATACCCAGACTGCAAGTCAAGAGTGCTCTTAAACAGTGTTCTCTTTGTTGAGCGAAGGAGGTCGTCGATCCTAGGTAGTGGATATCTGTCGGGAACTGTTATGCTATTTAGGTGCCGGTAATCAATGCAGACTCTGATACCTTTTTCCTTTTTAGGCACCAGCACGACAGGTGCAGCCCAAGGAGATTCACATTCTTCGATAATATCACTTTCCAACATTTTAAAAGAGTTCTGTTTTAAGCTGAACTCTTCTAGTGGGTGACAGGCGGTATGGTGTTGTCGCAATAGGATTATGATTGCCGGACAAAGCATCAAACACTCTTTCTTCACTTTTTAACAATTCGTTTAAGCGATTTCTTTCAAGGGAATTTAGCTCAATTCCTTCATCTTCACGAAGTTCGGCATCAAAAGCGAGAATTTCCATGCAAAATGGCTCCAATTCTACTTCTTCTTCTTGTAATTTGACGGGGGCCAGGAAGAGCTTATTTATGTCTTTCTTCCATTCAAGGTTCACTTCGTCGCTTCAAAGTGAATCACGGAATGTGTTCTGCAGGTCCAAAGTTTTCAATCGGTTGTGGTGTTGTGGGAAGTGGAGGGATTGTTGATTGGTTATCAAAGCATGCCAGGAAAGTGGATTCACGGTCTACCAGGTCGTTCTGGCTATTTGCGTGATTTGTACGTTCAGTGCCTTTTCTTTCCGGTGTCAACTGCGATTGTTGAAGGTGCAACGCCAATAGGCGAGATAGGTTTAAAAGCCGTAATTTTAGGGAATAAGTCAGCAACATCTCGAGTTTTGTCCACTATCTTCGTGTTCTCGGTATCATAAAAATCGAAGACTTTTTCCTTTTGATCCGCGACGTACCATAATCTTTGACCTAAATCTAAGACAATACCATTTTGTTCGAGGAAATCAATACCGATCAAAGTTCAGTTGTCAGTTGCCTGTGGTAACACTAGAAACTTTATTGGTTTCAAACGGTTTCCAATAATTGTATTTGTGTCTCCAATGTATATCGGTTGGGACTTTGCATCTCCGTCAGCAAGTGTGACGTCAGCATTTAGTTGATAAAATTTTGTTTCCATTTTGAGAAGGTGTAAGAATAATTTCCTTCCAGCCACACTTGTTCGAGCCGCGGTATCCAGATATGCTATGCCCGTTTCTCCATGGGAAGCAATAGATATCGTCGGTAAATCTGTGCTCAATGTGGTCTTAATTGAATTGAAAGAAACCGTTGCTGGTCCTTTCGGTAGCTCTTTGCATGTTGGACAGTTGGAACGAACAAACCCAGGTGCTTTGCATTTATAACAGTGTATCTTTGGCTCTGCAGACGTATGGGCTGATTGTATTCGCGCTTTCTCGTCTCGTTCCTTTTTCCGACTTTCATTAACAGTATTTCCTTTGTGCGAGCAGTAGTTGTATCTTTTCTTTCCAGATATTTCCACTTTAGGAGCTTGTTGAGCTGATCTTTCGGCTATAGAAAGTTCTACCGCTCTTGCCTTAGTGAGCAATTCCTTAAAAGTGCTAATGCTGTCTCGTGGAACTCCGTCACGTATGTGAATACCCAATAAACCGTAAACCATGTCTATCATCATTCGCTCGGTTGGGATTGGTTCACTTAGTTGTGAAAGTCTTTTTGTAGAGATAAAATCATTCGTCGATTCTTTTGGCTGCTGTTTTTGTTCAAAAATTTACAAAAAAATCCGATACGCTGGCTTAGCAAGGGCATAGTAATTACGTAATAGAGAAAGAACATCTTGCCATGTTGCAGCCTCACCTTGTACACCTTGCCACCCTTTTATCGCATCTGCATCAGATATCCGTTCTATGTCTTTGTAAATATTTATTGTAGCGATGAAATCTTCCACCACAATTGGATCTCTTTCCCCTTTAAAACGTTCCGTTCAATGGCTGAAGCTGCCTCTGCTTACAGACTGCGTTGTTATGGCGGTAATGAGCTCTCTCAGCTGATCCGCAGATAAATTAGCCATGTTGTTTGCTGCTACTTCTTCGTTCACTCCTTCTTAAATTATCCGTCTTGAATATCGAATCAGGCCTCTAGTTGGGTGCCAATGTAGCGTTGACGTAGAAACCGTTGTGGCAATTTGAGTCGGTAGAGCGGGCGTGTGACTCGATATATACGCCTCTGTTGGCGTTACTTTATTTATTAATTTTATTGTTTTTAAAACTCTTTTCGAAAACAATAATACAAAAATTGTTACCGCCTTTGAGGAGTCCTTACCCACACGTATGCGGTCAGGGGACTGCAGTATCTGTTAAAGTACGGGCTTCTAAAAGGGGCAAAAATATGTTTATTTATTAATCCGCGCAAGAAGTGTGGTGTGTTCTTCCAAGGACGGTAGAGAACGGCCGCATTGAACAACACATCAAATTTCTGATTGAACAAGAGTGAAGATCTCACGATCGGTGCTGGCTATTTATACCCATTTGGGGGAGTAGAATACATACAGCTGGAAGAGCTTTTTGAAAAGATCCTGGTTTACAGTAAGAGTAAATATTTTGAAAATTAATTTAAATTCAGATTTTTTTACATTTCATTAAATACTTCAAGAAAATGGAATATTTTTATGTTGCCAATTAATTATTGGGTTGTTACAACTTATGATTTTCCAAGATTAAATAATTGCGAATGTGCTATTTTTGCAGATGACAAGAAAAAGAAAAGTCTGCTTCTTACCAAGCAACAGGCTAGTAATAAACAACACAAAACGAATTGGAAATCAAGTGCTAAGTATCTTGGTGTACACCTTGACAAATCATTAAGGTTTGGTCTGCATATTCAAGAAACCATCCGTAAGGTTAACCTTACAATTAAAATGTTATATCCATTTATAAATCGGAGATCAAAAATGAGTAATGAAAATAAACTTATTATTTTCAAAGCAATTGTCCAAGCAATAATGTTTTATGGATCGCCAGTTTGGGGCAAATGTGCAAAAAGTCACCTACTCGCACGTAGATTACAAGTAACACAAAACAAACTTTTGAAAATGATTTTAAACTTGCCTTGGCACTTTTCGACTGAAGAGTTACATGTCATATCAAAAATAGAAAAAGTTTCCTTAAGACTTGACAGATAACCTGAACGCTACAACTGGTCTTGCAGTTTATCTGATAATTACTTGATTTCAAGTTTACTACAATACATCAAGCAAGCATCTAAAATATAACAATATATATTGTAATTATTATTTATTTGCTATTATTTATTGATCTTATTTTTCTATATTATTACTCAATGTTTTCTATTTATTTATTTCTTTTTTTTGTAAATTTTGGCAATTATTTATTTATTAAACCATATTTCATTTTGTTAATTTATTTATTTGTTCACTTATCATAATTTTTATTTATTAATTTATTTATATTTGTTAATTAATTTAATTTGCTTATCCAGCTGTTCATAATTGTTAACTTATTAATTTTTTTTTTATATATATATGTTAATTTATTTAATAATACTCAACAAGTTTACTTAAAATCAAGATCACGCACTACCACTTCTCTCATTTCGGTGGCAAATAATTTAAGTTTGTATTGAGGTTTTTTCCAGCAGCTTTTCCTCAATTATCAATTGATCATTTGAAATAAATTTGTTAAGATAATATATATTTCGAGTAAGTAAGGTAGCAATAACCAAATCTCTCTAAATTGTGCAAGAGTAGTTTTAAGAATGTATATTTTTGCTGTAATAAAAAGTATGTATGTATGCCCGTTCGGTAAATTGAGCAAACAATGGGTCATGATGGTGGAGAAGTTCAGCTGCTTACAGTTTAACGTCATCAAAATAAAGGGTCCTGCATTAAGCGCTTCCTATCTTTAAATTTAAATAAAACAAAGTGTTTGCGAGACATCATCGAAATTTTTTATTCGTTTGAAAGGCCTATCGATGCTAATGTATTGAATGTAACATCGTTCAAATATCCACCGCGGCTTCTCTGGGTGACGCGCATCCGAAATGTCCAATTTTTCATGACTCTGGCGCATAAATCAGGCTGAATTTGACCGATGGCATGGATTATGTTGGCTTTGAGGGCTGCTGTGATTTGTGGCTTATTCGCATAGACCTGTGAATTCAGAATACCCCACCGGAAAAACGGGGTCAAATCCCACGGTCTCGGTGGCCAGTTCATATCACCTCCACGTATGAAGACCATGCCCTCGAATTGCTCGTGCAGACTTTCCATTGTGGCTTGAGCTGTGTGGTACCTAACGCAGTCCAGTTGAAACTACATGTCGTTGATGTCCATGTCATCTAATCCAGGCCAAAAAAAGTTGGTAATCATCGACCTATAGCGCTCGCCGTTGACGATGATGGCCTGACCAACGTCGTTCTCAAAGAAATATGGACCGATGACGCCGCCATCTCAAAATCCACACCAAACAGTGACTTTTTCGGGATGCATTGGACGATCTTGGACCTCATGTGGATTGGTATCGTCCCAAATTCGGCATTCTTGTTTGCTGACATACACATTCATCCAGAAATGGGCCTCATCGCTGAAGATGATTTTTCGATGAGATTTAGGGTCAGTTTCCAACTGCTCCAGAGCCCATTCAGCGAACACACGTCGTTGTCTATGGTCGATTACCTTCAGTTGAATTTTGTACGGGTGCAGGCCCAAGTCACGACACAAAATTCGCCAAGTTGTGGTCTGCGAAAGGCCGAGTTCTTGTAAGTGACGCGAAATCGATTGCCTCGGATTCACCTGCACACTCTCACAACGGCGATCTTGTGTTCCGTTGACTTACGGGTGTTGGTTTATCGTTTACTAAACCAGTAGACTCAAATTTATCCACCACACTGCGAATAGTCCTCCGGGTAGGACGATTATGTCGAAAGTAAAATGGGTGAGGCGCCCGAACCGAACACCCACATCTATTTTGATGAAACAATTTTATCATTTGAACTTATTGTTGAACGCTATGTCCGTCCATGGTGATTTGGCAAGACAAACTGAATAAATAACAGCCAATTTGACAGATATATCTTCAACAATATGGCCGCTATAAACTGTCAAAGTTCGGAAGTCCCTATTGGAAGATCCTGTATAAAAGAGACTTATCACAGTACTACGTTTGATGGTTTGACTCGAGAAACTGAGAATTGACTTAGAAAAGCCGCGAGCCTAATAAGTGACGTCCAATAGCGACTGGCTATCATACGAGAAAAATGCACTACAGGCCCGTGTGCACAGGTGCCCAAACCTGAATTCTTCAGCGGCGATCGGGGCAGTGTATGAAGAAAGAGCTCAACAGGAGTTAGAGATCGATCTGTCGTAGCTAGCAAATACTTGAGAAGCTTACCAATGATGTGCCGACAATCCCGATCAGGAACCACAAGCTGACGTACGTTATCTGCTGAATCTCGGGTTAAGTAGGGCAAGCAGTACACATCTGGTACTCTATATTCAAATCTCTGAACTCAACACGGCCGAGTACATATTGTATGACACAAATTCTCATAAGGAAAAAAGGAATCGAGCTTAAATAAAGGTTTCATCGGAAAATGGCAAACGTTGATTTAGATGTTCCCTCAGCTGCTCCCCATAATAGATGCTCAAAAAATCATTGATTTTCAATGGTTTGGTTCATGGCATCCATCAAGTCTGCAAAGCCCTTGACCAACTTCAAGTTGTGCTGTGCATTTTTGGCTGAATCCTCCGAGAAGGAATTATATAAGAAACTGGTGACAGCTTTCTGCCACGAACACCAAATTCCACTGACCCGCTTCGATTCGTTCAAGAAATTGGGCGAATGGTCTGGTATGTACAATAAGATCAATAGAGAAAGTGGGCCATGTAAGGTATGCGAATGCTCTGTAGTCGTCATGAAGGATTTCGGTGAGGAAACACCGAAATGTTGTCAATGTTGTCAACGAACACCTCAGCCAAAATAGTTAAATTCCGCTTCGAACGTGAATCAAAGTCGGTGTCATGCGTAATTAAGCACGGCTACTAAAATAACGAATAGATGGATGGTATTTATTAGGAATAAACGACTTGGTAAAAGGACTTTCTCAATTGGACAGTTTTTAATGAATGATTTGTACACAGGAAATAAGGTAGGCAAGTAGGTAAGAGTGGCTGTTGGAAACACCAACCCACTTAGGCCTATTGGCCCATTATGATGCCACGTAGATCTATGATGCTTTTACTAATGGAACCAGTTTGATCTTACGATGATGCGTAGGAGACTGTTTAAGTCATTGTGGAAGAATAAAGTTGAAGAATGAATAAAGGAGGATTGCCTCCTCTTCCTCCTCGTCCATGCAGCTTCTGCATAAATCGTTTGTAAAAGCGCAAAGCCCTCATGCGTGCTTGCCTATAAGGCAGTGTCCAGTGATGACACCTATGATGACGCTGAGATGTTTTCTATTTAGAAGGATCAGACTCTTGGAGCGATTCTGATCAAGCTTTGGCCAGATCTGTTTGGTCGCTAGATATGTTGGTCCAGTTCATCTAAGGTTTGCTCTTTTATTAGCATCCAGCTTTGATATTAATTTGCATGTAGCGATAGGTATACCTATGCTACCCTATTCTGGTAGAATAGGTAGAGTGGTTCCAACATTTTCTTCTGGAAAGTGGCTTGGCACCTAATATAGGTAAAGGTCGAACTGTTCTGCAATCTCCCTAACCGATGATCAAGGAAGGTTCTAGAATTTATTGAGACTGAGTCCAGGGACTTGATAGCGGCGTGACTATCCCAAAAAAGATGCCGATATCCTTTGCAGATATCACGTTTTTCTTCAGCGAGGACAGAGCCGCAATTTCCGCCTGGAACACGCTACAGTGATTTGGAAGACGGAAAGAGAGGCCTAGATTTAGCTTATCTGAGAAAAAACCGCCACCAACCCCGCTATCGGATTTAGATCCGTCTGTGTAGAGATGGATTGACTGGTCCACCATGAGAGCACCTTTTTCCCAGAAGGATCTAGAGGGGAAGTTGTTTTTTTTCGACCCAAAGTTCAGGTATGCTGTAATGGATGTTCCCTGTGAGGATTCCTAATATAATCAAAAATGTTAGCGTGGCCAAATGAATTATTTTTCCACTGCGTAGTCGCTTTATGGCGAATAGCTGCGGTCGCAGCTACTTGCCTGCAAACATTTGGTGTGTGGACCTTTTGCTGTGAGCTATCTCTAGTACATTTAACAGACCATTAAATTGATTTTCCGTGGACTCCTCCTCTTCAACAAAGTTTAAATCATTCGACCATCTGACATGGAGATGACATGAAACCTGAAAATACTTCCCAGCTGGTAGTCTCCCTAGCGTACCTCTTGGATAGGGTTAAGTCGATTGTTTACTGTGTCACTTTAGCAACAAATGTTACCTGCGACCCATTATTTTTGACATGTAGGTCAGACGAAAGTATGGAATGCAAGAGATGATTACCTCTCACGTTGCATTTGCTACTGGAGCGGAAAGCATTATAAGCATTAGCATTGCAGCATGTGATAGAAGAATCAGCCGAAGATGAAAGGACGAATTTGTGTAGCAACTAAAGCAAAATGCCAAAATTGCCCAAGTTTAGATGGTGAGAGTGAATTTGGCACAAAACGTCCAATTCCTACATTGGGATGCATTAGCAGACTTGCAATGTTGAAGGTTGGCACGAAGGATGGACACAATGTGAAAATTAAACCGTTCAAGGTGCAAATAGGCACGTGAGTAATACAAAGATTTAAAGGTCTTGACAGAGACTTTGTCTAGGCTCACAACAAGGGAAGAGCTGTACCTGATTTCCGAATTCTTTTTCTATTTGTGAGAATGGATGTGGATCCTGTGTATGAAGATGCATCAGCACATTCTCCGTTTCCCTGAATTGCACCAGAACTCAGCTTGTTCAGCGTTTTTTTATTCCCACATCCCAGCCGTCTGCTTGAATGCGTGCATTCTCTGCTTTAGCCAGCTTCCATAGTTCATCAACATGGTGTTAGGACTCTGCGTCATTTAGGCAGTTGCCATTGCTAGCCTTCCTAAATCCCCTTTGGCGTTTCGGGATATTCTCTGAGATGGGTTCTCCGCTATATCTAAATCCGTTCATACGAACTGCAGCTTTTGCTGGTTGCAGCACAGATTTCAGCCGGATCTCGTGCGCAGAAAAAGCCACCACCAGGGTTGGTTTCAAGCGTGGATTTGACCGCATTAGCCTATTTCTGGCGACCAGAACTACGATCTTTGCTGGCTATAGCACCGGTCTTATCCGAACATTAGTTTGGTCGCTCCTTTCGATTCCTCGTTCACTAGAACTGCAGATTTTGTTGGTTGTAGAACCGGTTTCATTCGGGCATCACGCGTGAAAAAACCCATCAACAGAGAGTGTGCCACAAAATTACTTCCCTTTGAACCCTTTTAGGACGGAAGAAGAGGATGTAGTTTCAGTCCCAAGAGCTCGGTCGGTTCCGTGGATGTTTCTGTTTCTCTTCTCCGTCGCCCTGGAAGATTGAGACTTTTAGAATACACGTCTTCGATAAAACTTGCCGTCCCTTTGCGCCGGGCGTTAGATTAGGTTAGGTTAGCGCGTTGATGAGGTATCTGGAGCTGATTCCATTCAATACTTCATCACACTTGAGTCTTTCAGGGGATTTACTTGCGGTTTCTAGTTCTGGTTTCTGCTTTCCGTATCGCGTTGGTTGTCGTTTGGTCCCTGTTGCATCCCCGAATATGAAAAGAAGCATAAGTGAAGCAGCAGATATGAGTATCCTAATCAAGCGTGCAGGCATCACCGGCCGGTTGAGCTTGAAGGGAGCTAACATCTACATCTCTGAGTGCCATTCACGTTACAACGTCTTTCTAGGGGACTTGTGCGGGTATACAGGATTTCCTTTTCTGGAAATGGTCCACGTGAACATTTTATCAGCACTCTACTCGTACATATGTCGTGCGAAAGTAACACACAACAGCGTGATTTTTGAAAGGACTGAGTCTTTAAGTAATTAGAACTGGAAATCTGGGGCCTTACAATGTTCGGGCTCCGGAATGTCACCCCCCAACCAATTTAAATTGATACCAATTCAATTAAACAACTAATCGTCCACCTGGGGGTTTTTAAAAACCTTGTTCTGCTTATCCATGAATTCTGAGCGGAACTCAACTAACAAGTTTATCAGGGTGTTACCTGTCAAAACGGATATTAAGGTCACTGCCCGCGGTAATAAGTTTTCCATCACCTTTAACTTTAAACAGGGAATGGAAAAATGTGTGAGCTGGTGGAACCAATACGCCTCCTCCAACCACCAGAAGAAGATAACAACCACAAAGCTAATTGAGTTTTCATTTTCATCGGACTCGGCACGACAAAGAAACACGTTCCACTTGCGGCCAGGTCAACCATCCCGTAGGTGGAAACAAGTTGTCAGTTGGACATAACATATCCAGCCCATCAGTGTTCGAGTTTTCCTATTCATTAAGTCAATCAATTCACACCAATCCAATTGAATAGCTTAAGTCGGAGAGCGGTATCGCCAGCGACGATTGATTGCACAGCATGCCACAGCCCGATAGACCGGCACAGTCATGGTCTAAGCTAGACAAACGACACCTGACCCGCTTTTCCAGGTGCGAATGCAGCGGCCATACGCCATTAATTGTGATACCTATCGGAGTCTTGAAATTTTTTTAACGGCCACTTATAAGTGGCCTCTGAATTACGATCGTTTAATTTGAAATCGATGCCGAAATCTAAATCCAAATCCAAATTCAAAACCAAAACCAGAACGAAATCGAAATCGTAATCGAAATCACTTGCGACTTTACGACGAGCGTTTCATGGCTTTCCGATATCACACAGAAAAGCTAATTCACCGTGTCCACGGTTCGATTGTGCGGCATGGCACATTATATTGACGCCTCTGATAAGAGCCTTCGATAAAACTGGTTCCCATTCCCATTTAGTGGGCCAACAATCTAGGCTCTAGCTGGTGGGTCTCTACCCCACACTCTGAGCCTAAAAGCATTTCAAGGCAACTCAACTGTTAAGATTTATGCGTACTGATAGGACGCGCGTCGCGGTAGCGCCACACAGCAGTAGCAGCCGCAGCAGCAGCAGCAGCCGCAGCCGCACCATTGAACCACAGCATCAATGAAATAATTTTCAGCTTCTACGATTTTTTATTCGGACATCAATTAATGCGATGGTTATCGCTGGAGATAGTGATTAGAGCGCCCACTGACTAGATAGTTTCGCTAAGTACCCAGATAAGTTGGTTCAATTGATCGTGGATACACACCCATTGGAGGGGGCTTCACAGTATCTGTTCTTGGGAAAGATGAATGTGGTCGCCTTCCTGAGAGACAACGCATCATTAGATCGACGCGCAGATAAATCGCTTGAGGTTGTACCATAATCAAAGGGGATGGTAACTGTTAATTGGTTTTTTCTGTGCAAATGGAATGCGGGTATGATTAGTTTTTTTTTTTTTTTGAGAGAGAATATGATGTTTGCTTTAAGCTGGTTAAGTCAAGGCGAGCCGGTGGAGTTATTTACTAGTATGAAGCTGAGAATGGAATGGTGAGTCCATGACTTGATGTGCATGTCCCGACCTACAATGTACGATACAAGCATTTGAAGTTGTTTATTTAATTAGTGACCTTGGGTTAGTGCTTATGGCGTTCTGATTGGGAATGCTTTAACGATTCGTTAGTTGGACAATGCAGGAGTTAGATAATATTCGCACTTCAATTGCCAAGTCAATATGAAAAATAGGAGAGCGGCGAAGAGACGAAAGGTGACGATAGTGGACAACGCCGACATTTTTGTAAGACGTGGAAAGGAATTGCTGACTTCTTCGCTGAAGTCATCGCCTCTAGTCTTCCCGTTGAGATGATCGAGCGTTCACTAACTTTGGACTCAAATATTGTGTTTGGGATACAAAAACGTTTATCAATGCACCTTTCGCATTGCATCAGATACTTCAATGACAAAATTGGAAAGGACATCGCATTCAGCGGATTAAACTGCAAGTAAAGCCCACACTTATCACTTACTCATCTACACAGGTCCTACATTTCTTTTTTTATAATTTGCACGCGCTCAAGGGATTTAAGCACACAGCGCGGGCGAGGGAAAGTCAGGGAGGATAGAAAGAGAGGTACCGATGACGGTTGGTTTTAAATGTTTGAAGGTTATAATGACTAGGAAATAAAGAGCTAGGCAGGGCATTCCATAAGCGAGTTCGACGGCTTAGGAACGAATCACGATATTTTAGAGTACGTCCGAAGATGGGGTATGCTGATGACCATTCATAGCGAGACGAGTGTTAGGGTTAAAGGTTTGAAGGAGCGGAATGCTACTGGTGATTTCTATGGAGCACTGGTGGTGGAAATAGCAATAAAACAGAATGAGACACGAGACCTTACGTCGGTGTTCGAAGGTGTCCATTGCCTGTGTGATATTGGTATCAGCTATGAGTTTCATCGCACGGTTTTGAATACGGTCTAGCAGATACAGAGATATTTTAGACGCACCTGTCCAGACGTGAGCATTGTACTCCAATTTTGGCCGGATTAATGCCTTATATATTGAGGCCACATCAGAGGGGGTAAAGTATTTCTTACATCGCTTGAGTAAATCTAGACATTTCGCAGCATTTTTGACGACACCGAATATGTTGTGGTCATTCCAACGTAAGTTGTCATTGACACACATACCGAGAATGGAAAGGTTATCGGTTTCGTCGATGCGAGTGCCATTCATGTATAATGGCTGGAGTTGAAATTTCGCTTTAACGACAGCAGACAGCATTGTGCTTTGGTAGCATTAAAGTCTACTCTGTCAGTGGTTCCCTAAATAGTTATGCTGTTAATTAAATGAACTTAACATACGCTGGTGTTCCCATTCTACAGCCAAAGAGCAGGGACCTGAGTTCGGAAACGAATATGAAAAGAGAGTACTGTCGTCAACAAAGGAATACATTTCATTTCATTTCATTTTATTTATTAATATCTTAAGGCTTAACAATTTTTATACTTTTCCGCGAAGCCTCAATGGCTTTTCTGCAGAAGATTGCGTATCAAAAAAGTTCGTTAACAAGTAAACAAGTGATCAAGTTCTTTGAGTTAAAATTACAATTTAAACTTGGTTACATTTTGCTATAAAAAAAAAGAAAAAATACAATTGGAAAACTTTCAATATACTTATTTTAAAATTAACTGATTGTAAATTTATACATTTAAAAAGAAATTTTTAATCGCTTTCTTTCTACTGTGTAAGTTCGTTATGCTCCTTAGATTTTCAGGTAATTCATTTAAAATTGAAGGAACGCTATATATGAGTTGCCTTTTACCATAATTAGTACAATTTCGAGGCACTTGGAACAAACCCTGAGCACGTTTTCTAGTATTAATTTCATGGTCGATTGGCTTTCTAAAACGTAGGTCGTCATAATGCTCAAGAATAACGGTCATCTTGTATATATGTTGAACGGTCATTGCTTTGAAGTGTCTTTCTTCAGGGATCGAATTGTGGTTAATTATTCTCAGCGCCATATTTTGCAGCTTTTGAAGTTTCATTATATGCGAGTGTGATGAGCTTCCCCAAGCAAGTATGCCATACCTTATCTTGGACTCAACCAGCGCATAATAAATTTGCTTCTGAATTTGCTGTGTTGCAAGGTATAGCAAATGCACAAGAGCAAATAAAGCTTTCTTTATATCTGATCAAGTTTTGTCAATGTGTTTACTCCTGGTAAAATGGCTGTCAATGATTACTCCAAGATATTTATATGATCCTACTACTTCGATAAGCTGTTTTAGTGTCGAAGCACATGAGTCATTTTCGAACCGAATTTTCTGCTGTGTAACGTTGTGATGTGGGCTTCGAATATGCATCATTTTAGTTTTTGCTGCCTTGATTACAAGGCCATTGTCGTGACACCACCTTACAGCATTGCTGAACTCTTCCTGCATTATTTCAGCCGCTGTTTGGAGAGACCTGTGACGAATTACTATCGCCATGTCATCTGCATAAGCAAATGGTATACTTCTCTTAAAAGTACGTAGAAGTTCATTTGTATGTAAAATGAAAAGAATAGGGCCTAACTTCGATCCTTGGGGGACGCCGTAATGCACTTGTTCCATGGAGCTATACACGTTCTTGATTTTTACGCAGAACTGGCGGTTGTTTACATAGTCCCTAATCCAATCAGCCATTACCCCCTGAATGCCTATACGTTCGAGGGCTTCTAAGAGTTTTGTGTGGTTTAGGGTATCAAACGCTTTGCTAAAATCCATAAACAGTACCAGTATATGGTGGCTTTTATTTAAGCTCTCATTGATACAATTTGAGAATTCCCCTAGCAGTGTTCCCGTGCTTTTTTCTTTTTTGAAAGCCGTATTGACGTTGGTGAATAAGTGAATATTTATCAATAAAAATACAAAGACGATTAACCATTATTTCTTCCATACATTTTTCCATCACTGGCAAAATGGATATAGGTCGATAGTTACTAATTTCAGTTTTTTTAACACCCTTGTAAATTGGTCTTACTACTGCAGTTTTAAAGGTTTTCGGAATCTTTCCTTCTGTCAGACTTAAATTTATCAATTTGCACAATATGCGGGCAAAAATATCAGCGTGTTGTTTAATATCTCCTGCTCGGATAGCATCAGCCCCTGAGGATTTGCGTTCGTTCAAGTGTCTTATTATATTATGGACCGCATTGATGTTGGTTTCAGTTGGAAATATTGTATTGCTGATGGTTATGTTCTGGTGGTTCGATGTGATCTGCTGACAGTGATGTAGTATTTTATATACTTGTTGGGAAAAGTGTTGTGCAAATTCGTTTGATATGGTGGTCATACATTTTTCTGACGAAAACTTCTTCACAATTACTTCATCAACGGTGAGATTATGTCTTCCCATTATTTCATTGATTAAACCCCATGTTTTGCGCGGATCTGCTCTAACCTCGACAAACTTGTTTTTTATAGAATGTTGACTTCTGTGTTCTTATTTCCTTATTTAATTTGTTTCGAAAAAGACCATCCCGTCTTTTACATTTTTCACTTAGTTCAGGACACAGCTAGGCATTATTTTTGCATTTACTTTTTTGTGTTTTCACGCATGTGGATTTTGTATATATACGAGTATCTTGAAATTTGAGGACCATCTTCTTATAGAGAGTAACAGAAACACCTTCATTTAAGACTTCGTTCCAGTTTGCTTCAGATATCAGTCTGTTTACTTTTTTTGTACTTATGTATGGTGCAGATCTGATTTGTTCTTCATTTGGTTTCATTACTTCTTTGTAGTAAAGGACCGGGTAATGATCCGTTATATTACTTTCAATAACACAGGACTTAATTCGATAGTCTACTCTGCTAACTAAGATATGATCTATTATAGAATTTGTTCCTCTTTTTATATCTATCCTTGTATATTTATCAATTACATTTACAAGGCCTAATGACGCCAACATTTCCAAATAGTTTTTTACATGATTACAATTAGTTTCACAAATATTAATGTTGATATCCCCCAGAACAGTTATTTCTTCTTTATTTTTTATTTCGATAATATTTTTTTCGAATTGGATTAGAAGTGGCAGACAAGAGATCGTTGATGAATATTAAAAAGAGTGTCGGAGACAGAACGGAGCCCTGAGGCACACTAGCATTTATTTTGTGGATATCAGACTTGAAACCATCCGACTTGAATTGAACGTTCTGAAAGGCAATTTTTAATCCATTGAAGAAGAGAGTCGTACAAAAGCACGCATTTTCGACAAAAGAGCCTGATGCCTAACTCTGTCAAATGCCCTAGAAATATCAGGTGCAACTATCTTGCTTTCGCCAGTTTGGTGTATTTGGTTCCACTTCTCGGTGAGACATGCCATTACATAGATCACCAGTGGACCTGTTGCTACGAAAACCGTACTGTCGGTCATTAAGAAGTTTTCGTGTTTCGAGATATTTCATTAGCTGGCGGTTTATCAGCGTTTCCATGATCTTGGAAAGAAGGGACGTAAGTGCAATGGGTCTGTAGGAGGAAAGGGAAGAAGATTCGCCTTTTTTTAGGGACGGGCTGGACAAATGCTGTTTTCCATCTGCTTAGAAAGAGTCCTGAAGAGGAGGGTTGATGAAAAAGCTTACGCAGTGATCTTGCGAGCGAGGAAGAACACCTCTTCAGAAGAAGGAGAGATATACCATCTGGACCACGAGTGTGAAAGTGGATTTGTCCCATTGAAGATTCGATGCACTCAAGCGTAGGCGGAGGCAAAGCACAATCTGAAAGTATTGAACTGGACCCAACGTGTGGAACAAGCAGAATGGCCTTTTCCAAAGAGCAGACAGCTTGATTGTCATTATAAATGAGCGCTGGGGTGGAGGATGAGAAAGAATTTCTATTATTTTTGACGAACGACCAACAATTTGTACTGCCTTTGGGACATTGCAGTATTTTTTGCTTCAGTTTTTAGTCGAATTGAAATTTCACACGCTTGAGAAAAACGTTGCAGTCATTTCTGGCTTTCTGGCGCCGGCCTTGTAGGACCGAAAAAAATATTTGTCTTATCCTTACTGCCTCTTTAAAGCTCGACTCGTACCATGCCTTTTCTTTTGGTTTGATAATCTTCATCCGATGAGGGATAGAGGATCTCGTTTCAAAGAGAATGGCGTCTGTGATCATATCAGCAGCGGCATCCACGTCGTTATCGAGGAAACATAACGACGAGTAAAAGTTCCTAAAGAAGCTGTTAAGACCGCTCCATTTGGCTTTATCGTATTGCCATACGGTTCTTTTATTGACCTTTTCTCTAACTGTGTGGTGGCTGTACGAGAAATTAGCTGATATGACCCAGTGGTCCGACGAGCCTAGAGGGGAGAGCACATCAACGGTGTACTTATCAGGGTGAGAAGTTAAAAACAAGTCCAGGGTGTTGGCGGTATGACTGTCAACGTCTGGTATTCATGTGGGCTCATTTACAAGCTGGGTTAAGTTATTTTCCGCTGCAAAGATCTCAACACGCCGTCCTTCGGGTGTTGTCTGTCCAGAATGTCGAAGCTGACCACAATTTTGTATATTGAAGTCGCCCGTAATAACGATTTCAGTATGAGGATACAGGGATACAATTCTTTGTATGGAGTCAGACAGCGCATCAAACTCGTTAATGGTCGAGTTGCTGTCCAGTAAATAAAGCAGTAGTGGATAATTTGCTTACGGAGATGGAATTTTAATCACATGAAATTGAATTCCGGATTGGAACAGGGACTACATTGTGGTGGAGTTTGGTAAGCTACATCACTACGCACGTAAATGGCGAGACCGCGATGAGAGAAGAACAATGGCACTACTAGCTTCAGATCAGAGTGATCTGAGAGGTGTGGGCGGGGATCTACCTGTGTTTCACTAAGTGCTGCTCTGAATTTAATGACGTGTACGTACGCGGAAAAATGATTACTTTTTAGCCTGCGTATATTTGCTATATCCACTCTAAATTCCTGAGTCATTAGAACGAAAGACAAACACGAAAAATACAAACACCGACGTTACTAAGCCCAGATGTGAAGTACAAATTCAGAGTTGGTTTACCGAATCAAATTGTTGTAGGTGTTATGCCCTTACTACGATAGGAAACAGCACACCAACAAGATTCGTACCCACAGCCCGCTGTCCATCGGTTGTTACATACACTCAGTCACTTCATGCGCTGTATGACAATGACAACGGCAGTGACCGTGTGAAAGCAACAATTTGACCAGGGCCAGGAAGGTCGCACTGTGGATGTGAATTTCGGTTTCACTTTCGGGGTTTTTTTTTTATTTTCTCCACGCGAGGAGCGAATTTCACAGTGTACTTGTGCGTGTGCAATTGTCGATGGTCAGCTCGGCACTCTGACCTCTGACTTCAGACATCCTATGTTAGATGGCCGTATATACATATTTAGAGGAGCAAACGTCGACTCTAATCAGAAGCTAGACGTACCTCACTCAGAGATGACTGTCTAAGTGAATCTGTCAGAGAGGAATAGCTACATCCCAAGCCTAAGCTGCCGAGGCAGAACTATTGAGCGAAAGAAAGAAAGTCATGAGCCGTCCACAGTCTCACAGATCGAGGATGATGAAAAGCCCGCCGATTGAAAGAAAGTTCGGTTGATCTGCATGTTAACTTAGAAACTGAAAGCTGGTAGATATTACAGAAATCCTAGTCACTGAGGCTTGGAGCATCAGGTAGAAATCGTAACATGTGGACAAAAGAAGCAATCCTCCTTCTTGTGTAGACTGTGGCTTAGCTATCCAAAAGCTCAAGAGCAACAAGACATGTGGTTCTAATGGCTCTCCAGTAGAGATCTTTGAAGATGGAACTGATATTTCTATACTGTGCACCAAATAGCCTACGAAACGTGTGTGGACGTGGACGAGACTTAGTCCGACGGCTAGATCATTAGTTTTATATTGTCCATACATAAGGAAAGCTATCTGGGAAAAATTACGCACTGTTTCAAACCTCTGATCAACATGATCGCTTCTTAGTAGCATGTCTTCGGACAGTTAATTAGTAATACCCCATGTCTTCAAAGTGATACAAGGCCCTCAATCTAAATTGATGGCATATTCAAACTTTTTTGTGAACTGCAGACAAACAGATATAAACGCCCGAGTGCTGAAGTCTAAGTAGGATAGCACAGCAAGATTTTATCTGCCATATGGTATTGTGTGAACGTGTGAAACCTTTCGTCAACAACCAGGAAAGTCCACAATCGACCGGATTTTTACACTCTTTCAGATTTTGAACAAAAACTAAGAAGTCCAAATCGATACCCTCGATCTTTTCATCAATTTTAAGGCCGCATAAAGACGTGCTATATAGAGCCAGGTTTAGGTTTGGCATCCCAGCTGTTTGTGAAGCTTGGCGATGGGGAGCGGTCACTGCTCCATCTAGGTCAATAGCTACTTAACAGAGTTCTTTGAAGTCAACAGAAGTTTAAGATAAGGTGACGCGCTTTCATGTAACTTCTTTAACGTCATACTTGAAAGAAGTGTCCAGAATCCTCAAGCGAATATCGGTGGCACAATCTTTCGAAAATCTGTGCAATTCCTAGTGTACGCCGAAGATACTGACATCGACGAATTGGATAGTCGACAATTATATCTTCTAGGTAGTAAGGGACTCTATCTACCTCGACTCTGCTTTCAATTCTAACCACACCTTAGTAGAAATAAAACGAAATCACTTTTGTCAACTGCTGTATTTTTGGACTAAAAAGTCGATTAAGTAGTAAGGACCTATTCGGTACTACTGAGGATGCTTTATACAAGACCTTGATCCTCCCAGTGATCCTCAAAAGATATCCGCAGTCGTTTTTAAAGAAAAATTCTTCGTAAAATATTAGGTTTGCATTGACTGGCTTTAGAGGAAGAGATTTAACGACGAACTATACGAGCTGTGTAGTCACTCACCTATGGGCTTGTTGTCTATTGCATGGCCTTAGAGAATGCAACTAACCTCAGCAAATTAAGCAAAATCCAAAGGATAGGATGTTTCTGCATACGTACTACTTCCTTCGCGATTATTCTGTTGCATTTGAGACCCATCAGGCAAGTGGATGCTGACGCAGTTTCGCCTCTGCTCGACTACACAGTGGACAAATAAACTCTATTTGATCACGATAATATTCTTAATATACTAGGAGTACTTTCAGAGAACATCGATTACATTATGATCCAACATTGGATTGTCAAAGACCCTCATGTAAGCATCCCCTCTAGATCGGTGAGGAAGATGCTTTCGTAGATGACAAGTCAATCCATTTCTTCACTGATGATGGGGTTGGTGGCAGTGTTTTCTCAGATAAACTTAACCTAAGCGTCTCCTGAGGAAATTTTGAAGATTGAAGAAGTCCTGTCGTGGCTGAAGAAAAACTTAATATCTGCAGACGATATCTGCACCTTTTCGCATAGTCAGGCCGCTATCGAATTTCATCTCTCAGGGAGATGGCAGAGCAATTAAAAATCCATCTATGTTGGATGCCCGGCCACAGAGATATTGCAGGGGTTTATAGGACCGACCAAAAACACCAAAATTGGAACAACTCTACCTATCCTACCTGAAAAAGTTATCATCGGTATACCAAGCTGAATGCTATTAGAGAACAAATCTTAGGTACACTGTTGGGTCAACATGTCTAGCGACCAAATAAATCTGACCAAAACTGGATCTAAATCGCTCTAAGAGCTTGATCTTCTACAATAAATAAGAAACATCTCAGAGCTATCGTAGGTATCATCACTGGACACTATTATCTCATAGGCAAGCATGCATAAAGCTTGGCGTTTTTACAAACGACTTCTGCAGAAGCTGCATGGGCATGGAGACAATGCTCCACCTACTCTTTATATGCCCACCTCTGTCAGAAAAACCTAAGCAATCTAAACAATGTAGACGTTAACAGTCTTCTACGTTGCGTCCGAAGCTTTATTTGGTTCCAGATCCCCGTAGCATCACAATTGGCTAATATGTAGACCTAAGTAGGACTGTAACCTATACGAGCTGTATTGCGAAATAAATATAGAAAACTGCGCTAGGATGGCGAATGGACCCCAGTGATCTGGCCCGCAGAGTCTTCGAATCTTACCCGCGGGGACAACGCAGTAAAAGCCGAGGTAACTGTAGATGCTTGTTAGATGAGGCCCAAGTTCACCCGATGCGTAGTAAGTAAGTAATCGATTACATCTAGGGCTGCCTGTGGTATAGAGCTGACAATCGCGGGAATTCTCTAAAAGACAGTACAGTCTGTGTTAGCTTTGACGTAGTCTTTAGAACTTTCGAGAGCGTTAAGCAGTGAATCAGACTACATACGCCAAAGCAGCAACTTCTGTTTACCCCGCCATAACCTATTGGTCGCAGTCAACATCCGCAATTAGGGTCCTTTCCTCGAAATTGTTTTAACGTGCAAGACTAGCAATACGTCTACGCCTTGTTGGCTGGCCGTAACTCACACATATCTTCAAAAGTTGCTCTTTCTTGTCGAGTGCGCCAGTGACGCGCATGGAATATGGATAGGCATGTCACATTTTGGACAGAGAATGCATTCACAAAACAGCCTTCTGTTCATGAAGCTCGACTAACCTTCCCATGCTCTTCAATATGATGGAGGCCAGGCTAATACATAGGTCTGAAGCTCTTGACGAGCGTGTAGTCAGTCATCTTTCGGATTTTCGTTATAATGAATATTCTTACCGTTCTCCAGGGGTTCGGTATGTATACCAGTGCCAGGCTAGCAATGAAGATTCTCATCAGAGTTACCAGCAGCTGGTCTTTACCTTTCTGTAAAATAACTGGATATATGTATGCCTTGGTGCCAGGCGACTTGAAGCCATCGAGGGAAGCAACAACGTGTTTGATCACAACCGATGACAGATTTCAGCTACGAGCTGGTTTCGAGTTGGTTCTGATTAGGTTTCTGGTGAAGTGAGTCGCAGATATGGGTTGCAGAGGGTTATTGCTTTGGACTCAGTGTATGAGTAGATACAGATCGGTTTCTGTCAGTTTTTCTGTAGTTTCATTGGGAAGAATTCTGAGAACTCATGGAAATAGAGATATGAGTTTGTTACAATTGTGTTTGGTCCAATGCCTCAATGGCTCAGTGCACTTTCGTAGAATTCTGAACTCAGCAGTCAATTGTACACATGAAAGCTGGAAAAACTGGCTGAGAGAATATCCAAGACATTCGATGAAATAAAAAGAAATCATCCGAGGAATCGAAAAATTCCACTGGTCTGCTCTACTGACTTGCGACACATCAGCTCTTCTAATTCGCACTGCCTACAGCAATCAGCGGGTCAGTTCGCATTAAAAAAAAACTGCAAGCTATCCGAAACAGAGTTTCGGCATTAGCCATGGCATAAAATCTAGGATTGAGGCTTGAAATTTTATTGGAGAATATATGGCTACCGAAGGACGTCGAGGGCCAAAGTTAGAACTAGATCAGGCAATCGGCTGTTGCGCCATCGATTCAGCAATGGATATTTACGGCTTTTGGAAACAAATCGCGATTGGTATTTCCAATATACACCACTTACTGCTGGAAGCCACACCATAGAGTCGCTTATACGGTTCCAAATCACTTTCAATTTCGTCATTTAAACAAACTAGGTACTGTGGAAGCAACTTCTTATTAAGTATAATCAACGCTTCTCTATCAGTGTGGAAAACGCAGTCATCTGTTAAACCCATATGCACACCGAACTCACAAGTTACGAGTATGTTACAATACAAACAGACGCCATCGCAACAAAGTCACGCCATTAGTCAGAAGTTTCCAAGCAAAAATTGCCTAGAAAACATGTTTTGCAGTAAACTGTACAAGAATATTTTATTGCAAAGCCTATCCGTGCACATGTCCTTTGGGGTGCAGCAAAGCAATTTTTCAAGTTCACCACCCACCCACAACTACAGCCACTGCAACATCAGAGACGACATTTTAAGTGCATCTTTGGCCGCGTCATCTCACACCAGCCAACACCTTTTTTGCATAGCGAAGGGATTCCTTTTCTTAGCACTTGACGTATCCTTTTTGCTTTTAACATGGAAAACAACTCTCATGAGGATAATGATGACGCGATCTACTCGTAGATGCATATTTACGAGTTCATACATACATATGTGTGTGCATCCTATTCCCATGGCTCTATTATGGAGGGAAACATGGGAGATTGGACAAAAACAAGAGCTTTTGGAGATTTTGTTCTTCTTCTATTTCTTCTTCCCTGTTTGCTCCTTAAAGCGGGGAGGCACAAAAAAAAAAAAAAAAAATTCAACTGAGATACTCATACTCGTAGTTGCATGTACGAGTATTGCAGTCCCCATATGCATTCATTATTCATGCATGCAGGCATGTGTTCGTATTTGTGGAGTGCAATTAGGAAAAAAAAATCTTTTCAAGGCTGCAAGGAGCGGGATCTCCCCCTATTCGTTCGGTTTCTGTTTTTTGGTTAAGGACCCTTCTGATGCTGGTGAAACCTCTTAAGAACATGACGCGAAAAATAAGTCAGCTAGCTTCTCCGGTGATAAAAAGCAGCAGCGTCATCATCCCTAAGGTGTGACATACACTTGCACGTACACACTCAGTGTTAGTGGTGGGTGAGGGGTGGGGGAGGATTGTGGGAATTTTAGGGGAGATCCGAGATGACGACGATGCCAAGTATTATGAACGCGTCAATGCTCTTCACCAGCATACAAGGATTTCTTCGTCCTTTTTAGTCTCTTTTCGTCCCTTTTTATTCCGTTTCATTTTTTTTTCGATTTTCATATTTTAAAAAAAAAAACGAGTATTTGAAAAAAGGTGGTATTAGGGCCTTGGAATAGACGCTAAGGACTGGAGGGAATTTTTTGTTTCTTTGCAGCTTATGAAGCTAAGTGAAAAGCAAGTTGACGCTAGGTAGAGGTAGATACTTACATCGGTCTGATGAAGGATACTATCCCAATGGGTACATCCTTAGAGGGAAAATTGTTTCTTGTAGCCTTTCTGCTTGGGAAGCAATGCAGGTGATGACGGACGGTGCCAAGTCATAGTAAGAAGTCTCGATGGAAGTGACTAATTTTCGCGGAACTGCTAATGGCCTTAAAGTTTGAAGAACCATTCTATTGATTTTGCTTGGACTTGTTTCATGACAATATTCACCGTTCCATTCTTTCATTTTGAAGCAGTTTTCACATTTGAAACGATCCTGGCTTCTATGCCTGGTATTGGCAATATCATTAAGAGCGTAGGCTACTATTGTAAGATTCCTTGAGAGAGATCTTGTGTTAAGCTTGAGGTTCAGTTCAAAAAGCCATTGGAAGGGTTACTTTTCACCTTTGTTTCTACTATTAAATTCATTTTTAAATAAATTTACAATGACTTACTCGTATACTAGCTTACTGGCTCGGGTGGTCACCATCCCAATTGGGATTTCGGGCGGCTCGTATGCTTCAATATCGTGCACACGCACCACCGAGACTTAACCAATGCCATAAAGCACCGGCCACTTCTCAGAAGCAGAAGCTACCTTACCTTAATCTAACTTACAACTAGGAGGCGTATGCTACCTTAGGAGAGCGAGCCAACCCTCTCCCCTTCTTGAAGCCACCAGAACTCGATGTACTGTTTCTCGACACCGATCCGATCCCTACCTGCAATCGCGTGACTAAAACGGATGAGCTTCTGAGCATAAGCAACATACCCGTTGAAGATGAGCGGTTTGTCCCTCGCACCACGGTGGCTGGGGTACATTACCGGGATACCATCCCTGCTTTACACTAAACCTTTAGCATCAATATGGAGATGGAGATAGAAGTGAGCCCCAGAACTCAGGCTATTATCGTTGTTCATTATCCTTGCAATGTGTCTTCGAATCAACTTAATCAGGAAATTGTTAATCCGATTTAGACTATCGTAAAGGGCTTTGTTGGGATAGTATTTGTTGTGCTTTGATTCTGGTGTTATGCACAAACCGAAACAGGTCCTAACACACTGCCTTTCATACACCCGAATCTGTTCCATTTGATATGTCGCTACATTGAACCACACGGGACAACCATACGGGATGACTGCTCTGGTTAGGTGACAAGTTGACTGCCTTCTTGACCCCAGCGATTTGTTTGTAAAAATACATAAACTTATTGAGCCAAATACCAAGGTAGGTCACTACGCCCCTCGTCGCTAATGGCTATCCAATGATGTCCAAATTTCGCCAGTTATATCTGGTATCCCTTGAAGCCCATCTAAACAAGATTGCTTCCGATTTTAGAAAATCGATTTTCAATTTCCAATCGTCGCAATATGCCTTAATACTCGTATGACCAAAATCACGCTGCCGAAGCGTATTGATGACTTCCATTGTTGGACCAAATCGTCTGCGTATGACATGGGATGATTGAGGGAACCTACTAGGTCGCTTGTTAAACAGTATCGGAGAAATCACAGCCGCCTGTCGTTAGGTTAGGTTACGTAAGGTTAAAACAGGAGTGTGACGGATATGCCATCATACAAATACGAGGCACCAAAACGGGCCTATTGCGATCCCTGTTGAACCAGTTGAATTTGCCTTGAAATGGCAAACACCTAAATAATCTCGCTGGTGATACATCCAATTTCCTTGCAAAAGCCAAAAAGGCCTTTGCAGTTTGTTCTAAAAATTTTCTTCGACTACAAGATATTGCCTCGCATTCACACCGTATGTGAGTTATGTCCTCAACATCTTGTAGATCGCCGCAGAAGCTGCAAATATCCGTGTCTGACAATTTGAATCTCTTTGCGTGTTTTCGCAGCGGACAGTCTCCTGTCTGGATTCCTATTACTGTCCTCAGCTTAAAACTGTTTAACTTTATTGACTCGCTAGATCTTTTGCCGGCAAAAAGTCGCCAGAGAGCCTTGACTACCGTAAGTAGACAATCTTTGTCATATTTTCCTCGATAGTGCCCCTTACATGCAAAGGGGCGGTTTGATGTTAGCAACCTCACTGTTATCGAGTAGCGCTCCTCTTCTTGCAAGCTCATCCGCTTATTCATTTCCTTATATACCGGAGTGTTTTGGCACCCATCATAGTCTTACCCAGTTCTGACTGCATAATGCCTTGAGCACTGTGCGACAGCCCCTGACTATATCAGAATTGATGTTTGTCGATTCCATTGCCTTGAGTGCGGCCTGGCTATCGTTGTAGATAGCGATATTTCCTTCGGATACCGACCTCATGTGCATTAGTTAAGCCTCCGTAAGGACAGCTAGAACCTCTCATTGGAAGACTTATAGCAACTCTTGGTTCTGGGTCTTCTGAGAAGATACCACGAAGAAGTTGACCAGGGTCACCTTATAGAACAATCCCTCTAACCATACAGTGTCGAAGGCAACCAGGCCCTACACTCGTTCTTGCATTTGTTCTATTGTATGTCGAAGACCAGCTTTAACGCAGCTTGAATAGCGCCATGCCTCGCCCTAAAATCAAACATATTTTCCGGAATTATATCCTTTTCCTCAACCCACCTTAACAGCGCTCAATTGCTCGAATACATTGCTAACATTCGGAATAGCTTTTCACCTTCTAGTAACCAAGTTACTCTGATTCCCTGCAGGACCCAATGAAAAAATCGACCTGCTAGGATGATAAAAGTTCATTTTCGTCACGAGGTTAAACTGTTCTAAACATATTTACAAGTAACTGGTAGCAACTGACAATAAAACAAGTAAAAGGAAAGGGCACTGCTCCATGATAAAAGAAGTATCGGATAATGCTATCCTTTCAGATGAAAGGAAGAGTTTCAAAACTCCAATATCGAATTGAGTATTCTAACGGCGACCAGATAGCAATGATAGTTTTTCCAATTGTTATGTTTCAGCAGCTGTCAAAGTTATCAACTACATCAAGCTGTCAAAATATTTCGTAAGGTTTCCCATTTCATCACGCATAGTTTCACTCTTGCCGAACGTGCCGAACTTATTAAGAAATATTTCGTCGTGAGGTTAGTTGTGGTTTCAGTGTGCAGGCAATTCGTTGCACCGTGAAAAAGTTTGAGTATGAGTACACTCCTTTGGATCTTAAGCCACCAAACAGCCAGTATCGAAAAAGACCCAGAAATGTTGATTCGGTTCCGATCAGCTGAATTGGACATAGCCAGAAAGTCAGCCCGGCTTATTTTGCAGTTGGCTTTGGGCCTACATCCGTATAAGATTACGCTGACGCAAGAATCCGGAGATCCGAATTTTGGCCAAAAAATCATATTCTCGAACGAGGTCCATTTTTGGCTCAGCGGCTATGTCAATAAGCAAAATTGCCATTATTAAAGCGAACACAATCCACAAATGTTCGGCCAAGCATCAATGCATCCACAATGATTGAATGTTTGTTGCGGCATCATCGGACCTTATTTCTTTCGAAAGTAGGAAGAAGACACCGTTACCGTCATTGGTCTCAGGTATAGAGCGACGTTAATCGATTCAGTAGTCAGACCTCGACAACATCGATATATCCGAGCTGTGGTTCCAAAAAGACAGCGCTACATGCCATAAAAGCGACGCAACGCTCGAAGTTGTGAAGGAGAAATTTGGTGACTGGGTCATATCACGCAAGCGTTCATCTATTGGACTCCGCGATCATGCGATATGACACCATTCGATTATTTTCTCTAGGGCTAGGTCAAGTCCTTAATTTACGCTAACAAGCCAACCACGAGAGAGCCATTTGAATGACTTACTCATCCTTCGGGATGAGCACAACGTAAGTTTTCGCTGCTTGGGAAACTTGCGTCTGTCTTCCCAAGTGGATATACGCAATCCTGATGGCAACTAACTGCATTGTGAAAAATCAGTAGAGGGCCATTGATGAACCCTCCGGCGATTTCCAAGCTAGTACGAGGATGCAAGACTTCATCGAACGCAGTCAGAAGACCCAACTCACTGGGTATTGTCTGGGTCCCAGGTCACGATAAAAAGGTTAGGCAAGTCACAGAGGAGGCGTTCTCAGGCCCCGAAACTGCGTTAGGTCTGCCTGCGTCCTCGATTAGGGCTTCATTGACAGTTGGGTTTCATATGAGCGTAACTACAGATGTCATGGCTCTCCAGGTTGCCGGCAGACCAAACGAATTCCTTCAGATGCCTCTAAGAGGTCAGCAACTTTCCTATTGTCCTTCAGTAGGATAGACTGCAGGTTCACTGCTGGTGTCGGGACGTGGCAACATGCTTTTGCTGGGCAATTATGTAAATGTGGTCAGCATAAGCGGCACAACCTCCTGCCTAATTAAAATATCGCAGAGCACTACATCTGTGAATGTCAGGCCTACTCTCGCATTAAGCTGCAAGTACTCCGTACTGATGTGGTGGGCAGCTGGTAGTGTAGGCACTTCATCGCTGAAGCGTTTACTCATCTTTCCTTGAAACGCTGAGAAGTTTCAGTAAAATAAACATGTAAGGAGCACAATGGACTAATAAGAAACAATCCACATCGTTTGCATACGTGAACACCTTTTTCGTTTCTTTGTCATGCCATTCCACTATGAGATGCGTCGATGGTGGCTCAGATAGCAAGAATTGGACTACGGAACGGGTCACTAGCCTGGGAAGAGGGCGACGCACTTCGATGCCCTAAGTCGGTAACCAGTGGAAGGTGAGCAACAGGTGGCGGAAGCCTCTGTGTTAATACTGGACGTCCACATATCAGACGAGCATTGGGTGGCGACCATGCAGTGGTGGGACCAAAGGCTGCCAGACATGATTTCCACACTGAAGGCAGTTGAGATGACGTTGGCGAAGAAACAACTACAAAAGGACTATATCGTCAGAGGGTACCATCTTTTCCGTAATGTAGATGATGCGGAGAGGTGGGTGGTCCCCAAAGCAATCCGCTTCCCGCTGACGAGAAGACGCTTAAAAGGCTCAGAAAAACCTTTTGGTTCCCGAAGATGAGAGTTGCTACATTAAGTCGTGCGTGAAGTGCCCTTACACAAAGAAGATAGGCGAAAAACGCGAAGATGAATTAGGATCGCATTCCCCTCCAATTCGACACCGTGCACCTAGATCATATTGGGCCTTCCACGAAGCGAAGGGGAGGAACCCGGTACGTTCTTACTTTAGCTAACAATTTCAGCTTCCTGAGTGAAGTGGCCAGCTACTTTGGGTTGCCGAGAAGGATTGTCATCGAAAGGGGGAACTGCATTCACTTCGCGAACGTTCAGATAGTTTTGCAACGAGAACGGAATGCAGCAGATTAAGACCGCTGTCAGAACACCCAGATGCAATCGGAGTATTCTGACGTCACTCAGGTGTATGCATCATACGGAGGGTGGCTGGAGAAGTCATCTGCGGGAGGGGGTGGGGGCAGCCCGCACAAACCCGTATTTGCTTACACACCGAGGAGTATTGCTGGCGACAACCTGCGACTGGAGCTTGGAGAGCAGACTAAGGTGGAAGCCAGGGAAATGGAACGACAGCGAGGCGAAGCATTATTTATCAGAAGGCAGGATTCGACGTGAAACATGGGTTGCCAACACGGTATCAGCCGCGAGAACTTGTGTTAGTGGGGAACGAGCCTGCAGTCACAGGTGAGTTTCGGAAGCTAGAACTACGATATCGAGGCCCATACATCGTCTCCAAGGTTCTGCCAAATGACCGGTATGTGGTAGAGGATATTCCTCACATGCAGCGAAACTAGCGCAAGCTTGACACCGTCATGGCGTTCGACAAAATGGAACGCTGGTTTGAGCTTCCCCAGGAAGGCTTTATCAACGATGTCAGCGACGAGGAGTACTCTGATCTCGAGGGCGAGATGGAAGAGAGAATGGCCGAGTTGTAACGCTTTAACCCAACGCGTATAAAAGCCTGCAACGGAGGCATGTTTCTTCAATAGAATTTTGCTGAATTAAGGCATCTAGACAGGATACTTTGCACTTTGCTACCTGCAAGTTGTCGCAATTCAGTTTAATGTATACGACCTCTTCCTGGATATTTATTTACGTGAAATTGGAAAGATAAAGGTTGGCATGTGTTGCATTCACCACAATCTGAGATTGGAGGTTGTAAGGATGGTGAAAACGACTCATATTAATCGCTGCCTGTTTTGATTTCCGACAGAGCATATCTTGAATTGGCATCACATCTCAGGAGCAGAGCATGCCTCCATGTTTTCAGTGTCATCAACAGGTAGTTGATGACGTTTATGTTGGACTTCTATTCAGTTACTGGAACATAGGTCCCTGTACTTAAATTCCCAGCCTCCCATGATGACCTCTACAGCACTAAAGTATGGCGCTGAGCAGCCAGAAAATCCTTCGTTTACTAGGGCATACTCTGTTACCATCCCCGATATTTGGGCTTATATCTCATGCCATCCTGTCGCCACCAACTTACCAGAGGAGGAGACTTTGACCAATAGTGCCACCAACAACTGGCCTGTTAACTTGGTCTTAGAAGACGCGCGATGTTGCGCTTCGTAGACTTATTCTGAGACCTGTTAAATTGAAATCTTTTTGTGCTTTTTTCATGTTTTTTTCGTAGTCTCTGGGCCCTTCTGTGAACGGTATAGCTGCTTCGTCCATCGAAATGATAGCCAGGATGAGAACAGTTTCGCTATATCTGCTTTTTACAAATGCGATGGTGCCTGAGGATTTTGGTTTCCTTGGCGATTTCTGGGCAATTTGACGTTGGAAGACTGAAATCAGAAGAAAGCGTTTTTCAGTGTTCCTTAACCTTGTTCTACGTCCTTTTTATGAAATAAAAGTCTTAACTAAGCGGCACGTCGAAGCGTTTGCACATTGCATAATGACCATTGGCATCTCAACCAATGACAATTTGAAGCAGCTCCTTTAGAGGTATTTCAAAGGGCCACCTTCAATTCCTTAACGTTTTGATACAGTTACTCAGATGATTTTATCAGGTTCTAAGGCGATTTTTAGCAGACAGTGTAAGCAGTCTAACGTACGAGCGTTCCTGACGTCGCCTCAAATTGTCAAACAAGACCAACCTTGTGTTACACTAAACATCCTAATGACGGTCTCTTCAGAGAACTCCCCACATTTATGATCTGGTTAAGCCATCGAGTGATATCAATTACAAATCCTTTCCCCACACCTTTTGGTTATCACAGTTTTGTCAACCCTTTTGTGCCATAAAACTTTCAATCAAAAGTGCACAAAGTTGTTTCCACATCAACACCAAAGAACGTGCCATTGTTAGGATCAAAATGAATACACCCAACCAACAATCAAAATAGATACTCGTACGACCATAATGAGCACCATGGCCTCCAATTACAACTTTCCATATAATTACCACCCATCATCGTCATCATCACCACCATTTTCGACATTGTTGTATCCGTACATGTCCAAAAAATAAAAAAAAAAATAAACAAAAACTGGACAAAAGCCTCATGGCACGCTTCCATCCGGCATTGTTGACCATTCATTGTGTCCATTGAAATCAGAGACCACATTGAGATCTCTATCAAGTCTGGAGCACTTTATGAGCTGTAAATTACCCTCGACTAATGAATAAAATTAATAATCGTTGGCGCTCTGGAAGTCTGAAGCTCTGGCAGCTCTGGTAGCTCTGGCAGCTCCAATGTTCTGGTGCTCCTTTTGTCCTTTCGAATTGAGTCGTTATGAATTTGAGCTCATTAAATAGATAGATGGGCGCCAGGAAGTGGTGAACACTTCGAGTTTGACTTTATGGATGAATAACGATTTTAATTGGTTACTCCTAAAATTAACTGCACCTTTAATTAGTGGATACAACTTGTCGATAAATTATAATCAGGTACAGCCGGCTGTAGTAGAGAGGTTTTAACGAGGCGCATATGGACCGAGGGGTCTGCCGGCAGACCAACTTCATAAACGTAGACAAACGGTCGGTTAATTGTTGCGAAGATTAAAGGAAAATCAATTAACCGGGATTGCAAACGAACTGGACTGGACAACATCCATGCGGTTACTTTTTTTTTTCTACTTTGGCAAAATGAATGGTAGAAGAAGGCCTAGCAAAAGTCAAGAAGATCTAAATTAGAACGCTTTGGATCTATAAAAAGTGAACTCGTTAGAGATGAAAGGCAAGACGAACAACATTAGAAACAGATGAGGAAATGTAAGCGTCACTGCATTCGAATAATGGTTCCTTTGAATTATTTGGATGATAGTAACAGACGGGAAAGACCTTCTTCTAAAACCTTTCCGGTGGGAGGCGTCCGGTAGTGGTTTGCTTCATAAATGAGAATAAGGAGGGTACTTACCTCATTTTTGGTGCTAATGTGTTAAAGTACCCCAGCTTGCGCTGCATGGCCAATAAGTGGAGAAAAGTAGCAAATTTCTGAGAGTGCCCCACGATGCCGAAGGAATTTGTCTTGGTATGTCTCCCTAACTGAGATGGGCCAAAGTCTGAATCTGTTCCCGTCATTTTTTAGCCATCAAACCAGGAAACAGCATCTCACCCATACGAGGTGCTTTGAACACATCGTCGGAAGTCAATCATCAACCTCAACCCAGCAAAAATCATCGATTCAGTAGCCCAGATCAACAGGTCAAAGTGCCCAGAAATCGCCAAGGAAACCAAAATCTTCAGACACCATCGCATTTGTAAAAAGCAGATACAGCGAAACTGTTCTCATCCTGGCTATCATTTCGATGGACGAAGCAGCCAATACCGTTCACGGAAGGGCCCAGAGACTACGAAAAAAACATGAAAAAAGCACAAAAAGATTTCAATGTAAACAGGTCTCAGAATAAGTCAACCAATGCCGCGGAGAAGTATCTACTACGAAGCGCAACATCGCGCGTCTTCTAAGGCCAGTTGTTGGTTGCACTATTGGTCAAAGTCTCCTCCTCTGGTAAGTTGGTGGCGACAGGATGTCGTGAGATATAAGCCCAAATATCGGGGATGGTAACAGAGTATGCCCTAGTAAACGAAGGATTTTCTGGCTGCTCAGCGGCATACTTTAGTACTGTAGAGGTCATCATGGGAAGCTGGGAGTTTAAGTACAGGGACCTATGTTCCAGTATCTGAATGGAAAGGCAAAAGTCCAACATAAACGTCATCAACTACCTGTTGATGACACTGAAAAAGTGGAGGCATGCTCTGCTCCTGAGATGTGATGAAAATTCAAGATATGCTCTATCGGAAATCAAAACAGGCCATCCTTACAGCCCCTAATCTCAGATTGTGGTGAATGCAACACATGCCAACCTTTATCTTTCCAATTTCACGTAAATAAATATCCAGGAAGAAGTCGTAGACATTAAACTGAATAGCGACAACTTGCAGGTAGCAAAGTGCAAAGTATCCTGTCTAGATGCCTTAATTCAGCAAAATTCTATTGAAGAAACATGCCTCCGTTGCAGGCTTTTATACGCGTTGGGTTAAAGCGTTACAACTCGGCCATTCTATCTTCCATCTCGCCCTCGAGATCAGAGTACTCTTCGTCGGTGACATCGTTGATAAAGCCTTCCAGGGGAAGCTCACACCAGCGTTCCATTTTGTCCCACGCCATGACGGTGTCAAGCTTGCGCAGGTTTCGCTACATGTGAGGAATATCCTCTACCACATACCGGTCATTTGGCAGAACCTTGGAGACGATGTATGGGCCTCGATATCGCAGTTCTAGCTTCCGAAACTCACCTGTGACTGTAGGCTCGTTCCCCACTAACACAAGTTCTCGCGGCTGATACCGTGTTGGCAACCCATGTTTCACGTCGAATCCTGCCTTCTGATGGGCCTGCGTGTGCTCAATGATGAATAATGCTTCGCCTCGCTGTCGTTCCATTTCCCTGGCTTCCACCTTAGTCTGCTCTCCAAGCTCCAGTCGCAGGTTGTCGCCAGCAATACTCCTCGGTGTGTAAGCAAATACGGGTTTGTGCGGGCTGCCCCCACCCCCTCCCGCAGATGACTTCTCCAGCCACCCTCCGTATGATGCATACACCTGAGTGACGTCAGAATACTCCGATTGCATCTGGGTGTTCTGACAGCGGTCTTAATCTGCTGCATTCCGTTCTCGTTGCAAAACTATCTGAACGTTCGCGAAGTGAATGCAGTTCCCCCTTTCGATGACAATCCTTCTCGGCAACCCAAAGTAGCTGGCCACTTCACTCAGGAAGCTGAAATTGTTAGCTAAAGTAAGAACGTACCGGGTTCCTCCCCTTCGCTTCGTGGAAGGCCCAATATGATCTAGGTGCACGGTGTCGAATTGGAGGGGAATGCGATCCTAATTCATCTTCGCGTTTTTCGCCTATCTTCTTTGTGTAAGGGCACTTCACGCACGACTTAATGTAGCAACTCTCATCTTCGGGAACCAAAAGGTTTTTCTGAGCCTTTTAAGCGTCTTCTCGTCAGCGGGATGTGGCACAACATCGTGACACAGCTGGAGGATCCTCCACCGGATCGCTTTGGGGACCACCCCCAAGAGTCCTTTTGTAGTTGTTTCTTCGCCAACGTCATCTCAACTGCCTTCAATGTTTAGATCATGTCTGGCAGCCTTTGGTCCCACCACTGCATGGTCGCCACCCAATGCTCGTCTGATATGTGGACGTCCAGTATTAACACAGAGGCTTCCTCCACCTGTTGCTCACCTTCCACTGGTTACCGACTTAGGGCATCGAAGTGCGTCGCCCTCTTCCCAGGCTAGTGACCCGTTCCGTAGTCCAATTCTTGCTATCTGAGCCACCATCGACGCATCTCATAGTGGAATGGCCTGACAAAGAAACGAAAAAGGTGTTCACGTATGCAAACGATGTGGATTGTGCTCCTTGCATGTTTATTTTACTGAAACTTCTCAGCGTTTCAAGGAAAGATGAGTAAACGCTTCAGCGATGAAGTGCCTACACTACCAGCTGCCCACCACATCAGTACGGAGTACTTGCAGCTTAATGCGAGAGTAGGCCTGACATTCACAGATGTAGTGCTCTGCGATATTTTAATTAGGCAGGAGGTTGTGTCGCTTATGCCGACCACATCTACATAATTGCCCAGCAAAAGCATATTGCCACGTCCCGACACCAGCAGTGAACCTGCAGTCTATCCTACTGAAGGACAATAGGAAAGTTGCTGACCTCTTAGAGACATCTGAAGGAATTCCTTTAGTCTGCCGGCAACCTGGAGAGCTATGACATTTGTAGTTATGCTCATATGAAACCCAACTGTCAATGCCTAACAAGTTTATCGTGACGTTGGACCCAGACAATACCCAGTGAATTGAGCCTTCTGACCGCGTTTGATGAAGTCTTGCATCCTCGTACTAGCTTGCAAATCGTCGGAGGGAACATCAATGCTCTTCCACCGATTCTTCATAATGTAGTTCGTTGCCATCAGGATTGCGTATATCTCCGTTTCGAAGACAGACGCAAGTCTTCCTAACGAGGAGTGAAAACTTACGTTGTACTCCTCTAGAATGTACAACGCATCCTACAACAAATCGCTTTTGGAACCACCTTTCGGTACCTCTCTTTCCTTCCATAACCCATTGAGCGCGGGCTAATTCAAAAAAAAAAAAAAACCTGTAAAGACCCGAGTACATTCCTTTCCTGGTTTAGATTATGGCCGAAACCATTTCTGAGCACAGCGAAAGTCTTTTTCGCAATAGGAGTTCTGGGGTCATTGCATTACACGGCATGTCCGTAATACCAGAGTGCAGCCCATGATATCAATATCAAGGCGAAGTAGATTCATTAGTGCGTCTAGATCAGAACTTGGCGTATAGTGAAAAGCAACCATGCCGCCGAAACAGACCGTTTTTTTAAGTCTGGTAGAAGCAGCAATGACGCAATTTGGTGGAAGCCAGCATAGAATAGAAATGGCATTATCCTAGTCGTGTAAATCGAAAGGACTCCATAACCTGCCGACGGCCTTTTTCCACCGCTAGAAGCCGACAGCGCCTTTAAAGCTTTCGACATAAGATGTTTAGTCCAAAGCAGTTTGTTGCTTTTTGCTATCAAGAATGACCCCAAATACAAACGGTCGCTAGACACCATCTAAGAAGCAGTACATCACCTGCATATGATGGTATATTCCTGCGGCAAGTGACAAGCTGCTTTGTTAAGTAACCCATCGGTGGAGTTTAACTTCTCCAACTATTCCTGGTTCATTAGCATTTTTTTAAAAGAAGTAACTCGTGTCAAATTGGTATCTCTGCCATTTACTCCTTTTTCCAGATCAACATCCTTCTGATTGAGGAGGAGAGAAAAAACTCGAGGAGTCTTTCGAAGCAAGAGACCTGACGCCCTCTTGGCTTTCTCGTAGCTAAATGCGACAAAATTGGTGTAGAAATCAGATCGATACGGGTAAACAAATAAAAAAAATAGTTGAAACCATGAAATTACTGTTGCCAGTAGATACATGTCCTCCGTGTATATAAACCTCTGAGGAAAAAAGCAACGCAGACATCTTCACGGCATAATGTACTCCACTAATATGAAATGATTGATTCTCCAATATCGTAATGTGCACATGTCCCCAAGGATTCAGGATTCTGTCTGTCACATTGACGACATCCGCACGACTCGTATCTGCATTTATCAGTTCACTAAGCAGGTAAGTCGCGTAGAATCCTGACTTTCAACCTAGACATCCTCTTCTTTGTTAGCATTTATGAGTTGCTAAAGGAGTGATTTGTTTGGTTTACTTTTTTATTTGCAGACATAAGCTCTTGAATTTCATTCCTGCCGCTAGGAGTTCATCCAATTTAAGCGGGTTTCCGATGCTGTAGTCAATTTATGACAATTTGATGGCGTCATTGATACGAGATACATGTGTACCGTGCGCATAATCAAGCCTCCCTTGACTCATACTCCTTCGTTTGCCATATTGTGCGTATTTTTTTATCTACGAGTATATTACATACTCGTATGTGTCAGGTTTCACCCCCATTGGACTACATGCAGCCGTTTTATGAGGCCATCATCGTGCTCCATTCGTCAGGATTTGGGATTGTCCTTCGAATCAACTACGTTCTACCACCCCCTTACTCATATAAAAATTGTCAATATCATGGCTCGTCTCATAGTTCATTGGTCCTTGTATTCATTTTCCTGAAGGATATGTGATGTTCAAGAGTATGAGATACATTTTCTTCGTTTTGAATTCCTCATACACAAAACTACAATGGCATACGTATGACCACATTCCTTCCTTCTGAACCTGCCACACGGTCATGGCATCATGTTTGAGATAAAAGGTTGGAAACTTTCCGGTCAGTTTACTGACAAGTGAAGCCCAATGTACCTTCTCAACTCAACCGTGTAATCGGCCTTAAACTCTAGAAATTAATTTTGGACAGAAATGTGTGCTCCATAGCAAACCTAGTCTGCATTTTTTTGACTAAATGCCTATTTAAATGAGGTTCAATTGAAGATTCGTAGACCCGAAACTGACAAGGGATTGTGTCAGCCCTTAGCACAACCCGAAAGTAGTGATCGGGGTCGAAAACGAACTTCGGAGACCAAGAAGAATTCTTTGATATTCTAACATGTTCACCTGGAGCTGGGTACAAATTCCCTCCCATAGCCCTTCTTATGGGCGCCCGCCGAACATGACTAGTCAACTTGTCCATTTAGCTTCAATTAAGGATCTATTACGTAACAGGTAGGGGTATGTTGTCTATGACCTATGCCGAAGTATGCGAAATAAGTGAAGTAACAGAGCTGGTTGTTACTGGTCGCTTTCACCGATACGGCAAAGTGTGTTCCTTATTTCAGGATGTCGACTCTGTTGGGGTGAACCACCCTTTCCGGACAAAATCGTCAGAAAATAAATAGCAGATGCAGCCATGCTACGTCTTCGGAGGTCAAACTCTTCCAATCAGGAAACCGTAGTCAGTTCAACCAACGGCCCGAGTACCAACGGTTCTCCATATCAACCAAGTACTTCAGGAATCAAAACTCAGGGGCCGGCATAGTATCCAAAACAGTGTAGACCATCTCCAGGTTGCCGTAGTTGATGAGAACTGATTCAAGGGCAAGTTGAACTATTGGAGATGGTAGTGGGCCATATCCTAGTGATTCCTGACGATCATGTGCCCGATTTGGACTCTGAGGAAATTGTGAAAGTATACCTTATCTCGTGTGACACTGAAGTTGGCGACCGTCGCGGCTGAGGTTATTCTCAGGAGACACAGAGCCCACATCTGGTTATCCAAGATAAAGATTGAGGGCGAAAAGCTCCGCCAATGCCTCAGTCTTCGGAACGCAAACATCTCTATGTGCGACTGGGCTGTAATCAAGACTGAGGAATCACAGAAAAATAGTACGTTCTCGTCATCAATGAGGAAAGTCTTAGAACATTCGTTATGCCAAGCCTAAGATAAGATTTTCCAATCGACGAGGCTTCGAAGATGAGATCGAAGAAACCCAGAAGCTGCTGGGGACCTCTTATTTACAAATGACACCATACCAACAAATATCAACCAAACATAACAATATGAATCTAAGAGTCATTCAGGTAAACCTAAGGCAGTTGAAGTGTGCTGATATTGCTCAAATCTAAGAGCTCTGGGTCCGATATAATCTTCAGTCTTGATATGGAAAATGTTTATCCTACATCATGCAGACTGGGTCCTTGAGCAATTCAGATCAACTAGAAGCCGTGATTGAAGGTGGTGCAAAAGTCATCACCCTATGGGACACTTTGACATTTGTGAAGTAAACAGATACAAAATACACGTCAACCAAACATGAATCGCTATACTCCTAAAGAACGTGAAATAATTGTTACGATTTTTTTGCGGAATTTCGCCACAGATTTCCCGCTCGCCTATGTACGCACGCCAATTATAACAAAAAAAAAAAAAAAAAAAAAAGGATGGGACAACGCGAGATGCTGCCAGATCTGACCGGCCCGGAACACCCGTTCTGTGGAAAATATCGCAGCTGTGGTGGCAGACGTCACCGAGGACCCCGGAGTACCGACAAGACGACATGCCACGGAATTGAGCATCAATCGGCGGTGTTTACAGAGAATTTTGGTGAAAGTCTGTAAGATATTCCCTTACAAAGTGCAGACGTTGATAGTCATACCGCCAACACCCTGGACTTGTTTTTAACTTCTCACCCTGACAAATACAAGGTCAATATGCTGTCATATCAGCTAATTTCTCGTACGCTGACCACACAACTAGAGACAATATTTCTAAAAGAACCGTATGACAATACGAGAAAGCCAAATGGAGCGGTCTTCTTTAGAAATTTTGACTGGTCGTTATGTTTCCTCGATAACGACGTGGATGCCGCTGTTGATATGATCACAGATACCATTCTCTTGGGAATGAGAAACTTTATCCCTCATCGGATGAAGAGTATCAAACCAAAAGAAAAGGAGTGGGAAGACTTGAGCTGTAAAGAGTCTCCCAGGCTTAGAGAAATGTTTTTTCGGTCCTTCAAGACCAATCCGACAGAGGAAAACCGAAAAAAGTTGAAACGAGCCAACGTGTTAAACGTGTAACATTCCAATACGACCAAAAACTGAGGCAAAAAATACTACAATGTCAAAAAGGTAGTAAAAATTTTTGGTCGTTCGTCAAAAATATGACATTCCAGCTGTCAGCTCTTTGAACAAGGCCAATCTGCTTGCTGCACACTTTGTGGCCAGCTTAACACTTTCCTCCTACACTTAAGTGCGTCAAATCTTCAATGGGACAAATCCACTTTCGCACTCGTGTAGTAGCAAGAGCTCTTAAAAATTTTAACATTTACAAATCCGCTGGTGCAGATGGTATATCTCCCCTCCTTCTCAAGAGGTATTCTTCCTCGCTGGCAAAACCACTACGTAAGCTTTTCCATCAATCCTACTCTTTAGGACTCTTTCCGAGAAGATGGAAAACAGCTTTGTCCAGCCCATCCATAAAAAAGGTGAATCTTCCTCTCTCTCCTCCTACAGACCCATTGCACTTATCTCGAAACACGAAAACTTCTTAATGACCGGTAGTACGGTTTTCGTAGCAACATGTCCACTGGTGATTTGATGGAATATCTCATTGGAAAGTGGAACCAAAGCGTACAGCAATCTGGCGAAAGAAAGATAGTTGCACTTGATATTTCTAAGGCATGACAGAGTTTGGCATCAGGCTCTTTTGTCGAAAATGCGTGCATTTAGGATCGACGATTCTCTTCTTCAATGGACTAGAAATTACCTTTCGGAACGTTCAATTCAAGTTGTCTCGGATGGTTTCAAGTCTGATGTTCACAAAATAAATGCTGGTATGCCCCAGGGCTCCGTTCTGTCTCCGACACTCTTTTTAATTTTCATCAACGATCTCTTGTCTGCTACTTCTAATCCAATACATTCCTTTGCTGACGACAGTACTCTCTGCTTTTCATATTCGTTCCCGGACTCACGTCCCTGCTCTTCAGTTTTAGAACGGGAACGTCAGCGTACGTTAAGCGCATTAAATTCTGATACTAACAACATAACTAATTGTGGAACCACTGACAGAGTAGAATTTAATGCTTTCAAAGCACAATGCTGCCTACTGTCATTAAAGCGAAATTTCAAAACCCAGCCATTATCCATGAATGACGCTTACATCGTCGAAACCGATAAACTGTCCATTCTCGGTATGTGTGTCAGTGACAACTTACGTTGGAATGACCACATATTCGGTGTCGTCAAAAATGATGCGAAATGTCTAGGTTTCCTCAAGCGATGTAAGAAATATTTCACCCCCTCTGATCTGGCCACAGTATATAAGGCATTCATCCGCCCAAAATTGGTGTTCAATGCCACGTCTGGTAAGGTGCGCCCAAAACATCTCTGCCCCTGCTAGAAAGGATCCAAAACCGCGATAAAACTCATAGGTGATACTAATATCACTCAGTAAATGGACACCCTCGAACATCGACGTAATGTCTCGTGTCTCACTCTGTTTTATCGCTATTTCCAACACCAGTGCTCCATAGAAATCGCCAGTAGCATTCCGCCCCTTCAGACCTTTAACCGTTACACCCGTCTCGCTATGAATGCTCCTAAGTATACCCTCAAGCCCACTTTCGGACATTCTCTAAAAACCTGTACAACTCGCTTATGGAATGTCATGTCTAGCTCCTTTTCCTAGTCATTACAACCTTCAAACATTTAAAACCAACGTTCACCGGTACCTCTCTCGCATCCTCCCTGGCTTTCCTTCGCCTTGAGCGCAAATTATAAAAAAAAAACAGCACATCAGCTGTTAGCTGTTGACCGGGAAGTGCGTGTAACTTACGCTCAAGCCATCCTGGATCTCGACCACGAGCGACGCAACTTTTCATCGAAAATAAACTTGACCGACGAGGTCCATCTCTGTGAATATGTGAATAAGCAAAATTATCGCTTCTGGGGCACCTAAATCCGCGTATAACCCATGAAGAGCCATTAAACTCGTTCAAAGAACACCGTGCATGCTGTTTACGCTGGAGGCGTCATTGGGTCAAGCGACCACTGTGGACAGCGAGCGCTACAGAGCCAAACTAAACGGCTTTCTCCTTCCTCAGTTGGATGAATTGGAGCTGGAGAACATGTGGTTGTGACGGCTGCATTTCCGGGTCATTTAACCCCGTTTTGTGGGTTTTTTTGAAGTCACGGGTCACGTCCACAAGCCTCAGACTCTTGAAGCCCTCAAAGAGAATATTCGTTAAGAAAGCGAGGACCTATCGCCGAAAGTTCTGGCAAGAGTGATGGAAAATGCCACAAATCGAGCCCGAATGGTCATTAACTCTGGCGGTGACCACTTAGCCGATATCTTTTTCTCGACTTAATGGAAAAAAATTTAACACATCAGGCAAACATAATCCAAGAGCAGAACTAAAGACTTTTATTCTTAAAAAAATTACAGCCAAAGAAGATCGAATGACAACTTTTGCGCCACCTTGTATAAATAGACAAATACAACACACAGCATCCGTCTACATGTCACAAAAGCAACAAGCGGCGTGAGGGCACTCTGTCTCTTAGGGTCAATGTTGGAAACGGAGAAGAACTTTCTGCTTATTGATTACGACGGTAATGTGAGATGAGTGTCTTTTTGACTTTCTTACGGCCTCGCACTTCTTTAGCTGTAATGTGGACACCACTTCAATGTTTGTTTTCACAAGTACGGACGAAAACAAATGATTTAAGGGTGGACAATTGGAGGTTATCCGACCTTAATATCCTTGCAGATCACAAACGGATTTCAAGACCACCTTACAGAAACCCTAAGCGTACCGACTGTTGGAAATTCGGTTGAGCTCCCAAGATTAGAGCACACAATCCCCACATACTATATTTATGCTTGATTCAACGGTAGAGCTCAATATTACGGCTGAATTCTGATGGCGCAAAAAGACTGTTAACTTCAGGCATGTTTACAGTATTGACACCCTTAAACTCTGCATAAATTAGCAACATTTTCTCCAAGATGCACTCGCTTCCCTCATATGCCGGGATCTACGACAAACGTGACGCAAGATCGGCAATTTGCATTTGAAATGAAATTTCTTCAATTATCTGCGAGGAAAGGACCCCCGGGCTATTCGTTGGTACCGACGGGATTTTACCTATTAGGCTTCAAAGGCACTTCGAGGCAACGACATTTCAGGGTCCTGGAGAAAATTCCGAATGGTTTTGTCTGAACAGTCGCAAAGCGCAGTCACATTTCCGTGAAAGTTCAGACCTCAAAGTCTGTCCTTTTTAGTGGTCAAGACACTAGAGCTCAATCATGCGCTGCAGAGAATTCCACAAAATGCAATCCACTTAAAGTGGATAGGTCAAAGTGACTGTTCATGTACTGCATAGAGAAGGGCTGTATGAGGAATTATTTATTGAGATAGGACAAGGCTGCGATCTGACACCAGCACTATTTTTATTGGTGATAAGCAATGTATTGTATTCTTGGGAGGGAAAGGAATTCGGAGGACTTTAACATCAAGACTCAAACGTCCAAATTGAGCTGATGTTGCATATTACTTTCTTTGTGGGAACAAGACCTTGTATGTTCCTTTTACTGAAATTTCTCAGTCCTTCATATTAAGTTGAGTAAGCTCGTCAGTGATAGTGCTTACAGTAGCAGCACTCACCATTTCAACGCCGAGTACCTGCAACTTGATGTCAGCTTAGGGCGGATACTCCCAAAGTTATTGCTCCACGGTGTCGTCATCGCTTTCACAGTAAACGTCGAAGGATGTTATATCACTTTTGTCTAGCACATTTAGAGGCTTAGCAAAAGCATAGTGTCGCGTAACGATGCTGTCTTTTCTACTAAGAGACAGCAGAAAAGAAGCTGATCTCTTAGAGGCGCGGGAAGTATTCGTTTGATCTGCTGGAATCTAGTGAAACACGCCATCTGCAGATATTCTCATATGAAACCTACTTGTCAATGAAAGTGCTGACAGTGCACGCATGCAGATCTAACACAAGTTCGGGCCCTGAAAAATTCTTTTCTGAGCCTTGTCTAGCAATTTCATCGTCAATTTCATTTCCCATGGTCCCATTGTGACCTGGGACCCGAACAAGACTCAGTGAATTCAACCTTTCGACTGCGTTCAATAAAGTCTTGCACTCTCGAACATGCGTGAGACGGTTCAGCAAGTCCTTAAGTACAATTCAGCTATTGCTTCAGATTCATATGCCTAGCTCCTCCACTGATTCTTTACATTACTCGTTTATGTAATTTGTTGCCATCAGTCTTCCGCTTGGAAGACAGACGTAAATTCATCCACCGATGAATAAAATCTAAGGCTGCCTTCCCCTAAAATGACATCAGGACCACATGCTAGACTCAACTACATTCCTTACCTGCCTTGGATTCTTTCCGAAACTACTGCAGGGAAAAGGGAAAGTCGATTTCGTATTTTTTTCAGATACACGAGTTCTGTTGTCAGTGCATCAGATGGCATGTCCATAGGATCAGAGTCAAAAGAGGGTCATATTGTACCAAAGGCCACCTCTCTATAATCCGAAGATGGCTTTGAGAGTGCAGCACATGACACGAAAATATCAACGGGAGCGAGATTCATCGGTGCCTCGAGGGCAGAGCTAGGCTTGATAGGGAGAGATTCCATACAGCCGAGACAGATCGTTCTTTGGAGTCTCGTAAAAGGAGCAGTGATGTATTTTCGTGGAAATTTGTTCCACCAGACAACCAACGCTAAAGATATTATAGCTTTAGAGGACCCTCCTCGATGACAAGCATCATACCTTGTCGGCAGCTCCTTTACGCTACCAGAAGGCCGACAGCGCCTTGGAAGTTTTCGACGTAACATGTTTTATCCAAGGAAGTTTATTATCCCAGATGATGCCCAATTACTTAGCTTCTTAGGAGAAACCAACGGTGGTGCCTTTAAGTATCAGATGAATCAGACAAGTCAGTTTCCACCTTCTTGAGAAAAACCTCAATTTTGGAGAGGGTTGAACGATAGGCCATTTCTGGTGCACCAATCGTCGATCAGGTCTAAGGATGCCTACGCTTAAGATCTTAACCGCCAGCACAGCCGCATTATCTGCATATGCCTGAGGAAGCAACTGCTAGTTTGATCGCTTCATCCGCCACCACAAGGGATGACAAATACCAACCAGGGTGTGTTGTGTTGCTCAGCGCACTTGAAACGTCTGTAATAAGAGCTAAATAGTTGCGAATGGGATCTGATTAGGTTACCTGGGAAGTGAGTCTCAAGCACGAGACATAGAATATCTGCTTTCAACTCAGTTTTGGTGTCATCAGGTTTTCTAGTCAGGTTCTGTTGGTTTCAACGAGTGCTTCGATCTCTCCGCAAAAGCCTTTATAAGAGTCGCTTTTCGAAACCCGGATTACTGCAGCTTCTTATATTCATTTAATTTCCGGATATTGATCTTCCTCCGGATTGGTCTTGAGTGACTTGTTTAGAAGTTTTCTTTACGTAGTCCCTGCAGTTCTACGTTCCACTATGGAAGGAGCAATCTGCGGGATTGTTTTCTAGCTAGACGTGCGAGTTCAAAACACTTCATAAGGGCACCATTCAGGTTCTAACCAGCTTCCTCTAGCTTTGTTTTGCTCTGAATTTAGAGAGAGCGCTTACAGATGCCCATTTCCTCCTTAAAGCGTGTCAAGTTGGTTTTCCTCGGATTCCTTCTCCTCATAAAGGTCGAGACCTCGCTTCGATTCTGAGTTCGATGTACCTATGGTCTGACATGGAAAACTCCTATAGAACTTTCCAGTCTACCTTGGACTTACTTTTGTAAAAAATATTGACTGTCACAGTTGATCATCACAACTATTTGCAGTAAGGATCGCTCAGACTGCTGTCAGTGCTGGCCTTCCCAATTCAAAGTGTCAGAGAGCTGAAAGCAGTATCCTTACAGGTTCGGTGGTTCATTCGCGATGGAGCACCTGATTCAGCCGTTATCAGGGTGACTTTGAATACATTAACCGTCTTATGTCCACTGGAAGTGCAGTCTTTGTTGGTTGCAACACCGATTTCATTCGGTCACTATTTGCGAAAAATCCCTTGACAGAGGGAGTTGCAGAAATTTCTTCCTCTCGGCCCTATTCGAGATGGACGATGAGGGTGCAGTTTCAGCTTCCAGACCATCGTCGAGTAAGAATTTCAGCGTTCGCGCCTTTGACAATAGTTACCGTCTCTTTAACCGGTGCAATTGCCTCATGTCTTCTTCTCCTCTTCAACTCTCTTTCAGAGTGTGTGTCTCTTCTAGATCCCGCTCGACTTTTACGATTTCACGAGACAGTTCGACAATAATAGCACTCACACCAACCACCTGTCTATTCTGATGAAGTTTAACCGTAGCAGGCGAACCCTTTCGATACTTTTGTAGAAAAAAGGGCCACAGTAGTCTTCGCAATCGATGAATCTAGTGACTTCTGTGCCAACTCTTACATCTGTTTCGGTATATTGGTAGGGGTCTCCAGAATCCGTGCCCCGCCGGCGATCGACAAGGCAACGGACACATTACGACAGATAGCCACATGTGGTCATCTCTGTACTATCAACCATTTAAGGTCTAGTTTGGACGTGAAGAGTGGATAGAAAGGCAGTCGTCGTGGCCTGAAAATTTAACTCAGAAAGGACAAGGAGTATCAACTTCGATATTACCTCCTCAGTTCGGGTATCCATTGCTGAACAACCAGGATGGACAGTAGAGGGCTTTCAATATTTTGAAGAACCGGCGGAACCAAGCAGGATACTGCCGTAAAAGTAAACGAAGTCCAACGCAGAACCAATCCAATAAAGTTAAACGTCAAGGCTAACCATGCCACTGTGACATTGAATCTATGCTGCACTTGAGACGAGTACACCGCTATTATCAATAGATACCTCCAAGAGGATTGCGCTTGTACTGAAGACCATCTGGCTGTGGTAAAATTCGGACTGTCATCCTTATCACTATTCCACTTCCCTCCACTTTTTACATCTGAGCAAGGGACTTTGAACAATAGCTTCATTCACACCACAAACCAAATCGAGTTTCAATGACTCGGTCCTTCTGTTGGAACGCATTGAAAGGCATTTCGAGCAACCACCTGTCTTTGGAAACACACTCAACACAATAATCTACATAATCACAGGCTTACAAGTGCAACATGCCAAACATGTTCTGGAGCACTGCTTCCATTAAACAACATAAACATCCATTAAAAATTCCATCGCCTTATCTAGGAGCATGCGGCGGTGTCATAATTTCGTTCCGGAGCCCTTACGAGCAGTGGCTCTGCTTATGCCCATCTATAAACCTCGGCCAGCCTTGATTTCCTGTCAATTCATCATTGCCGAGATTAATGGAACCTTCCAATCAACATTTCATTGATGGTGACTCCTTAGTCTCCTCGCTCTTGGTCATGTGTGCGTACTCCGTATGTAAATGTTTTCATTTTATGCGTTCGCGTCACGCACCGAAAGGACATTGAACCGTTTGCATCGTCATCATTGAGGGAATAGCCAAACAGGGTCTTGTGCTCGTGCGCTCTAGTGCGCGGACCATTCTGCAGCCTTAAATCAAATTAATAATCATTCAAGAGATGGCGCGATTGTAACATGATCTCGATCTTGTAAATTGTCCATTGTGCATCTTAGGAGGTGGTAAAGATGGTTGTGGAGTGGGAGGATAAGCAGACACTGTGCTGCTAGAGTGAAGCAAGGTTAAGTTCAGCATGCGCCTTTTATAAAGGTTGTCCTTCTGGTTGTCGCTGATGAGAGGACAACGAAAACAAAAAAACAAAAATGAAAACCACAAAGCCAGCAACACAACGACCGACGAGGACCATGTGATGATGATGATGATGGTGCCGGTGGACACACCTCGCATGCAGATTACCCTTTAGGATGTGCAAGGCACACTGTAATTCATCAAAGTAAGCCTCCTGCCTTGGGGCGGCCTGATGCCTGCAGGACATTTTTAGATTAGTGAACACAGTGCCTGAGGCTGGGATAGAATTGAAAGAATTGGCCAATGCTCCCAGCAGGTGCTCGTTGCAGATCGTAGCAGATCGTTGCAGATCGTTGGAGTTGTTTGTTGTCTTCTTTCGTCGTCATCGTCGCTGTGGAATAAATGTCGCGCACGTTGTGTCTTCGGGCGGCATGCCGGCATGCATAGACCTGAAACTGGAAGTGGCCAATGGGACATTATCTTACCGCTGGATAGCAAGATTTGCGAATGAAGATTAGCTTCATTACACGACGTCCAGATAATGGATTATTGGTGGAGGGCATTATCGGCGAAGGTGTACCGACTCTAGTGTGGGTAGATGGATGCTCTGCGATTATCGGCAACATGTATGCAGGTGAGGTGATTGATAAGAGAGGAAAGCAAATTAATAATCAGACATGAGGTGGTATGTTAAAATCTACACCAATTATCTATTGGACATGCTTAGATTATTTAAGTGTGCCTTGGACGTTGGCTTAATAGAGTTTCGTCTTACCCAACTCTGATCTCTGGTTTATGTACGTGAATGGGAAGGCTAAGGGGAAAGATCACCACCGGGGCATTGGCTTTTCCTTATTTAGGAGTCACTTCAAAGTTTGCCGAAAGGAATACATGTTTTCTGGCCAAAAAGAATACTTAACCTCAAAGCATATGCATGGCGGTGAGATCGTTATTTAGACCAGCAGGTATGGTTACTAGTTCCGGAATGTCTGGCCCTGGCCCTGGCAAGGGTGGGACATTGCAAAAACCCCTTTTGATCCGACATAGGCGAAATGGGCCGGAGTAGTGGACACCGAGATCGTCTGATTTGACGCCACTCGTTAAGTTCTTGTGGGACTATGTAGAGTCTTTAAAGTACACCAAATTATTCCGGCTTTGGAAGATAGTATTCAGCGCGTTATGGAGTAGAGATAGAGTACCAGGAGAAAGGCGATGGATTGATCTTATGAGCTCCTCAATAAGGCATATGTTCAATGTCCTAATTGCGATGTTAAAATCGTCATTGGCTAGGAGGACGTCTTTGGTACAACAGTCGGTAAATATAGCGACGCTAACTCCGACAATGTATGCAGGCTAATCGACTTTGCTTCGGGGGGAAATGTCGTTGTAACGCATACTTGTACTTCCTGCATTTCCCCATCAATCTGCCACCTATCAGATTGATCACTTTGTGATTGATTGATTGCGATCAATTCAAGCCGCTGTTTAGTTCTAGAAGTCCGAGCACCACAAGGGGCCAATATTGACTCGGATCACTACCTTTTTTTTTTTTTTTTTTTTATAATTTACACTGTTGCCAGGGCGCGGGCGGAAAGGTAGAAGGAGGAGAAAGGAAAGTTTGTGATGTAGTGGTTTGAAACTCAGGTGTGTTTGGTTTCGATATTGACTCTCCAGGGGTGGGAGTCCGAATAGGACGGAGAGATTTTCTTCACTCGGAATGGTGAGGTTGTGAATTTTAACGGTTGTTTTGTGCTTGAAAACTCTACAACAGCCAAATCAACATGTCAGTGTTATGCCTTCACACGCAGATTTTTCTGACTGAGTTCCAATTGCACAAATGAAAACTTGCCGTGGCTAGGATTCGAACCTTGACCTTCCGAGTGAGAAGCGATTGCTATTACCACTACACCACGGCCTTCTTGTGACAAAGGTGAACTGCGGATATCCCGAATGACTCTAACTTATTTACTTAGCTGGCGTTACAATTCAGGAGAAACCTGAGCCTCAACTAATAAGCCCCTCCTAGTCCTTAGCTAACACCCTCCAGTTGCGCAATTCAAGCCGGTTGAGGTTCCTTCTACTCCTGTGCTCTGAGTTACACTCAAAAACTCTCCGGGCCGGAGCATTCGCTCTACATGTCCTAACCATCTCAGGTGACGCGTAGAGTTTTTCATTGAATCTTCTCTTCCAAATCCCTGTCAACGCAAACGGGACCGAATATTTTACTCTCGCAATGCCCCAGGATATCTTCACCCGCTTTCGATAGAGTCCATTCTTAAGCACCATAAAGTAGGACCGATATGATCAAGGCCCTATATACATAGAGTCTCATTATAGTTTTTTGGGATAGCGCCTCACTACCTATTTGCCTTTTTTCCCAAAGAAACAGCGATTGGCAAGAGTGATTCTTCGGTTTATTTCTGCTGAGTTGTTGCTGGCAGAATGTATAACAGAGCCAAGGTGGACAAAGTCCCTTACTACCTCAAAGTTATATATGTCGATGGTGATCTTCTGTCTGAGACGTTAGTATTGGATGTCCTTTCCGGTTGACAGCATATACTTGGTCGTGTCCTCGTTGACCGATAAACGTATCTTCGTCACTTGACTCTTGACTATGACGTAGATCTTGTGTTTCCCTTCCTGTTACCAATGCATACATGGTTTTGCCTTCATTTATTGATAAGCCCATTGTGGTAGCTTCCGTTTCAATATTAGCGAACGCACTGGTGACAGCATGCGCTTCTGACAGATAGCCCCTCCCGTGTCCACTTGTGAGTTCCGCACAACTCTTGTCAGTCACATGATAGTGCATCGTCTCGGCTAATTTGTGGCCGACCCTGACAGCAGCACCGAACATTCTTCTTCGTCATTCTACTCAGATGGACGAGTTTGGCATGCGTGTTTCTACAAATACAGTCATATGCGGCCTTAAAAGCGATGAAAAGATGGTGGGTATCGATTTGGTCTTCTTGAGTTTGGATCTGCCGGAGTGTGAAGATTTGGGCGAACCACATTGACTGGGGCCAATCATGTTGTTGACGAAGGTTTTCGGACATTCAAATTAGATAGCAGATAAGATCTTGTACGCAATGTTAAGAAGCCATGTATCTCCACAGTCGGTCACTTTTGATTGGATTGTGCAAACAATGCACAGATTCAATTCCATTCATAAGGCATACACTCTTCTGACCAGATTTTAAAAACGAGTTGGTGTACGATCCCCACAAAGTCATTTCCAGCAATTTTGAAGAGGGAATACTGTTAGAGAATTAGTTATAGGAAGACTGTAATGGAAAGAAACTATCTGGCTACTTGCCGGTCGAGTGTCCTTTAATCTTACTATTTTTACAAAGTGTTAACCGGCTATGGCGGTCAATATTCCGCTGTTAGGCAGGTGGGAAAAGAAGGGACGAAGTGGGAAAAGCCATATTCAAACTTATGTTCCATAAACCGGTATTGACGGACTAACTGCCACGCTGTTCAATGAATGAGGGTTTTTTGAACAGCATGGACCAATTCTACTCTAAAATATGGTCGGATGAAAGTATCTTAGCCGAATAAGACCATACGCCGGATCCTGAAGAACAGAGCTCATCCAGCTCATCAGTCTCCCCAACAGCACCCATAAGATGCTTCTGCCGTGCAATGTAATTGTTTATCAATCAAGTCCAACATCGACCAGATTTTTACAAAACAGCAGATCTTGAAAGAGATCCTCGAATTCTAAATAGACAACCAACACTTGGTTGTCAATTTTAAGGCCGCCTGCGACAGCGTATGTCGGGACACATTACACGAACCTTCTGGTTCTAACATCACCGGCAAACTTATTCTACTTCACGGGATGACCATAGAGAAAGGTCGCTGCCCTGTGAGAGGCGATGGTGATTTTACTGGGATTCCTCCTGAATATGTCAAAATGTGGAAACCAGCCAGACTAGAATCACTCAGAAAATCTTGTGGCACTAACATTGAACTGAAGCCAGGGACTCCCTATATCATGCTCTACTATCTGGGTATCTAAACATGTTACGTCCAAAAACTTCAAGGCAATGTAGGCCTCTTCTTCCAACCCAACGCTCATTTATAATGACATTCCAGCTGTCAGCTCTTTGGACCAGGCCAATTTGCTTACTGCACACTTCGCGGCCAGCTCAACACTCCCAGATTGTGCTTTGTCTCCGCCTACACTTGATTGCGTCGAATTTTCAATGGGACAAATCCACTTTCGCACTCGTGTAGTAGCAAGAGCTCTTAAAGATTTTTAACATTCACGAAACTGCTGGTCCAGATGGTACACTTCCCCTCCTTCTGAAGAGGTGTTCTTCCTCGCTCGCAAGACTGAGCAATAATACACTTTATGACTCTTTCCGAGCAGATGGAAAACACGGGCTGGACCGTCCCTTAAAAATGTGAATCTTCATCTCTCTCCTCCTACAGACCCGTTGCACTTACGTCCCTTCTTTCCAAGATGATTTGATTGAATGTCTCACTGAAAAGTGGAACCAAAGCGTATATCAATCTGGCGAAAGCAAGATAGTTGCACTTAATATTTCTAAGGCATGACAGAGTTTGGCAACAGGCTCTTTTGTCGAAAATGCTTGCTTTTGGGAGCGAGGACTCTCTTCTTCAATGGACTAGAAACTACCTTTCGGAACGTTCGATTCAAGTTGTTTCATATGGTTTCAAGTCTGATATTCACAAAATAAATGCTGGTGTGCTCCAGGGCTCCGTTCTGTCTCCGACACTCTTTTTAATTTTCATCAACGATCTCTTGTCTACCACTTCTAATCCAATATATTCCTTTGCTGTGGACAGTACACCGACGAAATGTCTCGTGTCTCACTCTGTTTTATCGCTATTTCCACCACCAGTGCTCCATGCACATCAGTATACCTTAAAGCGCACTTTCGGACATACTCTAAGATATGGTGATTCCTTCCTAAGCCGTACAACTCGCTAACGGAATGCTCTGCCTAGCTCTCTGTATGCTAGTCATTATAACTTTCAAACATTTAAAACCAACGTTCACCGGAACCTCTCTTTCCCTGATTTTCCTTCGCCCGCCAAATTATAGAAAAAAACGCCCTCTGTCAGTGCAAATAAGCTGTCGGCCATCGAGAAGGGTACGTTGGATCTACAATACATCACGGCTATGATAGGACCAATTATATCATTTGCGTTGGTTGTATGGTGAAACAAGCTTTTATCAGGCACCAAAGAACAGTTTGTCTGGCCTGTATGGGGCTTTCACCAACACACCTGGCAGCGTACTAGACGCACTGAGGAATTTCCCTCTCCTTGACATCCATATCATGGGCTGCACCCTCAAAGCCATCTTCCGTGTTAAGAGAAATTGTCTTTGGTACAACTCGCACTGGGGCTTTGATGACCCTGTGAGCCGACTGTCAATGCAATGACACCAGAATTCGTGTTGCAGAAAAATGCGTCATTTACTTTCCCTCTGCCTAGAAAAGGATTCGGCCAGAATCTGAGGCAGGAAAAGAATGTGGTCAGCTCATCGCGGATGGCTCGAGCATCCTTGCAGGAATTGGCGCTGCTGTTTTTCAGGAGGACGACGATGTTAGATCTTACCCCTCATTGGGGAAACTTGCGTCTGTTTTCCAAACAGAGATATACACAGGCCTGAAGGCAACGAACTACAAGGCATCTGCATCTATAGCGACACCAGCGCTGCGCTAAAAGCCTTGCTGAACCCTCTTATGACTTCCACCTGGTTCGAGAATGCAAGATTCCACTGAACGCATTCGGAAGGCTATATTTCCTGAGCTCTACCTGAGTCCCAGGCCATTATGCGATTACGGGAAATGAAATCGTCATTGAACTTGCTAGGCAAGGCTCAGAGGAGAGTTTTTAAGGACCTGACCTTGCCCCTTTTAGCTGTTGAGTATAACTGCAGATTTCATGGCTTTTCAGGTTGCTGGATCAAACAAAACGCTGCCGTATGTCTCTAAGAAGTTGGCATTGACGTAGTAGGTACTGGTACTGCAGGCCATTTATTACTGAAGCGGAAGGAACAAGCAAGGAGTGCAATGGATTAGTTCTTTGTTTGAATGTTCTACTCCGACGGAAAAAAGGAGAGAATTGTGGGAGACTCGCAAGTCAACAGAGCCACATTCTGTCAAAAGTTTTGGAACTACTTGCCTGGCATTATCAGTAGAACACAGCGTGCTGTTTGCTGTTAGTTCAGGCAACTGCTTGTATTGAAGCTGAAGCAGCAATATTGTGTCTGGCGGTAATAACGGAAACAACGGAGGAAGTACATACAACATCGATGGCCCGAACAAAGGTGTAAATTCGAAGTAGTCAACGACGCCACCTTAGAGATCAAACGAGGAGTATTAGGGCTAAGCCTTGGATAACCGTAATTGAGCTCTTTCAAACATTGATTGTGTCAGTCCTCCTCTATGGTGCAGAGGCATGGACTTTATCAAAAAAGATGAGCAGGCGATTGATGGTTGCGAAAGAAGAGTCCTTCCAACTGTCTAAGGCTCTTCCTTCATCGACGGAGAGTGGAGGAGGAGATTTAACCAAGAACTGCACAGCATTATGGACTTAGCTTATATCGTGTGAATTCATTGGTTTAGATGGTTGAGACATGTAGACCGAATAGACACCAGTGCTCCAGTTCGGAAAGTCTTCAATCCATCATCGAGGAAAGAATACAAAAGAGGAAAAAATCACATCAGTTGGGGCGCGCAAGTTCAGAGGAACCTCAGCCAACTAGGTGTCAGAAAATGAATGCAGTTAGCAAACAACAGGGCTGACTAGAGGGGCAGGTTTGTTGAGGTCTGGACTGTAGAGAAAGCCAAGTAACTAAGACTTGGCTTTCAAATAAAATCGGTACTTTTACTCTCCAACTACGGTCTACGATTATCTTGCTGTTGCCATGGTTTCTTAGCCTCGCTACTACTTGAGAGAGTTTCGGAAAAATGTTTGATAACACGAGAAAGGTCGCCAAGAATATATCCGCTATTGACAAAAAGTCGGCATATATAGGGCGAAATTTCTGCACTAGTTTCTTGTTCGAATTTCAACATGCTTTGGAGTAAGGTTCCAACAGAGAATAATAGATGGATCGCCACTAAGAGATGTTGCATCTGCGTGTCCTTAACAGAAGCTGTTGACGAGATAGGCACCTTCTGCATAGGAAAATGTATAACCGTGGCACAGCAAAAAGTGAGCCGATAATGCTCTTCATAATCAACTGACAATTCCACGAACATCGTTAAGGCTAACCGGGAGGCAGACTGTCGACCTTTTCGTGGCATAGCATTTCTGATCTCTAAAAGATATTTTTGGTAACGTGAATACGATCTGCGGCGCTCTTTGTCGTTTTTGCCAAGTCCCTCAATTCCAGATCAAATCAACTGTTGCAGGGAAATTTTTAAACCCACAAAATGTTGTCATCATAAAGGTACAGCCTCTGTGGGGACCTTCTTCATCAATCAGACCAGATGCTTCCTCGTGCAGCTCGGGTAGGCCACGTTCATAATAATTTAATGTCATACTGGACAGGATTTTCTGTAAAAAGAAATTACATTTCCCACAGAAGGTCAAGTAACACAAAATTTACAAAACGACTTAAGCCACAGAGACCGTAGTACAAAAACCGTAGTCAAGACCCTCTTCCATCGTTCGGCTTAAAACGTTTCTATTTTATTTCTGACCAATGGTCGATTCCATTAACCGCATCTCACCCCATAAATCATGTCCATATAACAGTAAAATTTTTTCATATTTCTGAAAAAGAAATAAAAGAAAACGTTTTATTTTCGAAAAACCCAACTCAATGGGTCAAAGTTTACGGACCCCAATTTAAGAGCGCGTCCATCGATTAAAAATCCATTCAACCATCACATGGTTGGCATTTCAATTTTAATCGCATCTGCGATTATTCTACGTAACTAGCATCTTTATGAGATCCATAAAATCTGAAACACCATTGTCTTGACTGTCTTGAATGTCTTGTGGACAGCCAAAGCCATGGCGGACTGCAGTGTTCGGAGATCACCATCAGAGGGACGCCAATCGATTTTAGTGCTCGATCAGTGACGGCGGCAGCGATGCTCAATATCTTCAAATCGATGATCATTAAGCACCAGGTCCAGAGCAACAGAGCAACAGAGCATCAGAGCACCATCACCATCGCCATCACCATCATCGGTATCGAGTGCCAGTGCCCAGCACCCGCAGCAGTTAATCAGTATCCGACGATGAATGGAAGTCCTCTTGGAGTTCTAGCCGTCGTCACCGTCGTCCATCGTCGGTCGTCGGTTGAAATCGGTTGTATGCTGGAGATGTAACAGTCACTATGGCAAGGTCATCGCTAACATTATGCAACGTCAAAAGGTTAATCGCCTCTGAGAGCAGTTGTGCAATCGATTGGGCATGCCAGTGTGAGCTAAAGCACACTGGACTGGCCATTAATGACAATTAGGAGGTGATGTATGCGAGCTATTAAATTGGTTAGTCAGACCGGAATTGTTTAGGGTGCCTTTAATGACCAACCAACAGTGAGGAGAATCAAAGGGGAAAGGTCACTTCTGCTTAGAGTATAGAGGGTACGAATACCTAAAGGAACACACTCAGTCAGTTGACGAAGTGAAAGGAATTTTTTTAGAGGTAAGTGCTGGAGCTTTGATATGTTGGAACTCTTGTTTTTTTTTTTTAATTTCATTTGAAAAGACGATGAGTCTGGAAGATTTAAAGCTGCCTGTAAGAGGACGAAGATCTAAGACAATGCAACATAACCTCTTCCCTCCCATGCCCATGTTCAAATGACAATCCAATTCCTGGTGTAAATTTATAATCGACATTCTCTAAGTACGCCTAGTACGCTCTGTACTCCTAGTCACAAGGAAAAGGTGCTTACTTACCTATGTCCTGTTTGCTATAATATTGTTATAGGCCTTCATAACGTGAGCCATAGTAAGTGGTTTCATGCAACATTTCGTCGTTTTTCCAAACTATTTGTTAGTTCCCCTGATTCCTCCTCGACTGTTCTCTGTTTCTACCATGAAGTGGGGCGGACATATGCGGCAGACCTAAGAAAGAAATCTTGAGCCTGCGACACGTGAGCAAGAGTCTTATGACAATCCGCATGGAGGCTAAATTCCCTAACACAAGCCTAAAATGCGCCCATGCCCTTACGGAAGACAAGAACGACACCACCAAAGAATGTTTCTACGAGCTCCTCGATATATCAGCAATGTCCGAAGTACTACGCCTAGTGCGATTTTAGATAGGAAAAGAGGTCATCTTTGGTAGGACAGTTGGTAAGCATAGCCTACACACACCATGTCTGGGAACGAAATATACACAAGAGGACATGGTGCTCTCCGAATCATGAAACCCTTAATCAAATTAATCACATTGCTATAGACGGAAGGCATCGCCCCAATATTCTGGACATCCAAAGGTTCCTGGCAGCCTACATTGCAACCTTGCTGCTACCAAGGAATGGATGTGTATCTCCCAAGTGCTACAACAATGAAAAACTACTGTGAGAAGATATAACGTAGAAAAGTTGCAATTGCAAGAGACTGCCAGAATCTTCGCCAAACTTATATCTAGAAATCTTTCAACTCCTATACCGGAGTACAGTACCGAAGACCAACGTGCCATCAGAGACGCCGCAACGATGTGATGAAGAATACCGACGAACACATTCGGCTAAACTTTAAGCGTACAAAGTGACAAAGCCAACGGGAACCCCTCGTCAGCTTTACGGTCGAAGATATTGAAAGTGCGTACTCCAGGAATAATGCACGGAAGTTTTACCAACAGGGTAAGAGGAATGTGTCAAGGCAAGAAGACGCGGACAGAAGCCTCTAGAGATGAAGGAGGAAAACTTGTAGTAGAGTCTCAGTCGGTGTTGAGAATATGGAAAAACTTTTTCTGCAGATTGTATAACAGGGAGGCACCAAAACATCTCGCCTTAAGGTAGAGTGGACCATTCAGCTTGGATGATGATTGCCAAAATATTTCTCCACCTGACCAAAACGAAGAAAGGATAGCTACAATATATGTAAGTTGAAATCCACCAAATCACCTGATGGATTTGCTGTGATCAGTAAACATCAACTCGTTTCTCAGATCTGGCGAGAAGAAGGTATGCCTGATGAATGGAATCTCAGTATCGTTTGCCTGATCCACAAAAAAGGAGACCTTCCTAACTATGGCAGCTTAAGAGGCATACGTCTCCTCAACATCGCATCTTATTTGCCATATCGTGTGAACGTTACAAAGCTTCCGTCAACAAGCTGATTGGATCCTATCAGTGCGGTTTTATACCAGGAAGGTCCACAATCGACCAAATTTTCACACTCCTGCAAATCCTGGAAAAAAACTGAAGAAATCCCGATCGATACCCACCATCTTTTCATCGGTTTTAAGGGCCGATATGACAGCATTTATAGGGACGAGCTATATAGAGCCATGTCTAGTTTTGGCATTTTTGCCAAACTCGTCAGTCTGTGCAGAATAACGATTTGAGAACGCTCGCTACCCCGTCAAGATTGGTAACGACTTAGCCGAGACTTTTGATGTTAAAAAAGGTTTTAGGCAAGGTGACACGTTGTCATGTGACTTCTTTGGCATCATGCGAGTACTTGAAAGAATTTTGAGCAACTCACAGTGGAGACTGGATTCGCAAACTCTCAAAATTCTGTGCTACTACTAGCGTATGTCGATGATATCGACCGTAATTGGGAGAACACACAGGGGGCTGTCATAGGTGCCTTCGCTAGTATTGAAACGGATGCTGCCAAAATGGGTTTAACAGTAACTGAAGGAAAAACCAGAAGGGGCACACAAAATCAACGAACTGAACTGAACGTCACAGTCGACAGCTTCATTGCGAGGTATGAGTAGTAACGGGCTTTGTTTACCTTAGCTCTGCTGAAAATTCTGCCAACAACACTTCAGCTGAAATGAAACGAAGAATCACTCCTGCCAATCGCTGTTTCTTTGGGCTAAGAAGGTAATTGAGTAGTGAGGTCCTATCGTGAAGCATTAAGGAGTCTCTAAATAAGACCTTGAAACATCAGAGGCTGAAACATCGACTCTATCGAAAGCAGAGATATCCTTCGAAAAATATTCAGTATCAGCCGCCCGATATGGCTAGGACATGTAGAGCGAATGGCAACGCAGTAGAGAAAGACCTCACAAGTTCAAAAGTAGAACCTTAACCGCCTTGGAGCGTGCAACTGAAGTCAGTTACCTAGAAACCAGACTAACTCCAGAGGCTTATTAGTTATGGCCCAGATTCACTCCGATCTGTAGCCCCACCTAAGTGAGTAAGTAAGGTCCACTGCTACTTTCGTCATAGGATGGTTGTGCATAAAGGTATCTGCTCCTTTTCTTTAGTGATGTTGATCTGCTTACGAAACCCTTATTCCCTTATTATGAGGATTGCTACTTCAGTTTTGAGAAAAACAAGTAAATCAAAAATATATCAACATCTCTCCATGAAGATCAACACACTTTTGCATGCTGTTGAACCAATTTTCGAAGCACTATTTCCACTCCGAACGTGATAACTCCAAAACATGCGTTTTAAACGCTTCAACTGCTTCTTCAGGCGTGGAAAGCCGTTGATCTCGCAATGACCTGTCAATTCGATGTTCTGAGTGCTCAAAAAGTCATTTGTTTGAGCCGGCCTGTGAGCGCTCACATTGTCGTGGTGTAGAATGATCCGTGTTCGGCGATTGGTTTTCCTTATTTATCCACAGTCATCCGATAAACAAATGGTGGGGTATCATTCCAAATTGACCGTTTTATATTGATTTAATAGCACGTTGAGGGCATGCCCGGTTTTTCCGAAGAAACGGGAGACTATTTGCTTCGAAATGCTTCGTGCGTTAAAAACTTTTGTTGGCTTTGGCTCGTCTTGAAAGACCCATGGAGTCGACTGCTGTTTAGTTTCGGGCTCATATGCATTGATCCATGATTCATTGCTTGTCACGATATTATTGACAACTTTTGAAGCACCGCGATCTGATTTTTTTCAAAATTTCTTTGGACCAATCGACAGGAGCGCTTTTTTGATCGATTGACAAATTATGGGGTATCCAACGCGTAGAAATCTTTTTGGCGGCCAAATGTTCATGGAATATTAAACGTGAGCGAGTAGAACTAATGGCCATGCATGCCTCAGTTTCATAATAAGTCACATGACGATCTTGCAATATCGGTTCCAGCACAGCATCGATGTTTTCTAGTACAACAACCCATTTCGGACGGCCTTCACGATATTCGTCCTGGAGCGAAAGACGATTTCGGAAACCCGCAAAACACGTTGGTCCTGGACCGGAACACTGTTGTTGCATTAATTCACATCTCATAACTTAAGTAGCAATTGTACGTTTCGCCTATTGAAGAGCTTTTGCTGCGACGCTTAATATGACGACACTGCTTCAGCCTCCAGGTGCTTGCCACTGATGTTAAAACGCCTACTCAGCTTCATTCGAAGGCAGAGAATGTCTAGTAAAAGGAGTACAAGAGTACTCTATTCCGATGGATAAAAAAATGAAAAAAATTAGTGTCCCCATGCTAGAATTCGGAACCTTTGGAGCATCACTAGCAATAACTGCAAAAGGCCAATGGGATGGAACAGAAATTCCGTCTTTGATTCTGCTAATTTTCACAAGGCGACAGCAACCAAGAAACCCGGATAAGCAGGAATAATATCATGTAACACTGCATGCGAGGACGATTACTGGAAGGAGAATTACCGTTGATACATGCCAGCAAAAGAAAAAAGGCTAACCCAAACTTTTTCGAAGAAAAAAGATGGAGCCAGAAAGCTGCAAGTCTGGCGTAATAAAAAAAGAGGTTCAGGAAATGTTAGCAAAATTAAGAAGAACCTACAAGGGCTGTAAAATCCAAACCGAAACCTGCAGAGACTAACATTATGACATCATGCAGTCGGTACTGCAACAGTCCCATCTGTATAATTTTGGTCAGAGAAGTGCATGCCCAGTAAATGGAGTGTAAGCCCGTTGGAGATCCTATACAAGATCCTTAAAAATGAAAAATAACTCTCCTCCAATCTAGTTCTAACTCCAATCTTTGTTTCTGTGGACTAGGAAGGAAGGCAATTGTAAGCCCCTATCTCGAGCACCGCATTAGCCCTACCAATGGCTAAAATTTGGGCTCAAAGAAGTAGCATCTTCCGATAGATGTTGGTTCACAGGATAACGAGATCGAAGCCTCTATAGTCGAAAATCTTTTATCTATTGTATGTTAGCAGGCCCTACTCGAAATAGAATTGCCCAAATGGAGAGCTTGCTGCCCTACAAAACCGAACTAGTGTCGGTTTGTCCGTAGCCGATCGCCACAACACTACAACAAGATACGGACAGATATTTTGTTGACGACCTCCTATCGACTACGGACAACTATAGGATTCTGGAATGTAAAGGCCCACCTCAACTCAAGCGGCGAAGATACTCAGAATAGGAGATTCCTCCAACTTCAGCGAGAGCTCTCATGATATATGTAATATGTGGGGCTGCGCGAGATAAGATGATTAGCTGCTGATGAATACCACTAGTCCACAAAAAGCACCGTCTTTCTCTACTCTACATAGAAAACAAGCCGGAAGCACTCGATAGTCTAGCGTAGAACTGATGCTAACACCAACAGCAAGAAGCAGTCCGTGACCGAGGACGAAAAAGACAGTCAGCTTGACGCCGCCCGCAACTTTTCAACGCTAAGGTAAGCAACAACAACAGAGCGCTCGAACATGCTATTGGAGTTCATGGCCTCGGAGACGGCAATGATAATGGGGAACGGTTTGCAGATTTCTATAATACCAACCAGCAAGTCAATTAAGGCACTCTGATCGAGCAAAAGACCTGCTACAGGACCAGTTGTGGCTTATCTGAGAGGCGGATGTCAAACCAAATCGACCACTTTGCAACAAGTCGGCATTTCGGAAATTGCGTCCTAGACGCCCAAAACATGGAGCCGATATCGGAATGTCGTCCGCCCGCGCTATGTGCAAACACCTCAAGGGTGCATAAAATCCCAATAAATAAATAAATCATCCTATGTTAGCCACTATACCCCTCGTACTGCATCCGAAAACAGAAACCGCTCAAACTTGCTTGAAGTTACCAGGTAAAATACCAACAGACTTCGGGATCCCCTCGCGCGCCAACGATTCAGGGACCATCTTGCCACAGAAGCAGAAACAATCAGAATCTCAACGTATGAAGACATGGATGACCGTGCCTGCTGTGTCGTCAGCCGTATAAGGCAGAAAAATCACAGCGCATGGTTATCAGCATACCATATACCTAGAGATGGATCGATGAGCGTCTTTCACTTAAGGCTCGGATTGCAGCGACATCGGCAGTAGAGAAACTTGAACTCGAAGCCCAATATCGTGTAAAGAGGAAGGAAGTGCAGCATAGTGTCAGACGTGACTAGTGTCTGCTGGGAGATATGACAGCAGGCCCATCTATAGCATCACAAAAGAACTTGCTTGTGGTCTAGAACTCCGACAACATCCAGTGAAAAACTTAGATGGCAGTCTGCTGATTTCGGATGAAAATCAGCTCAACAGATTAAGGCGACAGCGTCATAATCCCAAATTTCAACGAACCTTTCGCAGCAATACATTTCCGAATTCGAACTGGACCTCCTAGAAACACAGGGATAGTAGCCGCTATCAGATCCCTTAAAAGAAATAAAGCAGTATGCAATGATGGTATCTCTGCCGTGCTTGAGTTGCTCCAATCGCTTATGAGCGGTTCTAGAAGGAGTGGAAAAAAGTGATGATCATCGAGCTTCCAAAGAAGGACGATTTGATGGAATGTGGCACCTGGAGAGTAATATGCGGCCTCCCAGCCGTAGCCAAGATAATAGCTAAGATAGTTCTAGAGGAGATAGGAGACCATCTAGACGCTGGATACTGTTGCATAGATGTCATCAACACCTTGCGAATCATCATTGAGCAATGCGTCAAGTTCAAGTCTTCACTGAATCTACTGTCCATTAACTTTAAAAAGGCTTTCGACAGTTTGAACAGAGATGCTATTTAGATAGCCTTTCGCAGGAGAGGTATCACGGAAAAACATTTACCTATTATTGGGGCTACTTTCGGGGATGGTAAGTCTCACGTTTTGCGCAATGGTAAGGTGTCAGATGACTTTGAAATCCAAGTGGAGTACGTCACGGGTGCACACTTTCACCGTCGTTTTTCCTGGTAGTCATCAGCGATGTACTTGGAAAGTTACGAACATTGTCACTCGAAGACTGGAAAGATCCCTACGTCACAGCGTAAGGATTTGTGTCCAAACCGCATCTTCAATTAACAGCTTTATCTTAGAACGGGTCAAGAACCTGTAGACATCATCATACGGAGGAGAAAGTGGCAATGTTTTAGTCACACTTTTGCGTAATATGCCAAGTAGTGGAATCCGCTCACCCAGTCAGGCAGAAAAGCGAAGCGGGCCTAAGCAAACATGGCAAAGAACAGACGAAGAGGAATTGAGACTACTGGGAAAGAGCTTGAGTGAGTTGAAACGCATTGCAGAAATCCGAACAAGGTGGCGCACAGGCGTTATTGACACCCCTAGAGGCATGACATTATTAAAGTAAGTATTGTATTAGTCCTGTCGTGAAATATAGCGCAGAGGTGTGAAAACTGTAGTGAGAATGAAACTTGGTTGCCTGCTTTTAGTGAAAGATTCTGCGTGTGATACTCGATCTCGCCTGCATTTAAGAGTGTGAAGAAAATGGCTTTGGCTGTCGCTAATCTATGTAGAGCAGGTGAACACCAGTCTTCGAAACATCCCTAGAGGGGCAGGGCGGTGGTAAAAAAAAAACCTACAAATTCTAGGGAAACTTTAAAAATTTGGCGTGCGTAACTGGTGAAAACCACCTGGAGTTTGAGTTGGCTGCAAAACGAAACTGTTTCTTAACCACAGAGCATCGCCTCCTACACACAAATCAAGTAAATTATAACATCCCTGTTCCATGTGAAAACCCAGCCTGCAGTTACATCATATTTCCAAATCAAAAAGCAATGCTCCCTCGTCGAATCTAAGATTCAACCCCTAACTCAGTGCTGTCATCCAAAAATAGATGTCACCCCAAGAAACTACCCCAGAAATACAGGGAAATTCGAAAATCATCCCTTATTTCGTAAATACTCCTTCCTTGTGTTTTTCCCTTTGGCCACATCCACTTCTACAAGAAAGTACTGTAAAAGCGAGGAAATAATCAATTTTCTTCTGCCTAACCAACACGCGTCCACCTCCTCCCTTCCACGTGTATCTGTACCCGACTGGACGTAATAAACATTCTTCAATTGCACCCTGGACCTCGATGGACCATTGGTACCTTTCAGCACCAACACCAGCACTCACCATTTCACATAATAGCTGCCAGAAAGGGGTGGGGAGACCCTAACAATTCCTATGATTCCATCAACTTGCATATACATTCCAGCCAATCAGGCAAATAACTGGGTTCCGCTCCACGGCTTTAGGTCCATCATTACGCTGGCTAATTTCAGTAGCAAAAGCGATTTGTGAAAACCTATCGACGGGCGCTACTGTGAACACTGAACACTAGTGACTTGGAAAACTAAGACTACCATGACGACCGAACGGTCCAAATAGCCACAATTGGAATGCTTCCTGTTGTATCGATGAAGTGAACTGCTGCCTCCAGCTCTCTATCCCGAACAACTCTTTGAGATGTAGGATTTAATGACATGGCATTAGCCAATATTTCAGCGCGCTTCAGCTGTTCATTAATCTTTAGCTATGTGGACGAGGATACGAGGCCAGCTACTGAATGCAGTAGCTACAACCAACCTAGCTCCTGGCTACACATTCGCACTTTCATCATCATCATCATCATCACCATCATCATGAGCATTATTGAAGCAGGCAAACCAACGAAACACACATACTCGTAATCGGTGGGGTGCAAAATAACAAAAACAAAAAAAAAAAACAGTATGGGTCCAAGGAATGCTCCTACACTTCTTTGTGGCTAGAGAATCATCCAATTTAAAGAGCTAATTCGCAGTCGATGAATTCCTATGGCCACAAAGGAGAAAGAAGGATTTATTGCTGCACAGTGCAGTACGGTGTACTCATAATGCCGATGCAACCAGTGAATACTGCGTGTGAAGCTGTAATGGGCGTTGGCTTGGATGTGAACCAGGCTCTGATGCTCTCATAGTCGAGAAATGCTTTAATGGGCCATAAGTCATCGTAATTACCGCTCATAAAAATTTCGTTGTTTCCCGCCTTCGGGTCGAAACTCACGCTGCTGGTGGTAAAGTGGTAAAATGGAGATTTAGCTGCTGCTCCATACCGACCGATGTGATGCGACGCCATTCGTTGTGCATACGAGTAGTCACACGACAATACGGGGTATGTTCAATCGTCGTTCCCGTCATAGTTGTCAATGCAACTATGTGTCGATTTATGGGATTCTGTTGAGTTCTAGACGAAGACTCCCTGACTACCGTGGAGCAGACGATGTTCGCAGCTGCAACATTGTCTACTATGTACAATCACAGGCTTTAGCCGATGAATAATGGCTGCCTCCACCTAAAGATCGGGCGTTTTTATCGCCCAAGAAAATGTGCGCGGCTGTAAATCTCCTTGCAACTTGACGTAGTGAGAATTTTCCTTCACTTCGATTTCGTTTGACTGGGTTTGGTTGGGCCTGGAGGAGCGCCAGGGAAATGAAGTCGCCGTCAGTTTGTCAATTGGTTAGAGAGCGGTTACCTAACAAGATGGCAGTCAGGACGTTGACCATTAATCACAAGATAAGTTCGGACGAAGCAAACATGGGTGGACGTTAAAGGCACCGACCGCAATTGCATGATGATTTAGGAGTGAAGAAGACGAAGCCGGTGGATGCTAACTTTGGTTACTGTCAGGCAATTGGTTTATGCAGAAATGCTGGCACAAGCAGAAATTCCGATTTTCGAATTTAAGATGATTTATTGGCAATTGGCCGAATGAAACTTTGAAAATATTTAAATAATGACATAAGCTGTCATTTCCCAATCGCAAGCGGCCTATCTTAAACTTTCAGTTTCACGACAATGACATCAGCATGAGAAAAGTCTAGTGGAAGGACCTACAAATTGATTGCCAGACCAGCGGAAAAATAGTGTTAGTAGAACTCACAAGTTTGTAAACACTGATTGGCAAGGAAATCGGCTTCCTAAGGCCGCAATTATAGTAAGGACGGAGTCGTCTCCGATGCACAGAAAGAAGCTGCAAGATTTATGGGACCATTTCGATTGCAAGGACAGTCAAATGCGGAATCATTACGTCGAATGCATTGCATACGAATATTTCACCAAGATATACTACGACAAATGCAGATCTTTTAAAGAAATTAACGTAAGCCCTGCCACACAGGAAGCAGGCTTGGAGCAGAAGGAGCCATCAGCAGCCCCACCGGCTGCGCCAATAGCAGGTTATTGAACAGATTCATCGCTGTCACAGCTAGAACCACATCTCAAGTAACATTCGAAGATTGCCAAACCTTTAGTCGCAAGCCCGCTCCTAGCACAACAACGGCTTAGACTGCTTTTAACGATTTTCCGGACATCTAAAGAGAAATGAAAGACGAGCCTGAACCAATCTGATCCAACGAAGTTCAGCCTAGAAGTAAGGAGTCTTTAACAAATGTCAAACACATTTCGAAAGATGAAGGACGAAGCAGCTGAAAGAGGTATTGAATTGTACTTTGACAATCAGGAGCAATTGCAGCTCCTGTTGACTGAGATGCCTACAGATGCAATGACCAGTTCGATGTTCAAAATCCGCCCATCAATTAGTGCAGAAGTTAAACTTTCAAAGATAGGGCTGCCAAAATTCCGTGAAAGTTATTTAATTGGCTCCGCTTTCATGATCCTTGTAAACAATTATCCCCACGATGAACCAATTTCCAATGCTCAGAAGTTATATTTTCAAAGAAGAAGCGTAGCGGGAGAAGCGCTCAATATAATCCAGAAACTAGAGCCTACGAATGACATCTATGAAATTGCTTGGAAAGCGTTGATTGATTGGTATGTTGGGATTGCCTTCTGCCAGAGGAATAGCAGGCTTCATGGCATAATCAAGGAACCCATGCAAGCGATTCAATATTTAGGTTTTGCCACTAAAAATTGGAACCCCATCGTACTACGCATTATGCTTCAGAAATTAGACCGCGAAAATCTGACCATTTTCGTGCACTCACTGAATTACCTCAAAAGCTGCCCAATATTGAAGCTGTTCTTGCAACTTTTGGGAACGAACTTTCTCATCCCGGAGGCTATTAAGTCGAGAAAAATAAACTAGACCCTTGTGTCGTAACAAATAAGGTCAGTCGCCCAACTTGCAACTCAGCTAGTCGGATCCGTTTGAAATTCAGGCATTTTTCGAATACATGTCAATCGAAGGGTTACTGAGAATACAGTGGCACTGACAAGTCTCTATTGCATCAAAAGAAGACGGAATCTCAATTCTTGACAATAAATAGCCCACAAGGCCTTAATTTGCTTAGCTACATCAGCTAAAACAATGGGGTGAGAGTCAGTCCGTCAATACTGCAAAGGACTCCAGGACAAGACCGCGACAGATCTATTTAGCAACAGCGGTTTTTAATATGGTATCTATTATCTTTCCAGACTCAGGATCTTCATTGCATTTCATTACCAGCACTTGCGCAGGCATTGGGGTCTTCAAGGTATCGCTCGGAGTCACATTTACTCGTAATTGGAATTGGAACTCAGGTGCAACTTACGTTTGAATCAAGGAACTCAAATTTTAATGCCGGGATACAAGCCAATATTCTGCCGCGCATTGCAGGTCATACACGACGACGGAGGATTGAAGGTAGTAGCTCATCTGACTGCACACCGGGAACGAAAATTGGGATGGATACTTGCAGATGGCGTGCAACCGAATGCCGTTTGCGCTATTGCCACAAATTCGAGTTCATTACTAGACAAACCTGCTGTCAAATTTTGGAAATCAGAAAGATACTCGTATTATTCTCCTCAAGAAGAACTAGTCCATCGTACTCCTTATGTGTTCCTTTTACTGAAATCTCTCAGTCTTTCGAAGTGCCTACAGTACCGGGGCACACCATATCACCGCTGAGTTCCTGCTGCCTGATGCGTGCGTAGACCGGCCACTAACAGTGTAATAATAAACAGTGGTAATTTCCCCTGATGTCAGCGTCACTACCATAGCAAATATACCTTGGTGCTTAGCAAAACCGTGGTGCCCCGTCACTATAGCCTCCCTGTCTATAGCCTACTAAGGTACAGCAGGAAAATCGCTGATCTTAGGGAAGTCGCGAAGTACTCGTTTGGTCGGCCGGCAACCTGAAGAGTCATGACATCTGCAGTTCGGCTCATATGAAACCAGTTCTCTATGGGATCCCTACCCGAGGACGTGAGCAGCCATAACGCAGGTTGTGGTCCTGAAAAGCTTTCCTCTGAGCCGTGCCTAGCAAATTCATCGGTGATTTTATTTCAGGTGATCCCATAATTAAATTTTTTTTCAAATTAGCCCGCGCTCAACGCGTTATTAGCATTTAAAATGTTTGCACACTACGCGGGCGAAGGAAAGTTAGGGTGGAAACAAAGAGAGATACCGATGTTGGTTGGTTTTGAATGTTTGTAGGTTATAATGACTAGGAAATAAAGAGCTCGGAAAGGCATTCCATTAGCAAATTGCGTGGGTTTGGAAAAAAGCACGATATTTGAGAGAATGTCGGAAATTAGACTTGAGCATTCATAGCAACACGGGTGTTACGGTTAAAAGTTTGAAAGGATGGTATGATACTGGCAATTTCGTTGGAGCACTGATGGTGAAAATGACAAGATGAGAAAGAAGTCATTGCGTCAGTGTTTGAGGGTGTCAATTCACTATTTAATATTGGCTTTACGTATGCGTTTTTTCGCACCGTTTTGGATTCCATTCAGCAAGTGCAAAGAGGTCTTAGTGCCACCTGACCAGATGCATACGAGCGTTGACTGAAAAGTTTCCAACCGAACAATGATACAAGACATTTTTTCTCAATTTTTTTTTTATTTTTCGACATAGCATCCTGGTAACTTTACACACTTCTCCCAGCGATGCTCCCATCTCTCTAACCCGTCCAAATAGTACTTGGCGTTTTTCTCTGCAAAATAATTGTTCACGAAGGTGATTGCCTCCGAGCGCAGTTTTTAAATGAGGGAACAAAAAGAAGTCGCTTAGGGCTAGATCTGGTGAATAAGGATGGATTTTCGCCATGGCAACCGCTGAGGTGTGAGACGGCGCGTTGTCTTGGTGAAACAGGACTGTCTTTTTTTGCAAATGTGGCCGTTTTTCGGCAATTTCTGCCTTCAGCTTGGCAAGTAATGATGCGTAGTATGCTCCTGTAATGGTTTTTCCATTTTGAAGATAATCGATTAAGATAACTCCTTTACTATCCCAAAAAACAGTCGCCAACACTTTCCCAGTCGAAAAAACAGTTTTTGCTTTTTTTTGGAGCCGTCTCGCCCTTTGCAGTTCACTCTTTTGACCGAATTTTTGTTTCGGGCGTATAATGGCACCAAAACTCGGATTTATTGCGCCTAAACTGCGCCAACAGAGCGTTGGAAATGTTCATTCGAACACGTTTTTGGCCTAACGTAAGCAAACGCGGCACCCAACGCGCGGACAGCTTTCTCATGCCTAAATCTTGATTTAATATGTAGCAAACACGTTCTTTGGACATTTTCATAACCTCTACTATCTCTCTCACTCTAATTCGGCGGTCGTCTAACACCATTTGGTGAACTCTAGCAACGTTATCGTCAGTGGTTGCAGTTTTTGGACAACCCAAACGTTCATTATCTCCCAAGCTCTTGCGGCCACGTCTAAATTCAGCTGCCCAAAATTTCACTGTGGTAAATGATGGTGCAGAGTCCCCATACACAGAGTCCAGCTCATTTTTGATTTGTGTAGGCGTATTGCCTTTCAAAAACAAGAAGCTCGATACTCAATTTTTTCCATTTTCACAAAAAAAAAAACACTCACATCGACTCACTCAAACGACTGTCAACTAAAAATTGCGCATCCAAAATGACTGAAACTTCGGTAAGTAACTGTCAAAAGATGGACAACTAGCATCCACTAGCTTTTATTGACGAGTGCCGCTATCTTTACGTTGCGGTCGGAAACTTTTCAGCCAACCCTCGTATATTGTGGCCTGATCAGAAGGGGTGAAATATTTTTTACAACGTTTCAGGAAACCAGCATTTTTGAGGAAATCGAATACATATGTGGTCATTCCAACCTAAATTGTCATTAACACACATACCGAGGATAGAAAGTTTTTCGGTTTCGACAATGCAAGTGCCATTCATGACATGCCATTTCGCTTTAACGACAGGAGACAGGACTGGGTTTTGGTAGCGTTAAATTCCACTCCCTTCGTGGTTCCCCATTTAGTGATGCTGATGCGGAATCTAATGAGCTAAGCATACGCTGCCGTTCCCATTTCCGTCCGGGAACGAATTTCAAGCAGAGAGTACTGTCATCAGCACAGAAATATACTGGATGGACAAGACTCCATTGAGGAAAATTAAAAAGGGCATACCAGCATTTATTGAATATCAGACTTGTAACCATCCAAGACAACTTGAATTGAGCGTTCCGAAACGTCGCGCCGTTTCTAATCCAATGGAATCCAACAAAATAGCCTAATGCCAAACTCTGTCAACTGGCTTCGAAATATTAAGTGCTATTACGTTGCTTTCGCAAGATTTATGTACGCTTTGGCCCCGCTTTGCAGTGAGACGCGCTGGATCAATGCTGTTTTCAATTCGCTCGGAAAGAGTCTTATAGGGCAGGATTAATGCAAAAGCTGACGCAGTGGTTTTGCCAGCGAGGAAGAACACCCAAAGTTATACCATCTGGGCCAACGGATTTAGAATGCTAAGATCTGTAAGGACTCTTGCTCAAACTACATGTGCACGAAAGTGGATTTGTCCCTACACTCAAGTGTAGGCGGAGATCAGGCACAATCTGGAAATGTTGAGCTGGCCAGAGTGTGCAACAAATAGATTGCCCTTATCCAAAGAGCTGACAGCTGGATTGTCATTATAAACGTGCGCTGGGATAGAGGATGAGGCAGAATTTCTAATATTTTTGACGAACGACCAAAAATTGTTACTACCTTTCGGACGTTGTAGTAGTTTTAGCCTCAGTTTTTGGTCAGTCGTTCCCGGCTCGTTTGAATTTTTTTCTGTTTTCCTCTGTCGCGTTGGCCTTGCAGGACCAAAAAAAAAACATTTCTCTAACCCTAACTCAAAAGTCTGTTCAATTGCTTGCAGACGCCGATGATATTGATATTATTGGTAGAGCACAGCGAGCTGTCACGGGTACGTTTGCGAGTTCCTATAAAGGCGGAAAAAATGGGTCTGGCGGTAAACGAGGGCAAAACAAAGTATATGCGGTCAACAAGAAGGAACACCCAACATCGACGTATCGGCCAGAATGTCACAATCGACTGTTATAACTTTGAGGTATTGTAGTAAGAGACATCTCTTCAGAAATCAAACGAAGAATAACGCTTGCCAATCGCTGTTTCATTGGGCTGGAAAGGCTATTACAGGCCCTTTCCCGAACAACCGAGGAAACTCTTTATAAGACCCTTGTAATCCCAGTCCTGGTCTATGGTTCCGCAGTATGGACCCTTTCTAAAACAGATGAAGATATCCTTGGTTGTTTTGAAGGAAAAATTCTTCGTAAGATATTTGGTCCCGTATGCATTGACGGGTTCTGGAGGAGACGATTCAAAGATGGACTCTAAGAGTACAGCGCCATCGACGAGCTGTAGAGCGAATAAATACCAACGCTCCAGCCCGCAGAATCTTCGACTCTAATCCGGAGGGGCAACGCAGTAGAAGAAGTGGAACCAATTTGGAGTGCGCTACTAGAAGCAGTTAGCCAAAGACCGCGCTAATTGGAAAGGCTTATTGGTTGAGGCCCAGGTCCACCCCGGACTGTTGCACCGCCTAAGTAAGTAAGTAAGTAATCCTGACAGTCTTTTTACAGCTCGAGTCATCCATGCCTTTTTTTTTTTGGTTTGATCCGATGAGGGGTAAAGGATGTCATTCCAAAGAGAAAAGTGTCTGTGATCATATTAGCAGCGGCATCCACATCATTATCGAAGAAATATAACGACCAGTTAAAATCCCTAAGGAAGGTGTTAAGTCTGCTCTTATCGGATTTCTTGCATTGCCCATCTAAAATCTTTTCCCTAACTGTGTGATCGGTGTACGATAAATTAGCTGATATGACATAATGCTCCGACGAGCCTAGAGGGGAGAGCACATTGACGGTGTACTGATCAGACTTATAAACAAGTCCAGGGTCTTGGCGGTATGACTATCAACGTCTGGTCACGTGGGCTCTTCTACAAGCTGGGTCGCTGTTCATTGGGTGTTGTCTGCCCAGATTGTCGAAGCCACCGAGATCTGTGTATATTGAAATCGCCCGTAATAACGATTTCAGTATGAGGGTACAGGGATACAATTCTTTGATCATCAAACTCGTTAAGGTCGAATTGCTGTCCAGTTCTGGGCTTCTCTAAATAAAGCAATAGTGGATAATTTGCTTATGGAGGTGGAATTTTAACCACATGGAACAGGGATTACATTGTCGTGGCGTTTGGTATGTTACTTGTACATCACTATGCACGAAAATGGTGAGACCACGGTGAGAGAAGTATAATGGCATTAGTTCGAATCCAGATGGTTTCAGTTCTCTTTCACTAAGCGCCAAAATAGCTGGCATGTATTTACAGACGTGGATGTACGCAGAGAAGTGATTGCTTCTCAGTTCACGAATATTTGCTACGTCCACTCTAAATTCCCGAGTCATAACAAAAAGAAAACAAACACATAAAAAGCCAAAAACCAAAAGTGTTCAGTGAAGTCCTGCAGTCTCAAACTAGCTTGGAAGTCGTAAGGGGGTTCAGCAAGGCTCTAAGCGCAGCTTGGCTGTCGCTGCAGATGTAGATACTTCGCCTCCTCCACATATTCTTCATTCAGATACAGATGCAAGTTTTTCTAACAAAGAGTAATCGTCCTCCAGAGAAAGACAAAAGCGGCGCATCCTGAATCGGTTTTGGAGTCATCCGTTAACACCCAACTAAATTCGTTTCCTGTCTTAGACTCTAGCCGAAACCACTCCTGGGCACAGGGAAGGTCAACTTTTAGGGAACACTTTCAAGTTTTGCTCCAAAATTCGCTGTAAAGTTCGCCTTTTATCTAACGCCGGAGGTTGTGCCCCGTCGTCTGGCCTATGTTTGATGGTTGAAGATCTGCAATATCAAAGAAGTGATATTCTACACTAAAAGGTTGCTCTAGATCAAGCAACTGAGCTAGTCTATCCCATGTAAGTACTCGTAAGTCTATCCCATATTGGGACAAAACTACCGACCAAACTTGGCACAATAAATCTGCATTCTTGAAGAATAATAGTGATCCTAAGTGAAGTCTGCACCTGCCGATAGGGTGATGATATTTAAGTCAACAGTGCAGTAGAAGCCAAGAGTTAGAGATGTTCTTGACTCTGTCGATGAAGTGATATGTTGAGTACAACATCATAAAATTTTCTACGAAGTCTTAAGAGCTACACTTCAACAAAAGTCGAAATCTAATAAATTGAACCACAAAAGGATTTCACAGAAAATGATTTTCAGTGGGAACTGTGTAAATCTAAACTTTAATTTGGAACATATTCCCCACGATGAAACCAACTAAATGGTTACATAGGCTACAGAAGCTTCAGCAAATCAAGGAACCCCGATATTCGCAGATCATCTCCGGATTGAACAGAGCAACAATGCAATTGCATTCGCAATCAGGGTACTATTCACCAGCATTGATTTTGTCCGCAAAACAAGTGATTCATCTGCACCGTGTTGTCTGGATGAGCTCCACATGCATCAAAATTTGTGGGGTCGAACTCATTCGAATTATCATCATCAAATTTTGAGACGCAGTAACGCAGGATGTTTTGCATTGGTTGGCACATTGTATCTTGAAACTCAACTAGTCTCACCAAGCTCTTCAACATGAAGAAACTTAGACTGATGGGTTTAGAGCTGTTGACGAGCGATTTTCGGTATAAAAGCTGCTCTACTATCCGGCTGGCTAGAAGTCTATAGGTTTTCCTTAGGTCTGACAACCTTAAGACATCAAATGAAGGAACAGGGTATTTGGTAGCCTGATGACGGATGTGTTACTCAGTTCTCTCGCTGCTCCAGTGACAGCAACTAGTTCTGAACCGCTTCTGAATTCATTCCGAATGTTTCTAGTCTGACTGAGGACTTTCATCGGTCTGCTGGTTTCATCGATTTTCTTGCGACATCCAATTTCCGTTCACTCAAACTAGAACCTTTGCTGAACACAGCACAGCTGTTTCCTTCCTTTTCACCGTATGCGAGACAGAAGTAAAAGATAGAGTTCCTATTCCGAGAGCTTGATCAGTTTCAGTGAGTGTCATTTCTTTTCTATCCCCTCTGGAGGAATAAGGCTTTTAGTATTCGTGCAGGTTACTGTCTCTTTCTCCCATGCATTTGCCTAACATTTCTTCTCTTCTTCAACTACTCCCTAGACGATAGTCCTTCAGAGCATGCCTCTTCTAGAGCCCATTCAATATTTTCGGTTTCCCAGGACAAGCCGTCAAGAACAGCACTTTGAACAAACACCTGCCTTTTCTGGCCGTATTAGGTTGAGGCTCTGCGGTATTGCCTCCATCGTTCTGCCTCAATCTATCGAAATCGTAGACCAGACACATAGAAGTCATCAGATCGAAAAATCTAGCATCTCCTGGGTCAGCGCCTAAGCTGGCGTAAAACTTCTTTAGTATGTTGGGACCTCCAGCATGCATGGCCCGGCCGCAGTCGGAAAGTCCATGGATGAATTCTTGCTATAGCGAGCACTAACTGGAGTACATGAATCCATTGTGATTGCTTGCATCGTTTGCCCGGTTCACAAGAAAGGAGACCCTCTAAACTGCGCCAACTATAGAGGTATCAGCCTGCTAAACATCTCACACAAGATCTTGTCTGCCGTATTGTGCGAGCGCCTGAAACCATTTGCCCGATAAGTCCACAACTGACCAAATATTCACTCTACGGCAGATCCAGGAGAAATCCCAAGAAGATCAGATCGATACTCATCACCTTTTTATCGATTTTAAAGCCGCATGTGACAGCATCTACAGAGACGAGCTATGTCTAGTTTTGGTATCACTGTCAAACTCATCCGCTTGCGCAGGATGATGATGAAGAAAGCTCGCTGGTGCATCAAGGTCGGTAACGACCTAACCGAGACCTTTGATGTCAAAAAAGAATTTAGGCAAGCCAACGCGCTGTCATGTGACTTCTTTAACATCATACTTTAAAGAATTGTGCAAAACTCACAAGCCAACACACGAGGTACGATCTTTCAAAAGTCTGCCTAATTGCTTGCATACGCCGATGATATCGATATTATTGGTGGAACACAGATAGCTGTCATTGGTGCGTTTGCGAGTATAGGCACTGAACCGGAAAAAATGGTTCTACTGGTAAACGAGGGCAAAACAAAGTATTGCCGTCCATACCAACATCGACGAATCGGCCAGAATGTCACAATCGACAGCTATAACTTTGAGGTAGTAAGGGACTTTGTCTACCCTGGCTCTGTTATCACATCTGAAAATGACACCTCTTCAGAAATCAAACGAAGGTTAACGCTTGCCAATCGCTGTTTCATTGGGCTGAAAAGACAACAATATAGTGCGGCCCTCTCTCGAACAACCAAGGAAACGCTGTATAAGACCCTTGTAATCCCAGTCCTGCTCTATAGGTCCGAAGAATAGACCCTTTCTAAAGCACATAAAGATATCCTTGGTCGTTTGGAAGGAAAAATTCTTCGTAAGATATTTGGTCCCGTATGCGTTCACCGATTCAAAAGCGAATGAACACCAGCCCGCAGAATCTTCGACTCTAATCCGGACGGACAACGCAGTAGAGGAAGGCCTCACCTTATGCGGCGCGTGCAAGTGGAAGGAGAACTTAACCAACTTGGATTGAGCAACTGGAGGCAGTTAGACCGCGCTAATTGGAAATGCTTATTGGTTGAGGCTCAGGTTCACCCCGAATTGTAGCACCGCTTAAGTAAGTGAGTAAGCGATTGCTTGCATTGTATTTCACAATTTAACGTCTAGTCTGAAGGGAAATAGGGAAATTCTATCTCAGTGTTGGAGATCTGTCCAGGTAGACCTAAACATAAGTCAACCTCCTTGTATTTACTGCCTATTATAGCGTACTCTGTGGCCAGTTTTCAAAACTCCTATTATCGTGTTTATAATAGAAAAATGCCATTTTTACACATTCGAAATAGTAAAGGAGCTAAATGGCTTCCCTGAGGCATTCCACTTAAAGTGGAGCCACATAAGATTCTTCCGTTTAGCCGAGCCACCAGCCAAAAAAAAAAAAACACGAAACCAAAGATTAAAACCACTTTTTCAAAAGCCATTCCACCCTGGCTTTTCACCTTCCATGGTGACCAAACCTATTTGTTAATTAAAGATCTCACGACACCTTACTCTTGCTGGACGTGGGCGTTGGCAACCAACAGAAAATTTACAATCCGATCAAATTTCTCTTCGAAATCATCCACCATTGACCTAAATGCACACCCAATGGCCAGCAAACTGCAACCAATTTTTGCACATTGTGTATCCCGGCACATCCCCTGACGGTAGGTGTACGTATACTCGTATGTATAGGAACTCAGCCAAGTGTGGCCAAACTTCAGCTCAAATTACCGAGCACCCAATGCCCACTGGCAGGCCATTCAAGTTTATGCCCCCAAAATGTCTTCGCCATGACCATAATACCCTCAGCAGCATTTGATGATCGTCACGTATCTCTCACCTATAGTTGGCTCCCAATAAATAACCGAGATTTACGGCGGCCATTTCCTTGATAAGCTATCGCAAACATGAGTCTTATTTGCAGTGTCTCAGCACTGCATCTGTATCGGATTTCTTTTGACGACTTAGACGACGACGACGACGACAGGCAGCGGCAGCGCGCGAGAAGTGTTATTGGCTTTTAATGGCCCCTAGTATACACTTCCAGTGGATATCTTACTATCACGCCGTTTTTCCTCATCGATCTGTCCCGCTCTTTCTCTCTCTTTCTGTTGGACGTGGTCCAATTCCTTCACCTCTGTGGTTTGTTTGGAGTTTTTCTTGTTTTTTTTTCCCCCTTTTTTGCAGCGCAGTGATTTGTAATGACGGTTATTACCTGCCAGAGCTGGTCACTTTTGCTATTCGAATGCGAAAAGGTTGTAAGTTTTCTGGATCACCGCAGGTGGTACTCTAGTTGGTCAAGTCAGCAAGGTAACAGTAGTGACACTCGATCTGGTCATGTCGTCAAAGTTAATAGGGCTGGTTTCGCTTATTTGGCCAACACCATGGAAACTGGGTCGGAATGTTGCCACAATTGAAGGGATATCCGTACCTTCACGTTGTCAGTAGGAAAATTGAACTGTAAACATGTGTTCTGTGATCTAGAGGCACGATCGTCAGTTCCACGATCGTCAGTTTCCCAATCCGTCGAATGGACCTCCTCGCTATTGATTTTTGACCAAATACGGCTTTCAAGTGATTAAAATTCACACGAACGCCGCGATCGGTATCACGATCGGTGAAACGATCAAGTACAACGATCAGTGCAACGATCAGTGGAACAATCAGCGATTAGAGTTGGGAGAACGCGCGCGTTACGTAAGCGATTGTGCTTTTGGAATGCGCCGAACAGTGCGGTTACACAATGGAACCACCACGACAGCTGTTGTTGCTACTGCTGTTGCTTTGACTGCTGCTTAGTTGTTGCCTTCTCTGTGCCTGTGACTGTGGCTGTGACGACCGATCGTGTACTTTACGGGGGTGTCAATCGATCGGCGATAAATTATTATTTCCGCCACCCCCCACTTATTTGCATAAGATCTGAGAAAAGAATGAGTGCATTAATTAGGCGGGCAAAAGAGTGGGATGTATCTAGCGGTAATGACAGTGGTGCTGATCGTGGTATTAGCTTTTGTTTGCCATTTTCCGGGGGCTCCAATTGTTGCTGCTACAAGCTATCAAAGTAAGGTGTGTTGGAGAGGCTGACTTCTTTTTTCTCTCTCTCTCTCTCTCTAATAACTGGTTTTTGCTTTTGCGGTGAGGAGAGTAATTAATTCCGCCCAATAATCGACTGCCAGCCAGGCAAGAACGGAGGGAATCAAAAGGGTAACCTTTCGAGAACGAAGATGAATGGGGAGTTCCGAGGCGGTGTCGTTTGGTATTTATCATTTCGCTGTTTCAACATTTCAGTTAGCGTTGGAGCAACAATTTGAAGTAAAGACAGAGTCTTCGAATGATTAAACGATAATTAGGCAGCGTGGGAAGTGATGATGCTGCTGATGATACACAGTGTAGGGCGGCCATAAAAACCGTGTGGGGGCCTGATTTGACTTGCTTTGGGCATATAATTCAACTGGTGGGAGGTGAAATCTTACTCATACGTGGACAGATGAAAGCAATAAAAATATTCATTGACTCGCTGCAGTTAAGCTTGTTCGAGATGAACTTGTTTTTAATCAAAAATCGTTTGTCATGCAAATGATTAAGAGATGCTAATGTGCCAACCCAAATAAAGGCGCATGGACATTGACTTATTGGGCAGGGTGTTATTTGACGTAAATGTGACAAATGACGCAAATGCGAATAATTTTTCCTAAGGTCTAGATGGACTTGGGATGTCTTATTTGTGGCATCAAGATTAATTGCTTGACAGTTAAGTTATTGTTGTCAAAGTAAGAACCTCACAAGACTTCAGCTAAGACCAACAAGGTTTAGAGACAAATTACACGTATTTGAGATTATAGGAAAGAACTTTTCAATACAGGTGCCCCATGGAAGACAGACATGATGTAGCAGATGAGCTTCAAGGTATACTCGTGACCAAATTGCTAAGAATAGATCAGAAAATTGACGTCGGTCCTTGGAGGTTTGGACACAATTTTAATATCGAACGGTAACGAGTCTTGATGGGGCAACGCAGGTATCATATTTTCGAAGCAAAATACTGGCACTATTTACCGCCAAATCTTCCTGGTGAAGGAATCCAGCTAAGAGGCATGCTTGTAGCCATCGGAGAAGATTAATATGGAGAATTTCGATGGTAAGGAAGTAGGGTGCTGTAGAAATAGGGTAGGCACTGAGAGGTGTCAACCTGGCGATATACAGTGTTGCAGCTGCTTCTACACATCAATTGTGCTTATTTTACCTCCAAGTGGTTACTAGTCAATGCCCATCCGAAATCGACTTGAAAAAACTTATAAGAGCGAGTGAAGACCAGCAGACAAAAATAGCAGCACTATAAACGGAACAGCGGATGAATTCTCCAGATGGAATCGACGGTCAAGTAAAATTTCGGAATAATACAAATCAGACCATATCCGGCCTACTCCCTCATATTTGGAGCTCAGGCCGGTAAGGATTTCCGAGACTAAGTCAGCATCTTGGAAAAAAAAAGTGGTGGCGACTGAGGCTTTGGTGGACCAATGCCAGCGCTGGCTACTGCCTTCGGTGTAATCGACCTAAGGGTATCTACCATATAATGGAACTGGTCTTCCATTTTGGGGGCTGTGCAGCCTGAATATCTGCCCGGCCCTGGAAATGAAAGTTAAGTTACGAAGCAGCAACAAACCTCGGATACGGACATTCTACTATTGACAACCCCTCCAAACGCAATGAGGACAACGAATTTCGGATCTGCACGTGGAATATTAAGTCCCTTAGTAGGTCTAACGGAAGCTCTGGACTGCTGCAAAGCAGATGTTACTGCCATCCACGAAATTCGATGTGATTGGCCGAACAAAAAGAGAATGATAAACTGCGACATCTATTACGGCGATTGTTATCGACACCAAAAGCAGCGACTACTATATTTGTATTCAGATTTGCTGTTAGAGGCAGACTAAAGCAAGAAGTCTTGAGTTATTCCCATGGGAAAGCGCGCCTCGTAACAATCCAGATTAGGGCTAAATTTTCCAGCATTAGCCTTATATGCGCTCACGCCCCACAGAGCAGAAACATGACGACACCAAGGATAGCTTCTACGAGCTCTTGGATTAGACATACGAGCAATGCGTTACCTTAAAATTGTCCTCGGTGATTTTAGTGCAAAATTAGGAAGAGAGGCCATCTTTGGTAGCACTGTAGAAAAGAACAGCCTGAACGACAACGCCTTCGATAGCGGATTGAGGCTAATCGCTGTCAGGTAGAATAATCCTTTCAACCCGCTTGATGTAGACCAACAATTTTGTCCACCCGACCTGAAGTGAAGATATCTAAGCTTAAGTACTAGAAAGCTGCTGGAGCGGACGACCTGACTATTGAGCTCTTCAAAGCGGCATGGCTTGGTAAGGAGCAGACGCCTACTCATCTGTAAAATATGGCCGGACGAAAGTTCGTTGTCCGATCCTCAAGAAAGTAGACCCTCTGAATTGCGCCAACTGCATAGCCATCAGTCTTCTTAACATCTCGTGAACGCTTAAAGCCGCTCGTCAACAACCTGATAGATCCATATCCGAGTCGCTTCAAGCCAGGAAAGTTCACCATGTAAGTTGACCAAATATTTACACTACGGCAGATCTTGAAAAAAACCCATGAGCTCCAAATCGATACAGACCAACTATTCATCGGTTTTAAGGCCGGATATGGTAGCATCTTTAGAGACAAGCTATACAGAGCTATGTCTAGTTTTCGCCTCCCTGCCAAACTCGTCCGTTTATGCAGGATGTCGATAAAGAATGCACGCTACTCCATCAAGGTCGGTAAACTAATCACCGAGACCTTAGATGTCAAAAAATTTGTTAGACAAGGCGATGCGCTGTCATGCAAAACTCACGCTCCAAAGCAAGAGGCACAATCTTTTAAAAGTCCGTCGAATTAATTGGAAGAAAGCAGCTTCGAGTCAGCCGTGTTTTGGCAAACGTTCAAAGAGGGCAAGACCAAGTATATGCTATCAACAGCGACGTCTCAGACAGGACATCACCCTCGACAAATATAACTTTGAGCTAGTTAAAGACTTTGTCTGCCTAGACCCCGCTATCAATTCTTGCCAATAGCTGCTTTCTTGGGCTAACAAGGCAATTGACTAGCAAAGCCCTCCCTCGGACAATAAAAGTGACCCTAATAATCCCAGACCTGTTCTATGGCGCAGAAGCATGGACTTTTTAAAAAATAAATGAGGGTGCTCCTGACTTCTTTGAGATGAAAATTCTTCGGGTGATTTTCGGTCCCGTTTGCATAGACGGTGAGTGGACTGTAAGGGGTGTACAGCGAAGAACAGTGAAGGTGCAACGACTGAGGTCGCTGGGTTATGTAGAGCGGATGAACACCAATGCTCCGGTCCGAAAAATCTCCGAATCCGCCCCCGAGTGAATACCGCGACTTAGGTGGCGCACGCAAATGGATGAGACCTAAACCAACTTAGCGTGCGAAATTCGAGCTAGCTGGAGACGCTTCTACCTCGAACTGTAGCACCACCTTAAGTAAGTAAGTAGCTGTACTGTCTGTTGAATCAAGCTTAGCGACTATCTGCTCTAATGCGCCGTCAGCCCATAACATGATCGACCCTAGGTAAGGACTTTCAATCAATCTTCTCAAAACTACGGTTGATCTTTTTAGAAGAAGGAGGAAGCAGACTGGGCTGACTCCTCTAGTGCTGATAGGTAGAATCATCCGTTTTCCTACTGAAGCTGAGTATTTGGGTTTCATCCTACGTCACGTCCAAAACCATAAAGCCGCTGTCGGCCTTCTACTGCCAGAAGGGAGCTTACGATATGGCATGGAGCTTGTCACCGATCATGGTCCTCTGAATCTACCCAGCTATGATAAGGCCAATTATATCTTGTCTTGTGCAAGAAGCTTTCATGTCATTGCTGGTTCTACAACACTCCAAAAACGATCTGTCTCTGCTTGCTGCATAGCGGCTTTCCAATGCACGTCTGTCTCTGCTCTACCTTCCCTTGTGAAAAAGTGATCTTCAGTACAGCAGGCACCGAAATTTTTATGAACTTGCGCGCAGATTGTCTTTCGGGTCCGGTCTTATGGACATGCCGTCTGACGCAATGAGACGAAAACACCTGTTGCTATGAAAATCAAAATCGGTTTTTCCTATGCCTTGGAATGTTTGCGGCCGCAATCTGAAGAATGGAATATACTCGGGTCTTCACGGATAGATCCAAAGCCGATTTAGGATGCGCTGGTGTCTTTCTGAAGGTCGACAGCATAAGATTTCATTCTCCAGTAGGAAAACTCGCAGCTGTCTTCTAAGCTGAAATATCTGTATCTGGAGCGACAGCCAAGCTGCGCTTAAAGGCTTACTGGACCCTCTTGATACTCCCACGCTAATTCGAGGATGCAAGACTTCTCTGAACGCAGTCAAAAAATAGAATTTACTTCGCCTTGTTTGAGCCATAAGTCACAATGGGATCAGGGGAAATGAAATTGCTAGCCATGACTCAGTTGAGAATTTTTCAGGACCCGAACCTGCGTTTTTGACTATCTGTCTGTCTTCCGTTTCATTGACAGTTGGGTTTCATATGACAATAGCTGCAGATGGCACGACTCCGACGTCCCTTAGAAGTCAACGACTTTGTAGTAGTCCCTTAGAAGAAAAGTTTGTGCACTGTTGACTGGCATCATGATGGAGCACTACTCGTTAGCTAGGCGACTTACTCGTAGTGTGCTGGGCATAAGTGGCGCAACGTTCTGAGATGTTTGCTGTAAAACACTATCCCTGTGAGCTATAAAAGCGATATACAAAAAGTAGAGTGGATTAATTCTTTGCCCGAGACATCGCCTTATATAGGGACCTCAGCCATCTTGGAGTGCTCAATCAGAGGTACGAGTAATTTGTCAAAGGACTCACTAACTAGAAAGCTTTGTGGTTAAAACTTAAGATCATTCAGAACTTTAGCGCCATCTAAGTAAGTATTTAAGTGAGTGGCTTAGAAGGTTATACTCATACTCAAAGAATTTCGTAGAAAGTCTGACCTTCATTATGAGTTTAATCAACCAAGCAGTGGGATCAAACGTCCTAATGTAACCTAGAACATCAAAGCATATCCAGTGGTTCGCCCAGGCCATCAATCTTTTTTTGACCACACTGTGTGACAGTATTAACAGCGTTTTTCTCAAGAACATGACAGCATACTGCCTAAATGACAGACTAAACTAGGTGTCTACATGCATTCAGGTAGCTCAACTGATGACTTGCTTTCTATAGTATTTTACACCATATCACCATCGCCATCCATTTGGGATCTACACAGCATGTCTCCACATTCCGCTCTTCATTGAACTTAGACAGCATTTACACCCAGTTCCATGCTGCTGTTTATCATTGGTTTCGGCGATAAAATTAAGAAACTCAAGAGATCTCCGTGACAGGGAGCACTATCAAACAACAACCGAACCAATGAACCATCAGAGTGCCCATTTTAACATCATAACTCCACTTTATTGAATTTTGGGCGTTCTACCACCAAGCACCCTTCAAATTACTAAGGCGTGTCATGTAGACATAATTCAGCACCATGTTCATCCTCCAGCATTCATTTTGGTAGTGCCTGACGAATGTCACATCACAGCTCATATACGAGTGCATCCCATCATGTCCATTGGAAACACGCAAGCGTACCCCACTTGTGCAACCCAAGCAACTTTGTCTTCCAATGGAACTCCGATGAGTAATTGACCGCAATATTTTCAGGTGTCACAGGCATTTGCATAATTGCCCAACAGCCCCAATTATGACGGCGACGGAATGTGTGCCCAGCCCCATTAAACCGACGGATTCGTTGTTTTTGAGTTTCAAATTCTCCCCGGTCTCAGGGATTTGTTCCCCATCCATGGCCATGTGATAAATTACCATGTAACGTGGGGGTCTGTGTGCTGTGTGAGTCAGGCTACCCCAAATGCCGGAAGATTGCACGATGAACTCGTAGTCTTGTGTAACACGAAAGGATACACCTTTCGGTGTTGTCAGCGAGTAATAGATGGAGGAACGTACAACCAAAAACAAAAAAAAAGAGAACCGAATTGTCAACGCGTGCATGTTTGAGCTCAAGTGGGCAGCCAGCCTTTTAGTAGAAGACTGCAGCAGCTCTGATGGGCTGTTTAGCTTCGTAGCCTTTAGGAGATCATCTATTGTGTGAGAAGAAACGACGAGACATTCTCTGTGCTGTTAAAGTTTTGCATGTAACGCCAAATTGAAAACAAAATCGGCGTTCGGTTTCAGCCATAAATTGTGGTCCTCACCCTAGTGGAATCTGGTGTAGGCATCGATTGTCTACAAATTGGTACCGTCGTCGTTGAGTCCAGGCATCTGTGTCTCAGTGACGCCACAACAAAGACATGTGCGCTTGTAGTCTGTGAATGGAGCCACAGTGTAGGCAATTGTGGACGAGATGATCCTGTTCGGCAATGAAATCACCGCTGGAAGGGATCAGTTTGGCGTAATGATATGGTGGATAATTGGATACGTGTTATGATGCCTACGTGAAGGTTTGGGCAACGAGGCCTAGACGCCGCCTGCAATTGGAGCTCTGAGGTATTAATTTGCAAATGCCAGGTCGAGGCATACTGATTTATTTAAGTAGCAGGGTTGGGTGAAGTGATTTTATGCGCACCACTCCATCTCGTGTTAGGTCTTGGACTAGGGTGCTGCAGTAAAACACCAAACACCTGGCCCATTGATGATGATGGATACGTGCTGTGTACAATTAATGTGAGTAGGAGAAGAAGGGATTTCGAAAAATAAATTGTATTGATGGGGATGGAGATTTCAGCCGGAAATGGAAAATAGGCGCAAATTTGGCGTAATTGGTGGCAATATACTGTAGTGCGAGCTAGGAACATCGAAATATGTCCGTTTCTAGATCAGCAAAATATTTCTTTAGACGGTGTCAGAGCAAACTCTCCTTCCATTGGTTTGGAATCCGAACATCCCTCATCAGTTTATTGAATGCGATTGCCAGCCAATTTTATGCATGCCTCGGAATTTGGTGCTACCGCCCCTATTATCTGCACCCTTTCTACATTTTCACTAAGTTTTCCTCCCGTAGAGTCTGATGTTAATTCTTCATGTCTGACAGCATAGGGAATTTATTGCGAGGGAACTCTTCCATCATCCTCAAATGTCGCTGTTTTCCGTGGGTAAGCATTACGAATTCATTCTTCGTTGAGCCGTAGCCTTAAAAATATAAGACCGCTCGCTTGTGCTTCGACATATCACCTCGTCAGAAGTTTGTAGACTATTTATTGACGATGAGGGAAATTCCACTACAAAGTCCTCAGGGTCATTGCGCTGCAGTACCTGTTTGCACTGTTCGTATTCTAACTCAATAAATTGTAAACACAGCCGCGGGATCCGAACAATACGTTTCCCAGGCTTTTGGACTACGCTTTTTAAGATCCCAAAAACTTGCCCGTTCCAGGTCGTTTAATTCCTTCGATAATAGCTTCACTGGATTTCAAACTCAGTGGGTCGGACACTGTTCGTTTGAATATACCAACACGTCCTCCAAAAGTCGACTACAAGAACTGTAGTAGTGAAGCCAGTTTGGTAGCTCAGTGATAGCTGTATGGGAAAACCAAGAATCCAGTGGCCTTCCGGAACGATTTTATGGTTTTCTGCGAGATTATATAAGATTTACTCCGCGTACCAGCGGAGTACTGCTATCAAGCTTCCGATTAAGCCAGCAGGGATGGCGAACTTCGGATCATGTCTGTTCATCGGATTGCGAAGGTCACAGCAAACTCCCTTAAACAAAAAAGAAAACTGCCTAAATAGGCTCTCAGAGCTAGCGACTTCTGATCAAAAATATTCTCTTCTACTTCATGGTGCAATGTTCTGAATGTTCAACACTAATTTAAGGATAACTTGCCATCCAACTCCACTGATGGTTCGCATAGTGCCTCCCATAAGAGCATGCTGAATGTGTTTTGGACGAAAAACTAGTCCATCGTTTGTTCCTTTTTAGTAAAAATTCCTAGTCTTTCGTAGAAAGATGATAAAGTAGCTACAGTATCAGCACCCACAACATCAGCGCCGAGTACCTCCAGATTGATGCGACTGTAGGCCGCACATTCATTAAGGGAGTATTCCAGGGGCCATCATTTTCACAGTAAACGTCGGAATGTCTTATGTCGCTTATGCCCAACATAAAAGGCAAAGCATTGTTCCCCGTTATGACTCCAGTAAGCAGACAGCAGGAAAGTCACTGACTTTCTAGAGACGTCGTGAAGCATTCGTGTGGTCTGCCACGCAATCTGCAGTTATGCCCAACTAACCGAGAATACAGGCCATCTTAACGCAGATTCAGATCCTGGAAAACTCCCCTTTCAGCCTTAGTCTAGCCTATCAGGTACATAGTCTCTGGTTTTTAACGTAAACCACCTGTCATGTAGATTTATGTTTACGGGATGCCCATACATCCATGGGAGCACGGATACGCATTGCCATCGCTTACCTGCATTACTAGTATAATACCAAAGCAGAACTTGTGTTGGAGGCACAAATTCCACCCTTGTTATGGGTCGAGGCCGATCTAAAACTTCTTATTGCTCTTAGGGTCCCAGCACCAAGTACTTATTTGCTATTCTACAATGGGTCAAACCAACATGAAGACCCTACCCGCGATTTGGGCTTAAACCACAGCCATCATGACGCTCCCTCAAGGTGGGCCTACCTCAACAAGTCAGGCCCAGACCGGAATCGGGGGGGCTCTTGACTCCCATGGTACCGTGATTTCAGTCCTGGTAGGGACTACCGGTGGTCTTGCCACCAACAACACCTATGACCGGCAACTTGTAACTGATCAAATCGTAGCAACCTTCGGTGGCGTCATCTGAGGATGTTTCCGATACCAGTAATATGCTCTGCCCCCGCTTTTTATTAAACAACGTCATTGATGGGCGAAGGCTTGTTAAATGGGCGGGGGCCCCCTAGCAGGTGCAACGGCTATTATTACCTGGGTTCCAAACAAAATTCAGTGCATTTACCCTGAAGTCTGTGAAATGAACTAACTTGTAAGTCGTGCAGCTTAGCTACAAATGCTAACCCTTGGCCCCCTTCACAGGTTTTTTGCAATATAGTTGATTACCATCAACGAAAACACCAACGCCGCTTCCTAAACTGGTTTTGGAGACATCCGTGAAGACATTCTTTTCCTGAGTCATATCCATATCCACATTTCCGGGCACAGGAAAGTCGATTTTTTCAGTTGGCAGAGTAAAAGACAGTCGACGGGCAAGATCATCAAATCTAAGCTACTCTACTCTCCGAAATATGACGTTGAGAATGCAGCCCATAATATGAATATCAAGGAAAAGGAGATTCATCAGTGCATCTAAAGTAGTGCCAGGCGTGATGGGGCAAGATCCCATGTTGCCGAGAAACACAGTTCTTTGAAGTCTGGTGATAGCTGCAATGACATAGTTTAGCGAAAGCTTGTTCAAGATCCAAAGAACCCTTCAAGGGGACAAGTTGCACAACTTGCCAAAAGCAGCACTTCACTGCCAAAAGCCCAAGGCACCTTAGAGGATTTCGAAGTAACAGGGTGACCGGATTTCGAGATGGCACCCAAATACAATACTCGTCTTCGTTGGAGAAAGGGACGGTGATGCCTTTCAACACTTGATGTGTCAAACTAGCCAACTTTTTCCGCCTCGTACGGAAAATAACTTCAGTTTTGAGAGGATTAACTGAAAGACCATTTCTAGATCATCAATAGTCGGTCACTTCCTGTGATTTAAAGCAGACGGCCGATAAGGTTGATCTAATAGCCTGAGGGGCCTGCGTAGCGATTGATGGGGAAACTGCTGAGCGTCGTATAACTTGGGTGCTAGCCTTACTTCCCAGTGGTAGTGTCTGGTAACTGTATGTGTAAACCCTTACTAATTCAGGCTAAAGACTAAAATGACAAAGGCATAACTGGCCAGTAGCACTCTACGGAAGAGATTAAAATATGTGACGAACCAACTAATGGTCTCGAAAAAAATGAGCTCACTGTTGACAATCCTAGCAATCGTTTAAAGGAAAACGACCTTCGCATGTATGTACATATGCATATGGAATGTTCTAAGCCCTAACAACTCTTGACACTTGATTGTTATCACGCAGATATCATCCAGGAAGTGCGATGGGATAGGCCGGACATAAGGAGGATGGAAAACTGTGATAAATACTATAGTGATTGCTTTAGGGAAAAGAAAGAGCGCTTATTCGGATGCGGATTTGCCATATGCATCAGACTTAACCCAGAAGTCTTGAGCATCCGACATGTAAGCGAGCGTATTGTGGCGATTCGCATCAAAGCTAAATTCGATAACGTAAGCCTAATACGAGTATATGTCATGCCGGAATACAAGGACGACACCACCAAAGAATGTTTCTATTAGCTCCTTGACAAGACATATAAGCAATGTTCGAAGTATCGTCTAGTACGATTTTAACGTAAGAAAGGAGGACACTTGGCAATCATAGCCTATATTACTCCACGTCTGGCAACGGACTTAGTCCTATCAACTTTGTGGCAGGGCGAAATATCAAGCACATGGTCCAGTCATCTCAATATAAACAACGGCAGTTTCCGGATCATCAAACGCTAAATCAAATTGATCATTTGGGATAGACGTAAGGCATGTCCTCTTATTCTGAACTTTAGAACGTTGCGGGCAGCAAATATTGACTCGGATCATCAATCTGTTGTAGCATAAGTGCGAATGTGGATTTCCCACTGCCATGAGAAGATATATTATATTGTACAAGAGTTGCAATAGCGAGAAACTGCCATAGCCTTTGCCGAACGCGTAGCTCGAAATCTCTCAACAACTCTTATACTGCCAGCATCAAGCACCGAATACTAGTGGCAATATTGCCAACGCACTATCAGGTCACCTGACCACCACCAAGAAATCCCTGGTTTGAAGAAGAATGCCGCCAAGTACATGCAGCTGACCAAGAAGCGTGCAAAGCGGCGCTGCAACGAAGGCCGATATTCGTTCGTGAGCTGTACGTGCAGAAGGAATGGAAAGAACATCGGCTTCTCCAGAAGAAGACAAAATAGCACAAGAGGTTGTACTCCAGCAATAACGAACGAAAATCTTACCAACAAGAAAAAGGAACGTGTCAAGGTAAGAAGACCCGTACGAAAACCTGTAGAGATAAAGAAGGAAACCTTGTAGTAGAGTCACAGTCGGTGCTGCGAATATGGATAAAATTGCTCCGTAGACTGTATAATGGCGAAGAAGTTGACGAACCCGCCGTTAGGCAGAAAAAACCATTCAACTTAGACAACGATAGCCAAAACTTCCGATCAAAACGAAGTAAGGACAGGAATATGTAAGCTAAAATCCAACAAATCAACTGGACCCGACGGCTAAACGGCCGAGGTATTCAAGGCTGCGCTGGAAATAACTTTTTGGAGAGTATGCATCAGCTCATTTCTCAGATCCGGTCAGAAGAGCGTATGCCTGAGGAATGAAATCTCGTCATTGTATACCCGATCCACAAAAAATGAGGTCCCCTGAACTGCCCCGTCTGAAACCCTTCGCCAACAACCTGATTAGTCCTTGTCAGTGCGTTTTCAGACTAGAAATGTCCACAGTCGACCAAATTTTCACACTCTGGCAGATCCTGGAAAAAAACTCAGAGGCTCAAATACATCTTAAGGCCGCATATGACAACATTTATAGAGAGGAGCTCTGTAGAGCCATATCTAGGCACGTTCGGCGGTGCAGAATGACGACGGAGAACGCTCGTTACTCCGTCAAGGTCGGTAACGACTTAACCAAGACTTTTGATGTCAAAAAAGGTTTTAGCCAAGGTGCCGCGCAGTCATGTGACTTCTATAACATTACACTTGGAAGAATTGTGCGGAACTCTCAATTGAACGCTGAGCTGGATGCACAATCTTTGAAAAATCTGTGCAACTACAAGCCTACCACGATGATAACGACTAAATTGGGAGAACTTGGCGGGCTGTCACTAGTGCGTTCGATAATATTGAAACGGAAGCCGCCAAAATCGGTTTAGTGTTAAATAAGACTTAAACCAAGATAAACATACCTATCCTCAGTCGTTTCGACAGAAAAATTATTCGAAAAATATTCGGCCGCATTTTCGTTGACAGGCTTTGGAGGAGAAGATTCCATGACGAACTGTACGAGTTATACAGCGACATCGACTTAGTCAGGCAACTGCACATCAGTCGCTTGAGATGGCTGGGACATGCAGAGCGAATGGGCACCAATTCTCCGGTCCGCACTGTCTTCGAATCTAACCTGGTGGGACAACGCAGTAGAGGAAGACTTCACCTTAGGTGGCGCGCACAAGTAAAGGGTCTTTCATTAAGCAGTTCCCATCTTTAAATTTAAATAAAACAAAGTGTGTGTGAGATATCATCGAAACGTTTTATTCATTTGAAAGGTCTATCGATGCCATTAGGTATGGAAGACAACATCGTTCAAATATCCGGCGCGGCTTCTCTGGGTGAGGCGCATCCAAAATGTCCAATTTTCCATGACTCTGGCGCATAATTCAGGCTGAACTCAACCGATGGCGTAGGTTATGTTGGCTTTGAGGGCCGCTGTGGTTTGTTTCTTATTCGCATAGACCTGCGACTTCAGAAAACCGTACAAGAAAATGTCTAACGGGGTCAAATCGCACGATCTCGGTGGCCAGTCCACATCACTTCCATGTGCAGAATTTCCAATGTAACGTGAGCTGTGTGACACGTAACGCCGTCCTGTTGAAACCACATGTCGTTGATGTCCATATCATCCAATCCAGGCCAAAAAAATTTGGTAATCATCGACCTATAGTGCTCGCCGTTGACGGTGATGGCCTGGCTGTCGTCGTTCTCAGAGAAATATGGACCCATGACGCCGCCAGCCTAAAATGCACACCAAACGGGATGCATTGGCCACTCTTGCATCTCATGTGGATTGGTATCGTCCCAAATTCGACAATTTTTTGACGTACCCAATCATCCAGAAATCGGCCTCATAGCTGAAGATGATTTTTCGATGGGTCAGTTTCCAGCTGCTCCAGAGCCCATTCAGCGAACACAAGTAGTTGTCTATGGTCATTTGCCTTCAGCTCCTGGGTCTGTTGAATTTTGTGCTGGTGCAGGCCCAAGTCACGACGCGAAATTCGCCAAGTTGTGGTCTGCGAAAGGCCGAGTTCTTGTGAGCGACCCGAAATCGACTGCCTCGGATTCTCCTGCACACTTTCACGGACAGCGGCGATGTTTTCGGCAGATCTTGCGTGTCGCCGACGTACGGGTGTTGATTTATAGTTTACTGAATCACTGGACTCAAATTTATCCACCACACTGCGAATAGTCCTCTCGGTAGGACGATTATGTCGACCGTAAAATGAGCGAAGCGCGCGGATCGCTGCCCGAACAGAACACCTATTTTAATAAAACAATTTGGTGTCCGTGGTGATTTGGCAAGGCAGACTGAATAAATGACAGCCAGATGACAGATGTAGCTGCAACAATATGGCCGCTATCAACTATGAAAATTTGGAAGTCCCTATTGGAAGACTCTGTAGAAGAAATCTCAACCGGCTTAGAGTGCGCAACTGGAGGTAGTTAGCTAAAAACCAGACTAACTGAAGCGTTTTGTTAGTTGAGGCCGGGGTTCACCCCTAACTGTAGCGCCACCTAAACAAGTAAGGAAGTAAGTAATAGGCAGAGTAGCCACATTCCACATATGACTGAACGTAAACGCATGAACCATTGAAAACGTTAGGCAACAGGTCGACCAAAAATGCTCCTAGCAGTGGGCATAGGAGATCGCCATGCGAGGATCCTCTGCATACCTCGGCCATCACATATTAGCCGTAGTCAAAATCCGTAACCAGGGCCCGATTTACCAGCATCGCCTTTATTCACAAAACTCGTGATTCATTGACGCCATTGTCTGGCAGAATTACACATGCCGTCTTCAGCTTGCCAGATTTTGAACCGCAGTCTCGCAGGCATGTTGCAACTTAAATGGAAAATGCACTTACGCGTAACAGCTCAAGCATGCTTCCTATGCTCTTCAACATAAAGTAACTCAGACTGACTGGTGTGAAGCCCTTGACGACCGTATAGTCCTCTTTTCCGATTTCCTGTATAAAGGCTAGTCTCCTCTGTTCACCAGAGGTTTAGCATGTGTGCCAGTCTTTGGCTAGCAGGGCGGATTCTCTCCTATGTTACCAGCAGCTGGTCTTTACCTTTATGTAGCTCAACCGGATATATGGCATCGGTGCCAAGCGACTTAGAGCCATCGATGGAAGCAACGCATTTTATCGCCTTTCCTTCATAAGCTGTCTTGGTATTCGTTAGATTTATAGCTACTTTGACTTGGAATAGATATTTCATCGAACTCCGTCTTTAGCCCAATGGAACAAGAAAACCAGATTAATTTTGAATTCCAACAAGCGCGTTACTCAACGACCCGACTGAGCTGACTTAACGGCAGATTAAATTCGTAATCTCTCTTATCCACTAATAAGATCCTGATTTAGGCGAACCGTTAAGTTTTCTAGAATCACCATTATGTCCAAGTACCTACCACTTCGTCTGGGAAATAAAATCACAGACCGAATAAAAGCTTAAACTAGAAAGTTTATTGGCTGCCTTTGGCTGCGCTTGACTGCCTTTACAGTAAGCCGAATAACTATTCCAAATTATTGGCTCTTAATTTTCGATGGCAACTTTTTATGATGTTCAATTTCACAACTCACGATCGGATAGCGGTTTTATGCTCCTAATCGGATTCCATATCGTAAAATAGACTCAGCATACCCAAAGCCGAATGCCCTTCATTAAGAGCCATCGAACTAAAGCAAAATCGTTTTCCGTTGAAAAGAGCAGTTTTATTAAAATTGTAACCTACTCATGGGCCACCTAATGACAGCACTTAATTCGACTGAACATGATAAAACGCCAACCTAATTGTCATTTCGTCAACACCCCATGCCAGACAGCGGCTCCATTCGTTCCTCTTAAAATGTCGCCTCATCTATGGTGTTCTTGATGCAACTGATCCCGCATCTTATATGTGAAATGACGCAGTCCGAACTCAGTCATAATCCATTGCATACACCTTGTAGTCAAAGTGTCACCTAAACCGGCAACGGCGCGGCAACGGTGACGATAGTGATGATGGTGACGATGAGACGACAGTGGACACTTTTAAGTGAGACTACCCGGCGGACTGAACCGCGTCGTTCAAGCTCATCGCTAATGACAGGCCGGCAGTCATCATTCAATAAAAAGTGATTTTTATTGCTAACGAGCATGACGTTAAGATGCCCATAAAGCCGCGCAGTGCAATTAAATGCGCGCGGTCAACATAACATAACATAACAACAGCACAGCAGCTGCTGTTGTTGTTGTTGTTCTTGTCGTTGTTGTTTTTGTTGTTTCAGTAGATGTTGCTATCGATGTTGCTATCGATATTGCTATTCCTATTCCTATTGCTATTGCTATTGCTATTGCCAGGCGGTGGTGTTGGATACAGTCAGCGGGCCAGTGTCCGGAGATACTCGTATTCCATTTCGGATTTGAAATTCAATATTTAACCGATCGCCAGCAATCAGCGAACTCATGTACCTGTCATTTGGAGTTTTGCGGGGATTTGTCATCGATATTGAGCGTCGCCGTTGTCGGTCGTTGTTCGTCGATCGTCGGTCGTCCATCGTCGATCGTCGATCGGTTATCGACAGCAAAATCGTTGGCTTTGGTGTTGGTTTCGGTGGTGATATTGATTGTTGTGGTGGTAGAACGCATCTGGTATGCTAGAGCGGACGCGGTTTAGCGCAGTCCTAATGAATTGGCCAGCGATTGTGGCTGGCATTGAAAATGAGAAAATTGTGCGACTAGAGGCGCGCTGCAATTGGTATCAACCAAGAGTGCAGCTGCCACTGTCACTATATTACTTTTGTTGTTGGCAAGTGACTGTAATTCACTTGTTGCCGTGCTGCATACAAATGGGCAAGGGGTAGCCGTAGCACTACTACCGAATCACAAAACCACTGAAACGAACGTCTTGCCTAGTGCTGACTACTGACTGCTGACTGCTGACTGCTGACTGCTGCCTAGCTATTGAGAGATACTTCGTCTCCTGGATACCAAGTATCAATCGAATTTATTTGGTTTAAAATTGCAACGTGCTTGGAGTTTCATTATTGATATCGTGAGCGATTGTAGTGAACGCTAACGCATAGATCCAACTCGGATCGGACGCATGTAGATAGATAAATAGCTGAGATACAAATACGTTTACAGAGTGAACGATGAGGAAAGATCGAGTGAGGAGGGGTTAAAGATTTGGCTGATTTATATCTGGAATAGCCTTGCAACAGTGATCAATATTAATCAGGAAAATTGTTTTGATGAAAGTGCAGATCGCAGAGTTTGGTAAATTGAAAGGCAACAACTAAGCAACTGCTGATGATGGACAAATGGAAAAAGGCGCATGCCAAATGCGAATTACGATGCTTTGTTGCAAGCAAAGGAAAAGGCTTTTGGCCACGTACTCGTAATTCTGGGTAGCTGCAATGGAAGATTTTCTGCCACAGAGCGGTTATCTTATCACTGTCCGACCATCGATGCAAATGCAATTCATTGTTTGAGCTTTTGGAAAGGATCACAACAAATTTGGCGATGGTGAGACGCTAGCTCCTAGTCTTCTACCTAAGATAAGGAGCAGGATGAGTGATGAGTCATTCTAAAAGGAAAAACCGTAAGAGGAGCGCATTAGCAGAGCGGAAATTAGAATTCTCAATTGTATTTCGATATCACGTTGCGCTGCGCTGCTAGTCAATGTAATTAAGAGCACAATTAGAGTGTTCAATTGCGAACGAAGTATCCAGATGCATGCGCATGGATTACCTTTGTGAGGTAAGATCAATATGAAGGGCACTAAAAATAAAACAATAGGAATCATCTGGAGCAAAGATTCCCTCTCACCTAAATAGGATCCTTAAAAGGTCTTAAAAATCAAGAGCCAAAGCTCACAGAGCAGCTGTCTTAAAGTCGCGAAAATGGCCAAAATACACCCCACTATCACTGATGTCGGCGACGCACTCTTATTACGAGTATGTTAGCATCCCAGCTATACTGGAGGAAAGGTAGGTAAAAATGGCTGTTGGAAAGACCAACCCACTTAGGCCTATTGGCCACATGGATCTGTGATCCTCTTACTCATGGAACCAATTTGAGCTTATGATGAAGCGTGGGAGACTGCTAACGTCTATATCTTTTAGATCTTTTATGTCATTGTGGAAGAAAGGTCATAAGTGAAGTTTTCATCTCTGGGACAGAGCTGGACATATACAGAGTAGGTGGAGGATTGTCTCCTTTTCCTACTCGTTCATGCAGCTTCTACAGAAATCGTTTGTAAAAACGCCAAGACTTCTTGCATGCTTGCCTATAACGCAGTGTCCAGTGATGACACCTATGATGACGCTGAGATGTTTTCTATTTAGAAGGATCAGACTCTTAGAGCGATTCAGATCCAGCTTTGGCCAGATCTGTTTGGTCGCTAAGGTTGGTTCTTTTATTAATATTGATTTGCACGTAGCGATTGATACACCTATGATCCACCTTTCCGGTAGAATAGGTAGAGTGGTTCCAATTTTGGCGATTCCCTGAAATGTCTCTGTGGCTCGGCACCCAACATAGATGTAGGACGAACTGTTCTGCCATCTCCGTAAGAGATGATCGGCAGTCAATGGCCGTTCTAGAATTTAGTGAGACTGAGTCCAGGGGCTTGATAGCGGCCTGACTATGCGAAAAGACGCGGATATACTTTGCTGATATATCATGTTTTTCTTCAACCAGGACAGAACTTCTTTAATCGCCAAAATTTCCGCTTGGAACAAGCTACAATGATTTGGAAGACGGAAGAAGAGGCTTAGATTTAGCTTATCTGAAAAAAACATCGCCACTAGCCCCGCTATCGGTTTTAGATCCACCATTGACTTGTCCTCCATGAAAGCAGCTTCCTCCCTGAAGAAACTAGAGGGGAAGCTTACATGGAAGTCTTTGTCAAATCAAAGTTCAGGTATGGTGTAATCATCGATGTTCTCTGTGAGGACTCTTGTATTAAAAATGTTAGCCTGGCCAAATGAATTATTTGTCCACTGTGTAGTCGGTTTAAGACGAATAGCTGCAGTCCCAGCTACTTGCCTGCTGAAGATATCGAGGGATGTCAGGTAAAACAGAATATCAAATGCCACAGAGGGAGTAGAACGTAGGGCTCCGCTTATGCATAAACATGCTGTTCTTTGAACTCTGCTTAGTTTGCTGCGATTGACTGCATTGTCTAGGGCCGTCCAGAAGGTAACAAACCCGGGGGTGAGTATCGGTCTTATGACCCAGATGTATAGCCAGTAGGAGATGCGAGGTTGACAGCCCAATTTGGTCCCAATGGCTGTTTTGCAAGAGGATAAGGCGACTGTAGCTTTCTTGTCTCTTTCAGGTTTCCAGTTTAGTTTCCTGTGAAAAATGAGGCCCAGATATTTTGTTGTCTCGGTAAGGGCTAAACTGGTACGGCTGTTTGATGGAGGGTCTATATTGGGAATTTTATATTTCCTGGGAAAGAGGACAAGATCAGCGATCTGCCCAACCGGTTATTCAGTTAAGATTTTGCTGTAACAGTTCTTTAATGGTGTTGAGATGCTTTTCTGAGATGGCTATAGGAACGTCATCTGCATAGGCAACCACCCTGTGCTTCCAGGTATATCAACAATTCGTTGACCACTATGTTCCGTAGAAGGGGTGAAAGGGCACAGCATTGCGACATACCACTGCTGACACATCCTTTCGCAGAAGCCCCACAAAGTTTGGAATTGATTATCCTGCTGTTTAGCATAAGACTGATTAACTCCCCAAGCGAGTCGTCTAGCTGCATAGTTGACAGCGCAGTTGTGATTGCGGATATGTTGACGTTGTTAAAGGCGCCAGGAAAGCGACTATTGTGTACTCTTTATATTGTAGGGATCGTCCGATGTGGCTATTCAGTGAAAGCAGAGCCGTTCCCACCGACTTTCCTTTACAGTAGGAATGTTGAGCCGTTGACAAAAGTCTTGGATATCAATCAGTCGCTCTAGAGTTCTCAGAAGGAAAGATGATAGACTTAAAGATCTGAGATCCTTTGGGACAAAATGGGAGCATTTTCCGGCTTTGGGAATGAAAACTATATTCGCTTCTCTCCATAACTGTGGAATGTAGATCAGTTCTACACAGCTGCCCGTGATATTCTCTACCGTAGGCAGGATAATATCTGAGGACCCTTGTAGCTTCGGGAGGTATTATACCGCCCGGACCAGCAGACTTGTATGGTCTGTTGTCTGTTGTCACCAGACCAAGAATTTTGCAGTAGGATTGTTACTGGTCGTGAATTGGGAGCTACCTGGAAAGTGAGTGTCCAGTTGAGTGATTCATCACTTGAGGTCTTCCAAGAGACATCGGTTTTTTTCAAACAGCTGTTCATCATAGGATTTGAAGAGAGGATTTTTCTTAGCCGCGGTGCCTCTGAGGTTTCTGTAGTTTTTTCACAGAATGATCTCCAGGATTGTCGCTTTGCCTTCCTTCCTTTGTATGAGTCCCAATCAGTCACTTTTCTTGTGGTTTTTGCTAGGTTGAGCAGTTTTCTGCAATCATTTCTAAGTGATTCCAGTGCTGATGTCCATCTGTCCGACTTTTTCTTGCCTATAGGTTGAATAAGAGGGCATGAAGCGGACATAGCCTGATTGAGAGCCAGAGTGAATTAGTTGGTGTTCAGAGGAAAGCGTTTCTGACAGTATTCCTCTGTATTTGGACAATCAGTTTTCCGATAATTCCGGAATGCTGGTTGGCTGGGAGGAGCATCATTCAGGCTGAATTGGATGTATCTAGTGTTCAGATGATACCATCCAATTCGTTAGCATTTGAGTGATGTTGTCGGAGACAAGAGAGATATCTAGCACTTCCTGTCTATTTCTTGTTATAAAAGTGGCCTCATTGCCAATGTGCAAACAATGAGGTTAGCACTTACAATATAATCAAAAAGCGACCCACCTCTATCGTTGATGTCGGTACTGCTCTAAACCGTGTGATGAGCGTTAGTGTTGCACCGCACCCGATGATCCAGTTCTTAGCATTCTAGCCTCCACTACCACCCTTTTAGGTTGTCACTGGAAAGAGTGCCCACATGATTGTGGCCAAGATATGCCGATGCCAACTAGTAGGAGCCTTTGCAGTCTCCAGTCTGGCAACGGTTAAGTCAGGGTCGCTGACGTTAGGAAGTAAAAATACATTAAGTCTACGTTTCTCTAATATAAAAGTTCTAATCTTACCTTTGTCTCTCGTATTGAGCAGAGCATATACAGGTGTCCCAAATTCACCAACCACTCCTTCTACGATCCATGGTTCCGGGATTAGGATGATGTCTTCTGCGTTTTTGGAAAGACGCAGAATAAGTGCGGCCGAAGCCTTTTTTGAGTGATCGAGATTAATCCGGAGAAACCATATCATTGCTTCAATTTACTACAAGAGTAGCCACCACCACCACGGTGCTGTTCAAGTCCTCCAATTCTGAACATGTGCCAAAGAGCTCATCGTCTTTCTCTGATCGTAAAGGATCTCTTTTTAAATCATCATCGGTTTCCATTTCCGATAGAGTGTCAGAAGAGGAGACCGACGGCTTAATTGTCGCCTCGGATAAATGGAGTCGTCGCTATCCATTTCTAAAAAGGATATCGATGCCCCAAGATCTAAGGTTGAGTTTGTAGTTTTAGTTAAAGGAGGACGAAGTTGCTTATCAGTATCAACCTTATCCTTGAATGACTCGAAACCGAACTGAATCATGCCTTTATCTGCGCTAGAGGGATAAGGGATTCCTTATTGATCACAATCAACGCCCATCTATAAGGGCAGCTTAGTTCTTCCAGTTTCGCGACTTTCTAGTCATGAGTCGGTAAGGTAAGGGTGCTGAGCCTGATGATCTCCAGAATACTTTCTGGGGAGGTGGGTTCATCTGGGATCCAGGTGCGGGTTCTAGGTCTCCTAGGGATATCTTCCTTAGGAACGACTTTGAGTTTTACAACTGTCCAAATCTCTCCTAGTCCACCTAAGACCTTGGTGAAAAGATCAACAGACCTTTGGTTGGCACATAAGATAAGCTTGACCTGGCCTTGGTGCCAGCCAGCGTCGTTTGTGATGGTAAGTGTTCCGTGGTTTTCTCGCATGATGGCCAAGAGGTTTCCTTTAGTTTCAGGACTCGTCTGGAGAACTTCTCAAGATTCATTGACCTTACTCAGCCTTTACAACTCGACAAGTTCTATGCTCAGGATAGAGAAAACTCTGTTACAAATTTATCATGCAGATCTGAGCAGAACCGAACTTATAGAACATTATTACGGATCACGAGTTCGGATACCAGCTGAGCCCTGAGTCAAAGGCACTACAGTCCCCGATGGATCTGCGCCTCAAACAATAGGCCCGTCTAGTTAGCGCAGTCTCTGGCTTACGACCTCCAGTGTGGACTCTAAGTTGGATGAAGTTCCCTTCCACTTGTGATCGCCACCTTAGGCGAGGTCTTCCACACTGCATCGTTCCTGCGGTTTGGAATCAATGACTCTTCGGGCTGGTGCGTTGGTGAACTTTGGCCTTCTGAGGCCGAAGAAACAGGGATCGCTAAGAGTGACTCTTTATTTAACTTCTGATGGGATGTCATTATCAGATTTAATAGCGAGGCCGAGGTATATCTCACACATATCCATTGTGACGTTCTGCCCGATTCGTTGGCATTAAGTCTTTCGTCTTATGGACAGCATATAAGTACATAGTTAGTTTTCCCCTCGTTCACGACTCTACTTATTCTTGCAGCTATCATTCCAATACTTGTGTGAATGCACCAGTGACAGCTCGCTGAGTTCCACCAGTGATGCCAATGTCATCAGTGTATTCAAGTAGTTGCATAGACTTTTGCAAAATTGTGCCTCTGACTTGCAAGACTCGCACAGTTTTCTCAAATATGATGTTAGAAAAGTTACTTGTCTCGGAAAGGTTGTTTCCGATCGAACAGTCAGCGAGCATTCTCCATCTTCGTTCGAAGCAGTCTGACGTTCTGTATAACTCGTCTCTATAGATGCTGTCATATGCGACCTTAAAGTCGATAAAGATGTGGTGGGTATCGATTTGGACTTCTTGAGTTTTTTTCAAGACCTCCCGTAGTCTGAATATTTAGTCGATTGTGGGCTTACCGGCCCTAAGACTGCACTGATAGGCTTCAGACGTTCACACAAGACGGGAGATAACATCTTACATGCAACGTTAAAAAAAGTTATGCCGCTTTGATTGACGCAATTAAGAACGTTTCCCCTCTGCTGGATCGGGCAAGGGAGGGGCTCTAAATATCCGTTCTTCAGGCATAATTTCTGCCGACTAAATCTTGGAAATTAATTCGCGCATGCTCTCTACTAAGTCATCTCCGGCAGGCTTGTTGTACCTAAGCTGGACTTTCACCGTCCAGGTTGAATGGTTTATTCCGCCTAGCAGCTGAATTTGGGTAGTCCTCGCCGTTTAACAGTTCGCATAAATAGCTTTTCCATATCCTCAGCATCGAATGCGATTCTACTACGATGTTCCATTGTTCGTCTCTACATTCCGATTTTTTTGTCTTTTGGTAAAATTTCCGAATCTTATTCCAAGAGTAGCATCACTCAATATCCTCGACCGCGCTTTACATGCTCATTCTTTTTCCTCCTGAGAAGCCGGTGTTCGGGTCTCCTCTTCTGCTCGTGCACATGAGCAGCTCTAGTCTTTCTTCTACTAAATTTTGGTGTTCATCACTAATGGGCTCTTTCCAGGTCTTGTTGCATCGACAGGTCTTTTTTAATTCTTGGTAGAACTTCGGAACATGGTTTCAGTTTGTTGCGATTACAGCCGTTCTTGGTTGTTGTGGTGTGCGAGATAGTCGTTGACGAACCTTGGCTGCAGCGGGTTAGTGGTCCGAGTCTATGTTCGCCGTTCGGAACGTTCGGACTTGTTTAATATTGGAGGAGTGCCCATCGTTGGTTGCAACATTATATCCCACAGTGATGTTCGGCTCCGCAGCAAAGCCAATTAGCCTTAGTCCATTTCCAGACGTCGTGTCGCGTTGGTTATGCTTTCCGTCTGTCCTTCCCTCCTATTTTAGCGTTAAAATCGCCTAAAACGATTTTAACGTCGGATATTACTCACAAGTTTTGTCAAGAAGCTCTTAGAAATATTCTTTGCTGGCGTCGTTTTTTTCCTCTCTGGGGCGTGAGCGCATGTTGCGTTCGCATACGTCTCGTAGCTCAAGATGGTTTGCCTAAGCCTGATGCTTACAACAAATCCGCACCCAAATAGACGCTATTTGTTTTCTTTGCAGCCGTCGTTATAGTACGTCACGGTGTTTCGTCTTTCTCTTGTCCGGTCCATCCCACCGCACTTACTGAGTGGCGATGACTTCTGCTTTATAACCGTCAAGAAGTGTCAAGAGTAGATCCGTCCATATCCGAGGTTGCTACTCAAAATTTAATATTTGGGGTAGATAGCCCTACGCACAAGCCGCAACCCAGAGGGCCGCACCGTTTTATGACCCCATGGACGAGAAGGACTATGAGAGTTGCCGTTGACCCACTTTAGGTTCACACACCATCATCTCCGTTTCAGCACCCTGACTAGCCCTGAAAACGCTTAATAACCTCTGCTCCAAATACGTTGAGGTAGCCATACATGTAAGATGTCAACACTAGCACTTATAAGATTATTAGGTCACGTCGTTGTGCGAAAGACAAATATGTGGATGGCGACAAATATTTGGGTCCAGCTGGACCCAAAAGCGTGGTTTTGACGTAAAGTCCAATAACAACCAATTGATCTTTTTGCGGAATAAAGGTTCCATGAATACCTCCACCTACTCTACTAGTAATCCAACTAGGGTTTGTCAAACATGCAAAATTTCTGGAAGCGATTCTAGACAGTAAAATACAAAAATCAACCTACCTGTGCAGTAAGTTCTAACGCCTCTTCTGAAGGGACATACGTACTTTCTCATCTTCTTTCCCTGAACATACATCTATGGGAAGAAGATGGTGACCTGCTCCTTAAAGCTACCTCTCAATGGTCACCAAGTAAAGTGCGTCTATCCAGAAGACATCATCCTTATCCAGGCTTCTAGAAAGCGTTCTTTGTGGACTTGGGACACCAGAATATGTTCCGATGTATACAAAAAGCAAAGGTAAGATCAGAACTTGCCTATTAATGAAACGTAGCCTTAATGGACTTATACTTCCTCATCTCAGCGACGCAGTTTCTAGACCGCAGAGTGGAAAAGGTACCTACTGACTGGCGTAACTTGTTGGCCCTCTCACTGGTGACAACCTAGAAAGGGTGGTCTTTTAAGCTGGAAGGCAGAAAACTGCCGTCATAATCATTAATTGCAATATTGGCAATGAGGCCACCTTTATATCTAGAAACGGACAAGAAGTGCTAGTAGATATCACTCTTGCTTCCGACAAGATCACTCATTTGATAATAAACTGAATGGTATCGTCTGAAGCTATAGATCCAATTCAATCTGAATGATGCTCCAGTCCGCCAACTAACATCTCGGAATTATCGGAAAACTGATTGGCCAAAATTCAGAGGAATGCAGTTCAAAACAGTACTCTGTTCCCGCATGTAACACCAATGAGCTCGACATGGAAGTCAGGGATTTTAGCCTGGCTAACAGGTAATGGTTGCTTCCTGCCCTCTTATCCAATCTAGAGGCAAAAAAATGGCGCACTGAGGCCGCTTAAAAAACCAGCAAAAACCACAAGAAAGTGACCGACTCGGACTCACATAAGGAATCCTCCCAAACATATAAAAACGATTTGAGGAAAGTAAAGCGACAATCCTGGAGCTCATTCAGTGGCAAAATAAAAGCAACGTCCGGGGCATCGCAGCTAACAAAAATCTTCTCCATCAATTTTACGATTACTAGCTCTTTGAGGAAAACCTATGGCCCTTGGACGACCTTAAGCGGTGAATCATTCGACCTGCTACTGGATAGCCTATTTCCAGGTAGCTCCATATTCACGGCCAGTAACTCCCTTAGAAGAACTACTGCTGTCGCTATTAAAATTCACGATCTGATTACAAGAGACAAGCTGCTCTGGACGCTGCATAGCTTCAAACCATACAAGCCTGCTGGGCCGGACGACATAATATCTGCCGAGCTACAAACGTCCTCAGATACATATCTTCCTGCAAACACTAGTGAATATCATGAGGAGCTGCGTAGAAATGATCCCTTGTCATGGAGATGGCTGAATGTAGTTTTCATTTCGAAAGCCGGAAAATGTTCTCATGTTGTCCCAAAGGACCTCGTACCTATAAGCCTTTCATCTTTCCTTCTGAAAACGAAACACGACTGATTAGTATCCATGCGATCCAGAATTGGTCTGCGACTTTTGTGAACGGCTCAACATGTCTACTGTAAAGACAAGTCGGTGGAAACAGCTCTGCATTCACTGGCTAGGTACATCGAACGATCACTACATTACAGAGGGTAAACAATGGTCGCGTTTCTAGACTTAGAGGGTGCCTTTAACAACGTCAACATATCCACAACCAGAACTGCGCTGTCAACTCTGAAGGTAGATGACTCGCTTGGGGATTTGATCAGTCTTATGCTAAACAGCATTGGTAAGGCTTCTGCTAAAAGATGTGCCAGCAAAGGTACGTCGCAAGGCGGTGTCCTTTCTTCCCTTCTCAGGAACTTTGTGGTTAATGCACTGCTGATATAGCTGGATGCGGGTGTTAGCATGCTGATTGCCTATGCGAATGACGTTGCTATAGCCGTCTCAGGTAAGCATCTTAATACCATTAAAGGACTCCTTCAACTAAATCTTGCCAGATTAAAGCATTAGGCAGATCGCTGTAGATAGGGAGTAAACCCCTATATAACTGGTCTTGTCCTCTTTCCCAGGAAATATAAAATTCCCAATATAGACCCTCCATCAATCAGCCGTACTTGCTTAGTCCTTTCCGAGACAGTAAAATATCTGGGCCTCATTTTTGACAGGAAACTAAGCTGGAAACCTAAAATTCAAGAAAGCGTCAATAAAGCTACAGTTGCTTCATTCTCTTGCCAAAAAGCCATTGGGAACAAATGGGGCCGTCAACCTCGCATAACCCACTGGCTATACATCTCGGTCATAAGACCGGTACTCACCTACGGGGTTGTTTTCTTGTGGACGGCCTTAGACAATACAGTCAACCGCAGCAAACTAAGCAGCGCCCAAAGAACTGCATGCCTATGCATAAGCGGAACCTTACGCACTACTTCGCGCAACTGGATATTCTGTTTCACTTGACACTCTTTGATACTTTCGGCAGGCAAGGGGCAGCTTATCGCTTGAAAGCGACTACCCGGTGTCCAAATACCATCTTTGACCAAGTTAAAATTCCTAACACACTAGGAATCCCTCCAGAGAACATCGACTACGCTATCGATGGATATGGGAGTGTCAGTTGCTATCCATATTTTCAATCTCAAACTAGAGAGGATAGATGAGGCAGATTTGGCCTAAGCTGGATCAGAGACACGCAAAGAGTCTCTCCTTACAGGCATCATCAGCGGCCACTGCTTAATTTGCAGACAAGCCAATACATTTGACGGTCCTTTCAACTATTTCTGCAGGAGCTGTACAGATAAAGACAAATAGAAAATCACCCTTCATCTACTGTGCAGCTACCATGATCGGTGATTTATGGGGGCTTGCATACCCGCAGTGAATTCGTATAATGAAGCCCAGATAGCAAACTGAAGAGTCTCGCGGAATGTGAGATGGAATTATGATTCCATGGAATTATCAATGCATGTCTCAAAGAGCCCACTCCAGAAGTTATAGAGTCCGATGATCTTAACACATACGATGGTCTTGGTAACCAAAATCTGTCAATACGTTACCTCCCGCCGCCAAATGGCCAACTTCTTGACAAGACAACATCTAATCGTCATGCTATCTTGAACCCGCCTACTGCAGAGGTTATCACAAAATGTCAAGCAACCATGCTCCGGTGTAGGTATTTTGCCTGAAAACCCCCAAACCGCTGTAATTTTTTCCCAACAACACCTTGAAACCAAAGTAAACAAAACAATCCCATTAGTGGCACGATTTCCAAGTCGAATGCATGCAAACAAGTAAACCAAAAACGCACTTGGCCGTTTCAGAGGAGCCCCTGGTGGGTAATTTCAACTGATTCCCGCTGTAGACATACAATTTCGCAGACCTCCCATTTACATGCCCGCACTCCATGTCCAAAGTGGCTGAGCAAACATTCACCTTGTGCAAACAGATTTCCTAGACAAATAACCAAAACGACCGACCGGAGCGATTCATATCCCACCCAACTGGAACTTCTCGTCGTCGTAGTCGTAGTCATCGACTTGGATGTCGATGTCGATGTCGATGTCGACAACGAAATTTCCCAAAGGCTGGCAACTAATGAGGTGCCTGTTGCATTGCGTTTCACAAATCGATCGCGATTTGCTCATAGCTTAACCCTACAGATACGGGTAACTGATGGATAAATTATTACGTTCTCTCGTAGCTTTGTAAATATCAGTGTCTTGGTCGATTCGACTGTTGCCGCTGTGACTATGACGACGACGGCCTAAAACAATCAACATGATCGGCGAGTAGATAAATTGTGCGGATCCAACTAATCACCCCAAGGGCATCCGTATTGCTTTATCACTGTAGACAGACTCTGCTCTTCCCGAAGATACCTATACCCGTCTATGTAAGCGAATGCACGAACATCGTCGTCACCCGTATAATGCGGAACCGAAAGTAACCGATCTGATCACGCCTAGGCATGCGATCCGATTTATTTCAAAAGCCAACCACCACCCAGACAAGCATCACCGCAACAAAAATCACCCAACAACCACACAACCACTTGGCGAGACCAATAATTTTCGCATCACAATTTACAGCTAATTCCAGAGATTACAGCCGGATTATAACTCGGAGCGGATTCCAAATTCCTGATTCCCGATTCCAGTGCCATGTCGATAGTATTCTCTGTCCCCAGTTTACACAATAGTTCCCAGTGTCCAAATACCTTTCTCCAGTTAAATGGATTGGATACGAGTACTCTGGCCGAGTGGATTTATGAAGCAGCATTAGAGGTGCCATTTGACAGCGTTTGACCCTAGTCACCTAAGATGTTCCACCACCATGGGCGCATGGTGTCCAATTTACAACGCATCGCTCTGTATACTCGTACCTAAGGCTGGCTTGTGTGCAAGCTGAAAGGATTTATTCCAAACGATCGGCCGATAAGCACCTTCTTGGACACACAACGAATTGTACCATAAAACACAGCTCGAGGAGGAACTTTTGTGGGTGGATAAGGAGTTTTGTTGTGTTGTGATCCTCCGAGAGGATCTACCTCCAACTCTCCCTCTCTGTGGCCGTAAATTACGGTTTTTTTTTTTTCAACATTTCCACCTTACCACGGTAGGCGAGTGGAAAATTAATCTTTAACGGGCCGCATCCAATTGATTTTGTGTTCCTCCACCTGGCTCCTTCAATTTGATTTGGGCAATAGATGAATCTTTTGTCGGGACTCTGGTGTCTATAAGAGAAACCACCACAGCTCCAAGCAGGTGAAAGTCATCATCCTTTTGGGTGGCGGCTATGTTCCCATCATGATAGAGCTCGGAACACATTCCATGCATATGCCAGGCAGATGCATGACTTGGGCTGGGAATGGGAATGCACGTTGGGAAATGTTGTCTCCTAGGCAAAAGACTGCTCTGTGCTACGTCGTTTGTGCTCTGTGGTCATGTTCATTGATGAGACAACATGGCCCGAAAATAAATTCAATTAACTCGGCTGTTGGAGATCCTCTGCCGTCTGAGACGGAGAATTCTCCAATTGAACTTCCCAGGATGATGGCTTATAGCTTGGGGCGACCTCATTTTTCGCCAAATGTCAGGAGGCTAATACGTGAATTGGCTTCCTTTAACTAGACTCTGATAGAGTGAGTGTATGTGGAAATTAAGCAGCATTCCGTCTTGCAGGAGACCAAAGATATGAGCTGCAACCTAGACTTCATCGAAGCTCCTATGGGGGAGCAGTGTGTGTGTGTTCCGTGGTTAGGAGCACCACGTGTGCGGAGGTAGCTAAACACAATTTCGTTTGAAATTTTTCTTAGACACATTTGTGACCTCATTGAGACCTTTTTAATGCGGGATCGCAATAATCAGGAGGTGGTAGTGGCATGGTACTCGTATATTGACTGCAGTTCCAACAACGACGACGACCAACAACCAACGATCGACTCCGGTTGTAGCTACATGGACACACCTCTGAGATCCGCCGTGTGGCACATTGATGATGTGCCCAAGCAATGCACACCACGTTGTGCAATGTGTGTTAAATTAATGGATGCACATGCTGGGAATATTGATTGTGATTGGGAGTTAAGTGATTTCGCCTGGGAATGGTGAATGCTATTGCACAAGATCAAGATGAGCTTCGCACTGTTCTATGAATATGCGCACACGATATTAATTGTCACGAAGAATTGCGTACTAATATACGAGCACAAGTGATAGGCAGTGTACAAGGAGTGGTTTCGCTATTGAGGCCGGAAACAATAGAATTCCACAAGACGTCTAATTTGAAAGGCGTAGCTGAAGTTGGAGTCACGGATATGCTACGCCTTGAATGAGCTCTGAGGGAATATCAAAATAGAAAATCATATGAGAGACGAATATGTGACAAAGATTCATCACTGGGAAAGTCTGTTGAGGCTGGCACGTAGTTGGAACCATTGCCTGCTTGACTAATCACTTAAGCGCCGTCACAGTCTGATGTTAGCTTGCACTTTGTGCATATGACGCGTGTTTAACGAGCATTGCAACTGGATGAGATCCTCTCTCGAGCGAACTGGGGTGGACTTTGTTGAAATAAATTTCCATAAAAATAAAAATCACAAATACAAACACAAGTTTTGTCGTCTATCGCAGGTATGTCCTGATTCGACAACGTCCTCGTGATCTCTGTCCGCCAAGGTGAGACTGCGAGTAATGAGGATCACTGCTGAAGTGTGGTGTCACCACTGGTCCCGATGTTGCCGTACGAAAATGCTGGGGTGGTGCTAAGGATGCATCTCAAGGGGATGGTAAGCGGTCCTATGTGGTTTGGATTTTCTGTAAGGGCTGCCACCTGAACTAGAGATACGTGAGCCTCGATTGCGTCCTACGCGTGATCCGCGTATCGGTGAGGGTATTTGATTGTAACCTGTTGGGCCTGTTAGTTGAGCTCCGCAAGTTTCAAGGACAAGGAAATCATCAACGTGAAGCGAAAAGTTCGGTGGTCGCGAACGGAAAAGATCCCCACGGGATGGTGGTGCTCTGGCAAATCCTCTACCTCGCACTGGAGTTACATAAATCTTCTTCTCAGGGCGGCCAGTTGATGGTTCGACTTCGACGTGGCGAGTGCGGAAACAGAGAGCTGTTGGATTTCGTTCACGGTTAGATTGGGGTGAAGCGGACAGATTTGCAATCCGATGAAAGGTTTGTTTCGGTTGGAAGGTATTTAGCAACTAAATCTGCAATATCGTAGATCACACGCTCACATAAGACTAAGTCCTCCTTTGTCAGAGTGTCGATTCGAAGTGGATCCACCCAATACTGAGCTTGAAGCTGAGTATCATCTGTCGATTCATAAATGGTGTAGATGGGACATGCTGCATATTGTGTTACAATGCCTTTTTGGTGATTTTGCATCACTCTCTATCGGTTCAAAAGTGTCCAATTCAGTCGAGTTCTTTGCAATGTCTGCCACAAGTGACTCAGTTGGAGTTTCCCCTTTTTCTACAATCTGTTTGATGCGCTGCAGAACGTGCGGTTCTTCGCTTTCTTTTTTGTATCCAAGCAGCGAACTGAGCTCCTGTGTGGCAAGCTTCAAAAGTCGATTAGGGATCATTGTGTCCGGTGTAGAGTTGTCAATCTGAGTAAGTGCTCGAACCAATAGGACAATAGTTTCAAGGACCCCGTGGAATGTACCACTTTCGCTGGCTTTTATGACTTTGTCCAGCCATTCTTGGAACTCAAGGCGCTTTAACAACAAACATTGGAGCAAGTGGAAGAAAGTTATATCGTGTTCGGTTAGGATGACCAAATTCCTGGAAGCCACAAGAGCAACAGGTCCACTTACATCTGCATTCAGCAGATTCGTCAGAATGGCATCAATTGTTTTGGAAATCAGTTCTGTTGGCGGTAGAGCTGAGGCTCGATTCAATTCCGGCGATGATGTGGAGGATATCATTTGACATTTGACTGTCTGTTCGGAGATATTTTCGGTGTTTGTCAGGACTTCATAGATCAACTCCCACAATTTGCCAGAGAAAATCGACAAAGCTGATATCTTCACTGAGGCATACGACGTTAATTGAGCGAAGAACTGAAGGAGTCTTGCAAGGCTTGGACCATTTGTTCAACTCGTTATACAACATATCAGTTAGAGTCTTTGACACGAGTAAAGTCATATTCGGTGGCAAGATCAGCCAACTGTAGGCAAACTCGGGTTAACAAATCGGACAGCTGAGGGAATGTCACTTTCTGGGTGCAAATGAGCAGACCATAGCTTTCGCTCTGTCAATAATCTCTGCATTTGTGATTCTTTCAACAGGCCTATTATTGGCAGTGGTAGGGGCAGAGGCAACAACTCAGTACCTGGAGACCAGGTATGAAAGTAGAAGGTCCCGCGAGTATGGCCTTAATCACCTCCCGAATCATTTGTGTCTACAAACTTTTATGAAGAGAATCCTCGTTTTCTTCGTTTGGTTGGGTGTACGCGAGGAGAATTTTAATGATCACCGCTTTGATCTTCTGAGCCTCTTCGAAAGCCTGACTGATTGCTGGAATGTAATGCATTTGGAACTACGTCTTCATTAAGTGTTCTATGGGTGTGAGGTCTTTGTAATCCACATCTCTGCTCTGAATGCCGAAGGTGAGCATCTCGCGCAGAACCTGAAGCGTGGGCAGCACAATTTGACAGCAATGCACCCTTTGGATAGTCACCAAAGCCGGCGCATTCAATCCTGTCTGTTCAAAGCATAGACAGAGTTTCACCAGAACGTGCAGCATTGTCAAAAGACCATTGACCGAGTAAAATTGTAAAGTCACGAACCGACGTTTAAGTTCTTTAGTTTCCTCACTGGACACGATACGACCTCCTCCAATGCAGATATGGAAGACCCATGATGAGATCACCGGGGAACGTCTTTATGTATTCCAAACTGCTAGTGATGACCTCGACAAGCGGTGTTATGTTGATTGCTTCTAGGGGCTTTAAGTAGACGTACATCTTCTGCAAAACAGCAGATGCCGATGGTTCAAAATGTTCATGGTTTTTCGCTAGTTCAAGGATCGTATCACAATGTCGCACACAACAATCAGCCATATCCACAGCATAGCTTAGCACAGGAGACTTGTACTTGAAGCAGTATAGTCCAATGTATGCCGATTCGCTGAGATGATGTCTCTGCAGCCGGAAACCTACAGCCATACAAGTAAATCCGACTTTGAATTTCTCCTTTGAATTTCTTCGGAAACTGCACAGTTTGAGGAGGAGTTTTCCGAAATGTAAAACTCCCACAACTTAAGCGGGAATTTGCTTAAAAGTAAGCGAAATTACAATAGATGCAGCCAACATGGCACTCAATCCTCCTAAACTGGCAACAGCTTCCTGGTTTACCCAATGAACACCTCTCATGAATACAGGTAGGGTTCCTACTTACAAACTTAACGGGCTCTCGACCTGTGAAGAGCCTCTGGCTGAGACACAGCAGCCTTCCACTCTTTTCAATTGCTGGAATGCTGCTTTCAGTTGTATAGAGCAAGCGCTCTGGCATCCACGATAGCTTGGTCCTTAAAACGGGATTTCGGTCTTCCTGGTCGTCTCGATCTGAGGACTGCGATTCGAAGATCCCCTTTCCTGGAGCATTATTGTTTATTCACTCGATGTGGCCGAGCCAGTGTACTAGTCGAGGTGTTTCAGCTTTTTCGACCGCATCTACTTCTTGATACAGCTCATAGATCCCGCGGTTGTATCTTCTCTTCCAATCACCCTCTTCGTGGACGGGACCAAATATTCAATATCTGCTCAGCTTTCCTGCTTATCGTCCCGCAGATTCGATTCTATAGGATAGAACTGGCTATGCCTTGTAGAGCGTGCCTTTCTCCATCAAAGTGGACCTGTTGCTCTTGTGGCATTTGCTTCGCCAAACCGAAGTGGCAGCAGTTTCCTAGGGTAAGTCTTCGCCGAATCTCCACTAGGACGTCATTCGTGAAGTTGATGTTTACTAAAGTAAACCGCTGTTGTCAACAATGACGTTTTGTCCTAGGCGATGGACAGATGCTTCTTTGTTTGTTGGCAACATGTACTTGGTTTTGTTCTCATTTGCTTCAAGCCCAACACGTTTCGCCTATTTTTCGATTGTCGTAGAAGTATTTACGACGGCGTGCTGAGAGCAATCAAATCCGTCGATGTCGTCTGCATATCCCAGCAGATGAACAGATTTGTTGACGATGATGCCTTCCTGCCCTGCGCATTATTTATTTCAGCACCAAATTGAAGAAATCACATGACAGTGCTTCGCCTTGCCGAAATCTGGTACAGGCTTGGAATAGTTCGGAGAAACTGTTTCTAAATTGGACACTGCACCATGAAATTCCAGCGTCACGAGACAGATCTAGATCAGTTTTGCCGAGATCTCGAATTCGTACAGAGCTCAAGACGATGAATGTTGTCATATGTGGCTTTAACCTCCATGAAAAGATAGTGAGTCTCGACTTCAAATTCGGACTTGCCTTAGTGTGAAATGTTGGTCGATTAGTGTCTTGCAGAAAGGCTTGACACGTTCACATAATACACTGGATAGGATCTTATATGCTACATTTAGCAGGGATATGCCTCATCCACCCACACCTGGTTGATAATTTGGTGAATGCACTCAACTAAAACATCACCACCATGTTTGAAAAGCTCCGCGGGTATACAATCAGAACCAGCGGCCTTGTTGTCCTTCAGCTTTTTGATAGCTGAGCCAACTTTTTCTATACTGGGTTACGGGGATGGCATCTTCATTGACTGGATCTGGGTTCTCGTCTTGCCTGATGCCCACTACTAGAAGTACTGCTTAAACACATCTACTATTCATAGCGCTTCGGTGACTGTTTGAAAGAGCCTTGGTTAAGAGCTTGAAGCCGGCTGCCAGTCGCTTAGTTTTCCTGAAAGACAGTCGGATATTGTTTCTATCGCAGGACTAGTCGATATCCTTGGTTATAAGACTGCGTACGTGCTTTTCTTTTTACGAAAGATCTCCTTTGGGCTCGATACTCTTACCTCACTGTCCTTGTTTTGCGCTGCAGCGTTTGCAGGTTAGCATTTTCTGTCACCTTTTTCCGGCATACGCACTCATTGTCATACCAAGGGCTCCCTTTCAGTGGTGCCTGGTATCCTGCGGTGGTCTCGGCTACTTCTTTAATTGTGTCTCGATATTAGTTCTACATATTGTTGGCCTTTGTGGATGGTGAATGTTGAATTTATATTTCTGGGCTGTTCGCAGCTTCTTCTCGTTGGATGGTCGAGCTCTGAATATGGCTGCAACAAAAACGTGGTCAGAGTCGACGTTTGCCCGTCTGAATATTGGCATATCAGCACATGGACGATTTGGTTGATAGTTCGACCATCTGGAGGTTGCTGTGTGGATTCGTATTCTTTGAAACCTAGTCCAACTTAGCATCGTATTACCTATTTTGGTATTCAAGTCCCCGAGCACAATTTTGATAGCATACTCCGGACAGTCTCCGTGGACTCCATCCAGGAGGTCATAGAACTCCTCCTTGATAGAGTCTTCAGCTTCGTTGGAAGGGGCGTGTGTACATATTTAGGCTGTTGTCTAGCAATGATGCCTTGATGCGGATCACAGCCAGGCCAATATTTATCTGTTTAAAATCACTTACCTTTGACGGTAGCTGATCTACTAGGACGAATACGCATCCAAACATGTGCAGGCTTTTGTAACTGCTGTAGTAAATGTCGCAATTTTTAAATTTTGGCATACTTCATCCTATTCATCGTATCCTGGATCACGGTAACATCTGCTTTGTACCGCGTAGGGACAGATTCAAGTTTTTGAGCAGCATCAGGGATTTACAGTGTCCGTACGTTCCTGGTACATACACTCAATTCGTAGATCTTTTCATCGCAACATTGCAAAAGTGTCTCGAGGAGGGATTGTTCCCAGAACCGTGGAAGTTGCAACACTTAGTCATATCGCCCAATATGTCTTCTAGACAGAATGGGAAAGATCCTTGAGCGTATAATATACGACAGACTACTGACTGTAGCAGAGGAGAAGGGAGCCCTCTCAAACCACCAGCCAGTTTGGATTTCGAAAGTCATGCTCCACGGTCGATGTCATCCAAACAGTAGTCGACATCGCGTCTGCAGCCATAGAAGGGCATTCTAGGTGGAGGGGCTCAAAAAAGTACTGTGCGGTGGTGACACTAGACGTCACAAACGCATTCAACACTGCCGACTGGTCCCAAATAAGGCGATCACTTGCAAGGATCGAATCACCCTACAACCTGCTAAAGATAATCGCCAACTATTTCACGAACAGGAAGTTACGGTATGACGCGGATGAAGGGGTTAAATACTACACCATCTCCGCTGGGGTACCGCAAGGATCAGCGTTAGGTCCACTGTTGCGACTAAGGCTGCCGGAAGGAGTCAGTATCATCGGATTCGCAGACAATATACCTATCGTGGTCGTCGCAATACACACCCATAAAGTCGAGTCAACCACAAACGCAGCTATTGTTCAAATAAAGCAGTGGCTCGAATCTGCGGGTCTCGAACTGGCGGAACAAAAAACAGAAGCCGTTCTTATTATGAGCAGGAAAGTCGTGGAATATATCAACATTCAAGTCGGTAACCAGAATATCCTATCCAAGGAAGCGGTAAAGCACCTAGGAGTGATGTTAGACAACCTGCTACGGTGTCTTACACATGTAGACTACGTGAGGAAAAAAGCGTCAGCGCTACAAGCGGCACTCTCCAGAATACTGCCGAATGTTGGCGGACCTGGATACGCAAAAGGGGTTCTCCTAGCTAAAGTGGTCAGCTCGATTATTCTATACGCGGCACCAGTCTGGGCAGGAAAGAAACAGGCCGGAAACTGTCAGCGGTATACCGACTCGTTGCACTAAGGCCAATAAGCGGCTATAGGACGATCTCGGATGAAGCCGCATTTGTCATCGCTGGAATGATTCCCATCGACATCCTCGCGGACGAGATGAGGAGAATTTACCGCAGGAAAACCTCAATGCCAACTGATGCCAAGGCAATAAGGAGAATGAAAGAGGAAGAAAGGGTGCGTTCTATAGCCCTATGGCAATCTCGACGGGATAATGTCAGAAAGGTCAGATAGACTCATACCTTGATTCCAAAAATCAATGTATGGATGAACAGAGCCCAAGGAAACTACAACTATCATCTTACGCAGTTCATCTCTGGCCATGACAACTCCCCCTTTTGTCCCGTGTGTCCAAATCAGGAGGCGGACGTGAAGCACGCAATTTTCCTTTGCGACGCTACGCGAAATGGAGAGAAAATCAACCGAACCCCCAGAGGTAATTAAGAGAATGGTGGAGTCCGAAGAATACTGGCTACGGATTTGTAAAACCTGTGCAGACCGACCTACGCAGAATAGAATAGAAGAAGAGCGGCAGAACCAGCTGAACAAATAGAAACACCGGAGTAACATGAATTGCTTGCCAGCCCCGCGAAGTAATACCTAGCGGCAGTGGTACCGCGGAGATAGTTTAGGACGTAGGCGCGTAGTTCATGCTGGTAACACGGCTTATAAGTACCTTGAAGAAGATTCCACATCAATTGGCGCAAACAATAAAAATGTGTGAGTGGATAAACTAGGCCTTGGCATAGATCGATCTGTTGTGGGATAAATTTGTTTTGTGCATCTTTCGGCTGCATTTCCCTCCCGGTTTCCCTTGACACTCAGAGTCGATTGTGGTCCGAACTTTGTCGAAGTTGTCTCCACTTCCTTTAGTGTTGAGATCAGGTCTCTGCCACTTTGTGGTCGAAGTCCAATCGTCGCTTCTCTCGACATTTCCAATCATTGTAGCTGGATTAAATCAAAGTTTGTAAAAGAGGTGTATAGAAGGACTTAGAGCTTTCTTGAATTCCGGAAGATACTGAGTAACAAGTTCTCATAGACCTATCCTCTGAATATATTCTACAATAGAAGCTTACATGGTGTTCAAGAAGTTCGCCTTTCTCGTAACCGTGGACGCACTGATCAGTGGAAATATTCCCTCATTGCAAGGTAACAAATTATGCCATCTACCTCCTTTGACCTCTTGTTCTTAAGGGGATTCTTTCAGACACTACCCCTGCGACTACGAAGAAGGATCGTTAATCCTTCAACCATGATCTATTGCCCCACATGAGAGTGAAGGAATAGTCCCCCAAGCCAGAGCCACGGAATGTCATGCAAAAAATGAACTCAAATCAAGAGTCACATGGAGTTGCATGTCTTGCAGATGTTTGCTCCTTCATTGGCGCCACTAAATTGACCAGAATAGAAGACCTAGGCTAAGTTTTGACCAATATTACTAACCAACGCACATATGGCTTTGCCAATCACTCCGACTGTCTAAAAAAAAAAAATCCATTCGCTAGATTTTGTATCTTAATTAGTGTCAAGCGAATGGACATCCACATCAATGGACCACTAAAACAACCACTGAAACCACTCAAAATCCTTTCATTCAAATTGGGGCCAATTAAAAAATTGATTACCCAACAGAGTAACCCCACAATTGGCCAACTCATTTGTTTGACTTATAAAATCGTTCCCACAATGCAATCATTTATCCCACATTTATCGCCTGAAGCGCCTCAAATCTACCCTTCCGTCTCTCTTTCTAACCAAATAGCAAACTCGATTATGGTCTTAAACAAACCAAAATGGTTCTTGCGTGGGACTTAATAATTTATCAGCACTGTACCCCTCTGTGCTCAGGTAGCACGCACGTTCTCATCTCCAAGCCAACCGCCAACCGCCAACAACCTTACGTATATGGGAATAATTAAATCTCCATGTTGTCTCAACTGAATGGTCCGTCCAAATGGTCTAAACGGTCTAAATTGGTGGTGGCCATGTGGTCATCTCTGCAATGCGACTTCCCAATGAAGTTGTTGAAGTCAGCCAGCATAGCCATTTGTGGTCATAAATCTAGAGGAGAGGAGCTTCCAAAAGTCGATCTAAATGAGTGCCATGTCAAGATCTGTTCGGTGGTTTTGCTCTCGATTTGACCAAACGTTCACATTTAATTGCAACAGTTAACGCAAAGTTGGCGCGCACGAATTGTAACACCAAAAAGTAGAAGAGTTGAGCGTTTTAGCGGGTAGGTATGGGTACCCCTCACTGCTGATTGATGGCCAGCCGTTCGTTTGTAAACTGAATCTTGCGGAGCAAGGACTCATAGCCATGTGTGGAGCTCATGTCTCTATAGCGTTCTTCCTTGTACGACGACGATTAGGTATTAGGTATGCCTGGTGGCTATTATGGTGGAAGGGAAACTGCAACCAAAGCAAACAGCAAACACCAGCAGCTGCTGTTTGCTGGTTGTCATCATTGTCGCGCTGGGTCGTGTTTGTGGTTTATTTATGCCTTTGCTCAGACGACGGACGTACCTACATGCTGCCCACGACTTTTCGATTCGACAGTGTGTTTTTTTTTTCTTTTTGTCGTCTCTGTTCCCGAGAATTCAGTTACTGGGCCATTAATTGTCTAGAGACCGGAATGGAGAAGTAACCAATGAGCCAAGGGAGGAAGCAGTTAAAGCTGGAGTTGAAGTTGAAGTTGGAGTTTGGAGTTTGGAGTTTGGAGTTAGAGACTTGGATTGTTTGTTGCGCATGCGCGCAACAGCACTATGAAAATGGCATGTAGCCGATGTGGGTTTTCCACATGGATTTCCCATTCCTATGGAGTTGCTGTTCAATTAGGGTGACAAGAAATATGTTACAATGGTTCTAGCTACTGTTCCAGATACTGCCGTGTGGCAAGACTGAATCCAATCAGTGCAATGCTGGGAGAGATGGTGCCGACGCAGGGGCAGGTACAATGCACGACGAACAACAATACACGTGTGGAATTTATTGCTTTGTTATCGATAGCAATTTGGATGAGGTAAATTAGTTGCAAGTCGAAGGGGCTTAAATTGAGTGATCAAGTTGTTAGGGAAACCATAAATGGTTGTACCGAGATTAGAGGTTGATGAGTGCTTGTTACTGTGAGGGAGCCTTTCTCTCCCTATGTGGAGTGGACTAGCTGGAGAGTTGTGTGTTTGTAGTTTCACTTCAGTTAATCAGTTAAATTGTGGAAACGACTACTTGGAAGGTACCCTTTCTACTCGTTGGTGGGGGGTAGAAGTTTATGTTTATCAGAATTTCTATTTCCATAAATGGTAAAAGGTGACCTACTTTCAACGTTCATGGGCTAACAATGGCTACCAACAAAGCCTCGAGCTCCACAAGCATCTCTCATGACAGAATGGACAAGACCACTGGTCGACGGCAGCGCTCTTCCCAATCCTGAGGCTGAGCTCTGGCTACCAGGGGGGTCAGCATGGTGGCGAATAGCTGAAGGGCCTGTAGATAGCCGAGAATAACCAATAAGCAGTCCCCGACCGAGAGTGGCAAAAACGGAGGATTTGACGGAAAAAACACAGAAGCCCGGTGAAATTTTTACGACAGGGTGAGTAGATGCCGCTCATAAATAAACGTCCTGTCGCCAAGGTTGTAATGTAGGCTTACCACATTACAATGGTTTCTGATGTGGTGGACTTCCCTTTCTCCCATACTCGTGAGATCCAATTACGAATCAAACAAACATAATTACAAATAAAACAGAAAGAAAGATACAAAACGCAAGAGAAGTTCTGTACTGATGTAATCACTGCCGTTGAAAACAAGGGAGGGTGCGACGCAGGAAGAGAACAAGGACGTGGATGCATCGTCTGAATCACTAAGTGGATAGACATCCTCGCAGATTCTGCGGAACTTACCACCCAAAGAAGTATCAATTGGCAGTTTGACGTCCGAAACCAACATGGAAGTCACGGCCTAAGAAACCAGCTAAGAAAGAGAAAAGAGCGAAGCTATGCAATCCCTGGGAAAGATCATCACTACACTGATGGAATCCATCTAGGAGAAAAGTAATATGCATCACGAGATGAGAAGGCTGGCTAGTGCAATGCGCAAACACTACAATTGTGTTTGGAAAAAAGAGAAAATTGTATAGATGTAGTATAGCGTCTAAAGCTACTTGAACCATCAATTCATCAGCAGCGAACGGATTGCTCCCTTCTTCTAAGAGCCTAAGCGAAAAAGGACTATGAATAACGAAGTGCTCTCGACACTGTCATACGCCGAAATTGCCACGAGAAAAGCAGAAACGGTGGCGAAACAAAGCGTCCATAAGTGCCAAAGAGAGAAGAAAGAAAAAAAGCCCTTGAGAAAAACCCGGTATGGACGGCGAAGCCCCGAGACAAAAATCCAGGTGTAAAGACTGCAAGACAGGACCACAATAAAGTCGACTAGAAAAGAGTGGTAGAAAAAGGGCGAGGCAAGATACACGTTAAGTTGGGCTGGTGATTAAAAAGATTGGAGAACTTTGTTCCTGCTATATACTCCTAAACTTGAAGTCCAACCCTGAGCTAAACGGCTTGGGGTCTGATGTAACCCGCCTAAGTAAGACGGTCAAAGGAGAGTTACTGCTTGAGGTCAAGAAAGCAGCGGATGGAAAAACCTCTGATCACCAGAATACGGAAGTGAGATCCCTAATGCACGACGTGTTCATTAAGTGCAAAGACCTAGATGATGTCACTAGAAAGGAAGAGATCTGCCAAGGTTCAATCAGTTCGAGAAGGTGTCTTACCTTAGGGAATCTAGCAAAGGCGTGTAAAAATACGTTGGATAGAAGTGGGGATTGTGTCAAGTGTGGACAGAAAGGCCATGTATACAAGAACTGCAGCAAGGTGCGTCCTTTGCGAAGAAAGGGAGAGTAGCAATATCAAACCTGCGGCAGGAAACACAGTATGTATGCCCTGTATACCAAGAAGCAACAAAAGCCCCAAAAAGAACATGAAAGTTCTGCTAAAGTTAAGCCACTGCGAAGCGGCACAGGACCTTCTGACAAAAGTTGGAAATAGATGTCATCGCATTATGCGAGCAGTATAAGAATTTCGACGGAATAGTTGGGTTAGCTTATGACCCAAAAATGACTGCTATCTGGGTCTATGGAGACTAGGACTTTGAAGAAAAATTGATGAAACCGGAATAGGCTTCGTTCGAGGAAAGATCAAGGGGGTACATATCTACAGCTGTTATGCATCTTGTACACCCACCACACAGTTAGAGAAAAGATTCCTAAAAGAACCGTATGACAATACGAGAAACCCAATTGGAGCAGACTTAACAACTTCCTTAGGAATTTTAACTGGTCGTTATGTTTCCTCGACAACGACCTGGATGCCGCTGCTGACATGATCACAGAAACTATTCTCTTTGGAATGAGATGCTTTATCCCTCATCGGATGAAGAGTATCAAACCAAAAGACAAGGCATGGTACAACTCGAGCTGTAATGAAGATGTCAGGGTTAGAGAAATGTTTTTTCCGTCCTACAAGACCAACCCAACAGAGGAAAACCGAAAAAATTTCAAACGAGTCAGAAATAACTGCAACGTCTTTCTCAAGCGTGTGAAATTCCAATACGACCAAAACTTGAGGCAAAAAATACTGCAATGTCCCAAAGGCAGTAAAAATTTGTGGTCATTCGTCAAAAACATTAGAAATTCTGCCTCCATCCTAACGCTCATTTACAATGACATTCCAGCTGTCAACTCTTTGGACAAGGCCAATCTGCTTGCCGCACACTTTGTGGCTAGCTGAACACTCCCAGATAGTGCTTTGTCCCCGCCTACACTTGAGCGCGTCGAATCTTCAATGGGACGAATCCATTTTCGCACTGGTGTACTAGCAAGAGTGCTTAAAGATGGTATATCTCCCCTTCTTCTGAAAAGGTGTTCTGCCTCGCTGGCAAAACCACTGCGTAAACTTTTTCATCAATCCTACTCTTTAGGACTCATTCCGAGCAGATGGAAAACAGCTTTGTCCAGCCCGTCTCTAAAAACGGCAAATCTACATCCCTCTGTTCCTGCAGACCCATTGCACTTACGTCCCTTCTTCCCAAAGTCATGAAAACACTGATAAATCGTCAGCTAATGGGATATCTCGAAACACAAAACCTTTTTAATGACCGGCAGTACCGTTTTCGTAGCAACAGGTCCACTGGTGATTTGATGGCATGTCTCACCAAAAAGTGGAACCAACGCGTGCGTCAATCTGGCGAAAGCAAGATAGTTGCACTTGATATTTCTAAGGCATTTGACAGAGTTTGGCATCAGGCTCGATGACTCTCTTCTTCAATGGATTAGAAATTACCTTTCGGAAGGTTCGATTCAAGTTGTGATTTGGTGGTTTAAAGTCTGATATTCACAAAATAAATGCTGGTGTGCCCCAGGGCTCCGTTCTGTCTACGACACTCTTTTTAATTTTCTTCAACCATCCCTTGTCTGTCACTTCTAATCCAATATATTCCATTGCTGCCGACAGTGCCCTCTGCTTTTCATGTTCGTTCCCGGACTCACGTCTTCGGCTGAAGAACGGGAACGGCAGTGTATGTTAAGCTTATTAAATTCCGATATTAACAGCATAACTAATTGGGGAACTATCAATAGAGTGGAATTTAATGCTTCCAAAACACAATGCTGTCTACTGTCGTTAAAACGAAATTTAAGCACCCAGCCGTTATCCATGAATGGCACTTGCATCGTCGAAACCGATAAACTTTCCATTCTCGGTATGTGTGCCAATGAAAACTTACGTTGGAATGACCACATATTCGGTGTCGTCAAAAATGCTGCGAAATGTCTAGGTTTCCTCAAGCGATGTAACAAATATTTTATCCCCTCTGATCTGGCCTCAATATGTAAGGCATTCATCCACCCAAAATTGGAGCACAATGCCCACGTCTGGTAAGGTGCGCCTAAAACATCTCTGCACCTGCTAGATAGGATTCAAAACCGCGATAAAACTCGTGATAACACTCAGACATTGTTTTATCGCTATTTCCACCACCAGTGCTCCATTGAAATCGCCAGTAGCATTCCGCCCATTCAGACTTTCAACCGTAACACCCGTCTCGCCGCAAATTCTCATCAGTATACCCTCAATCCCATTTTCGGACGTACTCTGAAATATCGTGATTCATTCCTAAGCCGAACAACTCGCTTGTGGAATGCAGTGCCGATCTCTGTGTTTCCTGGTGGTTATAACTTAGAAACATTTAAAAACAATGTACATCGGTACCTGTCCTTTCTTTGTCCCTTTGTCGCCCGCGCTGTGTGCAAACATTTTATGGGTACAAAAACCCCTTGAGCGCGCGCTCATTATAAAAAAAAAACTCCAAACAACAGCAGGGTATGTTGGATAGGCTCGTGGATGATGCAAGAGGTCGTAGCCCATCTACATATGTGATGGAGGCTTAGTCCTCTGTAGTTGGCGCAGTAAAAAGGATTTACTTTCTTATGGATTGGACAAACGCTGTTGGTATTCGTTGCTTTAGAAATGCTTTCCTCTTACCATTAGCTGGTGCACGTTCTCAACCAGGTCAGCTTATTCTACTTTAAATAGCTCATCTGGGAGTCCATCTGGGGCAGTCGTTTTATTAAACTTTGATTTCGGTATTGCTACCTTTATTTCATCTAAGTGAGTCTGACGGAACTCTCTGTTATCTTCGTCCAAGCTAAATGGTTCATTCTGCCCGACAGCGGAATTTTGACCATCGCCGTAATACAGCCTGCAGAAGTAGTCATTCCATATTATCAGCACCAACTGAGACTCTATGTTCATCTTTGCAGGCTTCCATTCTAGTTTTGTAGCCCAGGCATGTCCATTCTATTCTTTTGTACAATTCTTATAGGTCATTCCTGCACTAACATCTGTTCATTTCCTCTGTCGTGGTCTTTCTTTTTCTTTCCAAGAAGCCTCTGCTCTTCCTGTTTCTTCTGCTAGTAGACGTCATGAGCAGCGCAGGTTTATGTTCTGCCGGCACTTGAGGATTCTTTGTAGCAGCTCCTTGCAAGTAACCACATCAGAAACAGCTTCAGTTTGTGTATTGGGGCTAGATTTTGGGAGAGCTCGAGGGAAACGTGATCGGCAACGATTCTGGCAGTCTTTTGGTGGAGCAAGGTAATGACCGAAGCCGATGTTGGCTCCTTGGCGTCGACGTTGATTAATGAGGAGATAGTCAAGTCTTTTATAAGTGTTGGGTTGTGGGAACAATATGCTGGCCACTATACCCTGTTACGTTGAATCCATTGTCGGGCATGGCTATGTAGGCGGTGTTTTGCGTCATAGCACAATTTGGTGTCATATCTCGGGTACTAAGCGCATGTTTGGTCTTGGAGGTCATAGAATTCCTCTTTGATGCTGTCATCATCCTTTTCCTCTGTAGCGGCATAAAACCAGTCCGCCTTATATTTCTGAATTTGGTATTGATACGGATTATTACGAGGTGTTCGCCGACATGCCGAAGGCTTAAGACTTTTTACCCGTGTCTGTCTTAAATAGAAAATCTACACCCAATCAAGCTTCGTCTTCCTGTTTTGTAGCAATCGCTGAAGTGAATGTCTGAGTCTGTCATCCGCTCTTGGTTATAGGAGGCAACGTTAATGCATGAGCCACAAAGTGTGGCAGCAGTCTCACAAACAGCAGAGGAGAGACCCTACTGGAAACACTTGCGCTCCTAACAATAAGTGCGCTTAATGTGGCTGGGGCTAACATTTATCGGAAAGCGAATTAGGCTCCATCATCGACATCACCTTTGCGAGCGTCTCTATTCTAGGTACCACTAAACGGAGAGTGAGTAAGGGATATTCTGATTGCAACTATCAGCTGATATTAATGGAGACCAAAGAAATAAATCCGCCACCTCTTCCAAAACTTGCTGGGCTAAAATTGGAAAATAGATCTTTTGATAGATTCCTTCAAAGAGATGTTAAACGGCGATGGAACGGTAAGTGGAACAGCGGAAATCCGTGCGTCTCATTTCACAGCTATCACCAAAGCGATGCATCATTACCTAGAAGTGTAAGTAACAGGAAGGTCTCGCGGTGTTACTAAGCATGCAAGAAGACTTCCAACAACGGCTGGACACTCTTAAACTAGCGACACGCAATCTAACTAGAGTCAAGAAGCCGACATAAATCCATAGGACACAGCATATAAGGTGGTAATGCGAAACTAAAAGGCTGTAGGAGCCACCGATAACATGCTCGGAAATGCTGAGATCCAAAGTAGAGTACACGACAAGCATCATCCACTATGTGCAACATCATAAGAGACGACAGTCCCACTTACCACCCTGGACGAGTTACTAGAGGCATGAGGGAAGATAGGTGGCAGCAAATCTCCTGGACCTGACGGCATTCCAATAAAGGTGGCTATTAAAAAGAGAACGGACCTCCTCATAGAAACAATGCAAAGGTGTCTAGAAGAAGGAGCCTTTCCCGCAAGATCGAAAACAGAGCATTTGACTCTGTTACCAAAAGGAAAAAAGCCTCCTTGTGAGCCATCTTTCTATCACCCAATACCACCTTGCTTCCCGGAATAACCAACGTGTGGCGTTCCCATTGTTACGATTTGAGTTCTGTTTTTTCTGTTAGGTTGGCAAATCTGTTGTTGACATTCACCCTAAATGTCAAGCGTCATAGCTTGACATAGCTTGACATTTGCAAAAGTTACGTAGCCAAAAGTACATCTATACCTGTGTGTGTTGACGATTTTTTACAATTTTACAAATGGATTTCAATTTGCAATAACGAACTTGGAAATGGTGCGCGAACGTTGGAAATGTTGGAAAAGTGTTTCGACAACGATTCTCTAAAGAAAACGGTCGTTTACCAGTGGTACGAGCGGTTCATAAGTGGTCGTGAGTCTATCGAAGATGATGAACGCAGTGGCAGACCATCGACATCGAAAACCGACGAAAACATTGACCAAGTACTCATAAAAGAAATGTTGGTCAATAACCGCAAATTAACCATCAGAGGAGGACTTGAACATTGCCTATGGATCCGTCCAAGACATTTTGGTTAATGATTTGGGTTTCCGTCGTGTAGCAGCAAAGTTGGTGCCAAAAGACCTCAATTTTATGCCAAAAAGAGACCGTGTTGACGTCGCAAAAGAGATGATTTGCGAGGCTGACTCCGATCCCACATTCATCAAAAGGATCATTACTGGAGACGAGACGTGGGTTTATGAGTACGACACGCAATCCAGACATCAGGCAAGTGAATGGCGTTCACCAAATGAGCCGAGACCAAAAAAACCACGTCGTTTTCAGTCAAAAAATGCTCACGGTTTTCATGGATTACAACGGTCGCGGTGTAGTGCATCATGAATTTTTGCCAGAAGGCCAGACAGTAAACAAAGAATATTCTTATTATTTGGGCGTTATGAGACGTTTGCGTGAAGCAATTCGCCGAAAGAGATCAGAATTGTGGTCAGAAAACTCGTGGATTTTGCACCATTATAACGCACCGTCGCACAGTGCCATCATTATTCGTAATTTTTTGACCAAAAATGCTGGCTCTACCGGACAAAGGAGTATTGTGCAGTAGTTTCGCTGGACGTTAAAAACGCTTTAAATTCTGAGAACTAGTTATCCATTAGAAGGCCACAATTTGCTGAAGATAGTTGCGAACTATTTCAGCAACAGGAAGCTGAGGTACAATCCGGATAAAGGCTTAAAATAATTCAAAGTCACTACGGGGTCCCATATGGATCGATCGGTCCTAGTATGATAATGTATGACGGAGTCTTACAACTAACGCTGCCCAGGAGAGTAACAATAATTGAATTCGCCAACGACATTGCCGTCGTGACAGTAGCCAAACCGAGCCATGAAGTTGAAACAGCCACAAATGAAGCAGTCGCTCAGATAAAAGATTGGCTTATCTCCTTCGAATTGGAGCTGGCCGATCATAAAACCGAAGCAGTCCTCATGACTGGTCGGGAAAGCATTGAATTCGCCAATTTTCAGATCGGTAACCGACCCATCACGTTATGTTGGACAACAAACTGCAGGGCAAAAGGCAGTTGGATTCTATATGTGAAAAGTCCTCAAACGTACAGACCGCTTTGTCGCGAATATTGCCTTATATCGGTGGACCTGGATGCACTAGAAGAAATCTATTTGCCAGAGTAACAACGTTGATCCTTCTTTATGCCGCCCCCGACCGGGCAGAGGCACTGAGAACAAAGGAGTCTAAAAGGAGACTATCGTCAACAGATAGACTTTCGCATTAAGAACAATTAGCGGTTTTCAAATCATCTCAGATGGAGCCGCCTTTGTTATAGATGGAATGGTCCCCAATTGACATCTTTGCAGACGAGACGCTCAGAATATGCAATAGAAAAATCTTGAGCCAGCACGACGACAACGGCATCAAGACGATTAAAATTGAAGAAAAATCAGCGCCAATAACTATTTGGCAGTCCCGTTGGACTAATACAACAAAAGACACATGGACGTTTAAATTAATACCGTCAGCCTAAGAGTGGATAAGTCGAAGACACGCGTACTGCAACTACCACCTAACGCAGTTCCTTTCTGGTCACGGTGACTATTGGAAATATCTACACCGCTACGGGCAGCTTTTTACTCAGACTGCTCATATTAAGAGGAAAACATAGAGCATGCAATACTCCATATACTCCACAGCTAATAATTGACCAAATGCTGCGCGCATTCAGAACCAACGTGCAGGGCGACCTGTGAAGGATCGAAAGTGGAAGACGTGCAGATGCAGCAAATATAGAGGATAATACCTAACTCCAGTCCCGCGAGGAGAGTGGTCGGTTCGGTGTAGGGTGCGGTTAAGTATGTATCTAAGCGGATTTCTGGAATGGAGCAGTCAGGTTAGGGACAGATTAGGGAATGCTGCTTGGTGCTAATCCCGGCTGCTGGTATCTTACATATCCTTTGGCGCAACCACAAAAAAAAACCAAAGTACACTTGGTACTCCTCGGCAGCCAGTTTGACCTTGCAGAGAAACGAAGCGCCGTAAGAGCGATAAAGCAATATGGAACGGGAAAAAATCTAGAAACAAATAAGGTCAGAAGCGAGAGGATAGTGCTACGCTTTAAGTCCACCGACCTCAAAAACACATTCCGCTTAACTAGGCGAAGTTGAGAAGTGAAAACACTTACTACGGAGCTACTTACTTCAGTGATAGAACTCTACGCTATGGCATCGAAGAGAGATATAAAAAGCATACAATTATAGAAGAGGTTCCTCAAGGGTAAGTGCTAAGTCCGGTTCGATGGAATACATCGCCAAGGCAAAGCGAAATAGACCACATCGGTGACGCTTATGACATAGCGCTCTTTATTGCAGCGGAAACCCTAGAGCAAGTGTCGAGAAAATTTAGTCAAACCATCAACAATTTTAAGCTTCCACTGGCATCTGGCCTTGAGCATAATCGAGACAGTGCTACTAATGAGCAGCAGGTCAAAGGTATAACCTCTTACCATAGGGATTGGCGAGTATACCCCTGAGTCAAGAAGACGCACTAAGTAAAATACATGGGAGTACTGCTCGATCATAGACTCAATTTCATCTGACCATCTGAACTACACAGGAGAACTTCTTAAGCAGTATTAGACTAATTCTAGATTTTTGAGGACCTAGGCCGCCAATTAGAAATCCACTGGCGAGGGTGAACCACACAACTCCCATGTATACGCCTCTAGTACGGCCTCCAGCGATAAAGTTACATTTGACGGATGAACGCAGTACAAAGAATAACATTATTGAGAGTATGCTGCGCCTTTAGAACAGTGTGAGAAAAGCAATTATCGTAATCCTGGGCCAAATGCCCATTAATCTGGGAATCAAAAAGTTCGCGGCTCTAAGCGGGACCAGCAGGAAAGCATGAGAGGCTTTACAAGCAAGGGGGCAACTCGGCTTAAAGACTTCATCCAAACGAATATGGATGTAAGCGCTTACCACCAACATAGACGAATTGCCAGCATAAAGCATGGGGAACATGTCGTAGCACGAATGCCTCCGGAAGTAGCTATATAAATACAAGCACGTGTGAATGACCCATATTTTCCTGAAATAGAAATTGGCTGTGAAACTACATAAACCGATAGCACTCATTGTATTATCATACGCATGGCACAGCAACCCCGTTTGAAGGAGGAAGCATCAAAAACCAAGGCCCTCATAACACCAGATGCTGAGAAAACGAGCGAACATGAAGTGAAATTTACGCAAAAACTTATCAATTAACAAGCACATGCAACACATAAGCAACACACCCAACTATAGACAGTCTCGGCCTCTTACAAAACGCAATCGACATTCACGATGCAGGGCATTTAGTTTAGTTTTAACCAGCCAACGATATAACAAGCATGGGTACGAGTTCTTAGAGCACAAACCTGGACTTGCTCTCCTCTGCTAGTAAGGTAATGTCTAATTGTAGCGTGTCCTTCTGAAGAGATGATTCAAAACCGAGAAATAGCAACATGCAGACCAAGGTGCAAAAAATTGGTGTACCACAGGGCTGTATGTTAACACCGCTCTTTTTTCTTGGAGACAATTAACGATGCTTTCCGCTCTTCCTTGTCAGAAGAAAGCAATGGAGTCCATATCTGCGCTCCGACCGCTTTCACAACGGCTTATGGACGTTTGCCAGATGATCCGAAACAGTGACTATTTCGCACGAAAGTTTCTATATGAGCGTAGTACGTGATACGTAGTACTCATGATCACCGAATGCAGCCATGAGGATGGCGCCTAAACTTGGAGTCACTCATTCATCATCGTCTAAAAGTGGCATCTTATTGTTAATCTCTTGCAAATATCAGTCCTTTTACTACTTCTCCATACAAATAAGAATTCAATTCGATTCCTTTCACTAGCCCCTACTTCAAATTAACCTTCTTCCCCCAAAAATGCCTCAATCAACTTCAGTCCCATTTATGGTTAAACCACGACTCCAACGACATCTTGTTTCGATCGCGCACTGCGCCAATAGATCACCGCTTAATAGGTCAAAATCGCGTACTCACAAAGTGACAGCTCCCAGATTTCCCCCCACCCCACTGTCAACCCCCGTCAACCTATTGTCATTCCGCAAAATGTTTTACAACAAAATAAGTCCTACCCTCGACCTTTTTGCCAAATCACACAACGTACAACGCCGAATCGCGTATATCGAACAGCGAATATATTGAACGTTTATCGTGACTACGATCAGTAGTGCAGCGCCACCATCACTATCACGAGTGCCCCATAAGACACCCGTCAATTTCGAGCTTCTTACGCCAGATCAGAGGAATAAAAAAAAACAAGAAAAGTGTCCATGGATGGTGCTGGATGGTGCTGCATGTGCATCTGTTCACCTACAGTACTCTACGTATAATTTCAATCGCGCGTTCGCCTTGTCGTAACAGCCAAAACGAGGACGAGGAAAGATTTGTGAAGATCATTTCATGGCACAGCAGCTGCTCTTAGATACACAACAATATCCATATCGCGTTGCAAGATCGAAAGATCTCGGGCACATACAAACACTGGCGGCGCAGGCAGTACCCAAGAGTACCACCGCATCCTAGAATCTAGAGTTTGGTTGTTCCGTCCCCCCCTGCAGTACAGATCATACGATCACTCTGCCATACATCCGCGCTATTATGGGTTTGATATACAAAATGCAATCGTGTTAGCGATAATCGTAAATAAACACACAACAACGATCGATCGAGCTGTAGAGCAGAGCAGAGCAGAGCAGAGCAAAATAAAGCAGATCAGAGTAGAACAGATCATAGCAGAGCACCAACAAATGCGGGACTCACTGGCATCTGTATCTGAATCTTAGCGGCAGCGCCAAGAAGTAATCATCTACGAGTAACGCAAAGCCAAACAGTAACACACCGCCACAGATATGGATTGGATACTTACTTGTACTCGTATGGCACAGCAACAGCCATAGATACATAGATCTGTGTCGGGATTAAGTGGTGTACATAACCTTAGTCGGGTTAGTTTTGTTGTCTTCTTGTCTGAGATTTTGTAGAACCAGCTGCTGCTGCTGTTGCTTGTAACTTGTTGCCTGTTGTTGGCTCTTGTCTGTTGTCTGTTGTCTGTTGCCTGTTGGCTGATGCTGTTACTATTGCCACTAACTTGGTTGGTATGCGGGGCCGGATCGTTACTTTTACTTTCATAAATCACACGCCAAATGGCCAAAGCAAACAGAGAGCGATCGCGTTGATAGAATAACGGACGATGTAACAACGTGTCAAAGTAAATTGGACATAGGGACCGATCTGATCGCGCCGATGCCCGATGATGGTGACCCATTCACCTCTTCATTGCTCCGAGGCCGCAAACGCCCACCCCCCCCACCTCACCCCCACCATCGCACTATGATGTGCCATGTTTTGCTGTGTTGTGCCGCTGGCAGCAAAGTGTGAATCAACCTTAAATCATAGTGATTCAGCGGATTCAGCTGATTTAACTGATTTAGCTGATTTAAGTGATTTAGGTGATTTAGGTGATTCCGGTGATTTATCTGGTCCGAGCTAACAAGACAGCGTGCCATGTTGATGATGTTGGAGCTATGCACATTCACATAGTTGCCTCTTGGCTTCGAATCATCGATGTCGTTGTCATCTTTCTCGTGGTACGAATATCATCGCCGTCGTTTGTTTCGTTGTTGTGTCGTCATTTCACCAGCAATCGCCGCCGAAGGGGTTCAAATCGAGCTCCGCGAGCATAATTTATTCGCACATCAAGCGGACGATCTGCAATTTCTTCTTCATCTCAACCATAACCCAAAGGGGCATCGATTCGATACCACTCACAACCCGATGATCATCATGATGATGCTGAGGATCAGAGATTGTATGCGCCAATGTTGTGAATCTGAAATGAATGCTGCTGCGATTCGATGGCATAGCAATTGGAAAACAGCGGATGCGGAATGATGAATCGCCTTTCACTAAATCAATCGGTGGAACTCATTTGTTCCACTTGAACTTTGACAGCCATACACCATGATAGATGATCAAGAGGGTGGACCCAGAGAGTGGGATTCGATAAAAATCGAAATTAGTTGGCGCAGAAATTATATTATCCGAATGCAGTCAGCGGGCGCGGAATCGAATGTCGAATAAAAATAGAATTCTTCACACTGCACTCGTCGATGATGAGGTGATTTCTCAACCAAATCGCTTAGCTAAGCGTTTATCCATGCGATATTCAGATACTTAGATACGAGTACTATGTATACTCGCACTCGTAGTCGTAGTCGTTCTCGTAATCGTATCTACGAGTGCGAGTACTCATCGAATCGATTTAGAAATTATGAAATCATCTGCGGATGCCATTGCCAAGAATTGGCAAGTGCTTGTCTTGTTTTTTTTTTTTCAATTTTTATTGGGAAGTTGTGAGAGGATTTGGAGGTTTTTTTTTGCATTTTCCAACAAGATCAACGGTTTATTTGAGTTCCTAATCATGTTTTAGGGTAATGAAACGGAGGTAATTGTTCAATATTTTCGAAAGTAAGTGATTTTTGAAGAAACTGTGGTTCCGTATGGAGATGCAAATCGCTTTCATCTCTCTCACAGAATGACATTTTGTAGCATCCAGAAGAATTTGTCCATTGAATATGGTGAGTTCCCGTAATGGGATTCACTATTCCCAGAGTTCTACTAGTCAGTCGTGCTCTAAAACAAAAGCTGGAGGAAGCTGTTCAGAACATGAACGGCACCCTCACCAAGTGTTTCGAAATGGCATGTTCAGACAGTAAGCAATCCTGCAGATCGCCCGTTCCTTGGTGGAACGCAGACCGACAGCATCTTCGTAAGGAATCTAGAAAACTTCTAAAGAGGTCACCTAAGGCTTATTCGGATTTCAAAGAGCACTTCTTACAAAACTTTTTGCGAAAAGATTGAAACTATCGGTGAAACCAGTAGGCTGGTTGAAGTCTGACGGTACCTATACTGAGTCGAAAGCAGGGATTCTCCGTGACTCTGTGACTCTCATGCTTGAGTCTCACTTCCCAGGTAACCTAATCGGAACCAGCTCACAACTAGCTCCTATCAACGAAGCTGGGAGTGAGCTGAACAACACAACACGCCGTAGCTGGTATGGCTTCAAGTCGCCTGACACCGATGGTATCTTCCCAGTTATGTTACGAAAAGGTATAGACAGGCTGCTGGGATCTCTGAAGAGAATTTGCACTGCTAGCCTGGCACTGGTATACAAACGGAATCCCTGCCAAACAGTGAGAGTGGGCTTTATACCGAAAATCGGAAAGGAAGTCTACTCGTCCGCCAAGACTTTCAAACAAATAAGTCTGACTTCCTTCATGCTGAAAACCATCGAGAGAATTTTCGAGATCCATGTGCGCAAAAACGCCTTCCGAATACATCCTCTGTCGGCGATGCAACACGCCTCTCAACGCGGAATATCTTGTGTGAGCGCGTTTCAGAATCTTGGGCATTTTCATCGATGTTGAGGGTGCTTTTGAGAACGCAACTTTTCACGGCACGTGTATTTCGGCCAGACAACACGGCGTAGACGAATCACTAGTTTTTTGGATAAAAGCAATGCTGGTGAATAGGACATGGATTGCGGATGCCGGCTGAGCCCTGTGGTGGTGGGTGTAAACAGTGGTTGCCCGCAAGGCGGCATTCTGTCTCCACTGATGCATGTTGGTCGACTCACTGGTCAACGCGCTCAATAGTTCTAACATCTATGCACAAGCATACGCGGATGATGTAGATGTACTGTCTATTGGATCGTGTCTAGCGACTGTTCGATCTAAAGCGCAGGCAGCCCAGACGTAATCGACTACTGGTGCTCAAAATAAGGTTGTTCTCTTTACGAGAAGGAGGAATCTGCCTGGTCTGACAGATCTAGTGATTAAAGGCATCATCATCCAATTCTCTAAAGAAGCTAAGTATTTGGCTGTCATCCTGGATAACAAACTTCGCTGGACTAAACATGTTACGTCGAAAACATCTAAGGGGCAGACGGCCTTCTGGCAGTGCAGATAGTTATCGGCAAGATATGGGGCCTGTCACCGAGATGGGTCCTTTGGATCTTCACAGCTATGATAAGGCCAATTATATCCTATGCGTCGGTTGTCTGGTGGAATAAGCTCTCCCGAAAATACCTGACTCCAAAGAACGGTTTTTCTCGGATGCATGGCGGCTTTTCCGAGCACTCCTGGCTCCGCTCTAAACGCAATGATTGTCAGCTCATGAAATATCTCGAAACACGAAAAGTTCTCAATGACAGGCAGCACGGTTTTCGTAGTAACATGTCCACTGGTGATTTGATGGCGTACTTCAATCTGCCGAAAGCAACGTAGTTGCACTTGATATTTCTAAGGCATTTGACAGAGTTTGGCATCAAGCTCTTTTGTCAAAAATGCGTGCTTCGATGACTCTCTTCTTCAATGGATTAGAAATTGCCTTTCGGAATGTTCAATTCAAGTTGTCTTGGATGGTTTCAAGTCTGATGTTCACAAAATAAATGCTGGTGTCCCCCAGGGTTTCGTTCTGTCTCCGACACTCTTTTTAAATTTCATCAACGGTCTCTTGTCTGCCACTTCTAATCCAATATATTCCTTTGCAGTCGACAGTACTCTCTGCTTTTCATATTTGTTTCCGGACTCACCACCCTGCTCTTCGGCTATAGACCGGGAACGGCAGCGTATGTTAAGCTGATGAAATTCCGGATTCAAAACCGTGCTACAAAACTCATAGCTGATACTAATATCACTCAGGCAATGGACACCCTCGAACACTGACGTAACGTCTCGTGTATCACTTTGTTTTATCGCTATTTCCATAGAAATGGCCAGTAGCATTCCGCCTCTTCAAACTTGCAACCGTAACACCCGTCTCACTATGAATTCTCAAGCCCACTCTCGGACGTGCTCTGGAATATCGTGATTCGTTCTTAAGCCGAACAACTGCCGAGCTCTCAATTTCCACTATAACACTCAGACATTTAAAACCAATGCACATCGGTGCCTATCATTCTTCCCTTCCTAATTTTCTTTCGCCCGCGCTGTGTGTAAACATTTTAAGGGTACCTCAAATTGATGAATCTCCCTCCCCTTGATATTAATATCGAAGCACTTTCAAAGCCATCTTCCGTTTAAAAAGAGGTGGTCTTTGGTACAACACGCACTAGAGCTTTTACGACCTTGCGCGTCGGCTGTCTTACGACTCTGATCGTATGGACATGCCGTCCGATGCAATGACATCAGAACCCTTTTTGCAGGAAAATATGAAATCCACCTTCCCTGTGCCCAGGACTGGTTTCGGGCAGAATCTGAGCCAGGAAGGGAATGCACTCGGGTTTTCACGCACGGCACGCACCAATATAGAATGTGGCGCTGGTGTCTTTTCGGAGGGCGACAGCGTTAGATTTCACTTTACGTTAGGAAAGCACGCATCCGTCTTCCAAGAGGAGATTTACGCAATCCTGATGGCAGCGAATTATATTGCGGAGAACCGTAGCTTCGCTTAGAGTCTTGCTGAACCCTTTTACGACTTCTAAGCTCGTTCAAGAATGCAAGAGATCACTGAACACAGCCGGAAGGCTATATTAAGTGACCCTTGTCTGGAGCCCAGGTCACAATCGGACCATGAAAAATGAAATCTCCAATGAGTTTTTCAGGACCCGAATCTATGTTAGGTCTGCCTGCGTCCTCGGTAAAGGTTTCCATTGACAGTTGCGTCTCATATGAACACAACTGTAGACGGCATAGCTCCACGGGACGCAGGCAGACCCAGCTACTGCTTGATACGGCTGTATGAAGTCAGCGGCCTTTCTGCTGTCCCTCAGCAGGAAAAACTACTGGCGTCGTGACAGGGCATTACACTTTTGCAAAGCACTTAAATGTGCTGGGCATAAATGACACGACATTCTGCAATGCTTCCTGTGAAAGTGATGACGACACCGCGGAGCACTATCTCTGTGAATATTCGGCTTACGCTCTCATCAGGCTGCAGGTACTCGGCGCTAACGTGGTGGATGCTGCTACTGTAGGCACCTTATCACCGAAGCGCTGACTGAGTAAGGCTGTATATGAGCAAACGTCTAAGGCAAGTATTCACTTATTATTACAACAATTTTGCTCCTCTGAAAAGGATCCAGATGACAATGTTGCAAGCATAGTCAGGTAACTAAAAGATATAGGCGGGGAAGTTTCAGAGAGCATGGTTATTATTGTACAAAGGTGCTGATGACGCTTTCAGATAGTTTTAAGCATTTCTTCTGCGCATGGGAATCGATCGCTAAAGAACGGCAAACATTTAAAAATTTGACGTCTCGGCTGGTAATGGAGGGACACGTATTCGAAAAATAGATCCGTTGCGTTGGCGGCAAAGCAAAAGGCCCAAAAACAGAATCGACGAGCGAGTAAGCCTGAAAAGTGCTTTGCAAGCAACGAGCAGAGGCACTGGAAAAGAGATTGTCCGAAGAGGAGTATTCTGCCTAATCGAAAATCGACAGCAACGATTATGAGGAACGAAAAGAAGATGCACGACTACAAATCGGATGCAAGGAGGAAGTCGATTTGCCTTCAACGCCATAGTAGCGAGCGGTAGAAAAATAAGCAATGAATGGTTCTTGGATTCAGAAGCCAGTGATCAAATGACCTGCTAAAGAGAATGGCTTATTTGTTATCAAGACTTTGATGAACCTCTTGGTGTCAGAATAGGAAGTGGAGAAATAGTTTTGCGATGGGTGTTGACGATATAAATATTTTAGCATCAAATGGAAAGTTGTGAACTGAAAAACACCTATCTGATGTGGCGGCCACGCCCTTCATGGTCTCCTGTTCGAGTCGAGTAGCTAAGCGCCGTAATGTTTGCCTAGTTGGCGCGATACGATTATTAAATCGACGTCGAAATTTACGCTGCGCTAACACCACCGACCGATTATTGGTCAGAAACATCGACTCAATTATTCCACGCACTTGCGGAGTATAGCGCTCCATTGTTTGTGTTTTTGGATACTGCGCCTGTCTAGTTTACAAATGTCAAGCGTGATTGACGTATGACGTTATACCATCTTCCGATAGCGTGATTAATTTTGCGCCACCTAGTACTTGTTTGCGCCAGCTAACCTGCGTTGTTCCTCCGGGTGAGATTTGCAGACTTTGCGGAGCATTGGTGTCCATTCGCTCTACATATCCTAGCCGTCTCAGGCGACTGATGCGCAGTTTTCTGAATAGGTCAATGTAGCTGTACAGCTCGTACCTTCATAGTTCGCCGTTGAATCTTCTCGTCCAAAGCCCACCAATCCGAACGGAACCGAATATTTTTTGAGGGATTGTTCTCTCGAAACGACTGAGGTTATCTCCACCCGCTTTCGATAGAGTCCAGAAAGTAGGACTGGGATGATTAAGATCTTATGTAGAATCTCCTTAGATTTTCGGGATACTCAATTGCCTTCTTAGCCCAAAAGCAAGGTCTCTTCTTGCTGACAGCATATACAATACTTGGTTATACCCTCAAATAACAATGAAGCAATTTTGGCAGCTTCCGTTTCAATACCAGTGACAGCCCGTTGAGTTCCACCAATTATGTCGATATCATCGGCGTATGCTAATTGTTGAACAAACTTTTGAAAGATTGTGCCTCCCATTGTCATTCTGCACAAATGAGCGAATTTGGCAGGGATGCCAAAACCTGACATGGCTCTATATATGTAGATCGTCTCTATAAATTCTGCCATATGCGGCTATAAAATCGATGAAAAGATGGTTGGTATCGATTTGGGCTTTATTTGCCGGGATCTGCGCGAGTGTGAAGATTTGGTCTATTGTGAACCTGGTCTGGATCAATCAGGTTATTGGCGAAGGGTTTCAAATGCTCACACAATGTGGCAGATAAGATATAGTATCCGATGTTGAGAAGACTTATACCTCTATAGTTGGTGCAGTTTGTGGATCGGGCAAACGATGCTGAGATCGGCAAACACTCTACTGACCAGATCTGTAAAATGAGTTGGTACATGCTCTCTATAAAGGCATTTCCAGCGTAGCTTTGAATACCTTGGCCAGTAAGGCTGTAGGTCCATCTGATTTGTTGGATTTTGGCTTAGATATTGCTGTCCTGACTTCGTTCTGGTCAGGTGGGCCGAAGTTTTGGCTCCCATCGTCTAGGTTGAATGGTCTATTCTGCCTGACGACGGCGGCATGTTGGACTTCGTCGCCGTGATACAATCTGCAGAAAAAGTTTTTCCATATTCTCAGCACCGACGGTAACTCTACTACAAGATCTCCTTCTACGGGTCTTGTTGTCTTGGCACTTCCGTACTATATGCCTGAAGTACAACCTCTCAATATTTTCGATCGCCTGCATATGCCTCATTTTCTTCTTCTGGTAAGCTGATGTTCTTTCCGTCTCTTCTGATCGTACAGCTCTCGTCCTTCGTTGCAGCGCAGGCTCCTTATTAAACTGCATGTGCTTGCTGACATTCTTCATCAAACCAAGAATTTCTTGGTGATGGTCGAGTAAAACCCAGCATCTCAGTTGCGGCGTTTTTAATGGCACGTACTTAACGCTGGCGGCATAGAAGTTATTGATTGATTTCGAGATGTGCGTTCGGCAAAAATTCTGGCGATCTCTTGTGATTGCAGCTTTTCTACGTTATATCGTCTCACAGTAGTTCCTCTTTATAGTGGCACCCGCATTCGCACCTTGGCTGCAACAAGTTGGTGATTCGAGTCAATGATGACTGCCCGGAACGCTCGAACGTCCAGTATACCATGCATGGATCTATCGCAAAATCATCAATTTGAATTAGCGTTTGATGATCCGAAGACCGCCATGTCCCCTGGTGATATTTCATCCTGCCGCAAAAGCAATAAGGCTAAGTCCGCTGCCCGACATGCTGAGACGACCTCCTTTACTATCCTGGCGTTTGGATCGCCCAGTACGATTTTAACATCATACTTCGGACATTGTCTTATTGAGGAATTCGTAGAAACATTCTTTGATGGCGTCGTACTTGTGTTCCGTAGGGGCATGAGCGCATATTAGGCTTATAAACGGTGTTTTTTTTAGGGGTATACAAATTCAATATGAAATGAAACACTTGAAGCTATTGTAAATGTCTACGATATTAGCTTTATTAATTGGATAATTTTAGGCCACTAGTGTGATATGAGCATAAATATGATAATGGGTACACCCGTGCCACACGTGAAGTCCAATTTTCGACAACTTTATCGAGCAACTGGGGCCGTATATCAGCAATAACACGGCGAATGTTGACTTACAAATCGTCCAACGTCTCTGGTTTATCGGCATAGACTAGTGACTTCACATACCCCCAAAGAAACTAATCTAAAGGTGTGAGATCACAGGATAGTGGAGGCCAGTTCACAGGCCCATTACGCGAAAATATGCGCTCAGTAAATATTTCCCGCAATAAATTGATGGTGTCGCGCGCCGTATGCCATGTTGCGCCATCTTGTTGAAACCAAAGCTCTCTCACGCTCATGTCATTCAACTGAGCAACGAAAAAGTCAGAAATCAAGTTTCTATAGCGCTCTCCATTGACGGTAACAGTCTGGCCGGCATCGTCCTTAAAGAAATATGGGCCGATGATTCCACCAGCCCATAAAGCACACCAAACTGTGAGTTTTAATGGTTGTAAGGGCGACAAAGGCTTCTGGGTTTTCTCCACTCCAAATTCGGTAATTTTCCTTGCTTACTTATTCATTTAACAAAAAATGGGTCTCTTCAGAGAACAAAATTTTGCGTTGAAAATGAGGATCAAGCTGAATCATGTTTTCGGCCCATTCACCGAACCTACGACGTGTATAATGGTCAACTCTTGCGCAAGCTGGATCTTATAAGCTTTTAAGCTAAAATCTTTCCGTAAAGTCTTCCACAAAGTGGATGGGCATAGCTTCAATCGCTGTGCACGATGGCGAATCGACTCATTCAGATTCACATCAACACTGCGCTCGACAACGGCAATAACTCCTTCTGTTCGCAATGTTTGTCGTCTTTGGGGATGCGTATTATCCACTAGAGTATACGTGGTGAGAAAACGATCCATCGTGTTCCGAATAACTTGCTCAGATAGACAATTATGTCGACCGTAAAATGGACGTAGCGCACGATAAGTTTGGCGAACCCAACCGTGGATTTCAAAATAAGTTCGCACAATTTGAACGCCTTGTGTTCACGTTAATCTATTCATCGTAAAATGACAAAACGTACAAACACAAATCAACGTTCAACTGTCAAATTGACAATCTGTGGAATAGTGTTGCCAGTTTAAAAATCAATCCTCTAAAAAAAAACACTCTTTATAAAACGTGGCTCACATGTCGGAGCTCAAAACTTCTGGCCTAAGTTTGCGGCATATGGAAAATCCGCATCTGAATAAGCGCTCTTTCTGTTTCCTATAGCAATCACCATATCACACACATATCACAGTTTTTCATCTTCCTTATATCTGGCCCATCGCATCGCAGTTCGTTGATGGCGGTGATACGAGTATGTCCATGATAGCAGTGAAGGACCTCTGCTAATTGGTCGGCCTGTTAAGAGTCCGCACATTCTACATGAAGATCCGAAAGTCGTTGTCCTTTAAACGTCTACAAGAGTCGTCAACAGTGAGTCCATTTTTTTAGCTGGTTCATCCCATATTTTAATCTCTTCCATATGGGGTTGTGAGCCTTATGACGGCGTAGGCCTGTAATATGGCATGCCCTTTTTATTTTAGCCCTCATGTGGAAGAATTTATTCATGCAGTTACCGGGATTCACCACTGGGAGGTAAGGCAAATTTGATTGTTGCGCTGCTGGTCCAACCCATGTTACAGGACACTCAGCAGTTTCCTGATAAATCGGTTCCCATACAAGAAACTCGGGTGTGGAAAAAAATGATCTGTAGTCTTGGATGCTACAATGCCACTTCATGATGATTGATCTGACAAACAAGAGGCTGTCTTATTGTGCCAAATTAGCTCTCAGCATCCAAACTTGAACAGTTTTGAACAGAATAACACTAGTTCGCTGTTGCATCAGGTTATATCACTTTTGTGAATCATCGTTCAGTCATTGATTTCCATTCCTCTCTTCTAGGGAAGTAGGCCCTGTACCTTTTTGAAAAGCTTAGGGTGGCATCCAGTTGGTCTAGTGTTTGAGATTTGCCAAAGGTGCCTTCTGTCTTGTTTAGTATTTGTTGTTTAGCATGCCTTACGGGATGTAGTTTGAGTGCATTTAAGGTCGTTCTCACAGCCTTTTTAATGGAGAGATACACAAACCGTTAAATCCTGCTCAATTTCATTATTGTTGATTTTGATTTGGTCTTTCCCCATCTCATTACCACATCACATAGTAAGATTGCCCTCACCTCACAATTTGTTTGTATAGCCAATGCGTAATTCTGAGGTTGTTTATTTTTTCTAGGGTTACATCTAGGTATTAAGCCTCTTCCTACAAGTGCACTATAGTCCCAGTAGACCAGAGAAGCTAGTCTATCTTCTCCTTGTGAATGAAATAATTGTTGCTTTGCGTGAGAGCTCCTCTTTGTGGCATCAGTTCAAGGTAGCTGCCAAGGCATCTGGCATAAGATCTCTAATGGTAATCGCGTGGTTGCCCCTAATGATGCCAGAGATATGATCTGCATACGCCATCCCAATCCCGATCCCAACTGGAGCTTCAAAACGAACTTGTTCCCCAATTTTGGTCCCCCCCCCCTCCTCACTTATCCGACACAAAGCCTTTACACACCAATCCTCTAATCCGCTAATTCCCATTGTTCCACCCAAGCCCCCGCGCCAACGCGTCTCTTTCAACTTAACCCCAACCACCCATATTTTCCCTTCTCAATCTTATACACCACCAATCCCAGCTAACAACTCATTTCCTAACTTCGGCCTACAAACTGGAGCTAAGTACCCTAATTTTATTAACTCCCATACCCTAAACCCAACATCTCATCCGTCGCCCAACTCCATATCCAACCACGAATCTCCATCTCCCTCGTCCACTGCCCCTATTCTTGATCCTCTTTTTCCCCCCACAGTTAAACTAACCCAGCAAACCAATGGAACTACAGAAAGTCGCTATGCACTCTCTAAGCTTAGAGAGAGAAAGATATATGAAAACATTCGTCTCTTTCTCGCCTATGTACATGACAAATTGGACTCGGTCTGCTACAAAGGGAAGACCAAAACCAGCGTCATGGTAACCATCCAGCAGGACGGTCTCCCTACCGACCCTATCAGTCTCAGGAATCTTTATGTTAGGTACCACGAGACTTTTAGCATGTCCCCTCAGAAAGTAGCAGACGACCTTGCTGCGTTCTGCCACTACGTTCACTCTAAACGAGTCTCACACCTACAGCGAAGCCGAGCCGACCACGACAAATTTTTTCGTCCATAACGTGCCTCCCTTGTCAGCTCTTAAACCATCCCGCCTTACATCTCCACCCCACAACATCCCTCTTACATTTTACTACCAGAATGTAAGAGGTCTTCGCTCGAAAACCAATGCTGTCCTACGTCAATCGCATTCTCTTCCCTTTGATATTTACGCCTTGACTGAAACCAATTTGATTCCCGACATAAAGAACCAGGAATTGTTCCCCCCTACTTTTAATGTTTTTCGCGACGACGATCCTACCCGCCCACTTGATGATTCCCCTTGTGGAGGCGTCCTGCTGGCGATCCACAACAGCCTTAACTCTTCTCCCATTACCATCTCTTCATCCTCTAAAGCCGACTTTATAGCTATAAAAATATCACTCCCCTTCAAGTCCCTTTACTTTTTATGTTGCTACATTCTGCCAGTTCAACCTATCGAATCTTACCAACTTGTTGTCGATGCGATCGACCATTTAATTGGCCTGTCTGACTCTACTGACGATATCCTTATTTTCGGCGACTTTAATCTTCTTCAGCTACAGTGGATTCGCTTCATCGCTTCAAATGCGAACTCAGCTAAGGAATGTCTCTTCTTAGATCGCTTAACAGACTCAAGTCTATGCCAAGTCAGTGGTGTATCCAACTATATGGGCAGGCAATTGGACCTTATTTTCACAACAGATTCAATTAACTCCTCAGTCTCACTTTGTCCCTTATCTCTTTCAACAATCGACAACTAACACCCTCCTCCCCTTCTACTTACATTTTTTCATAACTCTTCTCTCCAGTCCACTCCTCCCACAACTCTCACATCCTACGACTTTCACAAAGCAAACTTTCACAAAATCAGTGACTATCTTAGCAGATCCCCCTTTAACTTTCACAACCTAAGCGTAAATGATGCCTTATCCATTTTTTATAAAGAAATATTTAATTCTTTCAGCCTTTACGTTCCGTTTTCCCGCCTTAAAACATCCTACTACTAGTCCTCCCTGGTATAATCGCAACCTTCGTTCCTTACGAAATAAGAGAAACAAGTTATGGGCTGTTTTCCTTCGCAGCAGATCCTTTTCGGACTATTCCAACTATCTTGGTGCTTATCTTCATTTCACCGAACTTTACGATTCCCTTTACCAGCGTTACCTTAACAATGCGCAAGTTAACCTTATAAATGACCCTAAGTCCTTTTACCAATTTGTTAACTACAAAATAAAGTCCGATGGTTACCCTCCTTCCCTCTCTTTCAACAACAAGTCATCAACCGATCTACTCACCATTGCCAACCTATTTACCAGCTTCTTTAAACAATCCTTCACCAACGACTCCTTTGTACCAGATTCATCCTATTTTCGTTACCTACTGAACTTCTCCAATGGCCCACTTCTCTCTCACATCTTGGACCCCTCCTATATCGAATTTAAATTACACCAACTCCAGATGGCCTCCCTGCCATATTTCTTAAAAAATGTTCTTCGTCTCTTTCCCTTGCCCTTTCTGATCTCTTTCGTCTATCCCTTTCACAAGAAGAATTTCCTCAGGTTTGGAAAACCTCCTTTATAACCCCGATCCAAAAAAAAGGGTTAAAGAACGAAATAACAAACTATCGTCCAATCGCTAAACTCTCCCATATACCCAAACTCCTCGAAAGTATTTTGTATGAAGCTCTATGTTTCCAATGCAAATCACTTATTTCCCCTAGACAACATGGCTTCCTAAAGGGTAGGTCAACCACCACAAATCTCGTTGAATTCATCTCTGCCATCTCTGCCCTAGAGAACGGTAACGAAGTCGATGTAGTTGCAACCGATTTTAGCAAAGCCTTCGATAAAATCTCTCATCGATTAATACTCTTCAAATTGTCTGCCATCGGCTTTGAACCCATACTGTTAAAATGGATATCCTCTTACCTCGAAAACCGTTTTTACAGTGTTCGTTTTAGGTCAGCCCACTCCGTTCCATTTTTGACCACCTCTGGAGTTCCTCAAGGCAGCCATTTCGGTCCCCTTCTTTTTCTATTAACCATTAATGAACTCGATAGTGATGATCCTAACACTCGTCTGTCTCCCTTTACTCCGACGATACCAAATTTTTTACAACCATTTCCTCTCCCCATGACTCCTTCCTCCTTCAACAAGACCTTGATAGTTTTTCGATCTGGTGCCTCAAAAATTGTTTGGAACTTAATATCACCAAATGCCAATTCATCAACTTTTCACATAAGCGGCACCAATCTCCTCCCCAACTCTACCTTCTCCACAACCAACCTATCTCCTCCGTTGAATCTCTTCGCGACCTCGGCATTTTGTGTGATAGAGAGCTCAACTTCCGTTTACATATGGATGGGATAATCCTTAAAGCCAACTCTGCACTAGGTTTTGTAAAACGATGGTCCAAAGAATTCACCAACCCATACGTGACCAGATCGATCTATTTTATCTTTGTTCGTCCCCTCCTAGAGTACGCCAGTCAAGTATGGTCCCCATATCATCGCGTTCATATCTCGAGAATCGAAAGCATCCAGCGCCGTTTTCTTCGATTTGCTTTTCGAGGTTTATCCTGGGATGATCGTTTTACTCTGCCCCCCTATCAAAACCGTCTCAACCTTATTAACCTAAATACCCTTGAGGAACGCAGAGATGCAGCCGACTTTATCTTCATTCATCAACTCTTTTCAGGTCACGTTGAATGCGCGTCCCTTCACAACTCTATTTTCCTTAACACTAACCCTCATAATCTAGTCTCTTCTATCTCCCAGCCCACCACACCTCCTATGGCGCGAACGAACCAATCTCCAGTATGCTACGAAAAATTCATTTAAACCGTTTTTGACGGTTTGAGGCACTTCCTACCTCAAATCCGTTCTCCTTCACCACTCTAGCCAACCTTAGTTTTAAATTTTAGTTTAAGTTTAATTTTAAGTTATAGCTTGTATTAAGCCGAATAAATGGTGGCTTTCGCCCCCAACAAAATTAAAATAATTTTACATATTTCAAAGTTCAGGATTTGCATGAGGTCATCTGGTAGTACGGACCACAAAAGGGGGAAAGGCACTCTATTCTGAGGACAGAAGCGATATTCAATTCGTCGTTGCCTAGATTTGCCTTTATTATTCTGAGGTGAAGTATTTTACTAATCCACTTTGTAATCCTTAGATTTCCACCTCCCCTACCTCATTGATCTAAAGCTGCATTGTCAAAAGCACCATGCATCTTGGTTCGGTACGTCAGTCTTGCAACCATAAGGAGCTCAAATGGTTGTGAGTATTTGCTTTTTTGACCTTATTACATACCTTCCTAAGCATTTTCCCAAGTTTTTCGAGCATGTTGTGCCACCTTTTGTAGATTTCGCTTTCCGTGTACAGTATTTGTGCTATGAGGATACAATCACATCGGTCAGGTTCGTGGCTAACCCTTCAAGAACTCCTATTGTATTTAAGGCTTGTGTTCTGTTAGAATCAAACATATCGACACCATTCCATTGGTTTTGGGTGCCTATACCACTCTATACTTTAATACAAGGTTTATATGCTTATTGTGGGACATGGTGTCGTCATAGAAAACCCTCCAATTCTGAGCCTAATCAAAAGCAATATTGCTCACAAGAGGTAGGTCTATGACCTCCTTAAGTGGCGCATTAACAACAATTGGTTGCTTCTGCTTATTCGTAATTATAACATCGATGGTTAGTAAGAATTCTAAGAGTAACTCACTGGTATTCGTTGCCTTCAGTCTCAAGGTAACTCGGGCTAAAGCGGTAGCGGTGCCTGTCCTTCATCTCTTTCAACTAAGCTGAAAACTTTTAGTCCACGAATAGGACTAACTTTACTGCAACAAATCTCACCTCTGATAAAGAAAATCTTTTCATCGACTGCCTTACTGACTCTGGTCTGTATCAATTAAGTGGTGTCACCAATAACATTGGCAGACAACTCGACCTAGTCTTCGCCACTGATACAGATAACTGCATCGTTTTAGAAAGCAGACATCTTCTTTCTAAGTTGGATAGTTACCACCCTCCCGTTTCTTTTACGTTGGCGTATGACAATGCGGTCTCTTCGTAATAAGAAAAATAAGCTCTGAGGCACTTACTTAATATCGCGTTCCGACATCGATTTCCTTTACTACCGGTCTGCCCAAATAACTTTCTCTGTACATTGTCAAACTCTATATGACAACTATTTAAACCAAATGGACCGCACACTCATTTCCGACCCCAAGCGATTCTTTCAGTTCATCAAAACTAAAAGTAAATCGGATAACTATCCATCATCTCTGAATTTTCTAGATAAGTCCTCGGGCGATCCCCAAATTATAGCAAATCTCTTCGTAATTTTTTTTAGCCAAGCGTTCGCCACCCATTCCCAAGAGCCAGACCACTCTTACTTTTCCTACTTAAATAGCTGCCCACAAACAACTTTGGAATCTGTGCCTATAACTTTAGAGCAAGTCGGCCCTGATGATCTTCCCGCTTACAGCTGTCTTTCAGTTTTCTATCGCCCAGGGATTATTTTCCTCGACCTGGAAAAGGTCATTTATTATTCCGCTACATAAAAAAGGCCGAAAAGATGATATTTCCAACTATCGACCAATTGCTAAGCTGTCCTGAATACCAAAGCTTTTCGAGAGCATTATTTATGACATAATACTTTTCCATTGTTTCCCAAAACCAGCACGGATTTCTCAAAGGTAGATCTACGACCACCAACTTAACGGAATTCGCATCAAGCACTTTATGTGCACTGGAATCTGGAAATTAAGTTGATGTGATTGCCACCGATTTCAGCAAAGCCTTTGATAGGATTTCACATGATATAATCCTTCTGAAATTAAAAGCTCTTGGTTTCCATGGGCTCAATCATATTTAAATGAAAGACATTACTATGTTTTATGGTTTCTGACCCAATTAAAGCCTCCTCTGGTGTCCCTCAAGGCAGCCACCTTATCCCCTTACTATTTATTCTGGTCATTAATGATGTTGATATCATTACGCAGACGATATAAAAATCTTTAGATATATATCTTCTTCCTCAGACAGCCTACCAGTGCAGGAAGATCTTGACAGATTTTGTACTTGGTGTCAGAAGAATTCTCTTGAGCTTAACGTCAATAAGTGTCAGGCTATAACGTATTGCCCTAAGCGGCCCCCTACTTCACCTCGCTGCTATCTAATCTTTAATCTGCCTGTTCCCTTAGTGAATGAGTTGCGTGATTTTGGTGTTATCTGTGATAAGGAACTCAATTTCCGTTCTCACATTGATAATATAATAAATAAAGCCAACTCTGCCCTTGGCTTCATCAAGCGCTGTTCTAAGGAGTTTTCCAATCCTTATGTTAACAAATCTCTTTACATTTGTTAGGCCTCTTCTTGAATATGCAAGCCAAGTTTGGTCACCCTACTACAAAACACACATCCTCCGGATAGAAGCTGTTCAACGCAGGTTTTTACGATTCGCTTTACGTGGTCTTCCCTGGGATGATAGCCAAAACTTACCACCTTATACTGACCGGCTGAAACTTATAAATTTACAACCCCTTTCTATACGTCGAAAAGTTGCCGACATTCTCTTTATTCATCAAATTTTAGTTGGGAATATCGATTGTCCTTCTTTACTTCGACTTATTTCTTTTGATACCAACCCATGCAATCTTCACCGAACGAATTACGGACACTTGAAGCCAAGGTCTCTTCGCCTACCATCTCATCAAACTCTCTCTTAAAAATACTCTTATTTCCACCTATACCTCACATCCTAAATTTTTTTAACCGCTCAGACCCTTTAGTTTTTATCTTTAGTTTTAAGTGAAAATTGTTAGTTCTAAGAATAAGCTTGCAATAAGCATAAATAAATCTGTCCGGGTTGACCCAGGCCGCAAATCAAATCAAAAAACATCGCATTAAGGCACTTCTCCACACGGTTTAGGGAGCGCCAGGACCTTTGTTTTGCCCCTATACAAGGTCCAGGTAGATATGTGCACCGTAAGTCCGCATATCAGAGACTAAACACCCCTTTAGCCACGCACCCGTCGGCATATGCTGTTCCACCTTGACTTGATGATTTTAGAAGGTTTACTATCTTCGGCAGAGCCTGTGCAGGGACATGACCGTATCGAAAAATCTCCTACCAGTGGCCACTACGAGGAGTTTATAGCCGCGTTCGTTGTCTCATCATTCTGAAAACACTTCCAGCTTTACTCCAACCACTTACAAATATTACCAACGCTATATTGACAAAATTTCTCCTAAACAAACTTGTCACCATTTTATTTTTAATAATAAATCTTCAAAACTTTGGGCGTCAGATAAATTTCAAACCGATCCTTATTTCACTCAGTGTAAAATATAAAATAAATTCCGTGCAAAAGCAATTTCGAAGAGGCAGGCCATCTGTCATCAAATCAAATGACGAAATACTAAGACCGTACCAATTTGGCAGCTCTTTTGATGCAGTACCCCTGCTTGGGATCCCCTTAATGTCTAATGCAGCACCCAATATCAGGATGTGTCAGGTGAGATTAATCATTTTGGCAAAGTGAACAAGACACTCGTACTCGTACACGTACACGTACCAGCAGACTCGTAATGGCAAAAACAAAATTTTCTAAAAATATCCACCGATCCTCTTTTCAAATTCAAATCTCATTTCACACAAACGACAAGTGATGATGGCAACCCTAAAATTGCAATCACACTATGTTGGACCGAAACACAGATACACTCTCAGTTTGTGAGTATATTTAGCAGATGACAATGTCTTACATTATTAATGTTGGCCTGTTCATTTGCTTTATAATTGCATTCGTTGAAAGATCACCAAGGATCCCCTTTCCGTTCTAGCAGGAGTGTAGTAGTAAAAGTCCACCAACTCGACTTGGTCTTGTCGTAGTCGTCGTTGTCGTTGTCGTTGATCGCGAGAGGGGATTCTGTTTACCGTAGCACGCCACATTCCACTCAGTAAATCATCAAAGCGAACTATGCGTGCCATAGTGTCCGACAAATTCGCTAAATTTATTGCCGAAAACATTAACAAATTGCGACATGTCTTTTGGGAGCAGAATCTATCGCCTATCGCCCAGACTAACCAGCCCAATCTTAAACCGAACTGAACCCAACCAAATGGCAAACGCACCTCTTTGCCATATACGAATATGCCATCCAATTCTTGTAAACAGAATTTCAGATACAGATACGAATAGATACTCTTGCGTATTGTACACACTGAATCAGTCAGGGAAGGAAAGGAAACGTTAAGTCTTCTACTTGTGGCTGCCAATGGATGTGGCAGCAAAAGAGAAGGAGAGGAGTAGTATAGAGCATCGTCCCTGTCGCGTATATCTTTAGCATAAATTTAGCACTTGTGTTCAATGTCACAATGAATTTATCGCATAATTAAAAGCCATTAATATCCGTCCGAATGAGACTTGTCCACGTAGAGATTCGTTGATTCGTGGATTTGCTCTGGTTGTCTAGGAGCAGCTGAGTGGTGAAAAGGACATGTGCTGTGCCACGCATGGTACCTAGTGTTATTCGTCTAGTGCTAGTGCTAAGGCTAGTGCTAGTGCTAGTGCCAGTGGAAAGTTGTATCTCCAAAAGCAGGAACTGGTAAACAACTTCTTTTTTTTTCTATGAAATTGCATTCAAAATGATGTTTCCACTGCTCGATTTGGGAAGGAGGAAAGAGTTCATGGAGTTCCACAAGATTCGACTGTAGGACCTTTACTTTTTATTTGCAGCATGACTAGACTTGAAGATGTAAACCACAATGAAACAAACGTTGATTCGATTGATGTATACATCTGAAACCCCAACATTTAAACTGTTTACATAACAGGTACGAGTACATCGCAACATGGAATACAAAAAGTCTGCAAGACCCAGAATTTGTTTACATTGTCGCACCATAATCTAGGGGTTCTAAAGTCTCAAATGGCAAGCTTTACTAGGCGTTTGAAACATGCCTAGATGCCTAGTTGACAGATGTGGGGTCTTCCTCTGTGTTCATCACTATGCCGGGCTAGGAAATTTGTCCTCCCATTTGATTCGTACTCTTCTATGCTGGTAGCTTGTTTCCCTAGTCAGCCTTTTAAGCTCCTACACCGTAGAGAAGAACTCAGTTGATGAGCGTTTTTTGAGGAAGCACTTTATTTATTATTTTGGTGTATAGAAGCAACGGCTTCATGGCGATTGACAATGGTAAAAGATGTAACTCCGATGCCGCAATTCTTTACTGCCTCAACATTCAGTTAGAGGCGGACGTGAATTGTTCCAATGATACTAATAGCGCCCCTTATCGTTTATCTATCTACGCCAGCTGCAAGTTTGTAGCTCTGGAGATATATTATAGTGCGTCGTCCAGTCTTAGGATTAACAAAGAATGGGCCACTCATGTTTCTTTGACTACACACCGAAATTTTAGTCATTTTGCGATCGACTTCGTATGGAATTCATCCAGTTGTCTGGACGTCTGTATATCCGCCTGCCAACGTTGACCCGGATCACTACCTTGTCACAGCGTACGAATCTGAATTTCCAAAGCGCGGCAATAAAGAAGAACTGTGAGATGGTGTAACGCAGAAAAGTTACAAGAGACCGCCAGAATCTAAGCCGAATGCCCATCCCGAAGTCAATCAACAACCCCTATGCCGACAGCAACATGTACCGAAAATGATGTGTTGGGTTTTACCCAACCACCACCAATAAATTTCTGGTTTGATGAAGAATGCCGGCAAGTACGTGCAACTAAATAAGAAACGTACAAAGCGAGGGACGAGAGCTGCTCGTGAGCTCTACGAGTAAAACAGGCGGGAAGAACATCGGCTTTTCCAGAAGAAGAAAAAATAGCTCGTGAAGCGCGTGATAGAAGATATTTAAAGTGTGTACTTCAAAAGCAACGTCAGCAAATTCCATAAGTTAAAGCGAACGTATCAAGGCAACAATACCCGTACAGAGTCCTGTAGAGATGAAGAGGAAAACGTTGTAATGGCGTCACAGTCGTGCTGAGGATACGGAAAAAGTTCTTCTGCACACTGCCGTCGAAGACTAACATCCCGTCGTCAGCCAGAACTTACTTAAATTCAACAAAGCTACTGGACTTGATGGCTTACCGGCCGAGGTATTCAAAGCTGCTGGAAGGGACTTTGTGGAGAGAATACATTCACTGCTTTCTTAAATCTGGTCAGAAAAGTAGATGCCTGATGAATGGAGTCTCAACATCGCTTGCACGATCCACCAGAAAGGAGACTCCCGTCAGTTCTTTCAAAAGTCTGTACAACTACTATTCACATAATTGATAGAACTCAGGGATCTGTCACTAGTGCATTCGTTTAGCGGTAAATGAGGACAGAACCTCTTTCTTTGTTAACAACATGTACTTGGTTTTGTCCTCATTTACCTCACTTTCAACTGCCGTAAGAGCCTCTATGACGGCGCCCTGGGAGCGACCGATGATGTCGATGTCATCCACGTATCCCATTAGGTGGACAGATTTATTGAAGATGTTGCCTTCCGTGTTAAACCTGCCCTGTGCACTGCCTGTTCCAGCACAAAAATGAAGGATCCACGTAACAGTGCATCTCCTTGCCGAAACCTGGGAAAGGTTTGGAATAGTTCAGAGATATTGTTTCCAAATTGCATATTGCACCGCGTGTTTTCCAACGTTACGCAACACTGTTGAATCGGTTTTCCGAAATTCCGTAGAACTCAAGATGATGCATCTTATCATACGCGGCTTTGAATCCGATGAAAAGATGGTGAGCCTCGACTAGGGTGAAAATTTGGTGTCGGTTACCGATCTGGCAAGCCGGAAGCCACACAGGTATGTGCCGATTAGTCTGTTGCATATATGTAGGTGCTCATGAGACGTTCACGGAACATATTGGATAGGATCTTATGTGCTACATTTAGCCTCTATACAGGGTGAATGACTCGAACTTCAACTTTTTAAAATGCTATAACTTTTTTATTTTTTGATAAATTTTATTGTGCCAGAGCAAAAAATGTGGGAAAATACATCAGTTTTCAAATTGTGTCAGTAGTTTTCAATATGTCCACCTTTGGCGCGAATAATGGCCTTGAGACGGCCGAAGAAAGCATCGCACGCTGCACGCAAGTGGCTCTGCGGTATTTTAGCTCATTTCCAGCGAAGTGCTTGTTTGAGGTGGTCCAAAATTTGGTATTTTTTAGTGCCTTCAAAATACTCCAGACAGAGAAATCCAACGGATTTGCATCCGGAGAATTTGCAATCCATTGTGTCGAAGAAATGAAGTGTGAAACATTGTTTTTAACCAATCTTGGTTGACGCGCGCTTTGTGGGACGGTGCCGAGTCTTGTTGAAATGTCCACGGTCTCCGCCCGAAATGATTGTTTGGCCAAGGCTTCAATACAGTTTTACGGTATACGATCGCATTAATTTTGACGCCACGGTCTAAGAATACGAGCGGAGAGCGACCATCGGCTGTTATGGCGGCACAAACCATCATCATCGGTGCTGCCTGCTTTCTGGTGGCAGTCCGAAGGTGTAAATTTTCGAAGGACCTCTCTGCCTCTGGCAAATAAACTCGGTCATTTTGTTTGTTGACATATTGCTCGATAACAAATGGCGACTCATCGGAAAAAACCAAATTCGGCAACTCACCACTTTCGTGCAAGCGTAGCAACTCCTTCGCTCTTTCGACTCTAACTTTTTTCTGTTGCGGTGTAAGATCGTGTGCTTTGTGGAACTTCAATGGCTTGAGCCCAAGCTCATTTTTCAGTATGTGTTGCGTCCGTTCCAAGGATATATTGAGCTCACGAGCCATTTTTCTTCCACTTCGACGCGGATTTCGCTCAATTCGAGCGTTCACTTTCCGAACCATTTCTGCCGATATTGCTGTTTTTTTATGACCACCTCCATGGTGTTTTGCAACGCTGAAGCTGCCAGTATCACGGTAACGAGCTATGGTTCGAGACACAAATGATTTATTAACGCTAAGGTGCTGGAGGGCTCTAATGATAGCTAATTGTGGTTTTCTAGCCAAATATAAAGCAATCACACTATCACGTTTGAATTTCATCGGGGATAGAAAATTTTCAACACAACTGAGACGCAAATGGTTTAAAAGGCTTGTAAACAATTATCTGTCACGTGTCAAAATTTGAGCTCACTGTCATGAACGGTTTGGTAATTATAGCAGCCTGAAGTTGGTTCCAGTTCGAGTCATTCAGGGTGTAGATCTTACAAAACATAGGGTCGCCTTTTTTGAAGATGTGGCATATAGAGCTGACAGTCCAGTCATCTGGCATGGTTTCATACACCCATAGCTGATTGATAATTTGGTGTGTGCACCATACCAAAACACCACCTTCATGCTTGAAAAGCTCCGCTTGTGGAGCATCAAAGCGGGCGGCCTTATTGTTCTTCAGCTTTTTGTCAACCTCTTCTATACTGGAGGCTGGCTTTTTCATTGACTGCATGTGGGTTCTCTTCTTACCCTATCACTCCCTCTACCTGATGCCAATTAAGTAGCTGCTGGTAGTGTAGTTTAAACATATCTACTATTCCCTGCGTTTCGGTGACTAGGTTTCCTTCACTGTTTCGAAGAGTTTGCAATCCGGGTTTGAAGACAGCTGCCAGGTGGCCGTGGCTCAAGTGGTAGTGGACTGGCTTCCAAATCGGAAGGTTCGGTGTTCGAATCCCAGCCTCGCCCGAAAGACATATCTTCCATTTTTTCAGTTAACGAAAATCAAGCAAGACGAGTAGTTGACTAGAAATCAACATCAAGCCAACTTCAACTAAGAATTTAGTCTCCCCATTAAATGTTGGATGCCACCCATGGAGCGAAATAACCACTGAGCCTAAACATCTTTCTTTCTCTCTCTATCCCATTTTCCAAAATAACTTAACACATGCTGAGGCATTATAAGTGTTAGTCGCTTAGCTTCCCTGGAAAATATCCGGAAATTAGTTTTATAGCAAGACTCTTCGACCTCCGTGAGCTGGTAGACTGTGCAGGATGTTTTTATTTTACAGAAGATCTTCTCCTCCGTTCTTCTGGTTCGAACTTTCATAATATTTGAGAATAGTTTCGGGCATATGTCCACCACAGTTGCCTCGTACAGAGCGCAGTCGAGGGGTCCAATCTCAAGCCACTTTTTCGAGCAATTGGTGGCATATGGTATATCGCGTATTATACAAACAATATGTTGATCCAAAGTGTCAATCGGTTATCGCCATAAAGTAGTGGCTCGACGTAGCCCACAGAAATTGTATTTTCCCAGCAGATTCAACTAGCGCCTCAGTCTCACTTTGTCCTATCCCTGTCAACAATTGATAACTACCACTCTCACCTTCTTCTCATGTTTCTTCATAACTCTTCTGTCCAGCCCACTACCCCACAACTCTCTCATCCTATGACTTCCATGAAGCAAACTTTCATAAAATCAATGACTATCTCAGCAGATCCCCTTTAACTTTCACAACTTTACTCATTTTTTTTTGCTTTCATAATTCTAGCCGAAATCTGTCCTGAGCGCAAGAAAAATCGATTTCGTATTTTTTCCGCAACAGAAGTTCTGGTGTCATTGCATCGGACGGCATGTCCATAAGATCAGAGTCATAAGACAGCTGGCAATCAAGGTCATCAAAGCTCCAGTGCGTGTTGTACCAAAGACCACTTCTTTTTAGACGGAAGATGGCTTTGACAGTGCAACCCATGATATGAATATCAAGGGGTGGGAGATTCATCAAAGCGTCCAGAGCAGAGCCAGCAGTGCTGGGGAAAGCCCCATGCATCCGAGACAAACCATTTTTTGGGGTCTGGTAAAAGCACCAATCACGTATTTTCGGGAGGTCGTATTGTACCAGACAACGGACGCATAGGAAATAATTGGCCTTATCATAGCCGTGAAGATCCAAAGGACAGGCTCCATGCCTTGTCGATAGCTCCTCTGCACTGCCAGAAGGCCGACAGCACCTTAGACGCTTTGGACGTAAGGTGGGTAACTTTGTTATCCAGGACCACACCCAAATACTTAGCTTCTTTGGAGAATTGGATGGTGATGCCTTTAATCACTAGATGAGTCAAACCAGGCAGCTTCCTCTTTCTCGTAAAGAGAGCAACTTCAGTTTTGAGAGGATTGACTGAAAGCCCATTACTAGTGCATTAGTCGCCGATCACGTCTGGGCTGACACGATCCAATAGTCAGTACAGCTACATCATCCGCGCATGCTTGTGCATAGATGTTAGAACTATTGAGCGCTTTGAGCAGTGAGTCGACCAACATTCATCATAGCACTGGCAACAGAACGCTGTCTTTCGGCAACCCCGTTTACACCCGCCACCACAGGCCTCAACCGGCATCCGCAATCAACGTGATATTCACCAGCATTGCTTTTATCCAAAAAAAACTAGTGATTCGTCTACACCGTGTTGTCTGGCCGAGTTACACATGCCTTCAAAAGTTGCATTGCCGAAAGCACCCTCAACGTCGATGAAAATGCCCAAGGCGTATTTCTTCTATGTTGAATGCTCCTACAATTCTGCCTACCAGATTTTGAAGCGCAAACTCGCAGAATCTTCCGCGTTGGTAGGCATGTTGCATCGCCGACAGAGGATGTATTCGCAAGGCGCTTTTGCGCACATGGATCTAGAAAATTCTCCCGATGCCTTTCAGCATGAAGGAAGTCAGACTTATAGGTTTGAAAGTCTTGCTGAGCAAGTAGTCTTCCTTTCCGATTTTCGGTATAAAGGCCACTCTCACCGTTTGCCAGGGATTCGGTTTGTATTACAGTGCCAGGCTAGCAATGAAAATTCTCTTCAGAGTTGCCAGCAGCTGGTCTATACCTTTTTGTAACATAACTGGGTATACTATGGTGCCACCGGTGCCAAGCGACTTGAAGCCTCGGCATTTTTAATGTCCTCATCCGTCACCACAATCAATGAGATATACCAGCTACGGCGTGTTGTGTTGTTCAACTCGTTGATAGGAGCTAGTTGTGAGCTGGTTCCGATTATGGCATGAGACGGAGAATCGTTGGTTTCGACTCAGTATAGGTACCGTCAGATTTTCTGAGTGGTTACAGTCTGGTTGATGTTCCCCTTTTGAGGACTTTGACCAGCCCACTGGTTTCACCGATAGTTTCGATCTTTTCACAAAAACCTTTGTAAAAAGTGCTATTCGAAGTCCGGATGAGCCTCTTAAAATCTTTTTCCTTTGATCTGTGAAGATCCCTCCCAATCTTCCTTCCTTTTGTTTTGTCCTGAGCCTAGTCGAGCTCGTACTTGTCGAGCTCCTACTTAAATCGTGTCCAGTTGGTTTTATGTGGATTCCTCCTCTTCATCAAGGTCGAGACCTCACATCCGATTCTGAATTCGATGTATCTGTAGTCTGACATGGAGATCTCCTATAATACTTTCCAGCCATTAATCTCTTTAGCATACGCTGGATAAAGTTAAGTCGATTACCTGCTGACTTACTCTCGTGACAAAAGTTGGCTGAGAGCCAGCATTGTTGACAGCCAGGCCAGGCGATAGTATGAAGTCCTAGAGATGACTACCTCTCCATATGATAGATCCCACGCAGTCACAATATTCAATGAGTTCTGCTACCGCCTCCGGTGGTGGCGGCAGTAACGAATGATAGGGAAAATAACCAGACGCAACAACGAATTTGTGCCATGCCTGCAGCAACTAAATCTTGGTTCCAAAATTGCGCAAATTTAAATAGTGAGAGTGAGTTCGACACAAAACACAAGCTCTCGACCTTCCTTGTAATGGTTCGCATCCGTATCTTGGTTAGAACAAGATAATGGGCCGAGTCGGTAGTAGCACCTCGGAACATTCGGACACCCCAAACACGACAGGAGTGTCATGTGTCGATCGCAATATGATCAAATGGGTTGACGGTTTTTTGGTCAAAAGTCAAGCCAGGGATCTTTACGGATATCAAGATGTGTAAACCGTGTGGGCTATCACTTCCCGCCGCAAAATCAATAAGACTGTGTCCATTTCCAGAGCTCGTAGGAGGAGTCTTTGTTAAGCTCCTCTGTCGAGGCTTGGGCATTTACAAGGTTTATACATGCAAGTCACCGCCAGCAGTTCGTTAACATGTCTGAAGCTTAAGACTTGATCCCTTAGTCTTCCTTTGAAGGCGAATCCGCATCCAAATAAATGCTGCGACTGCTGTCCTTGTCGCCACGGTTGTCTGTAACATTCTCCAAAGTAGATTTTTTCATCCTCTTTTCGTCCGGCTTAACACATCGCATTTCTGGATGGCCATTGGGGCTGTTTTGTGCTACTCGAGTATCATCCCCAGTTGTTCGACGGACGTATGTACATTCCAATTCCAATCCGTCATTATCCGAGACCATTAGCTGGTTCGTCACAGTTTTATCTCCTCCGTACATGGTTGTGAGGCCTGTGACGGCGAAGGCAAGTATCATGCTACTGATAGAGCACTCACTTGCAATTTCAGCTTGCATATGTAGAGAGGATGACCACTGGAATGCCGGCGCTACTCTACCAGTTGGACTGTTCAGTCCAGGCTACAGAAAAGTCAGTAGTTTCTCGATCAATCACCGCCCAGATCTCTAATAAGGAAAGCCCCTTCTGTTGAATGTTTGCTTCAGAAAACGACATGAGGAATTTTCTTTCTACCTCTGAAGGCACCAGGCTGACAAGATACGGAACTTCCTTTTCATTCCGATCTTTGATGGATCGCAAACTCTGGAAATTTGAGGAATGTCTGATGCTGTTTTACGCCTTCTTCACACCTCCACTGACAATGACTGTTAAATAAACTCCGGTTACATACGAGTACTCCCCAGCAAAACTTACTAACAAGAGAATCGCGTCACTTTTTTGGATACCACTACTTAGAAACTCAATAAATCACTCAACTGACTGACCATTTCGTCGACCTCTGATTAGATGTGCTCTAAGAATGCGGCTTGCAAAATTCCTCCCCGAAAAGGAATGCAAATCTTTACAAAGTAGTCATACCGACCTGTCAACCTTTTTTGTTTGTCGACTTGTAACAAATTTCCCGACACTGGCTTCCTCATAAATCCACGAAAGCCATTCCGGAGTCTGCTCAATAAATCAGTCATACTCGTATCATCATCAAGTCGATGAAAGATATGAACCCTGTCCATCCACACAAGCGACAGCATGTCTGCATGACTGAATTCCACAACAGCGTCCAATCGTACTCCCTCCATTAAAGGCTCATCTCCTTTTTATTTGACTTAATGGATACAGCAAGTGAATCCTAGCTTCAGTTTCAAATAGGCAGAGTCCATAAAAGTCAGGTCATACCACATCGGAATTCTATTACCAAAAAGCACATCAATTTGCCTCAGCACGATACTATCCAAATGAGATGCATACCAACAGCTGCTTTTTGTCATCCTCTCTGGCGGATCCAGCTAACTATGCCATAAACAACTACCAGCGTCCACCTTCAGTTGTACTCGTAGCTACGGCATACGATGAGTACTTCACCTGTTTGAATGCATGCTGCTTGTTGGTTGAGGGCATCTATCTTCTTCCTCGTTTCCTAACCATATGAAGTGCAGATGCATAAATAGAAGCCTGTTTACTTGGCCTAAACCCAATGGACGAGTGCATATGAATAGGAGTATCTCTGGCGTAAGTCTTGCGCGATCATAGGCAAACACGTGACGTCTTGACCCCTAATATGTTGAAGCCATATCGCGCATATGCGAATGCGAATGCGAATGCGAATGCGAGTGCACATAAACATGCCCATGCCCATGCCCATGCACATGAGCATGCGCGCACGCCTCAAGATTCAAGACTTGAAGAGTCACCTGAAGATTGCCTGCCTACTTAACAGTGTCCATCATGCCAATGCGGATGCAGATGCGTTCATGCGATGTGTCCCGCAAAAATTAACGGCCTAAGCAGCATTTGTACAGATACTGTGTACGTACGTACGTGAGACTCGAACAACGAATGGAATGCCTAGCCTACGCCCGCAAACCGACAACCAACAACCGACAACCGACAACCGACAGCCGACAGCCGCATCCCGGCAGCATTTGGTATCCATTTTCGTGGTTCATGGGGAATTATGCGAGAGATACCTTAATTGGTGGTACCTGGGTGGCTGAAGCTATGCACAGCCAAAGTTGAAGATGGACCACAAGTTGAAGCTAAAGCCGAAACACTGCGGCGGTATCGCGCTCTTCCCAGATAACCAGATAACCATCGGCGAAGGGGATAAATAATGTTAATAAATTGTCAAGCTGACGCGTTCCGCGAAGTGGAGACTACTCACGAGTGCCACCCGGTGGAGTATTTGTTTTGGCCATTTCATATGCATCCGAAGAAGAAGAAGCAGACGAAGCAGAAGAAGACGATTGCAGCACTTGGAGGAGTTCAAGTGAAGAGCTTCCTTAGTAGGCAGCTCTTTGCATTGTTTAAACAGTTTCCCAGTGGATTGGTGCTGTCAAATAAGGCTCCCAGTACACTGCCAATCATTGCAGTGTCAATAAACACTTTGACACTTTGCTATTACAGTTATGTCGGCAATTTCCTTTCACTTTTCACACACAGCAATCTCTGGCATACTCGTAAATGCGAAGGACTCCCGATTGAGCAGTGTCAATCGATGGAGCAGCTTTAACAGCTGAACTGCTTCGTCGAATATCATTCTTGTCGATCTCAACATTGTCGCCTCATAAATTGACAGGTTGCGCCAAAAGCGTTGATGATCGCGCGGTAATCGTCGTGGTTGTGGTTTTCGTTGTCGTTGCCGTTGTCGTTGTTATTGTCGATGTGGATGCAGGTCTGTCGATTCCGTTCACATGGATGTCGGAGATGAAGTTGCGGATAGTACGAATTAGATGTACGGGTATCTCGTTTGTCTGATTGTCGGTTGTGGGAGCCAAGAGGTGTTGAAACCTCATTCCAATTTAACTTATTTGCCATTCACTTTCAGAGCCAGCCAGCAATTGGCTTTAAGCGGCCTCTCTTGGGGGCCTTAAAATTACTTTAATAAACTACAAAAAAAAATAAACACACTGTAGATATGGTCGCACCATACATAATGGAATGTCTTAAAGCCGATTTAAGTGGTATTGTAGGCTTAGGTAGGCCGTAAGAGACAACGCTTGCAATTTGTGGTCAAATATTTTAGACTTGCAGCAGGAAAGAGTCAGGGCTTGCTGCGAATATGGTGTAGAAAGTCAAGACCATATCGAGGTGAAACTACTTTCATTATTTGGGGCAACCCAGTCAAGAATAGACTTGCTCTTATCCAGCTTTGAGGAGGGAGTATATCCCTACAACATCGCTTGCAGTGACCGAATTTTTATAAAGTCCTTAAAAATTATCGACCAATACTTACTTTAGTTTTGATGACATCTTACGAGTACACACCTGAACGGCCCTCGTCCTCAATCAGCTTACCTCTCCAGCCAGTTACGTACATCGGGCGCGCGGTACCTTAGCTAAGGTTATCCTAATCTGCGTTGTCACTGGGGTGTATTTAAAGATGAAGTACTCTTGTCTATGCACACCATATGAGCCAGCAATCTAAATAGCTTTAAGCGAAAACTTCTGACCAGGCCAGATCGACGCACAAGGTTCTTTATTGTGCCTTCTTCTTGACACCCCGTCAACGCAGATACGCTCCAAAATCCCAAAAAGCATCTTTTGCTTAAAGCGGCTAAGAGAGTTTGTATTTGCTCTGGAGAGTCTCCATCCCTTTATGCCGTATAACAGACAGGGACTATGATGGCCTGTGATGATCTCGTCTTTGCTGCTCGAGACAGGAATTCTCTGAGCCCTAATTGCAGAAAAACCGCGCTTTTTTCCAAAACTCTGAGGGCAGCTGGCCCTCAGCCCTCGTCCACCCTGCATTGTAGCGCCATCTAAGTATGTAAGTAAGGAGTACTCAGGCAAGGAACTAGTCCATTGTGCTCCCTACATGTACCTTTTACTGAAACCTATCAGTCCTGTCAGTGACAGGCTGATGCGAGCGAATACTCATAGAGAAAATACTCCGCGGTGTCGCTATTGTCAGTTACTGTGTACTGTGTAACTTATTCCTTGCAGACACAGGTAACTGCTTTACAATAGTTCTTGGCCACAAAGGCAGTATGAAGACTTGCCTACTGAGGGACAGCAGGAAAGTCGCTGACCTCTTAGAGACGTGCGAAAGTACACACTTGGTCTGCCGGCATCCTGGAGATTCATGCCGTTTACAGTTATGCAATGAAATCCAACTGTCAATGGAGGCATGTTCGAGTGTCTAGAAATTCTCCCCCGAGCCTTCCTAGCAAGTTCATTTTTGATCTCATTTTTCGTGATCCGACTGTGATATGGGAACGAAACAGCGCTAAGGGAATCCAGCCTTCCGACTTAGTTCGAGAAGTCGCTTTCTCCAACTAACTTGTACGTAGCGGGGTTCAACAAAGCCTGTCGTTTGAGGAACAGATACATTGTCTGCTTCACCGGTTCTTCTCATTATAGCTCATTGACACCCGCTTGGAAGTCTTCCTAACCAGCAGTGAAATCTAGGTTAGGCTAGGTTAGGTTCAACAGGAATATGATGGATATGCCATCACACAGACACCAGGCACAAAAACGGGCCCATTACGATCCCTGTGGAACCAGTTGAATTAGTCTTCAAATGGCAAAAACCTAAAAAATCGCGCGGGTGAAATACCCAATTTCTTTGCAAAAGCCAAGAAGCCCTTTGAAGTTTGTGCCGTCTATTTCCTCTAGGTTTTCGAAAAAGTATTTCCCTAAAAATTTTCTTCGACTACGCGATATTGCCTCGCATTCATAAAGTGAAATCCAAGATAGTCTTCCCTCAAAAATACACCAGAGCCGAACTCTAGAGCGGTTTTAGAGTTGTCGGTGAGGACGCGACTACTTTTCTCTCCTGGCTTAAGCTCTGACCAGCCAATCCCGGCCAGAGGAAAAATCTATTTCGTAATGGGTGATGGCTTTGAAAGTGCAGCCTATGATATGGTTATCAAGGGACGGGAGATTCATCAGTGCGTCTTAAGCGGGGTTAGGTGTGCTAAACTTTTTTGTTGAGTTGTAAAAGGAAGTGTGATTTTTGTTCGGCGTTACCTCGTTGACGTTACATTACCAGAAGGCCGACAGCGCCTGGGGGGTTTACAACATGACAAGCTTAGTCAAGTGAAGTCCAAAATGACACTCGAATACTTAGCTTCACTGGATAAACGGATGATGATGGTGACTAAATGAGTCAGACCAGTCAGCTTCATCACTTTAGCTTCGGGAAGATTGACTTAAACCCCTTTTCTAGTGCATCAATCGTCGATCATGTATAGGGCTGCCTGCGTTTAAGAGGAGACAGAGTTTGGCTGTCGAAAGCACCCTCGATGAAAATGCCTAACACGTATTTCTTCTTGGCGAGTGCACCTACAATTCTGTCCACGAGATTTTGTAGCGCAGTCTCGCAGGATCTTCCGCGTTTTACGCGCATTAACTTCAAAAAGTCGGTGATATTTGTTCCGGCTTTGATAGAGTAGCGAGATTTGTTTTATCAACAGAACGCGTTTGGAAGAGGTATCCAGGCCCGGAATGCCTCTATATAGCTCTATAGACGTTCTATTGACAATCTTGAAATTGATGAGGAGGTGGTAAGTATCTGGATATTTGGTCGACGATTAATTTGTCAGGACTTACCCTGCACTCATATGTTTAGAAGTATAACGTTGTCGACGATCGATTTAAAACTTTCATTTGATACAGCAGCAGGGATATTGTATGCGATGTTTAGTAGGCCTTTAGTAGGTCTCCTTTCTTCAGAACTAGACAGACGATACTGAGATTCCATTCATCGGGTATACGTTCCTCTGATCAAATTACACAGAAGAGCTGGTGCATGCTCCTCGGCAGATCATTTGTGCTAGCTGTCGACGGAGCTATCCTCACTTTAGTTTAGATCAGGTAGAAATAAGTTTTCATGGTTTTCTTCCTGGTTAACACCAATACTTCCGTTGTCCTCTTCGTTTAACAGTTTACAAAAGTTGTTCCCCAAATTTTCAGCAACAGCCGCGTCTCTACTACGAAATTCCCGTGATTGTATTTGCAGGTTTAGGTTCAGGTTTTATTGCCCTGATAAGTTCTTTTTACGTTCGATCTTCTCGACCTTTCCTTTTACTACCCTGCTCTGTTCCTTCGACGAAGTTTGTGTTCAGTTTCCTTTCCTGATATGTGTGCACAATACGCCTCATATTTAACAGCGAGTGTCCACCAGAATTCATAGCCGAAACATGTTTTCTTTGTTTGTTATGGCCTTCTGCATCTAGCACCTCAGAGGCGGCACTCCTCATGTCCTCCTTTTGGTATTTTTTTTTTTTTTTCCTTTTGGGGGGAGGAGAAATGCCTTACGCACCATAAGGAAGTCTGTTGGCGTTGACCATCCCCGTGTGTCCGGCTCTCTCCGCATGCTTTCGGATCATACGGACTAAGACTCCTCCCAATCCTGTGGCTTCTGACACAACCCCCTGGGACCGCTCTTCGCATTACTTCAAGGGGCTGTGATCCTACACCATTTCGGGTTTACGTGCTTTCCCGGTATTGTTCTTCTTCTCTTTTGTTTCTTCTGAGAATATCTTCCGGAAACTGGCAAATTCTTCCCCAGTTCAGGTCACTCGTCAGCATTTTATCCACTATGTTCTCTGGGTTGAAAGCACCAATGCTGTTTTAAAGTGCTGTGCGTTGGGCTTCCCATCTTCTGCAGGCAAAAAATGTGTGATGTACGTCGTCTGCTGGAGAGGTGAGGAACTGGGTGACGAAGTAGTTGACCTCCCCGTGTTTCCGGTCTTTCCACTCAGCCACATTTCTTATCAGCCTCGCTGTCCACCTTCTTCTGCTTTCCGAGATCCAGCGCTCTTGCCACTTCTGTATCGTTTGCTGCTTTGCTTGGTCGATTTCCGCTTCCAATCCGATTTCCGCCTTATTTTCGTGGACGTACTTCCTTTTTGTCGCTAGGAGATCGATGGGAGTCACTCCTGCAACTACAAGGACGGCTGGTTCCGACACCATTCGGTAAAAGCTAGCCACGCGTAGAGCTCCACGTCTTTGCACTGCCACCATCTGCTTTCGGTGCTTTTCTTGTCAAAGCGCGTCTGCCCAGATCTCACTTCCATATAGGACAATGGCATGTGTTGTCGACATTAATAGCCTGCGTTTACTTGCCGTTGGACCACCTATGTTCGCCATTAATCTACTGAGTGATGTTGTAACTCTAGAGGCTCTTTTCGCTGTGTACTTTATCTGTTGCCAGAAAGTTAGTTTTGTGTCAGGCCTCAATCCCAAATACCTCACCGCGTTCTTGCTCTTAATGACTTCAGAGCCAATTTGGAAGTCTATTTGTGCCGGGATTTTCTTCTTCGTCAGAAGGACTATCTCAGTTTTCTTTGTTGCCAAACTAAGACCGTGCTCATCCATCCAGAAGGTTGTTCGTCGCATGACTTTTGGTATTACCGCTGTTTTACAAGAGGCAGGTTGAAACCAATATCAGATGAGGCTATTGTTATCTAAAACATAGAAATGGTATACAGTAAGTCACTCTTAAGAGACCGGATTCGGCCACAACTAAAACACAATATACAGCTGTAGCATAGTACTCAAGCCATTGTGCACGCAGAATTGAGCCAGGCTTTGCTAGCTGTCTGAACACTGTAGAATAAACCGAAATAAACCAAGGCATAGCTAGAGCCAAATGAAAGCATCATGTTTATAAAGTCACCAAAGCTCACTCTCGGAAGATGTTCCGCATTGGTAAGCATTCGCAAAACAGTTTCGCGCACATGTATCTCGGCCATGCTCTTCAATCTTGGCGATCATGTAGTCCTCTTTACGAAATTCGGTATAAAGGCTAGTCTCACTGCTCGACCTATGCCAGTGACAGGCTAGCAGTGAAAATTGTCTTTAGAGATACCAGCATCTGGTTTATACCATCAATACCATGCAACTTGAAGCGATAAAAGGAAGCAATAGCACCTTTAATGGCCTCATCCGTCACCACAACTGACGAGATATATTGTACTCGCAACGGAGCATTGTGTTATTCAGAGGACTAGCAGCTTTGTGAGTTGATTCTGATTAAGTTACCTAGAAAGTGAGCCTCCAGCATGAGACGTAGAGTCTCTGCTTTCGACTCAATGTAGGCGCCATCAGATTTTCTGAGTGATTGCACCCTGGCCAATTCTCGATTTTGAGAACTGGTTTCAAAGACAGTATCGATGTTTTCGCAAAAGACTTTATAAGAAGCACTCTTCGAAATCCGGATTAGCTTTTGCATCGATCTGTAAAGACGATGGCGTTGGTCTTTTTGAAGTCAAAAATCCATAGGATTAAGTTGATTTTCTGGGGCCGTGTATATGATAAACGATCCAACACACTATAACTAGGACATTGAGAATAGAGCCTATATGAACCACATCTATCTGCGCAATGAACTTCAAAATTGGCGATCTGAGAATAATGGTCTTACCGTGTTTAATAAAGTAAATGCAGTAAACGTTAACGTCGCTGATAGACAAGCTGCTGTTCATTTGTTTGTGCGGAAATATGAGCAAGTGTGCATCTTGGACGCACTGGTGTCATCTGGAATAGACGGGATCCCACACGTCGGATTGAGACACTTGCATTTGCAAGCAGTGGACATTTTTACTATGTTATTTAACAATAACGCCTACTATCCAGCGTATCAAGTCAACGGCCTTGCCACACTGAAAGCATCGGTTCCCTCTTTGTTAAAAGGCATTCCTACAACTATAGTAGGGTTGGCGTTGGAACACTTCTCCAGAACACTGACGAGAGAACTATCCTCCAATAAAACTAATGGACGAGACAATTACGAGTAAATGAACAATAGACAAAACGATACCTCGGTATCAATACACTGACAATGAAGACTTATTCTGCAACGCAACCATTGCCGCATTGCACCGATATAAAAGTAGACTACTGTCAAGACTAAAAGCCGGGCTGTAAACACCAGCTACCTGAGTATGTTCCCGCAAATAAATAAAATATTTCGGAGGAAAGATCAAAACAACCTTTCGTGTCTTAAAATCGCCGCGAACGACAGACAACGAGCACATAATTTTAGCAGCAAGCATAGATCCAAATGAGGCCATTGATGACAACTTCTTTGTGATCGAGAATCCGCAGAGGAGCGGCTTTTCAGGAAGTGCACAAGGCGAATAACATCATTGGGCTGAACCACGACCTGAAAAATTGAGTCCTTGTGCACGATTCCTACATTCGAAATAAAATAGTGAACTGGCGATTCTAGGGCTCCGGTTTCACCCAGTTCAGTGACGAAAATATGGCAAATAATGTCATCGCCGATGAGAGGGCACTAATCCCGTTTATTTCGAAGGAAGAGCTTCAAACAATCTTCGAATCACTCAGGAGTAAGAAATCAGTGGGAACCGATGGAATACCAAACGTTGTACTTCGATATCTCCCACTAGAAGCGGTGAACATTTATACCGCTCTGTTTAATAATGCAATGATTGATACCCATTATCCAGGTCATTGGAAAACTCTGGTAGTAGATCCCATCCCCAAAACGGATCCAATCCTGCGAGTCTCCGGTCGATCAGTCTCTTCCAAACATCAGTTAGGCTTTCGAGAAGGTGATCAATAGAGTCCTGACTAAGTGGGTTGAGGACAAACATATCGTTCCGGATAATCAATTCGGTTTGAAAGCGGGGCGTGCTGCCGTTCATACCGCGTCCAAACTGGTTTCGGATGACAGGAAAATATTGCCAATGTTAATGAAGACCGGGATTTCTAAATTCGTCTCCGCTTGCTGCAATTGGGATTATGCTACTCGACTAAGTGGAAGATTTTGCACAAGGATCTTGGTCTGAAACCTTACAAAATTTAGCTCGTGCAAGAGCTGAAGCCGAATGGCCTGCCACAGCGTCGAATTTTCGGTGAGTTGGCCTTAGAAAAGTTGGTGGAAGATCCGCTGCAGGGACGAAGTCCATTTCTGGTTGAATGAGTATGTTAATAAACAAAGCTGCCCTGCCCGGTCCGATGAGCAGCCTCTGACAATACAAGAGCTGCCAATGCACACGCAAAACTGCACTGTTTTGTGTGGTTTATGATCCGGCGTAATCGTTGGACAGTATTTTTTCAAAGATGACCGTGAGAATAACCTTACCGTCAATGGCGTCCGATATCGTTTAATGATTTCAACATTTTTTTTATCCAAAAAGCCCTGGCTGAACCTGGTCGACATTTGGTTCCAGCAAGACGACGACATGCCGCATAGCACGCGAATCGATGGACCAATTGAGAAATGAGTTCGTTGAGCAATTTATCTCTCATTTTGGACGAGTGAATTGGCCGGCTAGATCGTGCGATTTGGTGCCTTTAGACTTTTTTTTATGGGAATACGTCAAATCACTCATCTATGCCGATAAACCAGCGCCAATTGCGGCCTTGGAAGACAACATTACACGTGTTATTAGCGAGATACCAGCCAATATGTGCGAAAAAGTTATTCAAAACTGGACTCTCCGTATGGACCACTTAAGGCATAGTCGTGGTCAACATTTACATGAACTAATTTTTAAAAAGTAAATGGCAAGCATTGATTTATCAGCTTAAATAAAAATTGTATACACTTTTACAATTTTCCTGTGTTTTTGTCGACAATTAAAACCAAACGCTTTAAAAATCACTCATTACGTATGGCTTACATCAAGGTGCGGTTATTTCCCCGACGCTGTTCAACATATACACGGGTGATCCAGTGGGTTCCCTCCATCACGCTATAGAGTATGCAGGCAATTTAGTGGCGTACAGATCAGGTTCAAAAATTCACGTCATCAATACTGTTCTGCAGCGTGACTTCGATCATATTAAGGCGTATTGCTGTGAGTCAGAAACAATATTATTTAGAACTCCATTGAGATGGGCTTCTGGGGATACCAGAAATCACTGGCGAAATTTGGCCTTCATTGGACAGCACGGACTGCCATTGGTAGTGAGAAGCGTAGTTATTACCTTGGTATCTGGTCCAATCAGCTTAACAGCAGTCAACTTGATTCGAGGGTGAAGGTAATATGCTAAGTGGCCCTAATCAGGGCAATCATTGCTGATGGTTGCCCGTATAGTTCAACGCAGCGCCGTGTTATATGGAAACAATTCGGGTGTTTGAAAGGCAACGTCTCAAGACCTGTCTTAGATTGTACAGAACACCAGAATCTGAGTTCACAAAATATTATCCCAACAAGGCCTTTTACGATGGCGCTCGGTTAACAGAATCGCTGAGCCGAGGTACCTCAAAGTTATAGCTGTCGATTATGACATTCTGGCCGATTCGTCAATGTTGTGTGTCCCTTCTTGTTGACAGCCTACCCCTTGTTTTGCCTTCGTTTACCCCTGGACCCATTTTTGTCGCTTCTGTTCCTATACTCGCAAACGCACCAGTGACAGCTCGTTGTATTCTACCAAAAATGTCAATATCGTCGGCGTATGCAAGCAATTGAACAGACTTTTGAAAGATCGTATCTCGTGTGTAGGCTTGTAAGTTTTGCACAATTCTTTCGAGTGCGATGTTAAAGAAGTCACATGACAGAGCGTCGCCTTGCCTAAATCGATTTTTGACATCAAGACATCTCGGTCTGGTTATTACCGACTTTGATGCAGTAGGGAGTTTCTCCATCGTCATCCAGCACAAGCGGACGAGTTTGGCAGGGATTCCAAAAGTAGACAAGGCTCCGTATATCTCGTCTCTGTAGATGCTGTCGTATGCGGCTTTAAAATACTCGTAGATACAAAGGTGGCGATTATCGATCAGAACTTCTTGGGTTTTCTCCTGGATCTGCCGCAGTGTGAATATTTGATCAATTATGGACTTACTGGGCCTAAAACCGCCCTGATAGGGTCCATTCAAATCGTTGACAAATGGTTTCCGGCGTTCGCACAATACGGCAGGCAGGATCTTATATGCGATGTTTAGGAGACTGATACCACCACAGTTGACACCGTTAAGAGGGTCTCCTTTCTTGTGAACCGGGGAAACGATGCTGAGGTTCCATTCATCAGGCATGCATTCACCAGACCAAATCTTGGAGATAAGTTGGTGTATGCTCTCTACCAAGTCAGCTCCTGCTGCCTTAAATAGTTCGGCGAGTATGCCGTCCGACCCGGAAGACTTTTTTGACTTCAGTTTAGATACTGCTATCCTCACTTCAATTTGGTCAGGTGGACGGTATTCTTGACTTGCATCGTGTCAATATTGAATGGCTCGCTCTGCCTGACAGCAGAATTTATGTCGTCTTCGCCGTTTAGCAGTCTGCAGAAATGGTTTTTCCATATCCTCATCACCGACCGTGACTCTACTACAAGGTTCCCTTGTTCATCTCTACAGGTAAAACTTCCGCACATTATTCTCGGAGTGGCACCTCTCTATTTCCTATATCACGCACTTCTCATGCTCTTTTTTTTTCTCCGGAAAAGCCGATGTTCTTCCATCCTCTTTTGCTCGTAAAGCTCACGAGCCGCCCCCGTCCTTTTGTGCAGCGCCGCTTTGTGGGCACGTTGTTTTGCTGCATGTGCTTGCCTGCACCTCTTCATCAAACCAGGGATTTCGTGGTAATGGGTGGGTGTAATCCAGCACTTCAGTTGCAGCATTTTTGATGGCTAAAGCCATTGGTCTTTAGCACTTGATGCTGGATGCAAAGGACTTCTCGAGGGGTTGAGGGATACGCGATCGGCACAGATTCTGGCGGCTTGTTGCGACTGCAACCGTTCAATGTCAAATCTCCTCATAGTATTTTCCCGTTGTTGTGGCGTCTAAGATATCAGTAGACATACATTGGCTGCAACTAGGTAGTGGTTCAAGTCTATGTTGGCCGCTCGGAATGTTCGGACATCTAAAATACTTGAGGAGTGCCTTGTGAATATTGTGGTGAGGAAACCGTGTGCTTGGTGTAGTGACGTTACGTCCCGCAGCGAAATCGATTAGCCCTAGTCCGTTTTCAGGCGTGGTATCATGTAGGCTATATCTTATATATTCTATATTCCGATTGTGCTACCAAAGATGTCCTTGTTTCCAATTTTGGCATTAAAGTCGTCATTGTTCGTAAGTTTTGTCGAGGAGCTCGTAGAAACCTTCTTTGGTAGGATCGTCCTTTTCTTCTGTTGGGGCGTGAGCGCATATAAGGCTGATGTTAGCGAATTTGCCTTCGATACGGATTGTTATAAGGCGTTCACTCACGTATCGAAAGCTCAAGACTTCTTGCCTAAGTCTGCCGCTTACAACAAATCCAAATAGACTCTGCTTACGTTCCCTATAGCAATCACCGTAGTAAACATCACAGTTTTTCATCCTTCTTTTGCCCGGCCCATCACACCGCACTTCCTTTATACCAGAATATGGCCTCCGCTAATTTTTCGGCTGCACGTGGTCTGTTCAAGGTCCAAACATTCCACGTGCAGATCCGAAAGTCGCTGTCTTTTGTTCGTTTTGTGAATCCTTCCTTATCCGTGGCTATTGGTCGCTTGGTAACAATAATTTTTTTACGTGGTTGGGCAGTTAACCCCACTCACCCATGTTAACAACCCGCAACCTGGAGGGCCAGGCCCTTTTTGGGACCCCTAGGACAAAAGGGGCCGGACCAAAATGTCGGAGCCAATAACCCACTTCGGCGATTTTAGTACTGCCGTTGGCCCTTAATAAGAGCTCATCCGCCACCAACTCTTTTCCAACATCCTAACTCTAACTTAGTGTTGGAGATACTTATAGACCTGGTATGCAAGTACGTTAAAGCAGCTTATTTAGAGATAACACAAGTTTGAATATTGATTCCATACTTAGAATTCGTCCGCAACCGTCCGGAAATAGGAGAAAGTGCCCTAGTGAGTTTCAAATCCCAGAAGATGGACTCTTATCAGTGCTTCGGTATATTGACCCACCATTGCAAGGAAAAGACAACTTCATCTTTCCATCCATCTACAACAAGCTTAAAAATAACAGACGTTTAGTGCTTACCTTTAATCAAGTCGGCATAAGAGCATGACTCGTGTCAAAAGTTTTCCCTACTTTCGAAAAGATAGCCTCTTGTCCCTGGAGCAGAGCTAACTAGCATAAGTTCGTTCATAAAGGAAATTTCTTGCATCCCAAGCTTTCCAATAATCTTAGATCGCACTATGTCGTTCCTCTTCTTTTCCCCTTGACTTGACGGGATGCTGGTTGTTTTCCACTTTTGTCGCTTCTGTGGATGAATTCCTTCACAGTCCTTCATTCTTCCAAGAAAGGTCAAAGCATCGAACTTTGTTGTAAGTCGTCCTTCAATCTGAATCTGAAATCATACCGACAAGCCTTCTCCCCACCATCAAACACAAGCATTTCTCGTTATGAATGGTTCGCACTTCCTTTAAATACAAAAACAGAAAACATTCCGCTCATCCTTTATAGCCACTCGTACGAGTACTCGTACATCTACGTAACCCAATTCCTGAGAATTTCACTTGACTGCAGTACCAAATAGCATCACATCTCAGGAGTACAACTACGAGTAGTCCTATCTGGCCATTTCCCATATGGAGGAAGGTAGAGAAATTAAAGAAGCATTTTTCTTATCATTCCTGGTAAGATGCCACTACCAAGCAGTTATCCCATTCTAAAAGGTGGTCCAACTCTTTGCATTCTCTGATGCCATTCCATACGGAATGCTGAAAAGATATGTGAATGCTGGCAATAATAATTCCCAAGGTGTCGGCAACCAGCGTGCGCATAGAAAAATCCCGCAAAAAAAAAAAAAAAAAACTCACACTTAGGGCTTTTCAAGGAATCCAAGTCCAAATTAAGAAATTGTTTGTCCAGCTACCACTTCACACGTCCAGAACATGAGTACGAGTATAAAAGTACTCAGTGCTCGCACCACCTCCAGAACGTTGCATCTTCCGGCCGATTCCAAGTGCCTGGATATGGTCAACAACCACAAACTGACCGCACTGATTTGCAACAATGTTGCCATTCTCATGATAGCCCCAACGGGATGAGGTTAATTTGGACGGAACTCCTTTAAGTGGTTTCACATGTTCGATAAGGCAACAGAATGCACCGCTAAGTCAAAGTCGAAGTGTTCTGTGATTGATGGTACACACTGGACTTCAAGATGGTGACTCGCAGATACAAAAGAACTTCGAACAGAACAACACTTGGTCGGTCAATTATGGAGCCGGCCGAGTTTTTTTTTTTTTTTTTTTCATTGAACTCAAATACAAAGTACAATATCAGTTCTGATTGAAATCGAGATCCGTTTGACATTTTATGAGATCCATGACAAATTGTCATTCCAGTGATGCCAAATTTAGTTGACAGTTTGCATTGTTTACCAAAATGGTGCGATGAAAATGTTGATTGTCAAATAACTCGTATCTCTGGTATCTTATGTTACTCCCCGTGGACTTTGTGTCATATAGGTTGGCAGGCAACACACCGTTATTTACTAAATACAATCAATGGAATGTCAGGTATGTGATTATGAAAAGTTAACACCATGTTTTAGCCATTCTCCACTGAAAGATACAAGTACAAGAACACCCCATCGGGCACAAGTGATCCTTTATCATTTCAAGTTATGGCGTCAGCCGGCAGACTAATGTGGGAGGGTCGTCAAGTCGTCGAGTCGTCGAGTTGAAGGAAAATTTGGCGATATAATTTGCGCTGCGCAGGTGTTTTCAGGTAACAGAGTGCCAACAACATTACCACAGGCATGTTGTTTACCCCACCGGCATCGTGAGGAGTAGTGCTTTGCCTTCAAAATTTTTTTTTACAAGCAATTACGTACTTACCAAGTTGCGCCTGCGCGCCGATACTCCTGTTGCCTATGCCAAATTGCCAAATAGCCAAATAGATATTATTTCTATTTGTGTTGGTTTTGCATTCGTCTGTTGGACCGTTAGTGTGGCCATAACCATGCGACATTAGACACGAGACATGAGACAATTTATCGTCGACATCATTTGCCGATACAACGGCATTTGTTGGGGAACACAAAAACTCAATTCGTACACAAGCGACCACAATAACGACACTGACGATGACTCTTGAGTCTTAAGACGACCACCTGAACGATTTGCATAAGAATGCTAAGCGGGACGCATATTTTTCGTGTATTTGGTATTTTGTGGCAGGTTAATCAGCCTCAGGTGTTATAACAAATCGCTTCGTGACATTTGGTTAAGCACTCTGTATGCAACAGCAACAGCAACAGCAATGGCCTGACGAGTATCTTTCTCTTTTTCTCTCGCTCTCTCAGCTGTCACAGTACAATGTCATTTTCACATGATTGACTGCAAATGAAATGCCGAACTTAAGCAAGACAAATTGGCCAAAACGGCTCAGAGTTCACAAATCAACAAAAATAAAGGCCCAAAGCCCGGTAACAAGTACCAAGTTTCAGCTTCAGCTGAATGGTGTCCACCAAGAGCTATGTAAATACCCGTACACTTCGCGCATACCAACAGCTCAATCAGCATGAGCGTCGAGATTTCCAGATTCGAATGCCTCTGACAAATCTTGGCGCGGTGACAAAGCGCATGTTGTATGCAAATTGCAAATCACCTGTACGTACACCCGCTTGTACTCGTAGTAGCAGTGATTTTCAATTTCACATTCGATTTGTGAATTTCAAACGAGAGTTACGGATAGTTAGCATTTCATGTGGGGGATTTCGTTGCATCGCTGGCTTCATTGGGGAGTCAGTGACTTAGCGAGCTTCTCGTGGTCCAACAGGTGTCCCAAATGACCCACACCTGACGCATATATATATATTTTTTTTTTCATTTTGAGTCGAGGTGCAGCTTCGGTTATCTAAATATTTATCGCAGCGAAGGCATTAAGTAATTTGTTCAGATTGCGCCTGACAAGGGATTGTAAATTGCACAGAGATTACTTGAAAAAGATTGGTGATCTGTGCGAGCTGTGGAAGTAGGTGACTGAAACACCGGTACTACAGTGGTGGTAATTTTGCTTATTTCTAGAAAGGAGAGCACAGCTTAGTTAGCAGCCTCGTGAGAGAATTGGCAATGTCAGATAGTTTCCACTTAAAAACTTACCCAAAGTTGTCTGCGCACCATCTGTTTCCCGTAATGAGATTGGAATGACTGATGCATATCTATAATGACTTGGAGACACTTCATTTGTTACAGCTTAACTTTCAGGTACATTGTGAATAGGAGTGGTACCACAGCGTTGCTTGTTAGAGGTAATTAGTGTCGCCTTGACAAATGTACTTCAAGTTAAACTTTAATTAAACTGAAAGTCTGGATTGGTTTCATTGTGAGAACTTTAGTCCAATGTTTAGATAGGCTCATATTTTTTCAATGCCCGTATATTGCCAAATCCTTGCAAGTGCTAAGAGTATGGAAAGCCTGTTTGGTTTCGGCCAAACGAGTAAATTCATCACTTTTTCTCACACAATTAGCGCGCCAATAATAAAAACTGCTTTCTTAGCAATACGGAAGGAATTCGTTGGGTATACCAACATCCTAAAGATTGCACCAACCAAACCGAATGTACTCGTAAGAAGTCCCAGCAAACGATTAGGTTCTACAAACTCCACATTTGAGGCTCCGCTTAACATTGCAAACGTTTTATAGATATAAACACTGGTGCACGACTAAACGCATTCATTGTGGATGAAGTATTGGACGCAGCCATTTCATGCTGACAGCTATTTGACATATGACATTTGTGTAACATTAGCGCGTAAAAATATTTGTTGGCCGCATCGAATCACTCGTAATTTTGTGTATTTTGCTGTTTCAAAGATACAGTTCGAGTTTGGAATTACTAAAGATCCTTCGATTGTCATCAAAGCTATCGTGGGAGATGAAAATCTGGCTTTCGGTGGGTACAAAGGGCAATATGGAGCCGTGCATAGCTGGAAGACGTAGAGAGTTCACGCATACGGTCTATAGACAGTCTTCAAGGTAGGCATCAGAACTCATTCCTAAGGTCAAACCTGGCCATCAGCGCGCTTCAGTAATAGTATTGTGCGTAGCTATAATTGCGTCATATCGAACCACTGTTTTGGGAGGTAGCCTGGGCGACTGTCCATTGGCTTAAACATGGATTAGGCTAGTAGCGCAATTGCTTGCTTTGCCTCATGGTGAACCCTGAAAAATAAATGTCTGAACCCTTCTACACACGGGCTATAATTTCTAGCGCGAGCCAGGATTCTAAGCTGGATATTTTCTGTATCCAGCCTCTTGACCTGGTAATCCTCTTTCAGGGATACTTTGAGATATTCAAACCCAGGTCTCAAAAGGACTTCAGAGGTGTCTGAAGTACAGAGTAGTTGGACAATTCATAACTTCGTACTGACACCGATGCAGCTGGTCTCTTATGCGGAAAGGATGCCATAGATGCTCCGTGATTGCTGTGGTGATGCTGGCGATATCTGAGCGGATTCTGTTTAGTAGATGTTGTCGGCCATATCACACCTGATATGGCTCAGTTGGTTAACCCCTCCATCGGAGGTTAAACTTCTGCAGGAAGTATGAATAGATGTGTCCTTAACCCGCTCCTAGCGGAATGTGAGCTGAGCCCAGCTTGGCCAGTTTATCTGTACGCTCGTTTCTTTTTATGTCACTGTGTCCTGGAAACCAGAGCATTGTGACCCTGAACCCTTCGCACAAGCGGACGAACTCAGTTCGGCACTCCTGCACCAGGTTGGTGGATATGCTTGCCGAATCAATAGGTTTGATAGCAGCTTGGCTATCTATGAGGATAGAAATGTTTTGTTTGTGCGTGGTGTTACGCCACAGTTGTGTGGAAGCCTCTCGTAGTCCCAGTAGTTTCGCCTAGAAGACGCTGGCAAAACTCGGCAAACGGTATGATATTGATATTCCCAGTGATTCCGAGTAAACACCGGCCCCACACCACAGTTCATCGTTGATTCGTTGGTTTGGATGACCGTTTTAGTTTGGGTGTGATGTAATCGGTTGGTGAAGTGACCTTGCGGTTTGCTAACGATTCCAGGATGTTGCTGTGGCCGTGCATTCCAGCACCCAGATTCTTTGGGTCTGACTGCGCTGCAAGGTGCTATATTTGTGTGTGGTCGAGAGGCAGAAGATGCAGGAGCATAGTAGAGGTATCCGTTGGAGCCGATTTCAATGCGCCCGTGGTGCCTATACTGGCTGTTCTTTAGAGCCTTTTCTTAGTTTAGTGAGGTTGCAGTCTTTGTTCAACGCGATCCACCATACTAGCGACACGTAGGTGAAAATTTAACGCGCTACAGCTGCATACAACCACAAGGCCATCTTTATTTGAAGTCCCCACTTCTTTTCAAAGATTTTACTGCGGGCATAGAAGACGGCACATGCCTTCCTTACTCTGTGTTCGATGTTTTGCTTCCAGTTAAGTTTTGGATCAAGCATGACACCCAGATACCTTGCGGTGAAACTACGTTCATGCCATTATGTGTGGAATAGCACATCATCCAAATGGTCACTCCGGCTTCGCTGGCAGTGCTTCAAGTAGCCGGTCCAATACGGCGTTATACCATCAATAGCGTGTCGAATGTTGGCCTCGAGCTCGTCCAAAGGGGTCGGCTTGTTTGCGTAGACTAAGGACTTGACGGAGCTCCAGAGAAAATAATCGATTGCATAATCGCGCCAGCCAATTAATGAACGCTCGTCGTGAGATGACCCAGTCGCCAAATTTCTCCTTTACAACTTCGAGCGTTGCGTCACTTGTATGGCATGTAGCGCCATCTTGTTAGAACCACATCCCGGTTGTATCGATGTTGTTGACCTCGGATCATAGAAAGTCGGTTAACATCGCTCTACGAGTATATCTGAGACCATTGACGGCAACGGTGTCTCCTTCCTCATTTCGAAAGGAATAAGGTCCGAAGATGCCGCCACGCCATAGACCGCACCAAACAGTCAATTTTGTGGGTGCATTAATGTTTGGCCGAACACTTGTGGATTCAGATCGCTTCAATAATGGCAATTTTGTTTGTTGACATAGCCGCTAAGCCAGAAATAGGCCTCGTCTGAGAAGATGATTTTTTGGCCAAGATCTGGATCTCCGGCCAACATTTCCAGCGGTCGGCGGCTTCAGTTCTTGCGTCAGCGTAATCTATACGGATGTAGGCCCAAACCCAACAGCAAAATAAGCCGGATTGACTCTCTGGCGATGCCCAATTCAAGTGATCGGCGCCGAATCGGCATTTCTGGGTCTTCTTCAATACTGGCCGCTACGGCGGCTATGCTTTCTTCATTTCGTACCAATCTCTGTCTGGTTGGTGGCTTAAGATCAGAACGGCGATAGAAGGGCTCCAGGGAATACGGACACTAGTCTCCTTAATTGCAACGCACTCTCCATAGGTGATCGATATGTGCAGAACTAGAAACTACCACGGTTCAAGGCAAATGCCAAAAGGGCAACGGATATGGGCGACCTCACAACCTTCTCCTACGATTTTATGCGGTTCAGCCCAGATCGGTAAAAACAAAGACAACTAGCCGCGGCCTCAGACACAGACACGAGCAACCTGGAGCATGCCACAGCCGTCTACTCCTGCATCATGGAAGCCTCCGTGGCTGAATAAACTCATTACAATGGCGCCCAACGTGAGGCCGACTTCGACCGTGGCCGAAGTAAAAACGGTAACGACATAGCGAAAATGACCTAGCTGACTTCCACAGATTTTTTTTTTTTTTACAGGTGACTACCTTGATGGACTTTGTATCAGGGGCTACCATTTGCAGATTCGGCCAGAATGGTAGCGATTGGTCGCATTTAGGTGGGATAAAGGTGGTTTGGCCATCCTCATCATCACTTATCCGACTTATTTTAGGTCGTAAAGAGCTGTACACGCAGTGTGATCCTGGGACATTTTCTTTGAGTGTAGGGTTTATAGTTGGCTTCAGTTTATTCAATTCGTTGCTTAAGGTTTCGGTTTAAGGCATTAGGTTAAGGAAGGATTAGTTAGTTTTAAGCGCGTAAGTTCTGGTCTCGCACAGTGGTGATCTCACTCAAATGTGATTATCCTTTTTCTTTCTTCCTTTTTATCTTATCTTTCTCTATTCCTGTCTTTTAAGTTCGTCCATATAGTCAATATAAAGTAAAGTAGCTTTCTCTATTGCTGTCCTTGATTTTGTCTATCTCCTTTTTTTTCTGGCACGAAACAAACGGGTAAGTTGAGTTGAGATGCACGGGGTGGTGGCAAGGGCCACCCCATTTAGTCGATCTAAAACCGAGCTACCGCGATCGCGCCACAGACCGTCTACTCGTGCATCATGGATGACTCCGTGGCTTACTAAACTCCTTATAAATACGCATCTATACCGTTGCCATCCCGTTGATTGTGGACACTCACTGATTGAGCTACTTACTTTTCATCTTTAATCACCGCTGTGCTTGCACCCTGAGTCGATCTTCAACCGATTTTCTACCACCAGTTCTGCCCCGTGTAGTGCCGTGTCGGCTTTATCTGGGCATCGTGGGTAAGATAATCTACCAACAGAGAGAATGCTAGAATTTTTCAATCATCAGTTGCAGCTCAGATGAGTTTGTCGTATTCAGTTGGTGCGGCTTCACCAACCTGCTCCTTTTATCGATGTCGTTGCCCTCAGCTACGGAGACCGCTATGGAAACCGATCAACTTATTCAGTTGCGGAGTCAATCCATCAAAAACAGCACCTCTGCCATCCTTGGCAGAGTACCGGTCGATTTTGATTAAGTTTAACCTGAACACAAGTCTCTCCGGCACTCTATCCAGCCCAATCTACCGATTGTATCACAGAAAGGGCTACAGGAGTGAGTCATCGGAGTGAAAAAAATAGCAACTCTTGGGTCAGCTCGTGGCGGAAGTTTGTGGTAGTATCATAAGTACGAGTATCATAAGTTCGCAGGATAGACTATGTGCCTTCTTTGTTTTTCCGCTGAAGTCATTGCAGTCCATTGCTACGAGTATTTTGATGGTTGAAGGTTCTACCAGAGGTGTTCTCCTTGAACTCCAGCAGATGCATGCAATTTTATCGCCTAGCTCCTTCAGAACTGCAGGGGGTACCATCTAACGATGACGTATGGTCTCTGTGTCTTAAGGTTTTTTCCCCCTTTTATTCTTCCACGTCATGTATGGATTCTTTATCACTTGCATGTCTATCAAACCTTTTAGCTGTCCCGATTATCCCTTCAATGTTTCTCTATTAGGCTGAAGTACCTCGCTTTCTTCGATGAAATTCCTACCCAGCCATAACCTTTATCGGTTTCGGATTTATCTCAAAATTCACCGAAAATCGGAATAAAATAAATTGCCTACCCTCTAACCTTTAGACTAACCTTTCTCTAAGCTGTTCTCCAAGACTTACGAGTACATAATATCGTTACTCAAAGTAAAAGAGATTTGAAAACAATTTGGCCCTGTAAAAGCCTCTCTAGTCCCGACCACCTACCGCCTACCAGTTCCTTCTGGTGCACATCGAAATCATTTTTCTTCCTGCCATGAGTTCCAGATCAATTATTTACCATTACCCACTGTCTAACATTTATCAATTTTGTTTTCCCATTAACTTTAGACAAAGCGCAAACGTTCCTGACGCCTTTTGTTTGAGCGCGCGCGCGCGCGCCCTCTCTCTTAAAAGCGTTTCTTGAAATCGGTGAGATGTGTAGCCTGCGGTAGCGGATACAATAAATGGCTTGAATCAAACGCTTACAACCGACAACGGTGTTTTGGTGCACGCCGGCAGAGCGCGGCATTTGAAGCCTGTTGCGCAATTGCTTCACAGCTTCCGCGCTCGCAGAATACCAAATGGAATTGTAAATTAAATTTTCTTATAAGGAATACGTGGCTGGGCCAAATGGACCGCCCTGGTGCGGCGCGGTGCGATTTGCCGATTGGAATACGAAATAATCAAAACCATTTAAATGCAATGCCCCCTAGCGTCAGGTACCGACGAGCATCTTGCTTCGTAAGACCTTCTTTCGGTTTCGTTGGATTTTTAATTTTTTTTTTTTTTTTGATTCAAGGAGCAACTGCTGGTGCGGAGGGCTCATCGTGGAGACTTTAAGTGGAAACCACCAACAGAGTTAGTGGCCAACAGACAAATGGTGTTATCTCTGGTGGAAGTAGCAGCCGAAGCAGCTTCTAGAGACTCTCGATGCATGCGGTGAATGTGAATATTCAGGCAAACAAATTGGAATCAAGATTCTATGCACTTGTGCATTAGGTTCAACTGGCTAGATGGTGAAGGTGGCGGTGGATGCCGGTTAGGATGTGGAATGTAATTTAACGTCAAACACGTGAGGGTCTCATTTGTAAGATGAACGCCAAAAGTGAAAGAAACATTTTTTGTTCGCTCTTCCTCGCAACGGGTGGAGGAGCAGCTAGTGCAGTTGTTCAATCCTCCAGATTAGGGCTCTTGGACTTAGCTAAAGGGATGGCTCTTGGTATTGGGAAACACAAAGAATCTGGAGCTTTAGCTAGTAAATTTAGAATTTCTGTGAGACATGGTAACTCAGTTGTTCTAGAATCACTTTTGATGTCTTCCAACCACGGACCAACCCGCTATGCAAAGTTTAAGGAAGAGCTGCAAAGTGTTAGTAAAATCCGGCCCGAAATTCACTTTATTTAGAAATGACCTTTTCTCCTTGCCTTCAAGTTGTATTATAGATGACCACCTCTCTCCTTTTTCGAGTGAGGCTATTAGTTTTGAGCTGTCACAGCATTCGAGACTTTTCGGTTGTTTGGTGCTTTGAAAGGCTCTCTAGAATATGAGATCTTCTGAACTAATACTCAGAGAATAGCACCTTTACGTCTTAACTGTCTTTTCTATGATGCTTGGTAGAATTCTTCTGTGGCGCTTGGCCTTCCTGTTAAGAGCTTGCAACTAGTGGTGCCAGTTCATTCCACCTAATGGCTTCTATATGCAATTCTAGACTTCCAGCTCAGGTTTTTCTTCCGCTAAAGTCGAGACTATTGCATTAGTTTATAACTTGAGGTAGGACAAAATTTACCTAGGACAAAATCGTATCAACAAAAGAAGTACTAGCTTCGGCGGATGATGTGATTTGATCCATCAGAAAGTGTTGAATGAAGGATTTTCTTTCTTTCTGACTTGTCCATTATATCCTTTGTTTGTTCCTTTTTCTGGAATTCCTCTGTCTTTCGCAGATGTAAACGCTTCAATGCCAAATTTTACAGTACCAGCACTCAACAAGTAGCTGAAGCCTTACCACACAGAGGAAGTGTTCCTTGGCGTCGACATTACTCTCACATCCAGGACCGCAGGATTTGCGTCAACTATGCATAGCACACTAAGGTGCCTCGCAAAACAATAGTGCCCTGTTACGACGCCAGTGTACAGTCTTTCCTACTGAGGGACAGGAGTGGTTGACTTCTTGCAGAGGTCGGGAAACTTTCTTTTGGTATGTCGGCATCATAGAGTACTATTCCATCTGCAATTATGCTCACAAGAAAGGCAATTACCAATCTAAGGTCTAGCAAAGGAAACAGACAGTCCTTATGAAGGTCCGGGCCCTTAAAAACTTTTCTCTGAGCCTTGCCTAAAATTTTTGATAGCCAATCCCATTTTCCGCGATCGCATTGACATCTGAGATCCAATCAAGGCTCAGCTCAATTCAGATTTCCGACTGCGATCAGAGAAGCCGTGCATTCTCGAATGAGTTTAGAATTGGTAAGAGGATTCAGCAAGACTTAAGGCGCAGCTCGGATATCACTTAAGACGACGATACACATCCCCTTCACCGATTATTCCCAATATAGCTTATTTGTCATCAGAATTGCGTATATCACAACTTGGAAGACAGACGCAAGCTCTCCTTATATGGAGTGTAATACAGCAGTGTCGTGATCCGAAAACACATCAGAGTAGTATGATCGCTTTTGGAGCGAGGACAAGCCTATTCCTGAGCGAAAGTATACAGGAGTTTCGGTGTCATTGCATGAGACGGCATGCCCATGAGCCCAGAGACAAAAGAAAGTCGACCTGCAAGTTCATTAAAACTCAGTTGCGGGTTATGCCAAAAACCATTTCTTTTAAATTAAATATGGTTATCAGAGTACCGCCCGTGGTATAAAGGTCAAGGAAAGGTATTCAGTACCTCTAGAGCGGAGGCAGGCGTGCTAGAGAAAACTCTTTCTACAAACGAGAACTATCGTCCAGTAAAGCTTCTTTGTATTGCAAGAAAGTGGACAGCGCTTTAAAGGTTTCCGCAGTGACCCAGATACTGACCTCCGTCAGAGCAGCATATGCTAACGCTTCTTAGCGCCAGATCAATCGAGCTTGTCTATCCCCTTCTCCTAAAGAGAACCACTTTAGTTTTGAGAGGATTGCCTGACTAGGAACCAATCGTCAATCACGTGTAGGACTGCTTGTGCTTCAGAACAGACAGTCGCTATGCACGTTCCAACAGGATGCTACCGAATAGGGATCAGAACAATTCAGCCTGCGCTTAAGAACGGCTTGGATAGAAAAAGCACTCACAAAGCAGTCCTGTGCACATGAGACTCTACCATTCTGCTCCCAAGGAATTCAGACTAATTAGTCCGAAGTTCTTGAGGAATATGTAGTCGCCTTTTCTCAATGTTGGTATTGTAATGAAATTTGGCAGCACCAACATTAAACAAACATAAAACCCCTCGGGTACCACTTAAAAGAAGAAGAAGAAGAAAAAGGAGACGAAGAGGAAGAAGAGATAGAAGTTTCTTTTTTCTTTTTTGTCTTGGCTGGCCTACTGGGCAGTGTGCTACGTTTTGTAAATTGAAGTTCTTGTTGGTTGAAAATAAATCGTTACACTGGTGTCAGATGAAGGGTGCACATACACTAAGTAAGCAATTATTTCCTTGCAACAATGGACCACAATCCAATTAAACAAATGTTCGACACGCTTTTCATCGAATTGGCAGTCGTCATTCATGAACTAAGCGAGACGCTTGCATCACAACACGCGAAGTTTTAGGAAAAGCTTTTCAACTACACTACATCGTTGGAAAAACGTATGGGAGACCTAGAAACAACGATAGCCAACAGCGAAGATCCCAGCCCGGTTCCTTCAACGCTGCATCAACTCGGATAATGGCGGATGACACCGATTTGGGCCAAAATAATCCAGGAACACCGCTTGTGTCGCCCCAAACAAATCCTTTGGTAAGTCCAGGGCAGTCTGCCGTCAACGGGCCATTGCTAGGAGAAGACCAAAAGGTACGTACCGAGGACATAGTTGAGGAATGTGTTACTCCTACTAAATTTCTTAACTCCATACGATGCTTCAGTTCGAAATTTTTGCCAAACATCAAGAATGGACAGATGCAGAGAAAGGTGAAATGCTAGCAGTGAATTTAAGAGGTGACGCATTGACTGTGCTGGGCATGTTATTTTGCGAGCAGCTCACATGACTTCGTCAGCGTTTTTCTCGTGACATCCATACAAGTTTCACACACCTTCGCAATAGATTGCAGAAAAACAAAGAATATCTGGCAGAATTCGCTTTTGAAATATAAAAACTGGCGTCTCTCGCATTAAATGACTGCCCACCCAATGTGCTTCATAAAATCGTCTTAAGCCAGTTCGCCGAAATCAATCGAAACACTCAAGTACAAAATCTGGTGGCTGTAAATCGGCCATCAACTCTTTCGGAAGCAATAAGTGTTAGTGTAGCGCAATATATCTCACTAGGGATCGGAAAACCTGCAGTCTTCCATTCCACCACGCACCATAAAAACAACGACCGGACGAGTCGAGGAAACAAGCTGGTAAGGACTGACAGGTCCTAGAGACCTCTGGCATTACTGGAAGATCACTCGGCGCCGCTAAAGTCAGAAAACTAAATTTCACCAACGCGAAGGAGCAATCGTTGGTAAAAAGCCCCTCCAAAAACAAACAAGGGTATTACCAGATGTTCAGAATTCAAACAAGAGTCAGGCGGCCCATGCAACCGGCGCATTTACTCTGGGTACCACCAGTTTAGTGGTAAATGGATTGACTAATGGCCGAAGCTGTAAAATTATAATCGATATTGGTGCAGAAGTCTCACTTTTGAACGTCGCACTCGTCGATAGAAGTAACTTAAAAACAACAAAAGTTGAATTCCAAGAGTTAGCCTTCCAGCATGAATTTCTTGTGCTTGGCGTCGATGTAGCGTGTATCCTAGGAGTCGATTTTCTTCACAATCACCATTGTACTCTGGACTTTTCTACTTTGCAGATGGTAATTGATGGTCGAACTAGACATATCTTTGCGGATTCCCGGAGAAAGTCATCAGATTCTAGTTCACACTACGACGACGTAGACGTAAAGAATCTAAACTGCCCGCTCAGGTTCACTTGTCCAGAACTCTGGTCGGTTACTCCAAATATGCTGTTAAGGTACGTGTTCTTAATTCAAGTTCTAATCCTTTTACTATCCGCAGTAACACCATCATCGGAGGTGTAGTATGAGTGCAGGTAGTCAACGCTCAAAGCTTTTCAGAAAACCTAGAACCATCAGATATTTTCGACATTGCACTTCGATCACCACATTTGAGCGACAGGAATTTTCCACACTACAACGATATCTTTTCTAAGGGTAATAGTGACTTTGGGCGCGGCCCATTAACAACACACCGTGTCGACACTGGATCTTCAAGGACAATCAAAATACCTGCAAAGCGAGTGCCACTTGCTAAAAGAAGAGAAGTAGAAGAATACTCGAAAAGTCCTCCAGTCCTTGGTCCGCCCCAATAGTTTTAGTACGGAAAAAGAATGGCACCGCAACACCGTCTCAACAACGTCACCAAAAACAATTCTTATCCGCTGCCCAGAATGGATAATATTCTCGGAAACTTCTCTGATGTTCAGCGGTATTCTACCATGGATTTACACAGCGGATATTGGCAAGTGGAGATGGATGACGGCGATAAGAAAAAGACAGCTTTTTGCACTGGTCCGGGATTATGGCAATTCAAAGTCATGCCATTTTTCCTATGCAACGCATCGGCTACTTTTAAGCGGTTGATGGAGCGAGTCTTCCAGTGACTCTCTTAGAACGTTGCTTTGATCTATCTAGATGGCATCATCGTGCATAGCAAATCATTCGAAGACCATCTTCATAACCTGGAACTTGTGTTCGCCCGGTTTTCGAAAGCCAATTTGAAACTTCTCCGCAAAAATGTTTTTTCCTTAGAGAAGATGTGCGATACCTAGGCCACATTGTATCCCGGAATGGAGTCAGGACTGATGATTTATGCTGTGAAAGGTTGGCCTATGCCGAGGTCGAAGCGAGATGTACGAAGTTATTTGGGACTATGCTCATACTATCGAAAGTTCATACGAGGCTTTTCCACGATCGCCAAACCCCTCTTCCAACATACGGGGGAAAAATGAAGTTCACATGGGACTATACAGAAGAAACTGCCTTCTAGAAACTCAAAGAAGAACTTACTTGTTCCCCTATCCTGGCATACCCGGAACCTGACTCGCCCTGTATCCTAGACACCAATGCTAGCGATTGCGGTCCAGGCGGTGTTTTAATTTAGATCCAAAATGGGGTAGAAGCAATTGTGGAATATTACAGCTCTAGTTTCAACAAAGCCGCAACTAATTATTGTGTCACTCGAGAAGAACTCTTAGCTACCTACCTAACTACCTCTTCGGATGGCTCCTAAATTTCAAGCAACCCGAGGGACAGATCGCCAGATGGTTTGAACTCCTCCAACAGTATGACAAGGACATCCAACATCGCCCTGGATTATGTCATTGCGGTTTCCGGAAGACAATGCGGAGACTGCCATCATTGTCAACTTGCAGAATTAGGAGACATCAAAAGGACAACAAGTGGGACTGCGACAGCACACATCTACACATAGGAGATTCTTGGGGAGGACTTAAAGAAGCTGCAAGATGAAGACCCGTGCTTATCACTCGTGAAATCTTAGGTAAGAATACCAGAAAAACCTTCCAGAAAAAATGTTTTAGGCCATGGACGAGATATAAAAAGCTTTTGAGAGTTTGACTTTGGAGGGTGAGGTGTTGATGAGACTGTAAAGCAATTAGTAGTACCATGTATATTTGTACCAAGAGTGTTAGAAAGCCTGCACATGGGACCAAGCGGAGGCCATCTGGGGCATAGTAAAACCCTTCGAAAGGTAAAAAGTAGATTTTACTGAATTGGAAAGACCAGTGATATCTACGATTGATGCACGACATGTGAAACATGCATCTCTCGCAAAGGTCCTACAACCAGGAAGCGTGAAGGCCTGAAAACGACTCTAAGCGGAGAACCTTTTGAGAGAGTTGCGATAGACATTCTGGGAACTTTGCCCCGCATCTCATATAATAAGCGGTATATCTTCATCTTTATGGATGGTCAGAAGCATTCGCAATTCCTGACCAGAAAGTTGAGCGCCGACACTAACTAAAGAAGTCTTTAGCCGGCTTGGGATACTGCACATTATAAATTCCGACCAAGGCCGAAACTTTGAATCTACAGTTTTCCAGCAAGTTACTTGGCATCGAAAAAACACGGACCACGCTTTTGCACCCGGAATCGGATGGAATGGTAGAGCGATTCAACCGAACTTTACTGGACTACCTAGCCAAATATGTGGAAAAAAACCAAAGTGGTTGGGATGAGTCTTTACCATTCGCATTAATGGCTTACCGAGCCACCATATATACACCAGCAAAACTCATGTTCGGGGGAGAACTACGCTTACCTGCCGACTTAATATTTGGACCGCAACCTACTTCAAAACAGCCAGTAACAGCATTCGTCGACAAACTTGAACATCATTTACACCTGGTCCACAAAGAAGCTCGAGAAAATTTAACATTGGCCGCTGAAGTAATGAAGAACAGGTATGACTTAGGTGCGTTTCCGTTACAGTATAAAGATTACCCTCCAAGGCTTCGGAATGCATGCCATTCTAGCACTGTCAGCAATTGGTTCTTGCCTTTTTGTAGTATATCTGGATATACCATATACCATCGCCAGGCGGCTTGAAGAATCAACCGACCCAAAAGCGCATTTGATGGCCTCATCCGTTACCACAACAGATGGCATATAACATAACATCTAAGGCAGGTTGTGTTACTCAGCTTACTTGCATCTTCCCGGTTCTTGTCGGTGCTGATCAGGTTACTTAGGAAGTAAGACTTAAAGATGAGGCAGAGAGTCTCTTGCTTTTGACTCAATGTATGACAGATAGCATCAGACCTTCTGAGCATTGCCAGTCTAGCTGATCTGCCATTTTCGGGGACCTTGGTTTCACAGGGTATTTCAATCTTTTCACAAGAGCTTAGAAGTCATTTTCCTAAATCCAAGTTAGCTTAACTTTTTTTTGTGTTCAGCCAGCATGATTTCTCGCCAGCTGCCTCCAATGCCGCACTCCAACTTGTGGTTCTGCTTACAAGCGCTACCATAGAGGCGGTCATCCTCTTCTGCCTCTTCGAAGACCGGAGCTGCGGTATTCATTCACTAAACGTACCCCAGCCATCTAAGACATTCAATCCGTAGATGCGTGGCTGGGCTGATGTCACTGTACAGCCTGTATGGCTCGCGGTTGAACTCTCTCCTTCTTTACTCGTCATTACAAAAGTCACCGACAATCACGCGCAGTATCTTTCTCTAGAAACGGCCAAATTCTTTTATCTGCTTTCGACAAGATCCAAGCCTCTGCGCCATAGAGCAGGATCCAGATCATAAGGTTTGGTATTACAGGAGAGGACTCTGTTACTCGACCCTCCTGAACCCGAAGAAAAAGCAATTGGCAAGAGTAATCCTGGTTCCGATTTCTGCTTGAAGCTGCGGAACCAAGCCAAACGCAGTCCTTAACAACCTGGGAGGTCTAACTGCCGATAACGACATTCCGGCCACACCGTCGGTAGCGTGCGTCCTTTTCTGATGACACCACATACTTCGTTTTGCCCTTTTCTCCCGCTTCCGCCTCAATACTCACAAAGACTTCATTAACGTCTTGCTATGTTCGCTCAACCACTCCATAGTCATCCGTGTCCCTTTTGTTGGCACTGCTTTATTAACAAAAAAAAAATTACGTGGCAGCGCGTCACCTTAAAGTGCCTTAAACCTTTCTTGACAGTGAAGGTCACAGTTAATTCTTTACCGACCTTGATGGAGTAGCTAGTATTCTCCATAGACATAATCTGCATAATCTGACGAGTTTGGCAGGGATATCAAAACTAGACATGGCGTTGTATATCTCGTCCCTGTGCACGATTTCATATGCGCCTTTGAAATCGGCAGGGAGATGGCGAGAATCGATCTGAAATTCTCTGGTCTCTCGAAGATCAGACGTAATGTGAATATTTCTTCTATGATGGACTTGCCTGTCCTGAAACCGCACTTATGTCGATCAATGCGACAGAATAGATCTAATAGGCAATGTTTAGGATGCTTATTCCGCTATAGTAAGTAAGATTCCGCGCTTCGGGCATGCTTTTCTCTGACTATATCTTTCAGATGAGCTAGTGCATATCCCCAACCAGGTCCTCTCAAGCTGCTTTAAATAGTTCAGTAATCAAATCGTCCGTGCCAGCAGCTTTATTAGACTTTAGCTTCGATGTTGCAAATTTAACCTCGTCTATGTTACAGTCTGCAGAAGTACTTTTTCCAAGTTCTCAACACCGACTGTGACTCCACTACTAGTTGTCCATGATCATCTTGGTGGACTTCCATTCTGGCGTGGTAGCCCTCCCATGATAAAACTTTCAAATACCATTCCTGCAGTAAGATCTCTCCATTTCCTCTATCGCTAGCTCTGATCACTCGTGATCTTACCTTCTTTTCTGCTCGTAGAGTTCTCGAGGAGAGCTCGTTCTATATTCATCGTCAAGCTAAATGTTTCTTTGTGGCGGCGCTTTAAAACCAATCGCATTGAAAGCAGCTTCTCTGATGGCTCGTTGACCACATACCCACTGACGTTCTAGGGTTGACAGACCTTGAGGGAAACGCGATCGGAAAAGATTCTAGCGGTCTCTTGCGATTGTAGCTTTTCATCGTCGAACTTTGGTAATTTTACTTGACTTCGTTGTGCCTTGTGCCTGTGATACCCGCATTCACTCCTCGGCTGCAAAAGGTAATGAATCGAGCCGATGTTGGCTCCCCGGAAAGTTCGGGCATTAGGAATGTGGGGCGTCGATGATTAATCTGGCTGACTGGTCAAGAAATCTCTGATTGATCAAGCGATAGGCAAGTTCCTTGTAGGAACTGGCTACTAAAAGCTTATACCTCGTAATAAATTCTTAAAATCTGAATGCATCGCGTCTTACTCAGCCTTGCGTCAGGATCTCTTAGCACAATGATATTAAGCCTCGTTACCTTGCATTGTCGCTGAAAAGCTACGTTCCACTATGGAACGGGCGACATACGGGCAGGAGCTCTTGCTGTCTGGCATTGTTCTTCAAAACTTTTGATGAGACAATCATGCAACTTCTGAACAGCCTCCTCTAGATCTTGGTCTGAGTTCAAGTGACGTATTGTCGGATTTGGCGAGCTCCACGCTAGGTTCAGTTGGTTCTTCTCGGATCGTCTTCTTCAGCAAGGCCAAGATCGATTCAGAGTTCGATGGGCTTGACACTTAAGCCCTCGACAGTTCTTTCTAGTCGGCTACCTCCAGCAAGCTTACTTGTTGGATAGAGCTGAGCCTAATATTTGCTGGCTGGGATCCAACTTTGTACAATCAGTGACGCGATAGAATTGAATCACGAGAATTTTCAAAAAAAAAATTATGAGTGTTGGCATAACATCATGGTACGTGTCATGGAGTAGTACCGGCTCATAGGAAACGTAAGCCGATGCAACAATAAACTTGCCCCACATTTCGTAGCTTTTATTTGCAGCAACTAAGCCCTGGCTGCAGAATTACATAAGTTCAGATGGTGAGACTGGATTCGGCCTTTTCGATCTCTCACTATACTGCAGTCGGAAACACCTTAAGTATTCTAAACCAGAGATGCGTTTGTCAACCATTACAAGGTGCAGATAGGGACGTGAGTCTTACCAAAACAGAAGAACTGCCACAAGACAGAAGAGCTGTTCTTGTTTTACCGATTGCTGCTCTTCCCACTCTTAATCACCTGCAGAAACGAAGGCATTGTGTAATTTATTCTTAAGAATTTGCTCCAGTGTCTTCCGCCCAACATGCGGTTGGTTGGTTGGAAACATGTTGGTTTCGTTCAGATGATGGGACTTCTGTTTCCTGATGCTTCCTTTGCATATTATCCATCTGTGATCCGTGAAGGAGTTCAACTCGAAAATTCTCCCGTCGTCCATCCGAAAACTTAAGTCTTCTGTTTTAAGCGTATGATCGAGCGCCTTCTTCCATTTGTTCTAGTTAACCACTGGAAAAGTAAAGACTATTTCCAGTTTCGGCCACATTCCAGATGTATATATCTTCGGTTCGAAACTACTCCAAGGCAAAGGAAACCAACGGTATAAAAGTTCTGAAAAAAAAAAATACTTAAAGCTTGTACCAAACCCCACATATCCTATGATCTTATAGGGAGTGTCCTAACACCCGCCATCAATTCCTTTCTTGTCAAACTTAATAGTTCGATTCGGATCTAAAAATAAAATCAAATAGCTTACATTCGAAATGAGTATCACTCGGGGCAACGTTGTTACGCCAAATCTCTTAACAGATGACGATAAGTTAACAATAAATCTTAAAACCGATCAAGGACCAACCAAAAGCGATAAAATCACAAATGACAACATTCAGAAAGTATCTACAGCCTGTGCCAGTCCACCCCCAATGTCTCAACGAAAAGGGAACAACTTTGGCGTCTAAGAGTACATATTTCCATCAGTAAGCTGACATGCTCCTTTAATGACCAGTTTAGTTTCATGGTCATTTCTAGGATTGACATGTGCCGACCGATCGTCGCGTATCCAACCCAACCCAGTCCATTAAATCGCTACAGATACGTTACGACTATGACTCGCGTGTGCCATTCGACAGCTAATCTGACATACCTGAGTGCGGTTCCAATCATTCAGCGAACTCTTTTGGTATCCCCAAAACTACAATTAATCTCTTTTCCTTTTGAACACAGTTCCAACGGATACAAGTACCTTAGAATCCAATTGACTCCGTTGTGCTGTGTTGTGTTGTGTGTTGTTGGCAAAAACAAATCCTTTCCAGAAATACGAGTACACATAGACCCACATACGGGTATGTATGGATCTGGTGGTACACCCGCTAAACGATTTGTAGAAGCTGCTGCACCCATATTGGCTAACCTATGACCATAAACAGAACACTCTCTATCTGTGGGCCCCGATCGCACACAACACCAAAGGGGGTCATTATGACCAAAATCGAAAATCAAAAAACAAGCCCTCGATACTCGCGTACGTAGTCCGGAGTGAGTAAATCACCTACGAGCTACGGATACGACTACGTGACATAAACAACTCCCGCGCGCTGTTGTCTTCTGTCTTCTGTCTTCTGTGTTTTGGTTTGGTTGCATTCTCCCCCATACGGATACGGATACGTGCACATGTACTTAACCTCACTCTCACTCCAAGCTGTCTGCGGGGTCCAGAAGTACGGATAGGCTCGAATGTACCCCGAAAATGGGGTTCAAAAGCCATCGTGCGATTCATTTGAATATTCCCATAACGGACAGAGAAGTGGTGTTGTATGAATGGTAGCAGAGGAATGTCCCACCACACGGGGGCGCTTTTTATCACTCCTACTTCGTAATATGGACGGCGTAGAGGAGTCGAAGAGGAGTAGAATTATAAGGCCCGCATGAGCGCATGCGCGCACGTCAATCTTCCAATCGGGTGCAATATTTAAAAACTGTCACGACTCCCGCACATGCATTTGAGGTGGGCTACTATCCTCCGTATGAGTGTCTGAGTATTCGTACTCGTACTTATGGCTTCTTTAGGACAAACGATGGCCAAACACTTTTGTAGCCACTGGCGGACTACATCACATAGAGTGTGGGTTCTCTATGGTCGCAATGCCACCCGCACTCATATCGCTGATCGGTGATCATACTCCTGCCATCCGAGAGATTCAAATTGCTACCAGCCACAGAGTCACCTCACGTTTTCTATGATTCCATCATGATTGCATCAAAATCGACTCAATCTTCTCCCAACGAATAGCTAACTCTGTGCGGTTAGTCTGCCGTAGCGTGGAGTGCTTTTGAGTGGTTTTGAGTGGTGTGCCAATGCAATGGTTGGAACACTCCCGATTGTCAAAGTGAATTGGCGCGCGCACTCATGCATGCACGTAGATTCCAGCGGTACGTTCACGAAAATACCATTCAATCAGGGGGAATTCAATTCGAAGGCGAAGATCCTGGGCCCGGATAAAAGCCTGACACCAGGCAGTCGTCGTCGTCGTCGTCGTCGTCGTCGCTTATGTCAGTCGTCGTGTCGTGAGTACTAGTAAGCTAACTTCGATGATGATGGTGATGATGATGGGCCAACGACGCGCTGATGGTGGCAATTGGACGCGTCTTTGGCTTTGTATTAATTTATTCAGATGCCGCACAGGAATCACCGACTGAATGTATGCAGACTCTGCTAAACATTTAGATGGTGCGAGATATGAGTTCTTGAACATTCCTCACAGCGATCGCCTACCTCAGGGTGGATGTCGCCACTGTTGCTGCTGTTGTGATGCGCCTCATGAATTGATTTCCATGCGTGATTTCCTTGGGGCATACGTACATACCTACATTATGTCGAATTTATTATGCGGAGTACAGATTCCTATGCCAAAGAGATCGAAATGATGGCGAAGGTGATTGCCTCCATCGATGCCATTTGGTGTTTGCGAGGCCTTCGAGAAGTATGAGAAGAATTCAGGTTGAGGGCTAGAGGTTTTTTTTTGTCCTGAAGACAGTGAATTCGGTGTGGAATTCGGGAAACACTTACATTTCCGAGGAGACACTTGATGTAGTTGGAATTCTGGTAGCCGCTTATCGGTTCATCTTGAGTAATGAAAAAGTTACTGATGAAGAGTTGAGGCTATCTGAAGAAATGAAACTGACTCTTGTTATCAAGATGAAAGTCTGCAGGATGGCTCTTAGCTCCTTGATGGTGTTTAATGATGAAAAGTCGAACGATGTGATTAAAATGGCCTTTGCGTCTGGACCGTAGATCGATCGATTGTATAAGAAGCAGTTGGGGAAAAAATCCAATCAAGGAAGTACTGTTGGAATGAAGAAGTGACAAACTGCGACAGAGGCCACGTCAAGGTGTTCGTAAATCAATCACTTCTTGATGGTCATTTATCACTGCAGTTTAACATCAGAATATTCGTGCTGAAGATTATCAATTTCCGCCAAATGTCTATTGATTTTTGATTCTAAGGCCATGTGAGGCATTTAAAGAGACAACGTGCAGCCTACTTTCGGCGTAGGGACTTCGATTTGATCCTATAGAACGCGCCATCAGCATCGCTGACCGCACCAAAGGCATCGTTCCAAATGCAATAGGTCCAATGTTATCACTGCCGGCAGCACAATTCAAATAGCAATTGAGGTCATCAAAGTCATTAGATGCAAATGTACCTCCAGCACAAAAAAGTTCGGATCGCTTACAAGAATTTTCCAGACATCGCTGGAGAAATGCTGGCTAAATCTGAGCCAATCAAGTCCAAAGATGTAAAGTTAAACACCCTTCAACAAATGTTTGAGGATATATCAAATACATTTCGAAAGCCAGAGGACAACGCGTCAGAGAATGCTAACGAAATGTGTTTCAACCTACTGGAGCAATTGGATTTAAGATTGGCAGGTATGCCTACAGATATGTATAAGCTCACTGGCCAACAATCCAATTCCAACAAATGCAACAGTAAGACTTCCGAAAATTGAACTTTCAAAATTGGATGGAAGTTATATTACCTGGCGTCAATTTCGTGACCTTTTTAAAGAACTGACCCAAAGAACTGAACAGCCCACGGTGCGTCTTCGCATGAGATATTAAAACAATGCGTTGATCAGCCCCCTTCGAACTGTAGAAGTACTACCACCAGTGCCAGATTCGAAATCGTGTGTAAGGCACGAATTTCCGCTTTGGTGAAGGGTCGAGGCCTATGTAATACCTCAGCCATTCTGAGGATCATGGAGCCCCGTTGTAATGCAACTCCACATCGAGCAGACCATTCAGTTCCATAGTAATCAATTGGCTGAGCCAGATCGTAGTACGCTACAACATATACTAAGCCATGAAATGTCCAAATTCCACTTGGGTACAAACCAACAGCCACCATGATACTCCCACAAGAGGGCCTACTCCTAGGTCAGGCTGGAACAGAAGTCCCGGGGGCCCCTGACCTCCCGTGGTAGCAGAATATAGCTTCCGGTCGAGCTTCGCGACAGCCCAGGACTGGCAACCCTTAAACAAAGTTCAACTACTCTCTAATTCGACCCGCTATCTGCCTACTGCGTCTTCTATTAAATATTTCTCCTGCAAAGGTACGGGTTCTTTCGAACAGTACGGTGTCAGTGAACAATCCACTGACATCGTACGCCTACCGCCAAAGATGATGCCCATAGCCTGCAAGCCCCTAGCATCTGAGTAATTTGGACACTCACATAGGATATGAAGCCAGTCCTTGCCAGCTCGCAACCCCACTAAGCACTCTCTTATCCAAAAATGCATTAAGAGAGCCATAGGATATGAAGCCAGTCCTTGCCAGCTCGCAACCCCACTAAGCACTCTCTTATCCAAAAATGCATTAAGAGAGCCATGCACGGTCCTCAAAAAGCCCAGGCTGAGGGTTAAATTCCGTTCAAGAAATACTCGCATGGTTAGCACATCCCTCAGGATTGCCATGTAGTTAAAACACGGGCGTTTAACAAGACTTTACGCTCCCTCAAGGATAGGCCATCCACTTTCGTCTGGGAAACCCTTTTCTGATCTTGAAAGCAATACCACGAGGTATCATTTCCACATCAAGAGGTGGCACTCCCAAGAGCACTTGCATTGCCTCTGTGGAGACAGTGTGGCACACAGGTAGAAAATCAAGCAAGGCGACTTTTTGGCAAAGCCAAAATCCGACGACAGCCTTCAACAGTCGTAGCCTTGTCGTACCATACCGATGCTCCATATGTTGCCCAAGCAATAAAAAGCTTTTCTATCAGGAAAATAACGCAATTTCCCGACAGCCCATTTCTTGCGACCTGGTTAGTATTTTCTGCCAGTTCAAGTTATGGAAGGCAGCTTTGAAGTCAATAAAGATGCCTATAACCACCCCGTCGCTGCTTCTCTGGACTCTGTCTTTTAAGAAAGACCATGCGTCCTCAACCTACACACTTGCCTTTCGTAAAGCCGATTTGGAAGGGGGACATTGGCTCCGTCATGTTCCCCGAAATCCTTTCCACCATAACCCTTTCCAGTACTTTTCCAAGTACCGGAAGCAGGCTGATGCCCCGATATGATTTAGCACCAGACCTATTCTTATCAGGGGACTTCAAGAGCACGACTACCCTTGCCTCCTTCCAATCCTTGGGGAAATAGCTGCAAGCAATGCATTTGCTATAAAGACATAGCAGGTATTCTGGAAGGGCTTTCATCATCTCCCCAGCCATTCCATCAAGAAGTGAAACACCATACTCGACTTTTTCAGTTCTTAGTTCCGGAGGGACTGGAGGTTCTTCATTCAAAAAGCTCTCGAAGCGCTCCTCTCTCGGGAAGAACTGACCAAGCAATGCAGTCAGGCAATCCTTCCATGTAGATAAAACCGTATTATCCAGACAAATTACAGACAAAGTCTTGCCAATGAAACGGATATTGACCTTCGGCGAGGGTCTCTTGTCTCTTACACTGAGTCAAGTTCTCAGCATTGGACGCCCGAACCCTTTGGAATCGCTTCCTTAGGTTTCAAACTACCCTTCGCTACTCTGTCAAACAGCGGTTCCTTATCCACAATCAACCAATATCGAATGCTCAAAAGTTGTACTTTCTAAGAGCAAACGTAGTAGGAAATGTGCATAACATCATTCAGCATCATTAACCAACCGAGGACAACTTTAAAAGTGGAAAACATTGGTTGATCGCTATGACAAAAAAAAGCTTCTCCTAACTGCACAATTAAATCGACTGTTCGAATTGCCTACTGGCATTGGAACCTGCATCAACTATTAATGCTTCATGACATGATTAAAGGATCAACGCGAGCGATTCAAAATTTAGGGTTCGGAACTGGCAGTTGGAACTGCATCATAGTGCACCACATGCGGCAAAAGCTAGACTGAAATAAACGGACTATATTGGAGCAATTATTGGACGACACCAGGAGCAGCATCCCGTTGGAACTGTTCCGTGAAATCCTGGAAACAAGGTTTTTGATACTGGAGGCAATCAAGGACGAGAAGAAAAAAGGACGGCTGCACAATGTGCAACCGTCTCTTACACGTGCCGACTGCGAGAAGGCCGTGCAGAGTCTTCGAATCTGTCGGAACTGTTTAAAGCTAGGTCATTTCTCTAGTGCAGGTCAGTCGAAGGATTGTCAAACGTGTAATGTCAGAAACAATTCGCTTTTGCATCAACAGAAAGAACCAAAATCGTACACTCAACAGAAACAGGTAACTCAAACTACAATATTTCCAATAATCAACCCACGTAGTCGTTGACCCAGCAACTAAGTCGAGGGGGTAAGGGTCAATCCGTAAATGCGGCGGCAGATAAAACAGCGGCAAATTTACTTAGCAGCGGCAATCGTGAATGTATTGTAATAGCAGCATATGGAACACGGATTCCTTGCCGTGTGTTACTTGATTTAGGATCCCAACCTTAACGAACAAGCCTTTCCAGTTAGCCCGATCCTTAGCTAACCGCTTCGAGTTGTGAACTCCAAATCGGATGAGGTCCTATTCAACTTTTCCGCGTCATCTAAACCGATGCCTTTCTCTACTGCGTTGTCGCTTGAAGTTAGATTCGACTTCGCATTGGGATCCATTCGCTTTTCATGTCTTAGCCACCTCAGGCAGCTGATGTGCAGTTCTCTGTATAAATCAATAACGCCGTGCAGCTCATATACTCCCTCGTCAAATCTTCTCCTCCAAAGCCCTTCAACATAAACGGGACCGAACTACGAAGAATTTTTCTCTCCATACGTTCGAGGATATATCTTCATCCGCTTCCGATAGCGTCCATGCTTCAGCGCCATAAAGTAGGGCTGGGATGATCAAGGTATTATATAGATTCTCCCTAGTTGTTCGAGAGTCTTTTTAGCCCAAAGAAACAGCGATTCGCAAGAGTTAGCCTTCATTTTATTACTAGGGAGGTGTTGTTGGCATAAAGATAGACAAAGTTCTTTACTACCTCGAAATTAGAGCTGTCAACTATGACGTTCTGTCCAATTCGTCGATGTTGTGTATTCTTTCTTATTGACAGCATATACTTGGTCTTGCCCGCTATCGCTAAATCCATTTTGGCAGCTTGCGTTTCAATACTAGCGAACGTACCGCTGAGTTCTCCCAATTATATCGATATCATCGGCGTACGCTAGTAGTTGTACAGACTTTTGAAAGATTGTCCCTACAGAGTTTACAATTCTTTCAAGTATAATGTTAGAGAAGTCACATGACAGCGCGTCTCCTTGTCTAAAACCTTTTTTGACATCAAAGGTCTCGGTTAGGTCGTTAGTGACTTAGCGTTCTAATTCGTCATTCTGCACAGACGAACGAGTTTGGCAGGGATGCCAGAACTAGATATTGCTCTATATAGCTCGATGAAGAGATGGTAGGTATCGATTTGGACTTCTTGAGTTTTTTCCAGGATCTGCGGGATTGTGAAGATTTAGTCGTCAATCCGATTGTTGACGGATTGCTTCAGACATCCACACAATACAAGATGTTGTACCCAATGTTGAGGATACCTATGCCGCTAAAATTTGTGTATGGTCTCCGCAAATACATTTCCAGCAGCTTTGAATGCCTTGGCCGTCAGGTTCAGCAGCTTTGTTGGATTTCAGCTATCCAACAGTTAGGTGGACGGAAGTTCTGGTAATCATCGTCTATTGAATGGTCTATTCTGCCAGTCGGTGGGATGCTGGGCTTAGATATTCTCGGCACCGACTTGTGAATCTATTACAAGGTTTCCTTCCTCACCTCTACGGGATTCTGTACGAATCTTCTTGCCCTTGACACGTTCTTTTTACCTGTTGGTAAGACTTCAGTACGTTATTCTTGGACTACAAATTGTCAATATTTTCTACAGCGCGCTTCTCGTGCTCTTTTTTCTTTTTCTGAAAAAGCCGATGTTATTCCCGTTTCTTTTTTTCACGATAAGCTCTTGTCCTTCGTTGCAGCGCCACTTTGTACGCTTCTTGTTTAGCTGCATGTGCTTAATGGGATTCTTCATCAAACTAGGGATGTCTTGCTAGTGGTCGAGTGAATCCCAGCACATCAGTTGGCAATGTTACCCCTGGTCTTCGGTACTTGATCCTGGCCGCATAGGAGTTGTTGAGGGATTTCGGGATACACGTACGGCGAAGATTCTGGCAGTCTCTTGCGATTGCAGCTTTTCTACGTGAAATCTTCGCACAGTAGTTCTTCTTTGCTGTGGCACTTGAAAAATCCGCATTCGCACCTTGGCTGCAACTAGTTGGTGATTCGAGTCAATATTGACTGCCCGGAGCGTTCGGACATCCAGTATACCATGCATGGCTAATGCTCTTTCTGCATGGTGGGGCAAAAGTGATGACATAATGTGCCATAATTTGCAAATGGCGTCAAGTGTCATTGTGCTTTGACATTTATCTAGCAGAGAATTAGTTGGCAACAAGCAATGGAGCGATACACACACAGCGCGAGTTTTATAGCCGTTTTCCTCGTCGTCCTGCACCATGTGCGAGAACAATTAAGCGTTGGGCTGAGCGTCTCACTTCCAAGAGAATCCACAAATATCGACGAGACAGCGATCGACACAATTTGACATCAACAGATGTTCGTTGCGTCGAATTTTGGTAAAAGACCTAAAGATGTTCCCTTATAAAGTACAAACCGTTCACCAATTGCTAGTTACGACAATGTTTTGCAAAGGGGCAAAGTCGATTAGCCTGAATCCGTTATCGGAGGTGATGTCGTGCAGGCAATACATACCGACAGTACTACCAAAGATGCCCTGACTTCCTAGCTTTGCATTAAAATCATCGAGGACAACCCTTCTGTCTTAGCTAGGGCACTGTTCGTAGGTCTTGTCCAAGAGCTCGTAGAAGCCATCTTTGGTGTCGTCGTCTTTTTCCTCTGTGGGCACATATAAGGCTAATGTGGGAAAATTTAGCCTTATTACGGATTGTTACGAGGCGCTCGTTCACATGCCAGAAACTCAAGACTACTTGCCTAAGTCTGCCTCTGAGGCGTATCGGCATCCAAATACGCTCTGCTTTTGCCGTCGATACGAGTAACAATGACCATTTCTGGGATGGCGGTAATATCTGCTTTTCAACAGTCCAGTACCTCCCCTAGTTGTACGGCTGTACGTGGCCTATTTAGGGACCTAACATTCTACGTGCAAATCTGAAGTTCGTTATCCTTGTTTCGTTTGCAGGAGTTGTCAACAGTAGATGCGTATCCGAGGCTCGTTGTTGGGTTTTTTTTTTCCATGGCTGGGCATCTACCATGACGTCATAACCCCAAACGTGGAGGACCAGGATGTTAGACCGAAGTCAGTAACCCGTTCGGGAATGTGAGTCCTGCCGCTGGACCATTTAGGGCTTATCCGCAACCATCTCTTTGCCAAGACCCTGACTTAGTCTCGGAAATCCTTACACGTCTATCCAATACACGGTTGCTTAATTTTATGACTTCAAATCACTTGACATCGGTGGCATATATCCAGTTATGCTACCAAAAGATATTGACCACCTGCTGCCAAGTCTAAAGAAGAAAATCTTCTTTAACGCAGGAGATCCTATGAGACTGTGCTTCAAACCCAGGTGTTCAGAGTTGAAGTCCCATTCGATATGAAGCAGTACGCGCTAGGCATTTTCATAAACATCGTGGGTGGCTTGGACCTCGTAATTTTTGACGGCACGTGTAATCCCATAGACAGTACGGGGTTGTTGATTCACTTGTTTTGTGAGCAACAGCAATCCTAGTGAACAGAATATTGGTTCTGGATGATATCTGCGGTAAACAGGGAGTAAACACGGGTTTCAAGGCTCCGTCGCTTTCTGACAGTTTAAAGGAACTTTTGGCAAGACATGGTGCTGGGCGTTCTGCATTGGCTGCAAATAAGCTTTCACTAGCGCCCCCGGCTCTATTCTAGACTGACTGATCCTTCTTTTAAAAGCAAGTCTTCGGTATAACACGCACTTAGGGACATACCGTGTGATGCAATATCACTAAAATTCCTATTGCGACCAAAATACGAATTGCTTCGACCCGAATACTAGCTAGGAACGAAATTTAGCGGGGTATTCACGACTGGCTATAAATCCGATCTAGAACGTGCTGCTCCTGTTTTTTGGTGGAACGATATTAAATTTCACTCCTTAGTAGAAAAACTTGCATTTGTCTTCCAAGCTCGGGCTCCCGCCCAATTATCAAGGCTTCGCCCATCAATGACGTTGTCTAATAACAAGCGGGGGCAGAGCATATTACTGGTCTTATCGTAAACATCCTCAGATGACGCCACCGAAGGTTGCTCCGATTTGATCAGTTACAAGTTGCCGGTCATAGGTCTTGGTGGCGGCAGGACCACCGGTAGTCCCTACCAGGACTTAAATCACGGTACCATGGGAGTCAGGAGCCTCCCGGATTTCGGTCCGGGCCTGACTTGTTGAGGTAGGCCACCTTGTGGGAGCGTCATGGTAGCTGTGGTTTAAACCCAAAGGTCTTCCTGTTGGTTTTACCTAAGAACAATAAGAGGTCTTAGATCGGCCTCGACCCATACCAAGGGTGGAACTTGTGCCTCCAACGCAAGTTCTGATTTGGTATCTCAGGAAGGCGGCAGAGCGATGGCAAGGCGTATCCTTGCTCCTATGGATGTACGGGCATCCCGTAAACTTAAGTCTGCACGACAGGTGTTTACGTTAAAAACCAGAGACTATGTCTTCCAAGTCAGCCCTATAGGTCTTGCTGAACTCTCTCACTGCTTCCACATTAGTTCGAGGAACAAAGGTTTCTCCGAATAAAGTCAAAAGGCTCACATTTTCTTTGAGAGAAACTTCGAGAAATAAGATCTCCGATTAACTCACTGGCCAAGGCTAATAGGAGAGTTTCTTAGGATCCAAACCTGCGTTAGAACTGCGTACATCCTTGGCTAGGGCTTTTAATGACAATGGGGTTTCGAATATCTGCAGATACCGTGAATCCTCCGATGTCTCTAAAGGGTCAACACTTAAGTGCGCTAGGCATAAAAGACATATCCTCCTGTGACGATTGCTGCGAGAGAGATAACTTTTGTTCGGCAAGATTTGAACCCAGATCGCCTTGCTTATAGTTGACATACTTAACCACTGCGCCATCAAACTATGAGTTCATGCCACTATTTGGGGTTAATTTTTAGACCATTTTCAATCCCCTGTGACTAGTAGTTTTAGCGATGTTCCCCAACTTATTTCTGGCTCCATCACATAAAAAACTTGCATCACGAAGGCGGCATGTTCTGGCCCCGTTTTCCAGTTAGAGCTTTTCTAATGTGATAATTAGAGCCTCGTAGATTCGGATGGTTTATACGTTGCCGTCTTATGAAATATTCCCATCACTGGGAATTCAGCACACTGATAATGAGCGATTATCCGCAATTTCACTTGAAGATTCACGACAATGCCACTTTCATCTTATTGACGATGCCTTAAGGGCTTAAAGCCATTGTCAATCTATGTGACAGTTGCCTATTAGAGGAAGTGAGATCCAATCAGCGGCTTATCAGATAGCCATTGATTCCTTGTAAGATGAAGGGCAGCAGCCCTGAGCGCTATACGCTGAATGAGTTTCAGGCGAACAAGGAAATAATACAAACCATAAGCCATTCCTGATCAGTTCTCATGGGACCTGCACTTTTTTTTCATCAAAATACCTGACTGTCTTTGTACTTTCTCTAAACGTGACATATTTCATTCTTCTTAAGTGTAGTAACAGACTTGGATAAGGTCAATCAATGTGGTATTTTGTTTCATGTTACCTCGAGCAGAAGTGCCACTTAACTTAAAGTGTTATGACAGCCAACTGCATATGCTGTTACAATGTATCAGCTCACCTGCTTTCCTTCTTTCACACAAAATCCCCTACACTCAAGAATCATTCAACATTTTCCGTTTCTTTATTTTTTATTTTTTTTTTTTTTGTCACAACACCATGAACCTTGCACAACCTCTGCAGATACCACACGTGTTGTTCGCGTCGTTTGTTTTAATTTACTCGAAAGTCCAGTACTCCAGTCAGGCATTCAGCACGTCAAGCTGGCAACATTCCAGTTCCACTTATAAAACCGACCCATATGCAACCTGAACTAATTAAATTCATTATAAGCATGCGGCTAATCTCTAACCCTAGAGTTCAGATAGTTTCAACAAAAACCACACAACAGCAACAGTAACAACAACAACAGTGGAGACCAACTGCCAACAACCAACAGCATTATTAAAATACCAAGTGAACCGAACCGAACCGAAGCGAAGCGATCCAGTTGAGTGCAAGAGATTCCATCACAAGACAATGTAGCCGGAGCCACAGCCATAACCAAAGGCTTGGGTATATCCATTGACCATATTCCCATCCGCATTGCAGAGATTTTCCTCATAGCTGGAACGCGCTGCAAACACATCTCCGAGGAGGGTCAGAATGCCAGAGGTCTCCACAAAGGTTCACATGTGTGCGCGCATAAGCTCTGAGAATTTTCATCAACAACAGCGGTCTCAGTCTCAGTCTCAGTCTCAGTCTCAGTCTCAGCCTTAGTTTTAGTCTCTTAACTAAACATCCAGGAAGTTGTCGATAACGTATTTTCAGAGACTGAGAGAAAGAGAAAGAGAGAGAGAGTGAGAGAGAGGTAGGGAGAGAAACAGAAATAGAGGTCATTATTCCTCCAGGTCTTGAGAAGTGTTTCAGAGCTCAAAGTGGTACGTGATGTGCAGCACAAACAGGCATGTCATTCCACGCACCATGCACCACAAAACCACTCAACCTCCATTCGGCCATCGTCGGACCTTAATGAATCATTTAACTTTGCGCAATTTTTAAATTAAAGGGCTTCACCAACGGTCCAATGGGGTCCTGTGTGGTGTATAAGTATAGAGTTTTAGCACAGAATGGACCATAATCGAAACTGCAAATTGCACAGAACACTCGAACCGATTGCTCCTGCTCGGTGGATTCGTTCTGGGCCATGGGCCACGGTCCAGCGAAGGCGAAGAAGTGCGCGGCGCGGACCGCCACCAATTCATTCGTCTAAGCACCGGAGAGCGAGTGCTATAATTCCACCTACTGGCGAAATCAATTTAGTTCGTGTGGCACGTGCTCTAGAAAAAATAGAATCACTGCCACTGCGATTGCAATTGCAAAGCAATAACCACCATCAGCGTGTCCACCATCACCTGCATCGTCCGTTGTCCGTTGTGTGTTGTGTTGTGTTGTGTGTTGTCCGTCGTCTATTGCACCTTGAGTTACACTATGGATTTTCGGTTGCAGCGCCTTCACTGTAATTTCACCCAGGCACCCAGTCCTAAAAGTTCCGAAATCAACAAGACCGACGAAGGCCACCACCATCACCAATTTGAGGAATTCTCCGATGGTGGCGGTGGCGTAGCTGCTGTTGGAACTGAAACTAAAACTGCGGCAGAATGCGGAGTTGTGCGCCTGGATTGATAGATGCAACGACGAAAATTAGAATTCAATTCGTGTGGCGCAAACAATTTGCGCGCAACCATCGTAGGTTCTGTACACGTCTAGAGAGAGAGAGAGAGAGTGTGTGAGTGAGTGTGTGTCTCGTGTCCCGTGTTCCGTGTCCCTCTTGGTTAGCTGCTGATTGAAGGTCTGCCGGTGGAAACAGAGGTTCCAGTTTCAACTTCAGCTTCAGCTTCAGCTTCAGCCATCCATCTGTGGGCTTGTATCTCTTTAAGTTGAGTTGCGATCTGTCTTGCTGACGTTCTCCGTCCGACATTGTATTGGCTGCCTAGTTGCCTGCTATTTGGTTTCTGATTGTTGGTTTCTGACTGCCGAAGCTTTAGCTAGAGCTCCGGCTGCCTGGCTAGGGTACTCGTATTCTGGCGGTGACTTTCGCTTGGCATGTCGTGATCAGCGGCAATTATCCCGTAAAATTGTGGATATCTCTCTGTGGCATGATTTCCGACAGATTTGCTCTTTTGGTCGGTTGAAGTTGCTGTTGTTGCGCTAGTACACGAGTGTAGAATGTACGAGTATCTCGTGTGCTTGCTTCGGTTAGATCGCTGTGTGGTTTGTGGATTTGGACTTGGACTTAGATTTGGATTCTTTGTCTTTTGAATGGAGGTGGTGTGCTGGTTGTTGCATTACGAGCACCTACCACCAGATACGACAACAAACTCCAACAACAGTTAACAGGGAAGGAAAAGGCAACAACAACAACAACAACAACAGCAAAAATCTATAGAAACAGCGGAACTAAATTGCTTTTTGCACATATGCTGTTGGCTTGTTTACACGGATCTTGTTGCCACTTGGACCGATTTTTTTCTTCTTTTTTTTTTTTTTGAATTTTATTTTCTTTTGCCTCTTTCGTGTTGTTCACTATTTTTCTGGTTGAAATTGTTCATTTAATTGAAGTGAGTCATGCTTTGATAATGTCGAGTGGGTATCCATTCCAACGTCTAAAGTATTGGTTTATCGCAGATCGAATGGGAGAGGTCAAGATGGTATGGTATCGTACTAGATTTACCAGACCCATCTTGAGAGTACAGTTTGACAATATTTTTCAAGTCCGTGCTTAGATTACATCATACTAAGACAATTGAGTTAAACTAAACAGCAGGGTCTTTTCGGAAAAGGATTGGCAATACTCACTTGACGTCTCTAAGCTCTTGTACGACTTAACCTTTTTAATGTTGTATCTACTTTGAAAATGTTTGTGGCAGAAATGAAGATACCCTATGTCCTCTTAGTCAGCCAGCTGAAGTCACTATGCTTGTAGTTCACTAAGCTAACGCCTCTGGTATTCACCATTTCAGTGTCCTTAAAACTCAGTTAAAGTCTAACCAGATCCTGGTTACATAGCCCTCAGCTTCTAAAATCTTCCAGGATCCCGAATTCCAAAAAGGTAAAGGCATTGCCACCATATGAGGCACTAAAGTCGATGAAAAGAGAATGAGTACAGTCTTAAGATAGTCGATCTGCAGGGCCGGAAGGTGCACTTTTATAAGTCAATAGGTTTGTTGGTCGGAGGGGGAAGCTACATATCCGCACACCGTGAAGCTGCCATTGTGAGACTCCTACTTACTAAACCTACCCTCCGCAAAGAAACATCGTCCCGCGGAACCGCCGTAAAGCATAACTTCTTGGGCAGGAGAGTAGCCTTTGGCTATAAATCATCTTGTTAGTCGATTGTTAGTCAAGTTCGTGTGTCTCGTCCTGTTGTTGGCTTATCTTGTTAGGCCGACCATGGTCTCCTGGGTGTCTGTTCTACGTGGGTGTGGGGAAAAGCCAGAATGAAGTATGTGGGTATATGTCTATACACCCTGAATGACTCGAACTGCAACCAATTTCAGAGTGCTATAATTTCCAAACCGTTCATGACAGTGAGCTCAAATTTTGGCACATGACAGATACTTTTAGTATTTACAAGCCTTTTACAGGATTTGCGTCTCAGTTGTTTAGAAAAATTTTTATCCGCAATGGAATTCAAACGTGATAATGTGATTGCTTTTTATTTGGCTGGAAAACCACAAGTAGCTATCGTTAGAGCCCTCCAACACTTCAACGTGAATAAATTATTTGTGTCTCGAACCATAGCTCGTTACCGTGATACTGGCAGCGTTTGCAAAACGCCATGGAGGTGGTCATAAAAAAAACAGCAACATCGGCAGAAATGGTTCGGAAAATGAAGGCTCGAATTGAGCGAAATCCGCGTCGAAGTGGAAGAAAAATGGCTCGTGAGCTCTACATATCGTTGGAACGGAGGCAACACATACTAAAAAATAAGCTTGGGCTCAAGCCATTGAAGTTCCAAAAAGCACACGATCTTACACCGCAACAGAAAAAAATTAGAGTCGAAAGAGCGAAGGAGTTGCTACGCTTGCACGAAAGTGGTGAGTTGCCGAATTTGGTTTTTTCCGATGAGTCGCCATTTGTTATCGAGCAATATGTCAACAAACAAAATGACCGAGTTTACTTGCCAGAGAGGTCCTTCGAAAATTTACACCTTCGGACGGCCACCAGAAGGCAGGCAGCACCGATGGTGATGGTTTGGACCGCCATAATAGCCGATGGTTGCTCTCCGTTCGTATTTTTGGACCGTGGCGTCAAAATTAATGCGATCGTATACCGTGAAACTGTCTTAGAGGCAGTATTGAAGCCTTGGGCAAACAATCATTTCGGGCGGAGATCGTGGACATTTCAACAAGACTCGGCATCGTCCCACAAAGCGCGCGTCAACCAAGATTGGTTAAAAAACAAAGTTTCACACTTCATTTCTTCGACACTATAGATTGCAAATTCTCCGGATGCAAATCCGTTTTATTTCTCTGTCTGGGGTATTTTGAAGGCGAAGGTTGCCATTAAAAAATACCAAAGTTTGGACCACCTCAAACAAGCACTTCGCCGGGAATGGGCCAAAATACCGCAGAGCCACTTGCGCGCAGCATGCGATCCTTTCTTCGGCCGTCTCAAGGCCATTATTCGCGCCACAAGTGGACTTATTGAAAACAACTGATACAATTTGAAAATTGATGTATTTTCCAACATTTTTTGCTCTGGCACAATAAAATTTATCAAAAAATAAAAAAATTATAGCATTTTAAAAAATTATAGTTCGAGTAAGTCACCCTGTATAAATACGTCGGGAAAAAGGGAAAGAAGAGTTGTGGATCTGGCACGCGTCTGCGTGTGTGTCTGCTTGCGTTCCCGTCACTAGGGAATTCTTAATTTTCACCACTCTCCTCACGAATCTTCCTTTCTTCTTTACCCATGTCTGCTGTCTAAGGTAATATTATTTTCTTTGTTATTTTGCCTTCTTTGGAGTTCGAGTCTTCTCAGTTCTATTAGGATGGCTATCACTTACTGCCCAACTTCACTCCATTTTTCTTCCATTTCTTTAACAATCACGCTGGCATGTAAAATGTTGATACTTCGTCTTCTGAAGCGTGGTCAGGCTGCATGGTCTGCATCTCCCTCCTGGTTCGGACAGGACCGATAGATTTGCGAGGAGGTAGACAAGAATATGCACGGGTATCATTTCTTCGGCCATTCAATCTCAATGGGCATCATACTAGCTACCCTCGGCTTCCTCTGAGACGATCCAGAAGGCGTCGATTGTCAAAGCCGACACAGTGTCATTTTAGGATTAAGTCGCCAATTTTTTCCGAGTAGACTTTTGCTGGTCCATAGTGAGGTCCTGCCTTGTCAGTAGTCTTCACGTAAGTGTGATTCCTAGATATTTGACTTCCGTTAAGAATTCTATTGTTTCACCTAAGAGTGTGGCATTATTTCTGAATCTTCCTCGTCTTCTTCTCTTAATGAATCTAACTATGGTGCTTTTTTGGGATTGACTTTGAGGCCAACTTTGGTACACACAACACAGCAACTAGATTCAGAGCCCTCTGGAGGCGATCCGAAATTGTATCTTCGAATTTACCTCTGATTAGTATAACAACGTCGTCTGCATGTCCTTGGACATAGAAACCATCATTACTGAGAATAATCATTAACTACGATGGACCATAGTAGGGGTCAGAGTACTCCTCCCTGAGGGCATCGTTTCGTAGCTATCACACTGAGCTTATTGCTGCCTAATGAGGTTTTTATTGTTTTATCCTCCAGCATACATTTACATGTAGTGTGGTCAACTCCCATGTTTTGAGTGCCTCTACAATATATATCCAGGAGAATTCTATGTTGTCAAATGCTCCTTCTATCCTTGTGGTAAAATGTAGAGCGTATGTGGTTGATTTTCTAGGTTGATAGGCAAATTGATACTTATGATGGGGGTTCATTTGAAGTGCCCCGTTTCTGGTATGTCTGTCAAGGACATTTTCATAGTTTTGAGGAAAAATGAATTGAGGCTGATTGGTCTATATGATTTTGGTAGTTCAGACGGTCTGCGTCCTACCTTAGGTATACCATCTTGATCAAAAAAGTTCCCGCACCACCACACCACCGTGAAGCGCTCCCATTGTTCTGATTTGAGTTCTGGGTTTTTGTTAAGTTGGTAAGTCTGTTGTTGACGTTTCCTCTAAATCTTAGGTATGATGCTTGAGATTTGCAAAAGTAACGTAGCCAAGAGTACAAAACGGATTTAATGGTGCGCGAACGTTGGAAATGTTAGAAAGGTGTTTCGGCAACCTCTTTTACCAGTGGCACGAGCGCGAGCGGTTCAAAAGTGGTCGTGAGTCAATCGATGATGATGAACGCAGAGGTAGACCATCGACATCGAAAACCAACGAAAACATTGATGAAGTACTCGTAAAAGAAATGTTGGTCAGTAACAGCAAATTAACCATCAGAGAGATAGGGGAGGACTTGAACATTGCCTATGGATCCGTCCAAGACATTTTGGTTAATGATTTGGGTTTCCGTCGTGTAGCAGCAAAGTTGGTGCTAAAAGACCTCAATTTCATGCCAAAAAGAGACCGTGTTGTAAAAGAGATGATTTGCAAGGCTGAATTCCGATCTCACATTCATCAAAAGGATCATTACTGGAGGCAAGTGAATGGCGTTCACCAAATGAGCCGAACCGGTTTTCATGGATTACAACGGTGTGGTGCATCATGAATTTTTACCAGAAGGCCAGACAGTAAACAAAGAGTATTATGAGACGTTTGCGTGAAGCAATTGGCCGAAAGAGACCAGAATTGTGGACAGAAAACTCGTAGATTTTGCACCATGATAACGCACCGTCGCACAGTGCCATCATTATTCGTAATTTTTTGACGAAAAATGCAACAAATACCATCCATCCAGCCACCGAATTCACTTGATTTGGCTCCCTGTGACTTATTCTGTTCCACTACGGGGAACACGTTTCAGCAGCCGAGAGCAAGTAATGGAAAAATCGCAAGAAGCATTGATGGACATACCGAAAACCGAATATAAAAAATGTTTCGAGGACTGGATCAAGCGCTGGCATAAGTGTGTTGCAGTGGATGGGGATTATTTTGAAGGGAACAATATAGATTCAGATGAATAAACTTGTATTTCTAATTTTCTGAATACATTCCGGAAACTTTTTGATCGAGGTATATTGGACAGCAACTTCCTTCCACTTTTTTGGTAAGTATCCTCACTCGTAACTAGCCTTGAATAAATTGCTTAGTACAGTTAGCAGTTGCGGGATGCCCTTTGTAGTAAAGCTGGGAATATTTCATCCTCACCAGGCGCTTTGAAAAGTTGAAAAGAGTTCATTGCCCAAATTATTTTTCCTTTGCTCTGTTCCCGTCCTCACTAAGCGGTCTATTTTTCCTTCTTTGGGCTTTTTTATGCTTCGGGAATAATTATCGAGTCTGGGAAGTGTGTTTCAGCTAAGAGCTGAAGCATCTGTAGCCCGTTTTCGGCTTCGGATTAGTGTGCTGCTTAGATAGTATTTTATGAATGCAGGCACATCTTCCGGTGCTATCGATTGTATGACAGAAGTTTATCCACGATTCTCTCTTGGCCCTTCTAATTTCTTGGTTGTTCATGGTGAGTGTTCTTCTGTATATGGTATTTCCCATTCACCATTACTTTTAGCCCGGTTGATGGCCTTTCCCGTCTCTGTTCCAAGTTTGGCGAGGTTTTTGTTCTACCACGGGGTAAGTCGATTGCCTGTTTTCCCTTTTTCTGGCCAAGCTTGATGAAAGGCAGTTATAATTGCCATATTGAGATTATCAAACGTTAGCTCAATATTGTCTATGTCTGTGATGTTTGTGTTACATTTACCCAGTCCGTGGATTTGGGTTCTCTAAATTTTTCAGATACAGTAGTACCTAATTCAACGTCAAATAGGATGTGGCGACATTGAGGCTTCGGATAATACAAGTTCGCCAGTTCCTTATAAAATTTTTTATAAAGGTAGTGCATAGCGTAAGATCTAGGACCTCTGACCTAATTCTATTTATAAATTTGGGGTTGCTTCCCTGGTTTAGAATCTGTATGTTACGAGTATTTGAATTTATAAGTTCTAGTAGAAACTCACACCGTTTGTTTATGTTTCAGCTGCTCCAGACCATGTGATGGGCGTTTGAATCCCTGCCTACAGTAAGTTGTAGGCTCTTCTTACCACAGTAGTCCACCAGTACCTTCAGTGGCAAGAAGTCCAAGTCACTGTAGTTACCTGGCAGCTAAGCTGAGCATATGACAGCTTCTGTCTTACGTGCATTAGTATGCAATTCAGCTTTTCCAGCTACGAGATCCTTGTTGGTGTATTCTAGAATTGGAAAGAGTCTTGTATTATTATTAGTTACGATAAATGCTCTGGGTTTCCCAGGGTTAGAGGAATCACATAATAACTCACCTGAGAGTCCCTTTACCTGGGCTTTAAGGACATATGCTTCTTGGATAAAGGCGACGTCTACGTATTCCTTGTTAAATCTATGACTGAGAACTGCCGAGGCGGCCTTAGCACGTTGTAGATTAACTTGGATATGCACCTTGGTCCAATGTTAGTCGTTATTGGGTGGTACTGGCAGAGTTGCCAGTATTTGAAGGCAGCTCAGGTCTAATAGTCTGGGCATAGAGATAATGCCTTCTGATGTTCCGGCATGAGAACTTTTGCCTAGCAGTTTTGGTTGCGGGCTCGTCCGAAATTGTATTCTTCGGAATGGCAGTGTGTTTTTCTGCTCGTTATAGTCTTTAGATGCGGATCCGTATCTCCAAGAAATTAAGAAATAGCTTGCACTTGTGCTCCATCAAATATATGTTGGACTTTTCATTGATAGAGAAGTCCCTGTATCACCTCCATTTCTCTCCTCTGAGACCTTGAGAACACGCCAACCTGTTGTGGATGTGCTAGGATTTTGCTTGGCGATCCTTAACAGGAAGACTTCTTTGGGCATTTTTTCATCGTCTGGAAAGAAGGTTATACAAGTGTACAGTTTGGGGATTTCACTTCCCTGAATTATACGGAGTTTGGATTCTGTTCATCTTTACCGTCGACATGAGCCAATCTTTTGTCTGTGTGTCGTTGCAAGTGATGGGTAGCAACAAATTTGAGGGGACAGTTATTGTCGGCTTTGTCCACCTCGATCAGCAGGCATTTTTTACCTGCTGGATGACTGGAATTCTTCTGAATTCATTTCATGCATTATAGCAACCTTGCATTGGGTTAATAAGCCGTAATAGGACAGCCCTGATGTCGACGTTCCTGCTGTTGTGTGGTTGGCCGAGGGTTTATTCGCGTTCCTGCTCTTACTTACCCCATCTCTGAGTCCTTTATTAGAACCTAAGCGAAGTTTAGTATGAGAGGTGTATTTCTCACCTTACCTCGGTGCAATTGATTTTTCGGGATCTCCTACCGTCTTAACCACATGTGTGTGATTTTGTAGCTCTGGATGTAAACTGTGTTCTTTGGGTTGTTGCACCCTCGGGAAGAGTCGACTGATCAGCAGCTCTTGGAGCTACAGGGTTTGCCGCTATCTTTAGCTTGCTTCCCGCATAGTTCTTCTGGCTTCCTCCGGTGTCACACCGCCCTTGATCTGGCTCCTTTTTTTTATAAACTATCGCGCGCTCAAGGGGTTAAGGTACCCTTAAAATGTTTGCACATAGCGCGGGCGAAGGAAATTTAGGGAGGAAAGAAGGATAGGTACCGATGTACGTTGGTTTTACATGTCTGAATGTTACAATGACTAGGAAATAGAGAGCTCGGCAGGGCATTCCACAAGCGAGTTGTACGACTTAGGAATGAATCACGATATTTCAGAGTACGTCCGAAAGTGGGCTTGAGGGTATACTGATGAGCATTCATAGCGAAACGTGTGTTACGGTTAAAGGTTTAAAGAGGCGGAATGCTACTGGCAATTTCTATGGAGCACTGGTGGTGGAAATAGCGATAAAACAAAGTGAGACACGGGACATTTCGTCGGTGTTCGAGGGTGTCCATTGTGTGAGTAATATTGGTATCAGCTATGAGTTTTAACGCATGGTTTTGAATCCTATCTAGCAGGCATAGATGTTTTAAGCGCACCTGACCAGATGTGAGCATTGTACTCCAATTTTAGGCGGATGAATGCCTTATATATTGAGGTCAGATCAGAGGGGGTAAAGTATTTCTTACATCGCTTGAGGAAACCTAGATATTTCGTAGCATTTCTGAAGACACCCAATATGTGGTCATTCCAACAAAAAATGTCATAGACACACATACCGAGACTGGAAAGTTTTTCGGTTTCGGCGATGCAAGTGCTATTCATGGATAATGGCTGGGTGTTTAAATTTCGCTTTAACGACAGCATACCGCATTGCGTTTTGGAAGCATTAAATTCCACTCTGTTGATAGTTCCCCAATTGGTTATGCTGTTAATATCGGAATTTAATGAGCTTAACATACGCTGCCATTCCCGTTCTACAGCCGAAGAGCAGGGGCGTGAGTCCGGAAACGAATATAAAAAGCAGAGAGTACTGTCGTCAGCAAAAGAATATATTGGATTAAAATTGGCAGACAAGTGATCATTGATAAAAATTAAAAAGAGTGTTGGAGATAGAACGGAGCCCTGGGGCACACCAGCATTTATTTTGTGAACATCAGACTTGAAACCATCGAAGACAACGCTCCGAAAAGTAGTTTCGGAAGAGAGTCATCGATCCTAAAAGCACGCATTTTCGACAAAAGAGCCTGATGCCAAACTCTGTCAAATGCCTTAGAAATATCAAGTGCAACTATCTTGCTTTCGCCAGATTGATGTACGCTTTGGTTTCACTTTTCGGTGAGACATGCCATCAAATCACCAGTGTGGTCTATAGGGGGAGAGAGAAGAAGATTCGCCTTTTTCAGGGACGGACTGGACAAATTCTGTTTTCCATCTGCTTTGAAAGGATCCTAAAGAGCAGGATTGATGATAAAGCTCACTTAGTGGTTTTGCCAGCGTGGAAGAACACCTCTTCAGAAGAAGGGGAGATATACTATCTAGATCAGCGGATTTGTGAATGTTAAGTTCTTTAAGTACTCTTGCTACTACACGAATGCGAAAGTGGATTCGTCCCATTAAAGATTCGACGCACTCAAGTGTAGGCGGAGACAGAACACAATCTGGGAGTGTTGAGCTAGCCTCAAAGTGTGCAGCAAGCAGATTTTGGCCTTGTCCAAAGAGTTGACAGCTGGAATGTCATTGTAAATGAGCGTTGGGATGGAGGATGAGGCAAAATTTCTGAAGTTTTTGAGAAATAACCAAAAGCTTTTACTACCATTAGGACATTGTAGTATTTTTTGCCTCACAAGCTTGAGAAAGACGTTGCAGTCACTCCTGGCTCGTTTAAACTTTTTTCGGTTTTCCTCTGTCGGATTTGCCTTGAAGGACCTAGAAAACACTTCTCTGACCCTGACATCCTCTTTACAGCTCGAGTCGTACCATGCCTTTTCTTTTTGTCTGATACTCTTCATAAAGGATCTCATTCCGAAGAGTATAGTGTCACTGATCATATCAGCAGCAGCATCCACGTCGTTATCGAGGAAACATAACGACCAGTTAAATTTCCTAAAGAAGGTGTTAAATTCGCTCCAATTGGCTTTCTCGCATTGCCATACGATGCTTTTAGGAATCTTTCTCTTACTGTGTGGTCGGTGTATAAGAAATTAGCTGATATGACACAATGGTCCGACGAGCCTAGAGGGGAGAGCACATTAACGGAGTACTTATCCCACAGAGCTCCTATACGGGTGTAAGGCTATTTAGTATCAGAGGGCGCCTGGTATCCGAGTCCACCGTTAGTGACTGAGAAATTTCTAGGCCCTCAGCCAGGTTGATTATTGGCACGATACCGATAACACTGTAATCCAGCCCATAATTGGGCCTTAATTTTCATGTAGTTCCACTAGAAGAGTTTTGGTCGCTTCCCTGTTCCTCTACTTAAGCCGCCCCAGGTCGGGAAGGTCTCCAATCTTCGGAAGCGGTTATGGCTATTAAGCAACATGTTTTCGACATGGATTCTGGAAGGGGCAGGATCAAGCACATCTAATTTAGTGGCATTCACGAGCCTTTGCATTAAAACATTAGAAAGTCGAAGTCAGGCACATGTGGCATACACTGACTTAGTTAAAGGGTTCAGTAAAGTCAATTTAAATATTTTGCTAAGTAAGCTTAAGGCTTATGGATTCTGGCTCATTGCTTAAATGGTTCAAATCCTATTTATATAATAGAATACAATTTGTCTTCATCTATGGAAGTGATCTAGGATGAAGCACTGGTGTTCTTGAAGAGTACGACAATCTTAGACTTCGCTACTCAATAGTTCGGTGATTCGTTACATAAACTTGCCTTTGTCTTCCAAGCAGAGACATTCGCAACTCTGATGAAAACAAACTACACCGTGACAAACAGGTCGAGGAGGTGCTCTTATGGTCTTACCGAAGAACCCTCATTACTTCCAAAATTGTTGCACCTAAGTAGGTATACTAGGTATGCCTCCTGCGCCGCTTGGTATAAAATGCCATCGCGAACATTTCCTGTATTGCAAACTAATACAGCTTACGGTTGCAAATGTTGTCTTCTCAAGATTTTTACAGAACCTGGTTGAAGTTACTATTTGTCATTCCACTCTGCAGGGAATTGTCACACAGTATTGAAGTTATGTTCTCGATCTGGATCTTTATGCGAATTATAAATTGTCCGTAATTTGCCATATCCTAAAACTTCTTGCCTCAACCTACTAATGCTCTCCTTTGTGCTGCGAATGAATAAAGTGTTTATCTTTCTTATGCCCAATTTATCCCAGCATATTTCCTGGATGCCTGTTGCAATTGCCTTGTAGTTCTCTAGGATCACATTCACGTTCCACATGCTGATTCTTCTATCGTCTTTGCTAATCGAGTGATGGCAACCAAAGTGAAAAGAAAATCGTGTCGCCCCGATGAGCCCGAATTAAGAGGCGCAACACATTTCGTTTCGAAACGAAGAAGAAAAACCTCCAGGTTGTCTTACCACAATTCACATATGTGTTGTTCTTCTTTCCCACAACTTTCACTTCGGTACTACCAAAATCGATAATCATTGATTTCCTTGGCCCCAAGTCTAACACAAATTCGATACACTCGTCGTAAATCTCTAAAGTTGACCTCTTATGCAAGATAACTTCTCGACTACATACTCGAACTCCAACTCCGACTCCGACTTCGAGTTTGACTCCATCTCTCATTTTCCCACGGCATTCCCGCACACGATGCGCACGTATCGCCTCTCGAAATCTGCCTAATCTCCGTGTTAAACTCATGTACGGTTATCTACCGAACTCTTGAATAAACCCGAAACCAAAGTCTCAACCAAGATCCCCACCAAAACTTTAATCAAAGCCCTAACCTCATCTAGCTCTCTAGCTCTCATTATGTAAGATTCATTCATGGAGTCCGTTGCTAGTCGATTTTTATGCACGCGACCCAGACTCAATGGAACACCCAAAGGCACTCTCAACCGGCGCTGCTGGTGCCTAATTAATGTCGCATTACGAAAATAATCCTCTGTTAACATGGCATAGCACATGTTACAGCACCAAATTGATACGATAACTCATCCACCCTCCCCAACAGAGTAGGAAACAAAGATTCCAGACATCTGGACGATTGAAATCGATTACGAGTCCTCGCATACCGATCGATATTTTTGACATTTTCTAATGTTGGGCTTCACGTTCCAAATTTGCATTCACAAAGAAAAAAACTGGACCAATGATGGATGGGAATTGAAACGAAATCCCATCTGACAGCTGGACCATAAATTTTTAACAAAACAAAACAAGGGTATCCATGATTTGGCATCACTGCGCGACATGTGTCAAAGTATCCCGATCGAAAACTAATTAAATTTTGATTTCATCTGCCAAAGTGACAAAGGATCGATCAACTCGATAATAGCCCTAACAGCAACTCTCACTGTCACACTGGCCATCGAAATCGACACGACTGGAAACGTGTCACCTTTAAGAGCCATCAAACAATTCATGGAACCTCTTGGCAATTACCGAATGATTGGACTGCGTTTATCTTAAACTCAATCTACTGTCATTACCGTTAATTGAGAAGTACATACTCGTGTACGGAATTGAAACGAAACGAATTAATGAACACACCTAGAGATCGTAAAAACTAATGAGAGAGACTCTGCAGTCCAGTCTTCCAGCATTTAGACCTTGTGTGCCCTGAAATGATCATCGTAAATCTTAATGAATTTTGACGTTTTAATTGAGAAAACGCGGGTGCGTCCAAAAGGTCTATAAATTCTTATGGTCACCTGCGGCTGGAGTCGCACTTACAAACGGATCACTTCGGCTTGTCTAATTTTCATGTCAATTTTGCAACATTGTAGCGCGTATGAGTACGAGTGCATATTTAGTAAGAGAACAGCGCGCATAAATTTTTACTTCCCCTGCTGTGGTGTGCCGAGGAATTTTCAGTTTTCTGTCTTAGGCCTGTCAATGGGGCCTACTGTCAGCTTTTGATGCATTACGGAGAAGGAACGCGTCGTCAGAGTGCTCATATTCATGCTGCACTGTGGGTTGGTAGGTATGGTGTAATTGTGTTTGCTACTCCGTTGTGACATCATTGTGCTTGCGCGCTAATTGAATGGGAAAAGCGAGGATTTATGAGTGCGCGACTTTCTGTCATTGGGAAATGGGTTCTCTTTTGTGTTGTATTGTATGCGGTATGTTATGTTGCGGTTGCATATTTTATGCGCAGAACTCTCGCGTCTTATGTTGCATTTTTCTATGCAATGCCAATGATGTGAGTACTCTCACACACATCCCCCCCGTACTGTCGTGTGTTGCGTTGTTTGGTTTTTATGTCGTACTCAGTGAGAGAGGGTAATAACATTTTTTTGCGGAAAGTGTTTGCAGTTTCTTATGATTCATTTTTATTTTATTCAAAAAGTATTACACTGTTGGCAGCAGTGAATTATGACAGGATTGTGGTAAAATTGCGGCTAATGATACACAAACATGTGGCGAATGGTGATTATAATGACAGACTGTGGTGAGAATGGAATTGTACGTGTCTGACAAGTGATTTAGTAGTGAGTGATGACATACGGGCTTAAATATGATGTGGACGAGTGCTTTGTTAAGTTTTATTGGGTTTTGTGACTTACGCACCTATGGAATGATGTATGTAGACAGATGTTGAATAATATCCAAATTTATATTGAAAGGGTTAAAGTGCGCACTGTTTTTGTGGGAAAGGTATTTCTGCCTGTCAGACTTTTCTCGCTTTTTTTGGCTGAATCCAAATTAAATTCCACAAGATGGACCAGGTATCCTATCATAAAATTTGCCAGGAAAATAATATTCAGCGATGGGGAGACGCTACATCTGATTCGCTTGGTTCCGCTCGGACTACCACAGCGACAACGGCTACCCCTAGTTTGATTAAGAATGCCAGGAAGCGTAGATATTTAGTGAACAAGAAGCGTACAATCTTATGCGAAAAATGCTCCGACATTCTGGATGGACAACACCAGAAGGACGGTATATTGAAATCCCAAATAACTTAACCCAGCTTGTAAATGAGCCCACCCGAATACCAGACGTTGATAGTCATACCACCAACACAGTGGACTTGTTTTCAACTTCTCACCCTGATAAATGCAAGGTCGATATGCTATCCCCTCTATCGTCGTCGGATCAATGCCTCATTTTTTTTTTTTTATAGTTTGCGCCAATGGATGTGGAATCTTCTTCAAGATACTGATAACCCGTGTTACCAGCATGAACTACGCGCCTACGTCCTAAACTACACCCTGCACACTCCTACCACTCTTCCCGCGGTACCACTGCCGCTAGGTATTACTTCGTGGGGCTGGCAAACAATTCATGCTACTCCGGTGTTTCTATTTGTTCGGCTGGTTCTGCCGCTCTTCTTTTGGCTTCTATTCTCTGTAGCTCGGTCTGCACAGTTTTTACAAATACGCAGATATTTAGCCAGTATTCTTCCGACTCCACCAATCTCTTAATTACCTCTGGGGGATCTGGTAGATATTCTCTTCATTCCGCATAGTGTCCGCAAAGGAAAATTGCGTGCTTCACGCCCTCCTCCTGATTTGGATACTCGGGACAAAAGGGGGGCGTTGTCATGGCCAAATCTGTATAGATACTCGTACTTTCGGTATCCGCCATGACCAGAGATGAACTGCGTAAGGTGATAGTTGCAGTTTCCTTGGGCTCTGTTCATCCATACATCGATTTTCGGAATCAAGGTATGAGTCCATCTGACCTTTCTGGCATTATCCCATCGAGATTGCCATAGGGCTATAGAACGTACCCTTTCTTCCTCTTTCATTCTCCTTATTGCCTTGGCATCAGTTGGCATTGAGGTTTTCCTGCGGTAAATTCTCCTCATCTCGTCCGCGAGGATGTCGATGGGAATCATTCCAGCGATGACAAATGCGGCTTCATCCGAGATCATCCTATAGCCGCTTATTGGCCTTAGTGCAACGAGTCGGTATACCGCTGATAGTTTCCGGCCTGTTTCTTTCCTGCCCAGACTGGTGCCGCGTATAGAATAACCGAGCTGACCACTTTAGCTAGGAGAATCCTTTTTGCCTATCTAGGTCCGCCAACATTCGGCAGTATTCTGGAGAGTTCCGCTTGCAGCGCTGGCGCTTTTTTCCTCACGTAGTCCACATGTTGTTTGAACCGCATCCTGTTGTCTAACATCACTCCTAGGTACTTTTACCGCTTCCTTCGATCAGACGTTCTGGTTACCGACTTGAATATTGATATATTCCACGGTTTTCCTGCTCGTAATAAGAACGGCTTCTGGTTTTTGTTCCGCCCGCAGATTCGCGCCACTGCTTTATTTGAGCAATGGCTGCGTTTGTGATTAACTCGACTTCATGGGTGTGTTTTGCCACGACCACGATATATCGTCTCCGAATCCGATGATACTGACTCCTTCGGGACTCCCCAACTGGAGTGGACCTAACACTGATCCTTGCGGTACCCCAGCGGAGATGGTGTAGTATTTAACGCCTTCATCCGTGTCATACCGTAACTTCCTGTTCGCGAAATATTTGGCGATTATCTTTAGCAGGTAGTAGGGTGTTTCCATCCTTGCAAGTGATCGCCTTATTTGGAACCAGTCGGCATTGTTGAACGCGTTTTTGACGTCTAGTGTCACCACCGCAGAGTACATTTTTGAGTCCCACCTCCAAGAATGCCCTTCTATGGCTGCAGATGCAATGTCGACTATGTACTGTTGGGATAGCATCGACCGTGGAGCGTGACTTTCGAAATCCAAACTGGTGGTTTGAGAGGGCTCCCTTCTCCTCTGCTACAGTCAGCAGTCCGTCGTATATTATACGCTCAAGGATCTTTCCCATTGTGTCTAGAAGACATATTGGGCGATATAACGATGGTTCTCCTGGTGGTTTATTTCCTTTGGGTAGTAGCATTAAGTGTTGCAACTTCCGTGGTTCTGGGAACACTCCCTCCTCGAGACACTTTTGCAATGTTGCAATGAAAAGGTCTGGTTTTATTCCAGCAGCAGCCTTTAATGCTGTGTTCGGAATACCATCGGGTCCATGATCAATGTGTCATATCAGCTAATTTCTCGTACACCGACCGTACAGTAAGAGAAAGATTCCTAAAAGCACCGTCTGGCAGCCAAACGGAAAGCCAAACGGAGCGGACTTTCCTCGATAACCACGCAGATGCCGCTGCTGATATGATCACAGACACTATTCTCTTTGGAATAATATCCTTTATCCGTCATCGAATGAAAAGTATTAAATCAAAGAAAAGGCGTGGTATGACTCGAGCTTCAAAGAAGCTGTAAGGGTAAGACAAATATTTATTCGGTCCTACAAAGTCAGCCCCAAAGAGCCAGGAATGACTGCAACGTCTTTCTTAAGCATGTGAAATTTCAATTCGACCAAAAACTGAAGCAAAAAATACTAAAATATCCCAAAAGTAGTAAAAATTGTTGGTCGTTCGTCAAAAATTTTAGAAATTCAGCTTCATCCTCCATCCCAACGCTCATTTATAATGACATTCTTGCTATCAGCTCTTTGAACAAGGCCCATCTGCCTGCTCCACACTTTGCAGCCAGCTCAATACTTCCAGATCGTGCTTTATCTCCACCTATACTTGAGTGCTTCGAATTTTCAATGGGACGAATCCACTTTTGCACTTGTGTAGTAGCAAGAGTTCGAAAAGATCTTAACATTCATAAATCCGCTAGTCCGGATGGAGTACCTTCTGAAGAGGTGTTCTTCCCCGCTGGCAAAACCACTGAGTAAGCTTTTTAGGAAATTCTACTCTTTTGGACTTTTTCCGAGCAGTTGGAAAACAGCATTTGTCCAGCCCGTCCTTAAAAAAATGAATCTTCTTCTCTCAATGGAGGCATGGTCATGGAAATGCTGATAAACCGTCAGCACATAGAATATTTCGAAACACGATAACTTCTCAATGACCGGCAGTAGGATTTTCGTAGCAACAGGTCCACTGGTGATTTGATGGCATATCTCACCGAGAAGTGAAACCAAAGCGTACATCAATCTGGCAAGAGCAAGATAGTTGTACTTAACATTTCTAAGGCATTCGAAAGAGTTTGGCATCAGGCTCTTTTGTCGAAAATACAATACGTGCATTTAGAATCGACGACTCTCTTCTTCAATGGATTAGAAACTGCCTTTTGGACCGTATGCTGGTGTGCCCCAGGGTTCCGTCCTGCCTGCCACACTCTTTTTAACTTTCATTAATGATCTCTTGTCCGCTACTTGTAATCTAATATATTCCTTCGCTAACGACAGTACTCTCTGCTTCTCATATTCGTTCCCTGACTCACGTCCCTGCTCTCTGGCTGCAGAACGAGAACGCCTTAAACTCATGACAGTGGGGGACCACTAACAGAGTAGAATATAATGCTTCCAAAACTCAATGCTGTCTGCTGTCATTAAAGCGAAATTCAAATACCCAGCCATTATCCATAAATGGCACTTACATCGTCGAAACCGAAAAACTTTCCAGTCTCGGTATGTGTGTCTATGGCATTTTTTGTTGGAATGACCACATATTTGGTGTCTTTAGAAATGCTAAGAAGTATCTAGGTTCCCCAAGCGATGTAAGAAATACCTCACTCCCTCTAATCTGGCAATCATCGACCCGAAATTGGAGTACAGTGCCCACATCTGGTCAGGTGCGTTTAAAACACCTCGCCTGCTAGATGGGATTCAAAACCATGCGATAAAACTTATAGGTGATGCTATTAATACACAAGCAATTAGCTCCCTTGAACAGCGACATAATGTCTTGTTCTATCGTTATTTTCATCATCAGTGCTCCAATGAATTTGCCAGTAGCATTCCGCCCTTAAAACCTTCAACCGTAACACGCATCTCGTTATCAATGCTCATCAGTTTATCGTCAAGCACATTTTCGGACGTACTCTGAAATATCGTGATTCATTCCTAAGCCGCACAACTCGCCCCTGCCGAGTTCTTTATTTCGTAGTCATTACAACCTTCAAACATTTAAAACCAACGTTCATTGGTATCTCTCTTTCCATCCTCCCTGATTTTCCTTCGCCTGAGCCTGTGTGTAAGCATTTTAAGGCTACTCAAATCCCTTAAGAGCGCGCAAATTATCACAAAAAAAAAGGACGAGAGCTGCTCACGAACTCTACGTGCAAAGGAAATAGGAAGAACAAGGAAAGAAATAGAGAAGCGTTGGATCGAAACCATGCTGAGCTGCTTCTGCAGACATGATATTCGAAAGGTCCAAAAAAATTTTACAACAACTTTGCAAGAACACAAATACCCAACAGAACCATACAGGGGTAAGGATAGGAACGTAAAAGCGTATTGGAGTCACAGTTTGTTCTAAAAATTCAGAAGGATTACCTCTACAACCCATTTGACGGCGAAGGCAATCAATCTTCCGTTTTCAGCCACAATGAAGTGAATGATGATCATCGACCATCCGACCAACAAGAGGCCTAGATAGCACAGTACCTAAACTAAAGACCAGTAAGTTATGTACAGTAGCGGGAATTGATTTGATAAGGAGCATACAAAAGCCCTGAAAATATGTCCAGTGGAATGGAATTTCAACATCGTTTGCCCGAACCTCACGGAGAAGGACCCTCTAAACATCGCGCAGAAAAAGATACTCTTACATGCACTCGCATACCAACAATCTGAAAGGTCCTTATCAATGTAGTTTTAGCCCTGGTAAGTCGACTATCGACCGAATATCTGGTCTTATGGAAGGTCAAACGAGTTTTTTATGATAAAAGGATGAGTTGAACGAGATGCACTTCTGCCACGAGCTAAAGACCTAGGTTGACGGATGTGATTCTTGAGAATCTTGATTTCTTGCAGAAGGTCCACTTACTGGCTCTTTAACAAATTGTAATCTTGCTCGTATTGCTGGCACTTCAGGAACCTGGAGGTCACAGCGATAACCAGACCATACTGCTATTATCGGGTTGCTTCCTGGAATATTTTGGAAGACCAAGATCTGCTTCTTTGGCTAGCTCGTCAAGATTGGGTTTCTCTGCTATTGCCAAGAATAGTGGTAGTGCTGATGTTAACTTTTCAATCCAAACCTCGTGAATAGCGGTGTGTTTTAGTAATTTTGCTGCCATGTCTCTCATTTCCCGCAGGAGTTAAGATGATTTTTTGGATCCTAGAAGAAGAATTTCGAGCGGTTCTCTGAGGTTTTGTTTTTGAGGTATACGACACGCTCTATAAGAACTGTTTTTAAGCTGGAGGATTACGAAGTAACTCTGTGAATTGTTGGCTTATTGGAACATCAAGCGACTTGAGAACTGAATAGTAATTGATGTCATCATCCACGATTTTCAATACAGCGAATTCCGCTGCGGCACGATTGAACCAAAGGTCCAAGTCATGTTTGTCGTAGGATAGCAAATTTGGTCGTCGACTATAGGACCATTGCTTCTAAATTTTTCTCCCATCATGTTCAGTTGTCGGTCTGGTTCTTGCCCAAGTTTGGTTTGTTAATGTCATGTGGCGTCGTCACCGGAGTCAGTTAGTAAAGAACCACTGGCTGGAATTACATGCTATAGACAGCCTCTAAAAATGAAAAAGCACAATGGCGCTCAGATTCACGTCACGCGATTAATTCCACTGATATTGTAATCTGGCAGGATCACGACGGGATCACCAAATGTAGTCTTTTCAATACTCTTGTACGTACAGTAAAAAGCACAAGGAGTAAAACAAAGATACTAATCTAAAGGTGTGGAGGCCAGTTCACAGGCCGATTACGCGAAAATATGCGCTCAGTAAACGTTTCCCGCAATAAATTGATGGTGTCGCCCGCCGTGTGGCATATTACGCCATCTTGTTGAAACTAAAGTTCTGTCAAGTCAATGCCATTCAACTGAGGAGCGTAAAGGTCAGAAATCATGTTTCTATAACACTCTCCATTGACGGCAACATTCTGGCCAGCATCGTTCTTAAATAAATATGGGCCCGTGATTCCACCAGTCCATAAAGCACACCAAACAGAGAGTTTTAATGATTGTAAGGGCGCCTCGACAAAGGCTTCTGGGTTTTCTCTACTCCAAAATTGGCAATTTTGCTTGTTTACATACCCATGTAACGAAAAACAGGCCTCATCGGAGAACAAAATTTTGCGTTGACAATGAGGATCCAGCTGAATCACATTTTCGGACCATTCACCGAACCCTCGACGCGTATAATGGTCACGCGGTTTCAACTCTCGCACAAAGTGGATCTTATTAGCTTTTAAGCCAAGATCTTCCCGTAAAATCATCCACAAAGTGAATGGGCATAGCTCCAATTGCTGTGTACGATGGCGAATCGACTGATTCGGATTCTCCTCAACACTGCGCTCCACAACGGCAATAACTTCTTCTGTTCGCACTATTTGTCGTCTTTGGCGATGGGTATTATCTATTAGAGTGTACGTGGTGCGAAAACGATGCATCGTGTTCCGAATAACTTGCTCGAATGGACGATTATGTGGATCGTAAAATGGACGCAGAGCACGATAAGTTTGACGAACCGAACCATGGTTTTCAAAATAAGTTTGCACAATTTGCACGCGTTGTTCTGGCGTTAATCTATTCATCGTAAAATGGCACAAATCAACGTTCAACTGCCAAATTGACAATCTGTAGAAACAGTGTTGACAGTTTAAAAACCAAACCTCTAAAAAAAACACCTTTTATTACAATAACTTGATTACAAACCGACATCGAACCACATTAATTGTGATTTTGCTTACTGACATGGCCGATGAGCCAAAAATGGGCCTCGTCCGAGAAGATGATTTTCTGGCCGAAATCCGGATCTCCGGCCAACATTTATAGGGCCCAATTAGCAAACTCACGGCGTTGTCTATGGTCGTTCGGCTTCAATTCTTGCGTCAGCACAATCTTATACGGATGTAGGCCCAAATCCAACCGCAAAATAGACCGGGTGGACTCTCTGGCAATGCCCAATTCAGCTGATCGGCGCCGAATTGAAATTTCTGTTCTTTTTCTTCAATACTGGGCAGCTACGACGACTATGTTTCCTTCATTTCGCACCAATCTCTATCTAGTTGGTGGCTTAAGATCCAAAAGAGTGTACTCAGGCTCAAACTTTTCCACGGTGCGACTAATTGCCTGCACACTGAAACCGTGATGACGACGGACTTCATGACGAAATTCACGTTGCGCATTTACAACTGAGTCGGAATTTTTAATAATTTCCGCACGCTCGACAAGCGTAAAGCGATGCATATAACTTTGACAGCTGCTGAAATATAACAATTGGAAAAACTATCATTGCTATCTGGTTACCCTTAGAACTTCTGTAGGTGCCAGGGCTATAGCGGCGGATAAGAGAGATGTTCTTTCAGATTATTTATGATCTGGTCTATCCGCATGGTTAACATTCTGGAAACAAGAGGCGCTTCAATCGACTTTTTAGGAGTTACAACTTTCACATCGCAATCGCCATATACTTGTAGCGTTCAGTGTATGCAGCTTCAACCGCAGAGTACTTCAAGATCCGTAGAGTTCAGTGTACGCTGATTCAACTGAAGATCACTTCAAGTTGATTTTTTCATAGATACAGATCTTTTTGGCCTACGAGAGTCCTCGTTGTTTTTTTCCGTATTCTTGTGGATGAAACGGTTGCAACATTTTTAACAGTTTCGTCCCAAACTGGTGAGCCCGACGTTATCGGGTTGAATTTTAAATACCACTACCTCACAAGCCTCGGACACAGAAGAAGAAGCCAGTGAACACAGTTCCAAAAACATCTACCATGGAAGTGGAAACTAAACCTGCCCCCACAGCCACGACCCCCAACACAACTGATCCAGCTGTACTGGAGTTGATAACTCGGCTGCAAGATGAACTCACGCTGGCTAAAGAGACGATCCGACAACTCAGAACCGAGGTAGGTCAATCTACCTCAGCACCAGCGCCAACAGCATCTGGACCTCTTCAGGAACATCTTCCCCGTCAAGTAGTCGATGACTATGGCCCAGCAACACCGAGAGCAGCCACGAGTATAACGACGTATGCACCGCAAACTGTACAAGCAAGTCTTACTTGCACATCTCCTTCGGATGTTACAAACGCGTCTCGCGTGCAGCTACCACGTTTCAACACGATGTGCCCACAGCTTTGGGTAGCACAAGTAGAAATTGCCTTTCAACTTGGCGGCATCACAAACGACGTAGAGCAATACTCACGTTTGCTGCTCAGCCTTGAGGGTGAGGCATTAACAGCAGTCGGAGACCTGGTGACTAGCCCACCTACCGCCAACAAATGTGGAGCGCTTAAGGAGCGATTGATTCAAACATTTGCACCAACCCCCGAGTCACAACTAAGGCGCATGCTCAGAGGTGAGGACACCGAAGGAAAAAAACCCACAGCCATCCTCGCACATATGAAGCATCTCGCTTCTGGCAGATGTAATCCAGCCATCTTGAAAACACTGTTCTTCGATCGTTTGCCAGAACATATGCGCGCAGTTTTGATAGCCACAGAACAGGAGGATATCGACAAACTGGCAGAAGTAGGAGACAAAATCTTCGAATTGTTCAATGCAAACATGTGTCCAATCTCGTCTTCACTTTCGGCACCTGAGGTCAACGCCATGTCTCAACGTGAACACACTACGCTGGAAAAGATTTGGAAAGCCATTGAAATGCTGAAAAAAGACGTAGGTGCTCTTAAGCACGGCGGTCAACGGACACAGCAATCGCAGACGCGCTCCAGGTCATTAAGTGATAAAAAACCTACACGTTCAGACAAAAACATCACAACGCTCTGCTTTTATCACGCCAAATACGGCGATGAAGCGCAGAAATGTCGCTCAGGGTGTGCCAAATGGAAATCGGAAAACTAAAGCTGCCGTTGCGCGAAATGGCGGTCGCACACGGCAACAACGAACGATACCGCCTACAAGTTTCCGACGTCAAAACTTCCATTAACTTCCTAATCGACACCGGAGCAGACCTATCCGTCTTACCAAAAAAATACGCTTGCACTAAAAAGCCTTCAGAAGTCAACTTATTCGCTGCCAACGGTGTCTCCATATCGACCTACGGTACGAAAACCATCGCAGTCGATCTAGGTCTTAAGCGAGATTTCAGCTGGTCCTTTACTGTCGCCGACGTCACGCAAGCAATCATTGGTGCAGATTTCATTCACCATTTCGATCTCACCATTCGCTTAAGCCAACGGATGCTGTTTGACAACACTACACGACTGAGTACCAACGGAGATCTTGTTAACTCCCAACAACCAACAGTGCGCACCATCGACAACAATAACCCATTCGCTGACATCCTACAAAACTACGTTGACGTAACTCGGGACACCAACCACAACGTCGCTGAACACTCTGTGCAACACCACATCATCGTTCGAGGACACCCTGTGGCAGAACGCGCCCGACGTCTAGCGGGCGATAAACTTGCAGCTGCCAAAGACGAGTTTCGACAGATGATGCAGCGCGGGATTTGCCAACCATCAAAAAGCGAATGGGCTTCGCCACTGCATATGGTCGAGAAAAAATCGGGTGGCTGGAGACCCTGCGGTGACTACCGTCGCTTAAACAATATCACGGTCCCAGACAAATATCCCATACCACACCTACAGGATTTCACCCACAAGTTGACAGGATGCTCCATTTTTTCCACGCTCGATCTCAACAGGGCATATCATCAGATCCCACTTGCGAAAGAAGACCGACCGAAGTCTGCCGTTATAACACCATTCGGCCTGTTCGAATTTAATGTCATGACCTTCGGTTTGTGCAACGCTGCGCAAACCATGCAACGCTTTATGGACTCAGTACTCAGAGGGTTGGACTTCTGCCACTGCTACATCGACGACATCCTACTCGCCTCAAGCAGTGAACATGAACATCGACAACATTTACATATTGTCCTGAAGCAACTCCAAAAGTTCGGCTTGACGATCAACATGTCTAAATGTCTTTTTGGACAAAAGGAGGTGAGATACCTGGGTTTCACCGTCAATAGCGAAGGAATCAAGCCTCCCAACGACCGAGTCAATGTAATCACCGATTATCCGAAGCCAGACACTGTGGACAAATTAAGGAGGTTCCTAGGATCCTGGAATTTTTACCGCAGCTGCATACCTGGTGCTGCAAAGTCACAGGCCCCTCTCATTGAGCTCACCATAGGCGCGAAAAAGAGAGACAAGCGTCCGGTTCAGTGGACACCTGAAGCTGAATGCGCATTTGAGGAATGCAAAACGAAGCTAAAGAACGCAGTCCAACTAGCTCACCCGAGGTCTGACCTTCCATTGATTCTGCGATGTGACGCATCAGATACATCAATCGGCGCCGTCTTGGATCAACGCTCTGGAGATACACTGCAACCACTTGGTTTCTTCTCCAAGAAACTCAGCGAACGAGAAGCGCGTTACAAAGTATATGATCGAGAGTTGTTGGCAATATACAAAGCGGTTAGATACTTCAAACATCTCATCGACGGCAGGGAAGTAATCATTCTTACCGACCACAAGCCTTTAACGTACGCTTTCGAAAAGAAGTACAACCACGCTTGCGACCGAGTAGCACGGCAGCTCGAGGAGATAGGCCAGTACTCTACGAACGTTGTACACATTTCTGGAGCTGAGAACATCGTAGCGGATGCACTGTCCCGAACTCACACTATCAGTATGCCAGTCATCGTCAACACACAGGAGTTAGCGGATATGCAGAAGAATGATGAAGAGCTCAAGCAACTTACCGTATCTCCAAAGTCAACATCACTCCAACTTCAGGGACTGCGCGTCGATGGCACAGACGACATAGTCTTCTGTGATACCAGTGGCACAGATATTCGTCCGTATGTACCTAGATCACTGCGCAGACGGATTTTTGACAACAACCACAATTTGTCACATCCAAGTGGACGAGCGACACGCCGCCTCATCAGCAGAAACTATGTCTGGCCGAGCATGAATAAGGACATTCATAACTGGGCCAGGTCTTGTATTGCTTGTCAGCGAAGCAAAATCAGTCGACAAGTTAAAAACATACCACAACACATCGCAATGCCCAGTGACAGATTCCACCACGTCCACATCGATATCGTTGTGATGCCGCTCTGCAAAGGATATAGATACCTCCTGACTATGATAGACCGATCACCAGGTGGCCAGAAGCTGTCCCGCTTAAGGATGTTACCGCAGAAACAGTAGTCGACGGATTCTACTCAGGTTGGGTATCCCGATTCGGTGCACCGGCAACAATTACATCTGACAGAGGATCCCAGTTCGAGTCCATACTGTTCGACGCATTGTCCAAACTCATCGGCAGCAGGCGAACGAGAACAACAGAATATCACCCAGCCTCTAATGGAATGATAGAACGCTGGCACCGATCATTCAAATCAGCCATCAAGTGTCAGGACACATCTGACTGGGTAAGTCTACTACCAACTGTACTTCTAGGGCTCCGAAGCAGCTACAAAGAAGACATCAAGAGCACAGCGGCGGAGTTAGTATATGGTACGATATTGCGATTACCTGGTGAATTTTTTATTGACGAGGAGGTTTCACCCGAGCCGCAGTTTTTCGTCGAGAAATTCCGTGAACAGATGCGACTAGTTCGATCGACACCATCAGCACATCACACGAAATGCAAGGCCTTCACTCACAGGACATTGTTCACTTGCACACACGTCTTTGTGAGAGTGGATTCGGTACGAAAACCCTGTGAACGACCGTATGATGGACCATATGAAGTGCTGGAAAGAATATCGGACGCAGTTTTTAAAGTGAACATCAATGGCATTCCCACCACGATATCCTCCGAGAGACTAAGACCAGCATATTGTGAAACCGCAAGAACATCCAGCAGTCAGCCTCCAGCCGCGTGTCCAGCAACATCATCGGCGACAAATGTGCCTTCTCCAGACGATCCTGCAACAAATTCGCTCACAACACACTCGAAAACATATTCTGCATGAGCAGCACAACCAAAAAGAAAACAAACTCACTTCGAAATGTCAAATCCGTGACGTCTGTCACTCGGGGAGGAGTACTTGTAGCGTTCAGTGTATGCAGCTTCAACCTCAGAGTACTTCAAGAGCCGTAGAGTTCAGTGTACGCTGATTCAACTGAAGACCACTTCAAGTTGGTTTTTTCATAGATACAGATCTTTTTGGCCTACGTGACAAAGAGTCCTCGTTGTTTTTTTCCGTATTCTTGTGGATGAAACGGTCGCAACATTTTTAACAGTTTCGTCGCAAATACTGCTGTCTGTAGCGCCATCTACTTGTAAAGCAAGCAAGGAAGGCTTCTTTTGGTAAAAGTCCGCGCATGTCAAGCGGTTGCATGTGCTTAGACGAAATCGAAGTCCAATTTGTGTTGTACATAAGTGAGGACTGATGTACTGAAATGGGCTTTCAAACACAGGTTGAAGCATACTAATCTTACTCACAGCTAAGTGCGTACATATCTGGAAAAAAAACATACTTGGATTTAACATGTCACGTCAAAGCGTACCAAGGGGCTGTCGGGCTTTTGGCATTGCAAGGTAGATCGCGAATGAACTTAGTAGGCAAGTGTCTGTCTCCCCTATTCTAGTGCTCTTGTCGTAATCTCCCGAATGTATTCGTATAGATCGACCCATATGGCAATGCTATTTTTGAAAACGGACGTAGTACGTCAGTTAGTCACACTCAAGCTTATTTGCTCACAACTCAAAAGCTTGACACAGTCACATTGTAGGCTGACTTTTACGACATAATCTGTTACAATGTCTTTCGATTACAGAGTTAACTCTTTCAGAGTAAAATACTCAACTGCTTTACGACAGCTGTGCGTTTGAAGAGCCCATAAATTTAGAAACTTCCTCTACCAAGCCACAGCTTGGACTACATGCTCCCATAGAGCAGCCCCTCAAACGAAGAAGGAAAAAGAAACAAATAAATTCGATTGTAAAGTGAATGGATAGTATCCACCTACGCACCCCGGCTTTACAACAAATCTACTTCGTCACACAGTGTGTGTAGGTGGCAGCGTAGCACAGTTCATTTAGCCAATAAGCAAGGCAACCGCTCGCACTCCATACAATCTCCTTTACCCTTTGTAAAAGGTGAATTACAACATCGCCGCACCGCACAGATCTGGTACCAAAATCACAAGTGTCGAGGAGGACAATTGGCAAGGAACCGCGTGCACTGCATATTGCCTTCACTTTTCACTTGTCTGTGGTTACTCAGGGTCTAAAGAAGGTAGGTACAATACGCGGTGAGTGGCATATTGTATGAGTCGCTCTCTAAAGAAGAACTTCATCTATGAGTGCCATCATGAGCTGCATCATAAGCTGCATCATAAGCTGCATCATAAGCTGCATCATAAGCTGCATCATAAGCTGCATCATGAGCAGCATCATTATCATTAAATAGTAGTCACAATCACAATGATCGGTGCAAGATCATTTGCGCAACACGCAGATTATTTACAGCGACAGGAGCACTGCCAAAGCTAGAGATTGCTGCAACAACAGTACGAATAGCAGCCACAGAGCAACATCCACAGCAAGTGCAGTGGCAATCAAATGCCGAGAGTCATAAATTTATCGATTGATGTTTAATTATCGACCCTTTCGATAACTAATTGGTGGCGAGATCATTAGTACATCGTCATGAAGCTGTCTATTGGTGGTGATTGGATTAAATTGTCTGACGACAAGCTGGCTGTGGCAATGATGATGCCGTCATGTCGTCATGCCGTCATGGATGGCACAGCGGCGCTGCGGCGGCGTCTTCTTCGTTTTGATTGACTGATTCATTGATGGTCGTCATGGAATCGATGACTTGCAATCGGACACGGTTGAAAGCGCAAAGGAATAACAAGTTGTCAAAGAGTAGATAGAGAGGATTTGTAAAAGATCGAATGTCTGTAGTAAGGATCCATCGTAAAGGTGGAGGCAACAAACACAGACGAAGCAGTTCGGCATTTGTAAGCGTCAAAGTGAAAGGATTTCGATGACAGACGCAGTTAAAAGTTGTCGATCGGTTGATGGAATTGGATTTTATGACATTGTCTTGAGTTTATTGTTGAGTTACGACACCAATTTGTAATATGAAGTTGCGATTTCTCTTTCAGCCTTTAGAAAGTTTTTGTTTTGAAGTGATTTATGGAATGTCTTAGGACATTCATGTCTTGACAATATTGTCTGGGTTTGACGTTTGTTCAGTTGTCTGGCTGTTGTTGTTGTCGGGGAGTGGGTTTGTTGTTTTTTTTTTATGTGTGATTGCCGTTTAAGTCGGGCCAAGGGGCTTTGGGAGTTGCTATATGAGATGTCAGCTAAATGCATTCCAACTTGATACATTTGTGGAACTTGGAAAATACATCTCTCACAAATTATTTGGGAGGCAGTCAAGGAACCATCGCCAATTGTAACATAAGTTCCATCGAATACGGATAGCAGCACTTGTACTTTGACAACATTCAGTCTCCTTGCACCTTACGGCTTGCTTTCGTCTCTCTTCGAGCTAATGAAGGATCAGCTGGCTGGTCTAGCTATCGGCCGTAAGGCCCCGACAGCCTTGTTTGCACGATACGGTGCTCCAGCAAACTCACTGATAAGACCAGCTGACTAGAAAGAGGGGAGGAATGCCGTCTCACTAAGGCACTTTCTCCGGTTTCCGGGCGGCAGCGGAAGAATTCTAAGGATGGAATCAACCGTGGCATCCACGGTTCCAGTTAGGCCGAATTAATGTTATCCCTATATAAGCCGCTTCAACATATTTGAATACCAGGTCTATAGGGATCTCCAACGCTAAGTCAGGGTGTTGGAAGATAGTTGGTGGCGGATGAACCCTTAATAAGGGACAACGATAACACTCACATCCCCGAAATGGGTTACTGGCTCCGGAATTTGGTCCGGCCCCTTTTGTCCTAGGGGTCCCATAAATGGCCTGGCCCTCCAGGTTGGGGGTTGTGCGTGGGATTAACTGCCCAACCACGTAAAAAAGTAATTGTTACGAAGCGACCTATAGCCTCGCATAAGGACGGATTTACTGTTGACGACCCTTCAACACGAACACGATCTGCACGTGGAATGTTCGAACCTTGAACAGGCCGCGTGCAGCCGAACAATTAGCTCAGGCCCTAGGCTGATATAAAGCGGATATCACCGCCATCCAGGAAGTGAGGTAGGCTTGTGATGTTTACTACGTTGATTGCTATAGGGAGCGTAGGTGACAGTGTCTATTTGGTTGCGGATTTGTTGTAAGCGTCTTGAGCTTTAGACACGTGAGTGAACGTGTTACAACAATCCGTATCAAAGGTAAATTCGCTAGCATCAGCCTTATTTGCGCTCACTCTCCAACAGAGGAAAAGGACTATGCTACCAAAGAAAGTTTCTACGAGCCAAAACTTTGGTAGCAAAATCGGAAGACATAGCCTACACGACACGACGTCTGGAAACGGACTTAGGCTGCTCGATTTCGTTGCGGGACGTAACGTTACTATAGCAAGCACACGGTTTCCTCACCTCAATATTCACAAGGGAACATGGCAGACTCCAGATCAGCAAACTGTCAACCAGATTGATCATGTTGCTATCGACGTAAGGCACTCCTCAAGCATTTTAGATGTCCGAACATTCCGAGCGGCCAACATAGACTCGGACCACTACCTAGTTCGAGGGAATACCATGAGGAGATTTAACGTTGAATGGTTGCAATCGCAACAAGCCGCCAGAACTTTTGCCAATCGCGTATCCTTCAACCTCTCGAGAAGTTCCTTGCAGCCAGCATTAAGTGCTGAAGACCAGTGGCTTAGATGCCAAGAAGCCATCAGAAATGCGGCAACTGACTGGCTGGGTTTCACTGGCCACCACCACGAAACCCCTGGTTTGATGAAGAGTGCCGGCAAGCACATGCAGCAAAACAACATGTCTACAAAGTAGTGCTGAACAAATGGACGAGAGCGGCTAGTGAGCTCTATGAGCAAAAGAGGAGGGAAGAACATTGGCTTCTCTGGAGAAAAGAGAAAGAGCATGAGAAGCGCGCGTTCGAGAAAATAGAGAGGTGCTACTCCAGGAATAATGTTCAGAAGTTTTACCAGTAGAGATGGGCAAGGAAACCTTGCAGTAGCCTAACAGTCGGTCGTGAGGATATGGAAAAACTATTTCTGAAGTCTGCTAAACAACGAAGACGACACAATTTCCGCTGTCCGGCACGATGCAAGTCAAGAATTTCGTCCACCCGACCAATATGAAGTGAGGATAGCAATATCCAAACTGAAGTCAAACAAGTCTTCCGGTTTGGACGGCAAACTCGCCGAACTATTTAAGGCAGCAGGAGCTGACTTGGTAGAGAGTATACACCAACTTATTTCCAAGATTTGGTCGGCTGAATGTATGCCTGATGAATGGAACCTCAGCATCATTTGCGCGGTTCACAAGAATGGAGACCCTCTAAACTGCGCCAACTACAGAGGTATCAGTCTCCTAAACATCGCATATGCCTCATTGTCCGAGCGCCTGAAACCATTTGTCAACGATCTGAATGGACCCTATCGGTGCGGTTTTAGGGCCGGTAAGTCCATTGACCAAATCGATCGATACTCACCACCCTTTTATAGATTTTAAAGCCGCATATGACAGCATATACAGAGACGGGCTATACAGAGCATCCCTGCCAAACTCGTTCGGTTGTGCTCGCTGCTGCTTCAAGGTCGGTAAAGACCTAACCGAGACCTTTCATGTCAAAAAAGGATTTAGGCAAGGTGACGCGCAATCATGTGACCTCTTTAACATCATACTTGACTGAATTGTGCAAAACTCACAAGCCAACACACGAGGTACAATCCTTCAAAAGTCTTTTCAATTGCTTGCATACGCTGGCGATAGAACATAGCGACCTGTCACTGACGTTTGCGAGTGTAAGAACAGAAGCGTCAAAAATGGGTCTAGCGGTAAATGAGGGCAAAACAGAGTATATGCTGTTAACAAGAAAGGACACCCAACATTGACGAATCGGCTAGAATGCCACAATCGGCAGCTATAACTTTGAGGTAGTAAGGGACTTTGTCTTCCTCGGCTCTGCTATCACGTCTCTTCAGAAATCAAACGAAGAATAACGTTTGTCAATCGCTGTTTCATTGGGCTGAGAAGGCTACTATGTAGTAAGGCCCACCCCCAAACAACTCTATGTAAGACCCTTGTAATCCTAGTCATTCTCTATGGTTCCGAGGCATGAACCCTTTCTAAAGCGGGTGAAGATATCCTCGGTCGTTTTTGAGAGAAAAATTCTTCGCAAGATATTTGGTCCCGTATGTATTGACGGGTTCAGGAGGAGATAATTCAACGATAAACTCTTCGAGCTATACAGCGACATTGAGCAGGCCAAAGAACTGCACATTGGGCGTTTGAGATGGCCAGGACATGTAGAGCGAATGAACACCAACGCTCTAGCCCGCAGAATCTTCGACTCTAATCCGAAGGGACAACGCAGTAGAGCAAGGCTTCGCCTTAGGTGGCACTAGCAAGTGGAAGGGGACCTCAACCAACTAGGAGTGCGCAACTGGGGGCAGCTAGCCAAATATCGCACTAATTGGAGAGGCTTATTGGTTGAGGCCCAGGTCTACCACGAACTGTAGCGCCGCCTAAGTAAGTAAGAAACTTCAACCTGTCCACCGAGAGTTCTAATCTAAGCAAGACACCAGTCTTGGGAACCTCTCGTGTTACACAGAGTCCTTGAAGATGGGAGTTAATAGGAAACACGTTGTGACTGATTTTTCTGTTAAGGTCGGACATTTCGAGAATAGCATTGATGAAACGTTCTTTGACCGCTCTAGGAAAGGTTTTTGAGCAGGTTAGCTGTAGGAGAAGCTAAGCCATGACGCTGAATTTTAAATGAACTTATGTATCCCCTTTGCCAACTAATCTCCCACTCGGCATGCATGTTTTCCCGCAGCCTTGCTGTACTTAAGTTAAGATATCGCCACGGTCACTTCATTCTGTTCAGATGGACGAAAGTCTTGACTTTCATTGTCCTCGTTCGACTGATAGCGAATGATTTTTTCATCCGAATCCACCTCTATGTTTCCCTGCTCTTCTCCACTGGTTTCTTTTCGGGCTTCGTTGCATCGACACGTTATTTTTACAAGACATTGCGGCTTAAGAAAGTCCTCTTCACTTACTTTAAAGCCCGCTTCTCAAGCTCTTCCTTATTTTTCCAGAAAACCCAATCTTTTTCTCTCCTCCGTTGCTAGTAGAGCACACGATCCGTTTACACCGTTTGGTACATGGGCTCGCCTTTTTTTTTCAAATGGAGAGTTCTGGGGGAAGCCAGCACATCAGTTTCAATATTTCTGACCACTTTTTGGCATAGGTTTCACTGGTCTTCGACTATCTTGGATGCAACTAAATAGCAGTGTGAGTCTCTATTGGTAGCTCGCAATGCTCGAACACCTATAATACTGAAGACTGGTTGACTAGTTTATGATCAAGGTGGCCGACCTGACGTAATGTCAGGTAAACTATGCTTCTGACAGTACTGCGATATACGAGTATGTCCTTTACTCCTTTGTTTGCATTAAGATCTGCTAAGATAATTTTGACGTCATATTTCGGGCATTGCTCGTACATTTTGTCAAGGAACTCCAAGACACATTCTCTATTGGCATCCTCCCCACCCTTCTCCATAGCAGTGGTCTTAGTATACGTTACATAGACAACCCTCAACCTAAAGGCCTCTTCTTGGGACAACTTAAGCAAACTGCACTGGATATTTCAGAATTAGTTACCTGGAAGTGAGAATTGTCGTTGATCCATCATCTGTATCCTGACTTTATGTACAAGTATCCCAGCACACATAAGGGACATTCCATGTTAATTTTTGACTACAGCGTTGGTTCATTCACATGAACTTTTCCGCTTCTTGCTGTTAGCTATCTCCGAAAGAATGTATGAGCAATTTCTCAAGACTTGGTCCGATAAATTTAGCAAGTCAACACCGGATGGAGGACACCAGTATTTGTTTTACGTACTCTTGGATCCTGTTGACGCAATAAAGCAGCAAAGATTGTAGAAATAACAAGTCCTAAGACATTCCCATGGCAATATAACGTATTGACTTAATCTGGGAAGATGTTTGTGTCAATATCAAAGTTAAAGCGGTTCATGTTGAAGATTTACCGCGTAAGTTAAGCTCTGATAATTCTCCATTCCTGCCAACGAGAAACTACAAACAAACGGCGGCTTTTATCAGCGTTGTCTATCTGTTTTCCGAAAGGCAGTCACGAAGAACTGCCAATAAGCGTCGTCCTATCTATAATATGTATGAGTGACAGTCTTGGGGTCTTAATATCGAGGCTTCTTCTAATGACCCTTATCTATTCTCGAACCGAACTTTCCCATTATCCATCGGGCAATCCAATCTCTGTACAATCTCAAACTATAACTCAACCCCATTAGCCGATTGGAATGGATTTCCTTGCGGCACCCTCTACCATTGATAAGAAACGGTTCTCTCAATATCCCCTGTTAAAATTGCACCGTACATCAAACCCAGTAGGAACCTGATACACCAGATTACAAATCAGAAGCCTTCTCGACCTTTTCTCAATTGCGACCACAGCACTGCGTCAGTACGCATAGATACAAATATGCGATTCCTCTCATAATGCAAATTGATCCATAAATATCTCACTCCAGCCACCTGTAGACCATGTAACCTGTACTTTGTTAACATCATCCTAAATCCTGAATGCAATTCCTGTTTCATACTGATGCCGGCTAATGCGAATGCAAACGTTAAACGCATGAGGGTTCCTTTTGCGCCTGTCATTGGTGCGACTGTGATGCGATCGTAAAGTTGCGCAAACTACGAGTACTAGTACACGTACCACTGCACTGGCCGGCTACGACCGCGACGGTTACAACTTCGAATAGCCTGTAAATGGATGAAAATAAAAACGTTCCTGCGGTTGGCACTTGAACTTAATCGCCATACCAGTTCAAGAATTGGCTGAATTGGCTGGCAAATGACGACAAAACAACATCGTAGCCACTCAGCCACTAACACTCACACCGACCGCAACCGGGTTAATATGTGCACCATTTGCATGCGCATAACGCAAAACGCAGGCGCGCAGCCGCGCAGCGCACCAACCAACCAGCCATCAGAGTGCTTCAATAGGAATTGCCCATGAAATAGTCCAGCTTAACCAGGTAACTAGCTTTATAGCCTTTCCTTCAGCTCCAAATGGCTTCACCGGCATTTGCCAATAATCGTAAATCAATTTTCTTATAGGATAGCTCGCGATAGCGGGACAGTGGAGGCTACACTGCTCCAGCGGCTACACAGTTGCTGGCAGGTATAGAAGACTAGGCTGCGGCTTGGCGGAGTGTGATTTTCCTCACGTTCCGGTTTGTAGTTTCAAGTCTCTACTAAGAGTACGGGGATTGTTGGGGACGCGCGCGCCTAAGCAATCGTAACACTGTCCAAGTGGTGTTTTCCGCTTGTTCGAACACCACCAGTCTGGCGGGATGTACTGCAGATTATTCCATAGCGAAGTGGTGTACCGGTATGTTCTGGTGTTGTGGTGTTCTTTTGCTCTGGAGCATCCATACTGAGTGCGCTGCTTTGCTCCTTAGGATTTGCTTTTCCTCTTGATTTGTTGGAATTGCCTAGAGTGACATGAGGCGTTAGGAGTTTTTTGGTTTTTTTTATTTTTTTGTTCGGAGGTGGACATGTTGGAGAATTAAAAGTTCTGCCCAGTATTCGGCGGCTGGTGTTCTTCCGTGTATATCGATACATGGCAAGGAAGGCGGACGGTACGACCAGCATTTAATATGCCGGTTTGTCTCCTCTGTTTTTTTTTTTTTTTTTTTGTCTTATTTTGTTTTGATTTTTGAAGCCATGCGGAGACAAGCTATTAAGGAATCGCATTTAATGGAACGTCTATGTCTGCGGGTTGACAGTGTTTCTTAAGAGGAAGACAGTTTTATGCGCGCGTGCATAGTTATAAAGGAGTGGGAAAAGGTTGTTTACTTAACTTTTTATTTATTTAATTTTTTTTCTTAGTTTACACAGCCGATAATGGTATAGGAAGTGGTACTCCATCTAGAAAACAGACAGCACCACGGGAATAAGTTAATCTTCAGTTGAATTTGAAAAATAGCTTTGTCGCAGTTGTAGAGTTGTAGAGGCGAGGAAGATGTAATGCACGCTGAATCGTTTTAACGCGCAAAGTGTTTATTGCAATGGTGAGGTGAAATTACGAATATAAAGGGAATCCTGATTTATCTATGGAGCTTAGTTGGTATGCTGCTTCTCTAACCAGCGAGTATTTTCAGTCATGCTTTCCTTATGCGAATCTTATTAAAGCTGCAAGCATAAAACATCTGTACCAATCGGGGCTAATAAGGTTGCGCACTATAATCCATACTAGCTCTACGGGAAGGCGTCTGTGGTTATGGATATTTAAAGCAGCTCTCACCACCATACAAAAAATGGTCAGAAAGACCGAGAATTCACTCTCACCTTCTATACTTGGACAATTCTGCAACCAACATTTAGTTGCTGCAGGCATAAGCTAAGAAACGAATGGAGAATGTCGCAAATACGTCGCTGTGTCACCTTGTTGTTCCTATCATTTGGTACCTCCGCCACCACCAGAGGCTGACTCCAAATTCATTGAATGCTTTAATCCCCAATGCTGATTGGAAACACTGAAAGATCTGGTGCCGCCTAGAAACTCACCTCCCAATTAACCCCATCAAAAGCAGTTCACAACCAGATCCTATCGCTGAAACTTTAAGTAATCTCTGAAACACAACTGCAAAGTGAAGGTAGTCTTCATTCCCAAGCCCAGCTATACCCACCCGACAGACTTTAGACCCATAACCATGAAGCCCACGCCAACCGTGGGACTAGACTTACCTCTAGATCTCTACATGCAAGAATCGGCAGTGAAAGGTGCTTTAAGATGGAAGGGTCATGCCTCAATCTTTCAAATGAACTGGGCATAAAATAGAAACAAAATGGTAGAATGTTTGATATCCATTTTCACGGATGGATGAGATTGGGACCGGCACTGGAATTTTTTCCGATCAGGTGAACTTAAGATGCCTGCCAGATTAAAGCAGTGTCTTTGAGTCTGAGATATTGGATGTAGAAGAAGCGACAAGACTTGCGGCATTATAGGGAATACCCCACAAAGACATTACTATATTTATTGGCAGCCAGGCTACCACTAAGGTCATCACTACAGACGAGATTAAATCAAAGCTTATGAAGCGCTCTCGTAAAGAACTTAAGACTGTTTGCGTTCAGCATAAGGTTAAGCCATGGCCACAAGGGAGTGGCAGGCAACGAATATGCACATGAGATACCGCGAAAAGGATCCTCCTTTGATATAGAGAACTGGCAGATCAAAGTATCAAACCTCCACTCTGCACAAGTGCTAGCGGAGCAAACGACACAAAGCAAAGCCAGTGAAAGGTGGAAAACTTTCCAACCTGTAAAACTTCAACCAACACAATTATGGCCGGAACTCAGTAAATCGAGTGCAAGAAAGAACACGCCATAATCTTCTGCGAATGTACGCAATAAAGCTACGCCATACCGATGGCGACCTCTGCAGAGGCTGTTGGGACGTGGGCTCACGGGAGGATACACTCCACTTTCTGTGCCACTGTCGCAACCTCAGTAATTTGATACAAATAACTTTAGAAAGCTTCGTCTGTCATGACCTCTCATAGCTAACTGCTTCTCATTTACATCTCTTTTCAGATTGGCGGATGCAAGAAGATGCCCTAGACCCGCTTAAGGATCAAACGACAACCATCGCGAGACCCAAATCGGAAAACAAAATAAACAAGCGCAATCCAATCCCTCCGTCCGGGCATCGCAATGGGTCTACACAAACGTAAGAGGTATAGGGTGCTTCCGCCTCCAAATACCACATCAACTCGCAAACCTAACCTAACCTTAGCCATGCAACATTCCATAACTGGTATCTGTCACCAATAGTGCCGATAGATGAGCCCCTTAAATACGCTGCTGTATCGTTTGATGGCTTCAAGTCGTCTAGCGCCGATGGCATATGGTATATTCAGACATGCTGCTGAAAGATATAGACCAGTTGCAAGCAAGATTAGCCCTTATACCAAAAATCGGAAAAATGCCCCTCTATCCAAGATGTGCAATAACTTGCCCACCCACGAAGTAAATCTTGCTAAACTGCGCTTCAAATTCTAGTGAAGAGAATTGAAGGCGACTGGTGACAGCAGCTGTACTATCTGTTGGAATATCTGTAACAATGGTTTACTATAAAGCGCAGTTAACTTTGACGGGATTGACAATCGATGCTCTAGAAACGGACATTCAGTCAGTCCGCACATAACTGAGATACGAGTAGTTGGTGGTGCCTTGTCTCCGCCTACACTTGAATGCTTAGAATCTTCAATCCACTTTCGCACTCGTGTAGCAAAACCACTGCGTGAGCTTTTTCATCAATCCTGCTCTTTAGGATTTTTCCGAGCAAATGGAAAACAGCATTTGTCCAGCCCTCCCCTAAAAAACTCGAATCTTCTTCTCTCTCCTCCTGCAGAACCATTGCACTTACGCCCCTTCTTTCCAACGTCATGGAAACGCTGATAAATCGTCAGCTCATGAAATATCTCGAAACACGAAAACTTCCCAATGACCGGCAATATGGCTTTCGTAGCAACAGGTCCACTGGTGATTTGACGGCATGTCTCACCGAAAAGTGGAACCAAAACGTACATCAATCTGGCGAAAGCAAGATAGTTACACTTGATATTTCTAAAGCATTTGACAGCGTTTGGCATCAAGCTCTTTTGTCGAAAATGGGGTCGACGAATCTCCTCTTGAATGGACTAGAAATCTCCTTTCGGAACATTCAATTCAGGTTGTCTTGGACGGTTTCAGGTCAGATATCGCAAAATATATCCTGGTGTGCCCCAGGGCTCCGTTCTATCTCCGACACTCTTTTTAATTTTCATCAATGATCTCTTGTCTGATGCAATGTCATCATAATTGACTTTCCCTGTGTCGAAGAATGGTTTTTGCCAGAATCTGAGCCTAGAAAGAATAGAAATCACGAATGGCTCCTAGAAGAGTCTAGGATTCGGTGCTTATATCTTTCTGGTGAACGACAATGTTAGGTTTTTTCACTCCTCGTTAAGAAAACTAGCGCCGGTCTTCCAAGGGAAGATAATATAAAATATCGGTGCAGTGGGCCAATCATCTGCATCTGTAGCGACAACCAAGCTTAAAACCTTGTTGAAACCTCTAGCAATTTCCAAACTGATTAACTCAGTTTTAAGATCACGAGAAATTAAATCCCCGATGAACTTGCTACGCAAGAAAAGAGTTTTTCAGGATCCACACCTGCTTGCAGACTTCCATTGGCAGTTGGGTTTCATATGAGCATAATCGCAGACGGTATGACTCTATAGGTTTCCAGCAGAACAAATGAATTTCCTAATGTTCCTTGGTATGAAAGACTGTAGAACACTCACTGAGGTCATGATGGGGTACAACGCTTTTGCTCAGCATCGGATTGTGGTAGCGCCAGTGATATAAGATCCTGCGACGTTTACTATGAGAGTAATGACGACACCGACATCGCGGAGCACTTCCTCTGATATTTGACGCTAATGTGATGAGTGTAGGTACTGTAAGCGTTTACTCATCTTTCTACGAAAGGCTTGCCTAGAATTTGCGACTCGCTGTGTAAATATAGATTCGAAGTCACAATAATATGCATTCTGAAGCTTTGAAAGACCGGGAACAATCTGATAGTGCTATGCTGACGCTTTACAAAGACAAGTATCTACAAGTGTACACTTATGTCCTTGAGGCTGTGGAACGTACATATGAGTATGGTGGTCAAGCGCAATCCGGAGAGCCAGAGATTCAATAGATCCATTGACAATGTCGACAGAGCGAAAATGTTCAATGAGATCAGCCAGAGTTACGCAATCAAAACCAAATGTCACATCTGACACAATGAAGCGAATAATAGATGAATATACTAGAACAGAGGCACGGAACAATGGATTCAACTCTTAAGTCTGAACCCTGAACCCTTTTTAGATCTCTTTTAGAACCAAACGGTAGAAGAGTTTATTCTATCCATGTGTCACGTCTCCTGAGAGAAAACGCTGGGTTCATCTCAAAATATTGGCATGAGTTGGTCATGATTTGTAGTTTGTTCCCTATCGAATGTTGAAAATTAAAATATTCCGCCATCACGACCAGGGTATTACTCTGGCAATTGTCGAATTTCCTCTGTTATAGAGTTTCTAAAGGTGGGTTTGTTACCCTTATTTAGTATACTTAGGTCTTAGTTACATATATAGAAACTATAATAGCGATGCACCTCTTTTCTTTGTATCAAGGCTGCCCCAAATTGTATTGTGTGCGTTGGCGTCGCAACCGAGATAATGTGTACTAGCTTGTCTTCACAGTACCGCACAAGTTCCTGTACTGGAACGAAACCTAGAATGGTAGAGAATTTTATATCTTTCGCAATAACGAAGACTGCCCTCGGTCTAAAAAGACCTTTGGCAAGAATTATCTCTCAGTTTTTGCTTTTTAAACCAAAAATCTTGCCATGATTTGCCCATGACTCTTGGGTAAGTCTAATAGCGATATTCTCTTCAGCACATCACTGGCTAAAGGTGTCCGAGGCATCCATAGCTCGGTGCAGGTTTGGATGCAGCACGCCCAGAAGGGATGACATTTCTTGCGTGCGTAATCAGGGCTCCGTGCTCTATAGGGTTTGTTATCTCTTCTAAGTCCTACAGCACCCTGTTGAGAGCAACCATCTTTTCTACCTCTCGGACCGATGATAGGCCTGGCCACCTGCTTGACTCGCCATTGGATTAGGCCTGTTCTTGTTTGTTGCTTTTTTTTGCTACTTTCGGCCATGGTGTCGTGCTGTGCAGCTTTTCCACTTTTCGCCCTACAGCGGTAGCGCTGACGCTAGCCCTAGGTGGGATATCACTCACGCTTCCGTCAGCTCCCATTGACGGCGTGCTCGTCATGTTTAGGGTCGCTGATTTAGAGCTCTGGTTTTTTTATATAATTTACGCGCGCCTAAGGGGTTATGAGACCCTTTTACTGTTGCCAAGGCGCGGGCGGAAAGATAGAAGGAGGAGAAAGGAAAGCATCGTTGTGATGTAGTGGTTTGAAACTCAGATGTGTTTGGTTTCGATATTGACTCTCCAGGGGTGGGAGTCCGAATAGGACGGAGAGATTTTGTGGTTGCCTGTCTTGTCCGAGCTTTTGAGGGTGAGCTTGGTCTGAACAAATCGGTACGGGATCAGGCCGTTCAGCTCTACGCGGCGCTTCATAGAGCTTTCTTTTATTACAACGATCTGATGGGGGATATCCCTAACATTTGATCTTTGCACAACTCTCCACGTTCTTGTATTGAGTTCTTTGTTTTGGCTATCAAGAATTGCCAGTATTCTTTCGCTAGCTGTCCCGGTACTTTGTGGGAAGAACCCTCTGATGACATGTGGTTTTGGAAGATTTTCCCCCTCGACGGGCATCACATCTAACCCACTTTTCTCTGTAGTCTGCAGTGGGGGCATCCGCAAAAGCGATCAAAAGCCAATCAGTTTTGAAAGTCACATCGCAGAATACTGGCTTCTTTTCCTCATCACGTAGTCCGATCCTGATATCCATAATCCTCTCTTATATCTGAACCATTTGTTCATTCGTGAGAGGTTTACGATCAAGGTCGACTGGTACGACTCCGAGTTTGACATAGCTCGTTATATCGTTATACAAGACCTTGTCGACGATTGTATTTCTAGTGTGAACTCGTTTCGTTTCGAATTGGGGAGAGTTGCTGTCCTCGGATCGCATGCGCTTCACCTCAGAACTCTTTTCCGCCTTTTGCATAAATCCGGACTTGCTCGTAGTTGCACCCCTTCTTTAGCGCATGCTTGAATCTGCGTTGTTCAGCTGGTGTGAAAATGACGTACTTGAACTCAGTCTGAGCCGATTTTCCAAGGGTCTTGGGTGCGTATGTAGTACACTATTGCACAAGGTACTGGTTTCTGAAACGGAGTCGCCAAGTAGAGAGAAATTCTCTTCTGGGTCTTCCATCTCCGAGAATATGATTGATGACTCCGCCCGATTGGCAGATGTCATGTCGACATCGACAGGGTGTTCTTAAATATCCCTACCTGATGATGCAATTACAGAGACATCATTCTCTGTTATTTTTGGGGTGAAATTATCTATTTTGATTCCCACGTTTGGGCGGAATAATCTGTCGCCCATGGTCTATCCGTCTAACCACAGGTGGTTGCCCGGTATCCGAAGTTCACAAACTAGCGACTAAGCAGCCCATTCGCTATGCATCCATCGGCGCTTGCTGTTCCACCACTGGATTTGAATTTTTTACCGACACTTACTCCTCCTATCCCCTTTGGCATGCCCCTCCTCCTTTACGCGGGTTTGGGACCGGCAAGATGTTTTAGTGCCATTTGCATAAAAGCATCCAGGTAGAGTTAAATTGCTCGCTGTTTACTTTTCGTAGCACTCCATTATGACGAATTCAAATGATAATAACAAATCGTGGAAATGATTGCCTCTAACGTTGGGCCTGCTGCTACCCGAAAAAGTGATATCAAGTTAAAGCTTGATGGGATGGCTGGGATGGTTCAAATATGTGAATACATCAACGCTATGATTTAAAAGTCCAAAGTGCGCATCAAAGTGAAATCGCAGTAAAGTCAACTTGGTATGCGTATCTTCTTTTTTTTTTTTTCATTTCATTTATTTATTCCAAGCAATGAACATAACTGTTTTTTCCATATTAATCTTAGTATATGTTTCTGAGATACAAATCAATTTGAATATACGCACCCAATATCATCTGCAAAACCAGTTTGATTACATTTTAATTGTTGGTTAAAGATAGAATTAATAAAGATTATAAATAATAGAGGACCAAGAACGGAGTCCTGTGGAACTCCGATCCGAACATCTCGAATTTCACTGAAAGAATTCACAATCTTAACCCTTTATTTCCTATCTTTGAGATATGAAGCAAACCAATTAAGAATAAAGCCCCTGAGACCTGATTTTTCCAATTTAACCAATAGGAGTTCGTGGTCAACAGTATCAAAGGATTTTGTGATATCTATAAAAAGAGCAGCAGTATTTCTTTTGCAATTTAAACTATCGTGCACCTGACCGCAGAAATTGTTGATTTGCCCGCTCTAAAACTAAAAAATAATTGTTGTCGCATTTACAACTCTCCTCTTTATTACTTTCTGAAAAATGTTTGAGAAGACTGTAAGAAGAGAGATCGGCCTGTAGTTATCTGGCTTAGTCCTATCATCTTTTTTGAATATAGGAATGACCTCAGCTATCTTCAATCTATCCGGAAAAATAGAGCAATATACGCTTTTGTTGAAAATGTGTGCTACGACATCAACAACATTAAAACGGATTTTCTTCAAAAAAAGGATTTGAATAACTATTCAACCTAGCAGAATTAGAGTCGTCCAGAAACATTATACTTTTATATAACTCAAAAGAAGAGATTGGTTCATAGAAAAAACTATTTTGTTGACCGCTTTCTCTATTATGACAGTCTTCCGAACACAAAATCGGAGACGCTATATTATAACCAGCATCAGAAAGAATAATGATCGGAACGCCAATAAAAGACTGATTGAAGACATTAGCCATTTCTACAGAACTAGTGATATCCCTATTATTAAAGTTTATTTTAGAAGATCCATCAAAAATGACATTTTTATTGAACAAGTTATTGACGATTTCCCATTCCTTTCGCACAGTGAAATTTGTTTATATAATAGTTTTCTTTGCAGATAGAAACTTCAGAGGCTATCTCTTTACAGATTAGATTATATATTGGGTCTACAAGTAAGTTTCCAGCGTTTGTCAGAGATGGCGCCACCAGTGGATCCCGGGCAGAAATGTCAGACCCCATGTGTTTTATTTGTAGGTTTTGTATCTGTCAAAATCATGGCAAGTTTCCAGCCAAATAAACGTCATTCGCGGGAAGCGCTGCTTTTATTCTTTAATATGAAGAAAAGTGCGGCTGAGGCCTATCGTTTGCTTTCGGAAACTTATGGGGCAGAATGTATTGGTGAATCGACGTGCCGCGAGTGGTTCAAACGGTTCAAAAGCGGTGATTTTGGAGTTGAAGACAAAGATCGCCCCGGAAAGCCGAAAAGTTTTGAAGACGAGGAATTGGACGTTTTACTGGATGAGGATCCGTGTCAGATTCAAGAAGAACTTGCTGGATCATTGGGTGTCACGCAACAAGCCGTTTCCCTGCGCCTAAAAGCACTGGGATTCATTCAAAAGGTTGGAAACTGGGTGCCGTACGAATTGAAGCCAAGAGACGTCGAACGGCGATTTTGCATGTCCGAAATGTTACTGCAGCGGTATAAAAATAAATCATTTTTGCATCGTATTGTCACTGGTGATAAGAAATGGATTTATTATGATAATCCTAAATGCAGAAAATCGTATACAAAGCCCGGCGAGCCCGCCCAATCGACGCCGAAACGAAATATTCACGTGAATAAGGTCATGCTCTGCATATGGTGGGATCAAAAGGGTGTCGTATACTACGAACTGCTTCCGAGTGGTGAAACCATCAAAGGACCATTATATCGAACCCAACTAATTCGCTTGAAGCGGGCATTAAAAGAAAAACGGCCAGAATATAAGACCAGGCATGAGTCCGTCATTTTTCATCACGACAACGCTCGGCCACATGTTGCGGTTTCGGTGAAAAACTATTTGGAAAATAGTGGATGGGAAATTCTGCCTCACCCGCCTTACAGTCCAGACTTGGCACCATCTGACTACCACTTGTTTCGTTCGATGCAGAATACTCTTACGGGAATACGCTTCAGCTCAGTAGAGGAAATCAAAAATTGGCTCGATACGTTCTTGGGCTCGAAAGACGAGAAATTTTTTTGGTCCGGAATTCATAAATTGCCAGAAAGATGGGGGAAAGTTGTAGCTTCCGATGGACGATACTTTGAATAAAGTATTGTAACTATGTTTTCATAATAAAACTTCAAATTTTGGAAAAAAAACGCTGGAAACTTACTTGTAGAGACAATATTTTCATCAGATGTGTGTGTTCTGGGTTGTTTTTTGCATTTCGCCCGTAGTTTACTTTTCTCGGCAATTCGCTGTACTCGTAATAAATAATTAATCAGACATCCAAGGCTTTAGTCTTTTTTGTTTATCTCTTCTCTTTTTTGAAACTGTAGAACAAAACTCAACGTGGCAATCTAAAATGTTACAAAATATAACGAATGCAACAGAAGGATTGTTTTACCTGTATACACCAAACCAGTTTTCCTGTAGCAAGCGTGCATTAAGACAATTAAAGTTGGTTTTTCGAATTACAAAATCAGACACTACATTTGCAAGTCATACTGTGATCAGTAATTTTATAGTCTGATATTTTACTTATTAAGGAGAGATTGGCATTTAGATCCAACCTAGCAAAAATATGGTCAATAAAAGTTTGAGTACTACCAGAAGTCCTTGTTAGTTCATTGATACAAGACTTCAACCCACTCGCAGACATTAACGTAAGATATTTTTTCACTACTACAGATTCATGTAAAATGTCTATACTCATATCACCTATAATGAACAAATTTCTTGAGCTTTCGTCACACAAAAGAGAAGATAACTGATCAACAAAAACATCCTTACTTATTTCGTGAAGTCTATAAAAACACATAAAATTTGTTATCGTCTCTAAAGCACGAAACTTTTATCATATCAGACCCTATCAGATCAGGGCTGCAGATCTCACAATTCGCATTTAAACTATTACATACAAAAACCCCAGTACCACCCGCTACATATGTATGAATTGTTACATTTAGCGTAAAATTTGTATTCAGGTACGAGTATATTAAAATAATCCTTTTCATGGTCATAAATCCATATTTCAGAGAGAAAAATTAAATCCGGCTTTTTTTAGGAATGAATCCAAATGTGTTAAAAATAAATCAAAAATTTTACGCATGCTTCTAATATTTTAGTGAATAATGCACCAGTTGCTAATACATTAGCATTACATACTACATCAAAAAAATCTTTGTCATATTGGTAGAAGGAGGTTAAATTACTATTTAAAGGAACTTAAATTTGATTCATTTGTATATTAACCATAATTTAAGATGATTTTTATAGATCCTCAGGAAATTCTAATGGGATTTTCCTCTTCCTTTTTTCTTAATAAAATAACCCCATTTCTGACCCATAAGAACGAAGTCCAATATCACGCTTAATTTGGAGAATCAATCTAAAGCATGGAAGACACCTTACATTCTGTGAGTTGTTCCATTTTTTTTTTTTTTTTTTTTTTTTTCGGCGAGGGCAGGTGAAAATCTTCCATCAGACACTATGAGGATCAGAAGCGCGTGCTCATAGTAGTGTGAGATTCTTACTCACTAAAAACACCTCCCTTCATTGTTGATTTTAATACCGCAACTAAGTAGAACTTATCAAGCAGTTTTTATTTCATAAGTTAGTCACGATTGGTAGGACACTTTCCAATGGAAGACCCTACATATTCCGCTTTCTTAATGCGGTTTCAATTTATCGCGCAAGGTCCAACGGTTTAGTTCGTTGAAGACGGCGTAGTATGTTTCGTTCGTCCAAGACTTCTAGGACTGTATTGTTGATATGGCCGCTTAACCGGACTTTATGTTTTCGTGCGCAGTTCCTAACTTCATCTTCCACGAAAGGAACTCCGAGGTCTCGATGCAGGTCATTATTTCTTATAAACCATGGGGCACGCACAAATTGTCGTAGCACTTTATTTTCAAAAGTTTGTATTATATTTACATTTGATTTCTTAGTACAACCCCAGAGTTGTATACCATAGGTCCACACCGGCTTTAGCACTTGCTTATAAACAAGCAGCTTGTTTTCTAAGCTTAGCTTGGAATATTTACCAAGTAGCCAGTACATTTCTCTGTATTTGGCCTCTAGTTCTTTTCGTTTCTTTCTAACATGCGTTTTCCATTTAAGCTTCGCGTCAAGTGTCATTCCCAAATACTTAGCCTCGTTTGCAAAGAGGATACACACCGAGTTTATAGAAATGGGCAAGTGATTTATCTTTCTGTAGGTGAAGTCAACATGTACAGATTTTGTCTCATTAAGGGTAATTCGCCAGATCTTTGTCCACTCGTAGACTTTATTTAAAGCAGTCTGAAGTTTCGCCGTTGAGTCTTCTATTGATTCTCCAACCGCTAAGATAGCGGTGTCGTCAGCAAAAGTAGCGAGAACAGTATCCTCGACGTGTGGTATATCTCTTGTATATAAAAGGTACAAAAGTGGGCCCAGTACGCTTCCCTGCGGTACTCCGGCTAGGATATCTTTAAATTTCGAAACATCATTTCCGTATCGAACACGAAAAATTCTATTTTCAAAATAGCTTGTCAATATATTATAAAGCTTTAATGGCAAAATTCGTCGCAATTTGAACTTCAAACCTTCATGCCATACTTTGTCAAAAGCTTGTGAGACGTCAAGAAATACGCTCGAACAAATCTTTTTTTCTTCCAGGGATCTTTCAATTACATCAGTAATTCTATGCACCTGATCAATTGTTGAATGCTTAGTCCGAAATCCAAATTGATGGCTGGGAATAAGATTTTGGTTTTCGATAATTGGGAGAAGACGTTTTAGCAAAATCCTCTCAAAGATTTTCGACAGGATCGGTAGAAGAGAAATGGGTCTGTATGATTTTTTATCGTTTGGAGGTTTTCCTGGTTTTAGTACCATAATGACTTCTGCAACTTTCCACTGGCTTGGCACGTATTCAAGCCTCAGAGCCGCGTTAATAATGTGTAAGAGCTTTATAAGTGCTTTTTGAGGTAGCATTTTCAGAACTTCTCCGGTAATAAGGTCATACCCCGGAGCCTTCTTTGGTTTTAATTTCCTTATTACAGTTTTGATTTCAGCAAGAGTTGCATTTGTCATTACAAAATTACTATATGCTATTTCTAAAGAACTGGTGCCGGGTGCCAGTGTCGGGCCGTCGGAGGGCTTGAAAATTTCTTCAAGATAGTCGGCAAAAACCTCCGCTTTTTCCTTATCCCCCTTAGCCCATTCGTTATTGCCGACCTTGATTGGTGGCGCGGGGATTTTGGGCCTTTTTAAGCATTTTAAAGCTTTCCAAAGCGAGTAATTTGTTTCTTTTCCTGCCGTCAGGTTTTGAACATATGTATTTACTTCGGAATTTCTGTAACTTTTAAGAGTCTCCTTGAGCAGATTACAGAGCCTGTTTAAGCGTGTTTTATCCTGCGGCGCTCGAGTTGTTTGCCATCTTTTGCGAACTTTTCTTTTTTCTCTTATCATATCTTTTACCTCAGGCGGGTAGTTTAAGTTACGTTTAGCAGTGTTTTTTCGTTGACAAGGTGTATTGTTCCACGCAGCACATTGGACTATTACTTCGATTTCGAGTTCAAGTGCTGCTTTAAGTGAAACGTCTAGTTCTAGGTTATTATTAATCTCATTTCTGAATCCTTCCCAATTAGTATTTCGTCCAGTTAGTCTTAATGGTCCTTGTTTTTTAATAAACGTGTCGTTCATTGTCAGTATGACTGGAGAATGATCGGAGGAAAGATCGAAGCTTTCATCAACGTTTATATCCGAGTTACGAATTCCTTTAACAACGAAGAAATCGACAAGATCGGGTATTTTCGTTGTGTCTGTTGGCCAATAAGTCGGCTTGCCCGTTGAATAGAAGTCACAATTGTGTTCCATACATGCTTTATAGAGTATTTTACCCTTTTGGGAGACACATCTTGATCCCCAAAAAGTGTGTTTGGCATTGAAATCACCGCCAATCATAAAAGCCGATCCAAGAGAATTGAATATATTCTTAAATATATGTTTTGAAGGCGTAAATCGTGGAGGACAGTAGATGTCTGAAATAGTAAAGGAGTTCCGTACCAATTTTACGCGCACCGCATTTAGTTGTACAGACTCGAGCTCTACTTTTATATCTTCGTTGTGCTCAAGAGACTCTTTAATGTATACAGAGGATCCGCCTCTCGCGTTTCCCGAAGGGTGATACGCGTAGTAATCTTTAAAACCTCTAATTTTTGCAGATGACCCATTTTTCAAGTGGGTTTCGGAAACCAAACAAACGTCAATGTCGTTTTTCCTTAGGAATAACTCAAGTTCATAAAGTTTTTCTAAGATTCCGTTTGCATTCCAGGTGAGTACGTTTAATTTTTCCCTTTTAATTTTTAAGGCGAAGGACGTTTTTTATTGAACCTATTTTCAAACTTCTTTAGCTTATCTAAAATAAGTTCATTGATTTTGTTTTGCTGCTCAAGCTGCGCGAGAATAACGGAAAATACTTGGGAAGCAGGATCTCCGGAATCTTTTGCCTTTAGCTTGTTCCATGATCCCAGACGTATCAGTATGATTTTCCAATTATTCTCCAATTTTATCATCATCCTAACCTTCATCTTTCTAGCTCTTCATCATCTACTCGTAAGTATGTCCTTTCACTTTTCGCATTTTCATCCTTATTGCTAGTCACGCAATCATTGTCAATACCAACCTTTGCAATAAAAAAAAAAAAAACAAGTGGCTGAATGGATAATGGAGGCAATCCTAACTATTCTCTAAGCATTAATCATTACATCTACTTGTACTTAACCTTTTTGCCCTCCAACCACTCACTGTTTTCCACCTTATGATCCACAAAATCCACGTGCATAATTATCTTTGATATTTACCAGTTAAAGATCAAATGCCGCTAATTACATAGCGAAGGTGTTGGTGTAATCCCATGTTGAATAGATGATTCGATCATCATCGCCAACTTGAGGCTCATATCTCATGACAACCACCAGTAACTCGTCTTGACTAGAAAATTCAAATAATAATTCTGCATTACCAAAACGATGGAGGCTTCAGCTCATCCCACTTATATTGGATGATTGCATATTGCCGCTCATTTTTACCTTTTTACCAATTATTACCTTAAGTTGTTGGCCTTTAAAGTCTAATCATGAGAATGGTTTTTTTTTTTTTGTCTTAGAAAAGGCAGTAGCCAGGAGTGCAGTTTATGGAAACCCTGATCGTCGGAGGTTTCAAGTAACGTTTATAATGATCACCACATTTGGCATGCTAATGAGCTACTCCATCAGAGATGATGTCTTTTTAACTTTTTACCTCGCCATAATACGAGTATGTACGTATCTTCTAGGTTCTGCATAAAATATTTGATTTCTTGTGAGCGCACATTGAACACCCCTTTGCTGACAGCCCAAATGTGTCAACTGCGGATAAATACAAATAATCGAACTGTCATTCGCTGACAACTTGCGGTTGTTATCCATGGTCTGTTTCATGAATATTCTTTAGATTATAATTAAATCATGACGGAAACCCACTTCTTTTCATTACCACATAACCTTGTAGCAACTAAAAATGTTTTAACCAGAAAATATATTACATTGACAGTTTGGAATTTGAAGAAACAACTAAGATCTACATGGTACTAAGCGAAAGCACTGTTGGCTAGGACTGCATCTATATTTATGGCGCGTACGTCGTTCTAGCTCTGTTACTATTTCGAACTCTAGTATGAGGACATCAAGGATAGGAACGGAGGTCCGTTTTGGTCTACAACCACGTCTGGCAGCGGACTAAGATTTATTGACTTCTCATCTCAATATATACAAGGAGATATAGCGGTGTCCGGATCATAAAGCGCTAATCAGTTCGATCATTTTCCGATAGACGTATGCCATACCTACAGAACGTTCGAATCTTCCGGGCAGCCACCATTGATTCGATTCACAACTTTGTTGCAGCCAAGGCGTATAGGCGGTTTTTCCAAGCGACACACCAAAGAAGAACTACCGTGACCAGATATGACGTAGGAAAGCTGCAATCGCAAGAAGCCGCCAGAATCTTCGTCGAACGCGTATTCTGAAATCTCTCAACAACTCCTATGCTGACAGCATCAAGTGCTGAAGACCAGTGGCAGCGCTACAAACATGCCATCAGGGACGCCACAACTTATGTGCAGGGTTTCGCCCGACCACCACTGAGAAATCCCTGGTTTGAAGAAAAAAGTGTCGCTGACCATATGCAGCTCAGCAAGAAGCCTATAAAGCGGCGTTCAACGAAGAACGAGAACTGCTCATTAGCTCTAGAAGCAAATGAGACGAGAAGAACATCGCCTTGCCCAGAACAAGAAAAAAGAGAGCTTGTAATCCAGGAATAACGTACGGAAGTTTTACCAACGGATAAAAGGTGCGTGTCAAGTCTATAAGACCCCTGTAGACATTGTAGTGGAGTCACAGTGAGACGGTATAACGACGAAGAAGCCCAACATGCCGCCGTCAGGCACAATAGATAATTGCCAAAACTGACCAGAACGAAGTAAGGATAGCAATATCTGGGCTAAAGTCGAACAAATCAGTTGGACCCGACAGCTTAGCGAACGAGATATTCAAAGCTGCTAGAAATGACATTTCTCAGATCGGGTCAAAAAAGAGTATACCTGATGAATGGAATTACAGCACTAGATGCCCGATCCATAAAAAAGGGGACTCCACAACTGCGCCAACTATAGTTTGATCAACATCGGATCAAGATCTTTATATTGCGTGAACGTCTGAAACCCTTCGCCAACAACTTCACTGGTCCCTATCAATGCGTTTCAGGCCAGGAAAGTCTACAATCGATCAAATCTTCATACTCTCACAGATCCTGGAAAAATCAAGAAGTTCAAACCGATACCCACCATCTTTTTATCGATTTGAAGGCCACATATCTGCCAAACCCGTCCGTCTGTGCAGAATGACGATTGAAAACTTTCGCTGCTCCGTCAAGGTCGATAACTACTTAACCGAGACCTTTGATGTCAAAAAAGGTTTTAGACAAGGTGACGCGCTGTTATTTGACTTCTCTAACATCATACGTAAAAGAATTGTGCGGAACTCACAAGTAAACACTGGAGGCACAATCTTTCAAAAGTCTGTATAACTACTCGCGTACTCCGGGAGAACTCAGTGGGCTGTCACCGGTGCATTTGCTAGTATTGAAATGGAAGCTGCCGTGAGTAATGAGAGCACAACATCGACGAATTGGACAAAACGTCACAATCAGCAACTTCAATATAATTCCGAGGTAGTAAAAGACTTTGTCTACCTTGGATCTGCTATGAATTCTGCCAACAACACTTCAGCAGAAAAAAAACGAAGAATCACTCTTGCCAATCACTACTTCTTTGAGTTACGAAGGCGATTGAATACTAAGGCCATATTCCGAAAAAGTAAGGAGGCTCTATATAAGACCGTGGTCATCCCAGTCCTACTTTTTTACGCCGAAGCAGATGAAAATACCATAAGACATTTCGAGAGAGTGTACATAAATCTGCTGGTCCAGATGGTGTTCTTCGACGCCCGCAAAACCACTGCTTAAACTTTTGCATCAATCCTACTCTTTAGGACTCTTTCCGAGCATCAGTCAGGCGAATCTTCTCTCTCCTCCTACAGACCATTCGTCACTTCTTTCCAAGGTCATGGAAACGCTGATAAACCGTGAACTCATGACAAACGTCGAAACACGGAAGCTTCTTAATGACCGGTAGTACGGTTTTCGTAGCAACAGGTCCACTGGTAATTTGATGGCATGTCTCACCGAAAAGTGGAACCGAAGCGTTCATCAATCTGGCGAAAGCAAGATAGTTGCACTTGATATTTCTAAGTCATTTGACGGAGTTTGGCATTAGGCTCTTTTGACGAAAATGCATGAATTTGGAATCGATGACTCTCATCTTCAATGGATTAGAAACTATCTTTCGGAACATTCAAGTCAAGTTGTCTTGGATGGTTTCAAGTCTTATATTCACAATATAAATGCTGGTGTGCCCCAGGACTCTGTTCTGTCTCCGACACTCTTTTTAATTCTTATCATCTCTTGTCTGCCACTTCTAATCCAGCATATTCCTTTGCTGACGACATTCGTTGCATATTCGACTCCGGACTCCTGTCCCTGCTCTTCGTCTGTAGAACGGAAGGGCAGCGTATTTTAAGCTCATTAAATTACGATATCAGCAGCAACACCAATTGGGAAACTATCAACAGAGTGGAATTTAATGCTTCCAAAACACAATGCTGTCTGCTGTCGTTAAAGCGAAATTTAAACACTCAGCCATTATTCATGAATGGCACTTACATCGTCGAAACCGATAAACTTTCCATTCTCGGTATGTGTGTCTATGGCAACTTATGTTGGAATGACCACATATTCGGTGTCGTCAAAAATGCTGCGAAATGTCTAGGCTTCATCAGGCGAGGTAAGAAATACTTCACTACATCTGATCTGGTCTCAATATATAAGGCATCAATCGGCCCGAAATTGGAGTACACTACCCGCATCTGGTCAGGTGCGCCTAAAACATATCATCTCTGCCTACTAGATTGGATTCAAAACCATGCGATAAAACTCATAGGCCATACTATTATCACTCAGAAATTGGACACCCTTGAACGCTAACGTAATGTCTCGTGTTTTACCCTGTTCTATCGCTATTTCTACCACCACTGCTCCATAGAAATCGCCAGTAGCATTCCTCCCGTTCAAACTTTTAACCGTAACACCCGTCTCGCTATGAATACTAATCAGTACACCCTCAAGCCCAGGTGATTCGTTCCAAGTGATTTGTTCCTAATCCGTACAATTCGCTTATGGAATGCCCCGACATTTAAAACCAACGTTAATCGGTACCTTTCTTTCTTTCCTCCCTAATTTTCCTTCTTCCGCGCTGCGTGGAAACGTTTAAAAAAAAGAGAAAAATCCTTCGAAAAATATTCGGTCCCGTTTATGTTGACGGGCTTTGGAGGACAAGATCCAAAGACGAACAATACGAGCTGTACAGTAAGATGGTAAATCATGTATAGCGAATGGACGCCAATACTCCGGCCCGCACAGTCTTCGAATCTAACCCGAAGGGACAACGTAGCAGAAGGAGACCTCATATTAGGTGGCATGCACAAATAGAAGAGTACCTCAACTAACGTGGAGTGCGCAATTGGAGGCAGTTAGTTAAAACCCGAACTAACTGGAGAGGCATGTTAGTTGAGGTCCAGGTTCACCTCAAACAGTAACGCCACCTACTCGTAAGTAAGTAAATAAGTAAGTAGTATGGGGACTTGTATGGCAGTTTCCAAAGATATAGAGAGCGTGAAACGGGCGTAGCAACCCCCTACAATGCCGGAAATCCCGGCATTGATCATGTGTGACATTAAGTACGCATTCAACTCGGCATGATGGACCGTCATCTGAGAGGCGTTCAAGCGGCAAATTGTACCGGACTACCTTAGAAATATACTGGATAGACCTGTTCATGACCTGTGCACAGCGTTTTTCGGTTGCGCATGGTGGCATCAACAGCGATGGCTGTTAGGAGGTCGACTGGGCTTGCTACTCACGTCCGAAAACATACTTCCTTCATGGAGCGCCGCCCACGCTCCAGGGGTAGTAAACGAAAAAAAAGAAAGAGCAGGCAGTGAACGAGCTTGCGTTACTCATCTCTTCGCTTCCAAAAGTAGAGACAAACTTGCTCGGTACTATCGCCGGGTTCTAAGCACCCGAACGGTGGTTCCACCCTGACGTAATGCTTACGAGATTCCAGGATGGATCAAAGCCATACTTCTAGAGAGGGGTTTTCTGTGAATATCGGGTTGATTCGATCCCAATTGTCGCCCGAATCTTACACTACCATGAGATTTTGAAGTGAAGGACGCGGATGGTTACCGTCCTGTACAGCAAAACTTGTCTATGATCCAGTAAAGGGCGCCGTAAAATACTTCCCGCAGCGAAACCTAATACGGATACGGCTACGAACGAATAATTTGTTGGTGATCTTCAACAATCATATAGCGAGGTGTATGAACGTCAAATTCGCACAACTTGATAAGGAGATCAGGCGGTTCAAAATGGGCATCTTGCAACTGAGCGAAATCAAATTATTGAATGTCAGTGAGTACCCTTCAGCAACTAAAAACACTATCTCACTCTAGTCTAACAAACCACCAGGAAACGTGCCTGAGTAGGCCAGTTCTAGAATAAAATAAGAAAGATCACCAGTGTATGTGTTCTTCTGTCACAATAGAAGTGAATAGAATCCTCGAAAGAATAGAAGGACACTTGGACTCTCAACTTCAAACAAGCGTACTTTCGATATGCACGTTATTTTTCTATACCTTGCAGTTCGCTATAGAGCAATGCGTCCCGAACTTATAAAGTGTCCGCTGCACCCCCTTTTAATTGACTTCGCGAAGGCATTCGACGGCATATACCAGGATTTCATATCAAAACTCTTATTTGGGCGATAATACGAGTATAATGTGCACAAACGAAACCAATACACGATGACATCTTACCTAGGCTACATTGCCTCCAATGTTTTTATATACGGCGATTTGAGATGATCCAAAATTCCAAAGCCGAGGCAAAACGGGAAGCGTTTAATGTGTCTTAGACCAAAACCCGAAGCCTCCACAGAAGCATCAACTCGGGAGAAGACGGCATCGATCCGATAAAGATCCTAGATTCTATGATATATCATTAATTTGGCTGTAATATGTTGATTACATCAATGCCACCAGCTTTATGCAGGAGTGAGTCAAGCTTGGTTTTTGCTGCACGCCGAAAATATTGCTCCCTTTCGATTCGTTCTCCATTTATTATGATTTTATTTGGACCTTGCTCTGTGCGGAAAGCACGTCGCAAGTTGACACCTATGGTTTTGTCTGAACGATGTTTCTCGATGTTAGTTGATCGACGTCCCTACTGCGCACGCGTATTTTAAGCTGCAGGCCTATATTTGTATAGCTTCTTTGCCGCACCTTTTATGGAGTAGTTTCGACATTTCGATATTAAGATTGTATCCCTAATTATTTCGATCTGCATATCCGGATCTAAGCATGTTTTTCGTTCTCGTTATCGATTAACCCTCTGAATACCGAAACATCGATTCCACGGCACCTTCACGACCTTTTCTGAAGTCTTCATATTCCCACTACCTGCCCCATTCAATAGTCCTTCAAATAAATACAGGAGTGTACCATAGTGTTCCAGCAGCAGAAAAATTTTAATCGACGTGGCGATTACCGTCTTAGAGTCAACATTATTTTCGAGTCATCTTCGATCCAAGGCTCCATATTTCTACGCCGACGACATTTCTCATGAAACCTTATCACAGTTGCGGTCTTGGTTGACTATCCAGTAAATTCTCACCTCCAAAGTACTTTAAAATTCCGTTGCGCTAGTTCAATTGCAATCATAGGACAGAAATGTCACTTCATCAACCTATCCGTAATTCTGTACCGACAAGGTCGTATGGTACGAGTAAAACTGATTTCAACAATGCCGGTTCCAAGCTGACAAGACACTCTTGTTGTCTCACATAGTAGCCATAACAAAAAGTCGACCTCCTAAGGACACACCAGGTGCAAGTTCGCAGATTAGTTACACCATCGACAAAAAAACACCATTTCAACATTTTTGGGATGCCAAAACACCAACCTCCGGACAAGTCGGCAAGTCGGCAAGTCGGCAAGTCGCCAAACTCTCAGACAACCTTCCAATTGTCGACCAGCCACCATGTAGCACATTCCTTCCATGTTTTCCCGTATCCAAGACACCATCCAGCCACAATTTCTCGAATGTCAAATGCATTAGATACCCGACGGCTGGCTACCAAGTGCCGCCTGCCAAATACCGAATACCGAATATCGAATATCGAATACCGAAATCGAAACCGAAACTGAGACCGACGACGCCGAAACCATAGCCGAATGCCAAATCCCAAATGCCGAGCGCATTGATTTAAATAGTTCAATTTACTTAAATGTACAATTTAGAATGCAAATTAAATGCCGCGGACTTTATTTATGGGTTGGCGCAAACTTTTCAACGCCGAGACATGTTATTAATGAGCAACTGGCAGCCGAGCGGACCATTACAGTGGTGGTGTCGCGAAGCAGTCTCATGATCAGGAAATATCCAAATCCATGGCAAAATTCCGAGTATTGAGTGCTTTTGGTAACCACTGTCGCTCTAATTGACCACTTTCCGTAGACTAAATCAGCAAGTGATCGCAGGACTTATGTCCCATCTAAGCTTTGGCAACACAGACGCGCTCACACATGGCTACGCGCACTACTCGCTCACTACCCACACTCGAAGGAAATTCCGATTCCGAAAAGCAATTCCGTTCGATCCGGTGCCATTTGTTGGCAATCGGAATGACTTGTTGTAGTTGCGACTGCGCTCTGACTATGAATATGGCCAGTGGCACCAAATTTATTGCCCACATTAATGCCTGGTTGTCCGTTCGGTGGATTTGGATTTGCAGCCGGCTGTAGCTGTTTACGAATGCTTGTGTCCCTTGTTGGTGCTGCTGTTGTGTGGCGATTTCAACCTCCACAAATCGCTGGCCTGTTTAAACGGACCCATGAGCCATCATATGGGAGAAGAGAAAAGAACCATTGAGCCACCTGGGCGATATGATTGATGCATGGACATGATTATTGTTTCTCGGCGACATGCTTAGTATTCGAGCGAGCAAAATACGAGGATGACGACAATCACAATGTGCAATTCTTTGTCCGTCTCCGACTTCGACTTTGAGTTGGACTCTAGTTGTGGATCTGTCTCTGACTATGACTTTGTTTCTTGTTGTTGGTTACGGCAGATCTTGAGGCAACATTGTAATCGGACCATTAGTATAATGGCACGAATCATTCTAAGGCGGATGTTATACGGATAGCACAGCAATTTGATCTTTGGTCGTCTAGTGAAGACATCATGATCGCAACTCCATTCGCAGTCAGGTGAATTGAGATTGAGATGAAGCCGGTGGTGTCTGGTGAACATCCTCCAATTCGCGCACAATTGTGATTGTGAGTGAGGCCGCTACGTGACGAGCGACACCGACACTGGGTTTATCGCTTGAAAAGATGCACGTTCCACGTTCCACGACGCGGAGGATGCTGATGATGTGCTGGGGTAGTCGTATGCCTGCATGTGCTTATGTGGTCGTGGTGGTAAGGATTAGACTTTTAATGGTGCCGATTTGTTTGCAACTCACAGTAATGTGACAAAGCGGTGATATCGTTTCCCGAGAAGTCGTTTTGAATTTCTAAACAAACAACAACGCACGGAACTTTAAGTGTGATGTTGTTGCCAACTGGTGGAAGGACGTCGAGTAATCGCAATGGCATATGATGGCGATGGCGACGATGGTGGCATGGAGCAATTCTAGCGCGCATACGGATATGTGGCGCATGTGAACCGCGCAACTGTTGGCCCCAATGGAAATGTACATCGTTTGCCGGATTGCATGCGGCGTGAATTATGAAATTTAGACAAATGATGTTGGTTAGGCATTGTCGATGACCTGGAGGTGATAAACCCGATGTCGTGGAGTTGGATGATTTGTCAACTAAATTTCTTTGTGAAGTGACATTTTGTATGACTATTTGGGGGAATTTCTTGAAAGCGATTAGGGATGATTCGATGACACTGATTAATGGAGTGACTGAATGGATTCCACAGAAAATGACGGTTCTCTGAAGTTTGGGTCATTGGGGAATCGAAATGAAAATAGGTTTGAAGCTGAGTGATTGAAACTTGGATTTTTTGGGCTAGTCTATGTGGAGAACATTAGTAAACGGTTGCTGGCTGGATACAAGGGACAAGCATACACGGATGCCTATTAGGCTATTGTGATTCCATGTTGATGTTGTCGGAGTATTATATTATTATTACGATTATTGTTATGGCAGGTCCTACCTAGTTTGTATTGGCTGAAAACCAGCCAGAGCTTTTAAGGGATCTAATGAGATCGATCAGTTTTGCTTTGCTGACGTCCTCAAATTCTCTAAAAAGTCTGTACCCCAGGTGTTGCGCACGGTGTATTTGGAGGTTAGCGCAATCATTTAGCAAGTATGTGATAGTCTCTATTTCCTCTTCGTTCCTACAGTTTCTGCAATAATCTTAAGAAGAGATTCCTATTTTGCTGGCTATTATGTTTATGAGGCAGTGGCCAATTAGGACACCTGTAGCGAAACGGATATTTTCCTTCTTGAGTTCGATCGGAGTACGTGTTCTCTCGCTATGTAGGTTTGGCCAAAAGCAATGTGATATGACACAGTTGCTATTGGAGACCCATAGAACGATACGTTCTATGTCTATAAGTTCCATTTTGCGTTTCAGAGCTTCAGTTGGTTTATTTAGGTCGTTGGGTATAACCCTTGTGCAAAGAGGCGCCTGCTCTTGCTAGCACATCTGCTTTCTCATTCCCTTTCATTTTTGTGTGTCCAAGTACCCAGCAGATATCCACTCTGTGAGATACGCAGACTCTACTTAGAGTTTGACCACATTTTTTACTTGCCAAAGTTTTTTGGTATGATAGAGATCTCTGAGGGGCCAAGTTCCATAAGTAGTACAGCCTGTGCAGCTTTACGAATGGCAAATAATTCTACCTGAAAAATGTGCGCAACTAAGTTATCGCTGTTTTTTTTTATGAAAATGCAACTTTATTGTGAAAAAATGGTTACAAATGAATCATTCAAAGTATTGCCCATCGCTAGATGCAACTTTTTACCATCTTTCTTGCAGAGCTCGAAAAGCGTTACGGCGACAGTGTTCTTCTTTTGAGACTATCCATGAATCCAGCCATTTTTTGATGTTTTTATATGAGCGGAACTACTGATCAGCCAAACCATGTGCCATCAAGCGGAATAAGTAATAATCGGACGGCGCAATATCTGGGGAATATGGCGGGTGTGGTAGGACTTCCCATTTGAGCGTTTTCAGGTAGGTTTGTACGGCTTTGGCAACGTGAAGCCTAGCGTTATCATGCTGTAGAATTACTTTTTCGTGCCTTTGATCATATTATGACCGTTTTTCGCGCAGTGCTCGCCTCAATTGCATCAATTGAAGTCGGTACCGTTCCCCAGTAATGGTTTCATTGGATTTTAACATAATAAATAACACCGACCTGGTCCCACCAAATACACAGCATAACTTTCGGAGCGTTTATATTCGGCCTAACCGACGACTTAGAAGCATGAAGAAACCCTTTCTATTTTGAAAGGGTTGTTCACAGTCGAAAAAACGATGTTCAACGTCTCTTGGCTTTAAATCATAAGGAACCCAAGTTCCTTGTTTTTGAATCATTCCTAACGCATGAAATCGCCTGGAAGCGGCTTGGCGGGTAACTCCTAATGCTGAAGCAAGTTTTTCTTGCTTTTGGCACGGATCCTCGTCGAGCAATGCCTCCAATTCAGCGTCTTCGAAGGATTTTGGCCTTCCTTCACGCGGAAGGTCGTCAACATCGAAATCTCCGTCTTTGAAGCGACAGAACCAATCACGGCACGTTGTTTCACTTAGAGCAGCATCTCCGTAAACTGTTTGGAGCGATCGAAATGCTTCAGCCACCGTTTTCTTCGAATGAAAGAAGAAAATCAACACTTCCGATTATTTGGCACAAAATCAGACATTTTCACACAAACAAAAGTATATGACGCCAAAACAAAATCACTTGTGTCAAAACGGGTTGTTTACCATATGTCTAAGCTTGGTTCATGACGTTTTGGATATGTCAACATCGACCAGCTGGAGTCATCTATTGACAAACAGCGAGAACTTGCGCACCTAATATATATATTCGTCCGAAATCTTGAATGAGTCTAGGATCTGTAGCATTTCAGAGTAAATTCTTCCATATAGAGTTGGAGTTTTCCATTATTGGTAGCAGTGTTGATAACCAGTCATGTCTCCTAGGAAATGATGTGGAAGAACATCTACCAAAGTCCACGCTTGGCACTACTTCGTCCGTTTTGATGATTCGTAGTCCTGTATTATACACGCGTGTCCTACATTGCAATGCGTCTATAGGCCTGATACTTTTCGTCTGATCGATCTTTAGGAAGCCATGCATTTAAGGAATTCGTCTAAAGGAAGGAGATTGAGCATTATCTCTCACTAGTGTGTTTAGCTTCTCTATGAAGTTTTCTGACCACTTTTCTGTGTCTTTTTAGTTCGCTTGTTCACCAAGGGTGTTTGGAAAGCGTGCGATATCTAGAGGTGGGACAGTTCTTATTGAAGGCTTTTCTTAGACTTTAAGTTACGTGGTTTATGGCAGAGTCAATGGAAAAGCGATCAGAAAGGTACACCCTTGAGGATGATTCCATATTTTCGCGTGTCCAATTGGAGTATGCCGTCCGGTTAGTTTTCGTATGATTTCGGAATTTGTATTGTGTGGTCGAGTCACTATTTGTAGTAAAGAGAATTCTAAGGTAATCCGATAAGGATTCCTTAGTAGATACTCTCCAGTTATTTGACATATGCTTGAGCAACATCGTAACCGTGTACCAGGCCAGCCTTTCTTGATTCAGCGTATATCACCAGTTCATGAACAGCTATTGGAGGGTCGTTGTCTGCGTGTAAGCTGAGACTAGGATGATATTCTTCTTCTTGCTGCCACCGTATCTCCATCGCTGAATCTAAACAAGTAGAGCATGTTAAAGAATTTTTTGGATGGAATACAGCTTCTACCTTTTCGATAGGAAACATCGTATCCTTCGGACTTTAATCCGTGTACCTTGTTTCCAAGAATACAAGGTTCTTGATTAAAACCACGTCAATGTTCGCGTCGGGCGTGAAGAACAGCAGGTGCGAAGTTGCAGCTTCTTTGACGCTGTTCCCAGTAGTTTTGCCTTTAGACAACCTAACCAGTATTTTAGCATGCCCGACCTTTCCTTTAGGATCTGTACATCTTTTCTTTCATTGATGTGCCGCTTTCAAGAGTTCAGTAATACCCACTCTTTTACAGCGAGTTCTTGGTTTCGCATCGCAATTAATCTCACGATATTTGTTACTTCGTGAGTTGTAGGAGGAGGGACCCATACTTTTATGTGATAGCGAAGAGGAAGTAACAACAAGTAATCATCAACGAGCCTCCCTTCCAGAGTTCTTCAGTTGTGGACATGGTCTTGCTGAGGAACCCAGAAAAGGAATTTCTCCAGGCAGCTGGTTTCTACTGACTCCTTAACCAGTGGACACTGACGAGATCCAATGATTAGTGCTGAAACTGTAGAAAAGCTTAGCAGATGTAAATCATCATCGGTCTACCAGATTGGGAATGCTCTGAATACAACTTTATTAACAATTTAAGTACCTTGACATAGAGGGATTATATCACGCAATATTGTAACAATATACAAGGTATGACCAACTTGGTACATGGTTACGTACTAACTTCCTAGCGTACTGTGAAAGTAAAATTGTTCAGACCTCTCAGTCCGGCTTCCTTCTTGCTAACAACTTTGGAGACTGCTTGAGCTGCATGTACGTAAAGTTGTTTGGAATCCTCTCTTTTTGAAACACAATATGCGTATGAACTTAGAACATTCTACGGGACCTTGTACAAATGCATAGTGGGGATTTTTATAAAAGTTATGGGCGCAACTATTGACAGCCATAGCAACTCCGAAAGACAACGGGGAAGATGAAATATTGGTTTAGATCCCCAATAGGGGTAGACACAGGCTTAAAGGGTTATTTTCGTCTGTAGCTTGAGCCGACGGATTTTCCGACGACCTTCGTTGAACATGGCAAATCCAGCTGATTTGCTCAACCTGAAGTTTCTCTACTATCGGTTTCTTAATGCGGAGACCTTTGCGCATGCGCGTACTTCTAATAAGCGGTATCATCATCACAATTTGCTTGGTGGTTAGTGGCAGAGCCTAAGTATTTAAATTTATCGCACTTTAGCACGATGGCGCCTTCTAAATAGATATACGGAGTTGGGTTTGGGGCTTCAGAAAATCCGCAATGCAGATATTCAGTCTTGGTACAATTGATTCGTAACCCGTTATCTCTTACGTCCTTTCCCCAAGTATTAAGAGTTGCTTAAAGAGCTGTCACGTAGTTACCTACAAGTATATACTGCTGCAATAGAAGCGACATTAGAAAGCGATGGACTTTGTACACTGCCTTGGTGTATTCCAACTCTAACTCCACACACGAATCGTGGATGCAGTTATCCCTTTAGTATATGAAAACCAAGGGAAGGACGTCAAATTACAGCCAGATTCTTTACGAATCTAAGAGAAATGGCTGTGAGTTGATCTGAGCATATTGATGTGATTCCGACAATGAAATCTGGCGTTTCCATAAATATTTCTACGGCCAGGAAGTTCATTCTTCATGCAAATTTTCTAATAATTCATAATCATAATAATTTGTATTGATAGTCTGTCGCTTGCGAGGTTAGCCAGGCCTCCAAACCTTAAAACAATTTCATAGGCCGCTATGATTTGCATCACCTCGTCTTGGGCATACTTTGTCCATATAAGATCTATGGGAAGTCTATTGAAAGCGTCGCAATGTTTTCCCACAATTATCCGTAAAATTTCAACCGTCATAATATGTTAAAATTGCTTGCCTTTATACAGTGGATCGTTTCTTATCATTTTATTGAAGAAAACCAAGAGCCATTAAAACGAAGACTATCAACTTTCGTCATTGCTTCGGACAGTACGTGAGCCGTGCGACAGCCGAGGGAATGTTTCTTTGCGGAAATTCTCCATTAAATAACGGGGAAAAGCTCTTTCTATCTATTTCGGTATTGCCCGTTAGCATGCGTTTCTGGTCGCCTTTAGCCACTTGAATCTCTTGAGTTTTTTCTTCGTTGGACACCTATCCTAGCTCGTTTGCCTGTGCTTCGACGTGGCACACTTACTTACTACTTTTCCTTGAGAGAGTACATCTGCTATGTTTCGATACGATGCTCTACTGCCACCGCTTTCTTTGCATCTATTTTGCACCTGTGACAATCAAGCTTAAAGACTTGAAAGACTCGCTTTTTATCTTTTATCGTCATCGCTCCACTACTAGGTTTTTTATTTATGTGGATCCGGCCTTTTGAAATACCGAGCAGGGTTTTCACTACTAATTTTGTCGCGCTTAGTTCTTCCTCTTTATGGCATTTTGGAGCCATTAACCCAATCTCTCCGCCGAAGCTCTTCCTATTTAAATTGCGCTAGTTTACTTCGTAAGTACCCATTCGTTTTTCTCAGATTTTTTCATAAAAAAATTTCTAACGAAAGGTTGATGCTGACTTCCTAGTGCTCCCCGCCTAGATGGTAGTCTATCTCCGTACGGATCTCACAACAATAAAGTGGTTTTTACAATTAAAAAAAAATGCTAAGATGAAGCCAGCAGAAGTTACGATTTATAATCTCAGCACTGCAAGGAAAAACTCCAGACAAATACAGATGCACTATCATTTTGGCTATTCAAGGCCCTATGTACCTAAACCACTGCGATCATAAGCTAATGAGGCAACAGTCTTAGTAGTAGTGCATGTTCCGTTTAACGATGAGACACAGATATCGAATTAATGTCGGCTTGGAAGAAGCATAAGGAATTACCAATTATCATGAATTGTGCAGGTCAGACGTCTTATAATCTGTAAACAGCTAAGAAAAATCAAGAGTTGCGGACCCATAACCATCCCCTCTTCATAGGACTCAAGCCCGCCTCTTCAAGATAGCTGTATCGAGCTGTTTTTAGTTTTTCATAACCCGTCCAACTTACTTGTTTACAATGACGATGGAGAATGCAAACTACCCCAAAAGGAATTTCTCTTTCTCATCAGTCTCTTTATTTAAACAAAACAACACGCACCTAGCCATCTGAAAAACTACCATCACTTATCACTACTGCACCTCCTCTACTGGATTTCTTGAGAAAACTGAATTCCATGGATTTCTCGAACTCATCCTCTGCACCGGCCGACCCAAAGAAGTAACTCGTATTAGCATCTGGCTCTTCTCTTGTCACTGATCCGCCTTTGGTCAACGCTTCAGCGGAACTCATTTTCGCCGACAAATTTTTACTCAGAAACCTACCAACATGAGTGATTGGAGACTGCCCAAAGTTGTAGTTTTCCTTCCCAGCAATAAGCACATCTATACTGTCGTCTAGTGAAATTTTCTTTGCCGACTTTTCCAAAATTGAAAGCGAGAGATTTCTTCTTTTCGTTTTCATTATCAAGTCCAGATCATCGACACTGCGATCGAACTTGACCGGTTCATAGTGCAAAATTCGTCCCTCATGTTTGGCTATAGGAGGTGCCGTATTCTTGATTATGCCGCTAATTATCCCCGACATATCGAAATCTCCCTCATAATCGCTCTCCAAATCTGATGGAAGGCATTTTGCCTTTGGCGTAGAGCACTGCAGTCCAGGATTGAATGTTTGCTTGGCTTTGAAAAATTTATCGATCATTTGAAGTCCTTTCTTGGGTTTTGGTTTTGCCAACTTTCTAGGCTGCACAGTCTTGGCAATTTCCTTTGTGGCTTCCATCAGAGCACTCAAATCATTCAAAGATCCCGATGGCTCTTTGACCGTAGTTTTGGTTTTCTGCTTTCGTGGTTTCTTTTCTTTTTTGGGTTTTTCTTTTGAGGCGAAAAACTCTTTGACCATTTGGGGATAGGCTAGCTCCATGAGATTCAATGGCTCAACACTGCACCAGAATTCTTGCATTCCTTTCGGATTGTCTGAAGCGAATATCTCTAATTGTTCATCGGGGATTAGACCGTTAAAAAACCCCTTCTGGTCTCTCCATCGAACTTCAAGACTTGGGACACCTTTCACAGTGCGCTTCTTCACTATTTCTTCGGGAATAACATATGCCACAGAACCAGGTGGCTGCTGACTAAAGAAACGTACATGCCATCGGGTTACCAGAGGAAAGAACTTTTGAAAGCAGTAGACCTCCTGCCATTGCAGCAGACGTCCCACTTGTTTGATGAATTTCACAATATTCGGCTGATTCCACTTAAGATCGAGCGTGGGAATCACAGCTGGTTCTCTGAGAAATTCATCGATTATTTCCTGCGACGGAAAACACGGGTCTGCAAGGGCTTTTTTCCGAAGAGCTAATTCGGCCTTCAGTGAGAGGCGCTCTTCCCTGAAATCAAAAACTTTAAACGAATCTCTAAGTGTTTGAATGAAATCGTACTTCCAAAGACTTTCGTCGCATCCACGATTAGTCCTACATGTCACACATCCACTTTTTGTGTGACATTGGGTCTTGCCAAGATGCCCACAATTCGAGCAAACATTCTTATCATCAACTCTCATTTCTAGAGCTGTATATTTGTCATCTTCTCGCTTCCAAGATTTGATCCTAAAATTGACTCATAAGTCGACATTGGGTTTGATACGGAAATGTACCTGTCAATCACAACATCATTGCTATATCGATTAAAGAGCTTCAAGACTCCATCACGCCCCACGCCACCAGCACCTTCGGGACAGTAGTCGCAACCACACAGAAGACCCATCACTATAATTTTGTTCTGACCAAAATCTGGAAAATTAAAGAAACTGACTCCACCTGACACATGACTAAGTGAATCTATATGCGTACCCATCCTTTGGCAAATTTTGGCCATGTCATAGACATCAACAGCACCACCCTGAGACGAAGACGTCCCCTGAGTCGAGACGGAAAAGTTCCTGTAAACCTTCACAGCGCCGTATGCAAAACAATCAGAATCTTGACTGATGACTGCATCCACTAACTGAAAAGGCAAATCTTATTCTGATTCTTCACCACAAATTCAACTTACCCCTTTCTTATTTAGAAACGCACAATACGCCTCAGCTTCTCCGGGTCCTTGGACACAAGTAATCCCCATACTTCGAAGCAAATTCTCGCATTGCTTGAGCACATGATTGAACCTCGTTCGCCCTTTTTCCTTATTAACGGCCTTCTCCTGCGACTTCGACGAATCTGTCTGCGTTTGTGGAGTTTCTTTGGGTTTAACACCTCGGAATTGGATTTCATTTCTTTTGGAAATCGTTTGGGCTTTCAGTTTTGGCGCTGTGCCTTCCAGAACAAACACTGGAGTGACATCCTCCCAGATGAGGTAACACGTTCGAAAAAAGAGATTTCTTAAAAGACAACAAAATAAGACTTATTTCAGGAGAACATTATTTTAAACCAACTTCAGGTGTTGTCGAGGATGAATGAAATAATCGACCACATTGAGACTTTCGCAGACCCAGCCAGCCAAGTCGATTGCGACGGTTTTCCCCCGGAGCTCGTAGAAGGGACGGCGTTCACAGTATGGAGCTAGCACAGTCCAGAGTTCCTTTATTCCCATTTCTGTCTACGATACAAGTGATAAAATTGGAACACCTACTTTGCTAAATTTAACTAAAAAATGAAGAAAAATTCAATCTTCTTTTGAAATGTCGTTTTGAATGAAAACAAGAAAATAAACGTCAAATCCACGTACATATACAGCGCCACCTAGGTTCGAAAAACGAATTTGTGAACAGATTGACGTAACGTAGCACTAACAGTTCAAACAAAACATTGAAAATTGAATTTTTTGCTGGTAAACTTCAATTTATCGAGAAAGAATTGAGTAACCTTCTTGCTTTTTATTAATTAGTACGGACAAAAGCCGAAGAAAATGTTTAACCTCGCGTTCTGGACATATAACCTTGGTATTTGGCAAACCAATGTACCGAAACTTATTCTAAAAATCATTTAAAGCAGCAGTGATAGTGTATCCGCATTCAAATTCTTCCTCCACGTACAAAATAAAGCTTTCAAGAAACATCTCGATTAAAACTATCGTCCTCCATAAATTTTTGGACCAGTTGATTTACGGAAACATACACTCGACGCATTGCTCTTCAAAAGGATCAGTTAGATCCCATCGGCTTTCTATGACCAAACCACCAAGGCGGACAATTTTGCGGAAAGGTCTTTGTCTTTGAATCCGTCTATGCAAATGCATCCCAAATAATCGTTTTATTAGAACGTCTGAGGATATCTTTCCTTGCCTTTTGTAACGCCCATCTAGCAAAACCGGTATAAATAGGGTCTTACTCACAACCCCATCTCCGATCTTAATGAAGAAGTAAGCGTTTTCAATAGCAAACGCAATTAGTTCTAATCTGATACACGGAAGTTTTATCGCCATGATGGAGTCTGTAGAACGGCGTTTACTTCCCTTCATCACAATCTTTTTACGTTTTCTAATCTTCTGAGGAAGCTCTGATTCATTTTAAAGCACGTCTCTTGCTTATCTGTGTTGACAAATAACCATTCTTCGTCGAGCAAGAGGTTAAACATGCTGTATTGAGTGCTATGCCGATTCATCTCATTGCCACTGGATTGTGAATAGGGCAATTGCCCTTCAACCAAAAGCCTGGAGGGTGAGATTCTTTGTTATTCCCCTGTGATAAAAGTCGTCGGGTACACTTGCTTGCTCAGATAGCCCTGCAGTCCCGAATGAACCGGATTCAAAAACAGTTCCTTTCACTAAAACTGCAAGTAAGCTCTGTAATACAACCGGCAATAGCTGATATTTGGTATCGCTACTGGTAGCAGATGGGTTCAATAAATTTGCTGCTGCATCGTTTACTAGCTTCAGTCGATGGTGTAAATATTTCCAGCTTTGACGCTGAAAATCGATAGCTAAATCTATCAGCTGACTTCCTGCCTGCTAAAGCGCATGGCGAGAATGTTTGAGCTTTATGTGCGCAAAACCGCTTTATGAATGTATACTCCTTCTAGGATGCAACAGGCGCAGCAATGCAGAAGATTTTGTTAAACCTTCTGGGCAGAAGTGAATGTGCGCTGTGTCAATACTTGAACCTTGTGATGGCAGGAGAACAGGACGGCGTCCTGTGTCAACTGATTTGGTTCATCTAAGTCAACTCTCGTCTAGTAGCTGCTCTCTTTAAAGCGCAGGCAGCGCTAGACGTAATTGGCGTTTGGTGCACCATTTGCCATACATTTCTACAACGAAGCTAAGTACCTGGGAGTCATCCTGGATAGCAAACATTTTTTGAACTAAACGACGGTAAAGTATCGACGCTTAAAGCTTATTGAACCCTCTCACCACCTCTACGCTAGTTTAAAGATACAAGGCTTCTTCGTGGATAGCGGAAAATGGATCTGAATCCGCATTGAGACTGCCTGCGTTTTTGGCTAAAATTTCCATGCAGAGTTTGGTGGTCTCTCATGGGTGGAATTGCAAGTAGGAAGGCTTTCCATGTTACAGCAGACTACACGAATGCCACCACATATCTCTAAAAGTCAGTGACCTTTCAGATGTTCCTCGGCAAAAAATAGATGAACTTCTTCTGGCGTCTAAATAGGGAGATTTTGATTTTGCTGATAAAAGTGAAAGTGATTAAGAAACCGTGTAGCACTTTCTCTATGGATGTCCAGCTTGCGGTTGCATTAGGTTGCAAGAAATGGGCGATGATATGACGGATGCTATTACTGCTGACGATTCTCCTGCACCGCCATATAAACACCTTGCGAATCATCGTAGAGCAATGTATTGAGTATAGATCTCCGCTCTACCTACTTTTTACCGATTTCGAGAAGGCTTTCGGTAGGGGAAACCGGGAGTTTATACGGAAAGCTTTGCGCAGGAGTGGTACGAAGGCACAAAATGTCATGTTCTACACAACAGTAAGTTATCAGAAGCCAGAGTTCGACAGGGTTGTATTTTATCAGCGATTCTTTTGCTAGTGATAATAAGCGATGTTATCCTCGCAGCAAAACCGGAGGAAACAAGAGGTGTTCAATGGACAATGACTTTTACCTGAAACATCTTGATTACGCTGATGATATCTGCTTACTTGTGCACAGAGTATTGGATCTACACCAGATGAGTCAGGATCTGGAAGCTGAAGCCAGCAGAGTGGAGCTTAAAATAAATGCAGCTAAAACAAAAGTCCTTGGTCTTTCTAGCTCTTTCTCCCAACTTAACATTGCTGGACGGGAAGTCGAGAAAGTGCGGAGCTTTCCTTATTTGAGAAGCACCACCTCGACTGGCGGCGGCACCGAACTCGATGTTAACAGCAGAAGCGGGAAAGCCAATTCTGCTTTAAGGTGTAGAAAGCAATATTTACAGCACTAAGACCTAGCAGTGACTATTTCACTCCAATGTGCCAGCACTGCTGTATGGGTGCAATACTTGGAAGGTGACCATAGCAATCACTCGGAATCTGTAGTCCTTCGTCAACAGATGTGTGCGCATCATTTTGAGAGTATTTCGGCACAACCAAATCTCAAACGCAGAGCTCCATATTAGAACAGGGCAGGAGACCATCGACATCACTATAAGAAGAAGGAAATAGTTGTGGATTGGTCACACCTTAAGGCACGAGGGCCATTCCTTTGCGAAGCACGCCTTGTAATGGAACCCGTTTACCCAGTCGGAAAGAAGAGCTGGCAGATGAAGTACGTTGCAAAAAACCACACAAGATGGCATGCAGGCGATGTTGACGCCCTATGCCCCCGAGGGGTTACAGGAACTAACTACTATCGTACTATTACTGTTGGCTTTCTGTCACTGAATCGGTTGCTCACCCTTCTAGAAAGGACAGATATTTCATTAAAAGTAACGGGTGACCAGATAGCAATGATAGTTTTTCCAATTGTTATGTTTCAGCAGCTGTCAGAGTTACCAATGACATCCAGCTGTCAAAATATTCAGTAAGGTTTGTCATTTCATGATGACTCGTTTTACGCTTACCGAACGTGCGGAAATTATTAAAAAATCTAATCGAAATTCCGGCTCAGTTGTAAATAAGCAACGTGAATTTCGTCGAGAGATCTGTCGTATTATGCTTCGGTGCGCAGTCAATTCATCGCACCGTGCAAAAGTTTGAGCGTGAATACACTCTTTTGGAACTTAAGCCATCAACCAGACAGAGATTAGTGCGAAATGAAGAAAACATAACCGTCGTAACGGCCAGTATCGAAGAAGACCTGGAAATGTCAATTCGGCGCCGATCAGCTGAATTGGGCATCGCCAAAGGCTCAACCCGGCTTATTTTGCGGTTGGATTTGGCCTTACATCCGTATAAGATTATGCTGACACAAGAATTGAAGCCGCCGACCACAACGCTGTAAATTCCATAATAGGGTGCTGCAAATGTTGGCCGAAGATCCGGATTTTGGCTAAAAAATCCTTTTTTCGGACAAGGCCAGTTTTGGATCAGAGACTATGTCCAGAAGCAATAGTGCCATTATTGGAGCGAGCACAATCCACAAGTGTTCGTCCAAGCATCAATGTGTCCACAAGGATTGACTGTTTGGTACGGTTTATGGCTTTGCGTCGTCATCGGACCTTATTTCTTTCGAAATGAGGAAGGAAACACCATTACCGTCTCAGTCTCAGGTGTATAGCGATGTTAACCGATTTTCTGTGGTCAGAGCTCGACAACATCGATATATCCAATCTCTGATTCCAACAAGACGGCGCTACATGTCATACATGCGACGAAACCCTCGAAGTTGGGAAGGAGAAATTTGGCGACTGGGTCATCTCACGGCGAGCGTTCATCAATTGGTCGCCGCGATCATGTGATCTGACACCGCTCGATTATTTTCTCTGGGGCTACGTCAAGTTCTTAGTCTAGTCTAACAAACCAACCGCCAACATTCGACACGCTATTGCCGGAATAACGCCGCACATATTGGACCCAGTCATCAAAAATTGGACCGACCGCTTGAAGCACTGCCAGCGAAACCGAGGCGGCCATTTGAATGATGTGCTATTCCGCACATAATGGCATGAACGTAGCTCCAAAATAAAGTCAGAACCAATCTTATATCTCACACCGTTGTTGCTTTATTTAAATATTTTTTTCCTGTTCTTATGTGGTCAACAATGCACTAGTTTGAACCGAACTAGTCAGAACCGTTGCATCGCTAACATATTCAAAAGGTTCCATTGATTATTTTATATAAAATGTACAAATAGCTTCTCTCTTTAGCCATTGTAAAAAAAATCCAACGAGGCAACTTGATTTAGAGGCCAACAGTATTCTTTTGACGAGCGTGTGTTTATTTAGAGACATTGAGTTTTCTACAAAGACTTTCCACGAAAAAGTTTCAAATGTTGAAAACTGGGTTTGCTGGTGAGTTCCTGAGTCCTGAGTATTCACGGTTTAAAAGCGGTCAGCAGTCGTTGGAAGGCGATCCCAGAGATCCGTCGCCCCTTTATTTCCATTACGGATGAGAATGTTGGACGTGAGCGACTCGCTCTGTCTTCTCGTCCATGACCCCCGGTTAAAATATTGCCAAAGCAACTGAATACTATTGAAGCATTCACAGCATTTTTGAAACGAAATGTGATCAGGATGGTACGAAATATTCCGCAGATTTTTCAACAGGCTTACAGAGATCGGAAAGCGCAGCATACTATGTTGAAAATTAAATAAAAAGTTTTGTCCTAAATTGTTATTTCGTTTGTGGTGGTATCAACATCCCTGCCTGTTGTCTGGCGTAGAGACATGGAAACTCTCGATCGATGTAATATACTTAAAACATCTCTTAGTTGCTTTAGGTGGAAGACTCTTCATGTTATATTTGGCCCCGTCTGCATTGACGACATGTAGAGAAGGAATAAACGAAGAACAATATCGCCTGTACAACGACGTAGTTTTGGTCAGAAGGCTATGCTTACATCGAAGGACCTTCGATTCCACTTGATTATAGGGAGACCTTACCTAATATGGCGCACGCAGTTTGAAGGACGGCACTGCCAACGTAAAATAACTGGCGGAATCTGGATGCAAAACACATAGATCTGGCTGAATAGGCATGTTGGTTGAGGCCCGCGACCACACAGGACCGCCGCGGACTCCAATATCCCATCAAAACTAAAAAAGTAAGATGATATCGCAGCAGAATTTTCTGTAAAATAATAAACAACACCATTACGTTTTTACGTATCCTACTTATTTATTTTGAATAGATATCTTGTAACATCAAAACTTCAATTTTGTTATTTCAGCATAAAAATTAGAAAAATATTTAAAAAAGTTGATCATACAATTCCTGGGTCAATAATACGAGTCAAAATCGATTTTTCCTTTTCTTGTGTGTTCTCAGGTCTAGTAAAAGTGTTAAGTCTCTCACTCAACCTTGGAAGCTTTTGTTTAAAAATATTTGTTTTTTTTTTTCTCCTTTTTTTTAGTTTAAAAATAAAAAAATAAAAATTAGTTAAGCCCTGCCGTCGAAAAAGAAACGGACAAAGAGCTTGAGAGGATAGGATAAAACTTAAAATAAATACATTCGTTTCGCATCACAATGTTGTTGTTCTGGTTGTTCTGGTTGTTGTTGTTGTTGTTGTTGTTGTTGTTGTTATCAGTTAGAGGAAGGTAATAGAAATTGAAGTCTCGTCTGGGTCACGGTGCTGTTCGGTCCGGTCCCGTCTTCATCTGTCTTTTTAGTTTAATTCAGTTGTAGTTCTGGTTGTTCTTGTTATTCTTGTTGTGTTCTATTGTAATGTTTCTTTTCTTTCCGTTTATGATCTTCTTGTTATTTTTCTTTTTAATTTTATTGTTTATCTATTTATTTCTAATGAATTTTGTTAAGTTGTGTTACTACATATAACGAAAACCGATGTCGGATTCTATGTTTTTTTTTTCTATTTTTGTTGTGTGTCGTCGTTCGTTTCAGTGAGAGATAATACTATCTGTGAAAAATAACAGAAAAAAAAAACAAAACGAAAAGAATCGTTACAACGTTTTAAGGCAAACCGTATTGTCAGTTTTACGTTTTCTTAAGTTCTAAACGCACACTATTTCCCTGGTACTTACCACTCGCGGCAATTGGCTGAGTGGCTGTATTATTGACAAAGGAGATTAGCAAATTAGCTGTTGGAGGGGTACTTACATTTAAACACGGCGCAGACGCTTCCGATTGTTATCGTTAGGCTCCTCAGCATCCATTACCTACATGAACGAGAGGAGTAAAGTCAAATTTCAGTAAAAAAAAAACTGGCCTACTTTATGATTCACCTTAATTTTTGAGCTGCAGATCTCTGCGCCGTTCAGAGTATCAATTGCGTTCTGGGCACTTTCGGCTCGGGCATACTTTACATAACCACAATTACGATTCGGCAGTAGATAAACATCTATGAGACTTCCGAAGCAGGAGAAGACATTCTTCAGTATTGCTTGTGGGATACTCTGTTATGGAATGATTTATGAAACATTGTCCATGGAGTAAAAAGACAAAAACAAATTATACAATACTTACCGAAGAGAGTACAATAAATAGACGGCGGGCTACTGGGGCATCCAAGTTAGCCATTGGAGCTGCGGGTGGAAGATTTACACTACACGCGGAATTGTTACGATCTGAGAATGAGATTAAATCATTTGTTCAGCGAAATTCAAAAATCCTGATATCCAAACTCACTCTCATAATACTTACGTTCAATTAAAGATTCATTTAAACGGGGATTTATGATAGAAAATTTTACTATCATCCTTTCGCCAAGGGGGTACTCGAGACCATGGATCTTTTCTCTGGAACGGAAATTCAATTTTCTAATGAATTTGGTGGAACATAAATTAACGCTTGAATTGTGTAATGGCATAGGGCTAGGTTAGGTTAAAAAGGGGTTTGATGGATATGCCATCACACAGACACCAAACATCAAAACCGGCTCATTGTGTTCCATGTGGAACCAGTTGATAATGGCATAGTTACTCATTAATGTTTTACAAGTACAGTGCAGCGTTGCGTGAAACAATATCTCTAAGGGACTCACTATATTTCGTGACAATCTGGTGGGTTCCCATGAGAACCCAAATGAGGGGAACACTTTTCAAGTTTCAGGCCACTTGTATTCCTTGACTCTAACAAGCATGGAAAAGCAACAAATTTCGCAATATATTCTCGGAATACTTGACTTTCTTTTCAAAGAAAAGAGGAATGCTAACAAAGAAGAAATAGAGCAAAATGATAGTTCTAGGCCAAATAAGATAACTTCTAGGCTCAAGATTCGGTGTTGAACTAGCAAGCTTTCAAGCCGAATAATCTCATAGAGATCAAATGCACCCTTGTCGCATTATCAAGGTACAATGCGTCAACAGATCATAATAGAATAATGCACGCAAGCAAATTATTGCTATTAACAAAGCTATATACGGAGAGGATAAATCTCATGATCGTCGGAGTTTGTCAAAGCTTGGTTGTCATCCCCCCAAAGTGCAACATTTAGTAGGTGAGGCAAATAATGTAGGCATACAGATAATTGCGACGAAAATCGGAAATGAGTATGAGAATATGCGTCTCACCGCAATCCAAAAGAGGTTCTGAATCAAAAAAAAATGTCAACGAGGGTTTCGGTGAAATACGGCGAACAGGTTAGTTCTCCCTTTATTTGCTCACACTATCAGGGAAAAAGTCGCTTTTTCTGCGTAATCCCAAAACAAGGAGGTGAACATTCTTAGAGCCATCTCCATAGTTGTCAGAGGATCATTTCCACCTGTTCACTGGTAATAAACATCTTATAAGTGCAGTTCCATGTTTCTGTGTAATGTTATGCGCATTGAATCTTCATGCCAATGTCGTTAAGTGGGTGGATAGCAGAGTTTAGGTGAAGGAAAACAATTGCAGCATTCTATCCTATGTTAACTAAAGCATCAATGATTCGCTACCATCAAAGACTTCATGGACCATTTGCTCTATATTCCCATTCATTGCAAATAAGTCTTACGAAATCAAGTAACTGTTTTGACTTGTGGAGAACTGTACGCGATCGCTATCCCTTTCAAGATTTTTTCAAAATGCTGGGCGATGAAAGATTGTCATTTCAAACCAGAAAAAAAAAGTTGTAAAGCATTTGTGCTGCCTTCATCGGAATGTACGCGTTAGAGACTGAAGAACATAAGCTTACAAAAGACTGACTTAGATATGTATATTGACTTTATTGGTTTTCATAAGACGCAATTTATTTTTTATGTGCGGGAATAAGAAGAAGTCATTGGGTGCAAGATCAGCTCTATGGGGAATGACCCATCAACCCGATGTTTTGATCTTTGTGTGGTGGTTGCTTTACTTATTTCTCCAAAGACTTTAAGCAAACAAATGGTGGTGTACCATTCCGAATTTTCGGAGATCGCAAAATTTTGCGAAATGGACACGTGAGTTGGCTGCAAGATCGTGTAACTTAAACTCTTATGAATTGTTACTTCAGGGTTTTCTGCAGGATCAAGTTTACGGCAATGCTCCCCAAAACCGATCGTTTTACGTTGCTCTGATGGCACGGTGGCGACATGTGCGGGTTTTCCCAAGAAACAGCCGACAACTTGTTGGATATAGGTCGTCCTGAAAGATCCATGCAGTCCATTGCTGCTTAGTTTCGGGCTCGTATGCATAGATCCATGATTTATCGCCTGCCACGCTTCTTATAGACGTCTTTTGAAGCACTGCGATCGAATTTTTTCAACATTTCTTTGGTCCAATAGACACGAGAGCCTATTTTTGAGCGACTGTCAAATTATGCGGTACCCAACGCATGCCTCAATTTCACTGTGAATCACATACCACTTTTCCGGGACAGCATCGACATTTTGTGGCACAACAACCGATTTTGGACGAGCTTCACGAAATTCGACCTGGAGCGAATGACGACAACGATTGATCTTGGAAAGCCAGTGATACACGGTGGCCCGTGCTTTGGTGCTTCATCACCAAAAGCCGAAGCGAGTTAATCAGCACACTGTAGTTGAGCTAATCCACATCGAGATGAATTTTCATCTGAAAAAACGCAAAAACCACTCACAAGACAAACCGTTCTGAGCACGCGTACCATTAAAAACGTCAAACTTTACGATGCTGATGTCAGATTTGACATGCAGCCTACATATTCATTCCATAATGTTGCCGTAACAATGCCACAGCGAAACGACAGAACTGAATAGAATACTCGTATTGTGGCTCAACGGTAATGGCATTTTCGATTGGCCAAACAGAGCATTCAGAAGCAGTGACATAAATGTTTCCAAAAATCAGATTACAAATTTCATAAATGTAATTGAAAATGCGAAATAAAAATTTTGCATTTAATCAACGCATGTAACAATTTTGACAGCAAAGTGTGAAGAAATTTTTAGTGTTCCTTTGGAGTGTAAATTGCCCAACTTCCAGAGGGACACCAATCGAAAACGCCATAAGCAATCAATCGATTTCGTGACGTTCTCAAGAGTTTAGCATCTTTTGAACGCCTCTGTGGGGTACTTTGCAAAATTACAATATTTGGCTATACATCCTCATAATCATCCTCAGCGACACTTGGTCCATAAGCCCGAGGTGTTCCAGCAGCAGCCATTGTATATGAACAAATTAACTGGTTGGTGTGGTTTTCATGTCAGAGGTCTCATTTGACTGTACTTTTCCGATACGATGCCGGCAAGCCGATTAAAGTCAATAGAGACCGCTTTCGCTTCATGTTAACAAATTTTTCTGGATAAATTGGAACTGGAAGGTTTGGAGAGTATCTAGTTTCAACAGGACGGTGTCACTTGCCACACAGCAGTTGCCACTACCGTCTTATCGGCAGAAATTTCCCTGTCAATTGGGCGCCCCGGTCTTGAGATTTTTGGGTTAAATTAGGCCTCTGTTTTACGACAACAAATCAGAAACTTTAGACAACTTAGAGGCGAACATTCCACGTGGAATTGCTGATATATCGGCCGAATCATGCGAAAAATTTGAAATTTGAAAATGCAAAATAAAAATTTCATTGATACCTTGAAAACACATATCCAACATCTTAAACTGCTTTGCACAGCACCAATTGGCAAATATCAATGTGTTCCGACCAGGCAAATCGACTATTACCAGGTTCATCGATCTTAGACAAATTCTAGAAAACATCAATGAATTTTACTCTGATTCAGATTATCTTTTCAACGTCTTCAAGGGCACATTTATAATCCAGAACCCCATGGGCAGATGCTCAAAAAATGGACACAAACCAAACATGCACCGGATTACAGCCGGGAAGTACTGTAACGTATGAAACAGAAAGGATTATCTTCAAGACGTCCGTCCAGCTCTTACAATTTGCTAAAGGCATCGATATCATCCGTCGCATCCGATTGATGTTGCAGACAACAGTTGACAGCTATAAATTCGAAATAGTTGTTACGCCAAATTCGATGTTGGAGTCCTTTGAATGACAGATACTTTGTCGCTTACTCATGTGTGCAAAAGGCGCGAATAGGGGAGAACACATAATCGGATAGCATCCTAATTCTTTCTAATCACGTTCCTATGAAATGGAGTTGAAGGAGAATTTAACGGTATTTTATACTAGATACAGCAGAAATGTAACCGAGCTATCTCAAATCCTTTTCAGATGACGGACTGTAATCTGATTTCAACACTAATTGACTTGTTTAAAGTGATCTGTCCACGTTCCCGAGAAGACCAGGAAGAGATGAAATCGGTGATGTATCAAGAAGTAGCTGGGTGTCCCAAGCACGTTGCACAAGTTTCTCGACCTGACTTGGAGTATGCAGTAAGCGCAGTCAGTAGATTCAAAAAAAAAAAAACAATAGTACTAAGGGCTGTTTTAATGTGCTCCTCGATGAAATATAACACATTGGTTGAAAAGTCCGTGCCGTGTCTGAGAGAGCGCACCACTTGAATGAAATCCATACCATTTTCAGTTAGTACCAACCTTCAAAAGATACGTGTATAAATTTGACAGCTGTCGGGCGATCAGTTCTCGAGATATAGCGCTGTGAGTGAAGCAACTTTTGTTATTGTGAAAAAAAATGGATTCAAAGCAATTTCGTCCACAAATTGATTACGAATGACCGTAAAGTGAAGTTGATCGAGATAGCTGAGGCTCTGAAGATATCAAAAGAGCGTGTTGGATATATTATACACGAATATTTGGACATGCGAAAGCTCTGTTCAAAGTGGGTGCCGCGTTTGCTCACAGTCGACCAAAAACAACAACGTGTTGATGATTCAGAGGAGTGTTTAAAGCTGTTCAACCGCAATAAAGCCCAATTTTTGCGCCGGTATGTGACAATGGATGCAACTTGGCTCCATCACTTCACACCAGAGTCAAGTCGGCAGTCAGCTGAGTGGCGAGCAGGCGACGAACCTCGTCCTCGGCTGGCAAGGTTATGGCATCCGTATTTTGGGATTGAAGGACGAAATCGCAGAAAAACGGCCGCATTTGAAGAAAAAGAAAGTGCTGTTTCGTCAAGACAATGCACCGTGTCACAAGTCGATGAAAACAATGGCAAAATTGAATGAATTCGGCTACGAATTGCTTCCCCACCCACCGTATTCTCCAGATTTGGCCCCCAGCGACTATTTCCTGTTCGCAGACCTCAAAAGAATGCTCGCCGCAAAGAGATTTAAGACCGAATCGCCGAAACAGAGGCCTATTTTGAGGCTAAACCTAAATCGTACTACAAAACTGGTATCGAAAGATTGAAAAATCGTTTCAATCAGTGTATCGCCCTCGAAGGCAACTAACATATATTGATAAATAAAGTTGAATTTTGCAAAAATTTTGTGTTTTACTATAAAACGGCACGGACTTTTCAGCCAATGTGTTATGTTCAATGTCCTGAGTCAAACGAGGATATCTTGGTAACACAGCCCAGTAAATAAAGCCACCACAATACCGCCTTCGATTCGGATTCAGGCTGGTCGACTTCACATCGTCCTTGAGAGTATTTTGTAAAACTAGAAAGCCAACACCAGAGGCATACCATACGTAGACACTATCGGTAGAACACAGCCGACACAAAGCATATTTACATCTTAACATGACGGAAGAAAGTTCACTGTTGCAGGCAATAAGCATCATAAAGGGGGTATACAAGGTAAAATTTTACAAGCCTTCCCAAGAGGTCACTTGCATCATCAGTAAACTGATGTCGAGTACGTCCGCTGCACGGAAGTACTGTCTACATGGATATGTCTACCGCCGCTTAGTAGAAAAGTTTCATATCGACTAGCGCTTTATAGCCAGTATCACACACGCTCATACTGCATGCATTTTCCTCGGGATAGTTTTCGCCAATCGACCGCTTTCGCCGACACGTGTTTCATGTCGCGTTCAAATCACAAACGGGCGCAAGCTGAACACCATATTCCGAATTTGTTTTCGACAAAGCGACGTTCAAATTCTATATCAGCAGCTACGCGCTAGCTTACAAAGACTGTTCGCGGGGGTTCGGAATACAATCATCAATTTGTAATTCTTTGGATTTGCATTTCCGCCCCTCCATTTTGAGCTTCGAGGCTAGCATCTCGTATTCGCTGCCTGTTTTGCATCTGCCTGTAGTTTACGTAGCATCGACTTGTAATTCTTTGGATCTACATTTCCGCTCCTCCATTTCGAGCTTTACTTTAAGTTTAGCGTCTCGCATTCGCTGTTTGCTGGCTCCGCATTTGCATCTGCCCATGGTTTACACGATTTACGTTTACTATTAACAGTGTTCCCTAATTGGTCTTGCTTACACTTACGAGATTCCCACATTAATTCAGCCTTAGATCTCGGAGGCACGCTAGATTACAAACTAACTCCCACATGAAACTGAGAAACAATAGCAAATGAGCACTTGCTCCTGGAAAACTTTTTATGGACCAAATTGGTTGGACATTTGGTTCCAATAAGACGGCGCTACATGCCACATAGCGCATCAGATAATCAATTTTTTGAAAAGAAAAATTCGGAAATCGCATAATTTTACCACGCGAGTTGGCTGCATGATCGTATGGTCTAAAGCCATGAATTCTTCCTTCAGGATTTTCTGAAGAATCGAGTTTGCGCCAATGCTTCCGAAAACTAAGCGCCGCTATCTGTCTGATTACGCAAGAAATGTGCCAAAATATAATCAAAAATTTCAATCATCGTTTGAATGTGTGTAAAGCAGGTTTGGGTGCACACATCTTCGAAGTTTTGTTTCAGGAGAGGGGTTCGAGAGCTCTGCAAGCAGAAGAGTCTAAAGTTTTACTAAGAAATAAACGAACAGAAATCTGCCAGGACGGAGAAGAAAACCTCATAATAGAACCAGAATCCGGTGCTGAGAATCTGGAAAGATTACCTCCGCAGACTGTTAAACGGGGATGACGAAGAACAACCATCTTACCGTCAGGCAAAAACCATTCAGCCCGGACGAAGACAGACAACATTTCCATTCATTCGAAAACTATTTCCAAGCATAAGTCCAACATAGCTGCTAGACACGATAGCTAAACTGCACAACTGTTTGAAGCAGAATACGGGGCATGTATCAAACTCATCTTCAAAATCTGACAAATGGAACCTCAACATTGTTTGTAAGATCATAAAGGGGCGTTCCCTGAACATCGCCAACTACACTGGAATAAGCCTTCTCAACATCGCATACATAATCCTGTCTGCCATGTTATGTGAACGCCTAACACCATTCGTAAACAGTCTAACCGGCCCCTATTAGGGTGGTTTTCCAAATCGATACACACCTTCTGTTCATCGATTTCAAGGCGGCATAGGACAGCGAAAAGATGAACCATCAGAGCCATGTCTAGTTTTGGCATAGCTGTTAAGCTCATTCAACTGTGCGGGATGACGATGGAGATGGCGGGCGGTAGTGATAAAACCAAGACTGTGAAAAGGACTTCAACAAGGCGATGGATTGTCATGTGATTTTTCCAACATCGTTCTTGAAAGAATTATACGAAACTCACCACCCAACTCTAGAGGCGCTATCTTTCAAAAGTCTGTTCAGTTACTTGCATATGTAGATGACATTGACATAATGGAAAGAACACAGCGAGCTGTCAATGTGATCATTGAAGCAGAAGCAGTAAAGTTGTGATTAACGGTCAACGAAGGAAAAACAAAGTGCTTGCTGTCAACAAATAGGGACACGCAACAATGACGCCTGGGATAAAATGTCACGATAGGCAGCTACAACTTTGAGGTCGTAAGGGACTTTATCTACCTCGACTCCGCTATCAACTCCTACAATGACACCAGCGTGAAGATCATGGTAAGAATCACTCTTGCTAGTCGCTGCTTCTAAACCCTCTCTCGAGCAACCAAAAATACATTATACAGGACACTGATCATCCAAATCTTGGTTTACAGCGCAGAAGCCTGGACAGTAATGAAAGCGGATGAAAATGATCTCGGGCGAGAAGTTCGTCGGGTAATTTTCAGTCGCATTTGCATCAAAGAAGTATGGAGGAGACATTTCAACAGCGACATCGACCTAGTCAGAAGCGGATAACACCATGACTAGGTCACCAGCATCCCAGCCCGGAAAGCTTACAACTCCAACCGAGAGGGACAACGCAGTACAGGATGACCTGCGTACTAAGTGACGTACACAAGTGGAAAGGGTTCAGCCAACCTCATGTACGCGACCAGAGGCAGCTGGCAAAAGGTCACGCTAGCAGGAGTTAGTATGAGTATATGCCCCTGCGCCTGTGCTAACCAAAAAACCGATGTACAGTAACAGAATTAGAATTGAATTTTTGTTCAAAACTACAACTCCCATGTCAGTTGCTAAGTTACAAGCCACCATCACGACACAAATTTCCAAGAAACTTACAATAAATCTCTTGGTGCCAAGCTCACAATGTCACAGCACGTATAATGAATCATTAAGTGTGCCTAGTGCAAAGTGCAAAGGTTGGTTACAGCGCCCATTATGAAAAGAATTAAAAAAAAACGCTGTAAATGAATAATCACAATCCCAGTTGAGTAACCCACAGCACAATGACAACAACAAACGACAGAAGCCGGTGAGGCATTCTACATACGCTGCGGCGAATGACCTCATAAAACCTATTTAACCGCGGAAGATTTCATTCTCCATATTTAGGGGATTTTATTGACGGAGAAGCACGTCAACGGAAATATAAAATAAATCGAGCCCATTAGCGACGTAATGGAGAGGCATTTCTGTTTGTTTTTGAAGAATCCCAGTGGATCAGTTGATGCAGAACTTGAAATGATGTTCATGATGCCATGCCCGAGAACCCATATAATTCTTTGCTTTGCAATGGAACGATACTTCTACATATGAACCGATTTTCAGCAACTCAAACCATGTTTTCTGAAAATCCCCGACCGAGTTAAACTACATTCAGTTGGAATGCGAAACATGTTGAAAGAAAAGGGTTTGGCAGAAGCTAAACGAAAACAGGTGTGCCACCCCCACGACTACCAAAAGCACAAAAGGCAAGGCTAGCTGCAATAGAACACTTCAACACAACATTCTCGTATGTGGGTTAAACCAGATTCAAGTATGTAATGCAACCTGAAGGTGTATTGCATTTTAATATTCAATGCCGCGCTTGGTTGGTTACCCAGAATAACAGCTTGTTACGTTGCTACAATAAACGTTTGACGGGGGTAGATCTTCAATGCTATACTTACTTTGCATAAATAGCTGCATCTGGCGTGTTATATGCCACCGTTGCCTCGTTCGTTCGTGGTCCATCTGAAATAATAAAAAAAACAGAATCAGTTATTTCCCAATGTTAACACCAAATCCAATTAAAAGCACTTACGTTCTCTAACAATCTGACAATAGTCCAAACCAGGGATTATGTCAAATAATCGCCACAACTGATCCTGATTAATATTGCTGCTACAAATTACATCCAGTGTGGTCGTTTGTTGTCCACTCGAGTTCTGCATCTTCAGAAACGATGCCATTTCACTGTTTGAAGAGTTAATACCACCGCCGCCACCGCCACCGCCTCGCCATTCATTGTTATATCGATTAAATGACTCATCACGATTGCCATCCCTAGCATTGCGAGACGCGCTCTTCGGTTCAGCAAATACCGCCTTATACTTTGAAGGGCAATTCTCATATGCCAAAGCGGCATGATAAAACCTGTCAACCAAATCAACTTTCAATTATGACCCCCTCAATCAAACTGGCTTCAATGGAACCTCACCTGCCGTATCTTACGTAAGCAAAGCCTTTTGATTGTCCAGTATTGCGATCTTGCATAATCGAAACACTCTCGACAATTCCGTATTTCATGAACTCGTCCCGGATTTCATCTTCCGTGGCATTCTTCGGTACGACAATGAATAGCCGGACACATTTCTCTTGCTCGTTATCCGATCGACCTTGACTTTTACTGTTGGCATTTAGAAATCAATTAGTGACTAATGTATACCAACAAATTAGATCAAATCAAATCAAATCAAATCAAATCAAATCAAGCTACTAATAAATATGCTAATTACTTTGCTGCCACAAGCACTTTAACAGTGCGATCTGAGTTGCCGAGACTTCTGCCGTTCATCTCCTCCTGCGCCTTGGCGGCATCCGATGTTTTCATGAATTTCACATAGGCAATTCCTTTATTGTCGCCAGTTTTCTTGTCCTTTACAACCCAAACATCTTCGATTTCGCCAAATGTCGAGAATGCATCACGAAACTCGTCTTCCGTGTGATCCCGGTTGCCGATTATGAAGAGCCGTGACATTGGTGGATCGTCTTCGTTCATGGTGGCGCGATGATGATGATGGTCATCTCTGGAGTTGGACCGATATTCGGACATTACGAAGAGAGTTTAACAATAGATTATTTAGAATTAGTTTTAAAGAAAAGAGAGAAGATAAACACTCGCGTCTGACTATCGTTTTCGAGGGTTTTTCACAGTGTGAAGAAAAAATGGAGTTTGGCAGAAATTTATTGAGTGATTGAGTGAGATGGGTATATATCGCCGGCTTTTGATCTATCTACTCTTGGGGGTAGATTACATTTGAAATGAAAACGTTAGAATCGATAAAAAATTGAAATATTTTTTTTTTTCTTTTTAAGAAAATTTTAATTGACGTACGATATGTTGAACGTAAATCTAAACTTTGGCATACCTGGCGTATGCGCTGAATTGGTTCATGTCCTAAACATCTGGATTTCCGAAGCGCAGCATTTTAACTCGCTGTAACCATTCACCAGCAACGATGACGGAACCGAAATCTCTTCAATTACGGGCAAACAATAGCAAAACTTTGACGTCGGCTTAAGGTTACGTTTTAAATCGATCCATAAAAATGTAATACGTTGTATTATGATACATTGTTACACAGCTCTTTCGCCTAATGTTTGGCGTTTGCAAAACAGAAAGTATAAGTGTAGTTCACGAATGGAGCGCTCTTGCAAAAGAATTGAACAAATTTTTATCTCTTCAAATGGCAATAAGGGACAAAAGGAAAGTCTTTCAAGCGTGAACTAAAATAATTGCAGCCGAAATAGCGAAATCGATAGATAAATAATTGTATCTTGTGTTATACAACGAACTATCAAAAAAGAGGAACCAAAGCAGTATGTAAAGCACGCGCGGTGGTAGTAGAGACGCAGTACCGGGAATAAAAAGATGTACCCTCAAAACTTATAAGCAGGCGACATGCAATAAAAGAAATTCAAGGTTGAAACACATTTAAATGAACAAATATCTTATAGGTTAATATTTTTAATATTTGATTGAAAGCGCTGTGAGAAGCTCTATCTAGCTAGCTAGCCCAACTCTTATATTAGAAGAATTAATGTGCCGGACTTATTTACTCATTTACTTGTGGCGTGGCGCTACAGTTCGTGCTGATCCTGGGCCTCATCTAACAAGCCCATCTAGTTAGCCTGATCCTTAGTTTACTATCTCCAGTCGGTTAATGTCCATTTCTAGTTTTGCGCGCCACCTAAGGTGAGATCTTCCTCTACTGCGTTGTCCCTTCGGGTTAAATTCGAAGACTTTGTGGACTGGAGCATTGGTGTCCATTCACTTTACATTTCCTAACCATCTTCTAACGACTGCTGCCCAACTTTCTGACTAGGTCGACGTATAGTTCGTCGTTGAATCGCAAACGGGATCGAATATTGTACGACGAATTTTTCTTTCGAAACGACAGAGGATATCTGCATCCGCTTTCGACAGAGTCCATGCTTCGACGCCGTATAGTAGGACTGGGATGATCAAGGTCTTATGTAGAGTCTCCCTAGTTGTTCGGGATAGGGCCTTACTAGCCAAAAGAAATAGCGATTGGCATGAGTGATCCTTCGTTTTATTTCTACTGAGGTGTTCCTGACGGAATTGAGTCCCTTATTACCTCGAAGTTATAGCCATCAACTCTGACGATCTGTCTAATTCGACAATTTTATGTGTCCTTTCTTGTTGACAGCATGTATGTAATTATCTTTCTACAAACATTTTGGTAGCTTCTTCGTATAAAGGAAAAATAAATCATAAATGCAATCCTTAAATCCAAATTGAGACCGAAATGGCAAGATAATAAAACATAGCAACTGCGAGTGTCAATTTTCTTTACGGTTTACCTTGGATATGGGCATTTACTGTATATAAAATTGTCTCTAAACCTAAATGAACTAAATTGAGTGCTCTCTTTGATGAAAAAAGATCCAAGTCTAAGGTCCTGGACCTTTACTACTTCGTTTTTAACTGACAGATGAAGATGATGTAAGATGAAGAGGGCCCATAATTAACGAATGTATGAATTTCGATGAATAAAGTAGGTTTACTCTCTACTTTTCCAATCCGTTGATCCCTTGACAGCCCACGCATTTACAAATTGAGAGTAAGCACATTCATTGGAGGAAGCATTGAAAGAATATATAGAAACTGTCATCGCTTGAAGAGAAACCACTCATAGCAATATCAAAATGCCATCAGCTGTATTCTGTCTACGGATTGCATAGGACGGTTTTTTCCGGCAATGCGTCAACACTGTCAACTGAACAGATTGACAGATTCTATAGGCAGGGGCCTTAACTTCAACTCGAGGCAAAGTTTGAGGCGAAAAATGAAATACTTACGATGTCGTAAGTCATTTTAAAGGGCACTCAAAGTGTCTGGGAGATAACGTTCCCAAGTTGAAGTGGTAATGTGTTTTTCTTATAACGGTTTTATCCGTTTTTTTCAGTCGGTTAGCCTATGTGCCAAATAGCAGAACTTGTCTAAGGGTTTTAGTGCTGTTTTACTTGTTGTTTTAGCACTCATTTGTCTTCTTTGACTAACAGCGATTGTATAATCTCTGAGTTGATGTCAAAAATCAATGCCGATGCTGGGGAAGTCTCAGCTGATATTCTTCCAATCTATGTTGCATTTAAGGTTATAAGCGGACTCAAGACAGCTAAATAGATGATGGCCTTCTTCGAAATCAACCGTAATGCGTGTATCTGGCTATACCGCACTTACCTAATCTATAACTAATGTAATGAATCTACCAAGAGTTCTAATGCATACACAACATTTCGTCAGATAAAAATATGAACGGCAACTTAAGGAATCTGATTCCTGGCAACTACTTTCTCGTAAAAGTGGTAAACATATATATTATGTGATGGCTTTTTATCTAGCGGGCGTACTTTTCTGTCCAAATTTTGGTGAATAACATACTTTGAATACCTCTATTCCGGATGCCTTAAATAACTAGAAAGCGTAACCTTCTGTCCCCTTAGATTTCTGCTTAGACATTGGAGGGCTCGTTTGTCCTAGAAGTAATTTGCTGCTTCGTATCAACCAAGCAAGTTGCAGCAACTGCAACCTATTACCTAAAATTTTAGTTTTCGTTTATACAGGCAAAATTATCCGTTGGCCAATTGTCTATGAAAAGGTGTATTGCCGATCGGATTCGACAAAAAATCGTAGGTACCCCTCAATGTGCAAAATATGGCAAAGCGAGAGACTACACAGGCCCACACGAACGAGGCTGAAGACTCTATCAAGAGGGAGTTGTGTGATCTCCTGGACGAAGTGTATACGGAGTCTCTCCGGAGTATATAATCGATTTAGCGGCATCTCATAATACGGGGATAAAAAGCACTAACTTTCTAAAACTACGGATCTACACAACACCCTGGCACTCTACATATGGACGATCGTAAATAAAAGAAATTCAACGTTGGAAACCATGGCACGACATGTTGTCAACAAATAAAAAAGCATCCGCCCACGGCCTATGACGAAATATCACTATTATGGTGTAAACCACCAGTTAATCTACCTCGGAGTAAGCATGAACTCAACCAATGACAGCTTAGTGGAGGTTCGGCGAAAAAACGCCTAATTCTGAAAACGAAGTGCATACTCTATTTTAGTCGAATATTTGGCCCCACATTCGAGAAGGGCAAATAGAGGAAAATATACAACCGCGAACTCTATGACCTGTATCAAGACGTGAATGTAGTTTGACTACTCTGGCTCAAACACACATCGAGCGAGTGGGCAATAATATTCAAGCAAAGATTCGAGATGACAAGAAAGACCCAACCTCCGTTTTAAGGGTCAAACTATCCCTCGGTCTAGACATCAAGAAACAGAATCCATCGAAGAGAGTGTAAACCTAACTTGCTCCAAGTATGATATTTATCCTACTATAACCATTCCTGAGCTCGCTAATAATTTTATAGCATAAGAGCCTGTCTTCAAGTTGGAAAAATCTAGCGGTATTCCGGTTTGTACATACTTTAACAAAAAAAAAAAAAAAAAAAAGCGTTCCAAGAAGTCTAACGTCAACATAATGTTTTCGCCTTTTCCTTTTGAATTTTGCTTTATCACCTTTTATCCTGCACACTTTTTGACAAATTAAAACAAACATGACGTCTGTCAACTGTCAGCAATCTTTGTGCACATCTTCTAATCATTCTATCTTAATTTTTTGACTCGCAATTTAATCTACTGACTCTTGAAATTCTGTTCGCCCAAGATGCCCACAGAAATCGAAAATCTAAATCCCAATGTCTACGGCAAATGCAAAGAAAGGGAAACAACAGCTAACGAGGAAAACGAAAGCATCCCCGATCCATTCGACACTCGTGAAATCTTCGGTAAGTATTCCGAATTTCTTAAAGAAAAACCAATCAAACTATTTGTTCCTCCTCTAACTAGACCTCATTCGAAACATCAATGACCCCGAGCATCCACTGACACTAGAAGAACTCCATGTCGTTCAGGAGGATCTCATCAAAGTTTCCGATGAAGCTAGCGAAGTCAACATTCACTTCACGCCTACAATTCCCCATTGCAGCATGGCAACACTGATTGGTTTGTCTATTCGGGTAAAACTTCTCCGCTCCCTACCACCCAGATTCAAGGTAACTGTTGAAATCACGCCGGGAACTCATGCCTCTGAAATGGCGGTGAACAAACAGCTTGCCGACAAGGAACGTGTCGCTGCCGCTCTGGAGAACAACCACCTCGCCGAAGTCATCAACCAGTGCATATCCGCCAAGGGATGAAGGAAACGACAACAGTCTTAACAAATGCGCCATCGCAACATTGTAATCCTCTGTACATAAACGAATTGTTAGCTTAGAATCTAAAGATTAAAAATAAAGGAACACGCCTCCAGCTAATAGTCCTTTTTCTTTGCCTCCACTGTTGCAGCGGGTCGTGGTTTTGTGGGATCGTACTTGTAGGTCTTCACCATGGGGCCTTTGCCTGCTTTGGCGAAGCGAATCTCGTCGATTCGTTGCCGTTCCTGGAGTTGTTTCGTGATTTTCATGTTGTTCCAGGCTAAAACGAGACAAGTGAGAAGGAGACGGAGGGAAACCACGACACCAGCTACTTACATTCCTTGACTCCGTTGACGAATCCAGCCTTCTTCTTCTTCATCGGCAGATTTTCAGGTCTGTGCGTGATTAGCTTGTCGATTTTGAAGTACTCGCGCACGGTGGGAACCTTCAAGATAGCCACCTGCCCCAAGGAAATAAAATTACTACACGCCCAGTAGCAGAGGATAGCTGCTGGAAAGTTCATGGTAAAGGGGAAGATGACGATGGGAAGCGCTCGCAGAACGTACTTCATGACGTGCATGTTCTGTGCCGATAAGCGCGCACTATCTGTTCCCACTTCTATTGTCAAGTAAAGTGTGGCACTTGTGATCAGAGGCAACAAGAACATTGGATCTGCCACGGTTAAATCTGTGAACCACCAGAGTCCACCCGTTCGCAGGGACTCGACGGGAGTATTGGCCATGGCTCGCAGTCCCATAAAGAAGGAAATGAAGAGCGGTGCTTGCGCCAAAGGAACAACCATATTCTTAAAGGGATTCAGTTCCTTTTCCTTCATGAAGAGCATCATTTCCTGTGCCATACGTGCTGATTCAATTGCATCACCAGACTGTCGAGCTTCAGTCATTTTCATTTGCAGCACCTGCATCTGTGGCATGTTATTGTTCATTTTTGCCGCGTTACGTTGCGAAATGATGACCAACGGGAAGATCAGTGTTCGAACAACGATGGTACCAATAGCAATAGCACCCCACCAAGGTATGTCAAGACCAACGTGCAGAAATTCCATTGCATTCTGTACCCAACCGACCGGAGTCCAACCACCCAAACCTATCGACGCAAAGGTTGGCTCACCTAACGCATTAACTACTTCTGATGCTGTTTCAGCTGCGGCTGTAGGGGGCGGGATAGCTGGTGCATCTGGAATTGTACTCAAATCGATGATGCTTTTGTTGGCTACATCGGCACTTGAGTACCGCACGCTGGCAAGCCCAGCCAACGGGGTCAATTTCGAGATGATCTTTGGATCGATAGTTTTTACCGGTTGTCTACAGTGTGCGATGTGAAGGTCTCTTGTATTGTGTGATGAAATTGGAGCGAGAATCGTCCGTGATGCCTTCAAAACAGAAGATTTTAGGTTAGGCTGATGCAAGTTATAAAGGAAGATGTTATACGAACCTTGGACTGGTAGCACATGTAGGCGGCATTCTTAGCGGTTAATACAATTCGAACTTTATTAGATAACATTATGCATCAAATGTTATTTAACTTTTATTATTCTTTGGAAAAATTACGAGAAGAATTTCTTTAAGCAGATGATAATTGACATTTCCACTCAGATGTCAAAGGGTGGTTTCTTTATGCGGGAGCTATATGTAATGTTGGATTATTAGAGTGGATAATAACGGTATACAAATGTACGAAAGTTGTTTGATGAACGTAGATTTAATGGCTTTTCACAGGCGAGACCAAATGTTATATCCTGAATTTTTCTCTCAAAAAAGGTCAACTTTTTGTTCCTAAGGCATTAGTGTTCAGTCCGTAAAAAATTTTTTTTTTCTTGATTGTTACATCGATCCTGAACTCTGTTTTGATGTCAAGCAAAGCTCCGAGAGTCTATCGTTCATACTATCTTATAGTGTGCCGTATCTACCAATGTGCTGTGCGTCTTATGTACTCTTTGTGATTAGATAGATATTTATCGCCAATAACATCTGTAAAGTAGACATCATAAAAAACGTTTCAGGATCTTTAGCAGAAAAGTTTCGCCCTTCCCATTTTAGGGATGAAAATGACAGCACCAAGGTTTGGGAATATAACTTGGCTTGAGGTATCTCGTACAGATGTGCTTAGGCTCAGAATAAAGGACTCCCGCGGACTCTAGAAACCTGATCGGTTGAATGTTATTTATTCCTGTTGCTTTTCAATGAGTAACGGAGTTTATTCTTCACGCTATCTTGCACTCGTCGATTATTTTATCTACCAAGGCCATATCCATATCCATGCCAACGGCGTTCCTCGGAACAGATATAGATGGGCTATCTGCAGAGAAAGGAATACAGACAGGAAAATTAGTGTTCATAAGAATGTCTAGTGCCTTTTCGTCTGAATCAACCCGGAATCTATCAGTTCTCCTGGTAGTTGATACCGGGTATGGTGTCCTAGCCAGAATTTTCCGTCTTCATTGGTTGATTCGACAGATAGTATTGGAGCTATACAATATACGTTGACATATTCGGAACTCAGGAAATATGGGGATCTAACCTAGTTGTCGACATTACCCTCTGAGAGATTTTACTCTCCACCAGCTTTGATGGCTAGGACATAATGAACAAATAAACGCCATCCTTCTGAATGGAGTGAGCTGTCGGTTGACGCCCAGGTCTTCTCCATACTGAAGCGCAACCTAAAGTAAGTAAGTCGTGTATACAGTTTCTGGATGCTGTTAAGATGGCATTACAGGATAATAACAAAACTCTCTAGTTAGCCCGGTTTCTACCTTACAACCTGCAGTTGCGCATTCAAAGTCGGTTGAGGACCCCTAATCTTTTAATTGCGCGCGCCACTCTACTGCGATGTCCCTCCGGGTTAGATTCGAAGACTCTGCGGGCCGGAGTACTGTTGTCCATTCGCTCTACATATCCTAGCCATCTCAGGTGGCTGATGCGCCGTTTTCTGACTAAGTCGATGTCGCTGTAAAGCTCGTATAGTTCGTCGTTGAATCTTTTCCTCCACAGTTCGTTAACGCAAACGGGATTTAATACTGTACGACGAATTGTTCTGTCGAAGCGACCGAGGACATTTCCATCCGCTTTCGATAGAGTCCATGCTCCATGCTTTGGCGCCATAACATAGGACTGGGATGATCAAGGTCTTATATTGAGCCTCCTTACTTTTTTGGAATATGGCTTTACTACTCAATTGCCTTCTTAGCCCAAAGAATCAGCGATTGGCAATAGTGATTCTTCGTTTTATTTCTGCTGAGGTATTGTTGGCAGAATTTGTAGCAGAACCAAGGTAGGCATAGCCCCTTACTGCCTCGAAATTATAATTGTCGGCTGTGACGTTCTGTCCAATTCGTCGATGTTGTGTCTGCCTTCCTTTTGATAGCATACAGCTGCTTTTGTTCTGATTTACCGTTAAACCATTTTAGCAGCTTCCGTTTCAATACTAGCGAACATACCAGTGACAGCACGGTGTGCTCCCAATTATGTCGATACCTTCAAGTAAGGTGTTGGAGAATTTACGTGGCAGTGCTTCACCTTGTCTTAAATCTTTTTTTTTATTAACGATCTCGGTTAAGTCGTTACCGACTTTGACGGAGTTACAGGCACACGTGTTTGACAGGGATGCCAAAACTAGACATGGCTGTATATACATAACTCATCTCTACAATGCTATCATATGCAGCCTTAAGATTGATGAAAAGATGGTGGGTATCAAGTTGGACTTCTTGAGTTTTTTCCAGGATCTGCCGCAGTGTGATGATTTGGTCGATTGTGGACTTTCGTCGTCTGAAACCGCACTAATAGGAGCCAATCAGATTGTTGACGAAGGGTTTCAAACTTTCACATAATATGGCAGATAAGATCTTGTATCCGATATTGAGGAGACTTATACCTCTGTAGTTGGCGTACATAGTTGAGGTGGTCTCATTTTTAGTAAATCGGGGATACGATCTGAGATCTGAGAAATGAGCTGGGGCATATGGTGTTAAGATGCAATTAATCAGGCATGCACTGCCTGCTCTGCACCAAATCATTTCCAGCAGCTTTGAATACCTCAGCCAGTAGACCGTCAGCTCTAATTGCTTTATTGGATTTTAGCTTAGATATTGCTATCTTTACTTCGATCTGGTTAGGTGAACGGAAGTTTTAGCTATCATCATCTATTCCGCCTGACGGCGGGATGTTAGGGATGTGCTTGCCGGCATTCTTCATTAAACCAGAGACTTCTTGCTGGTGGTATGGTGGCACGTCAGCCGCGTTGCCATCGGTCTTCGATGCCTGATACTTGCGAGATAAGAGTTGTTGAGGGATTTCGGGATACGCGTTTGACGAAGACTCTAAGTTTTATCTTCTCACTGTAGTTCTTCTTTTTTGTGTCGTTTAGGAAATCTGGATTCATACCTTGACTGCGCAACAGGGTACTAATTGACTGCCCGGGAGAATCGAACGCCGAGAATACTGGAGGAAAGATTTACGTCGATAGCAAAATGATCGAATTGCTTCAGGTTTTCATGATACGGAGACCACCATGTTCCTTTGTGTACTATATACTGGGGTGAGGAAACTGCGTGCCTGGTATAGTGATATTTCGTCCCCCCCATAAACTCAATAAGCCAAAGTTCATTGCAAGCGTGGTATAGGACATTGTTCATATGTCTTGTAAAATAGGTCGTAGAAAGATTCTTTTTTGGCACTGCCCTTGTCTTCCGTGGGGTCTAACCCGCATATTAGGCTTATGTTAGCGAATTTAGCTTTAATGCGAATTGTCATAAGACAATATCACAAGACTTCTTGCCTTATCTTGCCGCACATACCAAAAGTTCGCACCCGAATAAGAGCTGTTTCTGTTCTCTAGAGCAATCACCATAGTAGATTCCAGACTTTTCAATCCTCCTTTTATTTGGCCCACTCCACCGCACTTCCGGCATGGCTAGATGAATTCTCTGGCTGCACATGGTCTGTCAAGGTCGTTGTCCTTTAAACGTCTTCAACAGTGGATCTGTTATTATCCGAGGCTCTAAGCTGGTTCCTCACATTTTTCTGATCTCTTGGGTTCTGAGCCCTATGATGACATAAGCCAGTATTATGCTGCTGGTCGAACATATCCTGCCAGAAAAGGTTCAGCCTCAACATTCACGTTGCCACGACCATTCTTCGGGTTACCAATTTACTTCATAAAAATCCATTTAAATAATTGGTTAAAAACGAAGGCATTCCGTTACCGGGCGGAAACTAATGGCAAAATACACCGGCCTTTTTAGCTTACATGAGCTATGCGGCTCAGTGCTCGTAAGTTTCCGCATTCTGTGGTCTCTTCTTTAAGCCTTAAAACATGGGGATGACACGATTGTAAATGCGGATCCAGCGTTTACTAGGAATACAATTAGCGCAAAAGAAAACATACCAAGCCTAGTTGTTCTAGGTTAAACTGTGAAGGCTTTAAACTTCTCCATTCCTCTGACTCGACGAATCGAATCATCTGCATTTCCAGTCACTTCACTTCCAAGTCAACAATCAGCTGACCCCATCATCTGTCCACAATTTTCACAACCAAACAGTCCCCACAAATTGTGGTGAATAATACAGCAAACGACGTCAAAACAAAAATTGACCCCAGCCTCAGCTGTGGTGTAACCAAAAAATGTTGTTGTTGTTATTTGGTTTTTTTTTCCCATATCCACCAAAGAACAGATGAAAAACGAAACGTCAGACAAAGTGAAAGAAAAAGTCCAAATCGCAATTTTTTACGCTTGCAACGACAAGAAAAAGATGTTTCTTCGCTCGTAAAACACCAAAATTAAATTGTTAAAACCAATTAAATTCCCATCACAATCGGAAAAATCGAATTTCATTAAGCCAATCGAATAGCCAAAGGTCTGACAGCGTAAATTCCTAGGCAGCAGCAGTAGCAACGATCGAGAAGTTTTCCTCGGAAATCTCTCGCTAGCGTATTGTGCCACTAACAGCAGTGTGTGTGGTTTGTCGTATGTAGTGTGCAAATGCAGTGAAAATGTCGATTTTACAACACAAAACGAAGTGTTTCCAAATTGTTTGTCTCTACATTAAATGAAGTTGCTCCGAAATAGTCGAAAGAAGTGAAAAAGTTGGCCCTGCACCCAAGGTAGGCACCACCACCGCTAGTCGAAGTGAAGAAAGACAAAAAAAGAAAAAAAAAAAATAAGTAGAAAACATTTTTGCCACAAGAATACTTTTCCTTTTGTTCCCCTTCCCTGGTTTTCAAACTTCAACTTCAACTTCAAAAACAACTCGCCAATCGCCAATCCATCACGATCAGTCCTACGTAATTCTTTCTTCTCGTCGAGCAGGGAGAATAGTTAAAAACACTTTTTTTTAACTTTTATTTTTAGAAACACAGAGACGAAACGACTAACCAGAGGCGTAGAGGACACGGACAAGTGAATCACTGGCTTGCGAACTTCAATTGTCACGGCTGCTGCTAGTGCAGCTGAATAGGACCAAGGGCGATCCTTGTTGTTATATATTTTGGTTTATATAATTTTTGTTATTATATTTTGGAAGTTTTTATTTGCTATACGTACATATTTGGGAACAAGCAAACGCTGGGGGAGATCTCAGTTAAACGAGATCGCTAGGAAGGAGCAGAGAACAGAAACAGAAACAGAAACAGAAAATAAATAAGTGACACTATCGACTCCATCGGCGGTGGACACAATGAGTGGAAAAGTGCGATTAAAGGCGAACGGGGTTCTGGACGAGGATCCACTCACTTTAAAAGACATTTCGTTTCAATATCTGTCCAAGAATTTGGATGTGATTAGTTGTCGCGACGGATTGGGTTATCGCATGCTGAACGATGGGATTGTATTGCCAAATGACATTTGCGATCGATTTATGGAGTGTTACCAGCGTTTTCATCGCCACCTGGACGATAAGGTCATCAATTTGTTTCGTGATACAAATAGGACCTCCATCAAGATTGTACACCTCCGAAATAGTACACTAACCGGCGAAGGTGAGTTTGCAAAAAGTTTCTCTTTTTAATGAGTAATTTCTAGTGTTAATCATCAGTTTAAGTAAGTCTAAGAGATTATGAGTAATTTCGTGAATAAATGCAAATAGATTCGGGTGCCCTCGGTGTTGAATTAATGGAGAGTAAAGTGTATTGGCTTGATTTGGTTTGGGGGTAGTTTATTCGAGGACCCAGGCAGATAACAATTGATCTATGCCCTCCTTTCATTCATTACTCATGGTGTTCATTGTGCCTCGATGATGCAGACGGAAACCTGTACAAGGGAATCTCTGCAACGAAAAGTCAAACATTTCACAGGAGCGAGTATTTGTCTCGAACTTGTTTGCAGTGATAACACAAATGAGATTTCAGTGTCATCTTCGTTGTGGTGGTGAGAAGTTTGTTTTACGTTTGGTTTGGATGGAATTTAGTCTTTCGAATTCGATGCGATTGTGGTGTTATCTGTGAGAAAATCTCGCTTTATTCGAAGCATGTGTTTATGGAATACTGGACGTCATGTACGAGCAGTTTTTGCGTCAGAGTGCATCTCGTTCGATTTATACGATTCATAGCTTGAACTTGATAAACACTCACTTGGTTTGGAGCGAGTGGTATGTGGTTACTCAGCCTTTGTTGACCGCTCTCCTAATAATTTTGGAAGCTCACGCTTGTCAAGGACAACCTACAGTGCGTTCCATTTAACAGTGTTCTGCGGTGGAACTTCTATCTTCGCTTGATTACCTTCAGCGCTACAGTCCGGGCTGGGTATGGGCTTCAAGCATTTAAATTCTCCGCTATAAAGACTCTTCCGACCAGGGCCTTGATATCCATTCGTTCTACGTGTCGTAACTACGAGGGTAGTCCCAAAAGTACCCGACCTAACAGGTAAAACACAAGAAATTGAGGAAAAAATATGTTTATTTCTCTACGTAGTCCCCTTTCACTTCAATACACTTTCCCAGCGATGTTCAATAGCTTTGATACCCTGTTTATAGTGAGAATCGTCTCCTTAAAATAGCCATCAACCGCAGACTCCACATCTTTATTGTTGGCAAATCTTTTACCTTCCAAATTCGGAAATAGAAAATAATTCGAAGGGACTAAATCTTGATGAAACAAAACTTTTTTCTTGGTTTTTTCTTGATTTGATCTTTAAAACGCTGCAATAAGTTCGCATAATATACGCCGTTGATTGTTTTTCCTTTCTGAAGATAACCAACGAAAATTATCCCACGCGCATACCATGACTTTGCCTGCAGATGGAACTGTCTTCGCCTTTGGAGCCGATTCTTCCCTTTGAGTTCATTGTTTTGACTGTTCCTTCGTCTCGGGTGTGAAGTGATGGACCCATGTTTCATCTGTGGTTATGAATCGACGCAAAAGCTCGGTTTTCTTGCTGAAACTTCGCCAAACCCTCGATTGAACACACGACGCTGTTTTTTTCCATCTTACGCACAGCTTTCTTATGTCCAATTTTTCAGTCAACATGCGATGTACAGTGCTTTTTGCAATGGCTGAACTAGCAGATAGTTCACGCACTTTCAATTGGAGGTCGTCCAATACCATTTTGTGGGTTTTTTTCAACATTTCTTGTGAACTCACCTTATTTTGGTCGACGATGTTCATTTTGGCAACTCGTACGGCCTCGCTTAAACGCTGCCACCCAATATTCTATTGTTGTAAACGAAGGAGCAGACTCCCTCAGAGTAGAATCCAGTTCCGTTTTGTTGTTGGTTGGGTTGAGGCCTTTCAAATGAAAGTATTGCATCACATAACGATGACCAATTTTTTCCATATTTCAAAATTCTTTGAGAGCGTTCACTATTAATGGCTGCCGAACAAATACTAAACAACATAGCGTCGTCGAACTTCAAATTTAAGCTTAATAAGGTTAGTATTTTCTACAATTGCCATTCTTTTTGAACAACAACTGCGATCTATACGTCGGGTCGGGTACTTCTGGGACTACCCTCGTATGTCAAACGATCCAGAAGAGGAAGGATCTTGCGTTCAAAAAGACCAAGTATATGCATCCGCCTTCGCTAAAGTTTATACTTTTAGGACATATAGATTACTGGGGATGACGACGGTCTCGAATAGAGTCTCCTTAGCGTTTTCTGACAACGCATTATTACCCAATTATCCTTTCATTTGCCATCATTTACAAGACGATTATCCACACAGTGACGAGTTTGGCAAGGATGGCTCTGTAAAGTTCGTCACCATAAATGCTGTTATATGAGGCTTTGAAATCGATAAAAAGTTGGCATGGCATCATGATATCAATATGCACCCTGAGTTTTCTCTTGGATTTGGTCAGACTGATATGGGTTCACGACTGTAGTTGTCGCAGTTTTGAAGATACCTCTTCTTCTGGATCGGGCAAACGATGCTCATTTCTGTACTGTCTTACGACTAAATCTTAAAAATGAATTGGTGTATGCTCTCTACCAAGTCACCTCCTATTGCCTGAAATAGTTCTGCTAGAGTCGGACGAACGGAAACCTTTCTTCGTCCAGATTGGATGATTCGTTTTGCCGGACAATGGGATTTGGGCCATCCCCATCGCTTAATGGTCGGAATGAGTTCCATGTTATCAGCACGGGCTTTCACACATTTTTAGGTTTTCGGCTAGATCCAGAGGGACGCTAGAGAGGCAAATCTTCATTTTTCCGTTCGCTTGCTTTTCATGCTCTTCTTTCTCTGGGGGAATGGGTGTACTTCCCTCATCATTTGCTTGTGGAACACACGAGCCTTTCTCGTGCATCTATGCAGGGTCGTTTTATAAGCGAAATGTTTTGCTACCTTGGTATGCTTTCACTCTTCATAAGACATGGACCTTGGCTAGTTGATACCCAGAACATCAGCTCCGGAAATTTAGATTTTTTTTTTTGGCGTTAATGCCACTGTTATTCCGCTCTTATGGTATAGGCAGTAAAGGCGTTGACAAGGGAATGAGGGTGTTCGAGAACATTCAAATTGATTTATTTGATTGTGAAGTGGAGTGTATAAAATTGTACGGAATGATCTGCTCTGCTTGGTATTTGCTCAATAACTGGGATGAATACATCGATTCTACCTCGATTATATAGACGATGGTGGACCATCGATGAAGGGATCGCTCATACGCTGCTCTGCTTCTTGATCGCAACCATCGGTACTCGGACGATGGTATTTGTTGCCTTAAGCAACAAGAAAGTGCAATATGACGAATTGTGCAAGTCTTATTGCTGCTTCTTCTGTGTCGTCGCTATCAAGTAGATCATCCACGTAATGACTGCGAAAAATTGACAAGATTCCCTTGCGTTTTTATTTTTTACGAATTGCGGGCAGCTTGGTCAACAGGAGGTCCCAAATGTTAACACCTGCATCACATAAGCGTCTGGATAATTATTAAGATCGTGGCGCGTGTTGATCTTCATCTCATACGCCAACCTGTTGGAACATTTCACTGTTGTCGGCACATATGGCGATTCTTCGCTCTTGAAAGCGATACAAAACAGTTGGAAGTGAGACGAACTCGTCAAGTCCTTTCAACAAAACCGCAGCATTCCATACAATTCTGATTCCACCAGGCTTGTTTCGGTTAGATACAGCAAAGGTCGGGAGTTACCACTTGCGAGAATATTTTTGGTATACTGGGTAGGACAGCCAACAGATGTAGAATTTTAGTAAATAATCTTGAAACTTACCCTTGAGGTTAGTCGCAAGCTCGGAATCGTGCATAAGACTAACGTAAACAGTCGTACCTACGAAGAGTGATGGGAAAGCTATTAACTAGTTGTATGGCGTCAGATTTCAGCTTATCCTGTTTGACTACTATTGGTTTTCCAGAGAAAAATACTCCATCAATTCGTGGGGCTCTTTATCGTTATTTTTTCCGCTTTCACATTCATGGCAGTTATGACAGTTATGTCAATCTTGTATGTTGCTGGCCCATACATGTTTTGGTAGCAATAGGTTTACCTTTTCCATTTTCGATGACCTTAAGTGGAATCGCTAGCTTTAGGTCATCAAGTGCAATAATATGCGCGGAACTGCTTGCTTGTATGAAGCATTCGGAAGCCCTTGTATATACGGATACTGCAATCTTAATTGTTTTAAATCTAGTGATTGTTCCGGTAGTCCTAGTCACTTAACTGTCTTGGTAATTGGAATGACAAACTTTTTATCAGGATTATGACTGCTTAAGATATCCACGGATACAATTTTTGAATCGTTTTCGTAACGATGAGCATCCCCAGTCCACCTAAGATGAAGTGGCTTTGGTGTTCCTTGGAGTTTTAACTCAACTGTCAGAAAGTCTTCCATCATCGTAAGTGAGGATCCATCATCCAAAAATGCAGATGCCTTTAGCTTAGCTTCATGACGGTGTAAAATGACAGGAACGATTGCGTATTTTATTAATTTCGTGAGCCCATGAGTATTATAATTACATTGACTATCCATCTGTAATCCAAGCTGGCTATCTGATTCGTTTGTAATTCTTTCTACGCTTTGTGTAAAGTCGGTGGTGACTATGCGAGCAACCATTTATACCGCATAAAGTATTCACACGGCAATGTGTTGTTAAACAAGTGCAGCAAAGCTTTACCTTTTTTATTGCTTCCCATCTCTCATCAATACTGATACCTATTCTGGGATCGGCTACAATCCTGTACCTCTTTATGAGTTTCTTTGCAAATTGGGCATTGATGTTTGTGTGTCGATGCGTTTTGCTTCCTTCATGTCATTTTTCGGTTTTACGGGAATTGCAATAGTGACATCACTTATGGTCTCTGCTAGCTTGAATAGCCACGTATCGAACTGTACTAAATTGACAACTGACAAAGTTTTTTTTATAAATAGTCCAATTGAGTTTTAACTGAGATGGTAACTTGTCCACAGGTTCTTATAGTGAGTATGCCGTCATAATGGAACACAAATTTTGCACTGCCAAGGCAAAGGAGACCACGGTTTCCAATTTGCCTGCTCGAGGCATTGGCTCAACCCGAGCATTTTGTGGTAGCTTTTGAATTATAACTTCAAGACGTTCAAAAAGCATCTACAATGTGGCGCTTATTGATGGAACGTTGGATGGTAATAAAAGTCTGTGTTGTACAGCTTTGGGTGCTCGTCGTTTAAGATATTTTTGTAAACGCCAGAGAATTTCTTCACCCGAAAATTCATACATTTTTGTGCTTGCTTTAAAGCTGCTTACGAGTATATTGTAAATAAGGGCCACTCCTCTGCGCTGCCATTAAAATAGGGGAGGTTCCTTGGGACTGAATGCCGGGGGCCAAGCTGACGATTGCTTAAGGACAAATCTCCGGGTTGCTGTTGGTTACGAAGAAATACTTATGGAATCGTTTCATTGTCCTGTTGATTGAGGTTCGAAAAAGGTGTAGAGAACTTATTCGCTGCGAACTCTGGAACTGCTGGTGCTGTTGGATATGATTTCTTGTGTAATGTTGTGGAACACTTGTTACATTTATTTCTTCTTTATTTGTCAACGTTGGTTGTGGGATCAAGTTTGTAGTAAATTGTGAGATATAAGCTACAACTCCTCAGCTGTGATTTGGTTGATTTGCCAAATGCTGATCAGTCTCATCCGTCTGTTGGTTTCGATCTTTTAGTAGCCAGTCACTTACTCTGATTTGAGAGCTTTCCGTACCCGACTCCACGTCGTTTTGACTGTCCACATTAAGGATTGCATACTTTTTACTTAAGTATTCCTCATCCCTTTGTGCCTGTGAAGCGTTGCTTCTTTCAGTTTTTTAAGTTCAAGATCTGCACGCTTTGAATGTGATGAAGATCTAAATTTCCCCAGAATTTGCTTGTTATACGCTGACTTCGGACCTGTGGCCGCTCGCTCTTGGTTTTGAGGTGACCGTTTGTGCTGTCGTACACAGAGGGGCACGTAATATTCTGGCGGTTTATTGCGATTGAAGCCGTTCAACCTTAAATCTTCTCGAAGTATTTCTCCATTATTGCGCTATCTGAGATATCCATAGATGTACCTCGGCTGCAGCTACAACAACAGTGGTCCGAGTCTATATTGGCTGCATGGAATGTTTTAACAGCCATTAAGTCTTGTGTCGATTGGAACTTGTTCAATTTAGTTGACTCTTTTACGGTCGGCAGTACTGCTATAGATGTCCTGCTTTCGCTTGTTTATGCTAAACCAATTTACACGTCATACTTTGTCGAGAAGCTTCCGGAAACATTCTCTACATTGTCATGTTTCTCTGTGGTTACATGATCGCATATGAATCGGATGTTGGTGAACTTTAGCCTTGATGCAAATTGTTGCGATGCGATCTTATACGTGTCACTTTTGTTTTTTGGTCTTTAACCATCTTTGAAGAATGTTTGGGGTCGTTATCATATTGATAGACCTAACGAAGCAGCATCTCCTCCTCGGCATATGGTAACATTACAGATTCCAGTGTATCCCTATACTAACAACGATCCATAATACGATTTATTATGTTGGGGACCACATCCCGCTCCCAAAAAACATCCCCACACCATAACTGAGCCTCTTCCATACTTCACGGTTGGGCGGCAATGTCGTGGCTGAAAATGTGTTCTTCCCTTCTTTCATCTAACATGAATATTTCCATTATGTAGAAGGAATCAAGTTGAACGTACTCTTGGCGCTAAAAAGCACAGTTCTCCACTTACCATAAGAAATGATTACAGTATCGGTATCGTTTTTGTCTGTGCAGCAGCAAGTAACCGCTTTTTTGCTGGTCAAAAAGGGCGTCAGCAACGCCCGCGCGTAATCTTGTTCGGAGCTCTGCAACGCGTTTGAGTTCTCTCCAATTCATTTCTAAAGAGCTCCATTCCTCTGGGATTGTTCTGCGCCATGTATGTCTCGGGGCCCGCTGTTCTGGTTGCTTGGGCAAGCGGATTCCATTGCATGGCGTGCTTCGCAATAGAACTGTCTTCGCGTCGTAGGCTGTGTCCAATCCATTGCCACTTTCTCCACCGTATAGTAATGTCTATAGGTTCTTGGTCCGTTCTCTGATAAAGCTGTGCATTAAAGATACGATTGGGCCAACAAATCCTCAGGATGATTCTTAGACATCTATGTACGAAGGTCTGCAGCTTGCGTGTGGTAGTGGTGTCCACGTTGGAGCGGAACAGTCGCAGCATCGTTCTTAAGCTGAAAACATTGCTCCTCCAGATTTTGAATAGTATTCCGTACGCAGCCTTCCTGATTCTGCTGCACACATCCAGTTCGGTTCCACCCCGGTTAACCGAGACCACACTTCCTAAATATAGAAAGTTGTCAACATTTTCGACCTCCTGTCCGACAATGTTAGGTTAAGCGCGGGTGTTGTTAGTGCTAAAGGCTTTCATTTTGGCTATGTTTATTTTGAGCCCCATTTTGTTCGCCTCAGCTTCCAGATTCCGGGCCATTAAATGAAGGTCCATTATCCGATGTGAAAGTAGGGAAACATCGTCAGCGTAGTCAAGTTGTTTAAGGTAAGATGGCACTGTCCATTGAATTCCACAGTTGCCTTCCGTTAATGGTGCACGGAGTACATCGCTGATAACCACAAAAAACAATAGTGGTGACAGTATACACCCCTGACGTACTCCACTTTGGACTTCAAAATCCTTAGACATCTTACCATTGTACAAAACGAGAAACTTACCACCCGCATCTCGATTCAAACTGTCGAAAGACTTCTCGAAATCAATAAACCGTACATGTAGGGGAGACCTGTACTCAACGCATTGCTCTATAGTGATCCGTAAGGTGTTTATGTGGTCGATGCAGGAGGATCCAGCGCGAAAGCCTACCTGTTCGACGCCGAGGGTTGAATCTAAATGTTCTCTGATTCGTTCCAGAATTATTCTAGAAGAACGCATATACCTCTCCAGTTTCCACACTCCATCAGGTTTCTCTTTTTTGGTAGCTTTTCCACTCCTGTGGAAATTGTTCACTATCCCACGCTCTGCATATGAGCGGCTGTAGCAGATCAGCAGATGTGTTTAGCGCCGTATGGTATAGCTCGGCAGGGGGCTGTCGATACCCACCGCTTTGTTTTTCTGGAGGGACCTGATTGCCATTATTTCGGTTTTACTGGGAGGCCCGATGCGAATTCGGGAATTTGTTACCTCGGAGAACTCACCCGAATTCGAGATCGCCTAAGTGGTTTAAGACCGTATCAAAATGTTCTCTCCATCTAGTGAGTTGTTCCTCATCCGAAATCAGTAGGTTACCATCTACACTTTTCACTGAATGTTGTTTTGAGTTCCGAACAACAGCGAGCTCCTTGGGGATTTCGTAGACAGCGCTACTGTCGCACTTGCTTGCTTCTTTTTCCGCACTTGGAGCCAGTGTATCGATGTACTGACACTTGTCACGTCTTACACTACGCTGCACTTCCTTTTTCTTCACACGATATTGGACTACTAGCTCAGTTGTCTCTACTACTGAGGCGGCTGCAATCCGAGCTTTGATTGCCGTACGCTCATCGATCCGTCTCCGGGTTTCAGCCGAAAGCTACGTGCGGTGACTTATGCCTTTTACCAACATAGGTGGTTGCCACATTCATATCATTCCAGTGGTCGTTCACGCTATTCTGCGTTGTGCTGCTGATTGCTTCTGTTTCTAAGGCAAGATGGTCCCTGAACTGTTGGCGCACTTGCGGATCCCTGAGCCTGTCGGTATTGAACCTGGTTGTTTTGAGTAAGTTTGAGCGGTTGCTGTTGACGGATGGAGTACGAAGGCGTATATGAGCTAGCGCGGCCGTACAAGAAATTGCATTCGAACAAATTCTTTGCTCAATATTTTTTCCCGTAGTAAAAATCGCCGATAGCACTTGAGATTACCTAATATCTTTGGCTACTGACAACAAACTAGTTGACTCAGCGTCAAAATAGATGACAGTTGTACCAACATAGGAAAACAATTTTTTTTAAGAAATCATTAACGACCGGCGAGACCGAAAATCACTCGTAAACTTTTTTCTCGAAGCAACCAATAGCATTTCGGTCCGCATTAAATAAAGCCCTTGCTTCCGTGCCATACAGTGGAACTGACTGGACAGATAAGGGCCTTATGCAAAGAAATGGACTTATTTCTCAGTTACCTTCTCAGTCTAAGAAGTAGTTGTTGCTGAACCAGAGCGGAGGCAAGACTTTTACCACCTCAATGCGAGGGAACCTTTGGTGCTGGATATCTTCATAAAACTCACCTCGGCCAATGACAGCTGGTCCATTTCATCTCATAATTCAAAGGGAATCAGCAACCGCGAGCGTGCCACAGCCATTTACTCCTGCATCATAGATGCCTCCGTGGTTGACTAAACTCCTTAAAATGGCGTCGCTTAAATCCGCTGCTTTAAATAATTCGGGATGTAGTCCATCTACTCCTGAGGTTTAGGTCGTCTGATGGACGAAGTTTTTGCCGATCTTTCCACGTTGAATGGTTCATTTTGCCTTCGGTGTTAAACAGCCTGCAAGCAATCAATCCCACCGACTGTGAATCTTCGGTATTTGTGTCCTTGGCAAGTTCTTTTTACATTTAAGTTAAACTTCTGTAGAAGCACCACTCTGCTTCTTTTTTTCTAAGAAGAAGTTGTTACGATCCCGTTTGCTTATAGAGTTCGCGAGCAGCTTCCGCCCTTCTTTGCAGCGTCGGCTTGTACACGACTTGTTTCGCTGTATGCACTTAGCGGCAATCTTCTTCAAACCAGAAGTTTCATTGTGCTGTTCGTGTGAAACTTAACACATCCGATATAGCGTCTCTAATAGCTTGCTGACAATGTCGCCACTGGTATTTTGCACTTAATTCTGGAGCATAGGACGTCTCGAAGGGTTTTAGGAAACACGATTAGAAAAAACCTCTCCATTGCTCTGGCGTCTGGGATATTCGCACTCGAACCTTGGCTACAATAATGCAGTGCTCTGAGTCGATGTTGGCTCGTCGAACCGCCGGACATTCAAAATACTAGAGCTGTGGTTGACGGTTTTCTTAACAGGTCTGCTACTCGTAACTATGATGACAATTCGGCCCGACGTGAAGTTGAATATCCTAAGTCCATTTGCAGAGCTGGTGCCATATTCTCCTTTTCTAGCTTAGAGTTGAAATCACCAAGCATGACGCCGTGGTTAGGACATTGCTCATATGTCTTCTCGGGGAGCACTTAGAAGCAATCTTCTTCTGTGGGGGCATAAGCTAATTTCAGGTTTATGTTGCGAATTTTGTTTCGATGCTGATTGAAATCAGGTGAAGCTCAAGACTTAAGAAATCCACATCCAAATAAACCCTGCTCGAGGTTTTCTACAACTCGTGATTATAAACATGGAAGTTACATATTGGTTCAATCCCTGGTGCTCACAATCCAGGTAGTCTCATTAGGACAATACCTTATTGTGAAAATGGAAGACTGCTGCCTTCGTAAAGTTAGCGGCTGACTACATATTTGCACCTCTTCGCTTTCTTAAAACCCGCTAAAGACAAAAATCTGTATGTGAAGCCTTTACTGTTTCTTTCCTCTCGCCATACAATTGTTTTGCTTTTATTAACCATACTCTCTGTCTCTTCTTTTAGGTCTAGAAATTCTACTCCGACATAATTTGTACGCCTTGTCGATATGGTATTGCGATCGAATAACAGTCCAATCTCATCACCTACTAGCGAGATATGGTGAAAGTCTTCGCTCATTGGAGTTGGGTTTAAGTGCACAGCTTCTGCAACAGGCCGAACCAAATGACAAAGAACCTGTGGACTTCCAATTGAATTGCCCGCATCTACGTAGGCTAGTCCTAAACGGTGTGGTTATGCATCATCGCCTGCAATTTGCCCATCTCCAAGATCTAAACTATTTAGATTTAACATCGTGCATTTTGGCGAACTTTAGTTTGGAGGCGCTTTGCAGTCTTCCCAACCTGCATACACTAATCCTATTCAACGTTTGGCCTATTGCTAATCAGTTGCATGCGATTTGTAGTATGAAAAAGTTGCAAACACTTGATATTTCGATAAGTGGTTCAGGTAATGGCCACGGGACATATGATCTACCTGATCAGGTAAGTGTAGTTTGGTGGCAGGGAGATCTGTATGACGTTGTTGTTGGTTTTTTTTTGTTTTTTTTTTTGTTTTAGACACTAGAAATGTTAGTGGAAAATCTACCTGAACTCACACATTTGGACATTTCGGGAACAAATCTTGCCGGCAATGGTGTAGCGCAGAAGGGATCTAGCGAGAAGACCGATGGGATCTTTTCTAAATCGGGAGTATCAATGAATTCGGATATTCCTGGTTTGGCGGGAAGGGCCGAAAGACCGCTCCAGTACCTTGGCCTATATCATACAGCGCATTGGGCTTGTAAAAGACATGATATACCTGCTTTAGAGGTGAGGCAATACAAACTGTTTGGATGGCGTTACAAAGATTTGTTTTTGATACTTTTAGATTGCTGGCGATGCAAATGAGGAACAAATTTTGACAGCAGCGCTTTATTATTACGATAGACCGGCGGTTTTAACCAGGGTTGGTGTTTTGTTGCCTTTGGTTTTGATGAGAATAAAGTGAAGCTAATAATTTTGTTTGGTTTTAGGTCCTCAATGACTTGTACCATATCTTTCGGTTTGAGTGTTGCAAAGAAATCCACACAGCACTTGATGTTGTACTCACAGCTATGGATCGTCATTTAAAATTTAAACACATGCAAATATCCGGAAGGTAAGTTGTTGCCATATATGTAGGCATACAAGGGTCTCTGTAGTGACATCGATCTATCTATATTTGCAGTGCCACCCTATTTTACATCGTCAAAGGTCGGGATCGAGCGAAGTTTGGAACTCCGCTGAAAAACCATATTATTCGCACCCTGCTAAACGGAATGGAGATGCATATTACCGATGACACTATGCTTCGGAATGGGTATCTCACTCTTACGCAGTTTGCCATGCCAAACGATGTGGTATGGGCTTTTCAGACGAGAGTCGGCTTTTACACCATTTGCTAATGATGGTCTTCGTCTTTCACTTTTAGCTGTTCGAATATGAGCGTCTTATCACAGTCTTGCTGCATGGTGTGTCGAAGACCGAGCAAGAAGGATTCGTCCAGAGGATAGCTATTTATTTGTTAAACACTCTGGCATGCCAGGTCGATGGCAGGCAAAAACTTTTTCTAGGAGATTTGGGTGTTGTTAGTGTAAGTAGCAGTGTACATTATCTCTTTCAAATGTGCTAAAGGTTATCTGTTTGTTTTGTAGACTATGTTAAGTTTAATCAAGGATCGTTTGACACGCTCAGTTTTTGACGATGTTATGGAAGTGGCTTGGTCGACAATGTGGAACGTAACCGATGAGACTGCTATTAATTGTAAGAGATTTCTAGACGGACGTGGCATGGAGTACTTTGTTAAGTGTTTAAAGGTACGTTACATTCCTTTATTTGAAGAGGGTGTACACTATTTTTGTTTGTTGTTTTGTTAGACGTTTCCAGATCGTGAAGAACTGCTGAGAAATATGATGGGACTACTGGGAAATGTGGCTGAAGTCAAATGGTTGAGACCGAAACTAATGACGGTGCAATTTATTGACGTTTTTGCTTCACTTTTAGATTCATCCAGTGACGGAATTGAGGTTTATTTCAAGTGTTTTTCAATTTAACTGTTTTCTAAGAGATTTCGATGCTACTCTAGGTGAGTTATAATGCAGCTGGTGTATTGGCACATATAGCTTCAGATGGTCCAGAAGCTTGGACTATCGAAACACCGACACGTGACGATGTTCTGCAAAGGATGGTCAAAGCAATAGATCGTTGGAACATCAACAGCGAAAGGAATATCAATTACCGTAGTTTTGAACCAATACTTGGTTTGGTTCGTTGTTATGACACTCCACAATGCCAGCATTGGGCAGTTTGGGCGTTAGCCAATTTGACATGCGTAAGTTTCCAAACCGATTCACTTTTGTCGTTCAATAATTTATGCCGTTCTCATATTTGTAGGTGTATCCTCAAAAGTATTGTCGTCTGGTAGAACAAGAAAACGGTTTGCAAATTCTCAACGACTTAATAAAGCATCCAAGTCCGTACGATAAAATTAAAGAAACCGCTCAGTTGGTCATTAAACATTGTATAAACCAGGGAGCGACACTTGAGGGGTAGCAATTTCAAATGCATCTCAATAACGACTCAAGCAAATACTTCTGAGTTGATCTAAGGCGATAAGGCGCTTGTTATTTGTCTTCTGTGTCACCGTTTACTTCTCATTTTAAGTTTGTATTTAGTTGCATTAGTTTTTAGTTGATAAAATAAAAAGGATAACAAACTAATTGTGCAGCTTTGACCTGAATTCAAAACAAGTTGCCCACGCGCACTGTTAAGTTTAAGTCTCTTTCCTTTCCTATTACCTACTTTCTGATCATCCTTGCATGCAAAACCGAATTATATCATTTTACGTTTTTCTATTGTAAATATTTGCTGCGCAAGAAAAACACATTTTTAAAGTTAAATATATATGCAAACGTATTAGAACTATTTTATTTGTAGTTAAGCTCTCTAATTTGAGTCTTCTCTTTGTTTACATTTCGGGATACGTTTTTCTTTATCATCGTCATGTGCTTTCCATTTCTTCTACCAATAACTTGAAGATGAGAATACTCGAGATTATTCAATGCCCTTACATTGTAGCCATCTGCTAATTGCTTACCTTCCTACAACCTAAATTAAAACAAACCCTTCCTTGTTAACGATTTAGAAGAACCCATCACATTGGTATGCTTCTTTTTTTATTTTATTAATTTAAGTTTTCTTTTTTGTTTAAGTATTTCAAGAAAAATTTAATTTAACTATGGCTTCCTCATATCAAAAGATTTATTGGAAAAAATTCAAATTAGTTGCATTAGATTAGATTAGATTGTATTTGTATTTGTATTTGTATTTGTATTTGTATATCCTTAAGGTTTTAAAAACAAAAAAAAAAATGTAAGCACAGACTTAAAAGCACTCTAAAGCAATCGGTAATAATCTTTTAGCAAGAAAAATCTTACATTTAACCCTAGATAAGAGTGTCCTTTGAATAATCCTTTATCCAAATTTGTTTGTGTGTCAATGAAATTTCATTTAATTTTGTACAGACTACAGACTATACTATAAACGAGATTGTGTATGATTATTATTGCAAGAGAAATCTTAAATCTAAGAGAAATCATTAAATAGTTATGAAATAAAAATATATAAAAATTATTAAAACAAAATTCTTCTTTTATTAACTCTTCAAAGGAGTGTAGGCACTGGGAGACTCTCCATTTAGTTAACTGTCTGTCTCTAGTAGTTCACTTTGGTTGGAGTAAATGTCTACTTGTGAATCCGAGCTGGAGCGCTGGTATTTGTCCGCTATATATGTCCCAGCCATTGCAGAGAGTTGTGTTTAGAATATTCCGACTAGGTCGATGTTCGTCGTCGCATGTTCTCCATTTACCGTCTATCGCGATGGGACCGAAGATCACTCGACATTTTTTCTAATAAAATAAACCAGAACGATCTCATCCAATCTTCGCAATGTTTATACTTCTTCACCATAGAGGAGGACTGGAATAATATTAATAGAGTCTCTTTAGTTGTTTGAGAGAGGGCATTGATACGAGTTTTTTTTTTATAATGAGCGCTCGCTAAAGGGGTTTGTGACCCTTAAAATGTTTGTACACAGCGCAGGCGAAGGAAGTTTTGGGAGGAAGAAAGGATAGGTACCGATGTGCATTGTTTTTAAATGCTTGTAAGTTATAACGACCTGGAAATAGAGAGATCGGCAGGGCATTCCATAAGCGAGTTCTACGGCTTAGGAAAGAATCACGATATTTCAGAGTACGTCCGAAAATGGGCTTGAGGGTATACTGATGAGCATTCATAGCGAGACGGGTGTTACGGTTGAAAGTTGTGTATGGGCGCAATGCTATTGGCGATTGTGCAATGGAGGACTGATGGTGGAAATCGCGATAACACAAAGTGAGACAGGAGACATTACGTCGGTGTTCGAGGGTGTCAATTGATTGACTGATATTAGTATCACCTATGAGTTTTATCGCACGGTTTTGAATCCTATCTAGCAGGTACAGAGATGTTTTAGGGGCACTTGTGGGCAGCACCAGATGTGGGCACTCTACTCCAATTTTGGGCGGATGAATGCTTTATATATTAAGGCCAGATCAGGGGGGGTAAAATATTTCTTACATAGCATGAGGAAACCTAGACAATCCGCAGCATTTTTGACGATATCGAATATGTGGTCATTCCAACGTAAGTTGTCATTGAAACACACACCGAGAATGGAAAGTTTATCGGTTTCGATGATGCAAGTGCCATTCATGGATAATGGCTGGGTGTTTAAATTTCGCTTTAATGAGAAAAGGCAGCACAGTGTTTTGGAAGCATTAAATTCTGCTCTGTTAATGGTTCCCCAATTAGTTATGCAGTTAATATCGGAATTAAATGAGCTTAACATACACTGCCGTTCCCGTTCTACACCCGAAGAGCAGGAACGAATATGAAAAGCAGAGAGTACTACCATCAGCAAACGAATATAGTATATTGGATTAGAAATAGCAGACATGAGATCATTAATGAAAATTAAAAAGGGTGTCGGAGACAGAACGGAACCCTGGGGCACACCAGCTTTTATTTTATGACTATCCGACTTGAAACCGTTTAAGACAACTTGGATTGAACGTTCCGAAAGGCGAGCCATCGATCCCAAAAGTACGAATTTTCGACAAAAGAGCCTGATGCCAAACTCTGTCAAATGCCTTAGAAATATCAAGTGCTTTCGCCAGATTGATGTAATCTTTGGTTCCACTTATCGGTGAGACATGCCATCAAATCACCAGTGGACCTGATGCTGCGGACACCATACTGCCGGTCATTAAGTTTTCGTGCTTCTAGATATTTCATGAGCTGACGGTTTATCAGCGTTTCCATGACCTTAGAAAGAAAGGATGTAAGTGCAATGGGTCTATAGGAGGAGAGAGAAGAAGATTTGTCTTTTTTAGGGACGGGCTGGACAAATGGTGTTTTCCATCTGCTCGGAAAGAGTCCTAAAGAATAGGATTGATGAAAAAGCATACGCAGTGGTTTTGTCAGCGAGGAAGAACACCTCTTCAGACGAAGGGGAGATATGCCATCTGGACCTGCGGATTTGTGGATGTTAAAATCTTTGAGTGCTCTTGAGGAGTTGTTTCATAAGCTCAGTGGTGAACAATTTTTCACAAAAATCGATCTTAGTGATGCTTACCTGCGGATCGAACTCACAGAATCGTCAAAAAAACTCATGGTCATCAACATCCGTTTAAGATTATTTTAGTATGAGAGGATGCCATTTGGAATCGCGAGCGTTCCTAGAATTTTTCAGAGAGTTATGGAAGGCATTGTGACTGGTTACTGACTACCAGGGTGTGCTGTATATCTAGACGATGTTATTGTCACCGGCAAAAATAATGAAGAACATTGTAATAATGTCAAAACACTTTTGGAAACATTATCCGCACATAACCTCAAATGCAGAAAAAAAAATGCTATTTTGCGAAGGAAAAAGTTGAGTATGTCGGACACGAAAACGACTCAAATGGAATACGGCCATCTGAAAGAAGAATAGAAGCAATAAAATTCATGCCAGCTCCAAAAAATTTAAACGAGTTAGAGTCATTCATTGGTAAAATCAATTAACCACAAGTTTATTCCTAATTTCTCATAAAGGCCTCAGCCTTTCTGTCACTTAGGGATGACATTATCAAAGCGGTACAGTTAGTTCATTTCGATTAGAAGCTTCCTCTAGTTCTTGCAACGGACGCATCACAAACTGGAATTGGTGATGCTCTTTCGCACCTTTACCCAGATGGGTCTGAAAAACCAATCTCATTCGCATCAAAAACTTTGACTGAGAGCCAGCAAAAATGCTCTCAAATTGAAAGAGAGTCTTTATCAATAGTATTTGGCGTCACAAGATTTCATCAGTACCTCTACGGCAGAAAATTTCAACTTCTTACCGATCATCAGGCTCTCATTACACTCTTTGGGCGATTACAGGCATACACATATTCGATTTACTGCACAGCATGCAAAAGCGGACGTTCTTTCCCGTTTGCCCATTGGAGATGACATGGAATTCGACAAAAAAGAAAAAGAGATGTCAGTTCAACAGATTTATGAGTCAGTCGTCGCAGATTTGTTATTACGTTCAAAATGGATGGCCACAGAGCTTGTCAAAGTCCGAGGTAAAATTAATGCCTTTTTTCAATCGTAACATGTCTCTTTTACTTCAAAGCGGAGTCTTGTTCGTTCAAATCGAACATACTCGCGTGGTTATTCCTAAGACGCTCGAGGAGAAAGTATTAAAAATGCTGCATGAGGGCCACTGGGGACAAACGCGCTTGCAACAACTTGCTCGCAGATACGTTTGGTTTCCCAACATTGACGTCGCAATCAAAATCTCGTTCGAAGCTTGCTCCGCCTGTAGCTTAAACGCCAGTCAACCCAAACAAGCTACTCAACCCTGGGAAAGAATCCACATCGATTTTGCAGGCCCTTTCTTCTCTCGTATGTGGTTACTAATTGTGGATTCATTTTCCAGCTTCCCATTTGTATTCGAATTGTCATCAACAACGTCAACATCAACAATGTATGCCCTACAAAAGGTTTTTGCAATCGAAGGTCTGCCGAAAACGATCGTCAGTGATAATGGACCACAATTTTCATCATCTGAGTTCAGCACTTTCTGCAAACTTAACTCCATCGAACATATCAGATCAGCCCCATTCCATCCCTCTTCAAACGGTTTAGCGGAGCGCTAAAAAACCGTTCGCACTTTTAAGGAGGCGTTCAAGAAAATAATGCATGAAGAAAATGACCGTGAAAAGGCTTTGTATAAATATTTAATTGCTTTCCGAGTAACACCTAACCCTTCGACAAAAAAATCACCTTCAGAATTGTTGCACGGTGGACAGCCTCGTACTATATTTTCGGCTTTATTTCCACGCAACCAGCAAAGTCAGCATCACGCTTCAAAATTCAAAATAGGACAACGAGTCTATGCGAGGTCGTAGGCCAGAGGAAACCGTTGGATTACTGGAGTGGTTGCTAAAGTTTTAGAACTTGTAAACTACCTCATTCAAACAGCTAAAGGCAACGTCAAGCGACATCAAAACCAGCTTCGAGCCCGACAGCAAGGAGAAATCTCAAGCGAAAATTTCGACATCGAATTAGACACAGCGCCAGAAACATCGCTAAGTTGTACTTCAAGTGATAATGTGAGATCAATAATTCAACCAGCGCTTTGGCAGCATTCTTCATGTAATCATATCTTGTTTTGTATGGCAATACTTTTAATGTCATTTTTGAATTTTAACGTTTCGAGTAATTTTCCTCCAGATTTTAATTCATTCGTTTTTCTCTGGCGTTCACGCTGGTTTTTTTTTTGTAAAGATCATTAAAATTACTTTTAAATAAATAAAGCTATAAAGTTCAACAGCTTATGGGCCCAGACCCAAATCACACTAAACAGTGAAAGTTTTAAAAACGAAAATAAATAACACTGAACAAATTTAATTGCTAGTGAAAATTTAAGTGCGAGATGGCAATGAACATGAACGCGATCAATCCGCTTACAAACGAAAATTACGACACATGGGTAATGCAAATTAAGGCGATGTTGACCAAATGTGGGACATGGAACTACGTCAACGTAGCAGCGCAGAGACCCGAATTGAAGGATGAGGACGAGAATTCCAAAAACGAACCGGAGAAGTGGCTGAAAGATGACGCAAAGGCAAAGTCAGATTTGATAATAGCTATTGACCCGAGTCTATCGCGGCTGGTGAAAGGTTTCGATTGAAGTCAGTATTCGCCTCCACGGGACCAGTCAAGAAGACGACACTTCTGAAGGGTGTGGCAACCTACGAAATGCAGGAAGGTGACGATCTGCCGAGAAATCTAATGGAGTTCTTCGACGCAGTTTCACAATTGAATTGTATGGGTGTTGATATACACGAAAAATTGTTGTCGTTACTTCTGCTGAACGGACTTCCACCTAGCTTCGAGTTGTTCCGACGTGTTATGAAGTCGTGAGGGAGGAAATCCTTGAGAAGAACGATGCACAAAACCAACGCAGGGCGGACGGTGATACAGAAGCGATGTATGTCCATTGAGGCACACGCCCGAACAGGTCAAAGTTTGAACGATGTGCTCCACATAGGAAAAACTATAGTAACGCAAGTGAAGGCGACAAAACTTTCAGGTATAAGTGCTACAGATGCCATCAAGTGGGCCACAAGGCGTCTGATTGTCCGGAAAATAAGAAACCACGGAGCTACGTCAGCAAAGGCAGAAAGTACTTTCCACAGCCAAAATCAGGCTTTGGGGATTCTGAAGAGTGGTGACAGAGGACGATGGTGCTTGGACAGTGATTGCACGTCACACATGTGCAACGACGAACGTTTGTTTTCATCGTCATCTCCGATGGTGCAAGGGAAGCTGGTGCTGAAAAACGATGCTTGTGTAACGGTCGAGGCAAAAGGAGCAGCTGCGATTGTCACTACAGGCGGGCAAATTGAAAGGTCAGTAAAACTCCAAAATACATTGTTAGTAAAAAACTTGAGGACTAATCTTCTTTCTGTTGCGAGGATAACGGACCACGGAAATACCATCACATTCAACAAGGAGAGAGCAATTGTTCGCGGAAATGATGACAAAATCAAGGTGATTGCGAATCGAATTGGACATTTGTACTATGTCCAGGAAAGTACTCCACAGGCGTTCGTGGTCAGTCAGAAGGTATCGAATTTTGAGTTGTGGCATCGCAGGCTTGGCAATTTAAAGACGGAAGGCGTGAAACCGTGCACACACTGGTGTCTGGGGACCATCTAGGACAGAATCGTTGGCGCAATCGAGTTTTTTTTTATCACTTTCATTGATGATAGCAGCCGATGGTGCGAAGTTTTCTTTTCGAAACGAAAGAGTGACGTTTTCAGCGCTTTCAAGGAATACAAAGCTCAGGTAGAGACAAAAACTGGTCGCAAAATTAAATGTTTGATGTCGGATAATGGGCGAGAATTCCGTAACCACGAGTTTGACGAGTTCCTCAAAAGAAATGGTATAAAAGGACGACTTTCAGTTCCACACAGCAAAATGGGGTGGCGGAACGCAAAAACCGGACTCTCGTCGAAATGGCAAGGTGCATGCTCATTCAACCAGGTATTGGAAACGGGTTTTGAGCCGAAGCTGTAGCAGCATCAAATTACCTGAGAAATATAATATGTCCGTCAGTTTGGATGGCTAACATTGGAGAGCTATCACTCGAAGATGCAATGTCTGGAACAGAGGCACAAGGATGGCTAGAGGCGATCAAAGATGAGATCCAAGGGCTTATCAAGAATAATACGTGGGACTTGGTCATGCGTCCAGCGAATAGAGTTGTTGTGGCTAGTACAATTGTTCTGCGTAATAAGTTGAATCGCTGGATCGGAAGAAAGCTCGAGTTGTTGCCAGAGGATTTTCGCAACGCCAAGCAATAGATTTCGTAGAAACTTTTGCACCTGTAGCTCGTCCTGAATCGATCAGACTCCTAATGGCATTAACTGTTTGTGAAAACTTGGCAATTTACCAGATGGACATCGTTGCGGCTTATCTATATGGCGACCTAGAGGAGGGAATTTACATGGACCCTCCAGAATACTTTCAGCAGGCTTTGCAGATGATAGTAAAAGAAGATGGGCGAAAAGATGGAGCAGGAAGAAAGGCCGAACAAATGCTGCAGAAGGTGACAGCGTTTGTCGTCTGCGAAAAACACTTTATGGTCTTCGGCAGACAGGGCGTCAGTGGCATAAGAAGGTAGACAAAACGCGATCTAGGCCTGAAATCTGCGACTAACAATACATGTCTTTACTATGGATCAAACAAGGAGGAATTCACAGTCGTTGCAGTGTGTGTCGATGACATTTTGTATGCATCAAGAAGTCAGAAGACATTGGGCAATATCCGCAGGGGACTTGCTACTGCTTTCGATGTTAAAGGTCTCGGATTGGCACAGTGCTGTTTGGGCGCCGAGATAATTCAAGGAGACGGTGAAATCAAACTAAGGCAGCAGGCGTACGTCAAGAAGCTATTAAAGAAATTTAAGACGGACGAGCCGAAACCGATAAGCACACCGAACGATACAAAGGCGAAATTGCCAAATGAGGAGCGTTGTACTAAAGGACAACAAACCGGAAATCCAGCTGCGAAGCGTGTTCTACGCTACTTGCGATGTACCGAGAACTATGGGTTGGTGTACAAAAAGGATGCACTTGGTCTTCGAGGATTTTCAGATGCTGACCATGCAAACGACGAGATAGACAGGGTATCGTACACTTTTACGCTAAGTAGAGCAGCAATTACTAGGCGTTCTCAGAATCAAAGGTCAGTGGCTATATCGACAACGGAAGCAGAATATGTTCCACTATCCGAGTCATCCAGAGAAGCAACGTATTTTCGAAATCTGACGACTGAAATGCTGGTATAACTATTGGGACAGATAATCGAGGAGCAGAGCACATAGCCGAAAATGCAGTTTGTCATTCGCGTACGAAGAACATTGCAACCAGATATCATTTTGTGCGTCAACTGTTAAGAGACGGTAAAATAGCCATCGTACACACTCCAACTAAAAGGATGCCAGCAGATGTGTTCACTAAGCCACTTGCTGGTTCAGCACACTATCGATGTATGAGAGAAATCGGGATGACAGCATGTTAAAGCGCGCTGTTTGAGGAAGGCGTGTGAGATCAATAATTCAACCTGCGCTCTGGCAGCATTCTTCAGGTAATCATATCTTGTTTTGTATGGCAACACTTTTAATGTCATTTTTGAATTTTAACGTTTCCGAATCTATACCACCGGCTTTAGACACTCAAGAAGCACCAAAGGCACAGAAAACAGAATAAATATAAAATGTCAGTTAATGCTTTTTAGTAGATTAGTTATTCGTGCACGCCATCTATCTCTCGATAGTACCATCGTATACTGCACGTTATTTGGCATCACCCCTTTTGGCCGCAGTTGGCACCCCTTTCCATGGTCGGCCATTGTCAGCCATGTTAATTTCCGGCTGATCAGCTCTCTCATTTTGTTCTTGAAGCCATGGGAAGAGGTGCAAACCGCGATAAGTACATGTGTATTCTCAAAAATGTAAGGTAATCAAACTAACTTCTTTGAAATAAACAACAGAATTATAAGCAGGGTTTGAGCGTGCGCCTTTTCATTATCCCCGCTCAAGAACCGCTTGAAACATTGTTAATCTTTTCCATTTGTCAAAGTTCGTCTCGCACGTTTCATTTTCCCGCTGTATTACTGTCATACTTTCATTGCACATTTGACTTCTTTGTATGATCAGAATTAAACACTGAAATCCCAGATTGAAATCGTTCCCGTTTAATTACGAGTACTACAGTTAGTATCCAGACGTTTAAGGATTAGAAGGACCAAATGAAACAAAGGTTTTTGTTCTTTTGCTTTTCTTATGTTTTGTGTTTACTTTTTCTGGTTTTGTTTCACAAGGATTCACTATTTTGCTTAGTTAATTGGTTTTGTTTTTGTCTCTTGGTTTTTTTGTTTTTGATTCGATATAAAAAATATTTCTAAATATTTACAATTATTACAGTTATAGTTATTAACGCTTAGAGTTCTTAAATTCACACTTTACTACTATTCTACGGGTACTACGCGTATATATAACTACTTCTACTACACGCTCCTGGAAACTATACAATATATGTAATAATAATAATTTCAATATCATATTTACAATGCTGTGTCTGTTGATTAATTAATTAATTGTAATTAGGCTTGTGGATTATCGGATTACAGTGTGATGATGATGATGGTGATTGTAATCCGGCTACTGCCAACCCTATTGACTGGGACCACCCGGCGTATGCGGTGAATTGAAGAGAATCTCTGATTGCTCTTGTGACATCTGATAGGGCAGGATCTCTAGGTCGTTGGGCAATTGATGACCCTGCGGCTGGAATGGATTGAAACGATTTTGTGTTACGGTGTCCTCGCTGTGACTTTCAGAGCCATCATCACTGATGCCCATTTGAAAGGCCATGCTTGTGGATGAGTCCGCCTGCATTTGCATGTAGGATAAAAGACTATCGTCCTGCTGTTGTGGCTGGGCACTGAGATTGTGCTGATTTAAGGATATCGTCGTTTGATGTTGCTGCTGCTGTTGCTGTTGTGGCGGGTTCATTGCATTCGGTGGTGAGGTTAGAGTTGGCTGTAGTGCTTCGGCGTTAAGGAACGCATCGATTTCCTCGTGTCCAAATTGCTCCAGATCAGGTACAGATATATTTCTCGCTAGCATTTGTTGCTGTAGATTTTGAGATTGTTGCTGATGTAATTGTGAATCATGGTGACTATCCTGTAGTGGATTGCCGGAATTCATATTGAAATTGAAATTCACAAACTGTTGCTGCTGTTGCTGTTGTTGTTGCTGTTGTTGCTGTTGCTGTTGATGTTGCTGGTGTTGTTGTGTGGGATGATCTACTGAATTGTTACTAAAATTGAAGTTCCTACTCGCAGGTGGGCTGTTGTTGAAAGTTACAGGAACTACCGGTTGTAGGAGAGTATATCGAGCCATAAGAAGCTGTTCAGAGACTCGTCGCAGTTCATCTTGTTGCTGCATTATAAGTTTTTGCAGTTCGTCATGCTTTCGTTGCAGTTGATCCTGAATTTGCGTCTGAGTTGAGGTCATCACAACGGTACTGGGAAGCATATCATTGGTATTCTTTAAAAGACAAAGTCGAATCTTTAGCAAAATGTTGTAAAAATTTTCAGAGACTGTTGACTTACATTCATTGGAGATAGGACTTGAGTTACTGGAAAGGGTGCTATCACTGATTGTACTGGAATTGCTGTGAGATACTGCTGTGGCTCAAGAAAAGTGTGACCAACTAGCTGCGAATTTCGTATTGGATACGACGGTTGGGGGAATTGATTTGGCGCGCTTGACACTAATTGCGAATTGATTGTTTGCTGTGACATCATTGGGAGCATTTTATTAGATTGTGTTTGCACTGGCTGTGGCTGCTGATGATGATGGGAGTGCTGTTGATGAGCTACTAAAGCTGTGGATTGCTGTTGTTGGTGTTGCTGCAGATGTGATGTCAAACTGTGTCGCGCTCTTGGCTGCTACAAAAGATCACTTCGATGAAATGAATGTCAGAATGGTGGAAATTTTTTCAAACTTACCGTACTCAGATGGGTTAACAGGGAATGCCTACTTGTAGGTGATTCTGCTGATAATGACGCAAAGTCAGACTCATTACCTCTGGTTGGCATATGACGTTTTCTTTTAACATTCGGCGATATGCTTGCAGATGATATGTTCGCATAGTTTGAACATTTTGAGGCTCTCGTATGCCATAGATTGCTTGAATCGATTCCTGGTGGGGTTGTTACACCTGCTGTAAACTGCTTATCTATTCCACTTACTCCAGGAGTAGGCGCAAACGGGCTACCTCCCACTGCACTTGATGAACATTCTAAATCTCTAAGGGTCACCGTTGCACTGGGGTTCCGTGTAACGATGTTGTTATTGTTGTTGTTGCTGCTCATTTTATTTTGTCGTATCACATCGGCATAACTTACAACTTTATGTGTGCACACAACATAGTCAGGCTTGGAACTTAATTGATGGTATGATATGTAGTAGTCGCTTTGCAACCAAATCCATTGTTGACCCTTGGTAAGGAATCGGTAGAAACAGGATTTGCCTTCACCTTTTTGCATTACTGAAATTAAAATTAAGAAATAAAAAATTAAAGAACCTATTTAAGGCTATGGGCTACTCAAAATTCTACTTGATTGAGAAACAAGAGGCTGTATAAGTGGATCAAGTTCTCTAAAACCCGCATATAGTTGATGGAAGATTTTGGAAGAACCATTCAATTGTGTAAGAAAAGTAAGAGAAGACTTATAAATGCAACGTAAAACCTACCGAGCATGTTAATGCAGCAAGGGATGATCTGGTAGATTCAGTTCGAAGTACCTTATGAACGTAATTGGCTTTCAATGTACCAAGGAGTGACATCGACTTGGTAGAAAACACCTCTAGTTTGCAAGCATGAGAGCTCAACAGCAAGCTGCTTAGTTACAAAAATGGCATCAAGTCTTGGTCTCGTACTTGGTTTTGATTGCAGCCTTTCTTGGGCACCTAACGAACAAGAGCAGAAAAGACAAGGACGAATGACATTATTTATTGGAAGGAGGAGATTGCAAATCATCTAACTTATCAGGAGAACTTTCTGTTTGGGTTGTGTGGAGTGTTGGCTTTTTGAAGACCGCAAAGAGAAGATGGATTCTGATGACGAAGCTGCATGGAAAATCAGTTAGAAACATTAATTCATCTTATTTGCTAAATTGTCATCTAAAAAATAAAAACATCTTAGCACACACCTAATCGCAAACCTGTTCTCATTTATCCCATAAATCAAGCTCTCACATCTTAGTTTGAAAATACAGCTCCACTGAATTAGCACATTTATAATATTCCCTGTCGGGCTGGTTGTAAGAATGGCAATTCGAAAAAATCCTCGCCATCTCTGCCATAAATAGACGTCGAGTCACATAGTATCCCTTCTTTAAACGATTCCCCATTGCCTTCCAGTTCATCGGATGCTTTATGTGGTCATAGTAATCTGGTACTTCTGCCATATTTTTAGGGATGGCCAGGCCGATGTCGTACAGCCTGTGAAGCGGCTAGCTTATCCGGATCGGATGATTCTTCTAAAGGACGGGAAGTACGCAGTGCTCGCATTTGTGGTTTCCATACGATTTCACGAAGACCAGGAATTGATTCGACAAGAATGGCACGGACACCTTCTTTAAAATAAGCTAGGCCAATGCGAACTTTTTGCACTTCTTTCTGCCGCTGTGCGATAAGTTCTTTGAGAATCTCCCTTTGCTTCTGAATTCCGGAAATGAATCGTGTGTACGCGATGCTGGGATAGAATTTACATTGCATACGATTAGCTCTATCATACTATTTGATGAATCCACGATAAACAGGACGCACCAGCTTCATGTCCTTGGAAAAGTCTCGCTTTTTGAAGTAGCCAATTGCAATGTTCATCGACGTAGATGACAAAATGATTCAATTAATGGAATCCAGAGCCTTTTTCCTGTTCACTCATGGTTAAGGCATAGAAAATAATTTCGGTGAAACCTTGAGTAGAGAATGGCTTAAAGCAAATACTTCCTATCGGTTGGTTCTCCTTGATGGGTGCAAGAGTCTTGTGCTTTGTGTCAAAAACTAGTATTCAGGCATCTCAGCCAGCTGATGGGCAAATACACTATGGAGACCCAAAAGCCACATCTCCTCCGCCTTAACGATTTCATCATAAAAGACATTAACTGGAAACAGAACCTCTATCGTGGCTGATGCTTTCGATTCCGAAGTTGTCTTCATAGCCAGCATCACTGTATGATCCGATAAATCTGCATTGCTAGACAGACGTTCGGCATCTTTCTTCTTCCGTACGTGGGTTCTGCTGGTCGTTTCAAAGCACTAGCTGCAGTCTCCTGTTGTTGTTTCTTTTGTTGTGAGAGAAAGACATTTGGTGGACGATAAGATTAATTCCAAATAGGCGGGTTATCCTTCAAAAAATTCCTCCTATCTCAACTGGCTCTACCGCTATTTTCAGCACCAGTGCTCCATTGAAATTGCTAGTAGCATTCCGCCCCTTCAAACCTTTAACCCTAACACTCGTCTCGCTATGAATGGTCATCAGTTTACCCTCAAGCCCACTTTCGGAAATATCGTGATTCTTTCCTAATCCGTACATCTCGCTTATGGAATGCCCTGCCGAGGTCTTTATTTCTTGACCATTATAACCTTCAAACATTCAAAACGATCGTACATCGGTACCTTTTTTTCTTATTCAGAAGTGGAAAAGATTAGTGAAACCAACAGAGATAGTGAGAGAGAACATCCATGTGAAATACTATTTCAGAACAATTATACACGGCTTTCAGGTGGTCGTTTTCAAGTTCGCATCCCTTTCAAGATCGATCCGATGCATTAGATAGGTCTTACAACACCGCTTTAAGGAGATTTATATCTATGGAAAAGAAAATTCACAGGGACAAGACCACTGCCGAGAGCTATGTTAGCTTTATGCGTGAGTACGAATGCCTGAAACATATGGAATTAGTTGAAAGGGTGGACGTTAACCAACCGCATTTTTTATGCCATACCACTGTATAGAAAAGGTAGCGCGTTCAATCACAAAGTTTCGTGTGGTGTTCGATGCCTCGTGCAAAACGGATAGCGGTCTTTCTCCCAATGACATCATGCATGTTGGTCCTCTACTGCAACTGGATTTATTTTCCATAGCGTTGAAATTTCGGTATCACAAATATATGTTCACAGCAGACATACCAAAGATGTACCGGCAGATAGTAATGCATCCAGATGATCGGTGTTTTCAATCTATTCTGTGGAGGGAATCACCCCTGGATAAATTAAGCATATATAAACTGTGTACTGTTACGTACGGCACGAGTGCGGCCTCATACTTAGCTACAAGGGTGTTATGTCAACATGCTGAAGATGAACGCATGCGGAATCCGTTAGGCGGAGATGTATTACAGAACGACTTTTACGTCGATGATGAACTCACGGGAGCTGATCAATTAGATACTCTGTTGCGTATAAAACAGGAACTACAAACAATTCTAAACTGTGGCGGCTTCCAACTACGAAAATGGTGCTCCAACCACGAAAAAATAATAGATAATATTCCAGCGAGTGAACGGGAAGAGTTCTTTCGATTAAAGCAGGACAATGTGATTAAAACTCTTGGACTAATATGGGAGACAATAAATTTAGATTAAGCTGAATTTACAAACGTTAAAGCGAATAACCAAAAGGTCAATTCTATCCGTTATAACAAAGCTCTATGACCCTTTAGGGTTAATTAATCCAGTCATCGTTAGGGCAAGGATTTTTATGCAGTTGTTGTGGAGCGGTAAATTAAACTGGGATGAGGCTCTTCTTCAGGAGTTCCATCACGCATGGGAGAGGTTTCGACAAGACTTACCAAATCTGGAAAGAATAACCATCAAGCGTCATGTGATGATAGGAAGTTTGGAAAATGCGGAATTACATGCTTTCTCTGACAGCTCGGAAAAGGCTTACGGCGCGTGTATCTATGTAAAGTCCTGTGGTGCAGACGGCTCAGTGTTAGTTAGTCTCCTTTGCGCAAAATCAAAGGTAGCATCCATAAACAAGCATCGATTGACATTACCACGTTTGGAGCTATGTGCCGCTACAATGATGACACAGTTAGTCGATAAAATAACATCAATTACCACGCGCAAGTACGCAAAGTGTCATTACTGGATGGACTCCAGTATAGTTCTTTATTGGATTAAGTCAGGAGAGCATCAGTGGTCCACCTTTGTTGCTAATCGGGTAGCAGTTATCCAAAGATTGACAAAAGATAGTGTGTGGCACTATGTAAGTACAAAGTATAATCCGGCAGATATATTATCTAGGGGATGCAGCCCTAGTGAGCTTTGTGAGTCAACACGTTGGTTCATAGGACCAACATTTTTATACGACAAGGAAGAAAAATGGCTAGTGTGGAAACAAAATACTTCATCTCCAGAGGAGCTTTTGGAGAAAAGGCTAAAGGATCCGTGTTGCTAGTATTAGAAGAAGATGACATCATTGAAACCTTGAAATACAAAAATAACTTTATAAAATTAATAAAAACAGTTGCTTTCCTTTTTAGGTTTATATATAATGGGCTTTCTAAGCTAAACTCAACGCAGAAGAAAATCGGAGAAATAGAAGTAAAGGAATTCGAAACGGCAAAGGGCATCATCATACGAACTGCACAAGAACGATACTACCAAACGGAGACTGAGTCTCTAATGAAATGTCAACAAGCTAAAGCGAAATCATCTGTATGCTCACTGAATCCATTTCTTGATAACGCGGAAATAGTTCGAGCTCTAAGTCGTTTGAGGCACGCAGATAACGCATACGAACATAAACATCTTATATGCTCAATAAGAGCAGCTTTACTATCGCACTTTTTCGTTATTACCAACAGAAACATCACCATCTGGGAGCACATGGGTTGATAGCTCTTGTTAGACAAAAGTATTGGCCTGTCCGTGGAAGAATACTAGCGAGAAAAGTGGTCAAACAATGTATTCTTTGCATAAAAGCTAATCCGAAACCGAACTTCCCAATCATGGCAGACCTTCCATCGGATCCAGTCAATCCATCACGGCCATTTTCGATCGTAGGCACCGATTTTTGTGGTCCATTCTTTGTACACTCTAAAAGAAGAGGTACATCGCCAGTTAAGGCATACGTGGCTATTTTTGTGTGTTTTAGCACTAAGGCAGTTCATATGGAATTAGTTGGAGACTTACGAGTAACTACGGCTGCTTTTTTTGGGAGTTCTTCGCAGATTTTTTGGACGCCGAGGCCTCAGTAAAGTAATTTATAGCGATAACGCAACAAATTATATTGGAGCGAGGAATGAATTGCACGAGCTGTACAATATTTTTAATTCAAATGAATGGAAGACTACTACTGGGAATTTTCTAAGCGAAGAAGGTATCGAATGGCACACCATTCCCCCGAGATCTCCACACTTTGGTGTCCTCTGGGAATCGGCTGTAAAAATGACAAAACATCATATGAAGCTCCTTCTGCACTTGGCCTCGCTAACATATGAAGAACTTAATACGGTAATAGTGCAAATTGAAGCCATCCTTAACTCCCGTCCCCTTTCACCACTTTGCGAAGATCCTTCAGATTTCCAACCATTGACACCTGGTCATTTCTTATATTGGCGAGAAGAAACTAACGTATCTAAACAGATGGCAGCGAGTTCAGTGGATAATGCAACAATTTTGGAAGAGATGGAAGAATGAATATCTTCAATGTTTACAAATTTGTAACAGGTGGCGAAAGAAGAGCTATCCGGTATAAACTGGGGATATACTCGTATTAATCGTAAGCAACGACAATCTTCACACGTTAAAATGGCGTTTGGTTCGTGTACTGGAGCTGATTAAGGGCGCGGATGGCATTGCCCCGTGTTGCCACTATTCGGACTTCTAGCGGAATCACGAAGAGGGCTTTAGTAAAATTGTGCCCTTTACCTAAGATTGAAGACCCTGCAGTTTAAGCTACTAAGGAAATCAATTTTTTTTGTTCTGGCAGTTGTCAGATTGATAAGCTTTCTTCTTGGACTTAACTGTTGAAAACGTGTTCTTTGTCTCTAACCCTTTTTTTTTTGCAAAAATTTCGATTCAGAAGTCCGCAAATTTGTTTTAATTCTCGGCATCATTAAGGATCATAAAAAAGCTTGTGAACCCACTTTTCCAGAATCATGGGCTCATTTTTCTTCGATGATTGAAGATTTTTTCTGTCCTCAAATTGAAAAAATAGGCACAGACGATCACACAACATACGCAAACATTGAGCTATTGCAGTCTAAATTTCCAGGTCGATTAATTTCACATAATGGTGGCATTAGATTACTTTCTTTGGGGTTTTCTGAAAAGTCCATGTGCACAAGCCAACAATAATTGCGCAGTTGTAAAATAAGATTCGGGCCGAAATTGATGAACTTAATGCGGTGATGTGCGAGCGAGTCCTTGAAAATTTTTATTTTTTTTTCCACACGAAATAAGAGCTATAGCTTTATATATTAAATATAAAAACATTAGAATAATTCTAGGTATTTGCATATTTTATTTTAGAAAAAACATCTAGGCTCGACTTTTGAAAGACTCTTTATACTGAGGTCCGATTAGGGCGGGTGAAGTATTACTTTCTTTTTATGGATAATGGATGGTTTTTAAATTTCGCTTTAAAGACAGCAGACAGCAATGTGTTTTGGAAGCATTAAATTCCACCCTGTTGGTGGTTCCCCATTTAGTAACGGTGTTTATATTAGAATTTAATGAGCGTAACGTACGATGCCGTTCCCTTTCTACAGCCGAAGAGCAGGGCCGTGGACCGGGAACGGAATGAAAAGCAGAGAGTTCTGCCCTCAGCAAAGGAATATATTGGATTAGAATTAGCAGACAAAAGATCATTCATGAAAATTGAAAAGAGTATCGGAGGCAGAACGAAGCCTGGGGCACACCAGCATTTGTTTTGTGGATATCAGACTTGAAACCATCCAAGACAACGCTCCGAAAGGTAGTTTCGGAAGAGTGTCGTCGATCCTAACTGCACGAATTTTCGACAAAAGAGCATGATGCCAAAGTCTGTAAAATGCCTTAGAAATATCAAACGCAACTATCTCCAGAATGATGTACGCTTTGGTTCTAATTTTCGCTGAGACCGTACTGCCGGTCATTGAGAAGCTTTCGTGTTCCGAAATATTTCATGAGCTGCTGGTGTATCAGCGTTTCCATGATCTCCAGGATCTGTAGGAGAAGAGAGGAGAAGCTTTAGGATGGAGGATGAGGCATCATTTTTGTTGTAATATTTGATGGACGACCATAAGTTTTTAATAGTTTTTTGTAGTATTGAAATTTCACACGCTTGAGAAAGACATTACAGTGATTTGTGGCTCGTTTGAACTTTTTCCGGCTTTGTTCTGTGGGGTTGGCCTTGTAGAACCGAAAAAATATTTCTCTAATCCTGACAGCTCGAGTTGTGCCATGCCTTTTTTTTTGGTTTGATATTCTTCATCCGTTGACGGATAAAGGATCTCATTCCAAAGAGAATGGTGTCTGTGATCATATCAGCAGCAGCATGCACGTCGTTATCGAGAAATTAGCTGATATGACATACCAAGTGTGCATAAAAAGGGACAAAATATGTTACATACACCAGCGTTTTGGCCTTAAGAACGGAGGATGGATAAAGTCGATGGGACAGCAATACGAAGGTTGTCTGAAAAGTTTCCGACCGCAACGTAAAGATAGCGGCACTCGTCAATAAAAGTTGCATCTTTTGACAGTTAGTTACCGAAGTTTCAGTCATTTTGGACGCCCAGTTTTTAGGTGACAGTCGTTTGAGTGAGTCGATGTGAGTGTTTTTTGTGAAAATGGAAAAAATTGAGTATCGGGCTGTTATTAAATTCTTGTTTTTGAAAGGCAATGCGCCTACCCAAATCAAAAATGCGTTGGACTCTGTGTATGGGGACTCTGCACCATCATTTATCACAGTGAAATTTTGGGCAGCTGAATTTAAACGTGGCCGTAAGAGCTTGGGAGATGATGAACGTTCGGGACGTCCAAAAACTTCAACCACTTACGATTACATTGCTAAAGTTCACCAAATGGTGTTAGACGACCGCCGAATTAAAGTGAGAGAGATAGTAGAGGTTATGAAAATGTCCAAAGAACGTGTTTGCTACATATTAAATCAAGATTTAGGCAAGCTGTCCGCGCGTTGGGTGCCGCGTTTGCTTACGTTAGACCAAAAACGTGTTCGAATGAACATTTCCAACGCTCTGTTGGCGCAGTTTAGGCGCAATAAATCCGAGTTTTGGAGCCGATTAATTACTGTAGATGAAACTTGGATACACCATTATACGCCCGAAATAAAAATTCAGTCAAAACAGTGGACTGCAAAGGGCAAGCCGGCTCCAAAAAAAGCAAAAACTGTTTTTTCGGCTAGGAAAGTGATGGCGACTGTTTTTTTGGGATAGTAAAGGAGTTGTCTTACAGGAGCATACTACGCATCATTACTTGCCAAGCTGAAGGCAGAAATTGCGGAAAAACGGCCACATTTGCAGAAAAAGAAAATCCTGTTTCACCAAGGCAACGCGCCATCTCACACCTCAGCGGTTGCCATGGCGAAAATTCATGAATTACGGTTTGAACTGCTTGACCATCCGCCTTATTCACCAGATCTAGCCCCAAGCGACTTCTCTTTGTTCTCTCATCTAAAAACTGCGCTCGGAGGACAGAGATTTTCGTCAAATGAGGAGGCAATCACCTTCGTGAACAATTATTTTGCAGAGAAAAACGCCAAGTACTACGAGTATTTGGACGGTTTAGAGAGATGGGAGCATCGCTGGTAGAAGTGTGTAGAGTTACAAGGAGACTAGGTAGAAAAATAAAAAAAAAAATTGAGAAAAAATGTCTTGTATCATTGTTCGTACTACTACCCTCGTATTAGAAGTATACTTGCCAGACTGTTGGTTGTAGAAGCATTATATGATGGAAATGCCTCTAAAAAATCCATTTGACCGATAACGATCAACACCAGCAAGCATATCGAGGCAATAAATTCTCAAATAAGCACCAAATCAATGCAGGCAGAAACAAGGGTCAACATCAGCAGGCTACGCGTGAAAGTGGTTCCGTGCCACATATTTACCATTGCAAGTTGCGGGATGATTTTGGGGATCCGAAGTGGAGTTCGACTAGTTCGACACTCCCCTAATTCTATTGCTCCTGCTGGTCATTAACCATGTGCTTCATGCAGAAGTGTATACAGGCAACCAAGGACGGATGACCATAGTAACACCATACCAAAAATAAATGATACGATCAATTTCTACGTTGCCTATTGCTTTCCTAAGAAAGCATCAAATCAAATCTGTGCAGCACAATCGCGATCGCCCTAAGCTCTGCTTTCAGAATGCCTTGTGGTAATAGAATTCAATTAAGAGTAAAAAAAAAATACAAATATGGTAGATACGTGCAAGAGTGATATAAAAATTCAACTTACACTCCTCGTGGCAAGCAACAATATTGTCGAGATCATCGAAATGGTAGTAGTCATAGCCAGACGTTCCCAGTACTTCAAATGGCATATACCCAATGATCGGTGGTGCTCGATGATCAAGAAATAAAAACTTCCATTCCATGCTATGCTTCGATGTAAACTCATCCTTCAGAGGATCTATCGCTGACATCTCTCGAATTAACTGAGGTGTTTGCACTCGGCCCGTCCCAACGAATATCAGCCTCTTCTCACTACCATCCACAGTCGTCCGAGTTTGAGTATTTGTTATTAGCTTATCTACACTAGAATCGTTTCCTAAAAGACAAAGACAGTTAAATATCTGTAAAAGATACACGATCTTCAATAACTCACTTAAATAACCAACAAATTTCACTAACTCATATGCCGTCGTATTGACCTTATCTAGCGCTCCACGTTTCAAATGGACGTAGAGACTTATTTGATTATCTGGCGCTAATTCCGTTTCCAGCGGATCAATCACAGGTGCTGGATTCAAAAACATGTTGTACAGACTCTCATGATCAATTTCATATGCTAAATCAAAGATTGTCATATTCAATAGATCGCTCTGAAATTTAGTTCATCGCTTTCATTCAATCATTTTCATTTAGAATAAGTTTTTCAAAAGCAAAATTTATGTACGATACAATATACAATATTTTCGATAGATACGAGTACGATTGTGAGGTGAGGGATGGATGAGGACGAATAAAAATTCAATTCTTACCGGTAGGTATCCTAAGAGTGAAGTAATACTTTCGGAGACATAATGAATGGCCCCATCGCTGGAGAATACTATGATGAACCCATCTAGAGCCTCTAGCATCAGGTGAGTAAATTCGTTGTTGGTGAGAAATGTTGGTTTCCAGTCTTGCTGAATTTCATGAATTTTAGATCTATCTGTTACTTCTACGGATATTCGAGATAGTGTAGGGTTGTGACACGGATTTTTTACGTTAACAATTTCAATTATATTTACCATTATAATGCTTTAGAAATGCGATTGTTGATTTGAGGACAGTTGACTTGTCCATTTTCCTAGTTGTCGTCGATATTAAAGCGCTTAGGTCATTTACGAGCACATTGAATTGATCGCGACGTTTCTTCTCGCTGAGATTTCTTGATTTTCTAGAAATTAAAAAAGCTACATATATATGTGTACAGATACTAGACATAGACATAATTTGTTAAGTATGTGTTAAAAATCCTTGTTAATTGTCAAGTTAGTTATGCTATGCAAAGTTGTATCAAATTCTCCACAGTGCAACTGAGGATGGCGTCACAGACAGATTTTTAAAGCTCCTGGTCGAGTTGGTGGGCAACATTCAAAAGGTGAGCAACCGCAACGCCGCCTTCATGTGGCACCTGCTCGATAACTATCTAATGTGCGTATACTTATGACCCTACTGTTGATGGCCCAGCAAGCAAGACCTACGAAGGCAGTCGAACAATTAGCAGATGCCCTTGACTCCTATCATGCAGATATCGTACAGAAAGTGCGATGGAATGGGCCGGGAAATTTAGGCTTGAGTTTACGATACGTGGGCGAGCATCTTATAACAATCGGCATAAAGGCTAAATTCACAAACATAAGTCTTGTATGTGCCAAGGAGTCCACGGAAGACAAGGGCTACCCCATCACGAGATGCTTTTACGAGCTCCTCGATAAGTGTGCATAACAGAATGATTATGTCAAGATAGCAAAGGAGGACATCTTCGGTAGGACAATTATTTAGTGAAATGTCATTATGGTACACGGTTTTCTTATCTTAATATACATAAGGGGACATGGAGGGTCTCCGGATCATGAAATGCTAAACCAAATTGATAATTTTGCTATTGATGTAAGGCATCCCTCCAGTATTCTAGGCTTCCGAACATTCCGAGCTGCCAATATCTACTCTGTTGCACCCAAGGTACGAATGCGGATTTCCCAAGCGCCACAACAAAGAAGAGCTACTGTGAGAAGATATAAAGTAGAAAAGCCGCAATTGCAAGAGACCGTCAGAATCTTTGCCGAACGCTTATCTCGAAATCTCTCAACAATATCTATGCCGGCCAGCGTCAAGTACCGAAATGCCGGTGCTGCAACAAAGAACAGAAGAAGAAAAAACAGCGCGGGATCGAAGATATTGGGAGTTTGTACTTCAAGAACAACTTACAGAAGTTTTACCAAAAGGCAATAAGACCCATACAGAAACCTGTGGAAATATAGGAACAACTTTGTAGTAGGGTCACTGTCAGTGCTAAGAATGTGGAATATCTTCTTCTGCGCCCTGTATAATGTCGACGATAACCAACTTCCTGCCTTCACGCAGAATAAACCATTCAACTTAGAGAACAATACCCAACACTTCTCTATAGCTGACCAAAACTAAATGAGGACATCAATATCTAAATCCAGTAAAGTTGCTGGATCCAAGGGCCGAGCTGCTGGAAGTAACTTTGTAGATTGTAGAGAGCATATCCCAACTTATTTCTAAGATCTGGTTAGAAGAGTGTACCATATGCCCGATGAATGGAAGCTCAGATGTAAAAGTCTCCTCAATATTTCATATGAGATCTTACATATATGCCATATTGTGTGAACGTCTGAAACAATTCGTCAACAATCTGATTAGCCCCAATCAATCTGGTTTTAAGCCAGCAAGGCAGATCCTAGAAAAGGCTCAAAGCGTCCAAATCGACACCCACCATCTTTTCACCGATTCTAAGGCCACATATCACATCATTTACAGAGACAGATATATGACAGTCTAGCCTTGGCATCCGTGATAAACTTGTTCCTCTGTGCAGATTGACGATGAAGGATCGCTGCAAGGTTAGCAACTACTTAACCGAGACCTTTGATGCTGAAAAAGGTTTTTGACAAGGTGACGTGTTGTTATGTGACTTCTTTAACGTCATGCTTGAAAGAATTATACAGAAGCCACAAGGCAACCTCTCAAAACTCTGTCCAACTAATTGAGAGAATAAAGCGGACTGACAAAATGGATTTAGTGATAAATGAGACCAAAACCAAATATATGCTGTCAACAAGAAGAGACACACAACATCCACAAATGGGCAGAACTTCACAGACTACCTTGGCTCTGCTATATAGTATATGCTATATACTACACGAGCTGTACGGCGACATTGATCTAGTCAGAAAACTCGGCATCAGTCGCCTAAAATGGCTAAGATATGCAGAGCGAATGGACAGCAATGCTTCGGCCATCAGAGTCTTCGAATCTAACTCGGAGGGATAATGCAGTAGAGGAATACCTCGTCTAAGGTGGCGTATTCAAGAAGAAGGGGATCTCCACTGAGTTGGAGTGCACAATTGGGGACAGTTAGTTGATCCATATTCTCAGCACCGACTGTGACTCTACTACAAGGCTGCCTTCTTCATCTGTACAGGTTTCTGTATGGGTCTTCTTGCCTTGACGCGTTCTTTTTACCTGTTGGTAAGACCTCCGTAAGTTATTCATGGAGTACAAACCCTCAATATATTCGACCGCGCTCTTCTCGTCCTCTTTTTTCTTCTGCTGGCAAAACCGATATTCTTCCCGCTTCTTTTGTTCACGAGAGGCTCTCGTACTTGGTGGCAGCGCCACGTTGTATGCTTCTTGTTTAGCTCCATGTGATTGCCGGCATTCTTCATCAACCCAGGGATTTCTTCTTCTTCGTCGAACCGTTATCGCTGGTCGGTACTAGACGCTGGCATAGGAGTTGTTGCGGCGGGATACGGGTTCGGCAAAGCTTTTAGTGATTCCTTGGCTTGCGATTTTAGCTTCGTTGTGGCGCTTCGGAAATCTGCATTTGCACCTTGGCTGGAACAAGATGGTGATCCGAGTCAATGTTGGTTCGGGGGTCCAGAATACTGGAGGCATGCCTTACGTGTATCGCAAAATGATTGATTTGGTGATCCGTAGACCGCCATGTCGCCTTATGTATATTGAGATGAGAAAACCGTGTGCGCAGTATAGTGATATTTCGTCCCGCCCAAAGTCCGTTGCCAGACGTGGTGTCATGTAGGCTATGTTTACCAAATGTCCTACCTAAAATGTCCGTCGTCCTTGTCTTCCGTGGGAGCATGAGCGTATATTAGGCTTATATTAGCGAATTTGGCCTTGTGTGGTCCGTCATAAGACGCTCGTTCGCGTGTTGGAAGCTCAAGATTTATTGCATAAGTCTGCCTGCATATGGCAAATCCGCATTCGAATAAGGGCCCTCCGATTGCACTTGCTGGATGGCGGTCAAGAGTCTGTGCTAATTTCTGGGTTGCACGTGGCTTCTAAGCGTCCGAACATTCCACGTGGAAATCCAAAGGTCCTTCAATCGTTTGCCAGGGTCGCCAACGGTGGATCCGTTGTTATCCAAGGCTATAAGTTGGTTCGTCACATTTGTTTTATCACTTCTGTATAGGGTTGTGAGCCTTATGAGAGCATAGGCCAGTATTATGCTACTGTTCGAGCATGCAGTTACAGGAGACCGCCCTTGCAAGGTAAGGCAAGCACAAGGTTAGAATAGAAGGCTATAAAAGTCGCAGTCGGTACTGAGAATATGAAAAGACTAATTCCCCACACTGTATAACGATGATGATGGTTAATATTACATTGTCAAACAGAATTACCCATTCGCCCTGAACGAAAACTTCAGAGAATTCCGTCCCCTAACCTATAAAAAGTTGAGTTATCAATATCGAAGTCAAAGTCTAACAAAGTTGTGGGCAGAATGACTATGAAGAATTTTCGCTGATCCATCAAAGTCGGCAATTGAGACCTTCAATGTCAAGAAAGGTTTTAGACAAGGCAACGCACTGTTCAGGTATTTTTTTTTAAGAACTTAACACTCAAGTGGGTATGAAGTTTTTTTTGGAAAATAGGATAGAGAGAGAGAAAGTTTTGGGCTCAGTGGTTATTTCGCTCCTTTCTTTTTTAACAACGCCTTAAAAAGAATCGTGCAGAATTAAACTGTCCAACAAAAGGGCCAGGATCTGTTTTAAATCCGCACAATTGCTGGCGTACGTGGATAACATTGTGCTAATTGAACGAACACAGCGAACCATAAATGAAGACGTCTTGAGTATTCAGGCGAAAGCGGCCAAAATAGGTGTGATGGTTAGCGAGTACAAAGTACATACTGTCATCAGAAAAGGCCGCATGCCACCGACGGCTCGGGTAGAACGTCACTATTGCAGTTATAACTTCGATGTAGCTAAGAACTTCTAACTAAGAACACGTCTGTACAGCGACATCGGTCTAGTCAGGCGTCTACGGATCCATAACTTCTGTCTGAAGAGTTTTGGAGTCTAACCCAGAAAACAGCGCAGCAGAGGGCCATCGCATTAAAGATGGTGCTTGCCAGTTGAAAGGGACCTAAAATAACTTGGAGTGCGAAGCTAGACGTAGCTGGCGACAGATCGTGGTCGCTGGAGAGGGTTGTTGGTTGAGGCTCAGGTTCACCGTGAACCACCACGCACGACATCTGACTGGAACTGGATGCGGAAGCGTTCTTTTAGTGTAAGCGTATGCACTATGATTTGACCAACAATTTCCAACAGAAATGCTAGAGAATTGTCAAAAATGACAACACAATTCGAAGATTTTTTCTAAAACAAAACAGCTTGTAAAATATATTGTTGGCATTTGCTTCTCTAAATGGCAGCCGATATGTAGAGAGAACCAGCAGTCCGTTGAACCTTCCAAGGAGTTTTACCTGAGTTATATATGCGCCGAACCTGTTAAACGAACGCTTAAATACTTCAAATTTTATTTTGAATGTCAAAATCAGTTTCGTTTTAGTACGAGTATCCATATGGCAGTAAGACACCGCATTTCACTAGCGGAATAGTTTGCAATACCCAGCAATGTAAATACCAGATTTGATAACAATCCCTAGATAGAAATTCGTTTAATACTACGAGTATATGTTGGCAATTTCATCTGGTGGAGAAATGAAACCCGCAAACGAACATCGACAAACATCTAATAAAATCCAGAAAATCGGTCTAAAAAACGTCTCCAAGCACGTTGCACATTCCTTTTTGGTGTAATATTTCTGCGGTCGAGAAAAAACAGAGGCGTGTATAAATAACCCTGAGATCTATAATAGTTTTCAACAGGCCGACTGTGATAATTTTTCAAATGTAAATTCTACTAGTCGTAGTATCCTTTCCGTTAAAGGCCTAAAGTCTTTAAGTTTCGTTCATGCGAGTATATTTTGTATATTTTTCCAATAAAAATTATTGCTCTATAAACACGGTTTATATAAAAGATACATTTCTACTTTTTTTTTTCTAGGCCGCCTACTCGTATGAATATATTTATTTGTATTCAAGTTTAAGTCAACGAAACCTGCAGAATTTTTATAGAGAAGGATACTTCTGCGAATCGCTATATCTATCTGTCTATGTACATGTGTCGGAAACAACAGCGCCCTTAAGCAACCGCTGTTGTACCAGGTTAAATACATAAAATACCAACCTTAACGTGTGTTGTCAAAAATGGTATTCCACGCCAGACTGAATTCCAACTCTTAGAAAATAGTCCACAGACGTCTATTGAGAGTAATATTCCATTGAATTCTGGTAATGACAGTTTCAAATAAAATCGTAAACGCATTCGCAAGACTGACTACTGTACTACAGTGCTATATAGGTATGCCGTTCTTAAAGCATTCTTCTGCTATTGGGGTTGAAGATACGAGTACTTGACGAATAACCAACCACCATCATCGCCATCGCCAGGACCAACAACAAAAGTAGCAGCAGAAACAGCAACAGCAACAGCGACAGCAACTAGTTGCGAATATAATGCAATAATTAAAATGTGAAACTCTATCCTACCACCGCACCGGGTGGTTGCTGTTTCTATAGCCACAGATACCTTTATCTTTACCTGCTCGAACGGATACAAGCTACTTACTCGTACAATACTATGTAGAGAACGCTTGTAGAGTGAGTTAAAAGTCGTCACATAGAAATGAAAATAAAAATAAACTAATTGTAGTGATGTCCTTCCTAATTTGTCAGCATTTGAGCGGAATTTTATACCACCTGAGCTACGACCATGACCGGATCCTGAATACTGGATACTGGATACTGTATCCTGGATTTCTGCTTTAACAATTGAATAACAGAATAACAGTCACACAGGCGACTACTCTGGCGAAATTTCTTTATTGATACAAGGGTTATTCAATGGTGCTGCATAGCTGGATCGAATAATAGAGCACCAGCCTGAGACAACCAATTGTGCCGATGTTAAATTTGCTTGGAGGTAGAATATGGATAAGGGTAACAGGATTATGTCATTGGATTAAGGATATAAGTTAAAGAAAAGTAAATTGATAAATTTAAAAAAAACACAACTTCAGGCAGATTGCCTGACCCTTTATTGGTTATAACTTAGACTAAAGAATTATTGGCTACTCGATATGTATTTATAGGATTAATTTTGTCTAATCAGCAATATGCGGTTCGATGAAGGTGCACTGGAAATATTTGCTAAGGTGTTCAGTTGCAATTGTTTCTGGGAATTTCGTCTGGCAGAATTCAGGTCAGGTCGATGAATTGATTTTGATTATTTGGCGTTAACTGAATTCAGGTCGATGAATTGATTTTTGATTTATTTGTCGTTAACTCTTCCCCCTCCAAATGCGATAGTCCTCAATCGCTTAAAAGTACGGAAGGTCGTAGAACTTTGTTCGGGAAATGATGGGGTCGTTTGATTTTGGTGGGATTTTCATGTGTAACGGGATTTCCGCATTTTCTATTCTTGGTTGTTGAATGATTACCTTTGTGTTTTTTTCCTTATCCAAGATCTTGTAGGCTGCTAGGACTATGATCACGATTCCAATTGATATGATTGTCCCATAGCTGATAAGAGTTTGCGACTCGTGGTCTAATTGCAGCAATTGGATTTTTTTTGTGTTGTTGATGTGTAACTCGCCTATCATCTCAAGGGATAATGGTTTGTGAAATTTGTTCTCCTGAAGAGTCTGCTGTAGGATTGGTGGGAGGATTTGATGTGTAGATACCTCTTGTGAGATAAATACTCTCTTGTTGATGGTAATGTTGGTTTTATCAAATTTGATCAGGAAAGTGCCAGTGAGGTTATGATGACTGGATTCGACCTCAAGAGTTCCATTGAAGTCATTCAGCAGTATTACTCCGGGTGATACTTCTTCTATTGTGGGGATGTGCTGGCTATTCATCAAATCGCATGTTGCTTTTTTGCTTTTCAAAAGATTGGAAATACATGTGGAGTTTACAAGGTTGATAATATTTCTCTTATTACAAATTGAAACATAATTTATTGTTTTACATTCTTTAACTAGGCCATACATTTTTTCTTTGTTCATTATAACTTCTTTATAATTGATGTCTATTGCGATACCATTTCGTTTGACAGGTTTTATTAATAGTTTTTCGTAATTATAAGGATCAGTTATTGGAATATTAACAATGTATAGGATTGAAACAGAATTGGTTATAATTTTAATATCGGCAAAATCTAAAGCTTCTTCTATAGTGGGGAATGGAATTTTTTCTTTATTTAATGTATCAATAGCTAATCTTATTTCTTCTTTTGACAATATTACTGAGTTTACAATTCCTATTTTTGCCCAATGAATGGCTAAATTTATATTTTGTAGTTCTTCTTTTATAATTTTGAATTTATATTGGAGTTTGGATACAATTTCTTTATTGACATAATTATCTTCTTTTAGCATTGCTTCAATTTCATTAGTGATTTTAGTAAGATTATTTATTCTTTCGTTGTGTAGTTTATTAATGACAATTTGATTATTAGAGTTTACTAGCATATTATTTATTTTTCGTTTTATTGTTACAAAATCTTCGTGGTCTGGATTGCCGGCAATCCACTTCCACGCTGACCCTATAAAGTTTAGAGATCTTTTAAATTTTCTTGGCTTGAGATTAAAAAGTAAATTTTGAATTTGTTGGAATTCGTGGGATAGGTAAGGGAATAGGGGATCGTTTCTAGTCGAGTTGAGTTCAAGTGTTGGAGAAATTGTCGTCATTAATCGTTCGTACTGGTCAAGGTCGATTTCGTGTATCAGTTTTAAGTTTCCGTCCTGTAGTTTTGCCTGTCCGGTATGTATGGAAACAAATCGTGAGTTAGAGAAATCTAAGATTTGGATTTCTCCTGTTACAGAATAGAGTGCAAGTCTGAAAAGAAAGTAGTAGAAGTGTTAGTTAGTTCCTAATGTGGCTTTTGTGAATAGTCCTTCCTGATTCTGTCTTCACTATTGTATTTTTGTTTTCTTTGACTATTTCCTTTTTGTATCGGAACGTCAGTTTGGAACCTAATCTTTTGTTGTGCTTGACGAAAATAATATCTCCTGGGTTGTATGTTTTATTTGGCCTTCGTTTTTTATTGTGATATTCTATGTCCTTTTGTTGCTTTTTTGTAATCTTTTCTATGTTCTGTTGACGGCTTTTTTCGAATTCTTCGGGAGTTATTTTGGGCGATCGACCGAAAAAGAGTTCGACTGGTTTTTTGCCAGTTGTAGAATGAATTGTGAAATTGTACTCGTTAGTAGCTCTTTCGAGCAGTTCTCCAAAAGAGCGGTCAGTTTGTTCTGCCTTGAGACATCGCATAATTTCAGAAAGAGTGGAATGGAACCGCTCAATCTGTCCGTTGACTTCGCTTTTATATGGCGGGGTCTTATAGATGCGTATCCCCAATTCGTCTTCCATCATGGAAGTTATTGATGCAGAGTTTAGAGCTTTTTCGTTGTCGATGACAACATTTTCAGGAATGCAAAATAAGAATAAAATTTCTCTCAAAGGTTGCCTAATATCAGTTATTGCTCTTGATTGAATTATATGAGTTTTTGCAAATTTGGTAAACTTACATATAGCGGTTAATACGAGGATTTTTTCCGTTGAGAAGATGTCAAGGTGTACTGTGTGGCCGGGATAATTTGGAATAGGGGTTGGTTCAATGAAAGGTTTGTTTGGATGTCTGTCGTATTTGTTTTCCTTACATGTTTGGCAATTTTTGACAAGTCTTTTGATTTTGGATGCCATTCTGGGAAAATAGAAAGTTTCTAACAATTGCTTGCGGTTTTCTTCTGGACTTCGATGAGCTCTACGATGGATTTTCAAAATTTTCTCCTCCTGTTCGGCTTCGTCTGTTACGTCTTCTACCTTTGTTTGCGTAAACCTTACTTTGTAGTTAGAAAAGTGTAATGGATAGATGTTTTGTATTCGTCCCATAATCTCTTCGCTTGTGAGTAGACCGTTTATTGTACTAGGGTTGAGGTATTTCTTAAATATGTTTATGATATCAGAATCAGTATAATTGGGTTGTATGAAGATATGTCTGTGATATGTAGGAAATGTAATTACAAACAGGTGGCTAGTTTCGTTACCGATTTCAAGAATGAGTTGGTTGCGAAAGGTGTTTATAGGTGATTCTACGGCTGGGATCAAGTTATGTGAAGAGCTCTCGTCACTATGTTGCGACATTGTCATTGAGTTAATTTGTGTCTGTGTCTGAGGAAGTCGTGATAAGGCATCGGCAACTACATTCGATTTTCCTGGCTTATACGTTAGTTCGTAGTTGTACTCTTCCAGGATTGCCTTCCAACGCTTCATCTTATGGTTTGTATTCTTGTTACTCAGCGCATATGTTAATGGCTGGTGGTCTGTGTAGATTTTTACTTTTTTTGTTCCGTAAAGGAAATTCCTGAGCGAGTTGAGAGCCCAAATTATGGCAAGCATCTCCTTCTCGTTAGTGGCATATATTTCTTCTGTTTTTGTTAATGTCCTGGATAAAAATGTTATTGGCTTGCCGTCTTGAGAAAGTACAGCACCAATCGCAAAGTCTGAAGCGTCTGTTGTGAGTTCGAAGTCTTTTTCGAAATTTGGGTAAGTGAGGGTTACTTCTTGTGAAACTAGGGATTGTTTAAGTTTTTTAAAGGATTCTAAAGCTTTTGCATCGAGGCTGATGGGTTTATTTTTTGAGATATGTTTGGACACTCGTCCGTCTTCCCCTCTTAAAAGGGATGTCAGGGGTTTCGCTATTTTCGCGTAATCTTTAATAAATCGGCGATAATAGCCTGACATACCTAGAAATGATCGTAAGTCCTTAAGAGTTTTGGGGGGTGATATTTCGGAAATGGCCTGAACCTTTTTAGGGTTGGTTTTAATTCCGTCGGTGCCTATAACAAATCCTAAAAATTCGACCTGTTTTTGGAAAAATTCGCACTTGTCCAACTGGATTTTCATGTTGGCGTGCTCAAGTGTCTCAAATACAGCTTTTAGATTTTCGAGATGTTCGGTTTCGTTTTTACCGAAGATGACTATGTCGTCGATATAGACATAACACCGTTTTCCAATATGCTCTCTTAGGATCTCATCGAGAGCTCTTTGGAATATAGCCGGAGCATTTTTTAGGCCAAATGGAAGACGAGTAAACTCGAACTTTCCATTGTTAACAGAGAACGCAGTTTTTTCGATATCCGACTCTTTGAGCTTTATTTGATGAAATCCACTTTTTAAATCTATTATTGTAAATAGTTTATTGTTACCGAGGTTAGCGAGAACCTCATTAATTTCTGGGATAGGGTACCTGTCCGCGATGGTAACGGAGTTTAATTTTCGATAGTCGATAACCATCCGAAATTTCTTTTCCCCGGAGGCATCTAATTTCTTAGGTACTATCCAAACCGGGGAATTATACGGCGATTTGGATGGCCTAATAATGTTATCCTCTAAGAGTTTATTGATTTGTTGCTCGACTTCTTCTTTGAGCGCTCTTGGATAGGGGTATGATTTTGAATAAACGGGGTCGCTATTTGTGGTTCGAATTTCTCCTTTAACCGATGTCGCGTAAGTTAATTTCTCGTCCGGATCGGAGAAAAGATTAGGAAATTTTTTAATAATGTTATTTAAGTTAGTGGTTTCTTCTTTACTCAAGTGGGAGGTCCTAATATTTATATTATTGACATAGTTTGTGAAATGTTGCTTTAGGGGCACGATTAGGTTAGGGTAGATTGTCATATAGTTTCTTTGGGTATAAATGACAGCGTTTAAGTATTTCAACGTGTCGTTACCGATTATACCGTCGAAAGTAATAAGGCTGGGAAGAATAAAAAATTTTAATTTTTCTGTATTGGGGCCGAATAATTGAATAAAACAGTTGTGAGTGATTTTGATATTACCCGCAACTGAGTTGGCAAAAAAGTTTTTTTCGTTGGGGATAGGGTTTCGGATATGCCTTGGTTGTACGTAGTTTTTGCTAGATCCTGTGTCTACGAGGAATTTAAGTACTTGACCGCTCTTCCCCACATGCTCAAAGTATGGAAGAGAAGAGCTTTTCAATCTAAAAAATGGATATCCTCTAATTCTTGAGGTTGGTCAAGGTATTCCTCTTCGTATGGGTCGACACCGTGGTTTTCAACAGGCTGTTGGTGGTCTTCATGGTTATTGGTTGTTGTTTGTTGGTATTCTTCCAGTTCTTTCTCGTCTACCTTGGTTTCATCTGTGTGGTAGATGCGTTGCATTTTTTGTGGTTGATGAATCTGTTGTATTTGTTGACGTTTTGGGGCCATGTTTTGGGGTCTGTTCTGGTAGTTGACTTTGGCTGATCTCATAGTCTGGTCAATATCCATTGGTTTTGGAGGGAGGGGGCGCTGATTTGGTGGTAGCTGTTGTTGTTGATATGACATGTAGGGTTGACCTTGTGTTCTAGTAACCTGTGGTGGCTGAGTAAGCCGAGGATTTTGGAGTAGTTGGGGATAAAATTCTTGCCTAGGAGCGGGAATGGGTGCAGGATTAGCTGGGCCTAACCTTCTGGGAGGAACTGGTGGTTGAATATGTTGGATGTTTTTCCTAATAGTCGACTGCGAATTATTAGCGTGTTGTGCTCTAAAATCGACATTTTGTAACTTTAGACACAAGTGCAGCGCTTGAGGGAGATCCGCAGGTTCTCTTATGCTTAAGAGTCTGGGTAAATCTCCTTTAAGCCCTCTGACAAAAGTGTCAAGTGCCTTATCTCGGTAGCACTGTGTCATGATATTTAGGGATTCCTGGCTCATTTCCATGGATCCGAGCTTATTGAGAATTAAGGACAAATGATGGTAAACTGCTTGATAAAATTCCGGTATGGTGTTATTTCCTTGCACTAGGGTTGTTAATTGGTATTCAAGGGTACCAAGATCCCTTTTGTCGGCGTAGTGCAATGTCAGGCATTTGGAGATCTTTTCCCAATTTAATGGGGTATTATATGACTCCAATGCTATGTCCGCGTGTCCGGTGATTTTATTTCTGATTACGGAGAGTATGCCATAGTATTTGGCAGTGCCCTTAAGATGTTCATAAATTTTTAGTATCCTTTCTACACTCTTCTTCCAAGAGTTAAATTCTTGGGCTTGGCCAGAAAACTCACGTAAGCTTTTAACCACGTCCGGGATTTTGTCCATATCGGCCAAATTTCGGTCATTGGTTATATTGATTGGCTGATCAACATCGTTATTAATGTCTGACGCGGGATTCATGATGGAGGTGAATATCTGACGTCCTTGTATTTGTAACGTCTCCGCTACTAGTCTTGAAATAAGTTGGATTAGGTTATCGTCAGGGGGATTAGGGACTTGGGATTCAGCATTTTGGACTGGTATTTCTAACCGCGCTGGTCTAATCAAATTATTTGGATTTGACATAATTGAAGCAATGGTAAAGTTTGACAAATGATTGAACAATAGTAACAGTAAATTAGGGATCAAATTTTTAAATTGTGGGCTTAACTCAAATATCGAATAGAATAGCGAATTTTACAGAATACAGTGTTACTAATTAATTATTAATACAAATGTAAAAAATTGAGTCTAAACTATAATCAAACAAGTAGTCAATACAATCTTATGAATATGTTATTAAAAAATTAACATCGACTTACAGAAGTAAGATAATTTCCATAACAAATTTATTTTTTTCGGCAACTGCTAGACGCTGGTGAGGGCGGCTATCCAACTGGATTCCTTTTTGTCCTTTTTTAAGGGATTACTGGGGGGCCTCTTTTCCCTCTCACAAACACTGGTCCGCGTGGCTTGGTGTCCACGTTACTTATTCACAATCACTTTTGTGGCTCGATGTCCACTTGTTTCTTGTGGTTTGTGTTTATTTTTTACACTTTTACACTTGGTGGCTTGGCGTCCACTCTCTCGTGTTGGTTGTGGCTTGGCGTCCACTTATTTTCACTCACTTTTAGACTTGGTGGCTTGGCGTCCACTCTTTCGTGTTGGTTGTGGTTTGGCGTCCACTTATTTTCACGCACTTTTACACTTGGTGGCTTGGCGTCCACTCTGGTTCGCGAACTATAACACTCGCTACTCTCGCGTTTGATTTATGCGTTGAATTATTTTGGAACAGTGCCGCGTAGCAGTCCCTGCTCGGGCGCCAGTTAAAGAAAAGTAAATTGATAAATTTAAAAAAAACACAACTTCAGGCAGATTGCCTGACCCTTTATTGGTTATAACTTAGACTAAAGAATTATTGGCTACTCGATATGTATTTATAGGATTAATTTTGTCTAATCAGCAATATGCGGTTCGATGAAGGTGCACTGGAAATATTTGCTAAGGTGTTCAGTTGCAATTGTTTCTGGGAATTTCGTCTGGCAGAATTCAGGTCAGGTCGATGAATTGATTTTGATTATTTGGCGTTAACTGAATTCAGGTCGATGAATTGATTTTTGATTTATTTGTCGTTAACTTATACTATACGAGTAAGATAACTTCAAAATATGCCACGTTCAAAAATGTGTGCAAAACGCAACAGATGTTGTGTGTTGGGAGGAAGGCGGGGAGGATACTTACTCGTATATATATTTTGAGGTGCGCTAGATAAAAAATCTTTCCACTGCGTAGGTATCATATTTACGCACTGACAAATGACAGCCCATGTGAAGCTGTGGCCTAGTTTCCCACGTTCATTTGAATAGTCGAACTGAGTGGGCTATATTGGTGGGACCCGGTTTAAAATGGCGGATAAGCTTCCTTTAATGTATGCCCCCCCCCACATTTTACGTATACCAGAAAAAACTGCTAATTTTCGCTTTTCATAATGAACATATGGTTTTTATCGGACTTTGTCCTTGAAATTGTTGCCCCCGCCATCGACTCCTAATGATAAATGCTTTCTGCTAATACCTGGATATATTGTCTATACAAAAGTAACCTCCTTGGGAATGAATTTTTTTTTTTAAAGTTTTTTTTATTTTATTCAATATAGTCCTCTTTTAGTTTGATACACTTATTCCAGCGATTTTCCAACTTCTTGATCCCGTCCGAAAAGTAATTTTCCGGAAGCTCTGCAAAATACTCTTCCGTAGCGTCGATGATTTCCTCGCGTGAGCTGAATTTTTTATTGATGAGCTGTCATTTGAGGTTTGGGAAGAGATAATAGTCCGAGGGATCCAAATCCAGTTACCAATCGAAGTAAAAATTCCGTCCGATTCCGCATCAGCAAGTCCAAACACTCTTTGGAAGTCCTCTCGCCTTCGTGTTTTTGGTCATTCGCGGCACCCAGCGGCAGGATAACATTTTCATATGCAGAATATTGCCCAAAATATGGCGTGTGCGCTCAGTACTAATCTTTGTGGTATCTGCTAGTTCGCGCCCCCTCACTTTCCGGTCAGGCAACACCATTTTAATGTTTTTTTTTGACATTGTCCTCTGTAACCGCATCGGAGGGCCTACCGCTGCGGACTTAATCTGTAGTGGAGTTGGGGCCACCACGAAACTCTCGAAACCAATATTTGACGGTGTAATCTGACGGAGCATTAGCCCCATAATTTTTATCCAACTTTTCTTTTGTTTTCTTCGCCGTTTTGCCTCTCAAAAAATAATGTTTTATGAGAGAACGAAAATCGTTTTTGTCCATACTCAACATGATGCCAAACACGTCAACAACAATCAGCTGTCAAAACAAAACTAAAGACTGTATCGCACTGAAATTTGGCATGTCTACCTAAATATGAACGGACTTCAAGGCACCATAACCTTTTTTGCAGTAGCAGCGCATTCTGGGAGTCAAGGAGGTCACTTTTCACTCCGTCTAGTATGTCTATATGTCGAAAAAACTTGATACGTTCGGACGTTTTTTGTTTCATTTCCCTTATGCTGCAGTTTATCCCAAGAGTGGTAATGGGCCCTGAATTATCTTAATCGGAAAAGTTACTTATTTCGGTTATATGTAGTTTCCGAGTAGTTGTTTAGTAGTTATAATGTGCCCCCCCTTTATCCAATTTATAAGTTGGACGACACCAACTGCGATGGTAGGTAAAAGTTGGTGTTGAAAAGACGAATCCACTTAGGCCTATTGGCCCATTGTGTGCCACGTGGATCTGTGATCCTCATGGAATCAATTTGAGCTTATGATGAACCGTTAACTGTTAACGTCTATAGCCTTTAGATCGTTTAAGTCATTGTAGAAAAAAGCTCCTAACTGGGAGAAACCTGGACATGTACAGAGCAGGTGGAGGATTGTCTCCTCTTCTTCCTCGTCCATACAGCTTCTACAGAAATCGCTTCTAAAAGCGCCAAGCCTTCTTGCATGCTTGCCTATGAGGCAGTGTCCAGTGATGGCACCTACGAGTATGATGGCGCTGAGATGCTTCCTGTTTAGAACTATCAGACTCTTAGAGGCGATTCAGATTCAGCTTTGGCCAGATCTGTTTGGTCGTTAGACATGTTGGTCCAAAATCCACCTAAGGTCTGTTCTTTTATTAGCATCCAGCTTCAATACTGATTTGCACGTAGCGATTGGTATATCTATGCTACCCATCTCCGGTAGAATAGGTAGAGCGGTTCCAATTTTGGCGAGTTCATCGGCCCTACAATTTCCTGGAATGTCTCTGTGTCCCGGCACCCCACAAAGGTGAAGGTTGAACTGCTCTGCCATCTCCGTAAGAGATGATCGCCATTCAAGGGCGGTTTTAGAATTTAATGAAACTGAGTCCAGGGACTTGATAGCGGCCTGACTATCCGAAAAGACACATATATCACGTTTTTCTTCAGCCAGGACAGAGCTTCTTTAATCGCCAAAACTTCCGCTTGGAACACGCTACAGCGATTTGGAAGACGGAAGGAGAGACTTAGATTTAGCTTATCTGAGAAAACACCGCCACTAACCCCGTTATCAGTTTTAGATCCATCTGTGTAAAAGTGGATTGACTTGTCCTGCCTGAAAGCGTCTTCCTTCCAGAAGAATCTAGAGGGGAAGCTTACATGGAAGTCTTTGTCAAACTAAAGTTCGGGTATGGTGTAATCGATGTTCTCTGTGAGGATTCCTAATGTATTAAGAATGTTAGCGTGGCCAAATGAATTATTTGTCCACTGTGTCGCCTTAAGGCGGATAGCTGCAGTCGCAGCTACTTGCCTGCTGAAGATATCGAGGGGTGTCAAGTGAAACAGAATGTCTAATGCCACCAGACAACAACCCGGTAGGTCTTATAACCGAGATGTATAGCCAGTGGGTTATGCGAGGTTGAAGGCCCCATTTGTTTCCAATAGATTTTTTTCGCAAAAGAATAAAGCTACTGTAGCTTTCTTGACTCTTCCTTGAATGCTAGGTTCCCAGTTTCGTTTCCTGTCAAATATGAGACTCAGATATTTTACTGGTACCGGGAGGTTCTATAATTGGGATTTTGTATTTCCTGGAAAAGAGGGCAAGATCAGTTTTATGGGGGTTTACTCCCAATCCACAGCGATCTGCCCAACGGGTTAATCTGTTTAAATTTAGTTGAAGGGGGCTCTTTAATGGTACTAAGATGCTTACCTGAGACGGCTATAGCAACGTCATCTGCATAGGCAATCACCCTGCTACCACCCGCTTTTAGGTATATCAGCGGTTCATGGGACACCACTAAGTTCCAGCGAAGGGGAGAAAGGACATTAGCCTTTCGGAGTACCTCTGCCGACACATCTTGTTGCGGTAAATTTTCCCGCAACAAGTTTGGCTCTTTTTTCCTCGTTGACGGGTAGGGACGGACGGTCTTTAAATCTGGACACCCCAACACGATGATGACGGGTGGGGGAAGATGATCTCTGGATCTTACACCCCGACGAAATCCAAGCAGCATGAGGCTTAAATAACACCCCATCCTGCTACCGATGTGAGTGCGGACACCGGCATCACATCCCACAACTGATGTGGATGAAGCTAGCCAGAGCTAGCACCGAGAAAAGCGATCGACGGGTGAAGAGACGACGATCTCTTTTATAGAGATTGCTATTGAGGGAGCAATAAAGGAGCAACAGTGGTGTGCAGGCGAACGGCCAGCATAATCGGACACACACCAAAGACGTACCAGCTTTAAAAGTTAGGTTCGATGGGTGAAGGGATGACGACCCGTTTTAAGCCAGCACCCCACCGATGGAGCACCGAAGGAGCAGCAGAGGCGTGTAGGCGGACGGACAAGTAACAAGACAGCCTCCACCGAGGGAACATACAAACACACAAACACACAAACACACAAACACCATTGAACATCCAACAACCAACACACAACACCAACCAAGAACAATCAACAAACACAGAACAAATAACGACCACCGACAACCGTAGTACAAAGAACAAAAGAAAAGAACTACAGAACCGGCCGCGGGCCGTCGGCAGAGAGGCCAGGGGGCAGAAGGGCCCAAGCGCAAAAAAAATAAATAAATAATTATAAGGAGCGACACGCTATTGGTCAGCCCCCCCCCCACCCCCCAAGCTGCATGCCGATCCACCGGAGTAGTTAGAGATCCGCGGATAAAAATATAAACATTTGCACAGGCACTGCATTTAGCTTTTGTTAGGGGCGGCGATCCAACGGACGGATCGCAATTCGTCGCAATTCTCCAGCTACCTTCCTGCCGTGTTTCCTCTCTCCTTCGCGCTTGTTTTTATTTTGCAAAAAAACTCATCGTAATTCGATGGGGGGAAAAGTACCCGGGCAGAAGAAAAAGAAACACTGCTTTTCGCAATTTCATTTCGTGCACAATAGAATTTTAGGGGAAATAGTAGGCATAATTATGGTTCCACAGCTTCCATAAACTCTCTCCTAGTACCCAGTCATTACTGGAAGTGGGAGCGAACTCCGAGACTGAGTATTTTAGTATGAATAAGGAAAATTGGTCTGACTGAGAGGCCTAGTTGGATATGGGTGCACACACTAGCAAAGGACGCTAGTGTTGTAGCTAGTAACCCCGTGGTTGGGTCCGCTAGAGCCAAATGAATGTATGAGTGAGCGTGTGTGTGAGTCTGGCGGGAGCTGGGGAACGCAAAAGATTTGGAAGTGACTTTAGTGACGACCAGCAGTTTGAGAGGGTCGAGCTAGGATAGTTTTTAGTTCGTGCAATAAGTCTGAATCGAAATAGCGAGAAGCAATTTTTTAAAGGAAGTTTCTGAGCCATTTCTGGCCAATTCGTCGGCCTTTCATTCCCATCAATGCCCTTCCGATAAAGAACCCACCACAGTTTGGTTTTGTTTCTAGTGCTTAGCTTTTGGAGGGTTTTGAAGCAGTAGATGACTGATTTGGAGTCAATGGTGTGCGAGCATTTATAGCTGCTTGACTGTCCGCCGAGAATATATGGATATTTGCGCCTTTGTAAATATAGCTGGCACATAGTTGAATGGCGTGGAGTTCTGCCTGAAATACACTGACACTTTTGCCCATAGCTATGGTTATATTTAGATTACGTTCGTGTATTCCAGCTCACACTCCCAATTCTGTTTTAGAACCATCCGTATATGCCCGATATGCTCAGACATATAAGACGCTGTACTCTATTGAGATTTAATCGGTCTTTTGCGTGATTTTAGTCCACCATACTATAGAATTATTTGTATGATGTCGAAAAATTCATACAACTTTTGAGAGATACAAGTTCAATAAAATAGCACAAAAGGATGGTGAATTTATAAGTCAACTGATGTCCACGACTTACCGACAGCCTGCGAAGAGGTCAACTCAAACGGGGAATATAAAGCGGTGATCTTCAGACCAAATTTTTATCCCAGGATATCGATTGATCTGTCATCGATTATCATCGTTAATGAAAAAGATTAAATACTAAAGTTTTTGAAAAGAGCCATAATTACAAAGCTAAAAAGATCGACTACGTAAATGTGGAAAAAGCCACTAAATTCGCAAATATTCTGCATAAAATCACATCTGTAAAAAAGAAAGAAACCATTCCGAATAGTGTCGTCGATAAAACAAAATCAAACTTCAATCCAAGCCAAACACCTTGTGTCATTCAGCAATCATCGGAAAAAAGTAAATAGGCAAGTCACATATACCAAGTCTTGCGAAAAGCTGATGCTAGTTACCAGAATAAACCAGTAAACACTAGATGACAGCATTTTCATTTTCGAAGGATTAGGTTGCCCCAAAGGCTACGACTATGTTATCGACGTAATTGAGAATCCAACTATCGTAATAAGTCCTCCAGGAAGATTGCGAGCCAATATCCGCGATAATGCTAAGCAAGAACTCGAAAGAATGGTCAAATTAGTTGTCATTGAACCTATGAAAGAGGTCACGCCGTCAGTGTCGCTGATAGTTGTCGCCTGAAAAACCGAACAATTAGAATGTGCTTAGATCCCCACATCTGTTAGCAAAGATACAATGCGTCGCCATAATCCCAAGCAAGCTGTCGAAGGGATTTCTGAACAGATAATACTTTACCGTTTACCAACAGCAAACGGGATTTTTGCAAGTTCGAGTCACCGATAGAACTAAGAAAATATAAACCTTTTGTACATCTTGGAGGAGATCCGACTGTAAGAACCGCCCCCGAAGTGTTCCAAAATACAATATAAAGGGATCTCTCCCCTCCTACCGAATGTATGATAAAAGTTTCAATTGTAGTCAACGGTCTCGCCACACTGGTACCCACTTGATCACCGAAATCAAGCAGTTTTGGGCGCGGTAACTACGTAGATGGGCATAGTACTCCGGCGTTAAATCCCGGACCTTATAAATTAATTTGTATCTTTCCTTTGATAATAATAATAATAATAATAACTCCCCAAGGAATAAGCCGTGACGTGGCGTGGCGGGGGGGGGGGAGGGGGGCTTATACCCTTACTTCTATGAGGCTTTGGGCTATGTTGACTCAGGGCCACCTATGTCAAACAGGTCAGAGTGGAGAAGTACAGTGAACCAATTATCCCAACCCATAAATAATGGAGACACAAAATAGAAATACAAACGAAATTTTGTCGCTACCCGAGGACGTCGGCACACCACCTGGAGCCAACGCTGGGGGTGACAGCATGCGAGCCGTTGGTGGTCAGATGCCTGTAGGGACTCTGATCGGGTCACCCGAAGAAGCCACTGGAAACGTCCAAATTTTACCTAACTACCTTACAGCTGCAGGTGATATTGAGCAGGTTCACTGCGTCACATACGCCGCTGCAGTTGCTATAGTAAGAACAATGGGGAGAAAAATGCGCACTCACGGAAGACCGCCACCTCAAGATGGTGCTGTTTCAATGCCTCCATGGGAACGTCGACTCAATAACAAAATTAATAAGATAAGGCAAGACTTAGGTAGACCTATAGCTTGTGGGAGTGGAGTTAGATTAAAACACATCCGAAGGCATATAAAAACCATTATCTCCCCGACACCTTTACACAACTTGACCTTAGACTAACTTACGGACACAGCAACTGGCAGGTTATTCAAAAAGACTGGAACGGTTTAAGGAATGCCGGGCCCGAAAGCTAGAAAACCAGATTTTTGAAAGGAACCAAAGACAATTTTATCGAAAGATTGAGGACTCGGAAATAAGTAGAACTTCTGAACTGTCTCCTATGGAACAAGTTGTAGAGTTCTGGAAAAATTTATGGAGAAAACCAAAAAATACCAACCAGGACCTGGAAACAACATGGTTAACAGAAGAACTAAAAGATGGTATAAGCTTCAACGAGATGCAAACCATCAACATTTCTCCAGAAGAAGTAAGCGGTGGCGTAAGAGAAACCAGTAATTGGAAGTCTTCAGGCCCCGATAAAGTTCCAAATATATGGCTGACTACTTCACATATGTTCCTCGCAAAATTTTTCAACGAGCTTCTGTTAGAACCTGATAGGATTCCTGCCTTTCTAACGACCGGGAATACATTTTTAATATCAAAAGGAACCAATACATCAGATTCAACTAATTTAGGCCTGTCACGTGTCTTTCTACAACATACAAGCTCTTGACAAAAATTCTTACCAATAGTGTGTACCAGCACTGCGCTTCCAACAACATCATAACACGTGAGCAAAAGGGATGTCCGAAGGACTCTATGGGATGGAAAGAACAACTGACAATCGATTCTGTAGTGGTCTACCAGGCACCACAAAACAAACGCAATATTTCCATGGGGTATATCGACTATACAAAAGCATTTGACAGCTTTCCGCATCCGTATTTGTTGCAAATTCTAAAAACATGTTGGATTGATGCCAGCGTTATCCATTTTTTGGAGGTCGCCATGAAGAAATGGAATGTTAAACTCCATCTGGGACCTAATTTGGTGAGCTCAAATAAATGAGGAATTTTTCAGGGAGACGCGTTCAGTCCACTATGGTTCTGTCTTGGTATGAACCCACTGAGTAAAATGCTCAGAAAACTCAACATTGGATTCAACCTAAAAGCTGAAACTGGAAACCTACGAATTAACCATCTTCTGAATGTTGATGATTTGAAACTCTACGCGAACAACAAAGAGAATCTATTTAGAATGATAGAGCAAGTAAAAAGGTTCAGTGATGATATCGGAATGCAGTTCGGTATCAATAAGTGTAAAACCGTTCACATTCAGAAAGGCAAAGTTCAAAACGATACCGATAGATACTCTATAGACGAACAAAATACCATCGCCAACCTAACAACGGGTGAAACCTATAATTATCTTGGTTTTATGCAACTGAGGGGGATACCAATTCGACCAAAGGATGCGAACAATTCTAAAATCCCATTTAACTGTTGGAAATAAGCGTAAGGCCATAATTACCTGAGCAATTCCGGTTGTGACATATTCGTTCAGAATAGTTAAGTGGCCAGTCACTGACCTTGATCAGATTGCAACGTCCATTAGAACGAGTTTGTCGAAGCACCTTTGTCTTCATCCAAGAAGCGCAGTAGAACGATGCTCTCTTCCAAATGATGCTGGTGGACGAGGACTTCTTTATATCCCAAATCTGCACTACTCTCAAGTATTGAAACTGAGAAATTACTTTAGGGACCAAATTGAAACATCTGATATCATCCGGACTGTATGCCTAGCAGATAGGAACTACACTCCCTTAAATCTAAGGGAGGGTGACCTCGAAATTCCTACTAATGTATACTCACAAGATGAGCTGATAGCAACCTGGAAAGCCAAGACATTACACGGAGTACACCCACGTCAAATGCATCAAAGCCACATCGATCTAATCAACTCTAACCTCTGGTTGAAACGAGGTTATTTTTTCGGAGAAACCGAAGGATTCATGATCGCAATTCAGGACAAAGCAATAGCAACACGGAACTACCGAAAGTATGTCCTGTAAGAAAACCTTGCTAGCGATACATGCCGGTGATGCAAAAATTATGCAGAAACAATAGACCACATTATCGGTGGTGAGACACAATCGAGTTGCTCAAATTCTGCATCAACTTTTGACACATAAGTACAAATTGGTATCTCAAACAGTTCCTTACTACCAATACACTGGAACACCTCTAATTAAAAACAGCACCGCCAAGCTATATTGGGATATACCGATCATTACCGACTGTACTATAAGAGCCAACAAGCCAGATATACTACTGTTTGATAAAACAGCGAAAATGATCCATCTATTCGATATAGCCATTCCACTCAACAACAACATGCTAACAACATACAGCACGAAAGTAGGGAAATACACGGAACTTGCTGGGGAGCTGACGATGATGTACCAAAGTGAGCGAGTAACGATAACGCCAATAATAATTTCAGCAACTGGATTAATACCAAAGAGTCTTATTGAACACATTAACCAGCACAGGCTCGAAAACGCACTTCAGACTATCCAAAAATCGTGTGTATTCCAACAGCAAAAGGTCAAAAGGCATTTGAGTAAGTTTATCTCAAATTTTTCCACCGTAATAGCATCCACTACGCGCACTCCTAGAAAAGTCAACACCATGGGAATGGAGTAACGAACAAGAACAAGTATACACAAAACAAAAAACAGCCATCAATCGAATACCCGTACTGAAGCTTTATGACGTCAATGAAGACGTCAAGCTGCATGCTGAAGCTAGTGCAAACTTCCTAGTTTCCATTCTGTTGCAAAAAGAACAACCAGTTGCGTATGCGTCAAGTATGCGTCGAACGAAATGTCAAATGCGATATTCCCAATTGGAAAAGGAGGCACTGGCCGTAATTTGATTGTGAGAAATTCTGTGCGGAATTTTTTTTTCAGAAACCTATCTACTCGTCAGGAGCTCATCTCCAACGCATTCGCCTGAGCCTAACTTATGACCCCGTAGTCGTTTTGAGAGAAGGGAAAAAATTTGTGAGAGCTGACCCATTAAGTCGTGATTACGAAAATGATCAACCGCCAGATGACAATGACGCTGATCAACAGGTACAGCTGGCGTTACCCATATCGGATCAGGAATTCGAAAAGCTCCTACAATTAGCCAAAGCTGATCCTTCCTTTCTTTGGCTGCCTTGTATGACTTAGGAGTCAAAGATCCTAAGGTTCTGAAAAGAACCCAGGTGAGACCTCGAACTAAGCGCCAAACTAGACGTAAAACGCCGGGACTGCCGCCGTCCCGGATTCTGTAAGCCCCAAGCAACATACTCGAAAAACCCCTCGTCGATTTAGGCACTGATGCAGCAGCTGCTGGATTACTTGATTCTGATGATCCTGCGGCTCTTTCTGCGAAACCTTCGGAAGATTGAGCTGGAACGATGGAGAGAGTACCAGAGAAGCCCTGACTGTTACGGTTAAACTCCAGTAGAATAGACCAGTGGTTGGTCAGAGTGCTGTTTTTGATGGTTTGTTTCAGGAAACCGAAAAGCTCGAACGGGCTCCAGAAGAGGCACACTCTGAAGGACTATCGTCTAAGTGGCCTATGAAGAGGAGACGGAGATGTGGGCCTAGCGCACGTCGCAAAGAGACGGCAAGGGCTGTTGAAGGGGCGAGTGTTAATAGTCTCACTTACCCAGCAGCCACAGAGAAGAGAAACAGGTCGGCGGAAGTAAATCCCACTGAAACCGACCAATCTCTCTGATCTGAAACTTCACATGAAGCGGTTAAACGCATCACAGCGGCGGTTTTGCACGCACACGATATCCAGATAAGGTCAGTGCTACAGTCAGCAAAGGTTGTAGTTCTGGACGACGGAAGTCACCTAATGCAGTGAAATCCCCGCTAAGAAACGACTTTGGTGGTGCCTTTCTACGCGTACAAGATTCGGCTGAAACCGGTGCTGCAATCAGCAAGAGTTGCAGTTCGGGTCCATTGAACTTGGAAAACGAAACTCAAAGAAAACCCCGAAACGCAGAAGGTTCCCACCTCTCTGACGCTGTAAATTGGGAATGCTGGCAATGACAACAGTCTGAACGACGCTTAGCGCAACCACTATGTCCATCAATTGTGGGAACTAGCTGAAGGAGATTAAGTTTGCATTCAAGTAGAGAGCTATGATATGAAAAACGGAACTCTTGAATGGTTGAACAAGTCTGTGCCGAAAATCCCCCTGGAAACTTTTTAGGTTTTCAGGCCAGCGAAATTCACACGCACCATCTTCTGGGTTCCCGGGTAATTGAAGGTAACGCTGAAGCTTTACCCAGAACTCTGGACTAGCTGTTGCAAAGTGGGAAATCGACTCTCACAAAGAGAGAAAGAATCGGGAAACAAGGACGGCTCTTCTTTTGTTGTCGGCTTAGACAACGTTTCTGTCGAGACTATTAATGACACACGTCCCTACCTGCACCTTGGAAGGTAGATTTCCACTTCGTTTCCAAATGAGTGCAGATAAGAAATGACCACCCCAGTACTTATTTACTCAGATCAATCTTCATAATTCCAAGCCTGTCTTCCGTGTTGAATGCAAAACCTCACATAATATCCATACAGGAAGCATGGGTGTGAGATGAACGCATCTGTGGTTTCGAATATTTAAGGGGCTTCATACCGCTATATGACGAGCAATCGGAAAAATCGAGAACTTATCTTTATTGCCGAACTCATTTTCAAAATCTAAACTACATGCTAGCTAAGACCTTCAGACCTATAAGCCTGACTTCCTTCCATGTGCGTGAAACTGCTTTGCGAATTGTTCCTCTGTCTAAGATGCAACATGCTTACCAATGCAGAAAATCCTACGAGAGTGCGCTTTAAAATCTGAATCGAAGGCATACTGGAGAAGAAGGAATATGTGATATAGAGGGTGCTTTCGACCACGCAACTTTTGATAGGATGTGTAACCCGGCAAGACAGCATGGCATAGATGAATCATTAATTTTGTGGATAAAAGCAATTCTGCTGGATTGGACTCTGACTGCAGATACAGGCTTGCGGCCGAGGTAAATGTGATCGAGGATTCGTGCACTAGAAATGGGCTTTTAGTCATTCCTCTTAAAGCCGATGTTGTTATCTTTACGAGAAGGAGGAAGCTGTCTAGTCTGATTCATCTAGTGCTCAAAGGCATCACCATTCAATTCTGCAAAAGAGCTAAGTATTTGAATGGATAAAAAACCTCTATGGACTAAATATGTTACCTCGAAAGCTTCTAAGGTGCTGTCGGCCTTCTGACATTACAAAGGAGCTGTTGGCATGGCCGATAGGGTCCTTTGGATCTACACGGTCATGATGAGGCCAATTATATCCTATGCCTCGTTTGTCTGGTAGAAGAAGTACTCACTAAAATACGTCATTGCTGCTTTTACCATACTCCTCCTTTTATCATACTGTCTTGGCCGCATGGGGGCTTTTCCTAGAACCCCTAGCTCCGCTCCAGATGCATTGATAAATCTGCCTACCCTTGATATTCATATCACGAGCTGCACTCCAAAGCCGTCTTCCATTTAAAAAGAAGTGTTCTTTGGTACAACAGGCACCGGTGCTTTGATGGCTTTACCCATCGGCTGAATTATGACTCTGGTCTCTGGTCGTTTGCAATGACAGCAGAATACCTGAGCCGGGAAAGGAATGTAGTCGGGTCTTCATGGATGGGCCCGAAACCGATTCAGGATGCGGCGGTGGTGTATTTCTGAAGGACAGCAACGTTAGAGTTCACTCCTAGTTAGAAAAACTTGCTTCTGTCTTTCAAGCGCAGATATACGCAAAGCTGATGGCAACGAAATTATGAAGAATCGGCGCAGGGGGCGAAGCATTTGCATTTGTAGCGACGGTCAAGCTGCACTTAGAGCCTTGCTGAGCCCTCTTACGAGTTTCAAGCAAGATTTCACTGAACGCAGTTGGAAGGCTGAATTCGCTGAGCCTTATCACAATGGGATCGCCGTTGAATTTGCTTGGAAAGGCTCAGAGAGGAGTTTTTCAAGACCCGAATCTACTTTAGGTCAGCGCTTTCGGTTAGACCAAACGAATGCTTCCCAACGTATCTAAGAATGCAGCGGCCTTCCTGCTGTCCCTCAGTAGGAGAAACTGCAGGTTGATTACTGTCGCCGGGACTGGACTTTACTAAGCACTTAAATGTGCTGGGCATAAGTGACACAACATCCTGTGACACTTGCTGCGAAAGTGATAAAGATAGCGCGGATCACTACCTCTGTGAATGTCCGGAAGTGGTCAGAATCGACTTTCGTCTCTCTGAATGTTTGCAGATTCAGATTGTCTGATGAGTGCCTCGCATCTAATAGCCCGTGGTCGGAGCCGTTGTCATTGTCGTGTCATGGAGCTTGCTTTCCGACTAATCCGATGAAGATGTTTTGCGTACTGATTTTGGCATTGAAGTCCCCGAGTACAATTTTGACTACCATATCCGGACAGGCACCGTAGGGTCTGTCCAAGAGGTCATAGAACTCCTTCATGCATCATCGGTAGGGGCGTGTGCACATTTCAGGCTTTGGAATGATGCTTTGATGCGGTTCACAGCCATGCGATCGCTTATCGGTTTAAAGTAAATTACCATTGATCGTAACCGATCCTTAACGACGAATCCGTATCCTGAAATGTCGCAATTTTTCCGTCTTTGCATAATTGACCGTCGTATCTCTTGGAGCACGGTAATATCTACCTTGCATCGCATGAGGACAGAATGTACCTGGATTTTTAACGTAAACCTCCTGCCATAAGACTTAATGTTTACGAGGTGCCCATACACCCATAGGGAGCAAGGATACGCCTTGCCATCGCTCGCCACAAAAATTTTGATACCAATTCGGAACTGTGTTGGAGGCAAAAATTCCACCCTTGGTATGAGTCGAGGCCGACCTAAAACCTCTTGCTGCTCTTAGGGTCGCAGCACCCAGTACTTCATTTGCAACTCTACAATGGGCTAAACCAAAAAGGAAACCCGTACCCGCGATTTGGGTTTAAACCACAGCCACCATGACGCTCCCACAAGGGGGCCTACCTCTAACAAGTCAGGCCCGGACCGAAATCCGGGGGGCTCCTGACTCCCATGGCACCGTGATTTAAGTCCTGGTATGGACTACCGGTGGTCAAGCCGCTAACAAGACCTATGACCGGCAACTTGTAACTGGTCAAATCGTAGCATCCATTCATGCAAAAAATCTGGATGTTTTCGATAAGACCAGTTATAGAATAATCTACCCCCGCTTTTTATTAGACAACGTCATTGATGGGCGAAGTCTTGATAATTGGACGAGGGCCCGGCATGAGGACAGATTCAAGTTTTTGAGCAGCAAAGTGGTGTACAGTATGCTTACGTTCCTGATACATGCAGCAAAATTGCATGCCTACAAAGCGGCGCTGCACAAAAGGACGAGAGCGGCTCGTGAGCTCTACGAGCAAAAGAGGAGGGAAGAACATCGAACATTGTCTGGAGAAAAAAAGAAAAAGCATGAGAAGCACGCGATCGAGGAAATAGAGAGTTGCTACTCCAGGAATAATGTTCGGAAGTTTTACCAAAATATTAAAAGAACGTGTCAGGGTAGTGAGACCCGAACGGAAACCTGTAGAGATGAACAACAGAACCTTACAGTAGGGTCGCAGTCGGTGTTGAGGATAATGAAAAACCATTTTTGCAGATTACTAAACGGCGAAGACGACACAACTTTCTATTCCGCTGTCAGTCAGAGCGAACCATTCAATATTGACGATGCAAGTCAAGAATTCCGTCCACCCGATCAAAATGAGGTGAGGATAGCAATATCTAAACTGAAGTCGAACAACGCTGCCGGGCCGGATGGCCTACCCGTCGAGCATACAGCAACTTATTTCCAAGATTTTGTCGGATGTATGTATGTATGCTGAAGAATAGAACTGCGCCAACTATAGAGGTATCAGTCTCCTAAACATCGCACATAAGTTCATGTCTGCTGTATTGTGCAAGCGCCTGAAACCATTTGCTAACGATCTGATTGGATTCTGTCAGTGCTGTTTTAGGCCCGGTAAGTTCACAATTGACCAAATATTCACACTACGGCAGATCCTGTAGAAAACTCAAGACGTTCAGATTGATACTCACTGCCTTTTTATTGATTTTAAAGCCGCATATGACAGCATCTACAGAGACGAGCTGTACAAAGCTATGTCTAGTTTTGACATCCCTGCCAAACTCGTCCGCTTGTGCAGGATGACGATGGAGAAAGCTCGCTGCTGAATCAAGGTCGGTAACGACCTAACTGAGACCTATGACGACAAAAAAGATCTAGTCAATGTGATGCGCAATCATGTGACTTCTTTAACATCATACTTGACAGAACTGTGCAAAACTCCTAAGCCAACAGACGAGGTACGATCCTTCAAAAACCTGTTCCATTGCTTGCATACGACGACGATATTGATGTTATTGATAGAACATAGCGAGCTGTCACTGGTGCGTTTGCGAGTATAGGGACGGACGCGGCAAAAATGGGTCCAGCGGTAAACGAGAGGAAAACAAGACATATGCTGTCAACAAGAAGAGACACCCAACATCGACGAATCGGCCAGAATATCACAATCGACTGTTATATCTTTGAAATTGTGAGGGACTGTGTCTAGCTCGTTTCTGCTGCCACAAATGAAAACGACATCTCTTCAGAAATCAAACAAAGAATAACGCTTGCCAATCGCTGTTTCTTTGGGATGAGAAGGCAACAATGTAGTAATGCCCACTACCAAAACACCAGGGAAACTCTATATAAGACCCTTGTAATCCCACTCCTGCTTTATGGTTCCGAAGGATGGATCCTTTCTAAAGCGGATGAAGATATCCTTGGTCGTTTTTGAGAGAAAAATTCTTCCTCAGATATTTGGTCCCGTAAGCATTGACGGGTTCAGGAGGAGACGATTCGACGATGAACTCTACGCGACATTGACCTGGCCAAAAAACTGCGCATTAGGCGTTTGAGATGGCGAGGACATGTAGAACGAATGAACACCAACGCTCCAGACCGCAGAGTCTTTGATTCTATTCCGGAGGGACAAAGCGGTAGGAGAAGGCCTCGCCTTAGGTGGCGCGCGCAAGTGGAAGGGGACCTCAACCAACTTGGAGTTCACAATTGGAGGCAGTTAGCCAAAGGCCGCCCTAATTGGAGATTCTAAATGCCGCCTAAGTAAGTAAGTAATACAAGGTGGCGCAAAATTAATCATCCAATTTTGTTTTTGAATTACTTTTTTACTAAATAAAAAGAAATGATTTTGAGTAATGGCAATCTTTATTTGAACCTTTACAATTATTTTTGTTAAGTGGAAAATATGATATCCACAAAGTGCCTGCCCCCAGTGTTGATACACATTTGTGCCCGTTTTATCGCATTTTCCTTTCCGCAAGATTTCCGCTGATAACTGTTCGCATTCCTGTCAAATATTCTCCTTAAGGGCTGCAATTATCTGAAGCTTGTTGGCATAAACGTGCGACTTCAAGTAGCCCCAAAGAAAGCAGTCTGGGACGGTTAAATCGGGCGACATTGCTGGCCATGAAAAATCGCCAAAACGGGAGATTACGTCACCAGGAAACGCTTCCTTCACAATATCCATTGTGGCTCGTGCTGTGTGTGCGGTTGCACCGTCTTGTTGAAACCACATGTTCATTAAATCCCGCTCATCCAATTCCGGCAGTAAGAAGTCGTTTATCATGGCCCTGTAGTGTTCGCCAGTAACAGTGACCGTATTGCCGATGGCGTCCTCAGGAAAATATGGCCCAATCACTCCTCCCGCGTAAACGCCGTACCACACAGTGGCTTTGAATGGATGTAATGGTTCTTCGTGCATCATACGCGGATTGCCATTACCCCAGGTGAGGGTTGTCCCGCTGGGTAACTGCTCGGCCATAGAAAAGGGATTTAAGCAAACGAAACAAAGACAACGACCTACGGATCTGCACGTGAAATGTTAGATTCCTTAATAGGCCACATGCAGTCGAACAACCAGTCCCTGGCCCTAGACTGCTCCATAGAAGATATTACCGCCATCCAAGAGATGGGATAAAATGAGCCAGATAAAAAAGGAATTCAAAACTGCGACATCTATTGCGGCGATTGTTATCGACGGCAAAAGCAGCGCATATTTGGAGCCGGATTTGTTGTTAGAAGCAGATTTAGGCAAGAAGTCTTGAGTTTCCAGCATGTTAACGTGGGCCTTGAAACAATCCGTATTAAGACTAAAATTGTCAACTTTTGCATTATATTCGCATACGCACCCATAGAGGAGAAAGATGACGACACCAAAGATGGCTTCTACAAGCTCCTGGAAAAGACCTAAAAGTAGTGTCCAAACCCAAGTGATTAGCCTGAATCAATTTTGAGGGGGCGACACTTTATTGTAGCTACTACTCGGTTCCCACATCTCCATATTCACAAGGGGACTTGGAGAACAACCAGATTGAATACATTGCGACTGACGCAAGGAACTCCTCTGAGGGGCCAACGTCGACTCGGATCATTACCTTGTTGTAGTCAAGGTACAGCTGCGGATGTCCCGAACTTCTCCGTTCCAAAAGGTAATTTCTAATCCATTGAAGAAGAGAGTCATCGATCCCAAAAGCACGCATTTTCGACAAAAGAGCCTGATGCCAAACTCTGTCAAATGCCTTAGAAATATCAAGTGCAACTATCTTGCTTTCGCCAGATTGATGTACGCTTTGGTTCCCCTTTTCGGTGAGACATGCCATCAAATCACCAGTGGACCTCTTGCTACGAAAACCATATTGCCGGTCTTTGAGAAATGTTCGTGTTTCAAGATATTTCATGAGCTGACATCAGCGTTTCCATGACCTTGGAGGGAAGGGACGTAAGTGCAATGGCTCTGTAGGAGGAGAGAGAAGAAGATTCGCCTTTTTTAGGGACGGGCTGGACAAATGCTGCTCGGAAATAGTCCTAAAGAGTAGAATTGATGAAAAAGCTGGTTTTGTCAGCGTGAAAGAACACCTCTTCAGAAGAGGAGGAAATATACCATCAGGACCAGCGGATTTATGTACTAGACCTTTATACACTCTTGCTAATACACGAGGGCGAAAGTGGATTCGTCCCATTGAAGGTTCGACGCACACAAGTGTAGGCGGAGACAGCGCACAATCCGGAAGTGTTGAGCTGGCCACAAAGTGTGCAGCAAGCACATTGGTCTTGTCCAAAGAGCTGACAGCTGGAATGTCATTGGAAGACGAGGCAGAATTTCTGATAAACTTAAGAAAAAACTTGAAGAGCTTGAGATTAAGTATAGAGACATGTACTGGCTTCTTGGAAAGTATTCCAAGCCCATTTTAGAAAACAAACTGCTGCTATACAAGCAAGTGCTAAAACCGGTCTGGACATATGGTATACAGCTTTGGGGTTGTACTAAAATTAGTAACGTTAACGTCTTACAGACATTCTAAAACAAAGTTCTTCGAGGGTTTGTTAATGCACCGTGGTAGATTAGAAACGATGATATCCACAGAGACTTAGGAGTCGAAAACGTTCAGAACGAAATTAAAATGTTGGCGCGAAAACACAAAAATCGACTACAAGGACATACGAATATTTCTGTTCAACAGATCCTTGAAAAGGACTAAGCCTCCTGATCTAACGCGGTGATCAGCCGCGCTTAATTTTTAAGGGACGCAGGAATTTTCAATGGAAAATCGCCCGCAAAATAAAACGCAAAAACAGTCGTTGTCTGTATAAGGGAGGTGTTTTTTAGTGAGAAAGAATCTCACATTACTATAAGCCCAAAGCTTATAGTGTGTATGAAGATTTCGCACCTAAAAAAAAAAATGTATTGGGTCTATAACCTAATTGGTGCGGTTTGCTAAGAGATGGCGTAACTTGTATTATTCCATTGGAACATGCGTTGGAAAGCTACTGTCATTGTACGTCATTTCAGTATATCTCATTCATTTGAAGCGTAAACAACAATAATTTTTTTTCACTCAAATATGTCGAACTTTGTGCCTGAAAAAGTGTTTTTGCGAGGAGTTCTTCTTCATTCAATATGGATATATTCAAAAGCAAGGAAATTGGGTTCCACATGAACTCAAACCGTCAAAAAACGGTTTTTCATGTCCGAAATGCTGCTGGAACGCCACAAAAGGAAGTAATTTTTGCATCAGATTGTTACTGGTGATGAAAAATGGATCCATTACGATAACCCCAATTGCAAAAAATCATATGTGAAACTCGGCCAACCAGTCAAATCAACGGCAAAGCCGAATATCCATGGCGCGAAGATAATGCTCTGTATTTGGTGGGATCAGATGGGTGTGCTGTATTATGAGCTGCTAAAACCGGGTGAAACCATCAATGGACAACGCTACCGAACACAATTAATCCGTTTGAAGAGAGCAGTGGCCGAAAAACGCCCGGAATATGCGACCAACGCTCGGCCCCACGTTGCTATTCCGGTTAAGAACTATTTGGAAAACAGTGGATGGGAAGTCTTACCCCACCCGCCTTATAGTCCAGACCTTGCCCCTTCTGACTACCATTTGTTCCGATCGATGCAGAACGCCCTCACTGAAATACGGTTCACATCAGAGCAGAATATCAAAAATTGGCTTGATTCATTCTTGGCTGCCAAGCCGGCGCAGTTCTTTTGGGATGGGATCCACAAATTGCCAGAAAGATGGGAAAAAGTCATAGCTTCAGATGGGCAATACTTTGAATAATACTATTGTACATGTTTGTCTTAAATAAACGCTCAAAAACCGCACGAATTAAGTTATATAACAACACGGAACACCATATCAAATTGAAAAAGAAGTTGAACGGTTTGTTGAAGTCATACAGCAAGTGGCCTGGAATAACACTCCACGCGAATCGAACAAAGTTGCCAGCATCGACATAAGATACCCGCCGGAAATCAGGGAAATAATAAGGAAGAAAAGAAGAGCGCGGAAAAAGTGTCATGAAACTCGGGCTCAACAAGATAAAACGTCCTTTAATAGGCTCTGCAACTTGTTGAAAAAAGCGACCAAGGACTTCAACAACCAAGGTATTACTAACTACCTAGAAAGCCTCACAGCGACAAAAGATACCAATTACTCCATATGGAAAGCCGTTAAAAGTCTTCGAAAGCCCCAAATACACGTGGCGCCAATAAGAAGAAACTAGGATGACTAGGCGAAAGAAGATAAAGAAAAAGCTAACATTTTCGCCGACCATCTTGCAGAAACGTTCAAACCATTCGACAGGTAAGGTCTTCCAGAGAATGTCAATACGCTAGACGTGACGACGAACCTCACAATAGAAAAGGTTACACTTAGGGAACTTAGACAAGTTATAGACACGCTTATGCACAATAAAACCCCCGGATATGACTTAATTGCGGGAGAGATACATATAGCGCTACCGAAAAAAGGTTTGCTAAAACTGTTCTATCTTATAAATGCCACCATAAAATTTGAGCATGTACCGCATCAGTGGAAAGTTGCCGAAGTTATCATGGTTCCGAAACCCGGAAACCGCTGACTAAAGTCAAGTCATACAGACCAATATCGCTCCTTCCGACAATATCGAAGGTCTTCGAGCGAATCTTACTTAATCGTCTTAAACCGACTATTGACACAAATCGCCTCTTGCCCGATTATCAATTTGGCTTTAGAAGCCAACAATCTACTGTGGACCAAGTGCAGCGAATAACCGATGTAATTGAATGTAACGTAACGTAAGTGTAAGTTAGTCTGTTCAAGCGCATTCCTTAACGTTTCGCAAGCTTCTGATAAGGTATGGCACTAGGGCCTGAAATATAAACTCCGACAAGTCCTACCCGAGCAATTGTTTCGTATTTTAAGTTCATACCTAGATGACCGACTCTTCCGTGTCAGACACAGAAACGAATATTCCAATTTTAAGACAATAAAGGCGGGGGTGGCGCAAGGAAGTGTACTTGGACCTCTGCTATATTAACTTTTTACCCGCGACATACCGCAAATGGACGATACTGTGCTAGCTACATTTTTTTTAAATTCTTTTTATAAACTAGCGCACGCTCAAGGGGTTAAAGTACCCTTAAAATGTTTGCATACAGCGCGGGCGAAAGAAATTTAGGGAGGAAAGAAGGATAGGTACCGATGTACGTTGGTTTTATATGTCTGAATGTTGTAATGACTAGGAAATAGAGATCTCGGCAGGGCACTCCACAAGTGAGTTGTTCGGCTTCGGAACGAATCACGATATTTCATATATACTGATGAGAATTCATAGCGAGGCGGGTGTTACCGTAAAAAGTTTAGAGGGGCAGAATGCTACTGACGAGTTCTATGGAGCACTGGTGGTGGAAATAGCGTATCTGACCAGATGTGAGCATTGTACTCCAATTTTGTACAGATGAATGCCATATATATTGAGGTCAGATCAAAAGGGGAAAAGTAAGCCGAGACATTTCGCAGAATTTTGGCGACATCGAATATGTGGTCATTCCAACGTAAGTTGTCATTGACACATATACCGAGAATGGAAAGTTTTTCGGTTTCGACGATGCAAGTGCCCTTAATGGATAAAGGCTGGATATTTGAATTTCGCTTTAATGACAGCAGACAGCATTGAGTTTTGGAAGCATTAAATTCCACTCTGTTGATAGTTCCCCAATTGGTTATGCTGTTGATATCGGAATTTAATGAGCTTAATATACGCTGCCGTTCCCGTTCTACAGCCGAAGAGCAGGGGCGTGAGTCCGGGAACGAATATGAAAAGCAGAGAGCACTGACAAGAGATCATTGATGAAAATTAAAAAGAGTGTCGGAGACAGAACGGAGCCCTGGGGCACACCAGCATTTATTTTATGAATATCAGACTTGAAACCGTTTAAGATAACTTGGATTAAACGTTCCGAAAGGTAATTTCTAATCGATTGAAGAAGAGAGTCATCGATCCCAAAAGCACGCATTTTCGACAAAAGAGCCTGATGCCAAACTCTGTCAAATGCCTTAGAAATATCAAGTGCAACTATCTTGCTTTCGCCAGATTGATGTACGCTTTGGTTCCACTTTTCGGTGAGACATGCCATCAAATCACCAGTGGACCTCTTGCTACGAAAACCATATTGCCGGTCATTGAGAAGTTTTCGTGTTTCAAGATATTTCATGAGCTGACATCAGCGTTTCTATGACCTTGGAGAGAAGGGACGTAAGTGCAATGGCTCTGTAGGGGGAGAGAGAAGAAGATTCGGATTTTTAGGGACGGGCTGGACAAATGCTGCTCGGAAATAGTCCTAAAGAGTAGAATTGATAAAAAAGCTGGTTTTGCCAGCGTGAAATAACACCTCCCCCAAAGGCGGAGATATACCATCTGGACCAGCGGATTTATGTATGTTGAGACCTTTATACACTCTTGCTAACACACGAGGGCGAAAGTGGATTCGTCCATTGAAGGTTCGACGAACTCAAGTGTAGGCGGAGACAGCGCACAATCCGGAAGTGTTGAGCTGGCCACAAAGTGTACAGCAAGCACATTGGTCTTTTCCAAAGAGCTGACAGCTGGAATGTCATTGGAGGACGAGGCAGAATTTCTGATGTTTTTGACAAATGACCAAAGGCTTTTATTACTTTTGGGACATTGTAGTATTTTTCTCCTCAGTTTTTGGTCGCATTGAAATTTCATACGCTTAAGAAAGACGTTGCAGTCATTCCTGGCTCGTTTAAACTTTTTTCGGTTTTCCTCTGTCGGATTGGTCTTGAAGGACCGAAAAAACACTTCTCTAACCCTGACAGCCTCTTTACAGCTCGAGTCGTACCATGCCTTTTCTATTGCTGATGACACCACCATTTTGGCAATAGCTAAAACCGTCGAAGAAGCAACTGCTAAGTTGCAACGTGCCCTTACACGGGTTTACAATTGCACAAAGACTTGGCGAATCGCGCTTAAGGAAAACAAGTCTGTCCATGTGAACTTCACTCTTCAGAAAACTAACAATCTACCTGTGTTTACCAACGCAGTATAAATTCCTTTCGTAAACGAGGTCAAATGTCTTGGTATGACATTCAACGCTAAACTTAAATGGAGAGTACACGTTAAGAAAAAACGTGAAGAGCTTGAGATTAAGTATAGAGACATGTACTGGCTTCTTGGAAAGTATTCCAAGCTCAGTTTAGAAAACAAACTGCTGCTATACTAGCAAGTGCTAAAACCGGTCTGGACATATAGTATACAGCGTTGGGGTTGTACCAAAATTAGTAACGTTAACGTCTTACAGACATTCCAAAACAAAGTTCTTCGAGGGTTTGTTAATGCACCGTGGTAGATTAGAAACGATGATATCCACAGAGAACTAGGAGTCGAAAACGTTCAGAACGAAATTAAAATGTTTGCGCGAAAACACAAAAATATACTACAAGGACATATGAATATTTCTGTTCAACAGATCCTTGACGAGACAAATTTATTGCGCCGTCTGGAAAGGACTAAGCCTCTCGATCTAGTGCGGTGATCAGCAGCTCTTAATTTTTAAAGGACGCAGGAATTTTCAATGGAAAATCGCCCGCAAAATAAAACGCAAAAGAAGAACTGCTTGTCGAGTGTGAACTCAGTCGTTGTCTGTATAAGGAGGTGTTTTTTAGTGAGCAAGAATCTCACATTACTATAAGCCCAAAGCTTATAGTGTCTTTGAAGATTTCTCATCTAAAAAAAAAATCTATTTGGAATCACTAAATTAAAAAATAAAATAAAATTAAATAAATTTGATTCATAACAATATTGTGCACAAGGAATTGTTTATCCTGTCTACATATCCTTCCTCATCTTTTCATGTTACCAAATCTTGTACGCACTATTAAAAGCCACATGTAATACTTAATAAACTTAAACTGAAATTGAACATGGGCAGCATCCGGCAAAATGGAAGCCGCAGTTTTGAGATTTTGTTAAAAATAGTTAGGCAGTCACTTTTAGGAGAGACAGTAAATATGTTATGCCTTCACAGATAGAAAAGCTTTATAGTTTGTCGCTAAGACTGCTCAAATGAAAATCCCATCAACTTGAGAACATGACCCTATTGTGTCTTGAATGTGCGATATATTTCCCGATCTATGTGTCATAAACAAAGGCAGATCTTTTAATAGAAAATATTCAATGCGACAGATTTTCTCCCATATGCCAAAATGTCTCTCTTATATAACAGACAAAGTGTGACAGAAGTGTGACATTCATTAAATGTAAACAATGGGAAAACGATGTAACAGAAAGAGTTTATTATCTAAGTAGTGCACGTTTATGGGTCGAGGATATTTTTCTGTTCCATTTTCAATAAACCGAGCAATAATTTGCCTAACCCCCGTCATCCATTATTTTTTGGATATCCTTGCCGCTATCCAACCATGTATGGATAAAGCTATCGATTCTAACAATATGCCCACAAATGCGTGGGTCAATTGTACACTATGCCGCAGTTCATGATCTACGGTCATACCAAATGCGTACAATACCCGTAGTTGCAAATAGGAATAAGTTGCGTAACACAAAACCGTTACATAACAACGAATCTGTTCGATGAATTGTCTCTCTCTCTCTCTCTCTCTTTGTTGTGGTGATATGTACTTGTCGTCACCAATAGATCGCCCCCTAAAAAAACATCACAGGTAATTACATTGACCAGCGGAAAAATTAATTGAAACATCTCTAGACGGAATTCAATACGAGAAGGAGAATTATTGGAAAAAAACCCAATCAATTATCCAATTTCGTAAGCGTTGCTCTAGCCACGACCATGTTGGATTTATTTGTTCTAGAACTTTGTTGTCCCTTACAATGGCTGCATCTAATCAATAGAACATTCTTAAATTGATGGGGAAGGGTGCGTTTGTTTTTTTTTTGTTTTGATTTTTAAGAGATCGAGAAGACGTACTCACCTTTTTGTGTCGTCCTTGTCATCGTTGTCGTCGTCCATGGTCGATGACAGTTTGGTAAAATCCACTAGGACCTCGGGTCGAATTTTTAAATTTTTCACAATTTCTTTTTCTTTTTTTTTTCAATATTTTTTCACTTCACTTTTTTTTTTGGAAATTTGTTTCACTTTTCTTTGTAACTGCTTTTCTTTATTTTTATTTTTTTCTCTCTTTTTAAAAATATCGTTCACTTCAAGTCGCGTCAACTTTAAATAAAGCGAAGCGACATTGAACGCACATTCTGCAACTGAAATTGAGATTTTTATAAATTTTTTTTATTTTTAAATTTAAATTTTATGTTTAACACTTAATTTGGGGAATTTAATTTTCCACTTTTTGTGAGATATATGTGATTTTTTGTCGAACGTAATCCAACGCTGTTAACGTACCGCAAACCGAACACCAAATCGGACGACCTACGTACGAGTATGTGCAGATTCGAATTTCAAAAATACGAATATTACTTGAAAAGCCGTTTTCGAAGTGATTCGATGCGAATTCGTCCAGGATGTGGGTGTGTGTGTATTGGTTTGATTGCGATTGTGCTTTTGCAAAGCAACAAGTGCATTGGTGTAATCGAATACACATACAAGGGCAATCGACATTCGAGCCTCGAAACAGGGGAAATAAGAATGAATCCACTACCTGTGGCATGTTTTCCTTCTCGTCGTCCTTTTTTTTTTTAATTTTTTTTTTTTTGCATACTATGAACGTTCAACCAATTACGTAACGTGCTAGAATTGATGCGCAGGCTCCTGCTGCATCATAGAAGTTCCTATGCCACAAGGACAATCGTATCGTATTGTTCCTTGCTTGTGGCAGATGGCATGTTGTTGTCATTTTTGGGTACCACCCCTACGCGAATATATATGTACGAGTATGTCCCCATATCTGTTTGTATGTATGTTAACTTATCCATCAAAGTGCAGCGGATTATATCATAGATGCATTAAAGGTTAAGAGTAGATACACACCCAAGTACATGGGGGGTGTAGACGGCATTCATTTTTAGCCATGTCCGCCTATCAAAGGGAGCTTCTTTTTTTTTTTTTTTTTAAAAAAAAGGACTTTTGACATATGCAGGGATGAAACTGCATTTAAAAATAAAACGCTTTCCCAGGAAAACCAATCCAGTGGGTGGTTGGTGGTTGGTTGATGATTGGCAAACAAAAAAATTGGAAAGGATAAAGGAAAGGGAAATACCATATCTGTTGCCCTTAGCAATCCAGAAGCGACAATAATTTTCCTCTTATTTCATCTCGATCGTGAGACTTTGTATTTGATTGCAAAATTGAAGAAGGGCTTCTCTGACAAATTTAGTGACGGCGATGTTAAAACCTGAATTGGCAAAAAGGGGTAACTTCAGAAACAATAGCGTCACCCAGAACGCACAGAGCACCCAGAGTACGGAGAACAGAATTCAGTCATGGCTACACAACAATGTACGAGTTGGTTAGTGTTTATGTAAAAGATTTCTTGAGAGACTTTTGTGATGTACTAAGTTCTGGAAGTGTAAGGAATGTTTCCTTTTTCTTTGAATCGAGTTGGAACAGGTCCGGGTTGAGTTAAGTTGAAGGAAATTTCCTTCGTATTGCAAAGAGGTTGGTTTTGTTGGAGTATTGCCGAGGTTTCCTTTCAAAGTTTGCCACAGACTCGACAATTAAAACTTACACTGGCAGTTGGATTAAAACGATTTTTTATAAGGTTGCTTCCTGTTTGTTGAGTTTTTATCGAAATATGTACAATACTCGTATACAGTCGCTGAGATTGTTTTCGAAATTCTTTTTTACAGAGAAATGTACAATGGAACGTACGGATACTGGTTATATGAAATCAGATATGGACAGTCTTGCTCAGCTAAGATTCAAAGCGGACTTAATTTGAAAGAACTTAAAAATCTTCTTTAATGGTTTGCGTACGATACTTATAAGCAGTTGTATATATACAGGGTGCGCCATCTTTCGTCGGTATGTGAATAGTGCATAACTTTAAATAAGAACCGCTCTCCATATGTGAGCTATTTTTATTTAATTCGGTCCTTTACAATTGATTTAGTCTAGTTTTTGAATACAACATCAATTAAGTAGCCGCCTTTATTGACCAAAGCGAAATATGCCTATTTTGCAGCGTTGTCCATCACTTTTTCGAGCTTCTCGGGCGGTATAACGATGATTTCGGCACGAATGTTTGCCTTGAGCTCGTTCATACTCTGTGGCTTGCAGACGTACACTTTGCTTTTCAAATAATCCCACAAAAAGAAGTCTGGAGGGGTCAAATTTGGAGGTCTGGGTGGTCAGTCAATGTCGTCATTTCTTGACAGCACACGTTCAGGGAATTTTCGTTGCAGAAATTGTATTATTTGATTTGCAGTGTGGCATGGCGCACCGTTTTATGGAAACCAGTAACCGTCCAGACCCACACATTTGTGGGCAGGCATAATGAGCCAACATCCACCGATATCAATTCCCATCAACTGTTTCGCCTTCTCTGAAGAAAGATCGCCCAATAATGGTGTTGGCGCAAGCGCCGGCCCAAACAGTCACTTTTTAGTCATACAATGGTGTTTAATGGACCTCGTGCGCATTCTCCGTTCCGTCAAAAGCGGCAATTTTGCTTGTTAACGGCGCCAAGTATGATATGGGCCTCGTCGGTCATCAAATTTTGCTTATCAAAATCAGGTCCAGTGTCAACAATTCGAGCGACTGTTTGGCCGTATTCCAAGCGACGTGGGCGGTCTGTCGGCAATATTTTTTGAGTTAATTACACTTTATACGGAAACAAATGCAAATCATCCTTCAAAATGTCCCACAAGGTAGTTCCACTGACTCCAAAATACTGAGCGCGGGGATGATACGACACTTGTGGGTTCTCGGCAACACTCTCTCTTACCGCTTCAACCAGTTTATTGGAACGTCGACGATCTCCGACAGTCTCGTGCTCAACAAAATTCGAAACCAAACTACGAATATTCACTACCAAAACTGAAATACTTTCCTGTCTTAACGGTCAACCGCTCACGCCAACCTCCAGCGCTAGGTATCTGAGTACCATGCTTGACTTAACTGGGAGCAAAACATCGAACACAGGATAAGGAAGCCATGCGTTGCCTTCTATGCCTGCAGCAAAACCTTTGGAAAGAAATGGGGACTTCAACAAAAGATGACCTTGTGAATGTACGAGTATACAGCCGTAGTGCGTCCAATTCTCACCTACGGGTCACTGGAGGCCCGCGTTGGGTAAAGGCTACAACCTAGCGAAATGAAAAAGGCCTCAAAGGATAGCCAGTATAGACAACAGGGTCGCATTGAGGTCGGCCCTAATGGATACCCGGTATCTTCTGCCCCTCTACCTGGACGCAAAAAATACCGCCCTATGCAGCCCAATGTGGATGTTTAAAGACCTCATATGTTTAATGTCATATTCATCAAGGAATTTTCTGTTCTATTGGCAAACGAAAGAGCTGATTATTTAATTTAAATACTTTAGAGTGTTGCAAAACATTTCCTACTTGGCTATTTTATCATCACATGGCTTAGATAGTTTTATAAACGAGCCTACTAGGATTATTTTAGAGAGCTATTTGGATCACATTTATGGTCGGGTCGGAAATATTTCGTTGAAATATTGTGAGAAATGTGTTCTCGATCTTATGATTACTGATCGTTGTATGACGGGATTCCTTATAAGTATCCCCAAGTGCAAATACGACAAAAGCCTTAAATCTCCAAAACAGGTAATCAAAATTAATTTCAGGAAACTGAAAAACAGTCTGCTTTTCGAGTTTTGGTATGATGGTTCGTATTCATACACCTTTTTCATTGATCGTCTGTCGAAATTCATTTAAAGTTGCTATTATTCCGTGCCCGTCGATAAGATGTAACAAAGCCTTGGATGTTTAGAGTTTCATTGACAAAATTTGATTTGAAAAATAAGCCTAGTGTCTAGAGCTCTCGATTTGAAGTGTGTATCTAATTACACGTGTATTCGTGTCACGTGTTATGTTACATATGTTATCATCCGAAAATGACGCAAACATTTGAAATAAATTTTTCTAATGATTTACGGAAAAGGTCTGATATACAGTGGAGTGGTACTACTGGTGTTTCTGCAAGTCAAGTACTATCTTTGATTGACCCGTGCAATAAAGACCCTAAGCTAGAGGATTTGGATGAAAGAGTTTCCATAAGAGACAAACTAAAGCAGCTACAACTGTCAGTCCAGAATGTTGCTTTTTCATGGCTGGAAATGGCCACTATGAAAAGTGCGTAATTTTTTAACGTCTTTTGGGCCGCAAAGTATCATAAACACGATTTGCAAGTGTATTTTTAAATACACGAATAATTTAATTACACGTATATCACGGGTATACGTGCACATGTGCAATAGGAGGCTCCATTTAAAAAGAAATAAAAAACTTATGCTTAGAACTGAGAAGTGAGATTCTGATTTGTCGGGATAACTATTACTGCTGTCGTTTTAATTCTGCTAGGGGGAATCTTAAATATGAATAGCAAATAGTGAACAGCTTGCTTAATAAATCCCCCTCTTCTAAACGATCTACTTTAGGAGATAGTGAAGTTATTGGGTATATATTCGTGCGGTTTTTTTTTTCAAAATTTGAACGTTTATTTAAGAAAAACATGTACAATAGTATTATTCAAAGTATTGCCCATCTGAAGCTATGACTTTTTCCCATCTTTCTGGCAATTTGTGGATCCCATCCCAAAAGAACTGCGCCAGCTTGTCAGCCAAGAATGAATCAAGCCAATTTTTGATATTCTGCTCTGATGTGAACCGTATTTCAGTGAGGGCGTTCTGCATCGACCAGAACAAATGGTAGTCAGAAGGGGCAAGGTCTGGGCTATAAGGCGGGTGGGGTAAGACTTCCCATCCACTGTTTTCCAAATAGTTCTTAACCGGAATAGCAACGTGGGGCCGAGCATTGTCATGATGGAAAATTATTGCCTCGTATCTGGTCGCATATTCCGGGCGTTTTTCGGCCACTGCTCTCTTCAAACGGATTAATTGTGTTCGGTAGCGTTGTCCGTTGATGGTTTCATCCGGTTTTAGCAGCTTATAATACAGCACACCCATCTGATCCCACCAAATACAGAGCATTATCTTCGCGCCATGGATATTCGGCTTTGCCGTTGATTTGACTGGTTGGCTGGTTGGCCGGGTTTCACATATGATTTTTTGCACTTGGGGTTGTCGTAATGGATCCATTTTTCATCACCAGTAACAATCTGATGCAAAAATTACTTCCTTTTGTGGCGTTCCAGCAGCATTTCGGACATGAAAAACCGTTTTTCGACGTCTCTCGGCTTGAGTTCATGTGGAACCCAATTTCCTTGCTTTTGAATATATCCAGCTGCTTTTAAACGTTTTGAAATGGCTGCTTGAGTGACACCCCACACCTAAAGATCCTGCGAGCTCTTCTTGTGTTTGGCAACAATCTTCATAGAGTAATGCTTCCAGTTCTTTATTTTCAAACTTTTTTGGCTGCCCAGAACGTTCATCGTCTTCCAAGCCAAAATCACCACTTTTAATTCGTCAAATCACTTTTGGCACGTTCGCTCAGCTAGCGCATGTTCACCATAAACTTCTACCAAAATACGATGACTTTCGGCAGCAGTTTTCTTCATATTAAAGTAATGAAGAAGAACTCCCCGCAAAAACACTTTTTCAGGCACAAAGTTCGACATATTTGAGTGAAAAAAAATTATTGTTGTTTACGCTTCAAATGAATGAGATATACTGAAATGACGTACAATGACAGTAGCTTTCCAACGCATGTTCCAATGGAATAATAAAGTTACGCCATCTCTTAGCAAACCGCACGAATTAAGTTATAGACCCAATACATACTATCTACTCGTACTTATTACGGAGACATTTAACGAATATTTCTCTAATACAGCAGATACTCTACAGGTATATGTAGTAAATTCGGGTATTCCTCCCTGCTCTGCCATTGGTAACTTTACTGATCTATCGCAAAGAAATAGTTTTACCTTTACACCTATAACTCCATACGAAGTGTTAAAGACTATCCGACTATTCGACTACATTACCAGACAGAACGTCACAGCTCATACAAGAGCCCTGGATCAATAAGGAAAACGAGATCCAGGGACTCAGGCTGAAGAATTACACATTGTTTTATAAGGCAGAAGGTAAAATCAGGACTTGGGTCCTAATCAAAAACCGAATAATTACAGCTCAAGTGACCTGACGGCGCGGCGGCAACATGCGAAAGGAAGTGTGGCAAACCACTTTGTCTGACCTCGGCCTACTTCCCCTACGACTCCGAGGTAGTTATCTCGGAGAAACTAAAGGACTTGGCAAGGCTAAAAGATCGGATGTTGATGCTGGGCTGTGATGCAAACGCCCATCATACACAATGGGGAGGCGGTGATATCAACACACGGGGTGAGTGTTTGTGCGATTTCATTTTGTCCAACCTTTCATAACAGACGGGATTCACCCACATTTGTGCTGAAAAATAGGCAGAAAGTGGTAGATATCACCCTTGCTTCAAATACAGAAGGGTTCGAAATAAGGGAATGGAGAGTAGTCGACGAAGCGTCGATGTCAAATCACCGATGGATACGCTTCAAGGCGAACTTTCAGAACAAGGTATGTAGTTTTCAAAGAAACCCTAGGAAGACTGATTTGATCAAGTATACAGAAGTGGTAAATATACACCTGGATATCCAATTAATCACCTGCGATAATATTGTTAACTTAGATAGGGCGGTAGAAACTATTATTAATGTTCTAGCAATGGCGTTCCAGAAAGCTTGTCCGGCTAACAGAACACCTAAAAGGGCTCAACCAAAATGGTGGAATAGGGAGATAGGCTTAAAAAGGAAAGAGGTTAGGAAGCTCTGCAATACGGCGAAGCTCTTCAGAAGTAAGTACTACGAATACAAAAAACAATTCATGTCAAGTCAAAAAGTGCGGTAGCAGGTAGCAGACGAGGCTTCTTGGTAACGCAAAATGCTTTCAAAAGAAGCGAGCGTTCATAGCTACATATCTCAGGAAGAATGACGGAACCTGAGCTGAAAGTAGCCAAGAGGTTCTGGTAATTTTGGTGGAAACCCATTTCCCTGCTACGGAAAATAGCAACAGGAAAAAATTACGGTGGGCAATTCAGTTCTTTAAGCCGTACAAATCTCTCGCTAATATTCAACAGAGCATTACAAATTACATGCCCGGTTAGAATGTCTGTAACCAGAGGAACCCCTCAAGGACGAGTCGTATCAACACTCCTGTGGGTGCTGGTTATTAATGACATCCTTGAAAAGCTTTATACAATGGGTATAAGTGCCACGGCATACGCAGATGACATGGTCATAATAGAGCAGGGGAAATACTTAAATAATTTAAGAGAGATTATGGAGGTTGCCCTGAAGACGATCAGTACTTGGCCAAAAAGCTGTGGTCTCAATGCCAACACTTTCAAAACGGAACTGGTTTTTTTTACAAGATACCGCAATTCAAACTCCCAAAGGTTAGCGGAGTGGAATTCTGGGCAAAAAACTGAATTATGCTTATACTCGTATATAGCGCACTACTATGGTGGAAGGCGACAAACAAGAAAACGGTTTACGGAAAATTAGAAGCGGTTCAATGGACGGCTTCCATTGCCATTACAGGTGCGCTCCGTACTATCTCTACGGCAGCACTGAACACCTTTCTGCACTTAACACCGCTTGATTTACAGATCAAAAAGTGCGATACGACGAACTAATTTGGGGCACTTCAAGAGCACGGTCCTAGTGGAGCTACTGTCATGCAATCCAATTCTAACGGATGAAATTCCTTCCTTGCTCGACTTCGACCAAGTTTTAAAGAACATTTCCGTTTTCGTAGTGGACATCAGCTTAAATGTGCTGATGTCGTACTCTGATTTAAAAAGGGTTCTGCAAAGGAACTGTGCAACTATAGGCCCATCTCACTTCTTCCAGTGTTGAGCAACAACTTTTTAAAGCTAATACTAATCTTTTTAGGCAAAAATAATTTGTTTAGTCCCAACCAATTTGGCTTTCAGAAGGGAAAATCAGCTGAAGATGCATTACTCCTTTTTGTACCCAAATTATGTCTAATCTTGATGGCGCAAAAAGTTCGGCTGGTTTCTTTATGGATATGGATAGGGATATCACGATATCATGGTAAACTACTTCAACTAAAAAAAAAACTGGTTTTCACGGATTTATGCTTGATTGGTTTAAGTCGTACCTTAAAAATAGGTCACAGAGAGTAAAGATAGGCGATGTAACACATAGAAAAGTCCGTGCCGTTTCTATGAGAGGGCACCACTTGAATACCAACCTTCAAAAGATACGCATATAAATTTGACAGCTGTCGGACGATTAGTTCTTGAGATATAGCGTTGTGAGTGAAGCAACTTTTGTTATTGTGAAAAAAAATGGATTCAAAGCAATTTCGTGTGTTGATTTATCATTGCTTTTTGATGGGAAATGGCTTGATAAGTGTTACCCGGACTCTGCACCAGCCAAACGAAGCATTCGCAAGTGGATTGAAAAATTTAAAAGTGGTCATACAAGCACCGAAGATGATGCACGCAGTGGACGTCCAAAAGAGGCTGTTTCAGATGAAAACATCAAAAAAGTCCACAAAATGATTACGATTGACCGTAAAGTGAAGTTGATCGAGATAGCTGAGCCTCTGAAGATATCAAAAGAGCGTGTTGGATATATCATACACAAATATTTGGACATGCGAAAGCTCTGTTCAAAGTGGGTGCCGCGTTTGCTCACAGTCGACCAAAAACAACAACGTGTTGATGATTCAGAGGAGTGTTTAAAGCTGTTCAACCGCAATAAAGCTGAATTTTTGCATCGGTATGTGACAATGGATGAAACTTGGTTCCATCACTTCACACCAGAGTCAAGTCGGCAGTCAGCTGAGTGGCGAGCAGGCGACGAACCTCGTCCTCGGCTGGCAAGGTTATGACATCCGTATTTTGGGATGCACATGGAATAATTTTCATCGACTATCTCCAAAAGGGGCAGACTATCAACAGCGACTATTACCTTGCGTTGTTGGAGCGTTTGAAGGACGAAATCGCAGAAAAACGGCCGCATTTGAAGAAAAAGAAAGTGCTGTTTCATCAAGACAATGCACCGTGTCACAAGTCGATGAAAACGATGGCAAAATTGAATGAACTCGGCTACGAATTGCTTCCCCACCCACCGTATTCTCCAGATTTAACCCCCAGCCGCTATTTCCTGTTTCCAGACCTCAAAAGATTGCTCCGAAATCATACTACAAAACTGGTATCGAAAGATTGAAAAATCGTTTGCATCAGTGTATCGCCCTCGAAGGCAACTACTCGTATATTGACAAATAAAGTTGAATTTTGCAAAAATTTTGTGTTTTACTATAAAACGGCACGGACTATTCAGCCCATGTGTTAGGTAGTATTGTCAAAACTTTCAATTTAGGTTTTTGGGACCAGTTTTATTTCTTGTTTAAATCAACTCACTTTTCGCACTATCTTGGAAGGACTCCCCTACTGGTTTTGCAGATGACTTAGAATGGTTATGCACTCCAAAACTAAAATAATCTCCTTCAGCTTGTTCTTAGTACATCATGCATCTCAGTGTCTAAGATAAAGATGGAAAAATTGACTAATCTGTCCTATTCCCCTTAGTTTTCATGACAATTTAAGTTGCATCAATAAGTGTTTTGTTATTAAGAAAATGGATGAATTTAAATATCTTGAACTCATCATCGACTCGAGGATGAGCTCCTCAAACCACATTGAATCTCTGAAAAAGTATTTCCAATCAATTCTTGGACATTTCTTCTACTCACGAAATATCTGTCGAGCAATTTTAAAAACAATTTATTTTGGAATTTTTCCCTCAAGACTTCAATATGTCTGGAAAGCCATTTAGATACTCTACCTTTCCACCGTTCTTTGACCTGAAGATCCTAAAATTATAAGAATAATTTTAGTTTTTATGAATTGCTATAAAATTAGTTATAGGTATATATGAGAAATAAATTATAGTACAAATACAAATACAATACAGCCAGACTCAAAGTATATGGGTGCTGAACTGCATGGCCTTACGGCCACAGTAACATCCTGGCTGTTTAGCCGGTTCCAGTGCACAATGACATAAAAGGAAACTAGCTGGCATTCTCTTCATTTATCAACAGTTCTCTGGTTCTGTGGGTTGCGCCTCCAAATAAATGCGGGCGTTAGCCTACACCAAAATTAGTCTGCGGTCTATAATAAATTCGCGTACAAATAGCCGCTGTTTCACTTTTGCATAGCACTCACCGTATTTAACATATCTTTTTGCCCATTCCACTTCATTACATGAATGGTGGCAGTCTTTATGGCGGTTTGGGGCGTCAATTACCCGTAGATGTTCGGCTGCACTTGTCCTGTCCAGGGCCCGATCACATCATGTGCAGATACTTTTTTAAAGTCATCGACAGCAAATCTGTTCTTATCCAACGCAAATTTTTTGAAAACAATCGAGGTTTTACTTGGCTTTTAGCTTCAATAATAGCCCTCAACCTAGAAGGCAAGGCGCTTGCTCGATATTCCGAGGTCAGTAACCCGCTTCAGCTACATTATAGTAACCGTTGACCCATTAAGAGTTCATCCACCACCATCTATATGGTGACCAGATATCAATGATAGTTTATCCAATTATTATGTTTCAGCAGCTGTCAAAGTTACCAATGACACCCAGCTGTGAGGTTGGTCGTCATCATGGCTTCAGTATGAGGGTAATTTGTTGCACCGTGGAAAGTTTGAGCGTGAGTTCACTCCTTTGGATCTTAAGCCACCAGGATGCGAAATGAAAAAAACGTAGCCGCTGTAGCGAACGGTATCGAAAAAGACTGAGAAATATCAATTTGGCGTCGATCAGCTGAATTGGGCATTGCGAGAGAGTCACCCCGGCTTATAAGATTATGCGGACGCAAGAATTGAAACCGTACTACCATAGACAACGCTGTGAGCTCGCTAATTGAGCGCTGGAAATGTTGGCCGGGAATCGGGATTTTGGGGAAAAAATCATCTTCGTGGGCGAGGCCCATTTTTGCCGCAGCGGCTATGTCAACTAGCAAAATTCGCACAAGTGTTCGGCCAAGCATCAATGCATCCACAAAGATTGACTGTTTGATGCGGTTTATGGCATGGCGGCATCATCGGACCTTATTTCTTTCGAAATGAAATGAAGTAGACACCGTTACCGTCAATGGTCTCAGGTATAGAGCGATGTTAACCGACTTTCTATAGCCTGAGCTCGACAACATCGATATATGGCGCTACATGCCACACAAACGACGCAACGCCCGAAGTTGTGAAGGAGAAATTTGGCGACTGAGTCATCTTACGGCCAGCTCGAGGCCAACATTCAACACGCTATTGCCGGAATAAAGCCGTACATAATGGACCGTATCATCAAAAATTGGACCGTCCGCTTGAAGCACTGCCAGCGAAGTCGAGGCGGCCATTTGAATAATGTGCACACCTAATGGCATTAACATAGCTTCAAAATAAAGCCAGAATCATGTTTACTCGTATATGTCACTTCGTTGTGGTTTTATTTAAATTCTTTTCACTATCGTTCTTATCTAGTCACCCTATATGTTACTGCGCCCTGACCAGCCCCTGAAAGAAGTCTGTCGTGCTGCCTCTTGAAGCCATCGCTAATTTAATCTCATGCACTCGTTCGCCATACTTTCTTCTTCGGAGTTTCAATCATTTCTGATCTGACTTGTTGTGTTGCTAATATATTCTACGCTGATTAACACTCGTGCTTGTATTCGTAAGTGTGGAAAGTCAAGACCGGTTGGACGAGACAAGTACCCTCTGAGCCATGAGAGTAAACAAGCAATGTTGATGTGTATTCTTAGTTACAGCCCTGGATCTTTATAGGTTGGTGTCACTTAGTGCCTACTTTAATTGTACAACATCTACCACAATGTACGTGGAACTAGAGTGAAACGAGTCTTTTTGCAGCTGTGAGAAGCGCGCATAAAAATATTTTTCTTTTGGATTTTTAGGCGGGTCACTTAATTAGTCATTGTCGATCCCAAGTCCAGTCAAAAAGAAGTCGGAAAATGTACCATGAACCACGCTGTTGTATGATAAGTCTGAACGTGTATATGTAATCGAAATACCAAAGAAATATGAGCTTAATAGTCATTACCTACATTAAGCTACACATCCGCAATCACGACTGCACTGTCAACTCGGCAGGTAGACGACTCACTTGAGAAGTTGATCAGTCTTATGCTAAAAAGCAGGATAATCAACTCCAAACTGGGTGAGACTTCTGCTAAAAGATGAGTCAGCTGAGGTACGCCGCAAGGCGGTGTCCTCTCTCCCGTTCTCTGGAACTTAGTAGTAAATGAACTGCTGATATACCTGGAAGCGGGTGGTAGCAGAATGATTGCCATTAAAGAACTCCTTTTGAGTAAATCTCAATAGATTAGCTCATTGGGTAAATCGCTGTAGACTGGGAATAAACACCCATAAAACTGATCTTGCCCTCTTTTCCAGTAAATACAAAATCCCAACTATAGACCCTTCTTCAATAAACGGTAACAGTTTAGTGTTTTCCGATACAGCAAAACTAAACTGGAAACTTAAAATTCAAGAAAGAGTCAATAAAGCTACAATAGCTTTATTCTCTTGCAAAAAATCCATTGGGAATAAATTGGGCTTTCAACCTCGGATAACCCACTGGCTGTACATCTCGCTGTAATAAGACCGATTCTTACTAACGGGGTGATAGTCTGGTGGGCGGCCTTAGAAAGTGTGGTTAACTGCATTAAACTAAGCAGAGTCCAGAGAACAGCATGTCTATGCATAAGCGGAGCATTGCGGTCTACTCCCTCTGCGGCATTAGACATTCTGTTTCATTTGACACCCCTCGATATTTTCAGCAGGCAAATACCTGCGACTGCAGCTATTCGCCTTATAGCGACTAAACAGTGGACAAATAATCCATTTGGCCACGCCATTCTTAATATATTAGGAATCCTCACAGAGAACATCGATTACACCACACCTGAACATTGGTTTGACAAAAACTTCCATGTAAGCTTCCTCTTTAGATCCTTCTGGGAGGAAGATGCTTTCATTGAGGACAAGTCAATCCATCTCTACACAGATGGATCTAAAACCGATAGCGGAGTTGATGGTGGCGTTTTCTCAGGTACGCTAAATCTAAGCCCCTCTTTCCGTCTTTCAAATCACTGTAGCGTGTTCCAGGCGGAAATTTTGGCGATCAAAGAAGCTCTGTCCTGGGTGAAGAAAAACGTGATATCTGAAAAGGATATTCGCATCTTTTCGTATAGTCAGGTCGCTATCAAGTCCCTGGATTCGGTCTCACTAAATTCTAAAACCGCCCTTGAATGCCGATCATCTTTTATGGAGATGGCAGAGCAGTTCAACCTTCACCTTTGTTGGGTGCCGGGCCACAGAGACATTCCAGGGAACTGTAGAGCCGATGAACTCGCCAAAATTGGAATTACTCTATCTATTCTACCGGAAAAGGGTGCAAACTAACATTAAAGCTGGATGCCAATAAGAGAACAGACTTTAGGTGGACTGTTGGACCAACATGTCTAGCGACCAAACAAATCTGACCAAAACTGGATCTGTATCGCTCTAAGTGTCTGATCCTTCTAAATAATGAACATCTCAGCGCCATCATAGGTGTCATCACTGGACGCTGCCTCATAGACAAGCACGCAAGAAGGCTTGGCGCCTTTATAAACGAATTCTGCAGAAGCTGCATGGACGACGAGGAGGAGGAGACAATCCTCCACCTACTCTGTACATGTCCAACTCTCTCCAAGAGAAGAAAACTTCACTCAGGAGCTTTCTTCTACAACGACCTAAACGATCTAAAAAATATAGACGTAAACAGTCCCCTATGCTTCATCATAAGCTCAAACTAGTTCTATCAGTAAGAGGATCATACTCGTAGATCCACGTGGCATCACAATGGGCCAATAGGCCTAAGTGGATTGGTATTTCCAACAGCCACTTTTACCTACCTACCTACCTACCTAAGCTACTTACATTCTATTTGAAGCTCAGGTAATTTGAGGATTATTCGGTATTTAGTCAAGAAATCATAATATGGATAGTGGCGCTAGAGTTCACAGCTTACAGCTTACAGAGTCCATTGTGCCGAACCCTAATTTCGGCATTATTCTGGTTCTGATCTGATTACCCATGATATGGGCCCTGAGTCGACTGGTTAACTGCCGGCCATGTAAGAATTATATATTAGCCACCAGGGATATGGATATGGAGAAAATCCTATTGACGATCTCACTAGATAACAGCACTGAATTGTTGGGACCTTAAGAGATCACACGATTATATATTGGAAAAAGGTAGCGGGACGAGGTATCATTATAGTTAGCACATTTTTCCTCACTCAAACATTCGCAAAGAGGCCAGTTTCTGATCCAAATGCTAGATCGCATACATTTCAATTGGAAAAGGCAACATCTATAGTATTCCGGATGCCCGAACGTTATGAGGAACCAAAACTATCAAGAATCACGTGTCGAACAATAAACATGTGAAAAAATGTATCTGCAATTCCAAGTGTTTGATAGAGCCTTTCCTGGTTGAGTCTTTTAAAATTCCTCGAAAGCGCGGAAGACGAGTGGCGACTTTTCATTATATGTAGGTGCCATTACTGATGAAGAAAACAAAGAAACGCATGCAGCGAAACAAGAAACCTATAATGCGGCAGTGCTACACAGAAGAGCAACAGGCTTGTAAAGTCTTTAAGCAAAACTGACGAGTTTAATATCGAATTCTCAGAGAGATAAAGAATGAAAAGGAGACCCACTCAATCGAGGACATAAAGAGGTGCTTCTGTGATAGCCACACTAAAGATTAGTAAGACTGCTAAAGTTGATTTTCGAAAGAAGGTCCTGTGAAAGCATGCCAAGTGAATGGAATCTCAGCATTGTTTGCCGGATTTTCATTTCACTAGGAAGAGTCAATCTTCCTCTATACAGTACTGAGTAAAGTATTGACATCATGTATCAGCAATCTAGTGTCAAGTTTTAGACCTGGTGAACTGTTCAGTAACTTCAAATCAATATTTGCCACCTGTCCACCGATATATGTTATGTTATATTTTTGACATCCTTTGGAACTACGAGTATATATCTACAGATGTTCGAAGTGAAACTACCAAGTCTGTGATGTCTAAAAGGATTTTGACAAGGTAACACGCTGTCAGGTCTTCAACATCATGCTTAAAGGAATCAGACAAAACCCACAAAACTGCTCGCATCCGTTGCAAATATTGGCATCATGAAAAGAAATCAGCTTGGTGTCACTTAGCTCTGCCATTAGGGAATTAAAGAAAGTTTTGCGATAGCATCGCCTGCCTCCCAACGGCCTTTATGATTAAAAAAAAGTCTTAAGGAACTGGCCTTCTACAAAAATCTGGCGGCAGTTGCAGACTGAACTGCAGAGAAACATCAGAAATGAACCTGCATACTCATTTTTCTGACCCAAACAGCACCTTCTAATAGATAGGAAGATGATCACTCCAACTCCATCAAATTTCGATCGAGAAGCCATACAGGATTTTTCTCGCCGTCCTACACCATCTCATCGAAATCAAAGTGTCAATCTTCAAATCCAGTTAAAAACTTAGCCACATTCACCCAGAATAGAGGAAAGTCAATGTAACGTAAGGTAGGCTCAAGGTTTCCTACTTATCCAAAATCTTTCAGGCATATCGGTTAATCAGTATCTCCATACACCAAAATGGGCCTTAAATATAAAGGATTTTCCAAAAGCATGGTTTAAATTTGGCGCCGCTTGTACGGCAGAGTATTACCAACAAACAAAACAAGACAACATGACAGGCGACAGTTCAGTGTTATTAAAAATGGAGCGCTGCACGAAAGAACAACGCGTTTTCATTATTTTTAAAATATTGAAGGTTTGGCAATTACAGTTCAAAATATGTTATGGTTGGAATAGTTTCAACTTTATCGACTGCGATGAGATTCAAATTCAAAAGTTCAGGGATACTGAATCAATTAGTGATTTTAGACACTCTGGCCGTCCTTCAACAGGTCGTTCAACACAAAACATCGAAGTAGTTCGTGAGAGAGAGAGAGAGTGAAAGAGGGACAGTTGCTGAGAGTCCAGGAACATCAATTCGGCACCATGGGCAAAAAGTGGATATTTCGAGGAGGTCTCTGCAACGTATTCTCACGAAAGATTTGCAGCTTCATGTGTACAAAGTATAATTGACTCAGGAACTAAAGCCTAGTGACCATGCACAGCGAAGAGAGTTAATTGAATGGATTATGGGGCAACAACAAGTGGATGCTGATTTTTTAAACAAATCTTCTTCATCGACTCATCGACGAGGCTCATTTTCAGAAAATCAACGCGTGATTGGAGAGAAATAAATGCATCCACAACGTGTCACTGTTTGCTGCGGATTTTGGGCTGGAGGCATCATTGGACGATTCTTCTTTGAAAATGTGGCTGGTCAGGCAATAACAGTTAAAACATTATTTTTGCCCCACCTTTTACTTAAATATGCTGCGCATAAGTAATAGAACGCTTACTAATCGTTTCAGTAAAAGGAACTTACAAGGAGTCAATTGGACTAGATCTTTGTCTAAATTCCGACAGAAATGAAAAGAGTGTCTATGTTAGAATATACCGGGTCTTCGACAGGCTAGTAGAGCTGTGAAACCCTTCCGAACCAAATCAAAAACATCTCTTAACTTCAGTAGGCATGTAGACTGGTGCATGCTCTCGCGACATGATAATCCGTTTTTCTTGTGCCTAAATAGCAATATATGGATGTGGCCCAGAGTTTTTCTGCGTCATTCCGAATTCAACAATAAGCTCAACGATCAAAAGTTGGGGGAACAAAATGTGTCACAAACAGCTCTTATTAACGAAGCTGCAAGTGACCTGATTAACCCAAGTAGCTGGTACATTTCATCGGTTATGGTGACGAATGGGGCCATTAAAAAGTCATCAAGTCATCATATACCCAGTAATACTACAAAAAGGCATAGACCAGCTGCTGGTAGCTAGCCTGGCACTGACTTTATAGCCTTTATACCGAAAATTGGAGAAGAGGATTACACGCTCGCCAAGAACTTCAGACCTATTAAACTGACTTCCTTCATGTTGAAGAACATTGAGCGAATGGCCGAGCTCCATGTGCATTAAACTATAATACTTTGTGAATGCATCCTCTGTCCAATACGCATCAGTGCAAAACATCCTGCGAAATAGCGCTTCAAGATTTGGTACGCAGAATTGAAGGTGCAGTGCGCTGGGCACTTTCATAGAATTGAAGCTGATTTCGACAACGCAACTCTTGATGGCATGTGTAACACGGCCAGACAACACGGCGTAGGTCAATCACTATTTTTGTGTGTAAACGCAATGCTGGTGAATACGACACTGAATGCGGATGCTGACGGTGGCCAATATGTGATAACGTGGGTAAACAGGGTTTGCCCGCATGGAGGTGCACTGTCTCCACGGCTATGGTGCATGTAGTTCTGACGTCTGTGCTCAAGCATATGGAGAAGATGCAGTTGTGCTGTTTATAGGACCGTATCTAGCGACTGTCTAAAGCGCAGGCGACGCAGATCGACGATTGGTACTATTTGGGACTAAAAATAGGCTTTCAATCAATATTCTCAAAACTAAGGGTTTTTTCTTTACGCGAAGCCAGACTGATCTGACTCATCTAGTGCATAAAGTCTGCACTCTCAAACCCATCTTCCGTTTAAAAGTAAGGACAGCACGCACTGGAGCTTTTGACTCTGATCTAGTGGATATGCCATCTGACGCAATGGCACCAGAACTCCTTGTGCAGGAAAAATACAAAATCGACTTTCGCTGTGCCCAAGACTGGTTTGGGCCAGAATCTGAACCAGGAAAGGGCTGTAGTCGGGTCACCACGGATGTCTCTAAAACCGATATAGGATCGGCGCCGATGTCATTTTGAAAGATGACGACGATAGATTTCACTTCTCGTTAGGAAAAATTGTCTTCCGAGCGATGATATTTACAATCCTGACGGCAATGAACTAGCAAATGTCAAACTACCCTTAAAGCTTTGCTGAACAGTTCCAAACAAGTCCGAGAGTTCGAGTCTTCACTGAACGCAGTCGAAAAGCGGAATACAATGATTCTTTCTCGGACCCCAGTCACAATGGGATCAAGATTAAATCGCCCATGAACTTATTATGACAACTATTTAAACCGAATGGACCACACACTCACTTCCGATCCCAAATGATTCTTTCAGTTCATCAAAAATAAAAGTAAATCGGATGACTGTCCTTCATCTCTGAATTTTCTTGAAGAGTCCTCAACCTGGAAAAGGTCTTTTATTATCCCCCTATATAAAAAAGGTCGAAAAGACGATATTTCCAACTATCGATCAATTGGGAAGCTGTCCTGCATACCTAAGGCTTTTGAGAGCATTTTCTATGACATAATGCTTTACCATTGTAAATTTATTGCTTCCCAAAACCAGCACGGACATCTCAAAGGTAGATCTACAACCACCAACTTAGCGGAACTTTTATCAAGGACTTTATGTGCACTAGAATTTTGAAATGAAGTTGACGTGATTGCCACCGATTTCAGCAAAGCATTTGATAGAATTTCTCATGATATAATCCTTCTAACATTAAAGGCTCTTAATGTCCAAGTAAGCTTTATGACATGGGTTCAATCCTATTTAAATGAACGACATTACTATGTATGTTCTATTTAGGTCTATAGTTTCTGACCCAATTCAAGCCTTCTCTGGTGTCCCTCAAGGCAGCCACCTTGGTCCCTTATTATTTATTCTGACCATTAATGACGTTGATTGCAATTCATAAATTGAAATTCATAAATATCTGTTTACGCAGATGATATGAAAATCTTTAGATACGAGTATATACCATCTTCCTCAGATAGCCTACCACTTCATGAAGATCTAGACAGATTTTGTATTTGGTGCCAGAAGCATTTTCTTGAGCTTGACGCCAATAAGTGTCAGGCGCTTACAGATGCCCTCCAACTTCACCTCGCTGCTATCTAATCTTTAATCTGCCTGTTGCCTTAGTTAATGAGTTGCATGATTTTATCTGTGATAAGGAACTCAATTTCCGTTCTCATTAATAATAAGGGCTCTTTCATTAAGCACTTCCTATCTTTAAATTTAAATAAAACAAAGTGGATGTGAGATATCATCGAAACGTTTTATTCCTTTGAAAGGCCTATCGATGCCATTATGTATGAAATATAACATCGTTCAAATGTCCGCCGCGGCTACTCTGAGTTGCGCGCACCCGAGTGCATAAATCAGGCTGAATATGACCAATGGCATGGGTTATGTTGGCTTTGAGGGCGGCTGTAGTTTGTGGCTTATTCGCATAGACCTGCGACTTCAGAAAACCCCACAAGAAAAGTCTAACGGAGACAAATCGCACGATCTTGGTGACCAGTTCACATCACCCCCACGTGAGATGACCATGCCCTAATCGCTAGTGGAGAATTTCCAATGTGGCGTGAGCTGTGTGCCACGTAGCGCCGTCTAGTAGAAACCACATGTCCTTGGTGTCCATATCATCCAATTCAGGCCAAAAGAAGTTTGTAATCATCGACCTATAGCGCTCGCCGTTGACGCTGATGGCCTGGTCAACGTCGTTCTCAAAGAATTATGGACCGATAACGCCGCCAGCCCAAAATCCACACCAAACAGTGACTTTTTCGGGATGCATTGGACGCTCTTGGAACTCATGTGAATTGGCATCGTCCCAAATTCGACAATTTTGTTTGTTGGCGTGCCCATTCATCCAGAAATGGACCGTATTGCTGAAGATGATTTTTCGATGAAAAATTTTCAAGGGTCGACGCAAAATTCGCCAAGTTGTGGCCGAGCTCTTGCGAGCGACGCGTAATCGACTGCCTCGGGTTCTCCTGCACACTCTGACAGACAGCGGCGATGTTTTCGGCAAATGTTGCCTTTCGTCAACGTACGTTGGTGTTGTTTTATCACTTACTGAATCAGTGAACTCAAATTTATGCACCAGACTGCGAATAGTCCTCTTGGTAGGACGAAGCCCGCGGAACGTTGCCTGAACAGCATTTTGATACGAGTAAAAATTTTATAATTTGCACGTATTGTTGAACGTTATGTCCGAACAGCCAATTTGACAGATGGAGCTTCAGCAATCGCCGCTATCAACTTGGCTTCATCAAACGCTGGTCTAAGGACTTTTCCAATACGTATGTTACCCAATCCTTTTACCTAACCTTTGTTAGGTCTCTTCTTGAATATGCGAGCCAAGTTTGGAACTCATATCCTCCAGATAGAAGCTGTTCAACGCAGGTTTTTTACGATTTACTTCCCTTCCCTCAGATGATAGCCAAAACTTACCATCTTACGCTGACCGGCTGAAACTTATAAATTTACAACGCCTTTCTATGCGTCGAAAAGTTGCCGACATTCTCTTTATTCATCAAATTTTAGTTGGTAATATCGATTGTCCTACTTTCCTTCAACTTATTTCTTTTAACACCAACACACGCAATCTTAGGTCTGTGCCACTTTTCCGGCTCAATCTTCACAGAACGAATTACCGACACCTGGAGCCGATACCGAAGCTAGTCTCATAGGAGAGTTTTTCAATACCTGAACCTACATTGGTCCTGTCTGCGTCCTCGGTTAGGATTTCCATTGACTTTTAGGTCTCATGTAAGCATAACTGATTACTGGCAGACAAAACGAATGCTTCTCGACGTCTCTATGAGATGAGCGGTTTACTACCTATCACTCTGTAGGGAAGACTGCAGGCTGCTTATCCTTTTGCTAAGAACGAGTACAAGTTGGGGCAAAAGTAATGTCATAATGTGAATGCGCCATAATTGTTGTAAATGTCATTGTGCTTTGACAAATGTATATGTTGTAGACAGATAGAGATTTAGTTGACTACAAGCAATGGAGCGATACACACCTGAAAAACGCGGAATTATTGTTACTATTTATTTGACCAATTTTGGTCCGTTTTTTCTTAAAGCAGCGTGAATTTCGTCGTTGTTTTCCTCGTCGTCCTGCACCATGTGCGCGAACAAGTAAACGTTTGGCTGAAAGTCAGGTGTTTACTGGGTCTACAGAGATGTTGCATGAAATGGCCGGCCCGTTAGACTGAGAATATCACTGCTGTGGCCGAGGGCGTCTGAGAGAGTCCACAAACATCGACAAGACAGCGATACACTCAATTCGGCATCAGCAGACTCTAATGGACCCAAAGATGTTCCCTTATAAAGTGCAAACCATTTGCTGCCTGCTGTTAACGCTAATCGAGGTTCACTTACTCCCAAGCTTTGTCAAACCTCGTGCAAGAAGAGGATGATTTCGTATCCAAAATCATAATGAGTGTGGCCCATTTCCACCCAAGTGGTTACGGGAATAGACAAATTTTGCGTTTCTGGGGCACGGAGAATCCATATTAAATGCACGAAGAGCCATTGCATCCCTCAAAGTGACTGTTTGATGGCGCATTTGTAGTGAAAAAGTGATTTTTTGAGGACGCCGACGGCACCACCGTAACCGTAACTGATGAGCGTTACAGACAAACGAGTTTTTTTTTCTGTTGCAAGTTGCTGAATTGGGTCTCGAGCGCCGCTCACATAGCTCTGGCAACGATGTAGATTTTGAATTACCAATTTGCAGGCCGCCGGGTCTCCCGCTTTGGCGATCGCCAGATCTGACGGCGCCAGATTTCCTCCTCTGGGGCTTTTTCAAATCTCGTGTTTACCACAACAAATCACAAGCCTTGCAAGTCTTGGAAATCACTAGTTTGGAACCAGATGTTCTGCGAGCAACAATTCAAAATAAACTTTTCGTGAAATTAGAGTCAAATTTTTTTCATTTCTAACAAAATGGCCGCCAATTCACATTAAGACATTATTTTTGCCCCACCTTTTACTTAAATATGCTGCGCATAAGTAATAGAACGCTTACTAATCGTTTCAGTAAAAGGAACTTACAAGGAGTCAATTGGACTAGATCTTTGTCTAAATTCCGACAGAAATGAAAAGAGTGTCTATGTTAGAATATACCGGGTCTTCGACAGGCTAGTAGAGCTGTGAAACCCTTCCGAACCAAATCAAAAACATCTCTTAACTTCAGTAGGCATGTAGACTAGTCAGTTTTTTTTTATAATTGGCGTGCGCACAAGGGATTTTGTGTATGTTTGCACATAGCGCGGGCGAAAGGAAGCTAAGGCGGGAAAAAAGAGAGATACCGATGTGCGTTGGTTTTAAATGTTTGCGAGTTATAGTAGCTAGGAAATATAGAGCTCGGCAGTGCATTGTATTCCATAAGCAAGTTGTACGGCTTAGGAAAGAATCACGATATTTCACAGTACGTCCGAATATGGGCTTGAGGGTGAACTGATGAGCATTCATAGCGAGACGGATGTTACGGTTAAAAATTGGAAAGGGCGGAATGATACTGGCAATTTCAATGGAGCACTGGTGTTGGAAATAGCGATAAAACAAAGTGAGACAGGAGACTTTACGCCGGTGTTCGAGGGTGTCGAGGGTGTCGAGTGACTGTGTAATACTGGCATCACCTATGAGTTTTATCGCACGATTTTGGATCCTATCTAGCAAGTGCAAAGAGGTCTTAGGACCAGATGTGTGCATTGTAGTCCAGTTTTGGGCGGATAAACGCCTCATATATTGAAGGCAAGTCAGAAGGGCTGAAATATTTCTTACACCGCTTGAGAAAACCTAGACATTTCGCAGCATTTTTGACGCCGTCGAATATGTGGTCATTCTAGAGTAAGTTGTCATTGACACACATACCGAGAATGGAAAGTTTTTCGGTTTCGACGATGTAAGTGCCATTAATGGATATTTGGATTTCGCTTTAACGATAGCAGACAGCATTGTGTTTTGGAAGCATCAACAGAGTGGAGTTGATAAATCTCTAATTGGTTACTTTGTTAATATCGGAATTTAATGAGCTTAACATACGCTGCCGTTACCGTTGTACAGCCGAAGAGCACGGACGTGAGTCCGGGAACGAATATGAAAAGCAGAGAGTACTGTCGTCAGCAAAGGAATATATTGGATTAGAAGTGGCAGACAAGAAATCATTGATGAAAATTAAAAAAAGTGTCGGAGACAGGACGGAGCCCTGGGGCACACCAGCATTTATTTTATGAATATCATACTGGTCAGCTTTTGAAGGGGACATTGTTGTCCACTTACATATACTTAGAATTAGGCACGACGCTTCTGTATAAAAGATACCGAAACATATACATTGTATGAATGCGCCGTAAGGAGACATAACTTTCGCAGAGAAATCCTGGTGACTGAGGAACTGCAAAGTATCTCCAAAAGAGTTATTCCCAAATTCATTCATAAAGTTAAGGCCTATCTGAAATCTTGAACTGGCTTTATGGCACAATAGATATCTTAGACCGCAGTGCCTGGTGTCTTCCCCTTTAAATAATTATCAGGGAGGCTTGCTAGGTTCGCCTTGAAGTGGCTCATCACTATTAACTAGTATTAAAATTGCAAACTTGAAAACAAGTTACCACAACCTGGTCCGTCAACTGAACCGGTTTTCAATTTAATCTTGTCTCTTACCAATCGCGCGACTTGAATCAGTTTACCATTTGAGTCCTATGAAATATCCCTTAGATATCAAACAGATTGCATCCTTTCAATCGTCCAATGATTCGAAAAAATATATCCGCCCTATCACTGAGAGATGAGATTTCGACTCGAAAAAAAATGTCCACATTACCATTAATTACTGAACTCGAATCCGCTGTTAAATGCGTCCCAATTAGCACCAGCACTGCACTTTAAATTACCAATTAATTAATCTATATACAGATTCGTACATACGCGTATATGTCGTCAGCGTCAAAAAGGGATTTACCTCTACCGTACAGTACCGAGGATATTAATCTCAAATGCAACGTAAACCGATTACCGGGTCAGCGTCTGTCCAACAGACGGGGTTAAAATCTCTCTGTGCCACCTGCGAAGCTTGACCAATTTAAACAAGCTTATAATTTCCCTCAGGTATTCCGTTATTCCAAGACATAGCATAAAAGAGATACCGATTAACTTTTCGATGGACCGACCCGGGGACTGGGGGACAATCTCTAATTAAAACTCAAAATAGCAGAAAATCTACAAAGGCATACTCGGATCCACATAAATGGATTTGTTAGATGGTATGGCAGAGATGGTATCCAAGTGTAACTAAGGACAAAGTAGTGTCCATCTGATGCATATCACTATGATCCATCCACCACTGACCCCCATCCAGGAATCTCTACCGGGCAACCCAATTAAACAAATAACCGTCACTGGGTAAATAAATTGATATCGAGTCACAGATACAGTTACGAGTACTTGTAACTATTACGAACACAAGCGCAGTTGAAATTGCAACAGCAATTGCAGCTGCAGTTACAATCTTCAGTCAATCTGCGAGCTTTTCCATGATGCTCATCAGGAAAGCTCGCTCCTCGTTTAGAAAAAAAAAAAAAACGAAACAACAGAACGAAAACAAAAAACGAAACAAAGACAAGTGCCAACGGTTTTGAGCCAACCTGTCGTCTCTGTCTTTGTCTCTGATAGTGTGGTGCATCTGGATCGGAACTTCGACTAGTGTAAGTGAGCAAGTAGTCCGTTAACTTTTTTTGCCATTGAACTTGACATGCAGGCACACATACATACACGCCCTCTTCCACACCCATACTGACACACTAGTAGCCAACTACATAATACTCGTAAACTTAATTGCATTATCTGAAGTAACAAATATACATAATCGGCAATTGGCAGTCGGCAGTCGGCAGTCGGCGACTTGCGGCGAATTGCATAATATTTAATGTGCTGCTTGGATTGTGGGTGTATTGGTGGGGGGGGGGTCTAACGCATACATGGAATAGTTCAGCGCACGGGACTTGGACGTAATTCAAACGTAGATAGGTACAAGCACTCTAGTCAAGTTTTCTTCTTTTTTTTTTCTATTTTTCTGTGGGCAAATGAAATTTGTAAAAGGTAGTCACCTTGAGAAGCTTTGCTTTTACAATATTTTGTTTTCCTTTTTGCCATGCAGCAGCGTCAGTGCGGGTGGGTGTAAGGGGGGTTTGACGGTTTTGTTTTCGCCGCTCTTAAACTTGGCTTTGAATTGGCGCGTGTGACTGGCGTTTGGGGCATTGTGCGCTGAGAAGGCAGAAGTTTATCGCGCCAGTTACTTGGCGCAACGGTTGATATTACACTTTCTGTGGTGGCATGGTGGTAAAGCAGTTTGTTGTTAGATTCTGACCGCAGATAGTTTTTCTTTAGTTTTTAGAAGAGCGGGTGTACCGGTATTGAATTACTTAAAATGAAAGCGCTACCTGGCCCGAGGCGAGACAAATGGGTGAAGTAGTACCGAGAGTGTTGCTTTTTTTCTGTTGTTGGAGGCGTGATGTGTTACAACACATTTTAGACTTTGTTGTTGGGGGCTATGAGATGCCCGTAAAGGTGGAAATAGAGGATTGTGAAGTACTGTACAGGTAAGGGATTTTGATTGCGACTGGCCGGCTTACTGTGGATTCCCTGGGACACGGCTTGCTTCTGGTAACTGTATGCGTAAATACTTAAGGAGAAGGATAAAATTGCAAGTGCGTGTGGTTTATCACATAAAATCTGGACTAGGATACCGAGAGCTAGCGTTCCGCGTTACCGAAACGATCGTGTTTTCAAACGGATATTATGCCTCGGATAGGAACTGATTAATTGTTGACGATTTGTCCTCATAACCATTGTGAATATCTTCCAAAACTCTAGATATGAAGATCCTTACTATTCTTGATTCGTTCAATTACAATATTCGTCACACTTAATGGACTAATCGGGATAAGTTTCTATCTCCAACCACTGACTTACTCTGCAATCGTCTTAAAAGAAGACTAAATGGGGGAAAAGTCATATTGAGGTGTTAAACCGAAGTTGAGCCTGAGGCGCATGTATGCGGGATACCCTGGGAACTCGGGTCTAGAGAATTCGAGTGAATAGAAAGTAGTACGGAAGAATGGCATCTTGGAAGTGAACGAGTATGAATACACAATCTAGCCGGGCGCTTCCTCTGCACAGTGGAGGAATGAACCTGGGACGCATAGAAATAATTGTGTCAGAGCTTGATAATGCTTTCAGAAATAAGCTTCAAATCGCAAACTGGAACATCGGTACAATGGCGAACAAAAATTTAGAACGAGAAAACGTATTACGGCAACGTAAAATTGATATAATATTCGTTCAGAAACTCAAGAGACAAAATTTAGGAAACATAGCTCGCTACTTCATGGTGGGGTGCTGTAGAAATAGGGTAGGCACTGAGAGGTGTCAACCTGGTGATATCCAGTGCTGTAATTGTTTCTACACATCAATGTGATTATTTTACCTCCAAGTGGTAACCATCGAGTATTGGTCTATGTCCATCCGGACTCGACTTTGCAAATTTATAAGCGCGAGTGCTGCTCAGTAGACAAAAATATCAGCACTATAATCGGGAGAGCGGATTAATTCCCCAGATGGAATCAATGGTGAAGTAAAATCACGGAATAAAGAAATCCGAGCTACTCCGACAAATTTGAAGCTCAGGCCGGTAAGGATTTCCGACACTGAGTCAGGGTCATGGAAAAGATGTGGTGGCAGATGAGCCCTTAATCGACCAACGGCAGCCGTCACATCTATCCCCGAACGGGTTATTGGCTTCGGACTAACCATCATCAATAACAGAACTGACTCTCCAGGTTGGGGGTTATGCCGTCTGGCTAACTGTCCTGCCATGGAAAAAAAAAGTACGAAGCAATAAAAAGCTTCGGATACGGATGGATCTTCTGTTGACAACCACTGTAAACAAAACAAAGACAATGAATCTGCACGTGGAATGTTAGATCCCTTAATAGTCCACGTGTAGCCGAACAACTAGCGAAGGCCCTGGACTGCTGCAAAGCAGATATTATCGCCTTCCAAAACATGCGATGGGATGGACCGGACAAAAAGACGATGAAAAAGTGCGACATTTACTACGGTGATTGTTATCGACGGCACAAGCAGCGCCTACTTGGATGCGGATTCGTTGTTAGAGGCAGAAATAAGCAAAAAGTCTTGAGTTTCGGGCATGTTACCGAGCGCCAAGTACTTTGCCAACATTAGTCTTATATGCGCGCACGCCCCATAGAGCTGAAAGATGACAACACCAAAGATAGCTTCTAGGAGGTCTTGGACAAAACTTATGAGCTGTGCCCTAGCTATGATATAAAAATTGCTTTCGGCGATTACGCTGAAAGGAGAGGGCATCTTTGTCGGGAAGTATAGCCTGCATCACACTACTCCCGATAATGAATTCAGGCTAATCGACTTTGCGATCAATCATACCATCAGCCAGTTTGACCACATCGCGATCGACGCAAGGCACTCCCCCTGTATTACTGATGTCCGAACGGGGCGAGGGACCAACATCGACTCGGACTATTACCTTGTTGTAGCCAAGGTACCGTTGCAGATATCCCGAACATCACAAAGACAAGCGAATACTGTGAGGAAGGTTGACGTTGAACAGCTACAATTGCAAGAGATCGCCAAATTCTTTTCTGATCGGGTCACCCTTAACTCTTACGACGTCCTATGCCGCCAGCATCAAGAATTGAAGACCCACAACCCTGATATGCTGGGTTTCACTTGGCCACCACAATGAAACTCGTCGTTTGACGCCGAGTGCCAGCAAGCACATGCAGCTAAGCAAGATGCATACAAAACGGCGTTGCATAGGAGAACTAAAGCCGCTCATGAGCTCTACGAGCAGAAGAAGAGAGACGAACACCAGCTTCTCAGGAGGGAAAAAAAGGAGCGTGAGAAGCGCGCAGTCAAGGAAACTGAGAGACGCTACCCCAGGAGCGAAATTTGGAAGTTTTACCAAAAGGTAAAGGAAACATGCAACAGACACAAATCCCGCATCGAAGCCTGTAGAGACGAACAAGGGACCATCGTAGTACAGACACAGTTGATGCTATTGTGTCAACAGCGATCACAAACCAAATACCGCTTGTTAGGTCCAACAATTCCGTCCACCTAACCTAGATGAAGTGAAGATAGCCATATCTAAGTTTGAGTCCAACAAAGCTGCTGGAGCAGATGGTTTGACTGCTGAGCTATTCAAAGCCGCAACCGATGACTTGGTAAGGAGCGTATACCAAATCATCTGGAAAATATGGTCGGACGAAGGTATGCCCGATGAATGGAACTTCAGCATTGTTTATCCGATCCTCAATAAACGAAACCCTGCCGTATTGTGTGAATGCCTGAAGCAGTTCGTCAACAACCGGATTCTTCTATATCAGCGTGGCTTCAGGTCAGGATAGTCCACCATCGACCAAATATTCACACTACGATTTTAAGGCCGCGTATGGCAGCCTCTCTATAGACGAGCTATATATGTAGAACAATTTCTAGTTTTGGCATCCCTGGCAAACTCGTCCGTTCGTGCTAGATGACTATGGAGAATGCACGCTGCTCCATTCAGGTCGGTAAAAAAACCCACCGAGACCTTTGATGTCAAATAAGGATTTAGACAAGGCGACGCGTGGTCATGCGATTTATCTAACATCATTCTTGAAAGAGTAGTACGAAACTTACGCGCCAACACAAGACGCACAGTCGTTCAAAAGTCCGTCCAATTACTCGCAAACGCTGATGATATTGACATAATCGGAAGAAAGCAGCGTGATATCAGTGGCATTTTCGCGAGTATTGAGGCAGAAGCGGCGAAGATATTTTTAACAGTCTTCTTTCGGGTGATTTTCCATTCCATTTGCATAGACAGTAAGTTCCTCTTAATGGAATTTTTCAGTCTTTCGAAGAAAAACACGTAAGCGATTCAGGGATAAAGTACCTACAGTACCAGCGTTCCAGGCGTTCAGTGATGCCTTGCATTTTCGAACTAGCTTGGAGGTCGTAAGAGTGTTCAGCAAGCCTCTAAGCACAACTTGGCTGTTGGTACAGATGCAAATGCTTCGCCAACTCTACTGGTTTTTCACAATATAATATGAGGATTGCCTATATTTCCGCTTGGAAGACAATCGCAAGTTTCCCTAACGAGAAGCGCATTCTAAATCGATTTTGAAGCCATCTGTGATGACCCAACTCTATTTCTTTCCTGGCTCAGATTCCGGCGGAAACCAGTCTGGGGCACAAGGGAAGTCGATTTCGTATTTTTTCGCGCATCAGAAGTTCTGATATTATTGCATCAGACGGCATGTCCATAAGACCAGAGCCATAAGCCAGTCGGCGCCTAAGGTTATCAAGCTCCAGTGCTTGTTGTACCAAAGACCACATCTTTCTAAATGGAAGATGGCTTTGAAAGCGCCTGCTATGATATGGATATCAAGGGAAGGAGATCCATCAGTACCAATAGGCTTGTTAAAGAAAGTCTCCATGCAGTCGAGATAGACCATTCTTTGTAATCTGGTAAAAGCAGGAGAGGGAGAGCTTGTCCCACCAGACTACCGATGTATAGGATATAATTGGCCTTATCATATCCGGGTAGATCCAGAGGACCCTTCTCGGTGACAGGCCTCATGTCTTGCCGACAATCCCTTGCATTACCAGAAGGCCGGCAACGCCTTAGAGGCTTTCGACGTAACTTGTTTAGTCCATAGCAATTTGTTATCCGGGATGACACCCAAATACTTAGCATCTTTGGCACTAGATGAGTCAGACCATACAGCTTCCTCCTTTTCGTAAAGAGAACAACTTCAGTTTTGAGAGGATTGACTGACGAGGAGACGTGCCCAGGCCGCAGTCGAAAAGACCACGAGTGGATTGTCGGTACTTGAGCGCGCGCTCAAGGGGTTTTTCTACCCTTAAAACGCTTGTACACAGCGCGGGCGAAGGAAATTTAAGGAGGAAGAAAAGACAGGTACCGGTGTACATTGTTTTTAAATGTTTGTAAGTTATAACGACCAGGAAACACAGAAATCGGCAGGGCATTCCATAAGCAAGTACCACCTACAGTATTATCCTTTAGGGTCACTTCCATTCGTTTAACTATTTACGTTTAGTTTGAACGTCTTTGGCGCATAGTTCGACGTCTCACCTGGATTATTCTCAGAATCTTAGGATTTTTGGCTTTTAAATCACGGCAAGGCAACCAAAGAAAGGAAAATGGATTCCTCCTAGCAAAGGAGTAAATCACCCTTGCCATGCTTGGCGATTCTGGTGTTTTGAGTCGGAGCGAGCTCAGAGGACGAAAGTACGTGAACTTGGTTTACGCCATTTGCGGCTGAAACAATACTCCGGCTTGACAATGGCATCTAAATCTCTACGTTTCAATCAAGACATACGAGTATATTGTACTTTTACATCGTGATTTTGGTACAATAGTCTAAAAGATTTTAATTTATCTCACGGACTAAATAAGGGACCATTACCTCAACATTATAGATAAGTGCTATTACAAAATAACACTCATGCAATCTCAGCATTTTTCCGGAGAAATGTAATCTTTTCAGAGAAACTAATTGAAGTTAATTGTTATAATGTTTTTTTTTTATAATTGCAAGTATCGTATCTTATTTTTATTATTGCGAATTATTATGACGGAATTGCGGATTATCTGTTGTGCTTTTTTGTATCTATCTGATTCATTCCATGCAGCGTCGGATGCCTGCTTTGGTTGAAAGAAAGTGTGCCTGACGAATGGAACCTTAATATATTTAAAAAGACCTACAAAAAGAGAGACGCTCTAAATTGGGCTAACTCTAAAACCATAAATCTCCTAAACAACTCATAGAACATCTAGTCTGCAAATTGGGTTGATGTCTGAAATCATTTGTTAACGGTGGGGTCCAATCAGCCCTATCGGTGTGGTTTTAGGCCCGGTAAGTCTGCAATTGACTACAAATGTATACTACCATAGATCCTAGATATAACTCAAGAAGCTAGGTTAGCTCACCATTAAGATGAGGTATGTCTAGTTTTGGCATCCTTGTCAAACTCGTTAGATTGCAGCTTTGCAATGGTCAGAAACAATCTTTGATGTAAAAAATGGGGTTGAATCCTTATTACAATTAAGAAGTCAGGATCAGGCTTTTAAAATGTGTAACAGGGTGTAGTCTCTTAGGAGTCAGAACGCTTGCACTCGCCTACCTCCAGGGTACAAATGCTAATAACACAGATATAACGGGTTCAAAGTAGGACCACCAAAGTTCGGCGTTGAAAAGCTGAATCGCAAGAAATCGCTAGGATCTTTGCCGGTCGCGTACACAAACCTAAGAACATCAATGGGATGGTGGACAAAGAGCCATCCAAGGAGCTGCTTCTGATGTGATTGACTTCAATGTATGGAGTTACATATAACCAAAAACTGCATCGAAGGAAGAAAGAAGGCAAGAGCACAGGTTTCTCGGAAAGTAAAAGCACGAGAAGCGCGCGATCGACGTTACTGCAGAAATGACGTTCGAAAAGTTTATCAGAAACTAAAACAGGCGTGTCAGAATTACAAAACCAAACTGGAAGCCTGCAAGGATGAACGTTTACTCTAGTAGTAGAGTCGCAGTTGGTGCTGAGAATGTGGAAAGACTGCACTTCTGCAGACGGCGATGATAGTTAAAATCCCGTTGTGAGGCAGAGAATCCAGCCTCTGATCTAGACGATATTAAAGCAGTAATATCAAGTCTAGAGTCTAACAAAGCTGCCAGCGCAAACCCACTGCCTACTGAGCTATTTAAAGCTGCCGAAGATAACCTGCTTAGGAATATGTGATTTCGAGATAGTTAAGGACTTCGTCAATGTTGGTTCCGCAGCACAAACATCAGCGCAGAAATCAAACAGAGATTTACTTTTCCTAATCGCTGTTTGTTTGGGTTCTGTATAACAGATCCCTCTTTCGCAAACTGGCTTTATACAAACCCTAATCATCTTGGTCCTGCTTAACGGCCCAGGAGCTGGCACCTTACGGTAAGTGGGTAGCACTTGCCCGTTTCGATAGAGATGACTGATGTTGGCCAAGTCGGGACAACAAGCTGAGATGATTCAATTACCCACAGGGAACAAGCATACAAAAGGCCGCTTTTTTGGTGGGATGAATTTAATCCTGAATTTTATTGTATACTAATTTATTTAACATATTCAAGAAGGTAATATGTGAACTTACAAAGTCTCTTATGGGAGTTGTCTATATACAGTTTAGTTGTCTGTGCGTCGCGCTTATAGAAACCTGCACACCGGAGATCTGCCGCCTAAAGAAAAAAAGGAAAATGACAGTTCATAAAAGACGCCAGCAGTTCAGACGTGCAGTATTGACCCGCGTTCAGGCATGCAGCTACTAGCTAAACTTTACTTTAAACGGGGCGCATTCACAACAGCTGAGTTATCTTGAGTCTTCGAGTCTAACCCCGAAGGACGGCGCAGCAGATGACGACCACATCTAAGTTTGTATACGCAAGTGGTAGGGGACCTCAACCAATTTGAAGTGCTCCACTAGACTGCAACGTCACCTAAGTAAGTAAGTAAGATGGCTAGGGCATGTAAAGTGGACAGTAGGGCATTTTCGAATCCATCACGAAGGGCCGGATCAAGAAAGAAGACCGCGACTTAACTGATGGGTACCGGTGGTAAAAAAGCCCTTACTAACTCGGCGCGCGTAACTGAAGGTAAGCAAGAGGTTAAAATTTTCTCATGACATTTTCATGGATGAGTCTGGAAAACCAGAACTGCGGCCGAAGAATCTGCTGCATAGTGTCGCTGCAAAGGGTGCTCTGTTCAACACAAGGATGTTTTTTAAATATTCAAGGCATCAATGGACAATCGCCCAGGTTTCGCTGTCTAATTTTTTCTAGCTTATTAAATCATTATTCGAGAATCATATTTTTGATAGATCTAGGCCTAAGCTATAGGCTTAGGATTTTTCTTATTCTATCAAGTAACACGTACTCGTAAATTGCTAAGAGTAAAAACGCGTTGAAGGCACATGCTACAATATTTTCAAAAACTTAAATATCAGCGTTCAAATGAATTCAGCAAACTCTTCGCATATATAGTAGAAAAACTCAATGAGGGCAATTACGAGTCCAGATGAGAAGCATATTAACTTCCTGTGATCTTTAGGGCTACAGCTACGTGAACGGATCAATCTGGTATGAGACCAATGATGCAGCAGCCAGTGCTCAGTGGAGCAACAAATCAATATAATTTTTCTTGGCGTTAATGAGCTTCAAATGAGGCATGGACACCTCTCGAAAAAGTGCATAAGTCAAAAAAGCTTACAAAGAAAATCATGCTGAACAAGCAGTTATACGAAATGAAGAAGCAACTTCGCGATTTCCAGAGCAGCGCAGATCAGTTGGAGGAAGCACGAATCACTATTTCGAAAGAACTGCTGACGTTGTCTAATAAAAAGCGGTTTCAGAGCAAAGTAATTGTCTTATCGTAACGGCCTTCAGATGGCGCCACCGAAGGTTGCTACGATTTGACCATTTACAAGCGGCCGATCATAGGTCTTGTTGGCGGCAGGACCACCGGTAGTGCCTACCAGGACTTAAATCATGGTACCATGGGAGTCAGGAGCCTCCTGGATCTCGGTCCGGGTCTGACTTGTAGAGATGCGCCCCCTTGTGGGAGCATCATGGTGGCTGTGGTTTAAACACAAATCGCGGCAGGGGTCTTCCTGTCGTTTTGACCCAATGTAGAGTTGCAATAAGTAGGGGGCGCTGTGACCCTAAGGTTAGTAAGAGGTTTTATATCGGCCTCAACTCATACCAAGAGTGGAACTTCTGGCTCGAACATAGTTCCGAATTGGAACGCCAGGAAGGCGGCAGACGATGGCAAGGTATATTCTTTCTCCCATTTATGTATGGGCATCCCATGATTTTAACTCTCCACGACAGGTGTTCACGATAAATGCTTGACTCTATGTCTATAACGCTGCTCAATATTTTACCAGAGGAGTACGAACATTTCTGTGTTGCAATTGAGACGAAAGATGAGTTGCCAGAAGTAAATACTCTTGAGGTCAAGTTATTGGAGGACGTTGCAAGAAAAACGCGCAATATAGCAGATGACACAAATACTCATGCATTGCTATCGCAATTTCGTAAAAAAAAAAAACGAAAATTTAACGGCAGGCAAAAATCAACCGCATTTCCATAGGCAGCGCCAAAAGGTCAAGTGTTATACCTGTGGTAAAATAGGCCACATAGCAAGTGACTGTTGCGAAACGAAGACGTTGAAACTAGCAAACGGAAGATATGGAAATGCAATGACGTCTGAATTACAATAAGTTATGACACAAATGATGATACATATGACATCGGTTGGTGCCTAAATAGTGGAGCAAGTGCACATAACATATGTTACACAAAAACAAATGTGGAATGACAAGAGTAAGTGGGACAATGAAGATCGAACAAGAATCAATACAGTTGGCAACTAAATCCTGGATACACATGGAAATGGAAGTGTTCTATAATACACGTAATTGTGGTGCAATTTTCAGATGGTGAAGCTGTAAGTTTCAAGTTGCGTGATGTCATGTATGCACCAACACTGCAAGATAATCTGTTATGCGTTCCACGGATATTCATTTACATTCACTCAAGGCGGTACTATTGTGCGAAGTTGTGACAAAACTATTCCTTTTAGAGCTGTATATTGTGGAAGAGGGTGAAGGAGAACAATACACCGGGGGACGTTGTAAACCGATAGGAGAGGCGCTAATGTGTATACCAAAAGTCTTTTCAGATATCATCAAAGACTTAGACATTCAAACTTCAAGCATATATAAATTTTGGAAGGCGGTAATTTGGTTATTGGAATTAAGGACAAGCTTCCTGATGTGAATGTGAGATGTGCAGTGTGCGGAAGAGGTAGAATTTGCCAGAAACCATTTAACGCTTCAAATCAGCTTGACGACAAGATTTTTGGAACCCAGCATACTGACATCTGTGATCCGATGAACGTCAAATCACTGGGAGGTGATACTTATTTTTCATCGATGACAAGTCACAATATGTGGAGGTTGTGGTTTCACAAGCTCGAAGTGAAGTCTTGAACAATTTTAAGAATTTCAAATTGTGAGCTGAATGTCAAACACGCAAGAAAATCAAACGCATTCGGAGTGATAATGCCGCAGGATACTTGTCAGCGGAATCAAGCGAAGTTTTACAAAGGAGGTAGATAACCATCCCACGCACTCCACAACAAAATGGAGTTCCTGAAAGATTCAATCGAACCTTCTTAGAAGTGACTACGTGCATGTTGATGGAATCTGAACTTCCAAAAGGTAGAGACTGTTACTACTGCTGCATTTATCCGCTGGAAGTACGGAGCAGTGAAAAGTCACTCGTACGTTTTCTTCCATCGTTTGGAAGTAAGGTCAATGCGCTTCAAAAGGGACCTGGAAGGACGAAGTTTGTTCCGAAATGAAAGAAATTTCGCTTGGTGGGATATAGAGTCTAAAGTACTCTATATCTTGGGATGTCAATACCAAAAATGTATCGAGAAGCAGAGATGTAAAATTCTTTGAGGAGATGTGGTAAATCCAAAGAAACATTCATTCATATTCATATTATCCTATGACGACGTTGAACCTAAAGGTAAGGGTAAGGTACCGCTGTTTAGTATGATGGATGTGCCTTCACACAGACACCAGGCACCAAAACGAGCCCATCGCGATCCCTGTGTAACCAGTTGAATTTGTCTTCAAATGACTAAAACCTAAACAAACGCCCTGGTGAAACACCCAATTTCCCTGAAAAAGCCCAGAAGGCCTTTGAAGTTCATGACGTCTATTTCCTCTAGGATTTCGAAAAAGTATTTCCCTGAAAATTTTCTTCGACTACGCGATGTTGGCTCGCATTCACACAGTATGTGTGTTATGTCCTCAACTGCTTGCAGATCACCGCAGAATCTGCAAATATCCATATCTGATAATTTGAGCCTCTTTGCGTGTTGCCACAGGAGGCAGTGTCCTGTCAGAATTTAGTTTATCCCTGTTTAATTTTAACAACTTCCTAGATCTTTTGCCGTCAGAAAGCGGCCAAAAAGCTTTGGATACCCTGTGTCTTTCAATACTTGACCACCTAAGGTTGGCAGTCCTTGTGATTTTTTCCTCGATAGTGCCCCTCACTATGCAAAGGGGACGCTGAGCCCAAAAAACCAGAAACTCTCGAAGACGGCAACGACACCCAAAGCCGAGAAGAATGAGAAATCAGTTGTGGAACTCAATTCAGAGGACGAGTATGTGGATTAATACTCTCAAATATCACCAAGCAACAACGTGGAACCAGCTCGAATGCCTGAGATGGTTCTTCGATGCAGAAAGAAGATTTTCACAAACAAGGTAAATTTTGTAACAACAAACTAATTGAGCCCTTATCTTTCAAGGAGGCTAAGGAGGCCATGAGTAGCGGTGGTCGTTCGATGTGGACAGAGGCGATGAACTCTGAGCTGATGTTTTTAAACAAAATTAAGACTTGTGTGTTCGTTAACCGACCAGTGAACAAAACCGTCCTAAGCAATAGGTGGGTGTTTGGGATTAACTGAAAGGAAAATGGAACCATCGACCGTTACAAGGTGAGGCTGCCAGCAGAAAGTAGGCATAGACTACGATGAGTTCTTCGCTCTGGTGGTGGGTTTCGAGACCAGTCCATTTATGCTGCTAAGAATCTTCATCTGCACCAAATGAATGCGTGCAAGCGGAGCTGAACGAAGAAATTTATAAGAAACATCGCAACTATCCGGGAATTGAAGGCAGTCATCAAAAGGTGCGCAAACTCCTCTGTCTGCTTTATGGGTTGAAGCAGGCCGGACTACATTGGCATATGAAACTGGACGAGTTTCTCAAGAAGATGGGGCTTAAAGTAAGCCATGCCTGATGCATATCTGTATATGAAGAAGGACAAACACGGACCCATCATCACCGTGATATATGTAGACGATTTATTGATTGCGTCAGGACAAAGACGCATCTAGCGGCAACGTATGAAATAGAAGGTGGGAAGTATTCTGGGAATACGTGCAAATAGAGAAGGACGTACTGGAAGTTATTCTGCCAGGAAGTTGCATTTGCTAGAGGTCCAGAAAGCAGAAATCCGTAGCGCTATGCGCGATGGAAGCGGAATATATGACGCTTTCTGAAATTACCAATGAGATCACCCATGCGAGAAGTCTTTTATCCGAAATGGGTCCTAATAAGGTAACCCCAATTCCAACTAAAATATTTTACGATAATCAAAGCGTTATAGTATTATCAAAAGATACAGACATCCGTATCATTTTTCACGTGAGGCACAGCAAAATAACAAAATCGAAATAGTTTATGCCTCCACTTGTGACATGATCGCTGATGTTCTAGATATACAAAACTTATGAACTGTATCTAATTAATGAATTGAAAATGTTTGAGATTTGGCAACACCCCATCGGCCAATTTTATAACTGACACCTGCTGTCATAACCGAGCTGTCAAACTGTTTTTTCTTCAAATGAATTTTGCTCTTGCCAACACATATAGTACACGTGTTTTTCATTTTCTTTGGTTAAATTGTAAGGACTAAAATCAGAATCCTTGAAAAGTAAAGTTAAAAGAAATAACGCACTCTAAACGAAAAATTAATGCGTGTTGATAGAGGGAGTGTCAAGTGTGTATTAAGGTGGCACAGAAGTCATCACCATATCGGGAGATGCTATAATTTTTTGCAAATGGAGGCAGATGTCAATTCTAATTTAACATTTGTGAAACAAACAGATACAAAATACTCGTCAATTAGACTTGAATCGCTATACTCCTAAAGAACGCGGAATAACTGTTACGATTTTTTTGCGGAATAATTCGTCGGTGGTGTTGGCGCAGTGTGAATTTCGGCGCAGATTTGCCGGTCGTCCGACACTAATTGGCAAACACTACGATGCTTAGCCGTTTGTCCAGAAGAGTATGGGACAACACAAAATGCTGCCAGGTCTGGCCGCAGCTGCGGTTGAAGATGTTGCAGAAGACCCCCCCTGGAGTATGGGCCAGACGATGCGCCACGCAATTGGGCATCAATCGGCGGTCTTTACAGAGAATTTTGGTGGAAGACTGTAAAATATTCCCTTACAAATTGCAAACAGTGCAATAGCTGTCAGCTGTTGACCGCCAAGCGCGTTTAACCTACGTTCAAGCCATCCTGAATCTCGACCACGAGGAGACAACTTTTCATTGAAAATCATCATGAGCGACAGGGGCCATTTCCATCTCTGTAGATATGTGAATAAGCAAAATTATCGCTTCTGAGGCACCGAACATCCGCGTATAACCCACAAAGAACCATTAAACCTGCATGGTGTGCTGTTTACGCTTGAGGCGACATCAGGCCTTACGACTACTGTGGACGGCGAGCAATACAGAGCCATGCTCAACGACATTCTCCTTCCTCAATTGGATGAATTGGGACTGGAGAACATGTGGTTCCAACAGGATGGGGCAACGGCGAATACTGCACAAACGACAACCGATATTCTGAGGGCTGCATTTCCGAGTCGCCTAATCTCTCGGTTTGGCGATTTGCACTGGCCGGCAAGATCGCCGGATTTAACCATTCCAGACTTCTTTTTATGGAGTTTTTTGAAGTCACGAGTCTATGTCAACAAGTCTCAGACTCTTAAAGCCCTCAAAAAGAATATCCGTAAAGAATGCGAGGACCTATTGCCGGAAGTTCTGGCAAGAATGATATGCCCCAAATCGGGCCGGTAGGTTCATTAATTCCGGCGGCGGCCACTTAACCGATATCATTTTCTCGAAAAAAATCATAGAAAAAAATTTAACACATCAAATAAACATAACCCAAAAGCAGAACCAAAGTTTTTCACTCATACAAAAATTACAGCCAAAGAACATCGGGTAACAACTTTTGCGCCACCTTGTATATAATGCTCACTAAGAGCATTTTCCGTTGGGAAACTAAATCCGGGAAAACCCAATATTTGTGCACAACTGCTTGTGTAAGAGAAGTTGAGTTGTTAGTTGCAACACCGGTTTGATTCTTATACGTGTGAAGTTCTAATACGACAAAAAACTTGAACAGAAAATACTACAATGTCCCAAAGGTAGTACAAATTTTTGGTCGTTCGTCAAAAACATTAGAAATTCTGCCTCATTCTCCATCCCAACGCTCATTTACAATGACATTCCAGCAGTCGGCTCTTTGGACAAGGTCAGTCTGGTTGCTGCACGATTCGCGGCCAGCTCAACACGTCCGGAGTGTGCTTTGTCCCCGCTTACACTTGAGTGCGTCGAATCTTCAATGGGGCAAATCCACTTTCGCACTCGTGTAGGAGCAAGAGTTCTAAAAGATCTTAACATTTACAAATCCACTGGTCCAGATGGTACATCTCCCATCCTTCTATAGAGGTGTTCTCCCACGCTGGCAAAACCATTGCGTAAGCTTTTCATCAATCCTACACTTTAGAACTCTTTCCGAGCGGATAGAAAATGATATTTGCCCATCCCGTCCCAAAAAAGGCGAATCTTCTTCTCTCTCCCCCTACAGTCCTATTGCAAAGGATGACCAGGTAAAAACGACAGAAGGAAAAATTCAAATAAAACAACAACGGTGTGAGATAAAAAATTGATTCTAACTTTGTTTTGAAACTAGTTCATGCCATTATGTGTAGAATAGCACATCATTCAAATGGCCACCTCGGCTTCGCTGGCATTGCTTCAAGCGGTCGGCTAAATTTTTGATGACTCGGTCCAATATGTGCGGCGTTATTCCTGCAATAATGTGTCGAATGTAGTCCTCGAGCTCGTCAATGTGGTTGGCTTGCTAGCGTAAACTACGGACTTGACGTAGCCCCAGAGAAAATAATCGAGTGGTGTGAAATCGCATGATCGCGGCGACCAATTGATAAACACTCGCCGTGAGATGACCCGCCGAATTTCTCCTTCACAACTTCGAGCGTTACGTCGCTTGTAGCGGCATGTAGCGCCGTCTTGTTGGAACAACAGATCGGATATATCGATGTTGTCGAGCTCTGGCCACAGAAAGTCGGTTAATATCGCTCTATACCTGAGACAATTGACAGTAACGGTGTATCCTTCCTCATTTCGAAAGAAATAAGGTCCGATGATGCCGCCGTGCATAAATCGCACCAAACAGTCAATCTTTGTGGATACATTGATGCTGAGCCAAAAATGAGCCTACTCCGAGAAGATGATTTTTTGGCCAATATCCGGGTCTCCGGCCAATATCTCCATCGCCCAATTAGCGAACTATGATCGTCCGGCTTCAATTCTTGCGTCAACATAATCCTATACGGATGTAGGCCCAAATCCAACCGCAAAATAATCCTAGTTGACTCTCTGGCGATGCCTAATTCAGCAGATCGGAGCTGAATCGAAATTTCTGGGTCTCCGGCGGCTTTGTTTTCTTCATTTCGCACCAATCCCTGTTTGGTTGGTGGCTTAAGATCCAAAAGAGTGTACTCACGTTCAAACTCTTCCACGGCGCGACGAACTATTCGCACACTAAAGAAATTCACGTTGCATATTTACAACCGCGCCGGAATTTTGATAATATTTTTTCAGCAAGCGTAAAATGATGCATCATAAAACGGCAAACCTTGGTGAATATTTTGACAGCTGGATGTCATTAATCACTTTAACAGCTATTGAAATATAAAAAATGGAAAAACTATCATTTCTATCTGGTTACCCTATACTTACGTCCCTTCTTTCCAAGGACATGGGAACGCTGATAAACCGTCAGCTCATGACATATCTCGAAACGCGAAAACTTCTCAACAACCTGCCGTACGGTTTTCGCTGTAACAGGTCCACTGGTGATTAGAGGCATATGTCACCAAAAAGCGGAACCAAAACGTACATCATTCCGGCGGAAGCAAGATAATGCACAGAATTTGGCATCAGGCTCTTTTGTCGAAAATGTGTAAATTTGGGATCCTTGACCCTATTCTTCAATGCATTAGGAATTACCTTTCGGGACGTTCAATCCAAGTTGTCTTGAATGGCTTCAAGTCTGATATACACAAAATAAATGTTGGCGTGCCCCATGGGTCCTTTCTGTCTCTGACACTCTTTTTAACTTCCATCAATGATCTCTTATCTACTACTTCTAGTCCAATATATTCATTTACTCATGATAGTCGTACCAGTCAAAACGTTCCCGGAATTTATTCAGAACATTTAAAATACTCGTACAAGTTTATTCATCTAAATCTACATATATTGTCCCCTTCAAAGTAGTCCCCATCGACTGCAACACACTTATGCCAGCGCTTGATCCAATCCTCGAAACATTTTTTATATTCGGTTTTCGGTATGTCCATCAGTGCTTCCTGCGATTTTTCCATTACACTTCCTGTCGGCTGCTGAAACGCTTTCCCCGTACTGGTTTTTTAACTCGATTGAACAGAAAGAAGTCACAGGGAGCCAAATCAGGTGAATTCGGTGGCTGTTGGATGGTATTTGTTGCATTTTTCTTCAAAAAAATACGAATAATGATGGCACTGTGCGACCGCGATGGTGCGTTATCATGGTGCAAAATCCATGAGTTTTCTGCCCACAATTCTGGTCTCTTTCGGCGAATTGCTTCACGCAAACGTCTCATAACGCCCAAATACTCGTAATACTCTTTGTTTACTGTCTGGTCTTCTAGCAAAAATTCATGATACACTACATGAAACCCGTGAGCATTGCCTTCTTTTTTGACTGAAAACGACGTGTTTTTTTTGGTCTCGGCTCATTTGGTGAACGCCATTCACTTGCCTGATGTCTGGATTGCGTGTCGTACTCATAAACCCACGTCTCGTCTCCAGTAATGATCCTTTTGATGAATGTGGAATCGGATTCAGCCTCGCAAATCATCTCTTTTGCGACGTCAACTCGGTCTTTTTTTTGCATGAAATTGAGGGCTTTTGGCACCAACTTTGCTGCTACACGACGGAAACCCCAATCATTAACCAAAATGTCTTGGACGGATCTATAGGCAAGTCCTGCGCTATCACTCTGATGGTTAAATTGCGGTTATTGACCAACATTTCTTTTACTCGTACTTCATCAATGTTTTCGTCGGTTTTCGATGTCGATGGTCTGCCACTGCACTCATCATCTTCGATTGACTCACGACCACTTTTGAACCGCTCGTGCCACTGGTAAATGACCGTTTTCTTTAGAGAATCGTTGCCGAAACCGAAACACTTTTCCAATATTTCCAACGTTCGCGCACCATTAAATCCGTTTTTTACGCAAAATTCGTTCTTTGTTGCAAATTTAAATCCATTTCTAAAATTGTAAAAAATCGCCAACACACACCGAGATGGATGTACTCTTCGCTACGTAACTTTTGCAAATGTCAAGCTATGACGCTAATATTTAGAGGGAATGTTAACAACAGATTTACCAACTTAACAAAAAACAACAGAACTCAAATCGGAACAATGGGAGCGCCACACGGTGGTTGGGTGCGGGAACATTTTGATCAAGGTGGTATACGTTCCCGGCATCACGTCTCTGCTCTTTGGCTGTAGAATGGCGTATGTTAAGCTCATTCAATTAGAATATTCACAACATAACCAATTGAGGAACTATCATGCTTCCAAAACTCAATGCTGCTGCTGAGATTACCCAGCCCTTTCGATGAATGGCACTTACATCGTCGAAACCGAAAAACTTTCCATTCTCGGTATGTGTGTCAGTGACAACTTATGTTGGAATGACCACATATTCGATGTCGTCAAAAATGCTGAAAAATATATAGATTTCCTCAATCAATGTAGGAAATATTTCACCCCCTCTGATCAGGCCTTAATATATAAGGCATTTATCCGCCCGAAATTAGAGTACAACGTCCACACCTGTCAGGCGCTCCTAAGACCTCTTTGCACTTACTAGATAGGATCCAAAACCGTGCGATAAAACTCATAGGTTATGACAATATTACACAGTCATTCGTCACCCTCGATCACAGACGTAATGTCTCCTGTCTCACCTTGTAGTATCGCCATTTTCACCACCGTAACACCCGTCTCGCTATGAATGCTCATCAGTATACCCTCAAGCCCACTTTCGGTTATACTCTAAAATACCGTGGTTCGTTCCTATGCTATACAACTCGCTCTGCCGCGCTCTCCATTTTCTAGTCATTATAACTTGTAAACATTTAAGACCAATGTACATCGGAACCTCTCTGTGTACAAATACAAATCCCTTGAACGCGCACTAATTGTATAAAAAAGAAAAAATTCGGGCATCTTACGGGAGCAAATCTATCGAGAGAGAGAGTGTCAGCAACGTTTTTCCTCTTGGTCTTTCATGCAGCTTCAGCTTCAAGAGCTTGATCGGTTTAAACGACGCGACCGTACGCAACTTTCATACTCTGACAACTCGACCGGGTTTGGATAACTTCCACTGGATTATTTTACAGTTGGCAGGAACCTTAATTTTAGGGTCTGACGTTCACAGATACGGCCAGAATGATTTATAGAATATAAAAAATCTATTCTTGTGAGAAAGAACTATCCATTCCAACTAGATGAAACTGATCAACAGTGAGATCGTCTAGCCCTCCAGAACCAACCTAAACCCCGCATAAATTCGAAATTGTTCACTCTTAAATAGAAAATTGTCCATATATTACAGTTACAGTTAATGTTAATGTTAATTAAAACTAAAATCAGAAATAAATTGTTAAGCTCCTCTAACACGAATCACGGCGACGATTGTCTCCCAGAACTGGATTTTTGTATCGCCTGGTAGTATAAGCAATTTGTCAAAGGTCATGTGAGCTAGCCCCACATACAAAAACAACAATCAAGTTGAATGTATACATATGTACATAGTGATACATATGTAAGTATCGCTAATAAAATACCAGATACTTGCATATTGTAGGTACGAGTTAAACGAATAACTACGATTCTCATTTGATTGGATTTTTCCTTGTTTTCCCATTTATTTATAGTTTTATTTGCAATAATTAATTGCATATATTAACATGCCATAAACACCAATGCATTGGCCAATCAAACACAATACACACGCGCACATCCACTGCTCGTATTATTATCAAGCGCCATAGATGCATATTTACATTACACGTATTTTATTAGATAATTAGAAGCAGCGCTTGTATTTATTTATTTATTTTTTTTTTTGAAAATAATACAACAAAATAGCAAACTTTATAAAAATCGAGTACACAGCAACACAGCACAGCTCGGGGAATTGATAAAAAATAAAAAAAATAACAAAAAAAACTACGAGTGTTTCCGTATTTTTGAATTTTTTTTCGAAAGCCTCTAAACATTAAATTTTTTCTAAATTTTTTTGATTGCTGTAAACGAGTAAACGAATAACGAATAGCATGTATCGTTTTGCTCTTGCACTTGCACTTGTACTTGAACTCTTGAGCTCCCTCCAACCGTACAAAACCGTGCAACTTGCAAGCTTGAAAATCAATTTGTTTAATTAAATTATTTAATTTTTATTTGTTTATTTAAAAAAAAAAACAACAGAAGAAGCGAAAACAAAAACGATAGATACTCTTACATTTAAGGGGTGTTTGAATTTTAGGGAGAAAACCGTTAACCGAAAAACATGGACACAAATACGCGGAAGACTTTTAACGGCTAAAGTCTGCGTTGCATTCCCAGTCAAACAGAAGCTTCGCGGCCTAACCGAACCTTCTGTAAACTGCATGCTGGACTGACGTTCTAAGCTTTGCTTGGGGTGATACTAAGGAAAAAAAAATTTAAAAAAAAAAAAAATTAATGTAAATAGACAAATAAACTTTTCAAATGCAACAAGTATACAGCCGACAACGAAAGCGTCACACGTTCACCATACGGATACATTGGTGCAGATATCACAACGACTGCTAGAACGAGAACGAGAACTCTCGCACATACTTGTAGATTCTAGGGAAAAATTGCATTGTTCCGCTTGTCCCGTGGCGCACACACACACAACTCTAAGCCAAAGCTTCCAAGAATGACGTGAATTCGTGCTCTAGGAACGCAAAACATTGCGCAGCATTCGCAGTACAATCTACGGACACAGTCGGCGCGGCGCGGCGCGGCGTTCAGAAGAAAAACTATCTGACACCATATGCTCGTGCAATCCAATGCACGAGAAAAGGTATAGTGAAAGCTCTGTTTCAAACTTGTGGTTACATCTCTGATAAAAGCAAGTCCCGTCCGCCCTCTCAATGTTGTGAGGTGTTATCGTGAAGGGGTAAGCACCAAGAGACAGGGGGTTATCAGGGCTTACGTCTTACCTGTCTGACGTTATCACATACTCGTTGGAGTGCCTGTTTATTTGCCTTTCGATTTGTTGTTGCCATTACAACATCGGTCAAAGCTTTGATTAATTCTCGCGAATAATTGGAGTGAATCGAGTCAGAATATGGGGCTACCGGCCTCTATAAAGGGGTTGCTGTTACAAATATCGTCGACGAAAGCAAATCTTATTCGTACACGGATACGCATTACAAATGTGTGATTCAGATTCAGATTCAGATTCAGATCCAGATTCAAATTCAGATTCAGATTCACTCTAGATTTATACCGAATTTCGAAATGCACAGATCGCATATGGGCTCGGGCGCTGGTAGACATTAGAGCAGACCATGGAAAAGTCGAGAATTTGCATGGATTTCCTTTGGTAAAGGGAAAAAGTGTTAACTAATCGGTAGAAGGAGTATTTGTAAGGCGAGTTCTCGGGGGAATGTGAGTGGAATTTCTTTAGATTGTGACTTGCAGATTGATTAGAATTTACAAGACCTTTACATATGCACATGATTAAGTAATCTGAAAGAATCCGGTTAAAATATCACACCGAGGTCAGTTGCTTTGGAGAAGTTTTTTCTTAAGAGGAAAGCGATTTCTTGAAACGGCTAGCTACGATCGTTTCTAAAGTAGAACTCATTTTTCCTGATTCGAATGGAATTATCTAACTGATAATTATACAATACGAGTACTATGCAGTATGCACATTGCACATACTCGTAAAAGAGGGATTAAAGTTGTGAAGGTCTAAGTATTATGTAATGCCATTTACGACCCTTATCGGGAATGACTTGGTATACTAGGTATACTATGATAGTGCTCAACCGGTTAATGACAATGTTAAGAAATTATTCTTTAGACAACAAATTTAATTTGGTTCTCGACCTATACAAGGCTCGTGCCAGAGGTATCCTGATTAATTTCATTTTCATCTCAGACGTACATATCTTCGTAAAATAAAGGGTGAGCCAATAGCTAGTGTGGAAGTTTCCATTAAATGAAACACACACTTATTGTGAAATCAATGTGGCATACTTCTGTTGCAAGCGACCACCCGAGCTAAAATGTTTGCACACAGCGCGGGCGAAGGAAATTTAGGGAGGAAAGAAGGATAGGTACCGCTGTACTTTGATTTTAAATGTTTGAAGGTTATAAAGACTAAGAAATAGAGAGCTCGGCAGGTCATTCCACGAGCAAGTTATTCGGCTAAGGAACGAATCACGATATTTCAGAGTACGCCCGAAAGTGGGCTTGAGGGTATACTGATGAGCATTCATAGCAAGACGTGTGTTACGGTTAAAGGGTTGAAGGGTCAGACAGCTACTTTCGATTTCTATGGAGCACTGGTGGTGCTAAACGAGACATTTCGTCGGTGTTCGAGGGTGTTCCATTGCCTGGGTGATATTGGTATCAGAGATGTTTTAGGGCACTTTTTTTTTTTTTTTTTTAAAAGAACTTAACACTCAAGTGGGTATGGATACACTTATAATGCCTCAGCATGTGTTAAGTTTTTTTTCGAAAATGGGATAGAGAGAGAAAGAAAGATGTTTGGGCTCAGCGGTTATTTCGCTTCGAGGGTGGAATCCAACATTTAATGAGGAGACTAAGTGGAAGTTGGCTTGATGTTGATTTCTAGTCAACTACTCGTCTTACTTGATTTTCGTTAACTGAAAAAATGGATGATATGTCTTTCGGGCGAGGCTGGGATTCGAACACCGAACCTTCCGATTTGGAAGCCAGTCCACTACCACTTGAGCCACGTCCAACCACCTGACCAGACGAGAGCATTATACTCCAATTTTGGTCGGATGAATGCCTTATATATTGAGGCCAGATCAAGGAGAGGAAAAGTGTTTCTTACATCGTTTGAGAAAGCCTATACATTTCGGAGCATTTTTGGCGACATCGAATATGTCATCGTTCCAACGTAAGTTGTCATTGACACATATACCGAGAATTGAAAGTTTTTCGGTATCGACAATGTAAGTGCCATCCATGGAAAATGGCTGGGTATTTAAATTTCGCTTTAATGACAGCAGACAGCATTGTATAGGTTGACCTGATGAGACAGATAAGAAGAAAAATTTAAATAAAACAACAACGATGTGAGATATAAAATTGATTCTGGCTTTATTTTGAAGCTACGTTCATTCCATTATTTGTGAAATAGCAGATCATTCAAATGGCCGCCTTGGCTTCGGTGGCATTGCTTCAAGCGGTCGGTCCAATTTTTGATGACTCAGTCCAATATGAGCGGCGTTATTCCACCAATAGCGTGATGAATATTGGCCTCGAGTCCGAAGTGATTGTTAAGGTAGACTACGGATTTGAAACAGCCCCAGAGAAAATAATCGAGTGGTGTCAAATCGTATGATCGCGGCGGCCAATTGATGGCTCTGGCCAGAGCAACATCTATATGTTTACTAAAATACAGATATTGATCTAGCCAGATCCCAAAGTATCTCACTACATTTCGACAAGCAACTGGCTGCCCGTGCTGTCCCACGATCGAAAACTTCCGCCAATTCTTTCTGGTATACCTAGAGGGCCCCAGACAAAGGCGTCCTAAACAGAATGGTTTCCGATTTCTGAAAGTTGATTTTCAGCTTCAAGTCGTCGCAATATCGTTTAATTTTGTCGAAGTCACGTTGCAAAAGTATGTTAATGACCTCAATCTTTGGACCTGATCTGTACGCGATGAAGTCGTCTGCGTACGCTATGGCATGGTGAAGGGATCAGATCAGATCAGATCACTTGTGTAAATGTTGAATAGGATAGGCGAATTTATCGCACCTTGTTGCAGACGGTTTTTAATGTTAAATGTTCCAGCAGAAGTCACATCGCTATTCTTCACGATGAACTATCTACTGGAGAGCAAATCAAAAAGAATACACAGCAGTGGTTTACTAATGCCCAATCTGTCCAGCTTGAAAAAGAGTCCTTCTAACCATACGGTATCGAAGGCTTTCTCCAAGTCAATCTGACAGACACCAGTGCACGGGTTCTTGCCTTTATTCCATTGGACATCAGAAACCAGGTTCGCCACAGCATGAATGTTATCATGCCCCGCCTTGAAACCGAATTGATTATCCGGAACTATATGTTTGTCCTCAACCCACTTAGTCAGGACTCCATTGATCACTTTCTCGAAAATCTTACTAATGTTTGGAAGAAGACTGATCGAGCGGAGATTCGCCGGATTGGAAGTATCTTTATTCCTTTTGGGAATGAGATGTACCACGGCAGTTTTCCAATGCGCAGGATAATGTGCATTATTCTTTGCATTTTTAAACAGGGTGGTATAAATGTCCACCGCTTCTAGTGGGAGATATCGAAGCACAATGTTCGGTATTTCATCGGTTCCCACTGATCTCTTACTTCTAAGCGATTCGAAGATCGTTTGGAGCTCTTCCTTCGAAATGAACGGGGGTAGTACCCTATAGTGGTTGATGACATTATTTGCCATATTCTCGTCACTGAACTGGGTGAAACCTGAGCTCTCAAATCGCTAATTCACAATTTCATTTCGAAGGTAGAAATTGTGCACAAGGACTCGATTCTCCAGATCGTGGTTCGGGCCAATGATAACATTCGCCTTGTACACTTCCTGGAAATTCGCTCCTATAGTCTCTACCTGCTCCTGCGGATCCTCGATCACAAAGAAGTTGTCATCATCAACTGCTTCATTTGGATCTATGCCTGCTGCTACAAGTATTTGTTCGTTGTTCGTCGTTCGGGTGATTCTAAGACATGGAAGGTAGTTCTGATTATTTCTCCGAAATATTTTATTTCCCATATTTCCGGGAACATATTCGGGTTGCTGGTGTTAACAGGCCGAGTTTTATTGTTGCAATACAAACTTACAGAATTTCTGTAATTATCTTTTATTAATGTTTGGAGGTTTTTAATCGACGACTTCAGTGTCATGATCTCCGGGTTTGTACAAGGTTTTTAGTCTTGACAGGAGTCTGCTTTTATATCGGTGTAGTGCGTCAATTGTTGCGTTGCGGAATACGAAATGTAAAGATAGCGGCACTCGTCAATAAAAGCTAGTGAATGCTAGTTGTGCATCTTTTGACAGTTACTTACCGACGATTCAGTCATTTTGGATGCGCAGTTTTTAGTTGACAGTCGTTTGAGTGAGCCAATCTGAGTGTTTTTTTGTGAAAATGGAAAAAATTGAGTATCGAGCTGTTATTAAATTCTTGTTTTTGAAAGGCAATACGCCTACGCAAATCAAAAATGAGTAGGATTCTGTGTATGGGGACTCTGCACCACCATTTACCACAGTAAAATTTTGGGCAGCTGAATTAAAACGTGGCCGTAAGAGCTTGGGAGATGATGAACGTTCGTGACGTCCAAAAACTGCAACCACTTACGATTACATTGCTAAAGTTCACCAAATGGTGTTAGACGACCGCCGAATTAGTAGAGATAGTAGAGGTTATGAAAATGTCCAAAGAACGTGTTTGCTACATATTAAATCAAGATTTAGGCATGAGAAAGCTGTCAGCGCGTTGTGTGCCGCGTTTGCTTACGTTAGACCAAAAACATGTTCGAATGAACATTTCCAACGCTCTGTTGGCGCAGTTTAGGCGCAATAAATCCGAGTTTTGGCGCCGATTAAAGATGAAATTAAAATAGTGGACTGCCAAGGACGAGCCGGCTCCAAAAAAAAAGCAAAAACTGTTTTTTCGGCTGGGAAAGTGATGGCGACTGTTTTTTGGGATAGTAAAGGAGTTGCCTTAATCGATTATCTTCAAAAAGGAAAAACCATTACAGAAACATACTACGCATCATTACTTGCCGAGCTGAAGGCAGAAATTGCGGAAAAACGGCCACATTTGCAGAAAAAGAAAACCCTGTTTCACCACGGTTGCCATGGCGAAAATCTATGAATTACGATTTAAACTGCTTGACCATCCGCATTATTCACCATATCTAGCCCCAAGCGACTTCTTTTTGTTCCCTCATCTAAAAACTGCGATCGGAGGACAGAGATTTTCCTCAAATGAGGAGGCAATCACCTTCGTGACAATTATTTTGCAGAGAAAACCGCCAAGTAGTATTTGGACGAGTTAGAGAGATGGGAGCATTGCTGTGTAGAGTACAAGGAGAAAAATAAAGAAAAATTTTGAGAAAAAATGTCTTCATTCATTCCCATGTCTGTATTCATTTCCACTTGAGTGTTACGTTCTTTAAAAAAAAAAATTCCACTCTGTTGATAGTTCCCCAATTGGTTATGCTGTTGATATCGGAATTTAATGAGCTTAACATACGCTGCCGTTCCCGTTCTACAGCCAAGCCGAAGAGCAGGGACGTGAGTTCGGAAACGAATATGAAAAGCAGTCGTCAGCAAAGGAATATATTGGATTGGAAGTGGCAGACAAGAGATCATTGATAAAAATTAAAAAAAGTTTCGGAGACAGGACGGAGCCCTGGGGCACACCAGCATTTATTTTGTGAATATCAGACTTGTAACCGTCCAAGACAACTTGAATTGAACGTCCGGAAAGGTAGTTTCTAATCCATTGAAGAATACAGTCATCGATCCCAAATTCATGTATTTTCGACAAAAGAGCCTGATGCCAAACTCTGTCAAATGCCTTAGAAATATCAAGTGCAACTATCTTGCTTTCACCAGATTGATGTACGCTTTGGTTCCACTTTTCGGTGAGACATGCCATCAAATCACCTGTGGACCTGTTGCTACGAAAACCATATTGCCGGTCATTGAGAAGTTTTCGTGTTTCAAGATATTTCATGAGCTGGCGGTTTATCAGCGTTGAAGAGAATGGACGTAAGTGCAATGGGTCTGTAGGAGGAGAGCGAAGAAGATTCGCCTTTTTTAGGGACGGGCTGGGCAAATGCTGTTTCCCATCTGCTCGGCAAGAGTATTAAAGAGTAGGATTGATGGAAAAACTTACGCAGTGGTTTTGCCAGCGTGGAAGAACACTTCATCAGAAGAAGGGAAGATATACCATCTGGACCAGCGGATTTATTTATATTAAGATCTTTAAGTACTCGTGCTACTACACGGGTGTGAAAGTGGATTCGTCCCATTGAAGATTCAACGCACTCAAGTGTAGGCGGAGACAGAGCACAATCCGGGAGTTTTGAGCTGGTCGCAAAGTGTGCAGCAAGCTAATTGGCCTTGTCCAAAGAGCTGACAGCTGGAATGTCATTGGAGGATGAGGCAGAATTTCTGACGTTTTTGACAAATGATCAAAAGGTTTTACAACTTTTGGGACATTGTAGTATTTTTTGCCTCACTTTTTGGTCGTATTGGAATTTCACATGCTTGAGAAGATTTTGCAGTCATTTCTGGCCCGTTTGAACTTTTTTCGGTTTTCCTCTGTCGGATTGGTCTTGAAGGACCGAAAAAACATTTCCCTAACCCTGACAGCCTCTTTACAGCTCGAGTCGTACCATGCCTTTTCTTTTGGTCTGATACTCTTCATCCGATGAGGGATAAAGGATCTCATTCCGAAGAGAATAGTATCAACGATTATATCAGCAGCGGCATCCATGTCGTTATCGAGGAAACTTAACGACCAGTTAAAATTACTAAAGAAGTTGTTAAGTCCGTTCCAGTTTGCTTTCTCGTATTGTCATACACTTCTTTTAGGAATCTTTTCTCTAACTGTGTGGTCCGTGTACGAGAAATTAGCTGATATAACACAATGGTCCGACGATCCTAGAGGGGAGAGCACATCAACGTTGTATTTAACAGGGTGAGAAGTTAAAAACAAATCCAGGGTGTTGACTATCAACGCCTGGTATTCGTGTGGGCGCATTTACAAGCTACGTTAAGTTGTTTCCCGCAGCGAAGATCTCAACACACCGTCCTTCGGGTGTTATCTGTCCAGAATATCGACGCCACCCAGAATTGTGTATGTTGAAATCGCCCGTAATCACGATTTCAGTATGAGGATACAGGGATACAATTCTTTGAATGGAGTCAGACAGCGCATCAAACTCGCGAAAGGTCCAGTTGCTGTCCAGTTTGGGGCTTCTGTAAATAAAGCAGTAGTGGATAATTTGCTTACGGAGATTTAATTTTAACCACATGAAATTGAATTCCGGATTGGAACAGGGACTACATTGTGGTGGAATTTGGTAAGCTGAGGGAAGAATAGTGCACTAGTTCGTAGCCAGGTAGATTCAGATCAGAGCGATCTGAGAGGTGTGAGCGGGGATCTACCTGTGTTTCACTAAGCGCGAAAACAGCTGGCCAGAATTTACAGACGTGAACGTAAGCAGAAAAGTGATTACTTATTGGCCCGCGTATGTTCGCAAGGTCCACCCTAAATTCCCGAGTCATCATAAGAAAATAAAAACAAACTCAAAAAACACAAACACCAACGACGCTAATCAAGGCTGCGAAGTGAAAATTCTGACGTTGGTTTACCGAATCCAATTGTTGTAGGTGTTATGCCCTTACAACAATAGAAAACGGTGCGCCAACAAAATTCTCACTCAAGCAACCCGCTATCCATCAGTTATTGTCTATACTCAGCCACTACCCGTGCCGTATAACAAATACAGCAAGTATTATCGATGACTTTTTGAAGAATGAATTGGTAAATAGCCACAATTTCATTTTGGATGTAATGATTGAGATCCTGAATTGTCACTGAGGTATTGACATAGACCTTGCTTTTCAAATAACCCCACAGAAAAAAGTTTAAAGGTGTCAAATCACATGACCCTGGAGGCCAATCAACTTCTCCTCTGACTGAAATAATGCGATCTTCAAATTTCGTACGCAATAAATTGATTGATTGATCCTGTAGAAACCAGAGATCGTCCAAACCCCAAATTCATTAAATTTTAGAAAAAAAAAATTGCCGGTCAACATGTTGCGATAACGTTCTCTATTCGCTGTAACTATCTCTCTAGCCTCATCTTCGAAAAAGTGCATGCCAATGATGCCGCCGACCCATAATCCGCACCATACAGTGACTTTTTTGGGAGGCATTGGTTTTTCTTGAGTCTCGTATGGGTTTTCCGGTCACCAGTTTCTTCAAAACGCTTCGCCGTTGCACGATTTCCGAACTCATTAGAGCGATTATGTTGAGCAAGAAATTCACGAATTTTACGAAATGTTACTTTTACAGATCTGCCGTTTTCGTAATAAGATTGAATGACAAAAGTGCGTTGTTGCGTGGTAAATGACTCCATGATTCAAAATTGCCAAAGACTGTATGACATATGTCAAAAAGATCAACCATACTGAAATCAGTAAATATCAGGCCTAGAAAATAAGTCGTTCCTCAAGAAGCTTTATAATTTTATTAATGCATTTGACATTATAATTTTATTTGTAACATTTGTAATTGCAAATAAATTTAGCTTTTTTAAGAAAAGAATGGAGTCGCTTGCGGTTTAGAATCTGTGACTGGAAATACCTTGTTCGATCGTGTGTTCGATGATAAATTATTCCGAATAGTAGAAATTGACGTGTCATCTCTCAAAAGCCACATGCCTAATTTTTCTTTTTAACTTGGTCGTAATAAAACTAAAAATTTTAAAGCACTGTAAGTACTGAGACGTGGCAACCTGGTGATACCCAGTGTTGTAACTGTTTCTACACATCACTTGTTCTTATCCTCCAAGTGGTAACCATCGGATAGGAGAGTAAAATCCCAGAATAAACCAAATAAGACCTTATCTGGGCTATTCCGACATATTTGGAGCTCAGGCCTGTATGGAGTTCCGAGACTAAGCCAAGGTCTTGGAAAAGACTTGGTGGCGGATGCAATTCGATCTAACCGACCGCTAGGGGTATCTATCATGGAACTGGCTCTCCAGGTTCTAGGTTGTGCCGCCGGGGTAACTGCCCGACCATGGAAAAAAAGACTAACTTACGAACTAACAACAAGCCTCGGATACGGACGGATCTACACAACGAACTCTGGATCTGCACGTGGAATGTTAGGTCCCTTAATAGGCCACGTGCAGCCGGAGATCCTGGACTGCTGGAAAGCAGTTGTTACCGCAATCCAAGAAATACGATGGGATGTGCCGGGCAAAAAGAGGATGAATAACTGAGACATTTAATACGGCGATTTTCATCGACGGCAAAAACAACGCCTATTTGAATGGGAATACCTTGTTAAAGGCAGACTTAGGCAAGAATCTTGAATTTCTGGCATGTTAACAAGCGTCTCATAACAATTTTTCCTCCCACAGAGGAGAAATATGACGGCCCCAAAGTTAGATTCCACGAGTTCTTGGACAAGACTTACGAGCAATGCTTTGACATTAAAATTGTCCTCGGCGACCTTCTTTTTTTTTTCTTTATATGTGTATATATTATATAATTGGCACAGCACTGGCGAAAACAATTTAAGGAAGAAAGAAGGAGAGATAAAGATCAACGTTGGTTTTGAATGTTTGCTGGTTATAATGAGCAGGGAATAAAGAGCTCGGTAGTGCATTCCATAAGCGAGTTTTACGGCTTAAGAAAGAATCACGATATTTCAATGTACACGAACGTCCGAAAGTGGGCTTGAGCATTCATAGCGAGACGGGTGTTACGTTATTAAATTTAAAGGGGCGAAATGCTACTGCAAATTTCGGTGGAGCACTGGTGGTGGAAATAGCGATAGAACAAGATAAGACGTTACGTCGATGGTCGAGGTTGTCAATTGAGTGAGTGACATTAGCATCACCTATGAGTCTTATCGCACGGTTTTGAATCCAATCTAGCAGATGCAGTGGGGTCGTAGGGGCACCTGACCAGATGTGAGCATTGAACTCCAATCTTGGGCGTATGAATGCTTTATATATTGAGGCCAGATCAGGGGGGGTAAAATATTTCTTACATCGCTTGAGGAAACCTAGACATTCCGCAGCATCCTCTGCGGCATCGAATATGTGGTCGTTCCAAGGTAGGTTGTCATTGACACACTTACCGAGATTGGGAAGTTTTTCGGTTTCGACGATGCAAGTTCCATTCATGGTTCATGACTGGCATTTAAATTTCGTTTTAACGATAGCAGAGATCTTTGTATAGGATGCCCAGATAAGATCCATAGGAAGAAAAATTTAAATAAAACAACAACGATGTGAGGTATAAAATTGATTCTGACTTTAGTTTGAAGCTACGTTCATGCCATTATGTGTGGAATAGCACACTATTCAAATGGCCGCCTTGGCTTCTTTGGCATTGCTTCCAGCGGCCGGTCCAATTTTAGATGATTCGGTTCAATATGTGCTGCGTTATCCCGTCAATAGTGTGTTGAATGTTGACCTCGAGTCCAAAGCGGTTGGCTTGTAAGCGTAGACTAAGGACTTGACGTAGCTCCAGAGAAAATAATCGAAAGGTGTTAAATCGCATGTTCGCGGCGGGCATTTGATGAACGCTCGCTGTGAGATCACCCAGCGCCATATTTCTCATTCACAAATTCGAGCATTGCGTCGCTCATAGCGGCATATAACGCCGACTTGTTGGAACCAGAGCTTGGATATATCTATGTTGTTGAGCTCTTACAACTGAACGTCAGTTAACATCGTTCTATACCTAAGACCATTGACAGTAACAGTGTCTCCTTCCTCATTTCGAAAGAAATAGGGTCCGATGATGCCGCCATGCCAGAAACCGCACCAAATAGTCAATCTTTGTGGATGCATTGATTCTTGGCCAAACACTTGTGGATAATGTTCGCTCCAATAACGGCAATTTTGCTTATTAACATAGTTACTGAGCCAAAAATAGGCCTCGTCCGAGAAGATGAATTTTTGGCCAATATCCGGATCTCCGTCCAACATTTCCAGCGCACAATTAGCGAACTCCTCGCATTGTCTATGGTCGTCCGGCTTCGATTCTTACGTCACCACAATCTTATACGGATGCAGGCCCAAATCCAACCACGAAATAAGCCGGATTGACTCTCTGGCGATGCCCAATTCTGCTGATCGGTGCCGAATCGACATTTCTGGGTCTTCTTTGACACTGGCCGCTACGGCGGGTATGTTTTCTTTATTTCACACCAATCTTTGTGGAGTTGATGGCTTAAGATCCAAAAGAGTGTACTCACGCTCAAATTTACCCACGGCACGACGAATTGCCAGCACACTGAAGTCGTGATGGCGACCGACCTCACGAAAAAATTCACGTTGCGTATTTGCAACTGAGCCGGAATTTCGATAATAATTTCCGCACGTTCGGCAAGCGTACAATGATGCATGATGAAATGGAAAGTTTTACTGAATATTGTTTAAGTATCAAAGCTCGCGATATGTTACGACCACCTTACGTGTGTTAGCTCCAATTTTTGGCCAACTGACAGAAGTGAATAGAATATTGCAGCTGTATGCGGGTCAGTAAATTGAGATCGCAATCAATCGATTCCTATCTGCGCAAGCATGACTATCAGCCCTGTTCTGCTAAACGTCGGGGGTAATGGTCGTTCGAAAATCGAAAATTTTTATTCCACTAAAAAATCGGAGGGAATCGTTCCCCGTCGGTAAGACAGTTTGCCTATCACGCTGAACGAAACGGAATCGTTCATGCAAATCTGTTATTGAATCATCCGTAGTTATTTTGTTGCGTTTGTGCTTTGCGTTCGAAAGTTCGTAAGTAGAAAAATGTAAGTAAAATTCAATAAACATATCACAAACCGTGACAAATTCGATGTGATGGTTGGGCCTATGAAAGAAAACATCGAAATAGCGCAAAATAAAAGTAAAAGGCGCCAGGAGCATACAAAACTATTCTGGGAAGATTTGAAAAGAAAAATGAATAGCCTAGGTCCACCCCCCAAGGAAGTCGTTGAATGGGAAAAGGTAAAAAGCAAATCAATTTCAATTTATATTCATAAATTCTTTTTACAGTTTTTAACATTAGATTTTATTGCCCTAAATGTTTAAAGTGGATGTGTGGATGGAATTGATGGGGCAAAATCGTTTGGAGTTCCAAAAACTGGAGGATTGCAACAAAGAATCACGATCTGTTCAGAACCCAAGTGCAATGATTTCGATGACCCCGATAATCTTTCTGTTAATTCCAGTAGAGACGAAGGTAGAATATTTATTTATAATAACTAAGTTTTGAATTTACTCTTGTTTTTCAGAACTGAGAGCAAACTGCTCAAAAAGACGTAAAGAGCAGCCAGAAAAGAGACAAGCGGCTCTGAAATATAAGACAGATTTGTTGAAATCACAAATCGAAATTCAACGCATTCTATACAATTCCATTAAGGAAGGAATAGAGAAAAATGGAGAAGAATTTACAAGGCACTAGCAAGTATGGAAAAGACGAGTAAAGATGTGCTCAAAGAAATAAGGCGGCATAATAATGTAATAGAGGCGTTGGCGTTCAAAAAGTAAAGGAGCGGATACTGGAGTTGGAATTAGAGCTCCGCGCTTCTGATTCATAGAAGCATGTAAATGTTTATTTTTAGACTGAATTATTGTTATATTTTTCTATAAAAACATGTAAATACTTTTTTTAAAAGACTGAATTAATATTATGTAAACGTTTATTTTCCTCAGACAAATCTTTTAGTTTTTATTGTGTTCCTTTACATTTAATGTTTTGTTACTACTTAGAAAAGCTACTCGTATATTTTTTCTTTGCAAGTGAACTCAACTGATTTTGTAACTTCTTATTCATTTATTTCAAAATATAAACATATGTACAGGGTGAATGACTCGAACTCCAACTTTTTAAAATGCTATAATTTTTTTATTTTTTGATAAATTTTATTGTGCCAAAGCAGAAAATGTTGGAAAATACATAAATTTTCAAATTGTATCAGTAATTTTCAATATGCCCACCTTTGGTGCGAATAATGGCCTTGAGACGGCAGAAGAAAGCATCGCATGCTGCATGCAAGTGGCTCTGCGGTATTTTGGCCCATTCCCGGCGAAGTGCTTGTTTGAGCTGGTCCAAACTTTGGTATTTTTTAGTGCCAACCTTCGCCTTCAAAATACCCCAGACAGAGAAATTCAACGGATTTGCATCCGGAGAATTTGCAATCCATTGTGTCGAAGAAATGAAGTGTGGAACATTGTTTTTTAACCAATCTTGGTTGACGCGCGCTTTGTGAGACAGTGCCGAGTCTTATTGAAATGTCCACGGTTTCCGACCAAAATGATTGTTTGCACAAGGCTTCAATACTGCCTCTAAGACAGTTTCACGGTCCAAAAATACGAGCGGAGAGCGACCATCGGCGGTTATGGCGGCCCAAACCATCACCATCGATGCTGCCTACTTTCTGCTGGCCGTCCGAAGGTGTAAATTTTTGAAGCACCTTTCTGGCAAGTAAACTCGGTTATTTTGTTTGTTGACATATTGCTCGGTAACAAATGACGACTCATCGGAAAAAACCAAATTCGGCAACTCACCACATTCGTGCAAGCGTAGCAACTCCTTGGCACTTTCGACTCTAACTTTTTTCTGTTGCTGTGTAAGATCGTGTGCTTTTTGGAACTTCAATGGCTTGGGCCCAAGCTCATTTTTCAGTATGTGTTGCATCCGTTCCAACGATATGTTGAGCTCATGAGCCATTTTTCTTCCACTTTGACGGAATTCGCTCAATTCGCTTGACTTTCCGAACCATTTCTGCCGATGTTGCTGTGTTTTTATGACCACCTCCATGGCGTTTTGCAATGCTGCCAGTATCACGGTAACGAGCTATGGTTCGAGACACAAATGATTTATTCACGTTGAGGTGCTGGAGGGCTCTAACGATAGCTACTTGTGGTTTTCCAGCCAAATATAAAGAAATTACCCTATCACGTTTGAATTCCATCGCGGATAAAATTTTTTCAACACAACTGAGACGCAAATCGTTTAAAAGGCTTGTAAATAATAAAATTATCTGTCATGTGTCAAAATTTGAGATCACTGTCATGAACGGTTTGGAAATTATAGCAGTCTGAAATTGGTTACAGTTCGATTCATTCAGGGTCATAATGATTATATTATTCCATTTCTAATTCTTATCGCTTCGGTCGTAAGTTGGGATAGAGTTGCTTCATAAAATTCATTACGTGTTCTGCATTCAGGTTCAGTTGATAGGACTGGCTAATCCCACTATATTTTACATTTCTTGCAGATATTACGCAAAGCACAGCATATATTTACAACCTGTGCAGCTTTTTCTAGCTCATATAGCAATCTCGTGTCTGAACTACGCATAGAACTCGGTTTTTGAGTACTCCAATTGTTCTTTCGACAATATTTCTAACACTGCTGTGTTGATTCGGAGGAGTGTATTTCAACCGATCGAAATGATATCAAGAGCCAAGGATAGTGCGCATATTCCGCATCACCTTTAATATGCATGTATATAAAGAGTGTTTTTCTTAGAGGTATACAAATTCAATATGAAATAAAATACTTGAGGCTAATGTTAATGTCTATGATATTATTTAATAGATAATTTTATGCCATTACTGCTTAAATAGCGCAAATGAAACGCAATCGTGAAATCCAATTTTCGACAGCTTTATCGAGCAACTGGGGCCGTTTATCAGCAATAACACGGCGAATGTTGACTTACAAATCATCCAACGTCTCTATTTGGTGGCATAGACTAGTGACTTTACATACCCTCAAGGAAATTAATCTAAAGGTGTGAGATCACAGGATCGTGGAGGCCAGTTCACTGGTCCGTTGTGCAAAATTATGCTCTCAACAAATATTTCCAGCAATAAATTTATGGAGTCGTGCGCCGTGTAGCATGTTGCCCCATCTTGTGAAACCAAAGCTCTGTCAAGTCAATACCATTCAACTGAGGAACGAAGAAGTCAGAAATCATGTTTGTATAGCGCTGTCCATTGACGGTAACATTCTGGCCGGCATCGTTCTTAAAAAAATATGGGTCGATGATTTCACCAGCCCATAAAGCACACTAAACAGTGAATTTTAATAGTTGTAAGGGCATCTCGACAAAGGCTTCTGGGTTTTCTCCACTCCAAATTCGGCAATTTTGCTTGTTTACATATCCATTTAGCCAAAAATGTGCCTCATCGGAGGACAAAATTTCGCGTTGAAAATGAGGATCAAGTTGAATCATGTTTTCGGCCCATTCACCGATTTCAACTCTTGAACAAGCTGGATCTTATAAGTTTTTAAGACAGGATCTTTCCGTAAAATCTCCCACAAAATGGATGGGCATAGCTTCAATTGCTGTGCACGATGGCGAATCGACTCACTCGGATTCTCCTCAACACTGCGCTCCACAACTGCAATAACTTCTTCTGTTCGCACTGTTTGTATGTGGTGCAAAAACGATTCATCGTGTTCCGAATAACTTGCTTAGATGGACGATTAGGTCGACCGTAAAATGAACGTAGCGCATGATAAATTTGGCGAACCGAACAATGGTTTTCAAACTAAGTTTGCACAATTTACACGCGTTGTTCTGGCGTTAATCCATTCATCGTAAAATGGCAAAACGTACTAACCACAAATCAACTTTCAACTGTCAAATTGACAATCTGTACAACACTTCACTTTTAACTATATTTTATTAACATCAAATGAAGATCAATTGCGAACACCAAAAAAATTCACATAAAAGAGCTGTCAGTCGAAGAGCTGCTCGCCAATATGATAAGAGTACCACTAACTCCTCAAACAAAAAATTCATAAAAACAAAAGGCTTCAGTGTCTGTCAAAAAAAAAGGAATACAAAGAAAAAATTAGCAAAATTAGTTAATTGCTTTTAAGTGGTGCCAAATTGTGCGGAAAACCGCGTTTACAAATTTATATACAATAATCCTGTACAAAATAAATAAATAAAAAAAATACAGTTAATTACAATACATCGCTCAATGTTAACAATTTTTTTATAAATTGGAACTAGGAGACTTGGAGAATTCATGGTTTCAACAGGACGTTATGACTTTACCACACAGCCCCTGACACAATCGACTCACTGAAGACGAAGTTCGGTGATCGCCTCATGTCCCTATAAATTGGGCGCTTCACTCGTGCGATTTAACAGTTTTAGACACTTTTTTTTGGTCCATGCTAACGAGGCGGCTGAGTTCGTAAACGTCAAAAAAATGCGCATCGCTTAAGCATCACTGCTTATGTGATGCGATGTAATGATTTTTTGATGTTGCTATGCATCATGATGCTTTCATTTTGTAGACGTTCCTGAACGGATGGTTGTTTTGTGTGCCTATTGTTTTGTTTTTTATAATAACAAAATGTCAAATAAATTAGCAGCGACGATTTTTCTAAATACTTTTCTTAATAATGTTGGCAATTATAATGGCAGCATATTTAAACATATTTTAGACATAAAAAACAAACAATTGAATCGAAAAGTATTGTTAATTTCTTCGTCCTTAAATAAAAGAAGGTGTATACCCAAGTGCAAACTTGATAAAAACTTATCCTGATGATGTGTTTTTTCCCCATTTTCGCATGAAAAGAAAAACGTTTTTGGTGAACAAACAATACTTTAAACAAATTAAAAAAATATTAATCTTTCCTTTTCTAGGCCCTCCAGAAGATGCTAAAAACCGTGTGAAAGTTTCCAAACACTGGCAGACCAAGTTTCTCTTTGCACCAATATCTATATGCAACTCTCTGGAAACTTGCTAATGAGTGTAGCTTTCGAGGGGTATCTGATCGGTTTGGGATAGGGAAGGGTACAGCACACAACATTTTTAAAAAAACAATAACACACATTTTGAAATTAAAGAACTGGTTAATAAAATGGCCTAAGAGTAGAGAAACGCAACGAAAAATTATTGAGGAATTCGAACAAAAACGTTTTAATTCATTCCCTTTTGTCTTGGGATGTTTGGATGGGACGCATTTCAAAATTGCATGCCCAAAAGAAGATTCTTCGAGTTATTACAATAGAAAAGTTGTACATTCAATATTCATGCAGGTATTATTAATTTCATAACATTTTAGAGATATGTTTTCATATACTTCCTCCGATAGGATATTTGCGACAGCAACTTAGTTTCGTTGCTGTCCCTGGATATTCGTTGGATACCCTTGCTCTTGTCATGATACAGCAGTTTGGCGTAACAGCCCACTTTAAAAAGCAATAGAAAGTGGCAAAATAAAAATACCACGAGAATGTCTTCTGCTCGGGGATTCAGCTTATCCTCTTGATATTCACTTAATGGTTCCTTACAGAGATTGTGGAAATTTAACGCCAGAACAAAAACAATTCAATTATTGCCATAGTTCTACTCGTGTATTAATTGAACAAGCATTTGAAGTCTTAAAAAAGAAATTCCGAATACTGAACAATGTTACTGCACAAAAAATTGCTCTTTCCAAGCAAATAGTGATGGCATGTGTTATCCTTCATAACTTTATCATTACGCATGAAAAGCCAGTTTACTTTAGTGAAGATTTCCCACAAACCGAAGACTGTTCACATGATGAGAATATTCCAATTTTAAACAATGAAGCTAAAGCTAAAAGGGAACAATTAACTACACTCTTTTCAGCCTAATGTTGAAACCAATAAAAACACTAAATGTATATGCATGATTTATATTGCAATATTTATCAAAAAAGGGAACTGAAAAATAAACCACAGTTAGTTACAATTCATTGCGTTTAAAATTAACATTAAATTCAGTCAATGTACAATGTCAAATGCACATACTTCGTATTTTTCAAATTTGTTCAATTGGTTAATTATTCCATATCGAGAAGTGTTTTGAGATATACTAGATGGAGTCAAAAGTGACCTCCTTGGGAATTAAAAAATAATTTTTTTTTAAACGTTTTTTTATATTATTCAATATAGTCCTCTTTTAGTTTGATACACTTATTCCAGCGATTTCCCAACTTCTTGAACCCGTCCGAAAAGTAATCTTCCAGAAGGTCTGCAAAATACTCCTCCGTAGCGTCGATGATTTCCTCGCGTGAGCTGAATTATTTATTGATGAGCCATCTTTTGAGGTTAGGGAAGAGATAATAGTCCGAGGGATACAAATCCAGTTACCAATCGAAGCCAAAAGTCCGTCCGATTCCGCATCAGCAAGTTCAAACACTCTTTCGAAGTGCTCTCGCCTTAGTGTTTTTGGTCACTCGCGGCACCCAGCAGCAGGATAACTTTTTCATATGCAGAATATTGCCCAAAGCATGGCGTGTGCGCTCAGTACTAATCTTTGTGGTATCTGCTAGCTCGCGCACCTTCACTTTCCGGTCAGCCAACACCATTTCATGCCTGCCGTTGCGGACTTGATCGGTAGTGGAGTTGCGGCCACCACGAAACTCTCGGAAGCAATATTTATCCAAGTTTTCTTTTCTTTCCGTCGCCGTTTTGCCTCTCAAAAAATAATGTTTTATGAGAGAATGAAAATCGTTTTTGTCCATACTCAACATAATGCCAAACACGTCAACAACAATCAGCTGTCAAAACAAAACTAAGGACAGTATCGCACTGAAATTTGGCATGTCTGCCTAAATATGAACGGACTTCAAGGCACCATAACCTTTTTTGCAGTAGCAGCGCATTCTGGAAGTTAAGGAGGTCACTTTTCACTCCATCTAGTAATTTAATGTCACACATTTCATTAACCCTTTCCCTGTCCACTTTGAGGGGTTCATTTTCTATTTTTATAAGCTAATTCAAGGATGCCCTATCTTTCTCAGCCTCAGATCTGATTATTTTCTTTGGGATTGATTTGACGGATTCTGTTTGCAACTCTGGATGATGCTGAACAAGTTGTGGAGCAGTCGCCTCCTCTATATCATCTTCGGCGTCATCCAGTGTTCCAACCAAATTCTCATCAGGAACTGAAATCGAATGCTTTTTTCCATAATATTCGTCGAGCAAATCAAAGTACTCCCAGTATGTGGTAGCCTCTCCCGACGATTTGTTCCTGACTTTGATCCTTTTACAAGTGACCATTATGTTGAGAAATTTTCTTATAATTTCATCCAGCGTAAATGGAAATTCAGGAAAGTCCTTTAATATGTGCTGATGAACCTGCCTCCAGATTACAGCTTTTTTCCTCTTTTTGGACACGAATTCTTGTTCCAAAGCTAGTCTCGTTTGTATCAATATTTTTGTGCTAAGATGGTTCCATTTCTTCCTGAAAAATTAAATGTATATACGGAGATAGTATAATCATAAATTAAATTTAATATAATATGTAACTTACGAATTCAATGATGTCTCCATTTTTTAGCGCGAATTCAAATGAAATGTGAAATTTCATCGCATCACGATAATCTATGATGCGTTGGTTGATTTTGTTTGCGTATCTGTTGCTTTCATGTTACATTTTAGAATGCGATGCATCGCATCATTGCCACATGTTTGCAATTAAGAACGCTTGACGATGCAGTGCTGCGCTGATATTGCGATTATGAACTCAGCCAGATATTTAAGACGACTTAGAGGCGAACATTTTTACGTAAAATTGCTGGAATATCGGCTGAATTAGGAGAAAAAGTCATGGCCCTTACGGGCTCAGAACATCCACCCATATTTTAAAACTAATTGTATCAATCTGAATTAATTTTTTTTCTGCCAACAAGATATCGAACCGCTACCCAGCTGAGTCGAGTATTTAAAATATTAAAACCACAATTAAACGATTTTGATGTTCATTGTTCACATTTTATTAAGTGTATTTTAAATTAAATTAATATTAAAAAGACAAAGAAAACTAATTGAAAAAACACTAACAACAATAACATTTAAATGATTTCTTTTACTTTTCATTCTTTATTTCATTTTATCTTTTGTTCTTTTTTTTTTTTGTTTTTTTCTTTTTATTTATCTTTTACATTTACTGTTTATATGTATAAAAAAAAAATTAAATAAAATACACAGGATATTTCTGATTGTTTGATAAATACTTTACCTAAATGTCTAACAAATTATCGTATAAAAAAGATTTCATTAATAATAATAGTAGTATGTATAAAATAAACAAAAAAAAAAAACAATCTGACAAAACAAATTTAATAATAATAACAGTAATGAATAAAATAAACATAAAATAAACAACACAACGTACAAAAGTGTTTATCAGTTACCAAAAAAGTGTATCAAAACTAAGAAAAAAATCTTTTAAATTACATAACATAAAAATTCATTATCGAAAAGAAATATATTTTCACAGCTTTCAAAAATTTGTTTATAAACTAAAGACAAAAAATAAAAAAAAAATTAGATAAACTACAGATAATAAATAAAATTGTGAGTAGTTCGAGTTGTTTGTTGTTTTTTTTTTTTTTTTCTAAAGAAATATTCAATAATTTGTTTGTCTTAAATTTAAAAATGTTTTATTTGCTTTGATTTTGTTTTTATATTTGTCTAAGAGTTAAAAAAATTGTTTTCCTTCTTTTTTTTTTTGTTTTTGTTTTGTTTCTGTTTTAATAAATAATTTGTTTTTGTTTTTGTGTTTTTTTTTATTACATATTTTTATAAGAGCGTAATAGGATTATATAAAAAAGAAAATTAGAAAAAAGAAAAAAAAGAAAATCAAATTACAGAAGAAACTCTCTTGGGAATGAATAAGAGGAGGACAATTTGATGAAAATTGTTTCTTTTTTGTTTGTTTTTGTTCTTGTTTTATAACAATTGTAGTTTAAGTAATAGAATTTTTGTATTTATTTGTTGTTTTAAATTTAAACCTATGCACATAAGAAAAAAATGTGAAATTTTTATTGTATCTGTGAATTGATTTTTGCATTTTAAAGTACTAAAAGATTTGGAGTTTTGTTTGGATTTTGTTATTTGTTTTGTTTTGTAATTTAACTACGCTTGTACAATATACAACACGATTAGAAACAAACGCGATGGCGCTTACAAGAGATTGTCATTCAGTTGCCGTCGATAAATTATGTTTTGTTTTTATTTTTTTCTAAATTTTTTTTTCAGTTTTTGTTTATTTGGAAAAATGTATGCATGTACTTCTATCGTTATGTCTTAGGTAAAATGTTTTTGTTTTTTTTTTTTTTTTGTTGGTTTTTGAGAACATTTATAATGGAGATAGTAATAATAATTGTTATAATGTTACACTCACACACACACATTTTGGAAACCGTGTAGTTCATTGGCTAAATGAGACTATTGACATACAAAATATATATATATATATATATACTATACAATAAATTTTCTTGAGAATATACATTTAGTCGTACATATGTTTAATTGTTAATTGTTACTTTACTACAAATACATCATCTAAGTTACAAGTACATTACCTACATCTAGATGCGTTTTATATGTTTGGTTACACAGTTTTAATTAATTTATTAATTTATTAATTTATTAATTTTTTCTATTTTATTATTTAAATCGGAATGTATAAATTCTGTAGTGTGGAATAAGTGGAACCAATTTCTATTGTTTACAAAAGAACGTTTTTTTTTTGTTTTGCTCATTTTTACACTTGATATAGTTTAGATTTGGTTTTTTTTTTGTTTTTGTTGTTGTTAAATAGAATTAGGATAACAAATTTGATTTAAGAGAAATTTCTAGCTAAAAATTGCATAAATATTTTGTTTATATATAAATATAAATGTATACATATATATATAATTTTATTTATCTATATAATTCCCTCTAAAAGTTTGATTGTTTGTAAGTTTAATTTTTATTCTATTTCTTCTATTTCTGTTTTGTTTTTATTTGTTTTTTATTTTTAATTTACGAAACAATTTTGGTTAAATTGAATTGTTCTTTATTTTTTTTTTTTGCTTTCTACAATTTCTTTTGTGTTTTGTTTGAAATTTTTCGGTTTATTTGGCCCCCAAGATGTGTTCCTACGTTGACGAATACTTTATAGACAAATTAAGAAATTTTAAAACAGAGTTGAATATGAAAAACATGTTGGATAACATCGAATTTAGGATGACAACGGCTACGGCTGAGAAGCTCGGGCTTAGAACATCCTTTTAAAGCTATTAAAGTTGGTTGATTCCTTATTTATTTATTTATTTTTTTCTTACTACAAACAACTACACTGGAAAGAAGATTGTTTTTTTTGTTTTGTTTCTATCTCTGGTCGATTAGTAGTAGTAGCAATTGGTTTTTGTTTTTTATTAAATAGCCAGGAACTAAAGCATTAGATGTGAATGTTCACTTGTTGTATGTGTATCACTGGTACTGGACAATTCGGATGAGGAACGTTGACAACATTCAACTGCTTGACATTGTTGGATATCTTCACGAGGTACAACTACACAACTTTGTTGGGAGCGTTTAAACGTTCCCGACATGCAATCGAGAGTTTTTTCAATAGCACGTAGTCGTTTCTCTAGACTGGTTGTGGCGAGGATATCAACCTGAAAAGAAGGAAAACGAAAATTACAATCGGTATGATAATATGTATATAAGAAAGAAAAAAAGGATAATGCACTATTTTAATAAATTCGAGATAGCTTCTGTTTTATGATTTTTATTGACATGATCGCTATCGATTTTAGTCAAGTCTTTGGTAAAATCTTTCGTAACATCATTTTGCTCAAACTCAACGCTTTCGACTTTCACTTAAGTTTTAGAATGTGGATTTAACCCTACTCTACAAACCATGGTCCCTGGTTTTCAATCTCATTAAAGCATCGTCAAGAGCACTGCAAGGTAGCTATTGTGTTGTTTGTGTTAATGAGACATAGTTTAAACCGAATATATTTGATGTAATCTATGACATACCAAATTACGAACTACATAGGGACGATAGAATCACTGATACCACAGGTGGCGAGGTGGCCATTTACTGTAGGTCAACTATTAAATCGAATAGTATTGTAATACAATATTTTCAAATCTAGTGGACCGGTCACTGAGTTTCTTGCTGAAATAAGTGTCTCATGTGTGTATAATAAAAACTGAAGATGTTCCCCCGTGCCATTTTTTGTTAGCTTTTTCGGACTATTGCGAAAGCTTGCCTCGATTTTAATACCGATTTGATAAGAAATGACTCACGTGCATTTCAAATGAAAAATTCAGTCTCTTCTGTCGGTCTTAGTATAGTAAATACCACTTATCCAACACGTTTTGTCCCAGATTGTTTACCCAGCTTCCTTGATCTTTTTATAGTTTCAGACCCCAAACTTGTCTTTCTTTTTGACCAGATATCCTTTGATATCTCTGATCACTTACTTTTGCTGGCTTACAATGTAAATCTATCTAAATGTGCTACGGCTGACTGTTTTACATATAAAGACTTTAAATCTGTTGACGTTAATCCCCTTAAACTAGCCTGAATATCCGCCCCCTGGTTTCAGTGTAGACAGAGAGCTGATCCTAATGACAAAGATGATTCCTTCCTCGAATGTATGTGCCGGCAAAAACAATCCAAAACCAAAGCTGTCCATGATTCATGTCTGATGTGATTAAGTCAATTAAGATTCGGGATAGATTTCACAGTCAATGGAAGCGCAGATCACCTACCATCAATTGGGAAGCATTTAAAGATGCGCGGAATCACGCTACTTTGATAATACGTGCATAAAAAAAAAAATTACTTTACATCAAAGCTTAGTACCTCCTTACCCACCAAAAAACTTTGGTGCAATTTAAAAAAGATCGGTGTTTCCAAAGGCCTTAATCCACAGGGTGTTTTCGACCCTGACAATCTGAATGAGTATTTAGTAGGCAACCAACTCTCTGGGAGTGATTTCGATATTAATCGAATACCGGCGAATTTGGCGAGCTCTGCTCCTAGACTGGAAGATTTTGAAGTTGTATGTGAAGATGCAGTTTACTATTAAGTCTGACGCTATCGGTGAGGACGGCGCACCCATACGATTTATTAAACTTATTTTATCCCTAATTATAGCCCATCTCATTCACATTATTAACTTCGGCATTACCACATCAACTTTACCCCAGTCTTGGAATATTGCAAGGATCCTTCCAATCACAAAAAGAACAAACACCAATTCCCCCTCTGACTTCAGGCCAATAAGCATCCTACTTTGTCCACGGAAAGTCTTTGAAAAAGTCGTAGAGAAAGAAATACTAAGTCATGTGATCATCAACAACTTGCTTAACCCGAAACAAGCAGGCTTTAGAGCAAATCATAGTTGCTCTACAGCTATGATAAACCTACTTGATTACGATAAGGGTCATATGTTATAAGCCTACTTTGTTTGCTGGATTTTTTGAAGCCTTTTGATAGGGTAGGCCACAACATTCTAAGATGGAAGCTTAAAAACTTGTTTGGTCTCAGTGACCAAGTAGATTCCAGAGAGTCACTTCTGGTGAAAAATCCTCTTCACAAAAGCCTTAATTCCACAAGGGTTAATTCTTCGTCCAATACTGTTCTGCATGTTCATCAACGATCTCCCATCAGTGTGTACCCACACTTCTGTGCATATTTATGCAGATGACGTACAAGTCCATCTAGGCAAACCCTTTATCAAGCTTGATGAATTAGCTCTCTTGGTTAATTAGGATCTTACCCAAATCTCTGTCTGGTTCGTCGCTAATGGGTTGCTCCTAAACCCAACAAAACCCCAAGTAATACCAATATCCAAGAGAAATTTCGATCACAATATCTTGCCACAAGGGATTTAAGTACGCTTAAAATGTTTGCACACAGCGCGGGCGAAATGAAAATCAGGGAGGATGGAGAGAGAGGTACCGTGAACGTTGGTTTTAAATGTTTGAAGGTTATAATGACTAGGAAATAAAGAGCTAGGCAGGGCATCCCATAAGCGAGTTGTAGGGCTTAGGAACGAATCACGGCTTCAGGGTAAACTGAAGAGCATTCAATGGACCACTATTAGTGGAAAAGACAGAAGATATTACGTCTTGAATCTTATATAGAAAGTGCAGAGAGATCATGGGGCAGCCTGACCAGATTTTGCCATTGTACTCTAGTTTTCAGCGGATTTGATTTGATCTGGCCGGATTAGGCTGGGAAATTTTTCTTGCATCACCTGAGGAAACCTTGACATTCCGCAGTATTTTCGGCTACATCAAATATGCGGTCATTTCAACGAAAGTTGTCATTGATTCACATACCGAGAACGGAAGACTTTTTGGTTTTGATCGATGATGTATGTGCTATTCAAGGATGATGGCTAGGTATTTGAAGATAGTCAGTTAATGAAAAATAAAAAGAGTGTTGGTGACAGAACTGAGCCCTGGGGCACAACAGCATCTACTTTGTTGCTATCAGGCTTCAAACTGCCCAAGACAACCTGGATTGAATTTTCTGAAAGATAATTTCTTTGAAAGATCAAGAGCAACTAGTTTGTTTTCTCTAGATTAGTGTAGACCATGGATCCATTTTCCGGTAAGGCATGCCAACAACCCAATCAATTACATTTTGGTCGATGCAAAAGACGAATCAAACGCTCTCAAAACTCTGCTACAGTCAAATCCAAAGGGTGAATGTCTAAGAAAACAACAACATCGTTAGAGTTGAGATATCGACTCAGTTCGTGAAACGCAAATGAAACTACATATAGTTATGGTCCGACCACCTATCAGTCTGTCTATATGACCATTTGGATCATAGAACTTGGATCATATCAACGCACAAATTCGCATATAAGACTCTATACCACGTACTCTTCGAACGTCTCAAGTATTCTCGTAAGACCCTATCGGTTTGTAGTGCTTGTGTAAAATTGTTAGTTAGTATTGTCTATTTCTCTGCCTTAGCAAATATGATATCCTCAGCCTAACTATGCAAACGTAACTGAATACTCGATCAATTAGATAAACTTCAAAGCATAACTCTGGAAAGACAAAATACCGATAGTTCTGTGAAAAAATGCATCTAGACGGAGTCAACAGCGATATGTCACAATTCGATTCAATGGAAAACCACTTTGACAGTCATGGAACAGATTCAAGCAGAGTATCTGACCCTTCAGTTCGAAGATTGTGAAGCGAAAAACAGCTTCGGATTTAATCGAACATCGGCGTCCCAAGAGAAATGACCGGGAAGAAAGTCTAATTATGATCTGGGTCAAGTTTTATGAAGAATGCCAAAAGCGCGTTGCTGTTAAGGACAGAAATACCAAACAGAGGCATGTAGGGATAAGAATGGAAACATAGAAGTAGTCACAGTTTCTCCTAACTATCTAAAGGGAGCCCTTGTAGCCACTATTATGGCGATAACACAGGCCTTAAATTTAAATCGCAGCCGAGGCTTGGGGAAAAAGGTAAATTTTTCAAATTGGATCAAAAAGTGCATCTACACCACCAAATTTTGGGTATCTCTGATAAGCGATTTAGAAAAGGGCAGGTTGTCGAACGACATTCACGACCACAAATTAGTAATGCGCTGTAAAGTTGGGGGGGAATTGGAAGCGTTGGATGTACTTATGTAGATCTCATTTTGTTGAAAGGTAAGTGACTGTCAGCCGAACGCTGGAGAATGTCAAGCATACCCGATGCATGCAAACAAGCATACAAGTATGCGTGTCGATTGAATAAAAATATGAGATGTTTTTTATTGAATCTACAGTACGGATATCAATGACATAATGAGACTAAAGGATATTGAGCTGGTATCGAATAGTTAACTTAATATCTATCTTCAAATAAGAGATATGGAAAATCGATTCGTACTTTCTGCTAATCCTAACCTGAGCCAGGACAAACCAGTGAAAGGGAAAGCTTAAATAAATTCCTTGTAAACCTTCACATAAAAGTAAAGCCCTTATGGCAAGCAGACTATAATGCTTTCATTTCGTTTTTGACAAAGGCCATGCCTTGCAGGAATTTTTCTTGCAACGATGTGTAAACATCCTTCTACAAAGCTTAAAAAAAAGACATTGAAACTAGATGTTTACTTTCTTGCATCGTGAACTACTGATTGTATAAATGAACGATTGAATCCAAGTACACAACAGGCTATTTGGTGGCTTATGTTCATCCGTAGTCACAAATTGTTGTATCTAAAACCTCTCAATTGTTTTCCGTTTTGAAAAGGTGATCTCATATGTGGTTCAACACTCAATGATATTGATGCCTTTGCTGAATGTTTAAAAGTTGAGAGGCTACTAAAAAGAGGTCTACGTGGGTTGATGCACGCTTGAAAGGAATCCCGAAATCATCATCTTTGAATGTTTAACAGCTAAATACAGGTTTCCTGTTGGTCTAAATGGTGACAGCCTACGCTTAATTTCCATCATAATAAACAGTAGTTTCCGAAGTCTCAGCATTAGCCAGCATTAAATCTTCACAATCAAAGAGAAAATATGTAGAAAACCAGTTCACCCCTACCGCTAAATCATTAAAGTCAAGCTATTTAAAGTGTGACCTTCTGTATAAGTCGATGTATCGAGAGCGTACAGCTATGATCATTAAGAAGACACCTGTATCACTATTAAAATAATAAACTAATCACATCCTTCTAAATATATTCTAACCATCTACCCTCATCTGTCTATTATTGTTTCATTGCAAGTGCCAAACAAAGATTATATTGCAAACAGAATAATTAACATAAAATAATTACCTTCAATTGCTGGTTTAAAGGCAAAAGTGCAATTATCCACCACGCCCACGCTGGTCCATCAGCGATACTCTCCCAATTCTCCTCAACCGCTGGCATTTCACCGAAACTCCTTAAAATCTCCTCCTTCAATTCGGTACCTAAACTTTCATACCATTCTGTTGCCTTACTAAGCACCGATGCATGCATTTTACTAATAAATGCAACATTATCCTCTGTTATAATCTCATCATAGATATATTCAACTTTGGCTGTCTCATAGCCATCCTTTTCATTTCTGGCTAGTATCCTAAATCTCTTACATCCAATTGTACTCAATATCGAACAACCATCACCCAAGAGAACACAGTCCCGAATGTCTAATATCGTACCGACATCAAAATATCTTGACTTGCCACTATGTGGCTGGACAATACCAAATTGCTTTTCACCAGATTCAACAGCTCGTCGCACCATTAGACGATACCTTGGCTCATACACAAACAATGGACATGGTACATGTGGAAATGCTGTTGTACATATGAAAACCGGTACGGATGGTTCCAAGTCCATTTCTTGTCGGAAACGCTTCTCATAGCACTCTGGAATGAATCGTTTCATTGCGGCTTCAAGGAATTTCGTAACTGGCCTCTTGGCCAATATAAAAGGAACTGGTGAGGATGAGCCTTGCAATACATTCACATGCTGTTCAACAAGTGGTGACATACACAATGGGCATAATGGACATGAAGGTTTATAATCCATGCATCTGTCCAAGCATACCCAACAGTAGGTGTGACCACAGGGTGTTACAACCGGCTTCCAGAATGTCCGACAGCACAGCACACAATCAAAGTCAGATGCATCGATTAGATTCGGATTAACTGGGATTAAGTGTCGCTGGTCTTGACTTAAATCTGATTCGGATTCTACAAGAAAGAACAAACAAACAAAAAATTGTGTCATCCAGGACAGTAATAGAGAAAAGTACTTCACAACTTACCTTTGATTCTTTGTACTTCCTCTTGGGTCCTCTCCAGAATACTATCAAAACGAGTACTACCAAAAAATTTCACTTGTGTTGCTGTTGTTGGTGGTTGTGATGTTTGCTTTTGTCTTCTGCCAGCACTGCTGTAGGATTTCCTGCGACAATGCTTACGAGAACCTTGACGCAGCAGATCACAGTCTGTGGTTACCTCCGAATTGATTGTATCCTTGAAGTTGTTGTTCAGTAATCCAATTTGCTTCCTCCGTTGTCGACTTTCCAGGACAATGTCATAGGGAGCCGAAGTGGGTGTCGAGTTGAGATGGATTTTCTTTGGAGATTGCGCCAACAGTTTTTGTAAAAGCTATTGAAGAAAAAGAAAACAACACAGTGGTGAGTGGTTTCGGCTTTGGTTGGTTTTGTTTGAGTGCAAACTGAAATAGGGATTTGATGGGGATTAAATTGAAGGTTTACCTTGGCGAGATCATGTTGAAAGAGTTCAGTTGAAGAGAGTGTGAAGTTTGTGTCATCCAAACTGATGGCCAGAAATTGGTCGACAAGGGCTTCATCTAAACGGCCTAGTGCACAGAGTGCTAATGACCGATGGTAATGAGCCTAATGGAGTAGAAGATGGTTATTGAAAGTGTTCTAGTTAATTGAGAGATTAAAACAATTGTACCTTAGCTGATGAGGATTTTCTTCTCAAGGCATGATCTATGTCAGCCAGAGAACTTTGGTAATGATTTAGCTTTCGGAGGACTTCAGCTCGCAATAAAAGGCTGTTGAAGTTGTTGGGACCTGGAAGAAGATACAAAATTATTTTAATTACTATGTGAGTTTATTTAGGATGATTGGATTTTGCACGGCTCACAAGCAGACATATAACATACAAATATAGACATACACAGGTATTCAGAAAAAAGAAAAAATCTAATAAGACGACGCTCGCGGGTTGGAATGAACAAGATTGAAGTACTGAACCAAGCACTATACAGGTGTTACCGAACGTAAGAGTATAAATTGCCACACAGTTCACACAAGGGTTATACAATACGTTATATGTGCGTCGATTGAACACAAGCAGGTACACGAATATATCAAAGCTCCAAGCTGAAAAATGCGATATTGGTTAAAATGCCGGTTTGGCGTAATCTCCATGAGGATAAATCTAGATCCCTCAATAAGGGCGACCATCTCATGACAAAATGAGCACTACCAAAGTCGTTGCCTACTCATTTGTTTTCAAACATGTCTTTCACTTATTGAACGATCTTAATCGGCTTTCTGAAATAACGATTCCAATCTGCATGACTTGATCATTATTGATCTTACGATTGGATCTATTGACTTAGCGGATCGTGCAAGCGAGTCACACAGATAAGAGGAAGTTTGAGAGGAATCTGTCCTAGACATGATCGCAGATCAAAGTTCTGAAATTTGGGAATTTGACGCTATTGGCGGATGAACAGAAGTTGAACTGCGTTACTTACTACTCGTAGTTCGTAGGCTTAGGTCTGCTTCCATACGCCTAAAGCCAATGCAGTGGATAGTTCCAAATAATCTGGCAAAGGGTCATACTTCTAACGAGCGAGATGTTCTTGTTTCCGTCGGGTACTTAAGCTTTAAAATATAGCCGTCGGAACACTTCGGCTTAAGATTGAATGTGATCATCATATTGAGGCTTCATAAAGATCTGTCAACCATACAAGAACTTATGCTCCTGGAATCCAGCAAAAAAAAGAGTACTTTACTTCACTGATGCCTCTATAGTCGGAGCCAAACGAAGCTGAGATTCCACTCTCATAACAGCAAGTTTCAAGGATCATTTTATGCAGATTCCGTACTAGGTTCTCACCTGTTGCCGGGAAAAGTTCAGTAAATTGATTGTCGGCTACAGCAGAATTGTCTGTGGTCTGAAGTTTGAAAATGTTGGTCAGTTTGACGAAGTTGTTGGTTCTATTCGCCACTAATGCTTCTTAGTTTTCGACAGGAGTCCATTATTAGGTTTCCTTTGTTGTCCCTTTTGGCTACTGTTCAAATATCGAACTTCAGAACTTCATGGGTGGTTGTCAAGAGCCCAAAAAGTTAGCAGAATTTAAATCTATCGAAATTGTTCAACGGTTCAACGGACCAATACGGCGCGTTCAGACTAATATTCGGGTGATTTTTTTTTTGGGAATAACACCAAAGTGCACTGTTCTATTCTGACAAAACTAAATATCAGTAACTCCACAGCAACAGACGACATTTCCCGTTTGAACCCAAAGAGGTATAAATGATGAGCTACAAGTAGATAAAGCCTGTGGAAAATGAACAAATCCTGCGTAACTAAGCAACGGTCCTGCACTTTGTAACATATTCGGACAAGCCCTTGTTGGATGAGCCCCTATACGGTCTCTAGGACTCGAAATGGACGAACAACTTAGAAAACAATCAATTTAATTATGTAGAAAGAAATTGAGCATAGCAACTGGGATACGATATCTATGCTTTGGAGGACATAATTACATTTATATTAGGTGCGCAACTAAGTTCTCAATAGATGGCTCCAGCAGTGAGTGCTGATAGATTTTGACATATCCAAAACGCCATGAACCACGCTTAGACATGTGGTAAACAAACCGTTTTGACACATTAGTGATTTTGTTTTGGCGTCATATACTTTTGGTTGTGTGAAAATGTTTGATTCATAAGAAGGAAACGGCGGCTGAAGCGCATCGAGAGCGCTGCTAAGTGAAACAACGTGCCGTGATTGATTCCGTCGCTTCAAAGACGGTGATTTCGATGTTGACGACTGTCTGCGTGACGGAACACCAAAATCCTTCGGAGAGGCTGAATTGGGGACACTGCTCGATGAGGATCCGTGCCAAACACAAGAAGAGCTTGCTTCAGCATTAGGAGTTACCCGCCAAGCCATTTTCAAGCGATTGCATGCGTTGGGAATGATTCAAAAACAAGGAACTTGGGTTCCTTATGATTTGAAGCCAAGGTGCGTTGAGCGTCATTTTTTCACTTGTGAACAACTGCTCCAGCGGCAAAAAAAGGAAGGGTTTTCTTCATCGCATCGTGACGGGTGATGATTGTCCGGCCAAATATTCACGCTGCGAAGGTTATGCTGTGTATTTGGTGGGACCAGATCGGTGTTATTTATTATGAATTGTTGAAACCCAACGAAACCATCACTGGGGAACGATATCAACTTCAATTGATGCGATTGAGGCGAGCACTGCGCAAAAAACGGCCACAATACGAACAGAGGCACGAAAAAGTGATTGTACAGCATGACAGCGCTCGGCCTCATATTGCCAAACCCGTTAAACCTACCTAGAAACGCTCCAATGGGAAGTCCCACCCCACTCGCAATATTCCCCAGATATTCCGCCGTTCGATAGTTACTTGTCCCGTTCGATGGCACATGGTCTGGCTGATCAGCAATTCCGCTCGTATGAAGACATCAAAAATTGGCTTGATTCGTGGATAGCCTCAAAAGGTGAACACTTTTACCGTAACGGTATTCGAGCTCTGCCAGAAAGATGGGAAAAATTTTAGCTAGCGATGGGCAATACTTTGAATTATTCATTTTTAACAATAAAGTTGCACCTAATACATAATAGAATTCTGTGGCAGATCTTAGGTAACAGACTAGAGGAATTAGGAAATGATCAGGAATTTCTGCAAGGGAATAGGCTTTCTTAGGAAAGCAAAGGTGTGAGGTCCGCTTATTTGATAAAAATGAGGTTCCACAAGATTCTTAGATAACAGCCTCGAGGAAGTAAGACCTCAACCTCAAATTAATCAATACTTTCTGGATGGAAATAGGCTTTCTTAAATAGGTAAAGTTTGAAGGTCTGAGATCGTGCGTGATGATCACAGATAGTGCCTAAGGTTTTGTATTGCTACAACGCAGCACTGTTCTTAGATGTATGTATAACATTGACCTCAAAATAATCAAAACTTATTGCAGGGAAATAGGCTTCCTTAGGTCTGTTCGTTTGATAAAAATGAGTATCCACAGATAGACATTAATATCAAGTGTTTTGTAAAGCTACTACGCTACAACGTCCTGTTCCGACCTACCTAAATGTCACTTGATGCCTAATAAGCAGTCTCATTTATCTAGCTTTTAATCGAACATTAACCATCTGTCAAGTTGCCGACACTGTCTGTAGCGCTGTCATGCAACACTGCGATAGTTGAGAGATGATGTTTTTTCCAGCAAATGTCAGATCATTTGTAAGTGTCTTAGAGAAATTTCACCAGCTCCTGGTTATCAATCTTGGAAACTTCCCCGCTCGATTATCAGGCATAGTACAATCAATAATTCTAAAAACAAAAATCCAAAATTACCAGCAATTAACGAGCGCCAGGGAACTTTTCAGAGCCAAACTAATTATCAGTCATTTCTAGAAATTCTCTAAAAATAATTCTTCACACGCAAATCCCCTTGCATGTTCCATTATTGAACAAATGTCTTCCGTCAACCGATTGATAAGTTTAATATGTCCCACTAACCTCTTCTACATCACAGCTGACCTTTAAAGATTAATTTTAACTTTGTTTGGATAATCTATTCTTTCTTTCAATTCTACCATATTGACTGGGCGATTTTTTCGAGAAAAATCTCTTAATTTTGATTAATTGCGATCATTTCAAATTGAGCACAATGCTGACAACTGAATATTTCTTTCCTTACGCCGTTCATTCAAATTTTTTTTACGAATCAACTTAGACATCGCCAGGAAGATCGTTTTCCGCATGAATTTGCCGCTCAAAAAATATATTTCCCAAATAAATTTTCTTTCTTTGTTGGTGTTTTTTTTTTGAAAAAAGAATCTTACACATGTCGTATTTAATTTGTAACAAGTTTATGCAGATTTGGCTGTTAGCCCACCCGTTTGAGTGTCCATTCGCACGCAACTGTCAAGTGTCAGAATAAATCACATACATATGTCAGACTACCGCAGAGTATCTGTATTTAACGGTGTAGCATCAGTCGACAGCAGCACATCACTAGATAACACACAATACCGTTCATGTCATTGCAATTATGAAAATTAGATAATTGACTTGTGATGTACTCGTACGCCGAAACGTAACATAATCTTCTTCACACTCTAGCGTTTGATGGTTAGTCTTTCGATAAAAAAAAAAAAAGAAAAGAAGAAGACATTCATACGCTGCGATTTGAAGTGCCGTTAAAGCGCGCATTGATGACGTGACATTTACGGCGGCATAAGATACTTTTTTTATTTGCGAAGGCTACCGTCACCGGTCGGTTGTGTTCAGGTAAGTTGAACGAGTATTCGTGTTACGTTGCCTGTACGAGTAACATTTAAAACGATAACGTGTAAAGTTTATTTGTGTGTCGTCATAGTGTAACAATGCCCTTAACTAAACCGCTATAAAAACGACGTTCGGTTGATTGCGCTGCTATTGCTGCTGCTGTCAGATGCTTATGTAATAAATGCGCGCCATAGAGCGAACGGCCAGAAACGAGAAGAGATACAAGGTTTTGTAAAAGATTTTCGCATTACAACAGTTCAGTCGGTCGAATGGTGAATGGTGATTGACATTTACTAAGAGATGGCGTTGCATTGAGGTTACATCTTGAGAGATTCACAGACGGTTTTCATCACTTTTGAGAGTTTTTGAGAGCTTTAAAGAGAAGATAGTCTCTCAGGAGTTCTCTTTTTTGTAAATGGGGGATGTGTTCAGAAACATGTTGGTAAAATGCATTTGCGACATTTTCGGCACTGACATGACAATTCTCTAGAGAAAACACAGTCAATGCCATCATCTACTTGTAAAATGTCGTTCAATTTGAGAAGGTGATTTATAGTAGCAAAGAAGGACAACCTTTCACCCTCACTTTACAAAACTTTACCTGATTTTGACATGTGCACTCCACACAATTACGAATTCTAAATACCTGCAACTGTCATGGGTTATTAGGTTCCGTTCAATTACCGGAACTCGATTTGGATTTCCTTTTGGAAATTCTACCCCCATGGGGAGAGGTCAGAACCTATAATTGATACGTAGAAATTCTAAAATAAATAATTTCGAAATTTCTGATTCATTTGTGTTCTTTTGTTTACCGTTGAATTGTGATTCATGATTCATGACTCATGAGACGTGTGCTCGTCGAGTCTATGAGTATTTAGGATTTGATGATAGTCGTACTCGTACTCGAACAGTGCTAGTTGGTTAGTTTGACGTGCCTTATATCATGATCGCTTTTGATTGATGGATTAGTTTATACATACGCTGTTTGTCATTGCGATTGTGATTGTAATTGAAGGTGATTACACAAGTTATATGGATACTTTGTAGTCGCTTCAATGCGGAGTACGTACGCATGTTGCTCGTTCAATATACATATTTATATTCGCACGATTACATAGCGCGCGTAATTGAAAGCAAACAATGTACTGAACTGATGTTGAGTGGATTTTATTAGAGGGGGGTCGACTTGAGTTTTCGCTTGATCGGATACCCTGTTAAGCGTTAAATTTAGCGTCTAGTTGGAGGCAATACGTCTGCGAATTGAAGGTGATGCTGTGTTTTTGTATTCCCTTGTGATATTGTGTAGGTATTAATGCAGACCATGAAGAAGAGAATAACATGTTTGAATAGACATTATTATGTAGGTCACAGACTAAAAGCATCATTGTTATGAAGTACCACAAATTTAGGTGATAGAATGAATTATTTTTAAATTCAGTAGAAAATGAGGGCTACTATACGTTTTGGTATGCTCTACTTAGTTTAGAATCTAAATTTATAGTCGGTCTCAGTGGGTCGCTTTATAGGATAAATAGAATCAATTAGTATTTTTATACCAGTTGAATGGTAACTATGGTGCCACCTTAAAGTTTGTTCAATATCTTTAGATCGCGACTTGTGAATCACTTTGCCTTGTTCAGTTAGAGATTGATCTACAAAGTGGAAATGTGTCATAGTTGTCAAAGTCAGCTGCCGTTTTTTTTTTAGTTTTAGTTTTGACAGCTGCTGCCAAAAATTTCTGACATCTTAATTTGACAGTTTGCACTGAATTTCTCATGCTGTCTTATGGAGGTTTCTGACAGGCAATTTGCATAAATATAAGAAAACAAAACTCTTTCTACGAATATGGGTTAGAGGATTTGAAGTGATGAAGAGGAAAGCGTTTTCCGTATTTTACAGCTGTCATAAGATGTTGATTCAGAGCAATAGATGGAAAGGCGAGCGTCGGAAATGTAAACGTCTGCTGGGAGAAAGTGATAAAGGTTGTCTTTGGAAATATTGTAGGTAGCGAATCTTGACTCTGTGATGCTAACGTGAAAATTGCGTTCTGTTCTAGATCTAGACGATGAGTCAGTAAGTTGAATTTTAGTTAATCTGAGAATACACATAAGTAAGTAATGGCCATCTTTAGTGCCACGATATCAAATTTGGAAAAAGAATACAGGGCGAATACAAAGCCACACAAATGGAGATCTCCGCAGGGATTAAAAGGAGTTTGGAAATTGTGAGACTACTCCATAGATATGGTTCACCTCAAACTTGTTATAAATACTCGGCGGATTTATTTTCTTCAAAAAATTGTGCGAAACTTACAAGTCAACTCCAAAGGTCCTATCTCTCAAAAATCTGTTCGGTTACTCACATATGCAGACGAGAAGAGCACATCGAACTGTCAATGGAGACTATGCGACTATTGAACCAAAGGTGGTTTTGGCAATCAATGAAGGAAAAGTATTGTATATGCTGTCAACAAAGAGAAACACACAACATTGACGGTTAGAACAAAACGTCACGATAGGCAGCTTCAATCTTGAGATTGCAAGGGACTTCATCTACCTCGGCTTCTCTTTCAACTCCGACAACGACGACAGTGCGGAAATCATGCGAAGAATGGCTTTTGCCAATCGCTTCTTCCTTGGCCTAGGAGCGCAATTGTGTAGTAAGCCCTCTCTTGAGCAACCATAAAGACAAGACTCTGATCATCGCAGTCCTGCTTTACTGCGCAGAAGTTTGCACCAGCTAATGAAAATTCTCTCCGGCGGTTCGAAGGAAAATTCTTAGGGTAATTTTCGGTCCCGTTCGCATCAATGGAGAATGGAGAAGACGTTTCAACAGCGGACGGTACGGGCTGTAGGGTATCCCACGTCCACGTCATAAAAGCTCAGATAACCCGGTTTAGGTGGCTAGGTCACCTTGAGCCTATGGACGCCCATGGACCAGCGTCCCAGTTTTCGACTACGACCTCGAGGGACCAACGCAGTAGAGGACGCCCTGGTTAATAAACAAATGCCATCAGATGATAACGAATTCGTCAGTGTAACCACGGCCGCTTTTAACTTAGTTAAAAGGGTTATCGTCTACACAAGACTTCTGTAAACTCCATGGATATGAGTAAGAGGCAGATAAGCACGATTCAAAGGCACGACATTACATCAAGGAGCTTGACCAACCAATCAATATCTCTCTCTCTCTCTCTCTCTCTACGAGATCTAATCGCTGTGTCAAGTTGATTATGGTCCATTTCCACGTGAACGCGTCACATAAACCGAAATCTTCCTTTACAACGTTGTCAGTCTGAAATAGATTGGAAGACTTTATGAACTAGAGCGTAGTTGAGACTTATTGTTCACTCGATTTCTTAGTGCAAAAAAAATTCGATTGGTCGTCCCTGATGGTAACATCGTCTCATGGTAAAAATGTCGCCGTTCGTCTTCTACACCTAATCTCATCGCATGAGATTAATTGAAAAACTCGATCAGAAAACGCTCCAGTAGTCTCTTTCGCTTCCAGGCGTTTTGAGATCCGGGATATTCCCTTCGTACCTAAGTAAGAACAAGCTAATGGTCTGAGTATATCAAGATATCAAGAATACTGAAGCTATGGCTTGTATCGATCGCAATCTATAATAAATCTGATTGACAGGTTTTTGAGAAGACGACTGCCAGATGCTCTTGTGAGATATTGAGGAGTGTTAAAAGTGTTAAAATTAAAAAAAGACGCTTTAAGCTTTCAGAAAGTGCCGTAGAGCAAAATCACCCATGTTTCAGTATGAGTCCTGAAGTGAAAGCCAAGTTCTATTGTTGGGCCAGCGCCGGAAGATATTCCCTCAAGTTTTGTTAGGAATTTCTCTGGTTCTGGTCAAGTTATATGCGGACCACATTGTCATGATGATGATACAACTTCCCAACCAAACCATCTCTGATGAGGTATGATTAACAAAAATGAAGAAAACCCTGCCCTTGGCGGATCTGGATAGAAGGGACATTCTTTTCGCAAGATGATCATCAGAAATTGTGCTCCACCTTGTCAATTCACTGAGCTGCTTTCTTTCCAAATATTTATGAATCTTTATCCTGGGACCTATGTAGATTCGAAAGACAGAAAGCTGGTTCCTTAGAGTTGCAGATTCCTCTCGATATGGTTCGGGTATATGTAAAAGTTTAGGATATGAAAGTCCACGGATTTTTTGTTCGTTACTATGCCAGAAGTATTGGGTTCAATTCACAAACAATCCACCAAAAAATAGAACAAATGATTTCCGATGTCACCACATTTTCCGTAGGCAATGGGAACGCTCACCAAAATTCGTGTGTCCTTTTTTTTAAATGCAGAAGAAGAATAATAACACGGTATGTAGAAAAACCGCCGACTCATTGGACTGTCGCGCAATTTGACTTTTTTATATGAATATGGTTGACAATAGCTGTCAATGGGAAGTCTGACAAAGCATCTGTCGGAACAGTTTTCCTTGGTTTGATGAGCATCTGGAAGGAATCAATGTAAGTTAATGTACCTGGTTTATCATCTAATGATCTTCTGTAAAAAGTACTCGCAATCAAGGTTTTAGACTTTTCCACATAACCACAATTAAAGAAAGAAAATATAGCTAATATCTCGAATGTAAATATATTTTATGGATGACAAGAAATCCATTGGTGATTTTCACGACACAAGGAATTTATTTAGAGTCTTAGAGTTCTAAGCCTGTTCTAGAGCTTCAAGAGTGCGAAATAAGCTAACGAGTAATTAAAAGTTTATCTGGTGTTATGGGAAAACTTTTTTTCTTTCAACAAAACCTTATATAAACGTCTCATTACAATGTAAAACGACATGAGTATCTCTCCAACAATGTATCTTTATTCCAACACAAATTGTTATGAAATCAAGAGCTAATATTTATTCATCGCACAAAAAAAGAAAATTGTATCTATTACGGTTCAGAGGGTTCAGCAATTCGAATTCTAATTATATTTTAGTGGTTTTTCGAGTTTGCTGTTTTCTTTTTTTTTTAACACTCTGTAAATATTTACATTATTTAAAGAGAGAAAAATGTTGCACTTAAGAACAGAAGGAAAAAAAATTATAATAATATAAATAACTCGTTCCAGCAAACAGCACCACGGATTGGCTTGTGTAGATAGTTATGCAATCCATTAGTACGTACTCGTTGTTAGAAGTAATTTTACTCAACTTTACTTATAGAATTTTCTTTATCTGCACATATTACAAAATACCAATTAATTGTGATGTAATAAAATATTGCAAAATAGGTGTGCTGCATGCCAGAGTTATGCCCTGAGTGCTATTTATCTAACTTTGGAATAATGTGTTGCAACACTTATCAGGCAAAATAATTTGCATGCATCGCGAAAGTTCTATTTTACAAAAAAAAAAGCAAAAAAAAAAACACGAGAATAAATAAAACTTGTTCGTGAATTGAAAAAAAAATAAACGATTAAAAATTCTGGGAAAAATAATTCCATTTGGTTTGAAGATAGATTTTAAATCCAACAACAAACTGAAAAGATTATGACTTGATTCGGTTGAATGATTTTGTTGACATTTTAGTAGGAGCGCTGACAGATGACAGATTGCTATGATGCACGACAAGATAAAGTTCCTCTGATGTACGATAAAATGAACAAATTTCACAAGGCTTTGCATCATAGAGCGGAGGTAAGGGCCGGTATGTACTCGTTCTTCGTATAAAGTACACAAATCATTGAAAGAGTGCCGGAAGGTTCTGCTTTTGGGCCTGTACTTTACAAAAAACGAGACGATGCATTTAAGAGGCAGTGGTGTCCTAGAGCAACGCCGCCGTAGAATTATCAATAAAACATCACCACGCCTGTGTCGTCGTAGAGGGTAAAGTAGAAACCAATTCTTGGTGTGGACCCGCTGGTTCAATGAAAAGTAACTTTCAATAAGGAATTTTAGGAAACAAAGGCTGTTTTTTTTTACTGATAGATTTTTCAATAGAGATAACTTTCAAACCGTGCTCCCTGTATATGTAGTTTGTTAACAAATTTGTTCAGTATTGTTTGACAAATCAACAGAAGAGTGCTTTCGTGTCATCCAAATTCGAAAATCGATTTTTAATTCGCAAAACGTATGGAAGATTACGTGACTGTTCGTCGTGTTGTGAATAAATTTCGTACCACTTTACTTAAAACAAAGCCAACAACGCTATAAAGTAATGTGCGTGCAGAAGAAACTGTAGCCGCTGTGAGTAAAAGTGAGGTGGAGGATTCGGAATCTTCGATCTTAATTTGGTCTTTGTCTGTCCCATATATGAGAGATTATGCGAAAATATCTCGGTCTACACGCCTATATAATCCAGCTGGCTCAGGAATTATAGCCACAAGACCATGACTTGCAATAGGAGTTCGCAGACAGGACTCTTGAACAGTGTGAAGGCGATCCTTATTCTCAGTGACGAGGCTTTGACTAAACGGGTATGTGAAGGACAAGCAAAATTTCTGTTTCCGGAATAACGAAAATCCAGAAGGGATTTATGAGTAATTACATCCACAAAAGCGTGCTGCTTGGTTTTGTGATTATCGGTCCAAATTTTTTCAAAACCTTTACCGGAGCTTGCGTTACAGTCGTTGGCAAAGGTTGCCGGACAATGATTAGTGATCATATCTTCGAAAATATGGATGACATTGATCGAGCACAACAGCACGACAGCACTACGTGTCACACTGTCCATGAAACATTGACTTACTGAGGACTCCATTCAACGATAATATCATGTCCAAAAATTGGCCAGTGAATTGATCACCGAAATCGTGAAATTTAGGGACATCCGCTTACTTCTTGGAGGACTACGAGGGCTGTTTGATGAGTACCCGTATAACCTCTTTTAGCCCTCCTGTCAAAGTTTGGTGACAATCCCACGCTTAGTTAAGCCTTTGGCCTTTGGTGTACGCTGATAAACCGGAAACTATACAGGCTTTGGGAGTCAATATTCAGCGCGTTATTGGTGGCATAGAGCCCCAAATTCTTGAAGGAGTAGCCCCTCGTCAGCAACGGCCGTGAAAGTCATATGCTTTAAGTTATGCTTACATATTTTACAAGTTTTTAAACATACAATCCACCTAGAGATACATACTTTGAGGACTCTATCAAGTCTAATCACGAGTTCCGAATACTTAAACGGGCACCTGAAGACCTCTGGGATAAGAAACACCAGGTTATCTCGTACGTGTTTTAGGGAGGCTTCTCATTTCATCTATGAGTGTCAAACTCTTCAAAAATGTTTTCTTAGGCAGCTTTTCGACCTTGTTGATGTTTTTTTTGCTTGACAACAGGCACATACAGTTTTTGAGAGGCGACCGGTCTCAAGTTGTGATCTGGTGTGTCTTAATGTACAAGGGCGTTTAAGGCCAAGCTACGAGAATAGATACTGAAAAATATACTCATATGTGCTTGGTATCCTTTTCGATGGTAGAAGAAAATGTGTGATAAACAACCAATGTCATTACTATAAGATCTTAATCGACAACTTCTTCTTGCATTGTGTGAATCGAGGAAGGAAAAGTTCATGTGTTATTTGGTATGTAAGTAGGCATGCTCCATTTCAGTTCAAGGTCTCTTCTTAACTTTTCAATTACATAATCCATTTCCACCTGAATAGCCTCTAGAAAGCAAAAATTTACGAATACAAAAAAGTGCATCTGTTCGTACTCAAAACACCTCCTAAACAGCTCTCCACTTCCAGAATCTGGAGCATCTAAACAACATTTCGTAATCTAAACATAATGCCGTATGTGCAAAATCTTCAACAACTATTTCGTAATCGTATCCGTATCTGTATTGACGGAGAAAAGAGGAACTCATTCCATCTATATGGAATAAAACTAGGTCATCCACTAGGCATTCCCCTCTGTACACCCTCATTGCAACTGCAGCAGTCCTCCAACAGATACAGATACTCGTACATATGGAATCTAGAGCACCATCTTCGTGTGCCTCGTAGTCGTGCTGAATTTCTTCCAAATTAACCGATGGCCAAGTGATTTTTCAATTGCTCCAAAATTCACTCTCTTTTTTGGTGGACAGAAATGTGAGGATGATGATTCTGAGAACAGCTTCAACAAAGAAAAAAAAAAACACGTTTTTGACAAATGAGTTTTCGAATGATTGCAATTGCCGGTGGTGTTCATAGATACACTTTGCTCGTGCCCATATCACGAATTCACTCACTCACTCACCTACACTCGAGAGATTAATCGAATGACTGCCATTTAAGTTTGGTAAATGACGGCACACAATTTTTGACATCGTTGCCTCCAGTAGAAGACTGCCACTTCAATTTAGCTGTCATGGAGGTCAAATTTGTATGATGAAATACCACTCCAGAATGGGGGGATAAAATAAAGAAAAACCTCACGCAACCTGTTACTAACTGAGGCAATCATTAAACGATGATTTTGGGCCACTTAAGAGACAGGGGGAGTAGAACAATATTAAACGACCAAATATTTGCTACCGGAAACGTCATCCCATTCAAGAATTCAAGAGTATATTCTGATTTCTATGTAACATATGGCGCCGATACATCATCCTCCTCATTCACTCACTTCAAAACAGACAATTCTCTCGATGACTAATGACACTTGGAGGGGCTACCCACACATGGTGTGATAGTGTAAAATAACAAAAAATTAAAAGAACGTTTTGTTGTGACTTGTGAGATACAAATTGTATCACAAAAGATACAACTGAACATAAAAGAGAGGTCTTTTTATTTTAAGAGTTTGAATTGTTGAGAACTATTTTAGAGAAACATTTCAGAAGGTAATTGTCAAAAGTTTGAGAATGTATCTTGACTCTTAGGTTAACTGAAAATGAGAATGGGGAATAGTGTTGTCACTTCAGTGTTACCTAAAGACAATGTGTGAGCAGAATTTCAGAAATGAAAGAAACACTGAAGATTGAAAAAGTTTTCCAAGTTGAAGAGGTAGGATATGGGTTTTAAAGCGAAGACACACACTTTAGTGAGTATCTATGAACACACCAAGTTGAAGGAAATTTTGATAGTTTTGGGAATATAGAGCTGAGAAGATGGAAATGTCAAAGTGTGAACAAATTACCTGACAGAGGCTGTCAAGTTGTCAAACAGTTGATTAATGAAAAACGCAATTGGAACTTGACGCAGTAAAATAAAATATCCCCAGTCAGATGAGTCTGGTGTGCCTCAGCAGCTAAGTCGCCAGGTTGTCAATAAGTCCCGAACTTATGAAATTTAAGACCCTGAGTCAGTCGTTTATGTAGGAAGATTCCCAAGTAATAACACCCTGGAAATGTCAAAATTTTGTATGACACTCATCAACCATCCATGGTCATCAATCGACTATTGTGTGACGTCTCATATTTGATTTGGGTTATCCCAGAAATAAGTTATGTCTCATTATTTCTAATAGTCTACCTCGCATTTTTTTTTTTCTTACTATCACAATTAACTATTCAACGGATTCTTCAGAAGAGTCTTGAACTGACGGTGGATAATAAGAAAATAAACATCATGAGTTCGATCACGGGGTCAGTTATCGTGAACCTACTTCAGTTTTTGTTTTTTGCGATTATTTTACGATTGCAAATAATTATCGATAAAGGGTCTTGAGACCGTTTAACTCGTGATAAATACTGATAATCTATTCGTGAAGGTTCCCATGGATTGGTAAACAAACAAGTGCTGAGTCATGAAAATATTTAATTGATCGGACAAATGTTGACGTGCCATTGACCTAAGAAGTGAGCAAGTCTCGATGACCTCTGACAGCAATGAGTGGTGAGAAACTTGAATGAGTTCTATCTATTAGTTCTGTCAGTTTTGACAGATTGGTTTACTTTTTTTAATGGTTATAGTAAAAGCACAATGGAATGAAGGAAATCTGAGAATGATGGCTGTATCTTTTATAGAATTCTGTGAAGATTCCAGAAGTCCAGACGTAAAGTGAGCCAGCGCCATTCATGACTTTTAGGCAGAACAATACGGAGCTATGAAGGTTGTAGGACTTGATGACATTCACTTGAAACTACCAAAAGCAACGCCAACAATATCATAAAACTCTTGCAGCGACTAACAAAAAAGCCAGATCGTAATATCAAAATCTTCCAGATCCCTGGAAAAGGAAGTCTCTTATAAAATTCAAAAATGGGAGATGTCGATATGACATCTTAGGCGAAAAATGATCCACGTTGGAAGCGACCTCAACAAGCCCGAGCAAGCAAGTTTCGATGCTGGATCCTCAATTTTCGAAAACAGAAACAGCCCTGCGGACAGAGCCGTGTCTGGAAACAGCAATTGTTAGTGTCAAATTAGAATTTATTTAAGTTGACAATTTAAAGCATCCTGTTTTGTTATTGTGCTCTATAGTAAGCTCTTCTTTACTATGTAACTCACAAAGTCAAAACAAAAACCATAAGGCTAGGGATTACCCCAACAATATAATACACAAATGCAGGATAGTCGCTACAGAAATTAGAGTGTTCCCAATATTTCCAAAGAATCGTCTCGACCAAAGGTACGACTGAGCAAGATACAGCAAACCGGGTTAACAAGTTGAGGCAACCATCAGGATAGTTATTCCCACCCAAGAGGAGCTGGAAAATGCTCTCTACTATCACATAAAAGTCCAGAGAGTAGAATTTTCCGTTCTCTCTTTAAAATAATAAAGTATTGAAGATATATGTATATATCTATCGGTTGTTAGATTCTGTCCAACGTACTGTGTGATCGTCACTATGTGATTTGTATCACTGGGGAGGTATCAGGACAATAAATATAATATACAAAAAAAAAAACCAAAGACAAATCTGAGTCTACGAGAGTATGGCCGACGAATAGAACTCCAGCATTGCTTGTTCGATCAAGTGCAGGGGAAAAGTTTCCTCAACACCGTATATAAAATCATATACGTATTATGTGAACGTCTAAGATCCTTCGTAAACAGTCTGACCGACCCCTATCAGTGTCGTTTTAGGTCAGGAAAGTCCACCATAGATCAGATTTTCACATTACAGAAGATCTTGAAATAAAACCCAAAAGTTCTAAACCGATACACACCACTTCTTCATCGATTTCAAAGCCGCATATGACATAGCCGCATCTGTAGATATGAACTATACAGAGCCATGTCTAGGTTTGGCATCTTTGACAAACTCGTCCTGCAGTGCAGAATGACGATGGAGAATGAACAATGCTCCGTCAAGGTCGGCAATGACAAAACCGAGACCTTCAATATCAGAAAAGGTCTTAAACAAGGCAATGCGTTGTCGTGTGATTTTTTCAACATTGTTCTCAAAAGAATTGTGCGAAACTCACAAGTCACCTCAAGAGAGGCACTATCTTTCAAGAAGTCTGATAAGTTACTCACATTTGCAGACGACATTGATATAATCAGAAGAATACAGCGAGCTGATTCTATTGAAGCAAAGACGGGTTTAGCGGGTAACGAAGAAAAGACAAAGTATATACTGTCATGCTTGCTGCTTCTTTGGACTTAGAAGGCAATTAAGTAATAAAGCCCTCTCTCGAGCAGCAAAAAAGACTTTACAGTACCCTGATCATTCCAGTACTCCTTTACGGCGCAGAACCTTGAACACTGACGAAAGCGTATGAAAATGCTCTACGATGTTTTGATAGAACAGTTCTTCGGGTAATTTTCGGTTTCTACGTCAATGGAGAATGGAGTAGACGTTTCAACAGAACAGATGACGATCATGGACATCAACGTCCAACCGCGGAAAGTTTTCGAATGTAACGCAGAGGGACAACGCAGTAGAGGACGACCTCTTCTTAGGTGGCGCACTAAAGTGTAAGGGGACCTCAGCCAACTTCGTGTGCAAAACTGGAGGCAGGCCGCAAAAAACGATGCTAGCTGGAGAGGCATGTTAGCTGAGGCTCTGGTCCACCCCGGGACCAGGCGGCACTAAACATCACATAGAGCTCTCTAAGGAAATGGGTGCACTCGTAACCCCTGAATTGTAATTTCGCCAATCTGCGGCTGGAGTACATAATGCTTGGGGCAGGTATCATTTTTGAATGCATTTTCTTTAGAAAGTCTATCCAAATGAAGCTTTTACAGCAATTGAAGAGAAGGCCAAGGAAGCTAAACTTCAAATTAATAAGAACAAATCCAAACACAGTTACGAGTATCAACAAACAAAATATTATCTTTTCATCTTTAAGCAGAGTACCACGCTTGTGGAATGACTTGTCTTACTTGTCATTATAACTTTCAAACATTTAAAACCAACGTGCAGAGGTATTCTATTTTCATTTCTCTTTAATCTAATGTGAGTATATTGAGCATGATACGAGGGCGGGTCAATAATTCTGTGCATTTTTGAATTTCTGACCTCTTTACTGAAACAGCAACACTGCTCCTGTCAACAGGCATTTGTCAGTTGACTCCTGTCAAAATTTAAACTTGCTGCGTTAGTTAGTTTGTGTTTGACAGCTATTTTTATCAGACTACTCACTAATTTGAGGAGAAAATGGAAAAAAGTGAATTTCGTGTGCTTATTAAGCATTATTTCTTGCGAAAAAAAACCATTACCGAGACCAAGGCTAAGCTTGATAAATACTGCACCATCGATTTCAATGGTAAAAAAGTGGTTTACTGAATTTCGTTGTGGCCGTACAAGCACTGAAGATGCCGAACCTCCTGGACGCCCAGTTGAGGTCTCTACACCCGAAACAATCGAAAAAATTCACGATATGGTGTTGGCCGACCGAAGATTGAAAGTGCGAGAGATTGTGGAAGCCGTAGGGATCTCGCATGGCTCAGTGGTTTCAATTTTGAATGATCACTTGGGCATGAGAAAGCTTTCCGCAAGATGGGTGCCGCGTTTGCTCACAGTCGACCACAAACGCAATCGTGTAACAACTTCACAGGAAGGTTTGGCGTTGTTTAATCGCAATATGGAGGAGTTTTTGCGCCGTTTTGTAACCGTGGACGAAATATGGATCCATCACAACAAACAACAGTCAAAACAGTGGGTTTCTGAGGGTGAATCGGCGCCAAAGAAGGCCAAGGTGGGTTTGTCAGCCAATAAAGTTATGGCGACTGTTTTTTGGGATGCACGCGGGATAATCCACATTGACTACCTTCAAAAGGGAAGAACAATCAATGGGGAATATTATGCCAACTTATTGGACCGATTCAATGACGATTTGAAAAAAAAACGACCTCATTTGGCCAAGAAAAAATTTCTTTTCCACCAAGACAATGCAAGGGTGCACACATGTGCAGTTGCCATGGCAAAAATCCATGAATTGGGCTATGAATTGCTCCCTCATCCACCCTATTCTGCAGATTTGGCTCCGAGCGACTACTTCTTGTTCCCAAACCTGAAGAAATGGCTTGGTGGAAAAAGATTTGACTCCAATGATGAAGTCATCTCGTCATTTTGAGGACCTCGACAAATCATTTTTTTTGGAAGGGATAAAAAAATTGGAGAAGCGTTGGACAAAGTGTATAGAGCTCAAGGAAGACTACGTTGAAAAATAAAATTATTTTTTTATCAAAAAATCAGTTTTAATCCAAAAGTCACGGACTTATTGACCCGCCCTCGTAGATAAAAAAAAAAAAACATTGGGGAGTCAATTTCACCAGACACAAATGCCGGATGGTCAAAAACCGTATTTCCTTCGGAGCAAATACTATTCTCAATGGAGATGAATAACTGGAGTCAATCGGTTAATCAGTTTGTCCAAATAGTTGGATTTGAAACTCTGCTCTAAGAACAAAAGTTACACAATGTGTTCTGCACGATCAGCCAAAGGGCTCTACTGGACAGCTTCAAAAGAAAAATAGTTCGTTATTTCGTAAGATACTCGATCTTCTTTGCAAAGAGGGGCGTATATTTGTATTACATAACAGTGAACCAAAATGAATGAGATGCAAAGAGCTAAGACCAGACCACTATATTGATCAAAAAAAAGGGTGTTTGAATCCTAGTTCTCAAACTCGACTCTATAAGGAATGCAGAACGTCAATTGTAAAGACAAACATATCACGGATATTGGCACCTTGCGGATATGCAATCACACACAAGAGTCCGAAAAAGGAAATGAATTCAACGGTACTTTCCCCCAATAGAACAGAAGTCCGTTGAGTAATAAGTACCTACCTCAAAAACAAAAAACGGCAAAATTCTTTAGTCGATATCTATGATAGAAAAGAGTGTGAATTATTGAGAATTGAATGGGATTTGCTTCCTATAATTGTCAGCCATGTAAATGTAGATGGCTGGAACAGAAAAGTCGAAGAGGCTTCACATCAGTTGGGAAGGACACGGTGAGAGCTGTAACACACTGTCAAGAGCTATACACGATTGCAAGTAGATATACCACCTTGATCAAAAAGTTCCCGCACCACACCACCGTGTGGCGCTCCCATTGTTCCGATTTGAGTTCTGTTTTTTTTTTTGTTAAGTTGGTAAATCTGTTGTTGACATTCCGTCTAAATCTTAGCGTCATAGCTTGACATTTGCAAAAGTTACGTAGCCAAGAGTACATCTATCTCTGTGTGTGCTGACGATTTTTTACAATTTTAGAAATGCATTTAAATTTGCAACAACGAACTTGTACGAATATTAAATTTTGCGTAAAAAACGGATTTAATGGTGCGCGAACATTGGAAATGTTGGAAAGGTGTTTCGGCAACGATTCCCTAAAGAAAAAGGTCGTTTACCAGTGGCACGGGTGGTTCAAAAGTGGTCGTTAGTCAATCGAAGATGACGAACGCAGTGGCAGACCATCGACATCGAAAACCGACGAAAACATTGATGAAGTAAAAGAAATGTTGGTCAATAACCGCGAATTAACCATCAGAGAGATAGCGAAGGACTTGAACATTGCCTATGGATCCGTCCAAGACATTTTGGTTAATGATTTGGGTTTCCGTTGTGTAGTAGCAAAGTTGGTGCCAAAAGACCTCAATTTCATGCAAAAAAGAGACCGACGTCGCAAACGGCAAAAGAGATGATTTGCGAAGCTGAATCCGATCCCACATTCATCAAAAGGATCATTACTGGAGACGAGACGTGGGTTTATGAGTACGACACGCAATCCAGACATCAGGCAAGTGAATGGCGTTCACCAAATGAGCCGAGACCAAAAAAAACACGTCGTTTTCAGTCAAAAAAGAAGGCAATGCTCACGGTTTTCATGGATTACAACGGTGTAGTGCGTCATGCATTTTTGCCAGAAGGCCAGACAGTAAACAAAGAGTATTATTTGCGCGTTATGAGACGTTCGCGTGAAGAAATTCGCCTTCGCCGAAAGAGACCAGAATTGTGGGCAGAAAACTCGTGGATTTTGCACCATGATAACGCACCGCCGCACAGTGCCATCATTATTCGTATTTTTTTGAAGAAAAATGCAACAAATACCATCCAACAGCCACCGAATTCACCTGATTTGGCTCCCTGTGACTTCTTTCTGTTCAACCGATTTAAAAAAAAACCACTACGGGGAAACGCGTTTTCAGCAGCCGAGAGGAAGTAATAGAAAAATCGAAGGAAGCACTGATGGACATACCGAAAACCGAATATAAAAAATTTTTCGAGGATTGGATCAAGCGCTGGCATAAGTATGTTGCAGTCGATGGGGATTACTTTAAAGGGGACAATATAGATTTAGATGAATAAACTTGGATTTTAAATTTTCTGATCAGGGCTTTTTAGGCTGTGTATGCTCGGTATGTACAAATGTTTGGTTGTAAACGTCATTAGAGTCGTCTTGAGGTTATCGGAATAGGGTCATGTCCGCAGTAGTTGAACACTTAATGGTTCGTTGTAAAGTAATCGTTTATTATGATCGATTAACTGTTCGACCTAATTACATTAAGTAAAATTCATTTGCAGCTGCAATTCAAAAATTGTTTAATTAATTATTATTTTTGTATTAAAACTTTTATATTTTTCTACGAGAAAATAAAAACCGAAAAATAACTTTAATCCCCAGTATTCGAACACTTGTTTCCTAACATAAAGTTTCCTGAATTCGAACATAAGATTTTCTTTTACAGATAAATTCCGCATTTCTTAAAAGCATTGCGTACACTTTGAGAACGATCAGTTTTGTTTAGGACCAATTTCAATATTTCGCAGAAGTTAGTCTTGGTAACAGATTTACCAGTGTCTTCTTGCAAACTCTGTCATTCCCTTACTGAAGCTTCATAATCGCTTATAATCCCTTTAAACGCCGCGTCGTCAGAGTATTATCTGATTATTAGAGCAAAATTCGCTTATGGCGAATTCGTAAAAGGTTTCTGAATTCATCCATCCTGTTTTAGACCAATAATCCAATCTTCCGGAATTTTTTCGACAAGTTTAGATGGTGGATTACGTAAGTAGAGAAATACAATACCGTCAAGTTTTATTTTTCATTCGATAATTTAACTTTATATAAATTTCGAAAATCCTTAGAACCAATTACTTTTCCTGTTTTGGGGGCCAAGCTAAAAGATGTTTTATCTCCCTTAAAAATACGAGATGGATCTTTGACGTTCATATCTATTAAATAATTGTCCAAATCACGGAACCATTTTCGAATACTTTCTTCAGTGACGACTGCTCTGGCCTTACATAAATATTCAGTCATTCGTAGGCTTAACTCTTTATGCCGCTTTAAAAAATTGTAGTACCACTTCTTGCCTGGTCTGTCGTTCTTGAATGGAGTTGTTCGATTTTGATCCCTTAGTATTTTTTGTACCACATCAAGAAGTTAATTTGGTTTTTGAGGAAATCTACATTTGGCAATATTAATGGGCCAATTCACGACCATTCTCTCCTCTTTTTCTGTAAGCACTGTCGCAGGTCCCATTCGTTTAAGTCCATCTGAAGTTTTTCCATGAACCCTATCGTGAAGAGTAGTTATAGGAACTCCAAACTGTCTACTTGCTGCTCGAAAGCTGCTTCACGAATTGCCTTTAAGGCATTTGCTAATGAGACTTCATTATAATTTTGATATTTTCGTTTCATGGTGTCTGAATCGAACGCCCAAGAAAAAGGTGTTCGAAATACTGGAACCAAGGTTTTTGATCTTTTTATAAACAAAAAAAAAAAAAATAAATAAATAAAAACAATTCAATTTCCTTTAGTACTCATAACCTGACCGACAGAAAACAGTTACGGAGAGGTTGCCTGTGTTCGAACAACAGTTTTCGAACAAGAAACTCAAAAAAATTTGGTTTCCTATGATCGAACAGTCTCCATATATAGTACAAATTTTTTTATGGTTTTAAATAAAACTTTTATTGAAATAACATTTCGTATATTTTATCTGCCGGAGAAAACTTTAAAAATAAATATTAACCATAATTTGCAAAGTTTTATTTTCTACCAAAACCGAACCGTATCCCACTTTCTGTACCATCAATGCAAACTGCCTTCTTTTATAAATTTGGCAATACTTTGACAGTACTTTAAGGTTTAAGGCAATAGCGCATGTTGAATTTCGCATTCATAGAATTTTAAGCGTTTTTGTCATAGCAAGTGTTCGACTACTGGGAGTGTTCGGATTCAGGCGACTCTATCCTACATACTTGCACAACATTACCTTCTTAATTCAAATACCTTCTTCAATTTATTTATCTAACCCACCTAAATTCACAAAATTTGGTATTCAAGATGTTCAAATTCGTTAGTCAGTCTGCTAAAAGTCGATTTGTCTAAAACAAAAAAAAAAAATCCAAAGTGGCAACCCCATTCACTGCTGCTTGTTGAATAACAAAATTTTTTTTGTTTTTTTTGTTTACACCACAAAAAAAAACGAGGTTATATCTCAGGGAGAATCATAATATTTAGGTTACTCAACTAAAAGTTTAAAATACAAAAACATAGAGAGCAAGAGTTGTTGTAGCAGTTGCGCAAATAATAGCAAACGTAACCTCTTCCTCTTACCAAAACCCAAACACAAAACAACCTCAAAAAAGCTTCATCTCGAAACCGCTGAATTGGCTGAAGAAGAAGAGTTTACAGAAAAACCGACTGAAAGAGACCAAACAAAAGAGAACCTGAATTTTTATGGTCTACTCAGTTTCAAGGGAAGAGCATGAACGAAATAAAAAAGATGAAAAGATACAAAAAGCATAGAAGGCGCCATCGAGTTTAGCCGGCAAGGCAACTTAATGAAAATTATGCCGCTGCCGCTGTCCCATCTATATATTGTAGATATTTGTATCTTTTTAACCACGATGTTATTATGGGAGCAGCTGGAGCAAAGAGCAACAATATCTCATCTAAGAGAAGAGAGGGTGTACATTCATCGACGTTAAGGGAAAAAGAAAAAAAAAATGTATCTCACTCCCAAATTTGAAGAAATAAAAAACTGCTTATGTTTTTAGAACGCCAGCAAGAATAAACGTTTTTTTTTGTCTTATTCCAATTTAATTTAATAGCGTTTCCAGAAAGCTCTGCTCTTCGTTTCGTGTCACGCCTCACGCCATTTAGAGCGTCGTGTTGCTTTTTTTTTTCGTTTTTAATTTTTTTTTCTCCTCAGTCGCCTTTGGTGCGCTGTACTCTGGGTCTGCGCCTCCGATGCGATGATATAACAGCTTTAAAACAATTAGGGGTTTCGGGGTTACTTAACTATGTACATATATAGTTTTTTTTTTTTTTTTCTTTTTTATAAAGAACTATAGATACGGACTCCGGACACTCTGACGTGGATCATCCATCCGTATGTCGGACTTTGAGGTCATCTGCCTTGTTTGGTTTTTAATTAGATTCCGCGGTGTGAATGGTGAGTGTTGTTGTGTAACCACCAAGGAGCAAGGGTTGTGTATAAACAAGCAAACACAGATATCTACCTACTCTTTGCTGTTGGTATCATATCTAAAGCTACTAAACTATCCAAATGAGATAAAAAATTAATTCACACGACAGCGTTGTTGATTGTCGAATGGATGTGGAATAAGAAGGGAGACTAAGACGCCGATGGGTAGTAAGTAGGCACCATGAAATGCTGAAATGCTGTTACGTCATATGGACATATGGATGATGTGTGCCGGTGTGTGCTGTGCGAATTGAGCTCGTGGAGCGTGAAGCGTTCGCTTTAGGGTTCTTATTTTACTCTCTTTGTCGTCTGTCTGTGAAGGGAGTTGGTTTTTGTATTTTCTTTTTTCTTCTCTTTCTCTGAAGGGCGGTTTTGACGATGTTGAATGAGGGAATGGAAACAAAAGGACGGGACGACCCTTTCATGAGGGTGAAATTTTTTTTTGGTTTTTTGTGTGCGTCTGGCTGGAAGCCTTTTGATTGGAAGGGGGTCGGTTATTTATCCTTTGTGTGACTCGACAAATGCTTTGTTTTTTTTTTTTTTTTTGTTTTTACATTCAGAGGCGACGAACGACGGCAAACTCACTTCCATCGTATTGCTATCCTCAATCATCCACCCGATCCAACAAAATTTCTTCTAACCAAAGAGAAAAGGGAAATCAAGCCACAAACAACAACGAGAGCGGGAGTCAAAGAGAGAGAACAGTTTATATTTGATTGCATGTATCTTTACTTGTTTTTTTTTTTTGACGTAAGTGGGGTGGATGACCTGCTTAATGTACATCACCAATACAGAACCAACACAGAACACAGATACTAAACTCAATTGAACAAGAAAAAAAAAAAAAAAAACACCCATGAGGGGAGGAAGCGCTAGTGCTATTACTAATGGAAGCCCACGACTAACAACAAAAAAATAAAAAAGTATCTCAACAGTAGAACACGTAAATGTTCGTACGGATAAACGCGATGAACTCGAAAACACATTCTCTCTGTTTGGGTCTATGTGGCCCCGATGGGGGGTTGGGGATGACATGAGTTGCGAATATTGCGATTATGGTGATTCCTTTGTTGTGTGCTCTGGCTGGCGTGGTTTTTTTTTTTTTTTTCTTTTTACACTCTGTACGGTGTTAGATACTTTCGGTGTTTAAGGGTGTTGGAGAAAAGGCATTTTGCTGTCACTGACTCTTCATTCCTAAAACGCAGTAAGAAGAACTAGAAATTCATCGTTTGCTTTCGTCTTTTTGACGCTTTTTATTATTGTTTTCTGTCTACTGTGTCCACTTTCTTTCTCTCTTCGTTTTGTGTTGCGCTACTTTATCTTTGGGGGTCTGCTGTTGTTGTTTGAAATTTGACTTTTGTCAACAAGATTTGGGGCACTTACGTGTTTTTCTTTTCAGTTCAAAATTGTTCACTTTTTTTTTTTACAAGAGATTGTGGTTAGCAGCTTGTTGATTTCGAATTCAAAATTTCGTTCTGCAGCAGTTCGGTCTGTGGTCGTCAAAAGTTTCCTATTTTTTTCCAGGGCTGTGACTCGGGAGGGGTGAGATAAGGTTTTTATGGTGATTGGGGTGGTTTTTTGTTTCTACCCATGGGGGGGTTTTATACACAAATGTAAATATTTGACTTGGTAATTGGCGATAAAGTTGGAACGAACAATTTCCCACATCAAATATATTCGGGGGTGTTTCGAAGTCGGATGGAAGGAGAATCAAAGTTTGATATGAAATTCGTTTGGATTCCCTGGATTTAGATTTTAGAATTTAAGGGCCAGACATGTACATTATGTGTACTTACCTACCTACCTTCCAAAGTGATTGGACAGATCGTGTGGAAATATGGTTTTCTTACTTTGACAAGTTTGTCAAAATTGTTTGTTTGGCATTTGTCATGATGACGATTACATTTTCAAATTCTTTGCAAAATTTTAAAGATTTTGTAATGACTACCTTACAAGTAAAGGGTGACCAGATAGCAATAATAGTTTTTCCAATTGTTATATTTCAGCAGCTGTCAAAGTTACCACTCTTTTGGATCTTAGAAAACATAGCCGCCGTAGCGGCCAGAATCGAAGAAGACCCTGAAATTTCGATTCTGCACCGATTAGCTGAATTAGGCATCGCCAGAGAATCAACCCGGCTTATTTTGCGGTTGGATTTGGGCCTACATCCGTATAAGATTGTGAGGACGCTAGAATTGAAGTCGGACGACCATAGACAACGCCCTAATTGGGCACTGGAAATGTTGGCCGGAGATCCGGATTTTCGCTAAATAATCATCTTCTCAGACGAGGTCCATTTTTAGCGCAGCGGCTATGTTAACAAGCAAAATTACCATTAATGGAGCGCATACAATCCACAAGTGCTCAGCCAAGCATCAATGCATCCACGAAGATTTACTGTTTGGTGCGGTTTATGGCATGGCGGCATCATCGAACCTTATTTCTTTCGAAACGAGGAAGGAGACACCATTATCGTCAATGGTCTCAGGTATAGACTGATGTTAATCGACTTTTTGTGGTCAGCGCTCTACAACATCGATATATCCGAGCTGTAGCTCCAACAAGATAGCGCTATATGCCACACAAGCAAGGCAACGCTCGAAGTTGTGAAGGAGAAATTTGGCGACTCACTCCGCCGCGATCATGCGATTTGACACCAATCGATTATTTTCTCTGGGGCTACGTTAAGTCCTTAGTCTACGCTAACAATCCAACCACTTTTGACCAGCTCGAGGTCAACATTCGACACGCTACTGGCGGAATAACGCCGCACATATTGGACCGAGTCATCAAAAATTGGACGAAACCTTGAAGCACTGCCAGCGAAGCCGAGGCGGCCATTTGAATGATGTGCTATTCCACTCGTTGTTGTTTTACTTACGTTTTTTTTTTCTAGCGTTCTTATCTGGTCAACCTATATGTAGTAGATACCTACTCGTATAGACATAGATGGCGACCATTGACTTTCTTTGACAACTGCGACATTTCGTTTCACATCATTCCAACTGATATATGTCAGCCGTCATATTTACATCTGTGGGTAGTAAAAAACGATGTAAAGCCAAGTGACGTTCATACCATGTTGGACGACGAGGCTCTCTTCCTACTGAATGGGCACCTAAATAAGTAAAAGCGACACGAAAGCGTAATCCGCGGCCCTTACTCTGCCTAAGAGTTAGTGGGCCCTTTTTTTTTTAAGTTCCATTGAACAAGCCATAAACGTGAATACATACCGAAAACTATAGGCACATGATCACAGATTATTTTTATCAACATAATTTGCAAGGGCATCCATTTGATGCCACAAAAACTGGCCTGACCATGCGTCATGATTTTTGTGTTATGGATATACCTTTGATTGGCTATGCACAAATCTGTTTTCTTTTTAAAATGTGGAGCTTCACAAACCAACAGTGGCGCTAGGACTCCATGTGAGAATGATATTGGAACAATGATCAAGCGGATTTTAAGCCTTGCCAACTTCTGTTTTATAGAGCATGTATCCATAACAAAACCTAGATCCAAGGAAACGTTGTAAAAAGCACCTATCATCCCGGTTCTGGTATATAGTATACGACTAGAGAGCCATGGACTAAGAAACTAAGACTTCTATTCAGAAAGAACCCAAAGTAGACCAAATTTAAGTCGTTGAAAAGCAACCTAACTAGTTTGGTGTGGAAAACTGCAGGCTGTAAATTGACTTCCCAAAAGAAGCTCCATACATATCAATCTCGTTTTTAATCTGATTGACGAATTGAGGCATTACTTCAAGTCCAATTGGAATATTGCCAAAAGTTTTCCAAAACATTGAATTCTACAATCCGCTGTTGCAAATGAACTCACCACGTCCCTACGACGAGTCGAAGATGCAATGACAACTTCAATAGGCTTTGCAGTGACAACCTAGTCAGAAGAGTCCCGATACAACGTCTCCGATGACTGAATTATATGGAGTGGATGAATACCAGCGGCTCCAGCTAGAACAATCTTCGAATCCAATCTTCGAGTGACAAGGTATGGGAAGTCCCTGATACAAGAGTGGCGGGTGCAAGTAGAAAGGCATCTCAACCAACTCGGTAACCGATGATCGAGCTGGATGGAGAGGATTTCTTATTGAAGCTCGGCCTGGTAATATTGGATTTGGTCATACCCGCAGTTGAGTCGGACTTTCAGATCAACTTAAGCATCCTTATAATAGTACAGAACCTAGCAATCGACAACTATAATTTTGAGGTAGTGAAGGAGTTTCTACCTCGGGGCAAATGTAAACTCCACAAATGACACCCTAGTGGAGATTCGACGAAGTTTGTCCAAACAACTAGGGTCCAAACTCCTAACTCGAAGGTCTAAAATTATGCTCTACAAAACCCTGGTCTTCCCAGTCCTGCTTTATAGAGCTGAATGCTGGACGATAAGCAGGACAGCGGAGCAGATGATGAAATCCTTTGAAAGAAAAATTCTTCGTCGAATATTTGGTCCTGTCTGCGAGGAGGACGAATGGAGGAGAAGATGTAACCGCGAACCCTACAGGTTGTATAAAGATGTGGGTATAATCCGGAAGGCAAAAATCCGTCGACTGCACTGGCTCGACCACATCAAGCGAATGAGCGGGAATGCTCCAGCTAAGAGAATCTTTGTATCCCAGCCGCCTGGTTCACGAAGAAAAGGAAGACCGAACCTCCGGTTTAAAGATCAAGTAATCGCGGACACCAAAGCAACGTGCCCGAAACCGTGAGGGATGGAAAGCGGTATTAACTCAGGCTCAGACCCTCCAAGGACCGCTGACCGGATAAGTAAGTAAGTATAAATAGTACTTGTCTGCTATTAAGCTGTGGGCAAGACCAGTCAACAGTCTACTGATTTCAGTTTATCTTGATATTAAGTACTAATCAAGCAACCCAAGTAAATGCTCATAAATTTAAAGAAAAATGTTCTAAGTCTTGTAAAAGTGATTCATGAAATTTCATCATAATTTGAAATTAATTTTTTTATGGAATTCACACTTTAACAAGAGAAATTGATGTTAGTCGGCATCCAGACATATGTTTTCATCGCATGAAATTCTCACACTCGCGGTTTGTATATCTAATCAAAATCACCACAGAAAATCGTTGTTGAAATAGCACCTCTATCTTCAATTAGTCACTCGGACCTTTACTTCTTAATTTCACAATGAAATCTGATGGGCTTTCTTCAATAGATACAGTCAAGTTTCTTCAGATACGCGAATTTGAAAATAAAGACTTGTCCCGAAAAGAAGAGAGTCAGATGCGAATGGCTTATTTAAAAAAAAAAGTCGTTAATCTAAAGTGGGCCATGGATATCTTTATGACCTGAACGAGCCGGAATTATCTTCCTAAAAGCTAAGATTATATAATGCCCGTCAACTGTCAAGGAGAACAAGGGACACGACCTCCACCGAAAAATATTTGCTTTTGCGATCCAATTCATTCTGAATTCCATGCGGATACATTCGCTAAGTCCGATTAACCATTAATTATCCTTCAAAAAGCACTTTGAGCACAATTTAATTCCTTCAAGTCTGCAGATTGGTAACACATCCATTCGTAATAGACAATAAATTTCCGTCACCATATTGGCAATAAAAAAGAAGAAATTATTCACTGCTATTGGACCGATAAATTTTTACTTATCAATTCCATTAGTTTAATTTGTCCCGTTGTCCAGCAGTTCCTATCTATTGTGAAACAATTCCCCTAGAAATGAAGAAAAACCACTGAGTCATTATTCTCAACCTCGAAAATCCTTCACATGTTCATGGCATGGCATGGTATGGTAGGGCATGGTATGGTAGGTATAGCATGGCAACTACCACCCAGAAAACTTGTCACAAACTTTATGAATACACACTGTTGGTGGTGAGGTGGCCTGACCAGGCCCTAGCAACTATCTTTCCCCATTAACACAATGCACAAACATTTAGAGCCAACTGTCTACCAGCTGTCGTTTAACCAAAAACAATCAACTCCGTCTGGCAACGACTACATAAATCGATTGGTCTGGAGGTGGCAGTGGCGGGACGGTCTATGGTATTTCTCATCAACACTTTCTGTGGGAAAACCATAGGACAAAACCTCAAATCAAAATCCCTAACCAGACACTGTGAACAAAGAGAACAAAAAATGGAAAAACAAAAACCCACACCGAAGGAGCCATGAACACGCAATTATCCGTATCTGTGGATTCCAGTCAAACTGTAGACCTCCCTCTATAATAATCATCACAAGCCATAAGGAATTATGGGTTGTACCCCAGTGTGCTCGTACGAGAGTATCATATTGCGGCAGCTAATCCATCAATTAAGCTCCTTTCGGTTGTTGGAATGGTGTTGTGTGTCCTCTAGAGACCTGGACATTGTACGAGTACAAGTATCTGTATCCGAGTATATCTCTGTACATACATACAAAGCACACGTCGACAAGTATGCGACTATGACACTGTGGCGAGAAGCCATTAACACCAAAATGAGGGAACGCCAACGACCGAAGAACGTTTGCTCAAGGTTATGGCAAACGAGCCGTTTAACTTTCTGTCAGAGCGGCATGGGGAAAGCTATTTGCGTGCGCACGCTGACATAAAACCCATGGATGGCGGCGCTTCGACGATGCTGACCGAACTTTTTTTTTTTTTTTTATTTCTTTCTCTTGGTCATGAAATCTTGTTAATTAGTCATTTCCATGAAAATCATTGGTCACACTAAAATTAATTATACTCGTATCTATGTATGCCATGCATACATATTTCTACGCATGTAGGCACTAGATAGACCCACCCCCTGGTATGAATTTCGCTTCTGAAAATTCGATAACACAACAACAACAAAAAAAACTTGATATCGACGAACGCGAACGCTGTCCTTGACGGCGCAGAATAAACGCAAGAAAGCTGCGGCGCATTTCGTACTGCACGTCGCTTCGTCAACAACAATACGATTTTCATTCTCTCTCTCTCTACCTCTCTTTGTTGCTTTGTTTCTTTGTTTATCAATTAGCTAGAACCGGAGAGAACATTGAACCGACGAGAATTCTAGCGAAACGAGGAACTGAGTTGAAGTGAGGTACGTTTATTTAATTCTTTATCTTTTTTTTGTTTAGATAAATGCGCAGCAAATGGATTTCATTTAACAGTCGTAGATTGAGTTAGTAAACAAGCTAACCGTTATAAAGACAAACAGCTGGTAGGTAGACCAGTTTTGTAAGTACCAACTCTGCTGAATGCGTCATCTTGTGGTCGAGAACTGATTATATAATACGACGTCTTGTTGACGACTCTTCTCTGAACTGGATTACAGTGTGTTGGACAGGATGGGGGCATACTTTTCTTGGTCAGGTTTTCTTAAAATTTTTTGACTGGAATGAATAGACTTTTCTGTCCTTCGTCGAACTGGAGGAGGGGCCAACATTTGTTAGTGGATTTTCGGGTTTATTGTTACCCAAGCATTGCTAGTTTTCATCCAACTCATCGGCGCCGATTATCTAAACCTAATGCGCATGTAGTCCGGACATCATCATTCTGAGAGCAAGCGTCGAAGAATGTCTTGACTCTTTTACCTAGCGCACTTTGGAGCGCTTAGCCGCGTTTTGAACCCAATAAGTTGACAATCATTTCTAATAAGGCACAGGAAGAATCTTAGAGGCATCAGGAAGCCTACTCTTGTTCTGATGGCTTTCTGCATTTCTATTTCCACACGAAACTCAACTGTCAGTGGAAGCCTTTATCGGGGACGCAGGCTCGAATCCTGAGAAACTTTTCCCCAAAGCCTTGACGAATGTTCATCAGCGATTGCTTTTCCTACGAACCTATTGTGACCTGGGAACCACAAGTGATTCAGTGAATTCAGTTTGCATTCCGAAGGTTGGGCATAAAGTAACTCGTAAGCACAAGCGCATTTGAGGTGAAATGCTTATTAAACGATGGTGCTTGAAAACGTGCGTTAGAATCTATGCCGAAGATGAGGGGACCTACGGTTGTTTGCCGACTCTGAATGTAGAGTGAATAATATATGTATATCCACTTAGGAAACAATTTTGACTTTCGAATGTTTGCCGTAAGCGGTAGAAAAAGTAGCCGACGGGCTTATAACCGCGACTCTTTCTAACGAATTATACCAATCATCCTTCCAAAAACGAAGCAGGCTGTGATACTGTTCCTAAAAAGACTATTCTGCAGTTGGATCAAGTTTGAATATCTGCCAAAATGCTGGAGGGAAGTAAAGGTTGTATTCATTCTCAAGGCAGGTGTAAGCCCGGCCACACCCATCCAAAAGACCTCAGGTCTATAAGCCTAACATCATTCATTTTAAAAACTTTGAAAAAGCCGCTTGACACTCATATTCGAAGTAATCTGCATCCAGAATGCTTAGCTTCAAGCCAGCATGGCCCCACACGAAGTTGTCAGCACGATTGAAAAAAGTCATTGGAGGAGTCTTCAACAATGTCAACATTCCCGCTATAAGTATAAACTTAGGAAATGAACCTTATAACCAATATGCTCCGCAACAGATCAATGCAACACTAGAAAACACGGTATTGAGCGTCACCTCAAGGAGCACCCCTCAAGCCGGAGTGATATCACATCTTCTGTGGACGCTAGTTGTTGATGAAATACTTCTGAATCTAAAAAGAGAAGGCATAAAAGCCACTGCATACACGGATAATGTGGTTCTTATGACCACAGGTAAGTTCCTCCTAAAATCTTAAAGAATAGGCCATGTTTTATGGGCTGCGAATCAACCTGCAAAAAACAGAGCTTGTTCTATTCACACATAAAAGAATAATGCCACAAGTTGGCTTTCCTTCCATAGATGGGACAACCCTCCGACTATCCAATAGTGCTAAACGACTAAGTATCGTACTACGTAGTAAACTGAGTTGGAAGGTCAATGTCGAAGAACGTGTAAAGAAAGCAAGAATCGCTTTCTACGTTTGCGGCCGTATACTTGGGAGAAAATGGGGACCTAACCCCAAGATTATCCTGTAGATGTACACGGCCATCGTCAGGCCCGTGTTAACCTATGGTAGCTTAGTAACGTGGCAATTCACAAATAAAACCAGACACGTTAGGTTAATGGCAAAAGTACATGATTGCATGTACAAGCTCGACTCATGCCATGAGAACGACGACAACGGCGGGACTGGAAAATACACTTGGTGTATTGGCCCTAGATCTAAACTCGTAAGAATCTGCAGCGAAAAGCGCTAGAAACCAAATTCTAAAGGCCACGTCTCGATCCTTACAAGTGACCTGGATTTACGCTCCAATGTCAAACTTGCGGCAATATCCCACGAGGATATCACTATATTTACTGACAGCCAGGTTGCCATTAAGACCATCGCGGCAGTCGAGATCAAATCGAGGCTCGTAAAGCGCTGTCGTGAAGTGCTTAAGGTCCTTTGCGTTCAGCATAAGGTTATGCTATGCTGGGAAAAAAGTTAGCTCGAAATGGTTTCTTCCTAGAAAGGGAACTGGCAGATCAAAGTGTCAAACCTCCCAAATAAAAATCAACCTGCGAGACTTCAAGACAATTATGGCCGGAACTCAGCAAATCCGGAATAAGTAAGATTCTCTTGAAAAGCAAAGCTGTAATACTCCTCACTTTTTGTGCCAGCCTCAGTAATTTGAGGCAAAGAACTTTAGAAATTTATTACTTCCACGACCGCTCAGGATGCAACAAGATGGCTTAGGTCCGCTCAGGGACCAAACGACAACCAACGCGAGACGGAAAACGGAATCAAATTCGCATTTTCATTCTCATGCACTTGGCTTATCAACCCTCCAACCTAACTAATCCTCTAACAGAAACCACAACTTTGGTAGATACACTTCCAACGATGACAGACCAGGTGACATTTTGGGAATAAGATACTCGTAGATGAGGTGATTGGGTGCCTATGAATTTACTCTATTCGTTTCCATTGTTTTTACGGCATAGGGCATAGAATAATTTGTATGTAGCAGCCTACCGACTTGTCAATTTCATGGTAACAGAATTTTTTGAGTCAGATGACTAGCTATCAGAAATGAAGATACCTTCATCCTGATTGGGAACTAAAATGTCCGGGTAGGCATCGATAGCCACTAACTCAAAAAAAAAAAAAAAAAAAATTAAATGAGAAAGCGAGTAATCGAAGAGCGATATGTGGACATCTGCAATGTTACTGCCGTGGCGGGTACTAAACTCGAGCCCAAAATCTGGCAGAAGGCCTACTAGGTTCTAATCGAAAACCAGATTGAACATCTGGCTCTACAGCCGAAATAGACGACGAATGTCACAAGGATGCGTACTGACCGAATGAACAAAATTAATAAGGAAAGGTCACAACAAGGCATTGTTAGCAGGTTAACGACATCAATTTGAGCTATACTAAATGAACTGGAAAAACCTGTCAAAGAAGTTAACCACTTGGCTGATGAAACTTAAGAGTGATCAATGAATGCCAGAAATTGGGGTGAACGAGCATCGCTATACCATAACCCTATACAGGACGTATAAAGAGCTGATAGATTGTCACAGACCTTGAAAGATACAAATTGGTAAGACTGTGAATGCCTACGACTACAACTCTTCTTGGAATAAGGTCCGATTCAGATAAGCGTCTGTAACTAAAATTCGCGCAATTGCCAGCGATATACAATATGGGCCGTCCGACTAACTTTATTTACACCTCAGCTCCCAGTAAAGATGACATCACCATCGTGATCAAAGAATCCAAAAACTAGCTTGTTAATCATAAAGCGACAGCAGCATTCTGCGGAGTTCCTAACCTCTTAGCCGAATCAGTGAAGTTGAGCCTTTTAATAGGCGGACTAGATGACTATAAAAGTTCATTTTGAAGAAGAACCAGGATCCTAATGAATTACACTTCAAAGATCAGATATCTAACCAATGTCAAAGGTCCGGCCAAACTCATATGTGTTCCGCTGATCATTATTGATCAGTGCGTGCGTAAAGTATAGATTATCACAGATTTTGAAGAAGTGCATAAAAGATAGAGTAGTAGATACACTTATGAGGTGAATTCATAATCAATTGCCAAAGTGTTGCGACATAAGGGTTCATCAATTCATTCATATGGTTTCCATTTGTGTAAGATGTTGTGGCCTGTCGATGAAAACCGACGACATTTGAAAAATATTCGCTATCACGAAAAGTCTCAAACCTTTTTGAACCTATTTTCGCAGAAGACATCACACATTTTCTCCTTTCAATAAGAAAACAAGCAGGTTAGCAGTCTATAGACATCGTAGCTGCCAATGAACATATTATGCGAAGCAACACTCTCCCTCCGACCGAAAGAAAACTTAAAGCGGAGTCATTGTAATTAGGAAGAATCTGTGCAGACTTCTGACCCAATTCCACCAACTAACCATTTTAAAGATCCTCATAAAAAAGTAATCTTCGAACCTACTTCCGAATCGAAAGTGCCTTCAAAATACCTACCACGAAACCAATTAACGCATGAATACCGGTTACACAATGAACCCGCGTTTATATCTTCTTCATGCGCACTACGAAAACTACGCCTTCATTCTTCCATCTCTAACCGAAAAGTCATCCACCTTTGATACCTAAACTCCTCAGACATTTCAAGTTTACACTCCGGCATTAAAGCAAATGGATTTACCTCATCAAAAAGGCTCAAGAAGAACCAACAAACACAAATGTATCCCCATTCTCTGTCGGCCATCCGGTTCAATATCTTTCTCGGGAATCTATCTCTGTTTTCAAATAGCTTTACACAAAGGGGAAATGAATACTACTCCTTAGAGGGCGCCATTGCTGGCATTAAAGTGCCCTCCCAAGGCATTTGAAGCGCTCCAAAAAAAAACCAAAAAAAAAAAAAAAAAAGCATTCAACTCGCGTAAAGTATCCTCGAGTTTATGGGACCTTTCTGTTGGTGGTTTACAATCCCTGGATTTTAACTTTCGTATCTTCTTTATGGAACAACGAGTTTTATCCCCTTTTTTCTACCTCAAGTCTCATGGGATTTGGGTGGGTGGTAAACCCCAGTAAACCAGGATGGGCTTAGAGGAAATAACAATTAAATTCAGCTGAAGAAGAATACAAAATGACTAGGTGCACAGATAATGAAATTATTTTATTATTTATGCCAACATTAAACAAAGAGACAAAAGGAGAACTTCAAACAGAGGACACAAGTAAGAGATACTTGTTGTGTACCCAGATACTCGTGCTCATGAAACTAAAAAAGCGGAAAGTTAATTGTTTAAGTACACTATGGCATTGCTAAAATATTATGTTCTCCTTGAGCCACTAACGCCATCATCATCATCATCATCAGCACCAGTCTACCAGCAAAACCTTCCAGCACCAATCTATGTCTCATCCAAATGTGATTTGGGTCAAGGGAATTCATGTGAACATTGCCACCAATATTAAAATTTATTGCTGGTAAATATTGAAACATATGTGCTGCGATAAATAAAAGCAACACAAACCCACCAGGCACAGTATTCTACGACGGAAAACACTTTTTTGATAAAGAAAAATTGTGTTAGAGATTGGTCATTGTTGGAGTTGTCTTCTTGTGTACCCTTATCATTTGTATTTATTTATAATAAAAAGGAGTGCCATCCAGAAGTTAAGCAGTTCAAATAACGAAACGAAAAAAAAGCGAACAAAAATTGCTGAGAGATTTGTTTTCGGGGTGTGAAAGGAGCAACAGAGGCAAAAAGTGACAAATGCAGGAATGGTGCTCAATGATTTTGTGATATTCAGAGCCATCCCACGTGAATCAGGAATTTGTGAACAATAGCAGCTAAGGTTAACAAGAATGTTTCGAGACAAGTCAAGATGCTGAAATTGATGGTGGTGGCATATGAACCCACAATTGGTCAATGGCAACATTCATATCCCCGATGCGAGTTTCTGCCCCCGGGATATGCGGGCTCTTTTGTCCAAGGGGTTCCACAAAAGGAGGATGAAAAACTGTGACATAATATCCTACATCGGTAACTGCTACAGACAACAGATCGCAAAAACACCGTCAATCTCCGTAGAGATAGGAGTACTTATTTTGTAAGCATTGCAGCAATCCAACATTGGTCTAAAAAAGACTAAATGAACGACACAACCTGCGACCTTTATTCATGACCTGAAAATCTTCTTAGAGAAGGCTCAAAATAGGAACGGAGGGTATCTTTGGTAGTACAATCGGAGAGGAAAGCTTACACGACTGGAAACGGATTCATCGCTGCAATCGCAACGCATCATCATTCCAACGGCGCGGTGTATACCTGAACCCTACGACAAGTTCTATGCAACCTTGGAGATCAGCGGCATCGATGCCAAAAAGGAGTCAGAAATGCCGCAGTTGATGCGTTGGATTTTATCCAACCACTCCCCCCAAACCCATGCATCGATAGAGTTCAGTAAAGCAGATGTAGCAAAACAGCTCGTCTCAATGGGGCTTTGCGTAGAAGAACAAGACAATAGATCACACGGATACAGGAATAACCTTCCAAAACTTTCACCAAAATCCAAAGGAAATTAAGAACTACGAGTAGTTACAGCGCAAAGGATATAGAAAATACATTTCTACAGGCTGTAAAACGCCGGTTACGATCCAAATTCCTCTGTCGGGCAGAATGAAGCACCGAATATTGGCGATGAAGCCGTAGATTGTCATCCTTCCGACCAAAATGAAGTAGAGACAGCAATATCTAAACATAGGCACTCGTATATTCATCAATACTGCATGACCAGGCACTCTATGTGCCAAGCTGTTTAAGGTAGCAAGCAGACTCGCTAGTAGAGAGCACACACCAAATCCTTTGCAAGACTTGGTCAGAGGAAAGTATTGCTGATGAACGGAACCTCAGCATCAATTTTTTTAAAGAAAATAGATCGCCTAAAAACTACGCCAACTACTCGTATAGTACCTTCAGTGTTCTGAACATTGCGTGCAAGATCTTGTTTGCTGTATTGTGTGAACGGCTGAAACCATTCCTCAAAGATCTGGCTGGCCGCTATCAGTGCTGTTCTAGGCCCAATAAATCAGCAATTATTCACATTATAGCAGATTGTAGAGAAAACGAAAGAAGTTCAGATTAATACTCGACATCACTTCATCGATTATAAGTCCGCATATGACAGAATCTACAGGGTGCGGCAGAACCAATTCAGCAGTTTGGAGGTGCAGGTGTTCGAGTGGTGGTGTGGGTACGCAGCTGCTCTAGGTCTCCTTTTATTCTGCCGGCATCCCCATTTAGTAGCAAACATGGTTTGGACCGGAGTACATCGTGGCTTTGTCGTGCGTGCGTTTTATGAAAACAACCGATCTGTGATTGCGACGCAAAGAGCTTTTCGGCGACGCTTTAACATTACACGCAATAATGCTGTTCCTACTGCGAACACAATGGTAGCACACTAAGCCGACGAATATGCAACAGAACACCAGAAAATATGGAGCTAGTGAGAGCAGCACTCGAGCAATCGCTAAGACGTTCTGCTCGAAGGCACGCTATTGCGTTGGGGCTTTCAGACCGCAGTTTGAGCAGGATTCTGCATTTAGATTTGAATTTCCATTCTCTCAGAATAATGATGGTTCAAGGATTGAACCCAGCAGACTACGCCAACCGCCAAAATCTGTGTGAGGAAATGCTTGCGGCGATCTCTCCTGAGGCAGCATTGTTCAGCAGCGACGAGGCACATTTTCACGTAAGCGGGATTGTGAATAAACAAAATTTTCGCTATTGGGCTGAAAACAACCCCCAAATTGTTCACGGAAGACCGCTACATCCTCTTAAACTAACGGTGTGGTGTTGCGTATCTCAATTTGGCGTTATTGGCCTGGACTTCTTTGAAGAGGGAGGTGTGACCATGACCGTGAATTCCGGGCGTTATGTTTCAATGTTACAAAATTTTCTGCAGCCCCAACTGAAAGTGGGGGATTAGGGGATGTTTCGTTCCAACCGGATGGGGCTACAGCTCAAACAGCCCGAAATTCTCTAAATGCTTTTAGAAAAATGTTTCCCGGACGTCTAGTGTCTTTGAGAGGTGACATGGGGTGGGCTGCGTAGTCGTCGGATTTAAGCATATGCGACTTTTTTCTTTGGGGATATCTTAAGGAATGTGTTTAAACGTCGCCCCCAAAACCTGCTAGAGCTAACGAAGCGAATTGATGAAGAAGTGAATCCGATAACCGTCGAAATGTGTCAACGGGCTGTTCAAAATTTTAGAAATCGGCTCCAGAAATCTATTGCAACTAACGGCCGCCATCTAAAAGATAGTATTGCGTATAAAATGGTAAGTTCTACGGATTTCAAAAATAAAAACATTTGTTTCATATATACCCTGGCTTTTTTTTTATAACTCTTCAAAACTGCTCAACTGGTTCTGCCGCACCCTGTATAAAGACAATAGTTTTGGCAACCTTGCCAGCCCTCCCAGAAACCAGGCCGATGAAGACATCCTTTGGTCCTTTTGAAGTTAAGATTTTTCCAATAATTTTTGGTCCCGTTTGACGGGCTTTGGAAGAGGAATAGTGCGGCAACATCGATCTGGTTAGAAAAGTGCACAAATGAATGTTACGGCACGTGAAGAGTTTTAAATTCTCACCCGGAGGTACAACAGAGTGCAGTAAGACCTCGCCTTACGTGTCGCGCACAATTAAAAGGAGACCTTAACCATCTGGGAAAGTGCAAGGGAGAGGTTTAAGTCCAGGTCCACCGAAGAAGTAAGTAAGTAAGTGAGAAGTCGATAGTAATAGTAACCGCTCCAGTCGACTGATTTAGCGCTGGAATGGTTTTAAACTGACTTGGACGACAGTTAAATCTATTTTACACCTTCTATCGTCTTTTTTAAACCAAGAACTAACTGTTTTCTTTGGTTCAGATTTCACCTCATACTGATCTTCAAACATTTAGGACCCTTGCTCATAGTTACCACAAATTTTCTGAACTATTTTTTAAATGGTCAAACACTTGCCTTGCGCCCATTACAAAAAAAAAAAGAAAGAATAGAATCATAGAATTTAAAGGTCACAGGTTTGAATTTAAGAATCATTAAAGGCAAGAAGGCTTCTTTAAGATCAGCAAAAAGCTTCTAAAATCAAAAAGATGGTCTGAAACTCAATTACCAATCTTAACTTCGCCCCGAAAGCGTTCTAGGTAATAATGGAGAGCCTCTAAGTCAACGTGCTCCAGCGTTGTTTTCGAATATCAGAAAGACGTCACAATCACAGTACTGGCCTGTAGATGATATGAATTTGTATGCCAGAAAGGACAACTTACATTCTCGAAGGGTCAATCACTTTCATAATAAGTAATAAGTAGTACCCGATTTTGACTCTGCCAGTGATTTGTCACCAATGCCTTGCAGCAAGCGGAAATGGATTCTATACGTAATAGCATCGGACACATAGGCATTTTGAGGCAAAGCTATCGTTGCTGTCGATACCCAGGAGTTCAACGGTGACATTGGAAATAACAACGAATGTTTGTCATTTACAGGAGTTTTTCAATGATGAATTTGAGATGTTTTTTGAGGAACTGTCAACGCCTCGACCGGCGTATCATATGCAGAAGTTTGCAAATTTTCCGCCGAAAGGGTAGGAAAAATAGAAAACTTTTTCACCTTTTTCGGTGTTAATCATGTTTAAACAGTCGTAGTCGTTAGAGATTATATCCACAACGCTGCACACCAGCATCCACTCACAGTAAATGAAATTAATCACAAAACAATATCGCCCTCCCACAATTTCAAGGACTTAAATTTTCCAAACAAAACCGTAACTGAAATTCTTCAAATTATAACATCAAAGTTAAATAGATCTTAGCTCGATTGAAAGGCTGCATTACCTTTCACACTATAAAGTGGCAGATCACAGCGATACATTGCATACAGATTTAATAGGCTGTCAAAACTAGCCGATTCTGTGACTTCCAAGATGACCAAAATCACAATGAGCACTAAGATCATCAAGACCACCAAGTCAATCAAAATCACTTAAATCGCTAAAATCATCAAAGTCTCCAATATCGCCCAGACTAACAATATCATCAAGATCAACAAGATCATCTAGGTAGCTAAGCTCACATGATTTTTTGGAACGATGCATTAAGTAAGTCCTACCATCAGTAAACTCGTAAAAATCTCCAGACTCCCAAGATAACGAGAATCTCTCAAAGCAAGTAATTAGTACGATCATCAGCAAGATAACCAAGATCTCCCAGACCTCCCAGATCACTAAGATTATCAAAATCGCCAAAATCTCCAAGATCGACCAGATAAACAAGATCATCTGGATAACTACCAAGATAACGAGAATCTCTCAAAGAAAATACTTAGTACAGTCATCAGCAAGATCACCCAGATCTCCCAGGCCACTCAGATCACTAAAATTATCAAAATCGCCAAGATCGCCAAGATCATCTAGACAACAAAGCTCACACGATAATTCGGAATGTTGCATTGAGGAAGCGCATAGCATTAGACCAACCATCAGCAAAATCGCAAGTATCCCCAAACAACGAGAATCTCTCAAACAAAATACTTAGTACGATCATCTGCAAGATCACCAAGCTCCCCCAAATTACCCAACTCGACAAGATCAACAAGATCATCTGGATAACTACCAAGATAACGAGAATCTCTTAAAGAAAATACTTAGTATAGTCATCAACAAGATCACCAAAATCTGCCAGATCACTAGGATTATTAAAATCGCCAAGAACACCCGATTACCAAGATCATCATGATTGCATTGAGCATAAGATTAGACCTACAATCAGAAGGATCACAAAGATCGCCAGGCTGCCAAGACAACGAAAAGAGAGGAAATAGTACAATCATAACTGTTACTAAAAGTAGGTATATGGATCTATGCAGACATTATGCGGGATATTCTTTTGCTTAAAATTTTAGAAAATCCTAGCTGCAACCGGCCAACCAAAAATAAATGCCAGGTGCCATCGTCGTTTGATCTGGGAAGAAAGGTTTCTACAAATAACGCAAAAAATTTAATTTTAAAAACTGCCTACTGGATTTGGTGGATTAAAAATCTGCCTCAGCTTGCCAAGAATGTTTCATTTTTTAACCACAAAAAAAAAAAAAAATGTCAAACCTAGCGCTTACCGAACGATTTATGACACAATGATATCTTTTACTACCTATGTGTGACTTTAAGCGATCGTTTCTAGGTTTTCCATTTTAAACTGAATCCAAAATGTGAAAAACAGCTGAAAAGATTTATAACAAAGCATAATATGACGACAAGATCACCACAATTAATACACGCTTTCGAATACATAACGAAACCCTGACATTGCGTAAGACATTGACCTTCATCTTCAACTACACACATAAATGAATTAATTTTTAAAAATCAGAAAAAGAGCAAAAAAAAAAACAAAAAACATCTTCATCACTTGAAAAACCAGGAAATGATCACAGCAATCCCACGTGGATCAGATAAAAAATCCGGAAGAGATGCTCTCGAATGATATACTTAAAATATGAAAAAAAAAAACTGCCAACAGAAGTGAAGCATTACCTCAAAATCACTGCCGGAAAATTGATGAAATAAATAAATCACCTGAAATTGTGAAATTCTCAATAGTCTTAGACTCATTCTCATTTTGTGTAATCGACTAGACAAGATGTAGATATAGACAGCGACACACCCCCTTCTCAGCTCTCAGCGATGAACTAGAATTACTTTTTTTTTATTTTTTTTTTAAATTTACAATTCAAAATTCAAGAGACCGAGACAATTCGTAGTTTGTTGCCGAATTATTTTAGCTTCAACCACCCTGAATCAGAACAAAAAAAAAAAAATCGTCTGGCACTTTGTCATCAAGTTCTGAATGACAACAAAACGACAAACGGATATAAGACGGAATATAATCAGAATATATACTGACAAAACCCACTCAAGAAAATACAAGACAACACGTCTTACATAACAAGACAGCTCAGATCAGTTAGCTAGTCGAACAGCTTAACAGAGTTTACCAGAGCCAAAGAGCCGAGTGACAATGCAGTGAATAAATAAAAAATCATACGATCCTATAATTTTATCATTATACCGATCATATACGGCTACGTACAAGTCGACAGATAGATAGCACAGACATAGACACAGAGATACATTCAAAAGTATCAAAAGTATGTGCGCTGAATTCACCACTGCCATTGCCATAATACCTAAATGGATACGGAAAAAAAAAAAAAAAAAAAAAAAAAAAAAAATCAAATCAAATCAAATTCATACACGGGGTGGCCATCCCCTCAGAATTATCCCGTCCCACCGAACCCCTCAACCCATAGTCAGAACAAAACAAATGAAATTCTTCGAATCTTCGAATGCTCAACTTTCGAATCAACTGGCATCACCTTAACAACATGTTCTTCGGCAGTGTTGGCACATTTCCATCAGAGAATTTCAGCGTACGAATTGTATCTGCTTTTGTTTTTTGTTTTTTTCTTCGTCTTTTGTATCTTATTTGTCACTAGTCAAATAATCGGATAAGTTAGAGAGCACGCTGTAGAAATACACACATAAAGCCATCCTATGTGTACAGCCGGCCTATCTACCGAAATACATTTTTCGCGTATGTTGGCGATTTATCTTTTAATTTACGAGTACTCGTATCCGATTAAATTTAACGATATCATCGTTTGAATTCTGGTTGATGTCTTCCGACCTCTCCGTCGTCGTTGTGCTTGTCGTATATTTTTTTTTTTTTTTTTTTTTTTTTGTGAGGTTGTCTCAATTTTTTTTCTTTGTGGGAAAATTAATAGATCATCCCTCTACATTTCACCCCTAGTTGCCAAGGTGACGTTATTGGTGTTGCTAATTTTTTTTTTCTTTTCCTTTGAAATCTACTAAATAGAAGACCAAACAAGAACCAACAAATGAATGTCCATTGTCCATTAGGTAGTTGATTGCAACTGACTTAAGGGTAGTCATTGTGACACCTCATCATCCGATTAACAGGTCTACTAGTATGTTATAAAATACGAGTACAATACCTCCTTACAATGTAACACGACGGTAAATTATACTTTCGAAAAAGATTTCTTCATAAGAAGCTCACCAAATGTTGTTGACGATTTGTCGGTCGAAAGGTATTCGTCAGCAGTCTAATTAAATCAGCTGAAGTGTAATCGAGAAGCCAGGTGAGAAGAGAATACGAATAGCTTGCACTTGGGAAATGCTATGAGTGTTTCAGAACAATTTACGAGGAGACATCCGAACGGAAATAGCTGTTGAGTTGTAATCTATTTGCAGGTGTTTTATTTCTGATCGTCTTCATAAATAAAAGTGATCTGCCACTGCTTTCAGAGGTAAAATCTCAACTCGTCATGAATTTAAGATTTTGTGGGTTTTCATTGAGTGATTGCCTTGAGCATACCCCAAACAATCAACTGCAGAGATTGAGAATGTGCTGCGGTTTTCCTGAATTCTGTTACTAACATCGAATATCAAATAGGAATCTGGGTCCGTAAACCTTAGATAGAACACGTGATCTACATTTCACCAATACGGAAGCGAAGATGGCATCGAAATGGTCTAATGAACCTCATGCCACCAGAATATGGACGGGACTCCTCAGATCAAACAGAAATACGGGTGCCTATAAAAACAAAGTGGCGCAGACTAGTACATTTTATCGACCAAGATCTTGATCATTCGTTGTGGACTTGAAGAATGAAGTCTGTAGACTTTAACAAGTCCAAAACACATCGCACTTCGAGCATTCTTTCTTACCCAAATAGGGTCTATGATGACTCTGAAGAAGAATCGTTATATCTCTGTTTAGGAACTCTTCTTTCGCTGGTTGCACTCTACATAGTAATCTATATCACATCTACTTTGTGCCGTTTACAACTTCGAATCATATAAGGCAGCACCTGCATAACAGCAGAGTGCTTTTCAAGTATTTAGAGACAGTTTTCTACGCATCCCTGTTTATGGAGTACTTAGACAAGCATAGTTCTCATACACCAAGTCGGTAAAAGCCCTTAAGTTCTCCTGAATTATTTCAGTTCTAAAACACTTCTTTAGGAACCTCGAAAGAAATTTCGAACTTCACAATAATTTTAAGCTACCGTCAATACCCTTGCCAAAAATGAAAATCGGTTGGGACCGCACTCTCCCCCGACTAATTGAAAAATCTTACTCCGGCAAGATTAAGATGCACACACTGACGGTTTTCCTAGAAATTGTCGGAGCTTTCAAGAGCGTTGTCATCATCATCGATCATTATTTCTTTCCAAGAATCAAACACAAATGACTCTGTCTGGAGGTCGCACAAAGGTACTTCCTGCTCTTTTATGGGACCTAATCCCTTATGGCTGACGATATCGTTCTCTACGTGTCCGGCAATCACAGACAGAGACTCTCTAATATGGCCTAGGCATACTCATACCCAGGACACGCAGCTGTGGCTTAGCATCGATCTTGTCAAAATCGAGCTTAATCAAGGTGCTGAATGACATATTTCGAGTTTCTTGAAGAGTGCCAAGTGGAAGGAAATATATTAGTTCCGGAATGAAACGAGGAAAATCTAGAAAGACTGTAGACCCAAAATGGAATCTAAAACTCAAAGGCATGCACTAGGATTACACTAAGGTCGTTAGATAAAATCTCATTTATGGCATAGTGGTTTGGTGGCATTAACTTGTAACGAGTTATCTGCATAACTAGTCACCAGCGAATCTTTTTAACGGCGACCCACCAAACTCTGTTTCGGTATACAGTTTGCTACAAGCCTTAGACTGATGGTTTGCTACTCTAGCTATGCCACGACCTCCTCTAATCAACCGATCTTCAAATTACTGGAATTGACTTCAACATCAACTTCCTTTGCCTGTTTATAGAAAGAAATAAATGGAAACAATCCTAAGTCATCCTCAATAAGTTCATATCCATTCCCACAGATGATTCTAAAAAATCTGAAAACTTTGGTGCGGAAGCTTACTCAAGGACCTCTACATTTACCAATCTTGCAATCACACTATAGCGTGTTCCAAGCCAAAGTTTAAAGCATTCATCATACAATTGATGGCGACTGAAAACTGCGGCACATCTTTTAGCAAGATAGCCAAACAGCACAGAAATGCACTCTGCTGATGAACTGGCTAGACTCAGATCCCCAGAAACAAGTACTAAGCAGCGTCAACAGTCAATGGCCTGCATCAAGAAATTGAAACATCCTCAAGCGCTCTCTAAGGCCACTCATAGACGGAATTATCGGGCCAACTGTGAGACATTTGGGCTTATAAATCCATACTCGGTCTTAAAGGATCAAGAGCACTGATCAATTTCAGAATAAGAAATATCTCACAAATATGATCACGGGGCATTGTGTTATTGGAAGGTATGCTATAGGACTAAGAATCTTTTGCCCACTTCTTTCTGTGCAGCTGCCATTCTTTTGCACGCACTAGAATGCAATATGAAAACACGTTCGGAGTCGGAATGATTTCTGCTCCTTAAAAAGCCTTAAAGATCGCTTCCCTTAAATAAATCGGCAAGGAATCTCAAGGTAGTATCACCGTGGATCTACAACTGACTTAGCGCACCTCAGTGAGGGCCATTCTAACCTGATCTAAGTGGACCTTGCTATGATCAAAAAACATCTGATCTTACTGATCTTGCCACTTTTTTATTTTTGAAGAAACGGTCAAATAGTATCAACAAAAGCAGCGTTTACAATGGGTGAGATATGCAGGAAGAGTATCGATTTGACTGTTCCTTGATCGTTCAAAGTTCGAACGTTCTGTAATCATCATTCAATTTGCTCATTCTCAGTTGGAATTTTAAGTCATCGGAAAAAGGAAGGCAACGTCTTTCATAGGGCCATTCAGCAAAGGCGCACAAAGTCCAAAATAAAGAAATCCTTCATATCTATAACTTTTTTTACGACATTAACATTATGACAGAACTTTTAAAGGAATCTGCAGTCTTAAATCGAAGCCAATTCTCACTCTATCGATTTTAAAGTCACAGCAGTTGCCTGCAGATACGAAGTGTATAAAGCTATGCCGAGTTGGAGCTACTTTGCTATGCTCTTGCATTCACTCAGTAAACGGCCTATTTCTTCCATCCCTATTGGTGGTAAATGAAGCAGAAGATTCCACACTTCAACAAGCGATCGCTCCGATTCCAAAAAAGGCCACATCTAAGGAGCTGTGCTCAAGTGGAAGAACAGCACACTGCCTATTAATCGAATCTGTGGGAGAAGGGTATTGATTGAGGGCAAGGTCCACAAGGGTCTTTAGCACCATCTACGTAAATAACATCTTTTCTAGAAAAAAAAAAACTAAGATCAAAGTTGGGTAATTACTTATCTTCTAATTGGTTGAAGTTAATCGAAAAAAGAACCCGAGGTCCTTTATTTTTGACAGGACCACATATTTCTGAGATCACTTTGTTGACTAATAATTTTAAATGTCAGATTTTGCTATAGCTGTAGCAGCACTTTCTGAGAGTTGAATACTCCAATCAGTCCAACCAACAAAGCCAGATTCTTTATAAATTAATAGGAATCCTACTCTTTCTTTAGGGAAAAAGAGATGAACGCATATGGTAAAAGCGGCAAATGAGAAACCCAATCATCTAATCTCTCATCCATTTGACAGTTTAACATAAACGTCACTCCCTACGGTGCTGTAAAAAATTGCGAAAAATTTTCAAATTGAAACACTGAAACTGAAACTGAAAACACTGTATCAACTCTTGCGAATGGCGGCAAAGTTCATCACAAATGAGTTGCAAAACATCACACAATATCATGTCAAAGCACAACAATCAACTGACTTTGACAGCTGTGACATATTTGGGATAAACAGAGTGCGTAGGTTTTTTTGTTTTATTTTTTTTTTTAATCACTGAACGCACTTTCCTGAACTGGATTGAGTATAATATTAATATCTCAATAAACAGGAAGACGCCAGCTGTCATTCTGAAGGCTGTCACCTCCTGTAATTTGCATCGTCGTCTGATTATAATAATACAAGTACGCTCTCTCCATTATATCGTAAATATCGTATAACAAATGTCAATGCAAAGTTCTACATTCTCGCTCATTTAATATGTACAAGAATCTCCTTCCGCGTACTCGTGTTGCATAGAAATTTTTTTTTTTTTATTGAAACCTCCAACCCACTTGTACCAACTACGAGTATGTAAAAAAAATAAAAAAAAAAAAAAATGTATCTCATTGGCGATACATCTAATGAGTGCATGATTTGTAAGCTGCTGATTATGACATCCCGAATGACATTACGCGTTCATACTCGTCGTACATACATACGTATTTCGTTACATACAATTGCTGCGAAAATTGATTCCACTAGGTGTTGCTAGATACATGTATTAGTTACGAGTAGATAGATAGATGGCCAGGCAGCGATAAGTGCTCCATAAATAGCATAACAATATGCAACCGCAGACCTGAAAACATACACTCGAGGCCAATCTTCATCGTCATAAGTGGTTTCCGAACATAAGTATCCGTCGTCGGACAGTCGGTTAGTTGCTTGTCGAATATGTATATGGTACCCCGATTGGATACAACGATAGTGTTGGCCACTGACGCTGAACATTACTTGCAATCTCGAATGTACTCGTATGTAATTCAGATACTCAAGTATCTGACAGAGTACATAATGTGCTTACTCGTGTTGCGACCTTAAATTTTGTTGCTGCTGCAAATGTGTATAGTTTTTGCTCTAATTATTCGAAAACGAAAACCAAAAACTGGCACAAGAGAGGGGAAGGAAAACGCCTCATTTGTGGACTCGGCCGAGTCGTCGAATTAAAATTAAATCACGAAACATACTCCATTCCATGTGATTTGCTATTCGGTTTGCGTTTTGACTTCTCGTTTATGACCTAGAAGGAAGCATATTCTCTTGGGTTGGTTTCGGAAGGGGTGGCAAGTTCCTATTTTTTTTTTTTTTTTGACGAATCTTCAAGCCAATTGCCGGCTTTCTTGATTATATAGCGGACGTGGTGGATTTTATTAGTTTATCTCTCCTCGAGCTACTATCCCACCGACTCCGACGTCGTTTGGCGTATTTTATTCATTTTACGATAGAGTAGGGTTTGTTATAAAATTTTAGGGGAATGTTGTATCTACATACATACGTATGTACTACAATCGCATAAATATGAAAAAAATATAACTCAAGTGCTATGGGTAAATTGAGCCTAAAGGAGATTGCTCGTTTCTGGTGTCGATCTACCCACCCGGTAAAAGGGAGGCAAAACAGAATTTAGGATTATGACATTAGCTTAAGGAATTGGGTTGAATACGAATACTCACTCTCGAATATATAGGAGAGTGGTCCGTATCTGGTGACAGCTGGTAGTAGTAGGAGGATGGAATTTTCGACATAGTTTCGTATGAGTGTAGTTTGTCATTTTAAACGGAAAACTTCTTAAAGTGGTTTCGTCAAATGGTTTGAAGTGAATGGTTGGTGCTTGTCACCAACAACAAATACATGGTTATGTCGATCCAGAATTGTGTACATATGCAAAAGTATCTTGGATACACATTGGCATAATGTGTTCTGCTTGTCATGCTGTTGTTTATTGAACTTTTCACACATTAGTGGTAAGAAGTTTGACTGTTCAAAATGATTTTCGAGGCAAAGTTTCTCCAAATGAATTCTAATGATGGCTTAAATGTCACATACGAGAGACGGAGATCTTTGAAGGGGTTAAGTTGGATAAAGTGCCAGAGGAAAATTCCAGATTTTGTTTACTGACTTTTTAAGTGCTCTAATGGGTAAAAGGAATGTATGGTATGAACTGGTAACATTTTGATTACTATCATCGAGTGTTTACTCTGTTCTGAGGCGGGCCACCAATGGAAAGTAAGCCAGCGGAAACATCAAACTAGAGTTGGTATCTATCATTAGATAAAGGCTGATACAATGAATCAACCGTAGTTCTTGCATACAGAAGCAAACATTTGTCATCAGAAGGTGTAGTTTGTAAAAACAAATGTGATAATCACTCTTCCCTGAACGTTAAATTGACTTATCCGATCTCTTCTTGCGATCTGCCGACGTCGATTTTGGTTATCACATTTGTGCCTAATTATTGAATAACTGCGATTCTGCAAATTTTATAACCGTCTCGTTCACCGATCGTCTTCTAAAGACGGAGGACTAACTTAATTTATCGATTGGAGATCTCGATAAACAGTCGATAACTACCACCCTCCCCTTCTTCTTTAATTTTTTTATAACTCTTCCATTCCACTACTCTCACGACTACGACTTTCATAAAGCAAACTTTCACAAAAACAGTGTCTATCTCAGCAGATCCCCAATTAACTTTCACAACCTAAGCATAAATGATGCCTCATCCATTTTTTATAGAGAAATATTTAATTCTTCTTCCCTTTATGTTCCGTTTTCCCACCTAAAAACTTCATCTACTAGTCCTCCTTGGTATAATCGCAAGCTTTGTTCCATAAGAAATAAGAGAAACAAGTTATGGGCTGTTTTCCTTCGCAGCAGATCCTTTTCGGAAGACTACATATTCCAACTATCTTGGCGCTTATCTTCATTTCACCAAAATTTACGATTCCCTTTACTAGCGCTTTTTCCAATTTGTTAACTACAAAAGAAAGTCCGATGGCTACCATGCTTCCCTCTCTTTCAGCAACGAGTCATCAACCGATCCGCTCACCATTGCCAACCTATTTGCCACCCTTTTCCTTCCTGAAGGGTAGGTCAACCACCACAAATCTAGTTGAATTCGTATCCTTGGCCCTCTCTGCCCTAGAAAATGACAACGAAGTCGATGTAGTTGCAACGGATTTTAGCAAGGCCTTCGATAAAATCTCTGATCGATTAATACTCTTCAAATTGTCTGCACTCGACTTTGAAGCCATACTGTTAAAATGGATATCCTCTTACCTCGAAAACCGTTTTTACAGTGTTCATTTTAGGTCAGCCCACTCGGCTATATTTTTGGCTACCTCTGGAGTTCCACAAGGTAGCCATCTCGGTCCCCTTCTTTTTATATTAACAATAAATGATCTCGACAGGATCATCAGACACTTGTCTGTCTCCCCATGACTCCTTCCTCCTTCAACAAGATCTTGATAGTTTTTCGATCTGGTGCCTCAAAAATTGTTTGGAACTTAATATCACCAAATGCCAATCCATCACCTTTTCACATAAGCGGCACCAACCTCCTTTCCGACTCTACCTTCTCCTCCGTTCAATCTCTTCGCCACCTCGGCATTTTGTGTGATAGGGAGCTCAACTTCCGTTTACATCTGGATGGGATAATCCTTAAAGCCAACTCCGCACTAGGTTTTGTAAAACGGTGGTCCAAAGAATTCACCAACCCTCTATATTACCTTTGTTCGTCCCCTCCTAGAGTACGCCAGTCAAGTATGGTCCCCATATCATCGCATTCATATCTCGAGAATCGAAAGCATCCAGCCAAGCTTTCTTCGATTTGCTCTTTGAGATATGCCCTGGAATGATTTTTTTTATTCTGCCCCCCTATCAAAACCGTCTCAACCTTATCAACTTAAGAACCCTTGAGGAACGTAGAGATACAGCCGACTTTCTCATCATTCATCGACTCCTTCTAGGTCACGTTGAATGCGCATCCCTTCACTTCAAGACGAACCCTCGAAATCTACGTACCCCCCGACCGTTCTATCTACCAACCTACTACACCTTCTATGGCGCAAACGAATCAATCTCCCGTACGCTACGTAAAATCAACTCAAACCCTACCATCTTTGACTTCCACCGCACCACTCCCTGCCTCAAATCCGTTCTCCTTCACCACTCCAACCAACCTTAGTATTAAGTTTAAGTCTAATTTGAAGTTATAGCTTCTATTAAGCCGAATAAATGCGGACCTTCGTACCCACCAAAATAATACGTGGAGCATGTAAGATCCAACAAAGACCTGTTATCATTTGCGCCGATTCTTGGACAACATTTGGCTGAATAGAAGAACCATCCAGAAGAGACCTTCTAGGCTCCATTACATCCACAAAAGTTCATATATTGGCCCGCTTATAAAGTTAATGGCATTATCAGTCCTTATATCTTCAAAAAGAAGTAGGAGTTTGCATTACGATCAGCCCAAATCGTTATCGGACTAATATTAATTAAAAGATATGAATAACGAAGTGGTTTGAACTTCCACCCAATAAAGGTCTTAGGAAGCCAACATTATTGCTCAAAAATTACCAAAAATCGGATGACAAGAGTGATTCTCATCAAAAGCGGCCGCAATAGCTTTACAATCAATTAATTTCTGTGAATCCTCATAGAACACAGAGCGGCAGCAAGGCCTTATACCAAAATCTCAAGTTCTGTGCCACACCTGCTTAAAAGAACCCATTCTTGTGATTGGGTAGACCAATTCGATTACATGTAGTGTGCTTCGTGACTTAAAGTATGTTCGATACACCCCACTTCCTTCGACGTACAGTGTGTTTATCGACATGCAGCTAGCGGCTACCTTGCAGGTATTGCAACCATATCACAGTGCTGACAGTTCTGATTGTATTGCTTTTGTAGACTTATCAGCTTTTGCTGATAACATCGAGTTCGTGGCACCAAACACCGGTCAGAAGAAACGATGCTTCTTAGAAAAGGAAAAAATGCAGTCACTCGACCTTCTGTCCAGTCGTTCTAAATTCTGTGAAAGTCCTTACAAGGTTCACATTCTTTCGTTCTATTCTCCTTTCCTGGGCTTTTAAATTCTTGGACAAACTAGTGAAGGGCCATAAGTGGATAGATGCCATCAGAGTTGTCCAGATATTTCTGCTAAGACGACAGTGCGAATAAGATCGCTAATAATGACCGGAAAAAAGAACGGGTGCTAAAGCACGGCCTTGTGGCACACCGCTTTTAATTGCAAAATAGTTTGACAACTTATCATTGTCCACGAAATTTTGCATTTTATTTATAAACATACTCGGACGACTGTGTAGTATGTAGCTGTTAGGAATGCCTTTTGCGCATAAGGCTGAACTGACGTTGTTAAGAGTCTTCTCGAAGCCAATAAAAACGTGGGTGAAGTAGATATTTATACTAGATGAATGCGTTGCTTTATACGAATACGCATATCACAAAATTTGTATAAGACAGAAGCAAGAACATAGAAAGCATTCTGGGCTTCTTTGCCAACCTAACGTGAGAAGATGTTCCCCTTGAGCTGATCCTCATTCGATAGCAGCTGAGACTTTTCACAGAAAGTTCTTTGGAACTGCGCCCCCTAACAAGCTACTTGGTAGTGGCAAAGTTGGTTCTATTGCGACACGGGATTGCTACATCTTCGACCTATGCTGCTACAGTGCTAAATACTAATAAACCAATGGACTTTAAATTCAAACTGAACTTCGGTCTCCTATCCGTCAACAAATGTCGAATTTCTTTCCGTCGAAATTTTCTCTTTTATTTGAAAATTCAAGCGATATGTAAAGGGTGATTTTTTTTAGAGGTTTGGTTATCAAGCTGGCAACACTGTTTCTACAGATTGTCAATTTGACAGCTGAAAGTCCATTTTACGGCTGACATAATCGTCCATCTGAGCAAGTTATTCGTAACAGGATGAATCGTTTTAGCACCACGTACACTCTAGTGGATAATACGCATCCCCAAAGACGACAAACAGTGCGAACAGAAGAAGTTATTGCCGTTGTGGAGCGCAGTGTTGAGAAGAATCCGAATCAGTCGATTCGCTATCGTGCACAACAACTGGAGCTATGCCCATCCACTTTGTGGAAGATTTTACGGAAAGATCCTGGCTTAAAAGCTTATAAGATCCAGCTTGTTCAAGAGTTGAAATCGATGAATGGGCCGAAAACATGATTCAACTTGATCCTCATTTTCAACGCGAAATTTTATCCTCCGATGATTCGCATTTTTGGTTAAACGGATATGTAAACAAGCAAAATTACCGAATTTGGAGTGGAGAAAACCTAGAAGCCTTTGTCGAGACGCCCTTACAACCATTAAAACTCACTGTTTGGTCCGTATTTCTTTAAGGACAATATCGGCCAGAATGTTGCCGTCAATGGAGAGCGCTATAGAAACATGATTTCTGACATCTTCATTCCTCAGCTGAATAGCATTGATGTGACAGACCTTTGGTTTCAACAAGATGGCGCAATATGCCACACGGCGCGCGACACCATCAATTTATTGCGGGAAACATTTGCTGAGCTCATAATTTCGCGTAATGAACCTGTGAACTGGCCTCCACGATCCTGTGATCTCACACCTTTAGATTACTTTGTTTGGCGGCATGTGAAGTCACTAGTCTATGACGATAAACCAAAGACGTTGGACGATTTGGAAGTCGACATTCGCCATGTTATTGCTGATATATGGCCCAGTTGCTCGATAAAGTTGGCAAAAATTGGTCTTCACGATTGCGCTTCATTCGATCTAGTCGTGGCGCGCATATGCCCGATGTCATATTTGAACATATAAATGGCATAAAATTATCTATTAAATAAAGCTAACATCATGGACATTAACACTAGCTTCAAGTGTTTAAATTCACATTGAATTTGTAAACCTCTAAAAAAAAAAAACACTTTTTATATGTAATGGACTAACTTGACAACACTCTATAGAGTCATTGAGTTGTACCATAAGACGACGATGTAGGAACTCTGCGGGTGAACTGATACTACCAATCTGCTGGTTCCTCAATTTGCCATCGATTTCTTGATATTCGATTCAAAAGTCAGACCACATACCGAGTATCTTTTGCAACATTTGCTATTCACCGATCGGTTAAAGTTCTTTGTTAAACATTTATTTCAATATAAGTAAAGGTAAGCTCTCCGAAAGTGTATCGAATTTAGTCGAAACAAATATATTTGAACAAATCCTGATCGATGATCTTTAATGATCTAGACATCTGCTAAAAGACCGTTTTCATTGACAGATCATCACACGATCACTATAGATAGTAGCAAGATCGAAAGATTGATTTTTAGAGATTATGAGCTACATCATCTGTTTGACTTATTTTGGTCATAATTTTTAGAAAAAACTGAGAAAAAGACGATCATTAATAGCTGTACAGCTTTTGAGACTTTTGAGCTAACTACGAGTAAGTCCAATATCGATTGGGATTATCAACAGTGATCAGGCATTCTTATGTTGCTTCTGATGATGACAAGTGATCAAATAGGGTTCGATTAGAATATATGCTGAAGATGAAGATATCAATTTTAAATTGAGCTAACTATGTCTAAAGAACTAGTTCTAAGAACCCCCTTTAAATGTCATCAAAATACTTTTCCAATGTTCAATTTTGAAAGCACAAAATTCAGTTGGTTACCCATTAAACCCAACTCCGTCAAATTAGAAAACTCAATTAAATCCTCAACACTCACTCGTTAACTTCCACCAACAATTGTCTCCCTCAAAACGATGGCGTAAAGATACACAAATCGTCTAAATCGTTATAATTGCCTCTCATTACACTCGACTTTCATTTCTCTCAATAGCAATTATAAAATGTCCTTTAACCATTAAATTGCTTCTTTAAGACGAAACATTTTCTGTCTCTCGTTTAATCAACAAAGTAAAGCCGACAAGTGTAAAACAACCCCTCATTACAAAATCCAAAAATGCCACCATTCCTCTCACATTTCGTCATTCATCCTGTCGTTACATTGGTCTTTTTCGTCGACAATTAATGTTAAAAGCTTTGAATTTCAAACAAACTCACCGAGCCCTCATATCGCACCTAAATACGAGTACCTTACCACGCTGTTAGAGTTAATGTCTCTATGGTAAGTCTTCGGTTGATTGTACCAAGTCAGGGCATAAAAGCAAGACAGGCAAGCCAACGACAACCAGGCAAGGCAACCCAGCCAGTCAAGTTATGAGTAGGCACAGCCAAGCAGACAATTCCCATACCAATTATGTAATATCCAAGTAGTGTTATGAGAAAAAAAAAATAAAAAAAAAATAAACCCAAAAAGAAGAAGCAAACACTTTTGAAGTATCTTTTCATCTCTCTATCTCTTCTGTGTAAGTGTTAAGCCAAATTTGGAGCACGAAATTGCGAATGCCACGATGCCATGGTACTCATATATCCAAGCACTACAGCGCAACCAGTAGATACTCCGTACATAGATACAAAGATTGTGTACTCGTATCTATTTAGTAACAGCTCGAAGCTAAAGCCCGCCCAAAACAGTGAATCTGAAATAGTCGTCATCGTCGTTCTCTTTTGCCATATAAAGAGCAATCTACTCCAGCAGAAAATGCCTTAAAAATCTCAGTCTCAACGAGTATCTAAGTATGAATCTATAGACATCTGCAGTATCTATAGGTATACCTCCCCACCAACTAACTATCTAGAGGTGGTAAAAAGCCTCACAAAGCTCCAGCATAAAACGTGGTACGAATATCTACAAGAGTTATGCTACTGCTGTTGGCTCATACTACTTTTTTTTTTTTTTGGATTTTTTTTTTTTTTTTTTGTTGTTACCTTTCATTGTGCTCGCGCGCGGAAAGTATGTCAAAGTCATCCGTCGGATATATTGCATGTAGGTCTGTTACATAAGGAGAGAGATAAATAAATAAATAAATAAACGCCTAAATGTGCAATAAAAACTGACACAAGACGTCTCCATATAGATACAACACCAGGGGGCTGGTTTGACTTGATTTATTTTATTTTTCTCATTTTCGGTTTTCGTAAGACCAAAAAGTTTGGAGGCAACAAAAATGGTAACAGCAACACATTTGTATTCGTACAATCTCTATATAAGACCACCGAGAGTTACCTATGAGCTATGGTTTTAAGATGGATACGAACGGCGGCTGTAACCGTCGTATCTGAGCAACTGGAGATATATTGTATTGTAGATGAGGTAATCCCAAGAGCGTTGTAACTGACTTCGACTTAATTAGGTTCAGAATATGAAAATATAAGTGTTTGCCACACTTATGGGAGAGGGGGCGTACGAATGATAGTCGCAGATACGGCTACATGTTGCATACATCGTTTCGCTGCATACTTATATGAATAGATACTCATTGCTAAGCTTATGAATAACCAATTCGTTGGTGTCGGTTTTGCGAAATGTTATTCACATTCTTCCCAAGAACCACTCGAAATTGAGTAGAATTTCGTGGTGGGTAAAGGGTTTGGGACTGGGTTCGGGGCACAGAGCCTTTATTTGTCAATAGAGAAGGAAAAAAAAAAAACCGCCTGTAAAGGGGTGCGCTCCCTAACGTAAACGACTTACTCGTATATACGGGAACTCGTATGTAAACATCTTGGCGAAAACAACACACGATTACAATTATTATGCAATTGATGGAAAAAAGCACAGTAGACAAGGGGGGCTTAAGACAAGGGCAGAAGTGGATGATATTTAGTAATTGTAATTCGCTTACGAGCTTTTTATTGTAGCGACGATTTACTGGAGCACTACTCGTACAGCGTCGAGTGCAAACAACGACGAGTAACTTAATCATCGATTGCAGCAAACCTGCGTAGCAATCTTACGAAACTTTGACTGCATTTGGTTGGTTTTGAGCACCCTGGGATACTATTAGCCCCCCCCCCTCCATCTAGGTCAACCTAACTCGTCTGTCTCTCCACTCAGATCTGCTTTACCTCTGTGGGGTGTCACCAGACTTACTTTGTTGCTGGCTTTTGACGTTCAGTTCCACGTTGCAGACGTTGTTGCTTGGTTATATTGCATAATACTCCGTATCTTGGTTTTGCTACTGCAATCCATTTGGTGTAGTGCACGAGTACGAATACGAGTATTCGCGTATTTTTCTTCAATCTCATTCGAATGTTTCCCTATTCCTTCAATTACTCTATGTATGAAGGCCTTGAGGGCTACTGTAGAGAATCGAGAGGTATGTGCATATATGACCAGTATCTGAGGAGTTTCTGATTGCAGATACTCGTACTCATACTCGTACATTTGGTTGTTTAGTAAGTATTAGCACATAATTCGCATAATCAATTTGAAGTCGAGTACGAGTGTACGAATACTCGTATATGAAATATCTTTTGTGGGAGTGTGGGGGGAGTGGGTTTAAAGTTCTAGATAACTTCCAAGTGAATTATTATTTAACTTGTCTTGGCTAAAAACGGATCGATTTCTTTGTTTGATGCAGTTGTTGACGTTTAGTATGAGAACAGAGCACACTATCCGTAAATACGTATCTTTTTGTTGACGTGGTGTTGAGTCTGTGCCGCAGATACTACAAGTTCCCACATGGGAGTGGATGTATGTACCAATTCTCGTATGTGCGCAGTCAATTATGGAGACGTTGACAAGCGATCTTGGATGTAAGTTTTTTTTTATATTTCTTTTATGGTAATATTGTGACTTGTAATTGAAGAATGGGAATACGGAGGATAGCTTGATGGAGGGATAGTAACTGGGGATACTCGCACTCGTATTTAACAAATGATTGCGTGTGTGTGCTTTGTACAACGAATGAATGAGTCATTTGACCTTATAATAGAACCGTTACATGAGCAGCTGTTTTGATTTGAATAACAAGGTTTTCTTTTTAGTTTTTTTTTTTCGTTTGCATTTCATTTTAGTTTTGCATATTTAAACAAATAATTGCCGTTATAAAGCCAGAGAGGTCTTGAGATGGTGGGCACAAATTGTCTGAGATGTTTGACGATTCTGGAGTGGTTGATTTGTAGCGTGGGCTAATCCGGCAGTTTGGATTTAATTGCAGTGTTACGTAAGACCAAGAGTAGTCTGTGGCTGAGTGGAAGTCGAGGAGAAAGAATTTATGGGAAGAACAATGGGGCTTACATAGGTGGTCGTATTTTAAGGACAACAAGGACTGTAAGATCATTATTTAGGCAGTGTCAAGCCCAAGTCAACTTCAGTTCAAACCATTTTTGTGCAGTCCGGCGCATTTTCTATTGGCGATCTTAGGAACTCTCATTGATATACGAGGGGCGTTCAATATATTCTCGGTATCGATATGAAGGAAAATGCGAATTCAATTTAAATTATTTTTATTTTTCAATATAATCTCCCCTAACATCAATGCATTTGTTACATCTTGAGATAAGCTTTTTTAAACCCTCAAAAAAATAAATTTCCTCTTTCTCTGCAAAATACCGACTTGAGTTCTTCACCATCCGAAAATCTTTTTCCACGAAGACATTTTTTCAAATCCGGAAACAGGAAATAATCACTAGGGGCAAGGTCTGGACTATAGGGTGGGTGTTGGATTTCTTCGAAACCACAATCTCGCGCAGCAGCCTTGGAAACTCGCGCCGTGTGAACAGGAGCGTTGTCATGAATGGTACCAATTGAAAGCTTGGTGATCTCTGCCATCATTTTCACCTTTATTCGGGCATCCTCAAGAACAAGTTTTTCGACTTCTTTGATGCTTTCTCCCGTACAAGCAGTAGCCGGAGCGTCGGAGCGGGGGTCGTCCTCAATGCTCTCTCTGCCTCTCTTGAACTCACTTGACCACTTTTGCACAGTTGATAATGAAGGTGCGGAACCCTGGTAAACAGCCACCATCTCTTCATGAATAGTTTTTTGACTTTTTCCTTGCTTAGTGAGAAATTTAATTACAGCGCGATGCTCAATTTTCACCATCATCGCCTCAGTTGCCATTATGATTCTGTTTAACTAGAGATAAAACGCGAATTAATAATCACATTTATATGAAATTTTACATGAATGCACTAAAATAATAGTGTTACTTGATAAATAAGTCAATTTATATATGCAACCACAGCTGCACCCCGATACCGAGAATATCTTGAACGCCCCTCGTATGTATGTGCACTGGACATACAATACCCAATGAGCACAAAATTAAAATAGGGTTATTTGTGCCGCTAGGCAGTGGCTTTAGCACCCATATCAGCACCCAGAAAACACTTTCAGAACACATCCGGTGGCTCTCGAACGGTACTGGACTATACTAGCTAAAGTGGAATAGAATGTCTCTATAGTGATAGAGAGACAAAGCAAAATAAACCGAGCATCTACAGATACTTCCATAACAAGGTAAATGCCACGAAGATTCTTCTCACTTGCCCAAGTCGTTAAGTGTTTTCGGTACCAAGCGCGGATAATTAAATCACTTTAATCACAGGGAGGACGTGTACGCCCATGCATTTCACTCTCGTACTCCCTCTGCGTAAGTGGCCGTCCACCAACTATTTTGAATCGGGCTATACATATTTCTAGGGAGCTTAAAGTCGTTTCATCCCTTCAAAGGTTCATCCGGCGATAGAGTCTGTCCAGCTCTGATCCATGGGGGTTTTCCCTGCATTTTTCCTTCGCTGCTCTACCTACATTTCAAACAGATGGAAGAAGACAGAAGTTCTAATGGTTAGATCCCTCCAATTGCCTTATTCATATTAAGCAGTAGGCTTTGTCTTTTTGCTTAAAGCAATGGGAACGTTTTTCGACAGACATATCCCAGTACTTTAAAAGCGATTTCTCCATAAAAATCCATCGAGGACGTCTAAACAGACTGCCACACTTCAGGTTCTTACCTCACCGATCCCGTAAATCGTTGAAAGTCTAAAAAAAATACGATTTTGTTGCTTTTTAACACCGATGGCTACTTTGAAAACGTCAATCATCATCACCAAACATAGAGTCAACACTATGCGTAGTTAGATGCACTGGGATGGTTGTCCACAAGGAGAAGTCCTCCTTTAGTTAATTTTAGGAAATAACCTCCTGAATTCACTCGGTAATAATTGCTTCTTCGTTCCAGGAAGCGCTATCCACATACAGAGGCTATAGCCCTTGTTCCTGGTGCACAAATCACTGTCAGTCATTGGGTGGAAACTAGAGCTGCATTCGACCATCATTTCAACCACTGAAAAATCCGGTATATCACTATGGATCCAATGACCTTATCTTGCAAAGAAATTGAGTCTTGAGCCCCATAACATCGATATGCAGCGGACGTTTTTGGTATTAAATCAACTGAAAATCCGTATCTGTCAGACTCGGCGGAGCCGATAAACAGCGATGAAAACAACACCCATCTCAGTATTAGGGGTGCCAGCCACCTCACACCCTTTCAGTTAGTTATACTAAAGGGTGACCAGATAAGAAAGTTCATGCCATTACGTGTGGAAAAGCACATCATTCAAATGGCCGCCTCGGCTTCGCTGGCAGTGGTTTAAGCGGTCGTTCCAATTTTTGATGACTCGGTCGAATATGTGCAGCGTTTTGCCGCCAATAGCGTGTCGAATGTAGGCCCCGAGCTCGTCCAGAGTGGTTGGCTTGTTAGCGTAGACCAAGAACTTGACGTAGCCGCAGAGAAAATAATCGAGTGGTGTCAAATCGCATGATCGCGGCGGCCAATTGATGAACGCTCGCCGTGAGTTGACACAGTCGCCAAATTTCTCCTTTACAAATCGAGCGTTGCGTCGCTTGTATGGCATGTAGCGCCGTCTTGTTGGAACCACAGCTCGGATATATTGATGTTGCCGAGCCCTGACCACAGAAAGTCGGTTAACATCGCTCTATACCTGAGACCATTAATGGTAACGGTATCTTCTTCCTCATTTCGAAATCTTTGTGGATGCATTGATTCTTGGCCGAGCTCTTGTGGATTGTGTTCGCTCCAATAACGCACATTTTGCTTGTTGACATAGCCGCTAAGCCAAAAATGGGCGTCGTCCGAGAAGATGATTTTTTGGCCAAAATCTGGGTCTCTGGCCAACATTTCCAGCGCCCATCATCCGACTTCAATTCTTGCTTCAGCACAATCTTGTACGGAAGTAGGCTCAAATCCAACGGCGAAATAAACTGAGTTGACTCTCTGGCCTTCATTTCGCAACAAGCTCTGTTTGATTAGTGGCTTAAGATCCAAAGGTGTGTACTCACGCTCAAACTTTTCCACGGTACGACCGATCCATTGCCAGCACACTGAAGCCATGATGACGACCGACATCGCGACGAAATTCACGTTGGGTATTTACAACTGAGCAGGAATTTCGATGTTTTTTTAATAATTTTGGCACGTTCAAGGTTCGTTAAACGATGCATCACGAAATGACCAACCTTACCGAAGATTTTGGCAGCTGGATGTCATTGCTAACTTTGAGAGCTGCTGAAACATAGCAATTGGAAAAACTATCATTCTTATCTGGTCACCCGTTAGTTATAAGCTTTGGACTGTTCCCTAACATCGGGGGGTTCAAGGGTTGAACTTGTGCCTCCAGCACAGTTCCGATTTGGTACTAAGGAAGGCAGCAGGCGATGGCAAGGCGTATTTTTGCTTCCATTGATGTATGGACATCTCGTGAAATTAAGTCTTCACAGACAGGAGTTCACGTAAATCCCTAGAGACATCTGTTCTCATAACAGGGCCCACGTCCAATTATCAAGACTTCTTCCATCAATGACCTTGTCTAATAAAAAGCGAGAGTTGAGCGAACACTGGTCTTATCGTAACGGTTTTCTGAACTTAACGCCTCTGAAGGCTGTTATGATTTGACCAGTTACAAGCTGTCGGTCATAGGTCCTGTTGACGGGGAGGACAACCGGTAGTCCAGGACTTAAGACACAATACCGTGGGAGTCAGGGCGCTGCGGACTTCGATCCAGACCTAACTTTTGGAGGTAGGCCCACTAGTGTAAGCGTTACAGTGGCTGTGATTTTGATCCGATGTAGAGTTGCAAAAAGTACTGGGTACCGTGACAACATCGACAAAAGGCTTTAGGTTGGCCTCTTTATGCCAAGGATGCAGCTTGTGACCTCAACCCAGGTTCCGCTTTGCTGTCACAGGAATGGCGGAGAGCGTAGAGTATGGGCATTCCGCGAACTTGGGCATTTATTGATAGGTGTTCATGTAAAATATAAGATAAGTTCTGTTCTCAGGGCTTCGGACCATCTATGCAGGCTACGTTTTTTCCTTGGCATAGTCTGATAATAAACGGAAGTACAATAGAACAATAGCTGATCTTATGTAACAGGACAACGTTTTTCTGTTGCCAGTTGAAGGAGATCTGTAGGTTTCCTACTAAGGAGCCCCTGAAACTTCGGTTCCAGCTAGACTTATTAAAGGCAGGTTCCTTGTAGGAGCCTCATGGTGGCTGTGCTTTAAACCTAAATCGCAGGAAGCAAATACTACAGGACTATATGACCCTTAGATTGGGGGAAGTTTTATATAGGACTCATCTTTCACCAAGGGGAAGTTCATGCCTACACATGGCTTAAAATTTGGTACTGATCTGAAGAAGGTTTCTCCAGGATGAACTAAAGATCGAACAAGAATTTGGATTATTCCCATGTGTGATGGTACACCGTAGGTCTAGCTATACAATGGCAGGTATGGCTTCCGACTGCACTGCTCTCAAACACTTGCAATCTCAAATATGTATAACTGATCTGTTCACTAGGTCATACCATTGTTAGATTACATAGTTCTGAGAGAGAGGAGACAGGCATGAAAAGTAGAATACAACATCCTAATCATTTGAGGGAAGGATACCTCAATGGAAGGAAGGATTAAAACAGAAGAAATGAAGAAGGTTGATCCGAAGACTAATCTGGACTTATTACTAACCTCGGAATGATGAACGAACTACGAATATAGCTTGAGGACGTCACTTTCGAACCTATTCGAATCCGCAGTGATCAGGCAGAAGAGGAGAATCTAAGCAGATCGCCAACTGGATTAAGGAAATCCACAGAGGGTTGTATACCGACCTCACATGCCTCAATTAGATATGGGAGTTATTAGCTAGACCAACTTAATATCATTAGAACTTGCCTCAAAATAGTTCTTACCACTTTTCTCAGTGGGCTAACTTCTCACAAACATACCAAAGCTAGAAATAGAAGAAGTTTTATAGCAGCCATAATACGAAGATTTAAATTTTTCTAACCAAGAGGATGTGAAGTTCTGAAAAATATTGTATTAACCTTGAACTTAACGCAAGCTCGCACAGTATGCCCTGAAACCATGGCAAATTTCAGCTTCAGAGTAAAGGAGCAACTCTTATTACAGAAGCAAATACTCCGATCCTTCCACTTGTTCTCCCGGATACCTCTAGTTTTACGAAGAGTCGGGATCCGTACCGGGATCCGGAAAAATTACTGAAATAAGTTGATATCAACGATCAGAATCGGTCTATAAACCTCAGAGAGTTTTCTCAGCTGAAATAGAGTAAGATTTCAAAGAAGGATAAAAGCATCCCAAGATACTCGTACCCTGCGACTCAGAAACGTTCGTTGCTCAGGAATTAGACCTTCAAAAGAACGGCCAACTATAGGGTCTTCCAATAGGGAGTTCCGAACTTTCACTATTGATAGCGGCCATATTGTTGAAGCTCCATCTGTCAAATTGGCTGTCATTTACTCAGTCTGTTTTGCTAAATCACCATAGACGGACAACAGCGTTCAACAATACGTGCAAATGATAAAATTGTTTTTTCAAAATGGGTGTTCTGTTCGGGCAACGTTCCGTGCGCTTCGCCCATTTTACGGTCTCCATAATCGTCTTACCGAGAGGACTGTTCTCAGTGTGGTGGATAAATTTGAGTCCACTGGTTTAGTAAACGATAAACCAACACCCGTACGTCGACAAAACGCAAGATCTGCCGAAAACATCGCCAGTGTCCGTGAGAGTGTGCAAGAGAATCCGAGGCAGTCGATTTCGCGTCCCTCACAAGAACTCGGCCAGAACTTGGCGAATTTTGCGTTGTGACTTGGGACTGCATCCGTACAAAAATCAACTGACCCAGGAGCTGAAGGTAAACGACCATAGACAACGACGTGTGTTCGCTGAATGGGCTCTGGAGCAGTTGGCAGCTGACCCTAATTTTCATCGAAAAATCATCTTCAGCGATGAGGTCCATTTCTGGATGCATCAACAAACAAAATTGTCGAATTTGGGACAATACCAATCCACGTGAGATCCAAGAGCGTCCAATGCATCCCGAAAAAGTCACAGTATGGTGTGGATTTTGGGCTGGCGGCGTCATCGGACCATATTTCTTTAAGAACGACGTTGGCCAGGCCATGAATTGGATGATGTGGACACCAATGACATCTGGTTTCAACAGGACGCCGCTGCATGTAACACAGCTCACGCCACATTGGAAATTCTGTAGGACCAATTCGAAAGCATGGTCATCTCACGTGGAGGTGATGTGAACTGGCCACTGGCCACCGTGCGATGGGACTTTTTCTTGTGGGGCCGCAGGTATATGCGAATAAGCCACAAACCACAGCGGCCCTCAAAGCCAACATAACCCATGCCATCGGTAAAATTCAGCCTGATTTATGCGCCAGAGTCCAAGAAAATTGGACATTTCCGCGAAGCCGCAGCGGACATTTGAACGATATTACATATATCCCACACATAATGGCATCGATAGGCCTTTCAAACGAATAAAAAATTTCAACGATATTGAGATATCGTTGACACACTTTGTTTTATTTAAATTTAAAGATAGGAAGCGCTTAATGAAAGACCCTTTACATAACGTGTATGGATTCACTATCATGCCTTGAAAATAAATTCGAGGATCAGTGATCGCTGGCGAGATCACTTCTCTAATTTTGTAATTTGACTTCAAGTTTGGGTCGTCTACATCACTATTGTACCTGACAACTATTTTTAAGCCATCTACCTTTACTGATCGTTTGGAAGATCACCTATCTCAATAAAACATCTATTCGTAGATACTGGTAATTTTAACAATTCACATAACTTTTACTTCTAATTGACTTCATTTGTAGAATTATAAATGACCTTATCAAGGCCGTTTCCGGCACTAAACTCTTACAAGGTCACTAAAAGATCACCATCACCACTTACATAACAGAATCCAAATCTCCAGTCAAAATGTCACAAAGTACGAATACAAGTATCTCACTGAGATTAAATGCGGTAGCTTCCAAACAAAAAAAAAAAGACGAAAAAAACTTGTATTTCAGCTAATTCTTGTTATCAGTTTTATTTTGGTTTTTAATCGCCGTCAAGTTTCGATGTGGGCAGAGAGGAATGACTCACTGTCGATGTCGAGGTTGTTTATATTTCATTTAATAATTAATTAAATATTTTCTTCATTACTCTTGGTTGCTGTTTGTTGTCGATTGCCTAAATTAAGAATTCTAATGGCTATGTGTTCATTGGCAGTGATCTTCGCTAAACTATTTACAATTTCGAGCCACGCGAATGCCATGAAAAGCTATAAATACGTCAGTATAATGCCGAACTTCTTGTTATGGTCGATTATTATCCGTCGCACGGGGTCAATCGTTGTGCTGGCCAAAGAATAAAATTGAACAAATGGAGTTTCCAAATTGTTTATTGGTAAACAAAATAGAAAACGAGGACAAAAGTAAGTCAACCACTCCATGCTGGCCGATGTACGAGTAGACATATAGACAGAGCGCGCTGAGTTTACCTAACAATTTTGGAATGGTCAAGTGGGTTTCCTTCTTTTTTTTTTTTTACTGTGCCAGTACTGGTGGGTATCTACTCGTATGATGGGGTCTACTTGCTCGCATAGATGCCCCCAGTGAACTATGAAAATAAAGCAATTTTTTGTTGTTTTTTTTTTTTTTTGGAAAAAGAATCTAATTATCCTAAGCGACTAAGTAGCACGAGCTGCGTGATTTGTAAACATTTGCCAGATTATGATGGCCAACTTGGGGGTAAGTATGGCATGACAGACTTGTTAGCAAAAATTATGATATCCGATTTAGTTCTCTGTTTACAATAGTTTGAACGACATGGCCTTTTGGCCAGCAATTGAGTCCCTATTAAAGAATGGGCCACGGTGATAGGGAATTCTAACTGACGACAACCAATTTTTTGAAAAAAATGAATAAATGGCGGAAAGACAGACATTAAAGATACAAAAGGTTCCAAGCTCTACGATTTTATGATTTGCAATCACTCAACTTTAGGAAACAATTGTCAGGCTCATCGGAGATAGAGCATTGGTCTGGCGCTTCAACTCCGTTCGACAGTTCAAGTATTCAAGTATTGTTCTTCAAGTATTTTTTGCAAATTAAGGGGCTCCACTCTGTCGAACTAGCTGTTGAAAGCACAGGAGACCGTAAATAGGCCATTTCCCGAGCCTGTCATAGATGATGACTGTCGGGGATGAATCTCAAGTGAAAAAAATCTCCAAAGCTACGAATCAGGCTAAGCAGTTTAACAGACCATTAACATCAGCCATAAACACACACTCGTAGTCCTGACGTGTAAGTAAATGGTAATATCCAGATTCAATACTGCTTAAAGGAATCCAAAATCCAATCAAATTCCAATATCAATGGAAGAAGTTGTGTTCCTTAAGAAGATTGGTAGGAAGATCATTTGATGCTTCCCAGCTTAAAGGTATTGAAGGGTCCCACCACAAAAAATAAAACTGAATTCAACTGTCACAGTCCAAAACGCTTATATTTTACTTTAGATGAGACTACAGTCCGGGATGGGACTATGTAAGCCTTTAACCAACTTAGTAGGTACACCTGAGCGGTGGTCTCCCATTACTGAGTTGGTTTTCTAAGCCTTCTGGGACAGACTATTTTTTTTGATTTAGGTAGTGAAGACGTACCATTCTAACCAGGTCAATATCGTTGTATCTATCCCTTAAAATTTCTTCTATGACTCTGTCTACCTCACGAAATATGATTCAAAAAACTTTCATAAAGTCGAAGGTTACGTACACAGGACTGAGACAATGAGAGTCTTGTGGAGGGCGGCTTTCTCAGTTCCTCATGATTTGGATTTGAGGACAGAGGAGTTCCAATTAAACAAACTCACCAGTAGTCAGCTGCAGGTAACCTCTGAGGTCTTCTAATTTGGAAGTTTTGGCATCCGATTAACTGCACGACAATGTTAGTGACAAGCCCGTATACAGACTGTTTTACTGCTGACAGCTGGGAAGGCTAAAGGAATCTAGTTGCCAAAGAATGAATAATTGGTAGATGCATTTAAGTTATACTTACAAGCGATTGCTTTATGGAAATCATTGCTTTCAGGCAACGCATGACTGTATAAATTGAATGGAGCCACAAAAGACGGTGACCAGATTTGGAATCGCTGAAAACTTAGCCCATTCCTATCGTGTCATTCTGGATAGCAACGCACCGGGCTTATACAAAGATATGCCTTCGGTAATAATTCCTTCAGGATGGTTACCAACAAAAAACGCTCTATCTTAAGTGTCCCGCGACTGTCTAGGGCAACATACTACTTTCCAAATCCATTTCGAGACACTCAGAGAAAATATCTTATGCTCTGATGAGATCTAGAGATCAGGTGAAAAATAATAATAATAAGGCTCTTCGGTTTAAAAAAAATAGCTGGCTTCAAAGCTCTTTAGTTAATGACAGAAGGTATTACTCTATAGAAACCACTTGGAACCTGGCAGCCCCATTACACGGCACCGAACACTCAGAAAGTCAGAAAGTAGAGCAAATGAGCAAAACTAAGACTTTATGGGAAATTTTGACCAATGTGAGGCGGCAATATTGTGTAGCGCACATCGAGCGGATGGACAATGCTCTAGTCCGTCTAAAGGTCAGCTCTCAGATTTTAGTCTACCAAAAGGACTGAACCTCTGTTTTAGGATCAAACTGCAGCGACAACCAATATGCATGTGGCCAAATAAATGAATTTCTGCCGCGTGATTTAAATATTAGGCAACCTAAGGGATAGGATTGATAGAGGTTACTCCAGGAATGAGATTCGGAGCTTTACCAAAAGGTAAAAAAAAAAATGCCACGGACAAAAAACCCCGAACCGAAGCCTGTAGAGACGAATAAGGGAACATACTCGTAGTAGTAGAGTCGCAGTCAATGCTGAAGATTTTAAAAGAGCATTCCTTTAGACTATACAAGGGCGATGACGAACCAAATACCGCTGTCAAGTAGAATGGACCTTTCAACCCGGACAATGTAGATTAACAATCCCGTCCACCCGACCTGGACGAAATGAAGATAGCCATATCTAAGCTTAAGTCCAACAAAGCTACTGGAGCGGACGGTCTATCTGTCGAGCTCTTCAAAGCGGCAGGCGATGACTTGGGAAGAAGCATACATCAAATCATCTGTAAAATCTGATCGGACGAAAGTCTGCCCGATGAACCTCAGCATTGTTTGTCCGATCCTCAAAAAGTAGACTCTCTGAACTGCGCGACATACAGAGGCATCAGTCTTCTTAACATTGCCTTCGAGATCCTCTCTGCCGTACTGTGTGAACATCCGAAGCCGTTCGTCAACAAACTCATTGGTCCATATTAGTGTGACTTTAGGCCAGAAACGTCCAATATCGACCAAATATTCACACTACGCCAGATCTTGGGAAAAACCCATGAGCTCCAAATGGGTACACACCATCTACTCATCGATTTTAAAGCTCGGAGGCGGCATCTCTAAAGACGAGTTATACAGAGCAATGTCTAGTTTGGCATCCCTGTCAAACTCGTCCGTTTGTGGAAGACGACGAAGGAGAATGCAGGCTGTCGGTAAAGAATTCACCGAGAATTTTGATGTCAAAAAAGGTTTTAGACAAGGCGATGCGCCGCCATGCGATTTCTTGAACGCCATTCTTGAAAGAATAGTGCAAAACTCAAACGCAAACTCAAGACACACAATTTTTCAAAAGTCCGTCCAATTACTCACAAACGCCGATGATATTGACAAAATTGGAAGAAAGCAGCGTGATGTCATTGACGATTTCGCGAGTATTGAGGCGGAGCGACGAAGATTGATATATCCTGTCAACCAGAAAGGACACCCAATACCGACGTCTCGCATAGATATAACTTTGAGGTAGTTAAAGACTTTGCCTATCTAAGATCCGGTATCAATTCAGACAACGAAACCAGCGTTGAGGTCAAACGAAGAATAAGTCTCGCCAATCTTTGCTTCTTTGAGCTAAGAAGGCAAAGACCTCTCTCGAACAACAAAAGTGACCCTATATAAGACCTTAATAATGCCAGTCCTGCTTTTTGGTGCAGAGACATGGACTTTATCAAAAATGGATGAGGGTGCACTTGGCTATTTTAAGAGGAAAGTTTTTCGGGTAATTTTCGGTCGCGTCGTAGTTAGAAGAGTGAGGGTCCAATGACTTAGGTGTCTGGGTTATGCTACGGTCCGAAAAGTATTCGAATCCGCCTCCGAGGGATAACCCAGACTGCGGAAGAAGAAGAAGAGGAAGACCACGACTCAGAGAGCACACGCAAAGTGCGAAACTGGAGGCACCTAGTTAAAGATCCAGCTGGCTGGAGACGCTTGTTGGTTGAGGCCCAGGTCCACCCTGGACTATAGCGCGTTCTTAAGTATGTAAATAAGGGCTATGATACATATGAAAGTGCACACGATTTCGGTGAAACGAAGCGATGTACCTTAAGGTTCAGTATTAAGTGCTGCACTGGAAACTGTAGAGTTTTCTGTCATCGGAGTGCATTAATATTACCAAGGACCTTTAACAGCAGCTAATTAGTACAATCACTCGAAGGACGTTGAAGCGCTGAGGCAGCATAAGTGGCGCACCTTCTTATCTAAAAGGTATAACGAAAGCATGTGAGCAAAGATTGCTAAAACGGGATAGTCTACACATAAGTCAGATTCATCAGAAAGATGATTAGGTAAACAGGACTTAAACAAGTACAAAGTACCACACTGAAGCCTTTGAAGTCAAATTAACGATCGGATAAATATATCATGGGCGAACGACCGATCACAGGGAATGGTGTTATCAGTTACTGGCGCTACTTTAAAGATGTTTAGATGAGATGGTTAGGTGCTTCTAACAAAGAAACGAAGTGGCTACGATGGACATGGACAATTTCTGCTATCAGTTAGACGTGGATCTGGAAGTGATATGTCGTGGTATTGCTTTCAAGATCAGAAAAGGTCTCCCTCTAAATGGGCGCGATTGGGTTTCCTCGGAAGAAGTAGATGGCCTATCCCTGAAGCAGCGTAAAACCTTGCTACACGCATGTGTTATATCTAGATGGCAATCTAGATGGAATGCTTACGGGTTACTTACGGCTTTCTAAGGGATGTGCTAACCATGAGAATTTTTTCCTGAACGGAATTTTAACCTCAGCCTGGGCTTTTTGTTGACCGGGCATGGCTCTCTTAATGCATTCTTGAATAAGAGGGGGCTTAGCGCGGTTGCGAGATGCTCATGTGGAGCCACGTATGAAGACTGACTTCATTTCCTATGTGAGTGTCCCAATTACGCTGACATAAGGAACTTGCAGGCTATGGGCATCACCTTTAAAGGTGAGATCTACGATGTCAGTGGAATTATCACTGATACCGTACGGTAGAAGACGCAGTAGGCAGCTAGCGGGTAGATCTAGGATTTTAAATTCATTTGTTCAAATTGTTGAAAGGCCTCCAGTTCTGGGCAGTGAGCTGCCCAACTGGAAGTAACCTCAAGGTTGCGAAGCTCAACCGGAAGCCATATTCTGCTACCACGGGAGGTCAGGAGCCCCCGGAACTATGGTTCCGGCCTGATCTAGGAGTTGGCCCCCTTGTGAGAGTATCGTGGTGGCTGTAGGTTTTTACCCAAAATCAAGGGGAGAGTAGACCGAATGGAGCTTGAACACCTCATGGCTTAGCATATGTTGTAGTGTGCTACGACCTGTGCTCAACCATGGGATTGCTATGGAATCATCTGGGTGCCATGACCCACAGAATGGCGGAGGTATTAGATAGGCCTCGACCCTTCACCAAAGGGGAAGTTCGTGCCTTACACACGACTTCGAATCTGGTACTGGTGGTAGTACTTGTACTACCCGAAGGGCGCTTATCAACGCATTGTTTTGATATCTTGTGCGAAGACGCACCGTAGGCGTAAGCCCTCACGGCAGGTACCTACGTAAAACATAAGAGACATCATCAGTTAGACAAGTTCTGTGCAGCAATCAAAGTGAGAAAAACGCTCCCCAACCACTGTTATTTCGGTCTAAGACGTACTTAACTTTTCAGAGAACTCAGTAATGAGTACCCTGAAGGTGTTCGTTATCCTTATTGAAAAGCTTTTCTACAGTGGAGAGGGAAAAGTTTTGTTCACTTTCATGGTTCATTCGTGAGTTGATGTTAATTTACGAATCCACCCCCAAAAGATTATAAGAAAGACACTTTGTAAATATTTGGCATAGGCAAGTATGACTATAGGAGGCACCTAGCCAAACACATATCTCGATGGTTTAAGCTTCATTCCAGGTACAAATTTAACTTGGCTATAGTTGAAGAAACGTCGTCATCAACTACGGCAACAATTCTGTCTTAACTTGGGCATGTTTGCATATTTTAAGGAATCATGGAACATTCGCGAAAAGCTTATGTTTCATGAGACAAGATCGCACGATCAAAGGCGTTAATTGAAGTTTGCAATTTTGTGGAATGAAATTTCCCTCAATCAAATCCCATGGCATAGATTTGCAGTGAATAGCCAGCCACAAACATGGAAAGTTTCCACCAAAGCAGCTACGATGGGTACTTGTTGAATGGCTTCAAATTGCATGCTTTCATGAAACCAAGCTATTATCCCTCAGAGTTTTAATACCATAACCCTCACGTGTTTGGCTTGCGAAACCTAGTTGAAGGCCATCCACTACCAAAACTAAGAAAACAAAAAATTATTTCCCTGAGACCTCAAGCTCAATCCCATTTCCAGCCTTAAATTCATCCCTGCGGTGATTTCCCACAATTTTACACTTTTCTGCGAACCAATATTCAAATGAAACGACAGACCAACTATAAAGCCATTAAAGCTGCCCTATTAAGCCTGAAATTTCCCTCACCTTCCAACGAGTAAATGGAAAATTCAATTTCATTTTTGCCTCCTATTTTCATTTTTTTTTTTTTTTTTTTTGTTCGGCTACCAACATTTCGACCAGAACTCCGACAACGTCAGTTATTAGAGTACACCAGGGAGAAGAGAAAGAACCTAAATTGCTTACTGCCGCCACCCTCGCTCCATCAAATATTCATTCATCAGGTTGAATGGCATAAAATGAAAATAGCACTGGTTGTTTTTATCCGTCCATCTGGAACACCCTCCATCATCAAGGTTACCTCAAACGAGCACCTAACAAATTCTTTGAACTCTACCCCCGTGAGAGAGGGAGTGGAATGGCACCCGATGCTCTCAAACTCTAAAGAATTTATTCGAAGATTGAAAATTTCGTCGTTGGAACTCTTTTCGGTGGTCTTTCACACAGATTTATGGGCTATTGCCTCTACACACACATGCATATAAGTCTCAAATTTACAAAATTTGAAAAGAAAAGAGCGCGCAGGATGGGTGCCAAGGGATGGTAGGATACCAAAGTTAAAACTCATTACACGAAAAATGGAAAATGAGCTAAATGTCAAATATTTTCACTTAATTGCTTGCTCAAGTAGTCCTTCCCCTCTGGTTCTTGGCATTTTTTTTTTTGTGTGAATTTACGAGTACGTGGCCTCATACTATGACAGAGTGTGTACACTTCTGAGTATCCTTAGAATCATCTTCAAAACAAAAAAAAAAAAAAAAAAAAACAGAAATTCAATATTCAACAGGAATGCGTCGACATTTATGGCATAAATGACAGGACATGAAATTATGCCATAATAGGGTGGCGAACCAGGACCCGGGTGACAACCTGCTAACATTCTAACCCCCCCCCCCCCGCTTAGAGAGAGGAAGATACTCGGAATAAGAGAAAGAATATATGAGAATGAGAGTAAAGTGAACACCAGAATTCTATATTAGACCAGGCAACACTCATCCAAGTCGGATAAGGATATGCTTGTACACGAAGTGGCTTCGGTATTGGTGAGGATAATATAGTGTCAGTGTCAGTTGGTATCTTTCTCGTTGTCGGTGGCGGGCGGTATGTCCACGTAATTATACCAACAGAAAGTGAATTCATAAACCGAACAACCTTTCAAGTTGGCTGAAGGGAATCCAAGTCATTCGGAATGCCATTAACATAGACAAGGAGCCGTGAGCTAAAGTCAGCTCGTACTCGTACGTGTCAGTGGCTTTCCGGCTGCGTTTCATAGAATTTCTAATTTTTTTTTTTTCGTACTGACAGTCATCTCGCGTCATCCGACAGAGTAGAGTATGAGACTTTGTACGAGAAAAGTTAAGTGTCATGTTGGATGTGGAATGAGCTTTGCTTTTTGTAGATCTTGCTTTATTCTATTGTTGTCTAGCGATAGCAGAAGGTTAATGTAATTGCGTTCACGTTTACTTTTTGCATAAGCATGTGCTCATTAGATTTAGCCTGCTATGCTATGCGATTTTTCATGCTCTAAATTCCGAAAGCAATTTCAATATTACCCGACACGACAGAGAATACGAGTAGTGCTCGCGTATCTAAGGATCTAAGTTCGTATTCGTATCTACTTATTCTCTTACCTATCGATTCTGTATATCCGTACATATCCTTCGTAAGGCTATTGTTGGACATTTTTATTTCCTTCTTTTTAATGAAGAACTTTGCGCATATTTACGTAAGCAATTGGAGAGAAACTAGGGTGATGTGATGATGTGTTTTTTTTTTTTCTGATATCCTTGTGGATATCATTACTACATTCGTCGTAATGGGGAACCAGGACAAGGTAAACATAAACGTGCGTCATCGTTCAAGAAAGCAAGTTTGAAGTTGATGTCGCAGGTTGTCATCGTACGTCAACGGATATCTAACAATTTGTTGCGTCGAGGACGACTAAATTGTTGTGGGTGCCTGATGGGTACATAATCTAAATGGTAACCCTTCTATGATACAGTTAAATGTTTTATTTGAAGTCTCTCCTCGAAGGGTTGTATCATAGACATTATTAACTTTCTAAATCGTTAGGTCGAATCTAAGTTTGGAATGTTTTAAGTTGAGCAAGAGGTTGGATAAAAATGTTTCATGTCTTTTGCAAAGTCCTTTTGAATAAAGATTCAAGGTTGATCACTATTAAATAAACTGGAAACCTTTTTTTCTTTTATTTTTTCTTTTTTTTTTGTTGGAGGAGGTAAAAGGTCAGTTGTACCAGATTGTTCTTTGTTTTGAATTTTATATTTTTGAACTTTGAGAAACTGAAGAGCTTAAGTAAATCACCTTCGTACCGTTGCCTTGTGGGCAATATATTTAACCATACCTTAAAAATGTTTGTACGACAATTCTTGCGCTTAATAGGATTTAGATTACTGAGCCATGGTAACGAGTTCACCTTGGTGGTGTATGACAAATCAGAGCAGACTGCCTTAAAGAGTGGATAAGTCAGCGAAGAGCAAGGACACGGCAAAAATTAAAAAGTCCTAAAACAAGATTTTCGGAATGGACTATCAATCCAAGGCTGTTATTAAGGAACCGAATAAAACTAAACCCTCATTAGTGTGCATTAAGGTGAGACTGAATTTTCCAGGTGATGCGCAGCTTCAAAGATATAAGAAGCATACCCCATGCGATCCAAGCACACGATTACGATACGAGGTACAGCTAAAATAAGGTGGTAAGGAGCGAAGAAATGGTAATGCCTCTTTGTGAATAATGCGTGCAAGTCAGCGAAGTGGAGAGATCAGAAAGATCAGTGTCTGATGGCCCAAACGAGCTCACGCAAACCTACAACAAAATCATAAAGACGTAACATCAGGACTAAAGTCGATAACTACATGCATCTTTACATATAAATATTCATGATATGAGTATTTACTAGGGCAGGACATTTAACTGGTGTGACCACAAGTGATGCATGTAACATATACGATCTGCATCTTAAGCAGCGATGAGCTTATAAGAAGGCAACTTATGGAAAGGCATGATATCAGGTCTACTCCAAAAGAGGAATGGTTTGACTTGAGTGGTGATACAGTAGAGACAAAATATAAAATATGAAAAATGGAGGAGTGTCTGAAGCCAAATAGACATGCTGAACCGTTGATTTGGACATAGCTCGTAGAGCAGCCTTCGAGTTTCCATGATATCACCACTCTCGCGGCAATAGAGCCTTTCTTACACGACTTCGGGAAAGAGTACCCGCATTGGAAGATAGGTGGCGCTACTGAGTCACCACCATTTAGTATAACCTCTTTTAGCCCGTCTGTCAAAATTTGATAACAATCCGACGCTTAGTTTTGTTTTGACACCTATTTCAAGACATCGTATTAGTGTTCTTTGCGACAAAGAGCAGGAACGCTCCGTGATCCAATTCTTGTTTTCAAGTGGGAAAACCTGCAAGGAAATCAAGCCCATTCTCGATGGTGTGTATGGGACCCATTCACCTTCCTGTACAACGGTTTACCATTGGTTCGCAGAGTTTCGCCGTGGCCGCACGTCGGTTTTTGATGAACCACGCCCATGTGGCCCAAAAACGGTTACCACAGAGGAAACCGTGAACAAAATCCATTACCTCGTATTGGCGGACTGCCGAGTGAAAATTCGCGTGTTAACTGAGATAGCAGGCATCTCAACTGAACGCGTTAGCCATATCCTGGCAGAGATTTTGGACATGAGAAAGCTGTTCGCGCGATGGGTGCCGAGTTTGATCACACCGAAGAACAAGCGCAATCGTGAGACCACTTCAAAGACGTGCTTGGCCCTGTTTAATTGAAATCCGGAGGAGATTCTGAGTCGTTTCGTGACTGACGATGAGACATGGATTCATTGGTACACAACGGAGACCAAACAACAATCGAAACAATGGGTTTTACCCAGTGAACGTGTTCCAAAGAAGGCGAAGACCGTGCCTTCGGCCGGAAAGGCGTCAAAACAAAACTAAGCGTCGGATTGTCACCAAATTTAGACAGACGGGCTAAAAGAGGATATACTAAATGATGGTACACTAATTTTAGTTCAGTAGCGCCACCTATCTTCCAATCCGGGTACTCATCAAACAGCCGTCGTACCGTTTAAGTTTGATAATCTAAAAACAGACATGAGAGAGTTACGTGAATGTAAAGGTATTTGGGCTGCCTGTGACCAATTGGGCCTTTTCCTCCTCATTTTGGGCTCATTTCAGAACCAACCAGATGAGATATGAAGGAATGCTATTTTAGCTCAAATAAAACCAGTCAATACCATGCATGATGGTACACAGTCCCAATGCGGTCCTTCATGTCAGTAGTGATCGTGTCCGTTGAAAATTTATTGCCCTTCATTGCCATGGATTCTTTCAACCAGAGTAGGAAACATCACGAAAGTATAGTTTTATGTCGCTCCAAAACTTGCAACGTAGGTAGAACAAACACGACAACTAGAACAAACTGAACACACAGGTAGGTATCGGGAATCAGGGTTCAGGTATGCGTCTGGAAAACAGTGCGACGGAAGCCACTAATTCAATAGGGAAGCAGACTTAAACGAAGATATGAAAACATGGCCCAGAACAATCGAAGGAAAAATTGTAAAGAGCTTAGGCACATTATACGATATCGTAAAGAGCATACCATAAATGAGAGATCAAATTGAACTGAGACAGAAGCAGGCCTTGGATGTGAATCCAATAAAGATAGGCCCATGGCATGAGATAAGCCCTGTACTCAAAAACATGAAATTATTTTCGAAGTTGCACAAGGTTCTTAGTTGTTAGTCCGATTCTATTTATTGAAGATTTATAAGAGTTGAAGATTGAGCTGTGTTTCTAGGGCGATATTGAAGCGACTTCTTTATGAATTGCGATAGTAGCGACAAGCCTGAGGCATATATAAACAAATACTGGTAGCTTAACAGCGTGGAAGGTGTGGGAAATTGTCAAACTAAGACTGCAGAGCTACATCGCTCCTTATTAGAGCTTTTCGCCTGATAGAGTTGCGTAATTGCCTGTTATTTTGTATTTGTCATATGCGCGTGATTATCATTGTGACTGAAAAATTATGAAATAAGAAAAGGTATTGTAGATACTTGGGTACTTTGGTTTTGAATGTTTGAGAATTATGATGACTGGGGAATAAAGAGTTTCCGAGGAAAGGAATCACTGTATTCGGAAGCACGTTTAAAAATGGATTAATGAACGGGCTATGGTTGACAGTCTGGAATGCTATTGGCAACTTTGATATTCGTCGGAGCTCTGCTGGGTAAAATAGACACTATGTCGGCGTTGAAGGGTGTCAAACGACCTTCCATTTGACTGCAGAGTTTTGAACGCTTTCCGGGAAGTAGAGATAGATTCGGAAGCAGCATTTGGATTTGGTAAAGTATTTCTTGTATGGCTGTAGGGAATCTGATAAGCAGGGGAAGATTATTAGATGCAGCAGGAATGTTGAAACAGAAGAATTGCCATACTTGAAACAGTTTAAAATAGGTCATCGCCGCAAGATGCGCGTATGTATTTTCAAAAAGGAGATAACATGCTAGATTCTGACAAATGGTTTAAACGGAACGATGTACACGTAGACCATGGTTACAAAAACCCTATTGACGGTTATTCAGAAGATTTCGTATCATAAAATATTTCAACGATTCTATGACTTTTGAAAGAAAGCACCAAGATGTATTGGGTCGCTGTCTAAGGTGAGAAGATGCGTCACTTTTTATGGACCCCTTGATCATGTGTCCATGTTTTCAAAAAGAATCCTGTAGAACTTATGAAAAAAAACCTCCACAGTGGTTTCATTATAAAAGGACAACCCCCGTATTGATACATGTTGAAATCGTTTAATACTCCTGCCTCGCACTCAACACACGGGGAGTCATGGTGAAATCTCTGAAAGTGTTAATCTGATTGAAAAAACAGTAGTAGCAATATCTTTTGGTTTCTTGAGTTGGCCTTGTTAGCCCAAACCATGTCGTTCTTTTGGTCTGATAGTTTCACTTTTGATTGGATTGATGCTCTTCATTCGAGAGGATAGTGATTCTGATCATTTCAGCAATGACAAGACATCTTAAATCTGAAAAAAGACAATAATTGGCAGTGGTGCTTTTAGAAGTAATTCTTTCTTATAGAATCATTCAAAGGAGTACTGTGAAATACGAGTAGATACTTGAGGAAAACATGAGCAACTAAAAGGGTATTTTAAGCCCTGGTGTGCCCATACAACCAAAAATTACTTGTAGTAAGTCATAGATCATAGTTCCTAGAACGTGTTCAGACCTGGATAAGACTATGATAAGCTAGTACTGACAAGGGAAGAGGCCCCCTCGTAAGACATGGTTAAGGCAGTTCTGAGTGTTGAAGACTGAGGCACCTACTATATTAGCACACGAATATCATATTCCAATCCTTATCATGAAAGTCCACAATACCCGAAAATAAACTTCGGCGGGCCCACAGGCTCATAGACTAGCACGTTGCCCCTTGTTTTTCTTTGGTTGATCCATAGAAATTTTTATTTTTTTTATTTTTTGTGAACATTAATCGTTCAATCTACGTCAGAGCACTAAAACTTGCTTGCATGAATGATTAGTCAAAATTATTTTAATTCGAAATTCAGGCTCAGAGGTCTTCATGTTTGTTGATAAGACACTGTCGACGGCCTCCAAAGAGCTTTGACACAAATTACTTAAGCCGGATTTTCAAGTCAAAAAATACCAATGAGTGTAGTTTTTTTTTCTTAATTTTTATTCACACAACGGTCAAGGTTACGTAAGTTCCCCAGATTATGAGGCTAAGGTGAGGATCTATTTCCAGACATCGCAAATGGGCAAGATTTTTGAAAACATTTTGAAGAAATTTCAAGACACAGCTGACTATGTTGATGTTGATATGAAATGTGGGTGAGATTTAAGGCATACAATAAAACACCATGGCAACAGAGACATTCTTATGAGTCACGTATTTGGTTAAAAGTCTCGTAAAAGCAGCCTAGTTGTTGTCTGCGTGTCTGTAGTACATTCCGATGGATCACTCCTTTCGAATGAACCCTTAAATATGGTCAATTAACTTTAGTCTGGATCAAAATCAAAACCAAAGGGCCACTGTACATGGAGAGGTTGTCATGTTCACCAAATCACATGCCTGATAGACCGGAAGTGGTCATTCATCCCGTCCATTGTCATTACATTATACTCGTATTCTCTACCGACTACAGACTCCTAACAGACTACGCATTTCTGCCAAAAGAATGACGATGAGCGTGTATCCACTTTCATTTGTGACACTGATACCCGGATGGGCTCTGGGCTCTCTCACATTCCATTCAACGAATTGAAGGGTACACCCGTATCTACAGTCAGACATACTCGTATTTGTTCGCTTTCAATTATCATCACACAATAAAAGTCTCCGTCTGAACGTGTGACTATTTTCAATGTTCATTCTCCCATTCGCATTTCCAAATAAGAATTTTTTTTTTTGAAAACATTCTCTCCATAACAGTGTATAATAGTTCTTGAACAACAACCATAACAACAACAACATCCATTACTATGAACAAAGTATCTAAGTTATGTAGACGAACGTTATATCATCATCAGCAATATATCTACGATTATTCGTACGATAGAACCAACCGCCTGTCGTGTGTTGCATAATAAAGTTTTGCAACGTCACACTGACAACGACGACGAAGACGACCCAGCAGCGACTTTATCCAATTCAATTTAATTCAATTTAATTCTATTCGGTTCAACCCGTTTCATATCGATTGAAAATTTGGGTAAAGAAAAATGCCAAGTCGACGCGCGGGGTGGATGATTGATGTCGCGTACCGACTCTTGTACCCGTAACTCATATTCCATTCGCGTACCATGTTTATACTCCGATTTATATCGATGTCATTAAAATCGATTTATGCGAGGGCGCTTATCTTTCGAAATTGATTTACCCCTCCTGATTGTCGGGGCTGGCATAAAATTTGAGTGACTTAGGCCCAGGCCTAGGCCAAAAATTGACAAGCACTTGTGTTGGCCATTTAAAAAATAAAAAAAAAAAAAAAAAAATCGAAATTATCTTTCTCTTTTTGAAGTGGATACTACTGCCTTAGACAAGAAGTACGAGTATCTAATACTTTTCCGAGAGTAGGTATGATTTAATAATTGACACCTCGACAGAGGATTGTCAAGAAATTCACTATGAGATGTAGGGGATGGTAGAGGAAGATATGAGAATTTGAGCACGATTACTCGTATGTGGGGCTTCTTCTTCTTTTTTTTTTTTTTTTTTTTTTTTTTTTTTTTTAATGAAATGTTGACAGAATGTGGGGTAACAAATGATATCCGTGCTGTCAATTGTGTCAGAAAAGATAAATTCTCTGGTATCTTGTTATGTAATGGCAAGATAAAGTGTTGGTGCCTGATAGCTTTGAGATAGGCAAACAGGTATTTATTAGTTGGAGGAGGCGGTTTTTTTTTTTAGTTTTTACTTTAGAGAAAAAAAAAACTGTTGACATGTTTGTTAGATTTGACAAATTGTTGACAATGTGTCCAGAGAAACACGACTCTGACAGTGGAATACAGGTCGAGGTTGTCAGAGTGAATGTTAAGGTTTTTGTTTTCCTTTCTTCAAAGTGTCAATTGCCTAATGGTTGTAGAGCTACCCCGTAAGTGATAGTGACAGTGCCAAATCCTTGGAATTACAAATAAATTAGGGCAATCGACGATTTGTCAGAAACAACTAACACATGAGTGATTTAAAATATTTACATAGGCAGACGAATTTTTTTTCTTTTGAGAACTTAGCACTTAAGAGGGTGTAACTACTCTTAAAAAGCCGGGCCACGTGTTGAGTTTTTCGGAAAATTCGATAGAGAGAGAGAGAGAGAGAGAGAGGAAGATTTTTGGGCTCAGTGATTATTTCGTTATTTCGTTCCATGGGGTGGCATCCAACATTTAATGGGGGGATTTCACGAGATTTTAATTCCCTGAAAAAGGAATGTTTTTCGGGCACGGCTGGTATTGAACCCCAAATCGTGCGATTAGGAAGCCAATACACTACCACTTCAGCCACGGCCAGCCACTACACTGGGTGTAGGGTAGGTACTGAGAGGTGTCAACTTGCGAGGCCCAATGTTGTAACTAGTTCTACACATCAATTGTACCAAATGGTGACCATTGGGTGCTGGTCGCTATCCATCCGGACTCGACTTGCCATGCTTCTAAGCGCGAGTGTTGACAAGTAGACAAAAATAACAGCACTATAAATGAATCAACGGTGAAGTACTCGTAGAATCCCGGAATAAAGCAAAGAAGACCTTATCCGGGCTACTCCGAAATATTTGGAGCTCAAGCCGGCAAGGATTTCCCATAGTGGCGGATGAGCCCTCATATCCCCAAACGGGTTGCTGACTTCGGTCTATCCGACCCCTCGTCCTAGGAGAATCTATAATTGAACTAACCCTCCAGATTGGAGGTTGTGTCCCGGGGATAACTGGCCGGCCGTGCAAAAACAAAAAACTTAATTTACGAAGCAACAACAAAGCCTCGAATCCGGACGTATCTACTATTGATACCTGCAACGAAAGAAGGACAACGAACTTTGAATCTGCACGTAGAATGTTTGGACCCTTAATAGGACACAACTGCTGCAAAGCAGATATACTGCCAACCAAGAAATGCGATTGGATGAAAAACTGGCATTTACCACGGCGAGCCAAAAGCAGCTCTTATTTGTTGTTAGAGGCAGACCTAGGCAAGAAGTCACGCCAAAATTGGTCAACATGCGTTTTTATCATGCCCGAATAGAGGAGAAAAATTACGACACCAAAAATAGCTTCTACGAGCTCTTGGACAAGATTTAGGAGCAATGCCCTAGCTATGACATTAACATTGTCCTCGCCGATTTTAATGCAAAGCTAGGAAGATAGGCCATCTTTGGTAAAAGTATGACCTGGATAACACCACCTCTTGCGATATTGGCAAAACATTGTTTTAGTTAGCACGCGTTTCTACATCTCGACATTCATAAGGGGACTTGGATAACGCGTGATCAATCAACCATCAACCAGGTTGACCACATTAAGATCGACGCAAGGCACTCCCCTTTATTACGGATTTCCGAAGGTCTCGAGAGGCCAACATCGACTCGAAGTAGTACCCTGTTGTATGTTGTAGCCAAGGTACGGTTGCAGATATCCCGAACATCACAAAGACAAGCTAATACTGTGAGGAAGTTTGACGCCGGACGGCTACAATCACAAAAGATCGTCAAATTCTTTTCCGATCGAGTCACCCTTAATCTCTTATGAGGTCCTAAGCCGCCAGCATCAAGTATGGAAGACCAATGATAAGATTGCCAAAAAGCTATCAGAAATGCCGCCTCTGATATGTTGGGTTTCACTTGGCCACCCCTGATTTGACGCCGAGTGCCAGCAAGCAAGATGCATACAAAACGGCGCTGCATAGGAGAAATAGAGCTGCTCATGAGCTCTACGAGTAGAAGATGAGAGACGACCACCGGATTCTCAGGAGAAAAAACAAGAATCATGAGAAACGCGCAGCCGAGGAAATTGAGAGATGCTACTTTAGGACACACAATCGGAAATTTTACCAAAAGGCAAAAAAACATTCAACGGCGAACAAGAAATCATCGTACTGGAGTCATAGTCGATGCTGTAAATTTGGAAAGAGCATTTCTGTAGACTAAGGGCGATGACGAACCAAATATCGCCCGTCAGGTGTAGACCAATAATTCCATCCACCCGAGTTGGATGAAGTGGAGATAGCCATATCTAAGTTTGAGTCGGATAAAGCTGCTGGAGCGGACGGTCTGACTACCGAGCCGCAGGCGATGACTTGGAAAAGGAGCGTAAACCCACTCATCTGTAAAATATGGTCGGACGAATGTATGTCCAATGAATATAATCTCAGCATTATTTGTCAGACCTTCTGAACTGCTGCAGAGGCGTCAGTCTTATTAACATCTGCCGTATTGTGTGAGCCCCTGAAGCCGTTGTTCGTCAACAGCCTGAATGGTCCATATCAGTGTGGATTCAGGCCAGGACAGTCCATCATCGACTAAATATTCACACTACGACAGATCTTCAAAAAAAACCCAGGAGCTTCCAATCGATACAAACCACCAATTTGTCGATTTTAAAGCTGAGTATGACAGCATCTATAGAGACGTACACAGAGCAATGTCTAGTTTTGGCATTCCTGCCAAACTCGTCCGTTTGTACGGGAGGACGATGAAGAATGCACGCTGCTCCATCAAGGTCGGTAAAGAACTTGAGACCTTTGGTGTCAGAAAAGGATTTAGGCAAGATGATGCGCCTGTCATGCGATTTCTTTAGCATCATTCTTGAATAGTGCAAAACTGATGCGCCAACACAAGAGGTACAATCTTTCAAAAGTCCGTCCAATAACTCGCACACGCCGATGATATCGACAAAATTGGAAGAAAGCAGCGTGATGTCATTGGCGCTTTCTCGAGTATTGAGGCGTGGAAGGGCAGGATGAAGTATATGCTGTCAACAACAAATGACACCCAACACCGACATCTCGGACAGAACGTCAATTTTGGCGTACATATATAACTTTGGGGTAGTTAAGGACTTTGTCTACGTAGCCTCCACTATCAATTCAGACAATGACGCCATCGCTGAGATCAAACGAAGAATAACTCTTGCTAAATCACGGCTTCTATGGGCTAGCAAGACCCTCTTTCGAACAAAAAAAAGTGACCCTTAATAATTGCACTCCTGCTCTTTGGCGCAGAAGCATGGACTTTAGCAAAATTGAATTAGAGTGCTCTTGGCTGCTTTAAGAGGAAAATTTTTCGGGTGATTTTCGGTCCCGTCTGCATAGACGGTGAGTGGAGGAGATGCAAGACGAACTGCACGGGCTGTACAACAACATCAATTTCGACGACACCAATGCTCCGGTCCAAAAAGTATTCGAATCCGCCCCTGAGGGACAGCGCGGTAGAGGAAGACCGCGATCGCAAGTGGAAGTGGGCCTCATTCAACAGCGTGCGAAACTAAGGGCAGCTAGTTAAAGATCGATCTGGCTGAGGCCCAAGTCCACCGAGACTATAGCGCCATCTTAATTAAGTAAGTAAGTACGATAAACGAACTCGGTTCATTGTGGTACGCTTTGAAATATACGGGCTGCAATCTTCCACAATCTATCATCATCTACAACGGAAACCTAAGTCCAATGAAAAATATTTCTGTAATAGCACCTCAGCAATGCATGGCAGATTGAAGAATAAAGTCTAAAAGCAATTCCTCAATAGCTGAATGGCGAAAGAAAAAATATTTTGCATCAAATGGGACTTTTCGCTCAGTTCAGAAAGACTTTTCAACGCTTCCGTCGATAACCCTCAAATCTGGTCCTTGGGCCCGAATTTAGAGCTGCCGAAGTTACTCGGTACACAAAGAAAAGGAATTTTTGGCGTGGCTCAGAGGGCCTGGGTAACGATTAGCTTATTTGACACTCTTAAATCAATTTGGCAGTCAAAAAATTTTCAACAGCATTAGGTTTAGATACGAGTATTTCCAAAAGAGCACATCTATTATCAGGATACGTAGGATGGACTGAAGCAGATCGTGCGCCTTGACATGTGAACAAAATATACCTCTTAGAGGGTCCTTTAAAAAATCCGATTTTTCAAGCTCCTGGCAACACTTAAATACACGGTTTTTCTATAAAATGATTCATTTTGAATGGTTCGCTCTTTTGCACCTGAGAAATGTGAAATCACTTTTGAACAAGCGAAATCTACGCCATGAATTAAAATAGAACCAGAACGTATGCATATGTATGTATGAACGCTTCAACAGTTGTTTTATCGGTCGACGTGAAGTTCCTTATCGGCCAGCACTTATTAAATTTACAAATTTGAGGTATTGGTGCAAGTTAGTGATATGAAGAGCCGAAACCATGCCCGTCGCACAAGAACAATTGCGAATATTGCTTATGTAGCCAGGTTTGTCGATCTCAGAGATTGGCCACATGACAAACAACACTCCACCCAAATATCCGTAAAGATTTGAAGAGGTCATAAACCCTTTAAGGTTGGATTGACCAAATAGCTTGACGCATCAGCAGTGTTTTAACTTTGCTAATTGGGTGTTGGGAATGCATGAAATTGATCAAGAACTTAAAATAAGTGGAAGGACTTGTTAATAAGCAGAATTGCCATATGTGGAGCCTACAAAATCCAAGAACGATTATCGAGAAGTCTCGCTATCCACAACGTGCGATTTTGGGCCAAAATTCATCAGAGGAACTTATTTTGTCGAAAATGAAGTGAGTGTGGCTGATACTGTGAATGGATTGCACTATCAAACCCTTATGAGTGATTTTGGCCGAAACTTGAGGCCATGGATGTGGGCGAGGTTCATTTCGAACAAGAGGGCGCTACGTGCTCTTTTGCGAGAAAAGTTTCCTGGCCGTGTCATTTCCCGAAATGTTGTTCAAAATTAGCCGCCGAGATCATGTGATTTACACTGTAAGACTAATTTGTTTGGGGCCACGTGGAAGAGAAAGTGCATGCCAAAGCTCCTTAGCCAACACTCAAAGCCAATGTCCGTACTCTTATTGATGAAATGGATGCGCAAACTTCTGAAAATTTAATGAACAATGGGTTGATTAGTCTGAACAAATGCTCCTCGCGAAAACATTTCGTTTATCGACTATGGATAAGACCATGAACTAGTCTCTCTGCATTCACCTTGATGGTCGTCTTGCCATTTGAACACAAAGGGAGAGGAACCTGTGGTTTTTACCCGCCTCTGAACGGAGAATTAGAAACTTTTCAATATTTAATAGATTTCACATTCTTTGGCAAGAGGACGATGAAGTCAGAATTTTTTGTTTGCTTTCTTAGTGTATTTTTTGGAATTGAACCCAGGTCTCAACTCTAGTACCCGACGAACTTAATGCCCACAGAAAGGAGCTTGATAATAATGTTGGCATTGAACAGATAGCAGCCAAACGACCTAAGTGGAACATGAATGTATGTTATACTCGTACTTTTGATGAAAATCTTCTCCTAAGCTTTGTTGGAATTCATATCCCTCGCATTATAGAGACTATGTTCATCCTTAGACCAGCCTCCAGTACATTGGTGGATCCCCAAAACCATGAAACTTAAAGCGGTATGTAAGCACGATGATTATAAGCAAAATTCGATGTGACCAATTCCTCGCCAAGAAAATGGGAAATTAGTTAGGCGGAACTTTCACTCAATGGCGCCCGTTCATACAGTAACATATGAATAATTATTCGAAGTATGTAAAAGTTTACGCGAAAGAAAGGCATACTCAACTAAATAGGCATACACCAAATCCCAATTGAGACAACCGGTCGTATATGAGTATTTTTGCCTTCACAACTCATAGTTCCATCCCCAAAAGGAAGAGGAAACGTATTGTATCTGGAAATAGTCCCAAATCGATAATTTAGACGGCAATTGAAATAAGTTACACGACCTATGGTAGACCTTATCGACGCGGTATCAATGGAAGTTACTGTAGAAGCAGCAACACTGAATTAATTAATTTTGGCATATGTACTACCCGCAAGGCGAAAGGGTTATCTGCAGGTTGTTAGACGTGAAAATGTAGCGCAATTAAGGTACATCAAACCCTAACCCTTCCATTAGAACGTTTTTATATAAAGAAATTCTGCACCACGTAATCCCAACGGAAAAGTTAATAATCCTTGTCCCTTGTCAAATAAGGCCGGTTAAAGAGGAAGTTGCTGCCCATAAATTACTTTAGATTGATTATAGGTACCTAAGTGTCCCTGCGTCGAGTCAAAGTAGGCCACCGTCTAAGCGAGCTTAGGGTTACAAATATGCACCGGACAGTTTCAAATGTTGCTATATTCGTCGTATCTTCAATACTATGTACCTACCTATCGGTTTACTCTCTACGGAAATATGAAAACTGAAATAACCAGTTGGATGAGTTTCTTTTATTGCATACAATACGCAGCCCAAGAGACCAAAACTGATCGCCCCAAACATTAAATAGCGTGCTTGCGACCAAATTCGATCTAAGGCCTCTTGAGCCCCAGCCTAATGCTTAAAGCTAGAATACGTTTAGTACGTATCCAAGAAAAACTAACCAAAGATCAGCAAAGTCCACAGCAGAAGCCATCGAAGCTTTCAAAAATCTATCTCTGATGTCAAGGAAAAGCACCAACATTTTGATCGTGACTATGATCACATCTCTTACTCAGTGATTAAATCTTAAATACACGACGGTCTACTGATAACTTTATATTGAAATGAGGATTAAGTGAAGATATCGAAACATAAAAATCGTTTGACCGGTCGTGGTTTATCTGCGACTCATCTGAGGAACGAGCCTACTTTAGAGGAAAACAAGCCGTCCGATTCAATTGTAGGAGCAGCTTCTAGAGACTTGGAATTCGCAGATAAACAATTCGACTTGAAGCCATCTCAAGGCTAGTAGGGAGATACATATCAACACATCGACTTGGAAGGTGTTTGTATTCAATCCAGGTGGAACGAGAAGTCGGTGAAGGCCTCCTCGTCTTATTTGTCAAACAAAATAGGAAGTATGTAGATCCAGGTTATGAAGTTGACTGATTAGGCTTCTTAGCTTAGGTCTTGACTAACAAAATTAAAAGTTTAATCGAGGTTCCACAAGGATGTCAACTTGGGCCCATAAGTTTACTTTTCACCCAACAGCGATTATTTCACTTTTTAACAGTCCAAATTGTGATCCAGCATTAGACATGTTTGGCAAAATACCACGCCCTTGAAAAAAAATGTGAATGAACGCGCCTTATCAATCTTTGAACGTCTAGATACTTAGACTTGAAGGAAGTACTTACAACATGTCACTACTTACGAAGATAAGCTAACAAGATTACTGAACCCAGCCATCAGTATTATGCAACGAATAAGTCGACACGATAAGAGTATAAATCGAATATTCTCTAGTGAATACATTCGAGATGAGTACTTCCAACTTACTCCATTCAAAGTGCGAAATACCCTCTCAAAGATAATGTCAAAAAAAAAAAAGTAAAAAGCAGCTAAGTCGTGTCAAACTATCTAGCAACTCGAACACGTAAAACTGACAGTTTGTCCTTGTCTGGTAGACATAAAGTCTTCCAATCAGTTGCCAAGCGAAAAATTCTAAAATTATGTAATGGACCTTGAATGCAATGGCAAAAAAAGGACTTTAAAACCAACGAGAGACTGAAATGGAAATCACAAAAACAATACGCTCAACCGAGAATAAGCATCATCCCTGCACAACTAAGATAGTTACGTCCTCGGGGAAACTACAAAATATCAAAGAACCAAATCCAAATCCAAATCCCAATCGCTAGGTAGAAAGGAGGAGCTACGTACTCGTAACTCTACTTCATTAAATTACCCAAAAAAACTGAGTAAAGGAAAAAAAAATTCATAAATTCCATCCTTAATGGACAAATACAAATTTAGTCGAGCGAATTACACCAAACGAAGCAATTTTACGAGTGCGATGGCCGCCAAGCCCACCATCAAAAATATGGAGCACAGTAGGGGGCGAGTATACATGCATACATATGTACACGCTCAGAAAATAAAGGATCACAAAGGACAAAGAGAAATTTAAATAACACTGCCAGTGCAAAAAATAAAAAAAATAAAGAATACAAAATAAAAAGGTCGGAAGAAAATATTTCTGTTATATGAAATCCCCATGAGGATATCCTACTTGAACAGGAAAAGGACGGGCTGTCATCGAATGGAATTCTGTGTTTGTGTAAGGATGTGCCAACAAACCTCCCATTTACATATTGGCACTTGTATAACGGATCCCCAGTCGTTTACGCTCGTGTAGTCTCACCTATGGTAGGTGGTATTGACACATTACCTACGTCATCCGAGTCATCACCATCAGAATGACGACAACGCACGAATTCAATGACAGCAACAGAGTAAAACAGTGGGACAGTACTGGAGTTCCTCCTTTGCGGAAAAGTCAAAAAGGTCCTTGACCTAGAAAATTCCATGGACTTCTTATGCACACACTAATTCATACATTCTCTCGTACTCGTACATTCAGTCTGAAAGTCTCAAAGGATACATAAATCAAAGATACAGAAATAACGTGTTTTTTTTTTTGTGTTTTGTTTTTTGTGTTGGTACTTACATTTTTCCAAGCTGGCATTGCAGAACTTGAGCGCATCATCGAGGAGATTCAGGCTGACAAAGCTTGCAGCCCTTTCGTTGATTGTTTTCGCCTGTAAGTCGGCGCCCCACCACTTCTCCACGAGCCGTCTGACAAGCACATCCGGCATGAATTTCATTGAATTACTGCCATTGCTGTTGGCATTGTGATTATCATTGCTGCTGTTACTGCCGCCTTCTCTTCCTCCCCCATTGTGTATTAAAGCTGCTGCGGCACTACTGCTGCTATTGCTGTTGCTGTTGTTATGCAACTGCGAGTGCGTTGTTGTGTTGGTGTTATCTCTATCGACTGCTGCGAAACCCATGTATTGTGACGCATTTGTGTTCGCATTGGAATTATATAACGTTGCCATCATCGGAGCTGATGAGATAAATTCTGATGACGCCACTGGTACAGCTGTAAACGACGTTGGAAACTTCACCCGACACACCACACACATGGTGGCCGCTTCACAGCATTCCCGACAAAAACTGTGACCGCAATTCGCCGTCACCGGACACCGAAGGATATCCTTACAAATTGGACACAATAGTGGATCCAATTCGATCTCTTCGGCCATGGCAGATGTTGCAAAGTATTGCTTCTCTGAAAATGCCTCTTGGTGATCTTCATTCAACATGACATCACAAAAGCGTACATGATCATCATCACATAGTCCAACATCACCACCGATCCGACTGATGACGCTTCCTCCACCACTACCATAAACACCACCACCACCACCACCACCACCACCACCACCACCACCACCGCCGCCGACACTATCGCCACAGCCGCCTCCACCGTCTTTCCAGTATCGTTGAATGCGTTTATTTTTAGAATACCTCAGTCGATCTTGCAGGCGATCGCAACTGACATTTGTATGCAGGGGCAACACTACTGTCGCTGTCGATCCGCTGCCACCTCCGCCAATCGTCGAATTTGTTCCCATAGCCAGACTGCTACTGGCAGCTCTTCTAAGTGTTGGAGCTGCTGGCGGTTGTGGTGTTGTTTTCGCTGCTGTTGTTGCCGACGCGGTACTTATGTAATCGATCAACATGGACGACAGAACTTTTAGACGAGACAACGGTATACACCCGTCTAGGTAATTGCTGGCAATAAATGCATAAATGTCGAAGGCCTCACGCAACTGACCGCATCGGGCTAACGAGTCGCCATACAGGAAATACAGGTTAAGACTGTTGCTGTTGCCATAGTAATTGGCCTGATTCTGGTACTGAATGTCCTTCCGGTCATCGGTATCTGATGGAAAATTAATCGCATACGGATGATATGGATGATAATTCTGGGGGTGATTAAATGTTGACAATGGTGTTGGTGCTGGTGCTGATGTTGGCATTGCTGTATGAGGGGTGATTACAGCAACTGTGGCCAACGAGGGGGCTGTTGTAATATTCTTCTTTTTTCTGCGTCGTCTCATTTGCTGATGTGATGCTGGGGATTGAGGTGATGTAAGTGAAGTTGCCTCCCGATAGTCATCACCACGAACACACCAATCGACGATGTCCTCGGTTATAGGCTCATAAGAGCGTTTGTTGTTACTGCCGTTGTTATGGTGTAATTTGTTGAACGCTTCTTCCGCGTTCTTTGACATTATTGAGAGTGTTTTAATTTTTTTTTTTTTTTTTGTTACTGACACTAGTGTTAAAGTCTTCTGTTAACACAGGGGTTTATGGTTTTATTGTTTCTCCTTGAGAATCCATAGAAAAAAAGTCTTTTGTGTTTGGTTGCTTGTTATACACTGAAAAATATAGAGAAAGGCATTTAGCGTTATCACTTTGGAAAGGATTGTAATTTTTATGTGCAAGATACATAGTTCATCGCTTCGATGTGCTTCTGAGTTCTTGATCTGTTTCAAATTTTTTGTTTTTGGTTTTGTTTTTGAGTTTATGCAGGACTTAAATATAATGATTCGCTGCACGATGCACGATGAAAAATCTTTGCCATGCGCTACTTCTGGTGCTTAACACAGAACCTATGCACAGAACTATTTAACAACTGATTTCCTGAGTTTAACCCACACTTTCCGGGTATCCTTACAATATAATTTCCATCCCTTAACAAAACCCTGCATGTTTTCAGTCTAAATACTTTATTCAGGGAAAGAACTATCCAACTCTATCAGTGGTTTGAAACTTCGTTGTTTCTTTTCGAATATTCCTAATAGATGGCTCTCCGATCTTATAACACAATCGATTTGCAAAAGATATTTATACAAGGGCCGTATGATGAGTACCCGGATTTTAAGATAGGTAGCGCTACTGAGCCAAAATGATACCGTCATTTAGTATAACCTCTTTTAGCCCGCCTGTCAAAGTTTGGTGACAATCCGACGGTTAGTTTTGTTTTGACACCCATTTCAAAACTTCCTGTCAGTGTTTTTTGCTACCATGGAAAAAGAGCAGTATCGCTCCGTGATCCGATTCTTGTTTTTGAATGGCAAAACCTACAAGGAAATCAAGCCTATTCTTGATGGTATATATGGGACCCTTTCACCTTTCCGTACAACCCTTTACCATTAGTTCGCAGAGTTTCGCCGTGGCCGCACGTTGGTTTTTGATGAACCGCGCCCAGGTAGCCCAAAAAGTGGCCCCTCGTAACTATCAGACCAGGTTTTAAATTCTGTCAAAGAAGGAATAGGTTCTTCCGTTAAAAAGTTATTTTAAAAGATCATTAAGTGGGTATGTTTCTAAGTAAAATAGGTCCCAAGGCTTAAGAGGAAGTTCAGCTACCTTACTTCTAGTAACACTGTAGGGTACCCACATAAATGATGCTTTAAAAAAAACTATGATCACGGTACAATTTATCGAGCTTAAATGTTTAAATTTGATCGGACCAGATGGTGATGCCTTAGCCGACATCACTAATCTTACGTAGAAAATTTGACGCAGATTTTCGTGGGTATCAGCTCTGATTAGGAGGCCTAGTTCTTTTGAATTGCTCTTGAGGAGATGTTTTCGAAACCTCTAAGGATAGATTGCCAGCACAAATCTTTAGTGTTTCTGGTCGTTAAATTAGGAAAACATCACTGAATATACGATGGATCATCAATCGTTTTTGTAATGAGGGAACTCGACACCAATGTATCCGCAAGTAGCGACACCAGAGCTTTCAAGTGAATATGAAATGGTGTCTTAGAAAAAACTAACATTGATTTCAAATTGTTCATGCTGATGCCAAACAATGCTGATCTCGGACGATCGTTCCATAAATGATGTTTCTGAATTTGGTCTTCATATAAAATTCAAACGATGGCGATGCTTTTCATTTTTTTGTAAATAAACGTGGCCCTTTGTACACGATCAGTTTGCATTGGGCTTGTATCCAGATCTGCAGAGCACATAGTCAGCTGTAAGAAGAGTTTATTCCAATATAAGTGGAGATGAACAGTCTTCCGATATTAACCACAAAGACCTGGAAGTGGATCAAAAATCACATTTCTCTTAAAGTGATCGGAGCTGTTTTAGCAGCAGAAAAAGCAGTAAATTGACGTGGCAATCGCACAATTTACGGATACACAAGATTCTTCTATATACAGTAAATAGAGCACTGTACGCTTAGATAAGTTTTAGCTATTTTTGGAGCATTTTAGATAATGATTAGGTCACAGAGCAGGAAACCAATTTGCGTATGCATCGGTGGTAACACATATCCATGATCAGTCAATAATTTGGCATTTTTAAGCAGATTTAATCAACGGACCTAATACAATTAGCAGCAGGGCCTGTGGATGATAGGACTGCAGCAAAAGTTTAAAAGACGAGCGAAGGAACCAAGAAGACATCTGATTCGATTTCACGAGCTCTAAAAAAACAGACCTTCAATTTTGGGCCTCCATACATTGAGCAGATACCGATCCCCTATTTATCAACTTCAAAGCGATTTTTGATAAGACATGTTGCTCGAAGAAATTCCTATGCAACCTAAGGAATACAAGGGGACAGGTCGTCAACACTGAAAGGCGGCAGAGGATTTGCAATTCATATAAAACCCCGTCGAATGCCTCAATACAGCCTTTATAGCAGTTCAGTTGACTTCATGGTCTGAAGATCTAATAAGTACGGCAGCTAATTTCGGAATACCTCAAAAATTGATCCAGATATAACGTATAACACCCTCAACTACTAGTCGTGCGGTTTGGAAAACCTTTTCGTCGTTTGGAACAGAACGTAACTGTGGACAACTCAAACTACCAGTTAGTTAAGGAATTCAACGTCCATGGAGTAAGTTGTACGTAAGCTTGTCCAAATATAGCAGATGTTAAATAACTCCAGTTCTTGAATATCCGCTGAATAAAGGAATCTCTCCTTCAAAGATCAAACGATCGCGCATGCCAGAGACCTTTGTGTGACAAGCTGAAAGGTGCGAATGGACCGGAGAAGCTGTCAAGAAACGCTCGGCCTAGTGAAGTCATTGAATATAACGCACCTCTTCGCATTAAAAGTTGTTATCGCTTAACATGATGATGACATACAATATTCGTACATGTTTTCATTGTTACTTACTTCTGGCAGCTCCTTCGACGTGCCTCTCGAAGAAAAGTCGCGTGCATGAGTTCATCCAGTTAATGGCCGACCAAAAAAGATACAGAATGAGCATGTGTAGCAATCGTTAGAGGTCAGATGAAAAATCTGTTCGCCAAGGCCACTCACATATTGGGGAAGTTGCCATCAGTTTACGTTGCGGTTTTTTATTATTCTTTGACAGAAGCAAGTGCGAAGTATCTGGGTGTGATTCTGAGACAAAAGCCTGAATTGGAATCTTAATGTAGCGGATAGAAACAAAAATGCATATAATGCTCTTTTTATGTGTAAAAGAGCAGTAGGAAAAATTTGTGGCTTAAACCCCGCTTTGGTGTATTGGCTGTATACGGTGGTGGTAAGACCGGCGCACTAGTATGGTGGAAAGCAACAAACAAGAAAACGGCTTCCGTAGCCATTACAGGTGCGCTCCGTACCACCCCTACAGCACCATTGGACACCTTTTTGCACCTAACACCACTTGATTTACAGATCCAAAAACTTGCTGGCAACAGTGCGATACGGCCCACTAATCTTGGTTACCTCAAGAACAGTAGTTTCGGACATGGCACGGTCCTAGTAGAGCTACTGCTGGATAATCCAATTCCAACGGATGAAATTTCTTCCTCGGTCGACGAGGATTGGCAAAAAAATGCAATAATCCGGTCAAATGATGCAATTTACACAGATGGCTCAAAAACAGAGAAAGGAACAGGTTCTGGTATCTTCTCGAAAGACCCAGAACTAAGAGTGTCTATAACACTACCGTACGCAAGCAGTGTCTTTCAATCAGAGGTTCTAGCTCTCCTCAGGGCGGCTGAGCTAATGCAGATGAGATCGGTATCCGAAAGAGATATCGCTGTCTACACCGATAGTCAGGCCGCACTCAAAGCAACGGAATCGACCAACATCAATTCTGATACAGTTAGGGGCTGTCGCACAGTGCTCAGGGCACTATGCAGTCAGAACCGGATAAGACTGTGCTGGGTGCCAGGACACTGTAAAGGAAATGAACAAGCGGATGAGCTTGCAAAAAAAGGAGGACTACTCGACAATAGTGAGGTTGCCAACATCAAACCGCCCCTTTGCATAGCGAGGGGCACTATCGAGGAAAAAATCACAAAGACTGCCAACATAAGGTGGTCAAGTCTTGAAGGACACAGGGTATCCTGGGCTCTCTAGCCAGTTAATAAATTTAAACAGCGATAAGGTTAGGACAGTAATAGGAATCCTAACACGACACTGTCTGCTGCAGAAATACGCAGAGACTCAAATTGTCAGATACGGATATTTGCAGATTCTGCGGTGATCTGCAAGCTGTTGAGGACATAAAGCACGTATTGTGCAAATGCGAGGCAATATCGCGTAGTCGATAAAAATTTTTAGGGAAACACTTTTTCGAAAACGTAGAGGAAATAGATGGCACGAACTTGAAAGACTTTCCTGGATTTTGCAAAGAAATTGAGTATTTCACCAGGGAGATTGTTTAGGTTTTTGGCATTTGAAGACAAATTCGGTTCCACAGATATCGCGATGGGCCCGTTTTGGTGTCTGGTGTCTGTGGCATATGATGGCATATCCATCATATCCCAGTTTAAGCTAACCCAACCTTGACAGAAGCAACGAGGTTTTATGTGGAAACATTCTCTAAAAGATTTGATTATGAAAGGGAATCAATTGTAGAATTCAGATCTTTGGAAATGGAATACTCGTACTGGTATGTTGCCGCTTTTCAGACGGATTCAAACGACTCACATCAGTGGGGTGCTCCAGACAACTAGAACGTAACTAGGATTCCACTTCATTCTTGAACTATTTGTGTATTTCATTGGATTAAAAGTTAAACCTCGGCTTAGAAAAACTTGACGTAGACAGCCTAAAAATGTCAGCAAAGCGACATGTTTATCTGTGTCTTTACAAATCTTCTAACAAAACTACATAGGCTGAGACTACCCAATAGAGTTACCCAAAATTAACATAGATAATCTGCTTCGGGGTCTTGCAACTACCTCAAATTGAGTTTAAGTTCAGTTTAGCAGCCACCTCAGAATCGGAACTCCATCTTTGGGATTCAAAAATATTCCTTTTCCAATTGTGTGTAGGTTTGTTCAACAACACTAAAGTGAGTCAATCAATTTTATAGGAATTGCCTCCGTGCAAATAAATGGTTCCATGAAGTGATTATAATCTGCATAGTCCTTTTCGTGCAGACTTATTATGAAGGTTCCCGAAATTTGGGGTGGGTCTGCGACTTCTACAACAGCACCAAAGCCATCCAATTTTTCAATTTAAAGCTAATTTCCCTATGCCTAATGTAGCTACAGACAAACCCATTATTCATACCTTCAAAAAAATGTCAAAGGCACGCACAAGGTTCATGCACCTTCGGCAACATAAAGGAAACTTTTAATCCACTTAGACACATTAATTAGAAACACTCCAAGAACAAAAGGAAAAAAAACCACCACCACCACGACCGCTAGTGGGTGTACTCCAAAGTATACATATTTCCTTCAAATAAACGCAAGTACTTAATTCCTGTAAGGATTCGCCGACGAAATACCTATTCAGTCCCACATTGTTAGGTTAGAAAAGAAGATTCTTCTCCGTTACACGTGTACCTTGCGTGTTCAGGAGCCATATAGCCTTATACGCACGTAAGCCTGTTGAATACACACCACACACCCCCGTAAAAGTTAACTTTGAAAATATAATTTCAAGGGAAAGATACGTAGATACTCGTACTATGACGACTTACTTCGGATCTCTTTCTCTCTCTGTGAATGTAAAGTGAATGCCTGATTTATCGACTCTTTCCTCTCAATTCTCTTGAAATTCGACGTCTTCCAAAGCAACAGTTCAGTTCAAGTAGATTGTCGAAAAAACGGGGCGGCAGTTGGAAATCGGGAAATGGGAGCTATTCATCATTGACCTGGGCGAAACCCTGTGATTTTGCAGTCCCAACCAGAATGCGCCCTGCTCACCCTCTATCAAAGAGGGTATTTACTGCCCGTACTGCTGGAAGATTCTTTTTCTAACCTGGTTTTTACTTGGGACTTTGTGTATCCATGCGATTGTACGAGTATCTTTGTATCTTTTGGTCTTATTGTTTGGTGTGTGGCACTGGTATACGAACAGAGCAAAACGATTCCATTTTATTTCTTAGACTGCCTGTCTAGACAACTTACTGTGGTCTTTGATTAAACATCAAGTTTACCAGTCGTCTGGGGGGAAGAAGGCATATATACTCGAATTTGTGTCAGAAGTTGCCCGTAATAATGTGGATCTGGTGAATATTCGTAAGCAATTGCGCCACTACACACAGTATTTTGAAGGAAACCATCAGTCTTTTGCATAAGTACCCCAGTATTACAAGTATTTTTATGCACACACAATAAATTTCAAAAGACCCCGCCAGAGGGGGCTACTACCCGTACCATTGCAGTTTATTTTTGAATTGTACTCGTTTATTACCGCACCGATATGGCAAGAATTACGCCATTTGAATTGGTAACGTCTTTTTTTGACTATTTTTTGTTTTTTTTTGTTTTAACAAAGTAACGTAGACTATCGCTTTATAGGGCAAATGTTACGAATGAGAATGAACTTGAAAGAAATGAAAAACCAGAGAAGAAAAGGTGCTGATTCGAAGGTTTAAATTTGAATGTGAGCTAACGTCTGATTATCGACATGTTAAACAACACCAGCAGTTGGACACACAACATCAACTGGTATTATGACATCCGAGAGTGGCAGTGGTGAAGTGAGGAAATTTTTATTTTGTAAAATATTTTATCCAATTTGTTATGGGCGCTTTTAGAGAGTTAACATTGGTCTATTCGAAAGAGGATTAGAGATATAAACTTATGAATTGTATGCATTTAGATCAATGTTGTTGGATTTAGGGTATTACAGATATTCTTGATGGAATGAAACTTGTTTGCCAGCTATTGTCAAAAATCAGATACTAGTTTCAAGCTGCATATTCATCAGACTTATTGGTGTTCACCGAACATGTGTTAGAAAAGCATTCCATTCTTTTACCAGGCGCATAAACCTAGAATTCTCGGAACTGGGGAGAAGATCTTGATGACACCAGACTTTCAGTCGTCACCACTGTTGACGTTGTCGTTACGCCTAATGATCTTCCTCGTGAAATCAACGTTAAGAAAGATTGCGAGAATGTCTTCATTAAAGCGGTCCTTACGATCGTCTATGATACCTTTCTTTAGTACCTTTGACTAGGAGCTCTCTACTCTTCTTAGCCGTTAATGGTTATAAATACGTCTGACCATAAATATGCCGCATCCAACTGGAAGACTCCAGTTACATTCTCCCGTGTACTTCCATTAATTCCCTTTTAAAACTAAGTTGTATAATTTCAAGATTACTTAGTAGATTACTCTTCAGGAACGTGCCCAATTGTTCTCTGTTTCGACTTTGAAGTACCATCGAGAGACTAAGTTAGAATAGTGTTTTCTTCAACTCCAAGGAGTCCTGTCTTAAACCTTAGATGGGCTTCTTGGAGCAACATATCATGCGCTACGCTTAACAAAGGTGCATAATTTCTGGTTGATTGTATATTTTTTTTGCTGCCGGTCTCAACGTACTAAAGTCCGCAGTTGACTTGAGTTTCACACAGCAAAGTTAGTTAAGGTTCTTTTCAAAATGAGCACGAAAACTGCTCGGCTTTTCAGCTATCAACTACTGAGTTCATATGTACGAGGGCTGTTTGATGTGTACCCAGATTGGAAGATAGGTGGCGCTACTGAGCCGGAATGAGTGTACCATCACTTAATCTAACCTCTTTTAGCCCGCCTGTCAAAATTTGGTGACAATTCGACGTTTCTTAGTTTTGTTTTGACACCTTTTCGGCCGAAGGCACGGTTTTCGCTTTCTTTGGAGTACGTTCACTGGGTAAAACCCATTGTTTCGATTGTTCTTTGGTCTCTGGTGTGTACCAATGAATCCATGTCTCATCGTCGGTCCCGAAACGAGGCAGAATCTCCTCCGGATTTCGATTAAAAAGGGCCAACAAGCACATCTTTGAAGTGGTCTCACGGTTGCGCTTGTTCTCCGGAACAAGCTATGACGGATGTTACCGTCGAAAATTTGGAAAGGCGGAAGGGTATTCGTAATTTTGATGGAGCTCTGGTGATGGAAATGGCGACAAGGTGTAGTGCATCAATTGTCTGAGCAATACTGGCGTCACTTAATACAAGTTTCTCTTTGAATTTGACATTGACAGCTCTTTCCCGCTCAAAAACTTGACTGTCAGTCAGTATTATACCTCCGCAGAACGAAATGAATCGCTTTACGCTTGAACATAGCTTATTTCAAAAGTGAGTGCTGTGTTGTCCAAACAGTGAGTCTATTGAAAATAAATTTTGACCGAAATAAAGCACCAACCTCGCTTGCTCTACGCAAGTTTCTGCCAAAAGTTCGCGAGGCTAACTTGCTACGGTACGTACCGACGAGAATGTGGCCGAGAGTGTTCAACTCAATCCGACTCGCCATCGATCTCAACAACATTTCACGCATCAGCCTGAGATGAGAATTTTGCACAAAGATCTCGGATTATTCCCTTACAAAGTTCAATTGGCTCAGCAATTGAAGGCAAACGACCATAAGCTTCGTTATCTCTTCTCAATTTAGGGCTTACAGCGGATCAAATGGCCCAAAAATCATTTTTTTTGACGAGGCGCATTTTCTTCTAGGCGGCTATGTTTATAAATAAAATTGCCAACTCTGGAGATCGGAAAAACCGCATGATATTGACGAGAAGCCAATACATCCGCAGAGTGTGACAGTGGTGCAGATTTTAGACTGGTGGCAACGCTGACCCATTTTATTTCGAAAATGCTGCTGGAAATGCCTTTTCGGTCAAAGGTGCGAGCGCTACAGAGCCAAGAGTATCGAATTTTTGTGGGCTGATATTGAAGACATGGACTTGGATGATCTTTGGTTTCTACACGATGGAGTGCCATGCCAAATAGCCCAACAAAAAATCAGCCGCATTGTCGATGTCAATTAGCCACCTCAGAGCTGCGATTTTACTCCGCCAGACTTTTTTTTTGTGGGGTGGTCTTAGAGCTTTTAAATCGAATATCGCCCGAGCCATTCGTGAGATGGAGCCAAAAACAGTCAACAAGGTCCTGGAAAATTGGGTTGGCAGGATGCGCTACTGTGAACTCAGCCGAGGCAGCAACACGAATGAAGTCGTATTCCACAGCTAATGGGAATGTTCGCTCTTTCTAATAAACCGAAAACAAACGAAAAATAATCGATTTTTGTTCATTTTATTTTATTTTTAAAAAGAAACCTGTTTACGGTTTATCGCTCAATTTTGAATTCTTTCTATTAGATGCAGACTGGTTTTGGGACCACCTGACCACCTGACCACCTGACTACCAGACCGGCATTCCGCCATTGAGAGCAGAACAGACGAAATGAAGAGATCATTAATGAAAATCAAAATGAGTAATTAAAAGACGACGCCTTGTCTTTTTTATTGATCTTGAATTGATCGTTCCGAAAACAATTAGCAACATTGATTCAGCTGTTCGAAGTCTAGCCGAAAGCGCAGGTTTGTTGATTCCATGTCGATCTCAGGAACTCGACGTATACGAAACAACACTACAACGAATTTTGGATAAAGATTTGCGTCACAAAGCCAACAAATCTCAGTTGAGGCAACAGCTTAACCCTGCCGATTTTCAGGAACGTCGTAACTTTGGTAACTAGGTGTTGGAAATGCATAAAATCGATCAAGAATTTAACCAAACAATTATTTTGAGCGATGAGACACATTTCAATATTTAAGGCTTTGTCAATTAGCCGAATTGCCGCATTTGAAGCTTGAATTAGATTTGATTAAGCGAGATTACCATTGCGGCCAGGTCAGGCTTACTGTGATTGGAGCTTGGAAAACGTATAAATTAGCGTCGAGAAGCCTCTCTATCCACAACATGTTACTATTTGGTACGGCTTTCCGCCAGCAGACATCAGTGGACTTTATTTCTTTCTTCGAATGAAGGGGGTCTGACTGTAACCGTGAATGGATTGCGCTATCGCACCTTGATCAATGAATTTTTATAACCGGAACATGAAGAAGGGGATATAGCCGAGATCGATTTCCAAGTGCTTGCTCTTTTGCGAGAAAAGTTTTTTGCCGAGGTTAAAAAATTGGCCACCGAGATCATGAGAAAGATTTGCTTTATGCCGACCTTCCCCAACCAATTGAAGCACTTAAATCCAACACCCGTGGTTTCATCGATGAGAGCCATAAATGTGAAAGAGTGACGAACAGCTTCATCAAAAAAAAGTCTGAATGTGCAGCGGAGGTCGTGAAAATTATTTGGCCAGTACTATTTTTCATTATTAATGACAATAACGGATAGCTATGTCTTTTTACAGATTATCCTTCCAAAGGGACCATTTTCAATCTGTTATGTTCAGTATTGCTCGACAAAACATCACAAATTTTCTTACATCAGAACAATGCTCCAGAAACGGATGGAAGGTTACCTGACTGTTCGAGTCCTCAAATTTTCTACCTCTCCATGACGCAAGGCCAACATCACGTCAACGTAATCTGGGTGCAGAAGAAGCCGTTTCCGCTGTGAGTGAGATTGTGGCGGCAGATCCGGTGGGTATAGCAACATCTTGTCCTTTATCCGTCCAGTTTGTGGAAAATTTTGCTAAAAGGCCTCGGCCTATACTTTAAAGCCTACGGCTTCCGATGGAAGTTCACGGATTGGGATGGACTCTTATTTTTATCGAAAAATTCCTATAGTGATGGGGTTTTTTTTTTTGGGAAAATTTTCACTCACGTATAATTCGCAACATCTTTTCGTAACGGTGGCACTCAGGCATGAAACTGGTCCATTGTACTCCATATGTTCCAACTACCAACAGCACGGGTTGTTACCCCAGTCTCATGTGATTTCCCATCTAGATACTTACCACAGAACAACGACCCTGCGGTTTCGGTGATCTGGTGGGAATGCAGCTTTCAGCGTGTCGAAGCCGTTGACAGTAACGAGGGTTACTTTCGGCTTAAAAGACTTGTAAACAAGGTCAACGCTCTCAGACAATGATCAATGATTATTTCTTTGAAAATATGGGCGGTATTCATCCAGATGATTCAATATGTACATATGTGATACCAGTAGAATGTCGTTATATATTTGACAACATTCGACTACTTCTTGTGGGACTATGTACGAGGGGTGTTTGATGAGTACCCGGATTGGAAGATAGGTAACGCTACTGAGCCGAAATGAGTGTACCATAATTTAGTATGTCTTTTAGATCGCCTGTCAAAATTTCGTAACAATCCGACGCTTAGTTTTGTTTTGACACCCCCATTTCAAAACATCGTGTTAGTGTTTTTTCCTACCATGGAAAAAGAGCAGTATCGCTTCGTGATCCGATTCTTTTTGAGTGGCAAAAACCTGCGAGGAAATCAAACCCATTCTCGATGGTGTGTATGGGACCCATTTACCTCCCCGTGGCCGCACGTCGGTTTTTGATGAACCGCGCCCAAATGGTCCAAAAAACGGTTACCACAGATGAAACCGTGACAAACCGACAAAATCCATGATCTCGTATTGGCTCCTGGCCGGAAAGGCGTCAAAACAAAACTAAGCATCGGATTGTCACCAAATTTTGACAGGCGGGCTAAAAGACGTTATATTAAATGAGGGTAGACTCATTTTGGGTCAATAGTGCGGCCTATCTTCCAGCCCTCGTAAGGTCTTTGCTGTTTTATGATAAACCTCTTTGCAACAAATATTCAGCGGGTTATCGTTGAGAAAGAGCCTCAAATGCCCGAAAGAGTGGCCTAAAATTGGACCAGAAATTGCGCTTAGTCTAAAACAGCCGAAGACCCTGCGTGAAGACGTGTTCAAGACATAAATTCCAGTTTTTATTCTTTAAACAGAAACACCATTTACAAAGAGATGTAGTAATGTGGCAACACATTTACGTTGAATGTATCTTTTAACCCTGAATCCAAAGAAGGTCCAACATCCAATATAAGATGTTCACTATCAAAAACAAATTCCAATTAATTCTCAACACTTTCAAACATCCACCAGATGAAAGATACCTAAATAACCTTGACTGTCGTAGGTGTAAACCATACAAGGTCGTCTAAAATCAATAACCGCCAATATCTCAGCAATTCCCCAAAGCCGGATTCATAAAAATTTGTTCGAAAAATACTGAAAAAAAAAAAAGGTTTATTCCCACCCATATTACCTAACAAAGGAATGACATTCCACCAAAAATTTATCGCCCCCCAAAAAACAAGGAGAGGAAACGACTCCAAACATAAGACCAAAAAAAAAACGAATAAATCAAAAAAGAACTGCAGTTGATTACTTTCTTTGTTCTCCCCAATCACAAACAAAGAAAACAGCGATTCTGGAGGTCACAAAACGGTGCAAACAATGACGCATCCCAAAATCCAAAATCCATACTTCTAAAAACAATCTTGAAACGACCAGATAGACAAATAGGCAGAGATGGAAACTACGAAAACGATGAAACCAATGACTAGATGAACAGATGAAAAGATACACTCCTCCTATAAAAGATGTCTTGAAATTTGTTGCCATGTTATGACATTCCATTTAGTATGCTCTTAATTAAATCATAAAAAAAAAAATATAAATCGACTCATTAAGGCCGAAAGAATTGGCTAATTGAGTTCTTAAAAGAATCAATCAAATTAAATTCTTCAAATCTGTCTTCTGGAGATTCTCAAAAAAAAAGAAAAAAAAGTCTCAAAAGTATCTTCAGCCACTAAAATATGCAATCTCGAAAAATTGTTAGATTTTACGTAACAACTTTGATTTTATAAGCAGAAAAGTACAATAAAAAAAAAATCGAATAAAAAAGGCTGTCGTACGTAATATTTTGGATAATACACTTGTATCTCTGCGATTTATAAATCTCTCAATTTATAGGAGACACACCACCGGAAAAGAGTAAATGAAGAGAGCAAAGAGTGGGTTTTTATTCAAAATCCAGCAGAGTTACAGAGATACAAATAGAGAGAAATTTCGAGGGAATCTCAAATTAAACAGATAGAGAGAGCGAGAGAGAGGGATTTTAGTAGAAACAGAGAGCCGGTTTATAGGAAATCATATGAGCGAAACAAGTGAACCTGAACACCACACCAATCGAAAAGCTGTTGTTTTAAGAGAGTAGGTATCTTTGAATATTTGAGTAGGGAATTGTTTCCATAAGCAAGTTTTTTTTTCATTTTTGAGTTGTGTTACTTAACAATTAGTTTCAATTTCGTTGTATTAATACGCTACCCGTATTCGTACTCGTACTCTTAATCGTCCATTAATCGCGTGGAATTGTTTCGATAGTTTCGTAGGTTTCGGCCTGCAATGTCCACCCCTAAAACCCTAAGTCAAGTCCTATACTAAAACCAAACCGCCTGACGCAACACCAACCACCACCCCCTTGCACTATACTCGTACATCGTGTTCTATTGAAAATTGCACAGCAGAAAAAAACCCCCTTCGTCATCTAAACAAAACAAAAATATTTGTATCTCTCTCACCGATAATAATTAGAAAATGAATCAACTTTTTTTCCTTTTTATTTGTATCTAGATGATTCTATATTTTTTGTTGTTTTTTTTTTTTTTTGCATTTTCTGCTGTTCTGTTTTTGTTATTCATTTCTCGGAAATTATATAAACAGAGAGAACACGTAACACACACGATTAGATAAAAATTCAAACAGAAAATCGCAATATCAGGGAGCAATCCGAGAGCAGGCAAAACCAACCCCAAAGCCTAGCACAGGAGGAGGACACACAAAACCGAACCTCGACAGAAAATCGGATTGGATAATGAAAAAAAAAGAAAAAGAAAAAGAATATTTTTTTTTTTTCAAATTAGGTAACCGCACATAACCGGGTTTGCTTTTGTATTTGGTTTTTTTTTTTTTTGCATTGAGCTGGCACCTAAGTACGAGTATCTGCAACTGGAAATTACTGTCACTTTGACAGAAACTGCATCTAATGCACACGTAATCAAACACTGCGCGTAGTTGGTTTCGTAGATACAATGAGTACTATGTGTTAGGAACACGTAGACACTGAAATATTGCAGATACAATTCTAGAAAAAAAAAAAAAAACAGGCTGCTTAGCTTATGCATCCATATGGTGGGAAATCCATGTCAGAATTCTGTATCTATTCCAATTAGTTAGAAGCTATTGTTGTTTATAAACTTGACAAATGCACTATCGACTCTAAGAGAAACACTCTATCAACACTAGATTCACAAGATACGCGAAATAAGCCCACCGATATCGTCAACCCCATCCAACTCCTTCGAATTTGAAGGAAATCTTGCCATCTGATTTCGACAGAAAACTTTTGGAGGAACAAATTTTTGCAAATTGAAATATCTGATCCTCGACATATGATAAAAAAAAAAAAAAAAAAAAATCAGGGTGTTTGGTGTCTCTCTTATACATTTTCGGGTGTAGTTGTATTCGTATGTATGTTAAGTAACCGCCTGCTTTAGCTCTAGCTGCCTGCTTGTTAGCTCTGGCTTTGCTTCTCGTTTTCGTTGTCATAACGCACTTATGTAATAGGCGCACATTATGTGAACGTGCTTTGTAGATATTTTCTTCTACGAGACTTCACCCCGTCACACATGGCAAAAAATAACAAAACGCACACAAAAAAAAATCCAAAAAAAAAAAAAACAAATTTCAAGAACTACCAGTTCGCGGAATTCGGATTTCGGATGTATCTTTGTATCATTTATCAGAAAGAATTTGCACAGATATTTTCTTATAATTTTTTTTTTTAGCTCATTTTTGCACCAACCTAATAACGAAAGACGGTGTACGAAGCACACAGATACTCTATACAAAAAAAAAAAAATAATAATAAAACTAAAATTCCGTCGTCTGCGATGATTACGAGAGTATCTCTCGGAAAAACGTGTTTTTCGCCTTTACTCCTAGTGATGTCGTAATAATACATACAGCACACAGCACACGCGAACCGACACCGAATTGTAACAGACGTAGATACTTTTTTTTTATTCACCTTTCGATATATTTTGACTTTAATAGACAAATGTATGTTTTATAAAAATTTTTGATTTTACACTATTTTTCTGCCTTTTTTTTTTTTGTTTTGTCACTCAAAACAACCGCGTATTTTGGGGCGTATATCCCCAAAAAAGATTCAAAAAAAAAAAAAAAAACCGCCAAGAGTACATTCACTTTAGATACAGTATTTATACAAAAGAAAAAAGAAATATAAAGTGAAATACTGTTGTTCTCCGTTGAGATACAATACAAACGCGAACAGATTCTTTATTTTCTTTCTTTTCTTCTTTCTTATGAAACGGAAACGAATATATCTCAAACTAGCGCTGTTGTTCGCCAGCGAATGAAATGTAAATTGAAATCAAACGACGTTTTACCTCCTCTCCAGTGGTTATAATTTTATGAGAGAGAGAGAGAGAGAATTTTAAATTAAAAATGAAATTCAGTTGAGTTGAGAAATTGAGATACTAAATACAATTTATCGCAGGATGGGCATTTCTCTTATGAACCGAAAATGGGGTGACTAAACTCAAGTAGCGCAAGTTGCTCTTAAAAAAACAAACAAACGACCGACACGAAAATGACATCGACGGGTGACGGTGAACACCGATTAAACAGAGATCCATCTACAAGTCAATGAAGAAAGAGAAACTAACGTTGCCGCTTTTGCTTCTATCGGTTACTACTTAAAATTCATACTAACTAAGTACTATAGTCCGACCGCACTCCAAGTTGGTTGAGGTCCCCTTTAACTTGTATGCACCACTTTAGATGCAGTCGTCCTCTGGTGCGACGTTCATCAGAGCTATACAAGACCTTCCAATAGGAACTTCCGAGCTTTGACAGTTGATAGCGGCCAAATTGTTGAAGCTACATCTGTCAAATTGGGTGTTCGGACACGTGCAAATAACAAAATTGTTTTATCAAAATGGGTGTTCTGTTCGGGCAACGTTCCGAACGCTTTGCCCATTTTACGGTCGTCATAATTGTCCTACCTTCGCAGTGTGGTGGATAAATTTGAGCCCACTGGTTCAATAAACGATAAATCAACAGCCGTATGTCGACGAAACGCAAGAGCTGCCGAAAACAGCGCCGGTGTCCGTGAGAGTGTGCAGGAGAATCCGAGGCAGTCGATTACGCGTCTCTCACAAGAAGTCGGCCTTTCGCAGACCAATGCTTGGCGAATTTTTCGTCATGACTTGGGCCTGCACCCGTACAAACTTCAATTGAACTAGGAGCTGAAGGTAAACGACCATAGACAACGACGTGTGTTTGCTGAATGGGCTTTGCACCATTCAAAGTCACTGTTTGGTGTGGATTTTGGGCTGGCAGCGCCATCGGTCCATATTTCTTGGAGAACGACATTGGCCAGGCTATCACCTTCAATGACGAGCGCTCGCTATAGGTCGACGATTACCAACTTTCTTTGGCCCGAGTTGGATGATATGGACACCAACGACATGTGGATTCAACAGGACGGCGCACGATATTTGTTTTCTGAAGTCAAAGCCAACATAACCCATACCATTGGTAAAATTCAGCCTGATTTATACGCCAGAGTCATAAAAAATTGGACGTTTCGGATGTGCGCCACCCAGAGAAGCCGCGGCGGACATTTGAACGATGTTATATTCCATACATACACCCTGAATGACTCGAACTGCAACCAACTTCAGACTGCTATAATTTCCAAACTGTTCATGATAGTGAGCTCAAATTTTGACAAATGACAGATAATTTTATTATTTACTAGCTTTTTAAACGATTTGCGTCTCAGTTGTGTTGAAAAATTTTTATCCGCGTGTGATTGCTTTATATTTGGCTGGAAAACCAGAAGTAGCTATCGTCAGAGCCCTTCAGCACCTAAACGTGAATAAATCATTTGTGTGTCGAACCATAGCTCGTTACCGTGATACTGGCAGCGTTGCAAAACCCCATGGAGGTGGTCATAAAAAACAGCAACTTCGCCAGAAATGGTTCCGAAAGTGAATGCTCGAATTGAGCGAAATCCGCGTCGAAGTAGAAGAAAAATGGCTCGTGAGCTCAACATATCGTTGGAACGGATGCAACACATACTGAAAAATGGGCTTGAGCTCAAGCCATTGAAGTTCCAAAAAAGTTAGAGCCGAAAGAGCGAAGGAGTTGCTACGCTGGCACGAAAGTGGTGAGTTGCCGAATTTGGTTTTTTCCGATGAGTCGCCTTTTGTTATCGAGCAATATGTCAACAAACAAATGGAACGAGTTTATTTGTCAGAAGCAGAGAGGTCCTTCGAAAATTTACACCTTCGGACGGCCACCAGAAAGCAGGCAGCACCGATGGTGATGGTTTGGGTCGCCATAACCGCCCATGGTCGCTCTCCGCTCGTATTTTTGAACCGTAGCCTGGCGTCAAAATTAATGCGATCGGATACCGTGAAACTGTCTTAGAGGCAGTATTGAAGCCTTGGGCAAACAATCATTTCGATCGGAGACCGTGGACATTTCAACAAGACGTCAACGCGCGTCAACCAAGATTGGTTAAAAAACAATGTCCCACACTTCATTTCTTCAACACAATGGATTCCAAATTCTCCGGATGCAAATCCGTTGAATTTCTCTGTCTGGGGTATTTTGAAGGCGAAGGTTGGCACTAAAGTTTGGACCAGCTCAAACAAGCACTTCGCCGGGAATGGGCCAAAATACCGCAGAGCCACTTGCGTGCAGCATGCGATGCTTTCTTCTGCCGTCTCAAGGCCATTATTCGCACCAGAGGTGGGCATATTGAAAATTACTGATATAATTTGAAAATTGATGTATTTTCCAACATTTTCTGCTTTGGCACAATAAAATTTATCAAAAAATAAAAAAACTATAGTATTTTAAAAAGTTGGAGTTCGAGTCATTCACCCTGTAATTGTAGGAATATCATTTTTATCGTTGAGAAAAAATATAAAAATCACGTGAATTTTAAAGAATCCAATTTATTTAAAAATTATTCATGAATTTGAAATTATAAACGTTTGGAATCAAATACAAGAAAAACTTTGCTTTCCTCTTCGACAGCTTGGTTGGCGTCTCCCTAACTACTCTCTGTATTTCACTATACTTGTCATTCTCTTATCTTTCGTCCTTTTTGTTCGTTCTTTCGTTAGTTCGTCTATGACAAGGGTGCGTTCGTATAGTCCTGTGGTCTGTTTACATCATACATAATGGCATCCATAGGCCTTTCAAATGAATAAAAAATCTCGATGATATCTCACCCACACCTTGTTTTATTTAAATTTAAAGATCAGAGGCGCTTCATGACAGACTCTTTACTTGCAGACTTATTGTGCCGGAGCTGTGACGACCATTCGCTTATCATAATCCAGCCATCTCAGACGCCTGATTCAAACGATGTCGCTCCATAGCCCGTACACTTCCTTGTTGAATCTCCTCCCGCATTCTGATGACAGCATGTTCTTTGTTTTGCGCTCATTTTTGCCGCGCCTGTCTCAGTACTCATAAAGGTTTCATTGACGTCTCGCTGTGTTCGTCCAATCAGATCAATGTAATCCGCGTATGCAAGCAATTGTGTGGAAGATCGTGCCTCTTTTGTTGACTGCATATTGAGTTTTGCACATGGCAGGCCGTCGCCTTGTCTAAAAACTTCCTTGAAATGGAAGGTCTCGGTTAAATCAATACAGATGGGCTTGGGCATGTTCTCAATAAATTCATCCTCAGGTGGTTTAACTACCACAGCAGGCAGTCTGTCTGTGCCAGCTGCTTTACTAGATTTTAAATTCGATATTGTGGCCTCAACTTCGTCTAGGTCTAGGTGAATGGTTCATTCTGCCTGACAGCAATATTTTGACAGACTGCGACTCTACCACTAGTTGTCTCCACGTTCATCTTTGCAGTCTCCCATTCTAGATTTGTAGCCCTTGATTAGAGTTTAATGCTCTACAAAAATTACCAATCGAACTGTTCAACAAAGCGGTTGGCTAACTGTGAAAGTGCCAAACGTCACTTCTAATTTTCTCATTAATTTGTATACCTTCCTTTTGTTTTTCTTCTCCGTGCACGATTTTTCATTCCGCCCGTGTTTGTAATAATCAGAATTTATTATGTAATCATTTGAAGTTTCATTATTTTCTATCGTTATCTTTTTAACAGCCCTGGCATGTTCATTTTATTATCTGATAAAACATTCTAACGTCATTCCTGCAGTAACATTTCTTCCCTGATTGCGCTTCTGGTGCTCTTTATTTTTATTTCCGAGAAGCATGTGTTCTTCCCTTCTTTTCTGCTCGTAGAACTCACGACCAACTCTCTTCCTTACGATTCTTGTTTGGCTGCACATATAGCTCGATTCTACTGCACAGTTTGCACAGTTTTCACAAAAATTCAATCCTAAATAAAACAGCGAACTTTACAACACAAATATACGAAAATGGAAGAGGACACGCACACCCTCTCTCTGCGCATGTGCCCGTTGGCCAACTCTTTTGGATCGAGCTATACCTGGCGATATTCATAGTAAAACCAGACGTTTCCTTATGGCGGCGCTTGAAACCAATCAAACCAATACAAATTTTTGAAATTAGAAATTCTGTCTCATCCTCCATCCCAACGCTAATTTATAAGGCCATCTCTGTTGATAAGGCCATCTTCCAGATTGTGCGTTGTCCCCACCTATATTCGAGTGCCTCGAATCTTCAATGGGACGAATCCACTTTCGCACTCTTCTGCTAACAAGAGTACTTTAAGATCTTAACATACACAAATCCTCTGGCCCAGATGGTATATCTCCACTTCTTCTACTGAGGTGTTCTTTCACGCTGGCAAAACCGTATGCTTTTTTATCAATCCTCCCCTTTAAGATGCTTTCCGAGTAGGTGGAAATCAGTAATTGTCCAGCCCGTCCCTAAAAAAGGCGAATTTTGTTCTCTCTCCACCTACAGACCTATTGCACTTCCGTCCCTTCTTTCCAAGGTCATGGAAACGCTGATAAGCCGTCAACTTATGAAATATCTCGATACACGAAAATTACTCATTGACCAGTTATACGCTTTTCACAGCAGCAGATAAACTGATTTGATGGCATGTCTCACAGAAAATTTGAACCAAAGCGTACGTCAATCTGGCGAAAGCAAGATAGTTATACTTAATATTTCTAGGACACTTAACAGAGTTTGGCATCAGGCTCTTTTGTCGAAAGTGCCTCCAATCCGATTAGAAATTAATTTTCGGAACAATCAATTCAACTTGTCTTGAATGGTTTCAAGTGTGATATTCACAAAATGAACGCTATTGTGCCCCAAGGCTCCGTTCTGTCCCCAACACTTTTTTTAATTTTCATCAATGATCTCTTGTCTGCTATTTTCTCTGCTGACGACAGTAATCTCTCTGCTTTTGATATTCGTTCCCAGACGCACATCTCTGCTTTTCGGCTGTAGAACATGCTAAGAACAGCATGCTAAGCTCATTAAATTCCAACAGAGGAATTTAATGATTTCAAAACACAAAGCTGTCTGCTGTCGTTAAAACGAGATTGAAACCTCCAGCTATTATCCATGAATGGCACTTGCATCGTCGAAACCGAAAGCTTGTCAATGACAACCTACGTTAGAATGACCACATATTTGATCTCACCAAATATGCTGCGAAATATCTAACATAGGTTTCCTCAAGCTATGTAAGAAATTGAAATATTTCTGTCCTCAATATATAAAGCATTCATCCGCCTAAAATTGGAGTACAGTACAATGCCCACATCTGGTCATGCGCCCCTTAGACCTTCCTCCTGCCTCCTGTATCAGGGCCCAATTACCAAGGCTTCGCACATCATTGACGTTGTCTAATAAAAAGCGGGGGCAGAGCATATTACTGGTCTTATTGTAAACATCTGCAGATGACGCCACCGAAGGTTACTACGATTTGACCAGTTACAAGTTGCCGGTCATAGGTCTTGTTGGCGGCCTCGACCCATACCAAGGGTGGAACTTGTGCCTCCAACACAGTTCCGAATTTGGTATCAAAGGATTGACGGAGAGCGATGGCAAGGCGTATCCTTGCTCACATGGATGTATGAGCATCCCGTAAACATAAGTCTACATGACAGGTGGTTTACATTAAAAACCAGAGACTATGTCTCCTGTCTCACCTTATTCTATCGCTATCTTCACCACCAGTGCTCCACCGAAATTGTCAGTACCACTCCGCCCTCTAAACTTTCAACCATAAAACCCGTCTCGCTACGAATGCTCATCAGTAAACTTAAGCCCACTTTCTGGTGTACTCTAAAATATCGTGATTTGTTCCTAAGCCGTCCAACTCGCTTATGGAATGCCCTGCTGAACTCTTTATTTTCTAGTCATTATAACTTGCAAACATTTAAGACCAATGCACATCGGTATCTCTGTTTTTTTTCTCCCTAACTTTCCTTTGCCCGCGCTGTGTGGAAACATTTTAAGGGGAACAAAACCTGTTGGGTGAGCGTCACAAAAAAAAAAAACTTTTGTAATGGCTCGTTGATAACATTCCCATTGGTGTTTCATGGTTTGTGTATGAGGGCTAGGATGTTGAGACATTTGCAGCGATTGTGGCTTTGCAACGTTAGCCGATGGTGGTGCTGGCGTCATTCGGAATATGAACAATATGGTGGATGGTGATTGATCAGGAAATAGCCAAGTCTCAGTATGAATGTTGAGATGTGGTGTTATGCGGGCTCAAAACCAACTTCCTTACCCAGCTTAAGTTAACATCTCCTGACACAATTTCGGTGCCATAGATGGGTTCGGCCTAGGAGGTCATAGAATTTATCTTTACTGCTGTCATCCTTATCCTCGGTAGGGGCATGAATAAGGCTTATATTATCGAAATTGGCCTTGATACGTGTTATTATGCCGAAATCTTAAGACTTTTTGCTTGAGCCTTTTGTCAGGCACATCCCACCGCACTTAATGAATTGCGGTAATATCTGCCTTAGCCTAGGGCCTCCGCGGGAGCTCGGGGTCGATTATGGCTACTAACATTCCATGTTTGCTGGAGTTATTAGCATTTTACCGGGGCTCTTGGTTATCTCTGAACTGTTTTTTTTTCTCCATGATGTGGATGCTAGCCCCACGTGCCAGATCCTTAATAAAAACCCTGCACAAAAAGGTTTGGCTAAAAGGCCTGGTACCAGCAGCCTCTCTATGATTTCGAGAGCAGCCATTGGTATATTCATGTAGAACCCTTCTGATCTGGGTTTCGAAAACGTAAGAGTAGGTTTAAAAGGAGGTGCGTAACAAGTAGCTCAGACTGACTAGAGCCGTGGATGTCATCCTGTTGAAGTAGATGTATTCTAGTGCCAACACTCTTCCCTATGCCGCCGCCCTCTTGAAGGAGATGTGCTCTAGTGGCAACACTTTTCCTTCCTCTCTTGACTGCAGCCGCCAAAGACGTTCTGCAGGGACCTTACCTTCAGTCAAAAGTGCTAGGTCAGAATTAAGGCTTGATAACGTGGACGTGAGAGTAGGTGTTGATGGACAGAGGCTAAGGTGTCGACGTTTATATGTTCATAAAATGCTTCACGACCATTGCAAGATTAAAATACATACCAAGAAGGATACTTTACCCTACGAGTTTGTTCCCATCTGAGAGTCGAGACAAAGTCATCTTTCCTTCGTAGCCGAAACAGCGAGAAATAACAACACTTAACTTTTAAGTTGCTTCAACGATGAAGCAAATGAATTCTACAATATTTCGGAAGCTTGGCGTTCCTGATAGCTGGAGTGCATAAACATTAATCCAACCTTAGCCAGCCTCTACAACCATCCAGCTCCCGCTCATCTGTTTTATTGGGACATTACTAGCTTCCTGAATTTTTTTGGCAGAGTCGTATTCTCATTAGTTTCTGTATAACGTTTATGGGTCGACCCTTGTTCCTAGGTATCAGAACAGACTTCTGTTTTGCCTTTTAGTATAAAATTGTGGTAAGTGTTGTACAATTTAGATAGACCCTGACCAACGTCAACTTAATGAGGCTTAGTGATTTACTTCCTCGTGGTAAACACCGGGTTCTAGTCTCGTCCGCCCGAACTTTATTTGGTAAACTTATAAGCAAGAGTGTCAATCAAGAAGAAAAGAACGGCACTACAATACTCTATCGGAAATGATTAAACGTCAGAAGGAGAAGGTACAACAAACGAATTCCGAAATATGCGGCTCCATCTACACAAGGAGTACCAGAAAGGACCAGGCCTTACAGATTGGAGGTTGTTTGTGGGGATGACTACCGATCATGTAAAAACTCGTTATATCGCCATCTAAGCAGACGCTTGACAGCGTCTGTTGGAGTATGGATTTGTTGTAAGGCAAGAAGTTTTGAGTTGTTAACACGTGAGCCACTGCGTTATAACATCCACATCGAGCCGTAGTTCGTCAGCATCATCCTACTATGAATCTCTCCCGACAAGATCTACATATATAACCCACATAAAATACTGAATGTCAGTAAAATCGATTAAAACAAGCAGGAGCATTGGGCTTGACCCTGCTACCCCATGAAACATGTGCAGTCAGGAATGGGCATTGAAAGTCAACATTTCGGCCTACATCGGCCAAAATAAAGTATAGATAGCTTTATACTTACTTACGAGTAAGTACCAGGGAAGATGACCTACCTGTAAGGGCCTTCGACCCATCATTTTCGGCTTTAAGAATCTTTCTATCAACAAAATAAGTAGATGCAATGCCTATGAGGATTGCAAAACAAGTTTATTGAGACTAGTATGCTTCCTCATTCGGTGAAAGGAACAATATCATCATCAAATCAAATCAAATAAACCTTGGATACCTGCCATCAAGGTCAGGCTTTGTAGGCAATTTCCCAAACGCTGGAGGCGTTTTCTTCCCGAAGATCACGGTCTTAACTACAATTCAAGCACGTGTGCGTGTCACTTAATGAAACAAAGCTCGATTGCGAAAAGCTACCCCAGGAGTGCCATCTTCTGACGGTTTCAGGTGCAGCAGAGGCCGAGCTATTGGTGTAGTGTACTACGGTTCACATTGAACTTGCGGTGCGTGTATGTCGAAAAGGTCAGCTAGGCCAAATCGGGGGCCGCGGTACTGGTAGACCGACGAAATCGTGAAACTGTTGAAGGAAAGCCACCTTATTTGTCGCAGATCTCAGCGCTTTCATCGAGATTCGGGATAGGCCATGGGAGCGTACAAGGAGGTCAGTCAGAGACTGACTGTTGCGATCAAGAAGAAGCAAAACTAGCATTTGGCGCCAGCTCATAGCCGACGTGGATCAGGAACAGGTCCGGTAGAGTCAATGGAATCATTCTTTATGAGATATGTCGTCAGCGCCCACTGCACAGATATTTGCTGAGGAAATCTCTCTTTTGAGACTTGAGGAGTTATCTTAAGGCCCCGTCGTCGTGAACGGAACGGATACTAGACGACCTCCTAAAGATCAAAAAAGAGGAGAAGCCACACGTTCTGTTGCACATGCTTAATGCGTGCTTTCAGGTTTGCTAGGTGTCTGGACAAGAGCAAAGGTCCTCCTATTACCTCGTCTTCACTCTACCCCCTATGTGTGCTGGATTCCTCTGCGAGATGCTCAGCACACGCATTCGGGGCAACACGTTGGCTGAAAACCAGTACGGCGTGAGGGTGGATTATTCTATGTCTATGGTGGTGGAGAACATGAAATCCTCTTGGACAACCCCCCACAAGATGAGAAGTGCTTATGGTGTCAAGATTGTGTTTAATTCGGCCAGATGGATGGATATACGGTATACGTGTCGGACTACTAAAAATAGGCTCTGGATAGTTGTTTTCAGCACCGGGTGCTCCAATACAACATCACCGATAGAGTCAAAAAGTGCGGTGATTGATGTCTACTGGCACCCCGTGTACGACGAGGGCCTGCGTATGGAAATGCCCCATAGTGTTAGGCTGAACGGTTCGGCAAATGGCATCGCATTGGACAAGGGCGGGAGACCGTAAAAGAATGCCAGTCGCAGGATTGAGTGGGCGGTCGCGTAAACGGAAACACTTGCCATCACCAGACAGCGATGGCTTGCGATAGACTTTCGTGTGAGTTTTGCAGGTGCAGCAACTTGTGCGAGCCCATGTTTGGGTACTTCGGAGTCTGGGTTGATTTTCAGCTTCTGTGAACACATAAGGAAAACGACAGAGAAGGGGATAATGGTCACGACCAGCAAAGGCCGCAGTTTGAGACTCGGATGTGCGCGGTCCCGTATGTTAAGTGGCTGGGATGTTTTAAGAGCGGTGAATGATTCAATCAGTAATCCGACGCATGAGCCGCCGAAAAGTCAAATCTGAAGTTATTAGGTCTCCGACAGAAAATTACCGGAACAGATTTCATACTTTCGTGCTACTATTTCGTGAATCTCTCTCTAAGGAACACCGACAGCACTGTCTAAAGAGCAATAAAGAGAAAAACCTAAACAGAAAGAGAGTCAATCGTACTATAGATACAAATAGAAGCCGATTGGAGAGTTTTTTTTTTTTGTTGGGTTTCGTAGTTGTTACGTTACCTAATGAAACAAAACACACAACACAAAATGCGAAATATGACGAAAGCAAGTATGAAAAAAAAAAAAAAAAAAAATTGGAGAGAGAAAAAAAACTGTGCGCTTGCAAAAGAAAAGCTGAAGGAAACACAGAAACTATCTCATACATAACCAGCACGATGGTACCGCAACTTTGCCTCATCCGCGTCTGCCAACTCCTTCAGATAAGCACTACTGGTATCCACATGTGTTACATTTGGTGATTTTTTTTTTGGGTTTTGTTTGGCTTAAGTATCTAGCGGTTATGTGCCGCGCTACAGATACGTTCGTTGCTACTGACGCTGCAGCTGGCCGATTTTCAAGCTCAAGTTCACGATGATGTGTTGTTGTTGGCTTGTTGTTTCTTATTTTGTTTTCTTACTTTCGTAACTTGTCCGTTCGCTGCCGTTCACCATCATCATGCATTTGCCAAGCCAAGCCAAGCCAAGCCAAGCCAACAGTTGTTATCTGGATAGAGTATCTTTTACCTGTAGCTGAGCGGCATTTTTTCCTTTTTCAGCTTCTTTCTCTTCCACTGTGCAGCAAGATCTTTATCGCATCACATTTGCCATGTTTGACAAATCATTTGTGCCCATGGACTAGTTTTTGTGGGGCGGTTTCCGTTTTCGACAATGTCATCGGTGCCATCGTGTGATTATGATAATATGATAATCGAGTGTGAAATGGAAATGAAGAAATGTATCTACGAGTAGTTTTAATCATAAATTGTATCTATTTCTCCTGTTGGCTGGTATGGTTACTTTTGTTACGTATACCACAGAGTGTGTGGCAGTGTAACCATTAGTCATGACGGACAATAGCTATTCAGGTTGCCTTAAGGGACTTTGCGCGCTGATTGAATTCATAATTACGCAAGTCTATGACGATGTTGCTTCAAATCGTCCGTCGTGGGGATTCAAGTGATGGTGCAGGCGGCCATGAATACGAGGGGGCACCTATAATACTCGTACTTTTGAAGTTACTGGCAGGCCTGCCTGTGTATCTATTGTAGTATATTGGAACGGGACTGTGGTGAGTTGGAAGTTTGTTACCTATTAAAACCACGTGTACCTATTTGTGATGAGTCTTTTCCGTGCGATACCACTGCAGACGGTTATAACGACGACCAGGAAGGCGACGGCTTAACAATAATCGTTTCACTTTACACTGGCTTATCGTGATTTTGAGTGTGTGCCATTTTTTTTTTTTTTTTTTGTTTACTTTTCCGTCGTTCTGAAGCAAAGTCATTGAGAGCGGCTTCGAGTTGGCTGACAGTCTAATCTGACATTACGTTGCCCGAGTCGCTGAGAAGGAGGTGTGTTTCATAACCCTCCAATTGAAATACATTGTTGCAATTCATATTTGAGTTTACGTAAAGCCGCAAGTTTGTTGCAAATTTGTTGCATTGATAAGGTGCCATATGTCTTGTGCAAACGGACGAAGGGAAATGCAAACTAATTTATAATACATGACTAATAGGTAGTAGGTAGGTGATATAAGTCAGTAATTTAAGTGAGGGCCGTTTCAAGTGGGATAAGGGCCTGTTGTAATGGTGATATAATTGAAGTGGGACGACGATGAACCGATCGTTTCAGTCGACGATTCTTACATAGTGGCGAACTTTTGCACTTGATAATTGCGTCCTCGTGGCGCTAAACTTATGTAATCTGTGCTGGTATTTAAGGGTTCATTGATCCCACGCCACTAGGTTTGTCATCTACAACTACCTGTCATTTCGGCCGCCTTTTTGTCTCTGGAGAAAAAAGTTGAAGTTCATGAGTTTACAAAAAGGTCCCAGATGTTAAAATAAATAACGAGCTACTCATCAAAATTATGCGCTCCACCACATCAGTCTCGAGTAAATACCTTCCTTTCTTTGGCTGCCTTAACGTGGCAGGAAAGCTTAAAAGTCAAAGATCCCAAGGTTCTGAAAAGAACCCCGGTGAGACGTCGAACTAAGCGCCAAGGACGTCTAAACTAGATCTAAAATGGCTAACAGTATGGAGGTGACCCCAAAGGATTATACTCGCAATAGCGACAATCCACACGTGGTCTTTTCGACTGCGTCCGGGGCACGGATTCTGGAGACTCCACCCGACATATTGCACAACCCCCCCGCGGATTTCGGCGCTGACCAAGGAGCTGCTGGAACACTTGATTTCGACGACTCCTGCGGCTCTTTCTAGGACACGTTCGGTAGATTGAGCTGGAACGATGGAGAGAGTACTGTAGAGGCTTGAATAGACCAGTGCTTGGTCAGGGTTATGTTTCTGATGGCTAGTCTCGGAAAACCGAAAAGGTGGATCGGGCTCCTGAAGAGACACACTTTGAAAGACTACCATCCAAGGGCAGCTGAGGAGGCAACGTAGACGCAAGGCAAACGCACGGCGTAAAGAAATGGCCAGTGCCGTCGAAGGCGCGAATACCTAAAGTCTCACTCCCCCAGTGGCGACGGAGAAGAGAAGCAGGTCGGTGGAAGTGACACCCATTGAAACCGATCAACCTCTCGGATCTGAAGCTGGACTCTCTTCTTCTGTCCCGAACGGGGGGCCCACGCCCAATTACCAAGGCTTCGCCCATCAATGACGTTGTCTAAGAAAAAGCGGGGGCAGAGCATATTGCTGGTCTTATCGTAAACATCTTCAGATGACGCCACCGAAGGTTGCTACGAGTTGACCAGTTACAAGTTGCCGGTCATAGGACTTAAATCACCGTACCATGGGAGTCAGGAGCCCCCGGGATTTCGGTCCGGACCTGACTTGTTGAGGTAGACCCCCTTGTGGGAGCGTCATGGTGGTTGTGGTTTAGACCCAAATCGCGGGAAGGGTCTTCCTGTTGGTTTGACCCATTGTAGAGTTGCAAATAATTACTGGGCGCTGTGACCCTAGGAGCAGTAAGATGTTTTAGATCGGCCTCGACTCATACCAAGGGTGGAACTTGTGCCTCCAACACAGTTCCGAATTGGTATCAAATGATTGGCGGAGAGCGATGGCAAGGCGTATCCTTGCTCCCATGGATGTATGGGCATCCCTTGAACATAAGTCTACATGACAGGTGGTTTACGTTAAAAACCAGAGACTATGTCCCGAACGGGAATCGCATGAAGCGGTCAACTCCATTGTCAAAAACAAAACCAGCGGTGGTTTCACATACACACGATGTCCGGACGAAGCTAGTGGTACAACCAGCAAGGGTGGTAGCTCTGATCGATGGAAGTCGGCCAAAGCGGTGAAATCCCCGCTGAGAAACAACTCTGGTGGTGACTTTCCCAGCGCACAGGATCTGACTGAAACACAAGTTGCAGCTCTGGCGGACGGAACCTGGACGTCGCTAGAAAGTAACCTACAAAAAGAAACCGAAACGCCAACGGGGACGAGACAGGCGCACCTACAAAGATACTGCTGTCTCCTCTCTGGCGCTTCGAATTAGGAAGGCTGGCAATGACAACAGTGCAAAAACTGTGCCGATTAACTGTGGGAGCTAGTCAAAGCGGAGAATGTTTCCATTTAAGCAGGGGGCTATGGATATGGAGAATGGAACGCTTAGAGTGAACTACTGCATGCAGCAAACTTTTCAATGGCTAAACAAATCTGTGCCGAAAATCTCACCTCCGGAAACCAAGACCTTCGAGGTTTTCAGAGAACCAAAACTGACGCGTGCCATCTTCTGGGTTCCAGGGCAACTCAGAGAAACGGGAGATGTTTTGATGCGTCTTGATACCCAGAACATGAACTTGACACTGAAAAGTGGAAAATCTGCTCTCACAGGGAGAGAAAGAATCGGGAAAACAAGGACGGCTCTTCTGTTGTTGTGGGCTTAGACAAAGTTTCTGTCGAGACTAGGTTGGCTCATGTCACTATCTGCAGGGTTAATTTCCACTTTGTTTTCAAATGAGTGCGGATAGGAGACGATTATTGCAGCACCCATCTATTCTGTGTACTCAAATCAACCTTAAACATTCCAAATTTGCTACTGCATCCCTATGAAGGATCCTTTTCCGCGTTGAATACAAAATCGCACATAATATCCATACCGGACCTACGCGTGTGGAATAAACGCATTTGTGGTTTCGGATGTTTTAGGGGTTTCACACCAATTTATGACGAGCGATCGGAAAGGCCGAGAGCTTGTTTTTATGTGCCGAACTCACCCTTATCATCTAAACTTGTGCAATTTTGTAACCAAGATTTTGTTGCTGCAGACATAAGCTACGAAAAGAATGGAGAATGGCACAAATTCGTTGTCGCATCTGCTTATTTTCCCTATGATTCGTTACTAGCGCCACCACCGGAGGCCTGTTGACCTGGCTGTCAACAGTGTTGGCTTTCAGTCAACTTCTGTTGCGAGAGTAAGACAGCAAGTAATCGACATAACTTTATCCAACAGCCATGCTAAGAAGATTACAGGCTGGAAAGTACTATCGGAGATCTCCATGTCAGACCATAGATTCATCGAATTCAGAATCGGATATGAGGTCTCGACCTTGTTTAAGAGGAGGAATCCGCATAAAACCAATTGGGCACAATTTAAGGAGGAGCTCGACAAATACAACAGTGCTCCCCCTAAGCTCAGGACAAAACAAAAGCTTGAGGGAGCCGTTCTGAATATGAACGGCACCCTCACTTTCGAAATGGCGTGTCCAGCTAGTAAGCAATCCTGCAGATCGCCCGTTCCTTGTTGGAACACAGACCTGCAGCGCTTTCGTAAAGAATTCAGAAAACTTCTAAGTAGGTCACTTAAGACTAATTTTGAGGAATCTACGGATCAAAGCAATAAGATTTTAAGGGGCTTATTCGGACTTGGAAGAGCACCTTTTACAAAGCTTTTTGTGAAAAGATCGAAACTATCGGTGAAACCACTAGGCTGGTCAAAGTCCTTAAAAGGGGAAGCTCAAACAGGCTGGAACACTTAGAAAATCTGACGGTACCTCAAAAGCAGAGACTCTCCGTCTCATGCTTGGATCTCACTTCCCAGGTAACCTAATCGCAGCCAGCTCCTATGAACGAAGCTGGTAAGTGAGCTGAATAACACAACACGCCGTAGCTGATACTCGTATATCTCATAGGTTGTGGTGAAGGATGAGACCATTAAATAATCTGTTGCTTCCTGAAGAGGATTTCATTGCTAGGCTGGCACTGGCTTACATACCGAATACGTGGCGAACAGTGAGAGTGCCTTTTATACCGCAAATCGGAAAGGAAGACTACACCCTCGCCAAGAATTTCAAACCTATAGGTCTGACTTCCTTCATGCTGAAAATCATCGAGAGAATGGTAGAATGTCGGCGTTGGAACACGTCTACCAACGCGAAAGATCCTGCGAGAGTGCGCTTCAGAATCGTAGGAATACGCGTTGGGCATTTTCATCGACGTTGAGGGTACTTTCGGAGTAGATGAATCACTAGTTTTGTGGATAAAAGCAATGCTGCTGAATAGGACATTGATTGCAGATGCTGGCTGCCGCCAATATATGGTGATGAGTGTAAACAGGGGTTGCGCGCAAGGCGGCATTCTGTCTCCACTGCTATGGTGCATGTTGGTCGACTCACTGCTCAATAGTTCTAACATCTATGCACAAGCATACGCGGATGATGTAGCTGTACTGTGTCTAGCGATTGTCTGCTCTAAAGCGTAGGCAGCCTTAGACGTGATCGACGACTGTTACACTAGTAATGGGCTTCTAGTCAATCCTCCCAAAACTGAGATAGTTCTTTACGAGAAGGAGGAAGCTACCTGGTCTGACTCATCCAGTGATTAAAGGCATCACCATCCGATTCCCCAAAGAAGCTAAGTATTTGGTTGTCATCCTGGATAACAAACTTCTCTGGACTAAATATGTTACGTCGAAAGCATCTAAGGGGCAGACATGGGGCCTGTCACCGAGAAGGGTCTCTTGAATCTACACGACTATGATAAGGCCAATTGTATCCTATGTGTCGGTTGTCTGGTGAAATAAGCTTTCGCAAAAATACGTGATTGCTGCTTTTACCAGACTCCAAAAAACGGTTTTTCTCGGATGCATGCGGGCTTTCCCCAGCACTCCTGGCTCTGCTCTGGACGTATTGATGAATCTCCCTCCCATTGATATTGATATCATGGGCTGCACTCTCAATGCAGTCTTCGGTTTAAAAAGAAGTGGTCTTCGGTACAAAACGCACTGGAGCTTTGATGACCTCACGCGTCTGCTGTCTTATGACTCTGGTCTTATGAACATGCCGTCCGATGCAATGACACCAGAATTCCTGTTGCGGAAAAAATACGAAATCGTCTTTGCTTGTGCCCAGGACTGGTTTCGGCCAGAATGCGCGCCAGGAAAGGAATGCAGTCGGATCGTCACGGACGGTTCCAAAACCAATATAGGATGTGGCGCTGGTGTCTTTCTGTAGGACGACAACGTTAGATCTGAATTCACGTTAGGAAAGCCTGCATCTGTCTTGCAAGCGGAGATTTACGCAATCCTGATGGCAGCGGACTATATTGCGGAGAACCAGCGGAGGGAACGAAGTATTTGCATCTGTAACGAAAGCCAAGCTGCGCGTAGAGCCTTGCTAAGCCCTCTTACGACTTCCAAGCTAGTTCAAGAATGCAAGAGATCACTGAACGCGGTCAGTGACGTTCGTCTGGGTCCCAGGTCACAATAGGATCGAACCTACGTTGGGTCTGCCTGCGTCCTCGGTTAAAGCTACCCAACAGTTTGGACTCATATGAGCACAACTGCAGATGGCAAAGCTCCTGGGGATGCAGGCAGACCAAAAAAATGCTTTCCGACGTCTCTAGGAGGTCAGCGACCTTTCAGCTGTCCCTCAGCGGGAAAGACTGCAGGTTGCTTACTGGCTTCGTGACAGAGTGTTACACTTTTGAAAAGCACTTAAATGTGCTGGGCTGATGACGATACCGCGGAGCATTATCTCTGTGAATATCCGGCTTACGGTCGCGCCAGGCTGCAGATACTCGGCGCTAAAGTGGTGGGTGCTGGAATTGTAGGCGCCTTATCACTAAAGCGGTTACTCATTTTTCTTCGAAGGATTGACAGATTTCATTAAAAGGAACTTCACAAAGGGTAGAATGGGTTAATTCTTTATCTGCGTGCTCTGTTAAGACAGAAACAAAAAAAAAAAGAAAAAGTTATAATCCAATGCGAGCCTTGGCTCAAAGAGTAGCACCGACACGATGCCAGTAAGTAGCCTATAGTCTTTCCTACTGAAGGCAAGAAATTCGCTTACTTTTTAGAGAGGAAAGATTTTGAATGGTCTTTCCGGGGACCTGCATAATTATGCCATCTGCAGTTTTACTCATGTGAAACTCAGCTGTTCTAATATAATTTTTGGTCCACAGAAACTCTACTCTGGGCCTTGCCTATCAAGTTCAACGGCGATTGGTTTTCCTGGGATCCCCTTGTGACCCAAACAAGACTCAGTGAATTTTGCCTACGTTCAGAGAAGCCTACCTCGAACTAACTTGAAAGCTGATTATCTCTAAAGACGTAGATAATTTGCCCATCCACTGATTCTTCACAATATGAAAGTAGTTCATTGTCATCAAGACTGCGTATATTTTCGTTTGGAAGACAGACGAAAGTTCTTCTAACGAGGAGGGATATCTAACGTTGTCGTCTTCCAGAAAGACTGCAGTGCCGCAACCCAGATCTTCGTTAGAGCCATCCGTGAAGACCCGACTATCAGACATTACTTCCCTGGGTCAGGTGCTGGCCGACACCATTCCTGGACACATGGAAAATCTATATCATATTTTCGCAGTAACAGGGATTCTAGTGTCATTCCATTAGACATACCCATGAGACCAGAGGTAAAGACATTCGACGCACAAAGTCGTCAAAACTTCAGATCGTGTTGCACCAAAGATGACTTCGTTTTAAATGAAAGATGGCTTTGACAGTGCAGCATATGATATGTATGTCGAGGAAGGGAGTTTTATTAGATCTAGAACAGAGCCTCATTCCATTCCTCGGGCATACTTTCGTCCGACAATATTTTACAGATGAGTTGATGTATACTTGGTAAGAAGTCATCGCCTGTAGCGTCCTGGCAGTCAAGACGTCTGCTCCAGCGGACTTGTTGGATTTAAGCTTAGATATGGCTATCGTCACTTCATCCAAGTTGGGTGGACGGAATTGTTGGTCTACATCGTCCAGGTTAAAAGGTTCATTCTGCCTGACAGCGGTATTTGGTTGGTCATCACCGTTATACAGTCAACAGAAATGATCTTTCCAAATGCTCAGCATCGGCTGCGGCTTTACCACGATGTTTCCTTGTTTGTCTCTACAGGCTTCGGTTCGGTGTTTGTATCCGTGGCATGTCTTTTTACCATTTGGTAATTTCCTTGACCGCATTCTTCTCATGCTCATTATTTTTCCTCCTGAGAAGCCAGTGTTAGTCTCTCCTCTTCTGCTCGAAGAGCTCCTGAATAGTTCTGGTCTTTCTTTGCAGCACCGCTTTGTATGTTTCTTGCTTAGCTGCATGTACTTGCAGGCAGTTATCGTCAAACCCAGCACATCAGAGGCGGCCTATCTGAAGAGTTTTTGGTAATTTTACCAAACGGCTTTGGCGATTATTTGCGATTGTAGCCGTCCGACAGTATTAGCTTGCCTTTGTGATATTTAGGATATCCGCAACCGTACCTTGCCTACAACAAGTTAAAGCTTCGAATCGATGTTGATCCCTCGGAAGGTTCGGACATCCGTAATACTGGAGGAGTGCCTTGCGTCAACCGCAATGTGATCAATCTGGTTGATGGTTGATTGATCAGGAATTCTCCAAGTCACCTTATGAACCTCGAGATGTGGAAACTCTGTGCTAACTATGACAATGTTTTGCTCCGTCGCAAAGTCTATTAGCCTGAATCCGTTATTGCCTCTAACAACAAATCCGCATTGAAATATGCGCTGCGTTGCCGTCGATATCAATCGCCGTAGTAGATGTCGTAGTTTTCCACCCTCTTTTTGTCTGGCGCATTCTATCGCATTTCTTCGATGACTCTAACATCTGCTTTGCAGCAGTCCAGCGCCTCCGCCTAAGGGATCTAAAATTTCACGTGCAGATCTGAAGTTCGTTGTTCTTCTTTCGTTTGTAGGGGTTACAAACAGTAGGTCCGTCCGTATCCGAGGCTTGTTGCTGCCTCGTAACTTAGGTTTTTTTTCCTCCGCCGCTGGGCAGTTACCCGGCGGCAGAACACAGAATCTGGAGGGCCAATTCCATAATAGAAGTAACCCGTTCACTCATCCGCCACCACCTCTTTTCCAGAGGTCTCGGAAATCCTTACCGACCTGATCTCCAAATATTTCGGAGTAACTCGGATAAGGTCTCATTTATTTTATTCTGGCGTTTTACTTCAGTGTTGGTTCCATCTGCGAAATTCATCCGCTATCCAGATTAGAGTGCTGCTCTGTTGTTTGCTGGTCAAAACCCGCGCTTATAAGTTGAGCAAGTCAAGTTCGGATGGACATCGACCAGTACCCGATGGTTACCCCTTGGAGCACAATTGATGTGTAGAAATAGTTATAAAACTGGACATCGCCAAGTTTTTACAACATTCAACCATCGGGAGCGTAATTCCTAAACAAAAAAAGTATGCGACGGCTTAGATGGGCGACATTAAGTCCATTCTAGACCTCTTCACACTTAGGTCTTTGTAGACCCATTCTGATGTTCGGATTGGGGAATTAGAAGGGGATGGGAATTTGATTGCGGTTCCTAGTTCTGGTTTCAGCTTACCGTCGCCAGTTGGTTGTTGTTGGGTGTCTGAGCGGGTCTAAGCCATCTTTTTGCATCCGCGAATCTGAAAAGAAATGTAATTAAAACAGCAAATAGTTCTGATAGGGAGTGGAAGTAATAAAATTACTGAAGCTGGGACAGTCCCACAAAAAGTTGAGAATATCCTCCCGTGAGTCTATGTTCCCACTCCCTCTAGAGAGGTGTTGGTCGGTAAGGCGCGTCTTTAGTGCGTGAGCCTCCAGAAGATTATGGCGTGAGTAATCCAATAACCGCAGATGCTTGGTAAAATGCAGGCGAATGGCGATTTGAAGTCGTGAGCCCACATTGGAGTGTAAATCCAGGCCGCTTGTAAGGATCGAGACGTGGCTTTCAGGATTCGGTTTCCAGTGCTTTTCGCTGCAGATTCTTTCATCTATATATCTATAATATTTTCCAGGCCGCGGTTTTCGTCGTTCTCATGGCAGGAATCGTGCCTATATATGCAACCCTCTGTACTTTTGTCATTAACCTGATGTGGCTAGTTTTATTTGTGAATTGCCACATTACTAAGAAAGCTACCGTAGGTTAAGACGGGCCTGACGATGGCCGTGTACATCTACAGGATAGTCTTGGGGTTAGGTCCCCATTTTCTCCCAAATATACGGCAGCTAGCGTAGAAGACGATCGTTGCTTTCTTTACATGTTCTTCGACATTCAGCTTCCAACTCAGTTTACTACGTAGTACGATACCTCGGTGTTTAGGACTGTTGGACAGGCGAAGGGTTGCCCAATATATGGAAGGAAGGTCATATTTTGCCATTACTCTTTTATGTGTGAATAGAACAAGCTCTCTTTTTTGCAGGTTGATTTCCAGCTCACAGAGCCTGGCCCATTCTCCTAGGTTTCTAAGGGCATAGTTTAAAATTTCACTGATCGTGGGGAGGAACTTGCCGGTGGCAATAAGAACCACATCATCCACGTATGCAGTGACCCTTGTGTCTTCTCTTATTAAATTCAGAAGCATTTCATTAAAAATTATTGTCCACAGAAGAGGTGATATCATTCCTCGTTGAGGGGTGGTCCTTGAGGTGGAGACCTCAACGCCGTTGTACCTAGTGTTGCATTGATGTTCCTGTTGCGGAGTATACGAGTTATCAGGTTCATTTCCTAAGTTTCTACTTATTGCGGGAGTGTTGAAATTTTTGACGGCTCCTTCAATGATTTTTTTCAATCTTGCTGACACCTTCATTCAGGGCCGTTTCCGTGCCTTTACCTTTTGTACAGGCGTGCTGGTACAAAAAATTTGGAAAAACGGCTTGACCTCATATCCGAAGTAATTTGCTGGAGGCTTACTCTTCTGGGTGTAGGTTAAGCAGTTTTTAAAATGAATGACCTTAGGCATATGGGCCTGAGGTCTTTTGGATGGGTATGGCTGGGCTTAGCAGAATTTTGGCATATATCAATACTTGATGCTGCAGCTGAATAGTGTCACAACCTGCTTCGTTTTTTGAAGCATGATTGGTGTGATTCCATCTAGTCCAGAGGATTTGTAAGCGGAGAAAGAGTCTGGTGAATGCAGTAAGTTAAGTGTGTTTTTGTTTTTGATATCCTGACGTTTAACTTAGTATTTTGTTAAATTTTCTCAGAATGGCACGAAAAAGCGGGAAGATTTCTATTGATGTAAAAAATCTTGTAATTCACCATTGTACGCAAGAATTGTCTGAAAAAGCTTTTTCGAGTGTTGAGTATTGTGGAAAGACCAAGAATTACAGTTCACTACATAATAAAAGACCTTATACGTGAAAAATCGGTAGAAAACAAGGTAATAACCGGGCGTCATAGAAAGTTATCTGAAGATAATCAAAAGTGTGCTCATCAGGAACTACGAGGGGCGTTCAAACTATTCTCGGTATCGGGGTGAAGCTGTGGTTGTATATATAAATTGACTTATTTATCAAGTAATACTATTATTTTAGTGCATTCATGTAAAATTTCATATAAATGTGATTATTAATTCGCGTTTTATCTCTAGTTAAACAGAATCATAATGGCAACTGAGACGATGATGGTGAAAATTGAGCATCGCGCTGTAATTAAATTTCTCACTAAGCAAGGAAAAAGTCAAAAAACGATTCATGAAGAGATGGTGGCTGTTTACCAGGGTTCCGCACCTTCATTATCAACTGTGCAAAAGTGGTCAAGTGAGTTCAAGAGAGGCAGAGAGAGCATTGAAGACGACCCCCGCTCCGGCGCCCCGGCTACTGCTTGTACGGGAGAAAGCATCAAATAAGTCGAAAAACTTGTTCTTGAGGATGCCCGAATAAAGGTGAAAATGATGGCAGAGATCACCAAGCTTTCAATTGGTACCATTCACACCATTCTTCATGATCATCTTAACCTTTCAAAGGTCAGTGCAAGGTGGGTGCCACGAATGCTCACAGCGCCTCAGAAAAAAGTGAGAATCGCATGCTGTAGATAGCTTTTGGAGATGTGTAGTGAGAACGCGGACGGTGTTATGGATCGAATTGTTACTGGGGACGAAACATGGGTCCACCACTATGACCCTGAACGCAAACAAGAGTCCATGCAGTGGCATAAAAAAGGAACAGACCCCCCGAAGAAATTCAAAGTCACTCCGTCTGCCGGGAAGCTCTGGCCACAGTTTTTTGGGACTCAAAGGGAATCTTGCTCATTGAGTACAAAAAAAAGGTGAAACCATCAACACCACATCCTACGCTTCCACTTTGCATAATTTGCGGGAGGAAATTAAAAAGAAAAGACGGGGTAAACTCGCAGCGGGTGTGTTGCTTCTTCATGACAACGCTCCTGTTCACACGGCGCGAGTTTCCAAGGCTGCTGCGCGAGATTGTGGTTTCGAAGAAATCCAACACCCACCCTATAGTCCAGACCTTGCCCCTAGTGATTATTTCCTGTTTCCGGATTTGAAAAAAATGTCTTCGTGGAAAAAGATTTTCGGATGATGAAGAACTCAAGTCGGCAATAAATGGAGGAGGAGGAAATTTATTTTTTTGAAGGTTTAAAAAAGCTTATCTCAAGATGTAACAAATGCATTGATGTTAGGGGAGATTATATTGAAGAATAAAAACAATTTAAATTGAATTCGCATTTTCCTTCATATCGATACCGAGAATATATTGGACGCCCCTCGTATTTAGAAGTAAAAGTTACATCATCAACAATTATGAACGTCCTTAAAAGTAATAATTTTCATTCGAGTTCAGCAAGGAAGACCCCAGATTGGGATTTGTGAGATCCTACGCTAGTAAGCCTCAAGCCCTGGATGGATGTAATGTTCGTTGATGAGAATAAGTTTAACCTCTTAGGATCTGAAACCAATTCTCTGGTTTATAGAAAACCGAACACTGAGATAAAAGAAAGAAACATAGTATCAAACCAAACAATGAAACATGGCGGAGGAGATGTATTAGTATGCGGGTGCATGGCAGCTTCAGGTGCGTGGAATTTGGCCTTCATTAATAGAAAATTGAATCACCTCTATGACATAGATCTGCTGAGACAAAATATCCGATCTTTTATTTTGAGTTTTATTCGGACAACGATCCAAAGCACTCCGCATTAAAACCAAAAACTTCAACACTTTGGCTTCTTTAAAATTATCCTAAAGAGGTCAAAACGCCTGCTCAATCTCCGGATCTGAATCCTACAGAGCATCTTCGAATGAAAATCAAGCAAAAGCAATTTTACTTGAAGGATGAACAAATGTTAATGCTGAATACACAAGGACTTTTGTGGAATCCATTACAAACCCTCTTCAAGAAGTAATATGTGCCAGTAGTGTGTTTAGGCGGGTTCTGGATGGGCGGTTCTGGCCAAAATATATTCGGATGAATGAGTCATTGGTCACCCAAGTGCTTGGATGGGTTTCTTATCAGTATTTTAAGAATTTTGAATATTTTATTTTTGGCCTTTTGTTTTGTATACGAGTAGATGACGGAATGGATAATATACGAGTACTCATAGGCTATTGAGCGGAGAGGATGTGGTATTTTGTAAGAAGGAATTGATTGAGTTCCTTATCAGTGTTTTGTGAATTTTGAAAACTTTATTTATTAATAGTTTTGCTTTTTTTTTTTTATTCTGATTAGAAAGCTAAATGAAAAGAAATTTGGGTGAATTGTTCAGACTTCAGAGTAGAGTTGGATGAATTAAAAATTCACCGCTCTTACAAAAGTGACTTTGAAAAGAAGGCATTAACCATTAAATGTTTCGAATATCGTAAATAAAAATCTGAAAGAATTGAACATGTTACAGAATTTAATTTAAATTATGAGCTATTGGATTTGAGAAGAGTAAACCTTGTTTTTTATAAAATAAATTTTTTGTTTTTCTTATTTTTAACACCTTAGAATGCAGCGTTATGTAGATATGTTACAGACTGATTTAAAAATGTATTTATTATCTTAAAAACTAAACAAAGTAGCGCGTAGTTGATATGGGAAGGGAGGAATATTGTTAAATCCCATAGATCCAGTACGAAACATCAGCGCCATATGGTTTCTGTTAAATTTTCAATAAGAATAATTCCATTTATTAAACAATGATTAATTATAAAAAGATTTGATACAATAATCGCTCTGTAGCACGTGCGGCTATCACCAGGTTCACGGGAAGAAGAAAACAGTGAGATCCCAATTTTGACATTTCAACAAATATGGCTACTGCTGGACTTCTGAAACTAAAGATGACAGCTGCTGGACTTCTCAAACTAAAGATGGCAACTGCTGGAAAGTTCACTTATCTTGGAGGTCTACGATGCAACAGCTCCCCCACACTTAATTCTCTTGAAACCTCAACTTGTTCTGACCTCCTGGGTATTTTGCCAATATCCACTGGTTCCTGTGCGTCGTTATGAATGGGTGTGCCTACTTGCATAACTCGAAACTTATAAACGGTGAGCCTTCCTTCGGAACATGTTCTTTAAACTCCGTTCGCCTTCGCAACTGATTCTGATGCCCTTTCTGCACACTTTACCATCTACTTACACTTGGCACATTCTTCTTCCACTGCCACGTACAACTACTTCTGACGCCCACTTCTTTTTTGATTGATACTGTCTGACGAATACGAGTTCTTGAGGGGAGAACGGCATCTTGATAACGAACGGGAAACTCTACTTCGAGTCGACTACCACCAACCATATGCTCTTCTTGAAAGGCCCGGCGAAGTCTATATGGATGCGCTCCCACACATCTGTTGTCGACGGCCAACTGGAATACTCATTCGGAGATTGGCAGGCGTTTAACTGGCGGACGTTGAACCGCTTCACGTTTTGCTCAATGTCCTCATCGATTCCCGTCCACCAGAAGTAACGACAAGCCAGCTGCTTCATTTTGGTTATTCCCCAATGACCCTGATGAATTAGCCGCAACACCTTGGCCTGTAGTTACTTGGGAACTATTACTCTGCAAGAAACCTCTATCTGAAAAAGAAGAACGTTAGTATGCACACATAAAGAGAACTTTCTACGGGAAAAAGGTTGCATCTCGGCGTCTGAAGACGGTAAGTAATGAGGCCATTCCTTCTTTATATGATCAAAAACTTTCTGCAATCTTTTTGTGATTCCGCCGCGATGACCGACGCGCTCAACGGCAAATCTTTCAAGACAGCATCGACTTCTTCAACCACTTGCTTTACGGTATTCTCCACCACCTTGTCGAACTCGACGTCTGGCCCGACTGGTAACCGAGATAGATAGTCTGCGTGGTACTACGTCAACCTGTAGCGACTGTAGTATGTGTAACTCATTAATATTATGGCCCATCTTTGCAGGCGATGAATATTGTCATCATGGGCCATTTTTTTTTCTGGATTGAACCGTGTGACCAGAGGTTGATGGTCAGTCAACAACTCGAAATGCCGGCCATATAAATATTGGTGAAACCTGTTAACGCCGAAAATTATTGCCAGCGCCTCCTTTTCGATTTGACTATATCCCTTTTGCGCATCATTCAACGTCTTGGACGCAAATGCGATTGGGCTTTCCGTCCCATTTATGGGAGATCACAGCCCCAACCCCATGCGACGAAGCATCGGTGGCGAGCACAATCAGTAGGTCACTACGAAAATGAACAAGACGCGAGACTTCCATGATACGTGACTCAAATTCATCAAATAACTGCTGTTGTTGCTCACCCCAAATGAATGGCTCTTTTTTAGCCCTTAATTTGTTTAACGGTGCGGCTAATTGTACAAAATTACCAATGAATTGGTTATAATAATTTATCTTCCCTAAAAACGCTTCTAGTTCCAGCAAGCTCTTGGACACTGACAATTCTCGAATAGCCTTCACACAAGACTCCGATGGTCTTATTCCCTTTGCATCTATGTATAATGTGTCTAAGGTACTCTATTTTCTACTCCGCGAACTTGCATTTCTCCAGCTTACATTTTAGTCCATGGCTTTCGAAACACTGAAGTAAAAGTTCCAAATTTTCCAAATGTTCCACATCAGTTCGACCAGACACGATGATATCATCCAAGTACGATACACAAAAATTCAGATCGACCGTGAGTTGTTCCATATATCGCTGGAAAATGTCAGTTGATCTAGCGATGCCAAAAGGAAGACGTTGATATTGAAACAACCCCTGCTCCGTGTTGATGATGAACAATTGCTTCGATTCATCGTCTAGCGGGATCTGCAGATAAGCGTCGGAAAGGTCAACCTTCGTAAGCAACTTGCCTCCTTGAAGACGAGAGAAAAGCTCATTTATGCGAGGTACTGGGTAGCGATCGATTTCCAGTTGGGGATTGATGGTGACCTTAAAATCCCCACAGAGACTGAGACTTCCATTCGGTTTTTTTTACAACTACGGCCGGATCCGCCCATTGACTGGTTTCCACCTCTTTCAATATTCCCAGGGTCACTAACCTGTTTAACTCCTTCCTCACACCTTCCTTTTGAGAAAATGGGACAGGGCTATGCTTAAAATATCGCGGCCGGCCTTCCGACTTCAAAGTGAGATGCGCGACAAAACGTGTGCTACAGCCGAGGCCAAGACTGAATACTGACCTACTATATACTTTTCACAAACAGCCTTTGCTTTCGGTGCGAGTTGAAGGGCCTTCCACAACTTGTAAAGCTTTTTCAAGTTTACTATGCCCAACCGAAAAATTGAATACGTCGAATCAGTCCACTCCTAATATATTCGAAACCAACGGGCTATCTACCACCAGCGCCTGACGCTCTTCATCTCGCCAACACACGTTCAGATCAATGGACTCTTTTAACGGAACAGGTGCTCCCCCGTACGGTCCCAGAACCCGAGAAGTCGGGAAAAGTCGGGGTTTTCCCAATTCCCTCCAGCCATCCAATCCAATTAGCGAAGCAGTAGCGCCTGTGTTCAATTGAAACGTTAACACACTTATCATTATCTTGCGTCCCACACGCAGCGGATCACAAGTTGAAGAAACTTCATCGGGAATTGCAAACGATACTGACTTGTACCTCGAGACCTTGTCCGACGTCGCCTTCGGTTCGCTTGATGAGAAGCGACTCCACTCTCGGCCTGCATAGGACTGGTTGCAGCCCTATTTGCCGCATGTAAAAGCACAATTTCTTTCTAATCCTTTCAGCTCAGCTATCCACCCAGCATATAACTGATTCGGGAGCATCACAGAGCCACACTCAGCCCAATGTTGTTTGAGCTGGAACAAATAGCTTTCCCAATTTTACTTTTCGGGATCAAAATGGCGAAACGGTGGTATTGAGCTGCGGATGCTGGTTGATATTCCCAACATTCTATCCATGAATTCCTTGTTCGACGCCATAAACCCTTCAAAAAGCTGCTGCTGCTGTAACAAAATTTCCTTTAACATTGCTGGTTCCAACGCCATTTTAGCGTGTTTTCGTTGAACACATCGTCGCCAAATGTTAAGTTTTCAATAACAATAATTCCCTTTATTAAAGAATGATTAATTATAAAAACATTTGATAGAATATTCCCTCTGTAGCACGTGCGGCTATCACCAGGTTCACGGGAAGAAGAAAACAGTGAGATCCCAATTTTGACATTTCAACAAATATGGCTACTGCTGGACTTCTGAAACTAAAGATGGCAGCTGCTGGACTTCTCAAACTAAAGATGGCAACTGCTGGAAAGTTCACTTATCTTGGAGGTCTACGATGCAACAGCTCCCCCACACTTAATTCTCTTGAAACCTCAACTTGTTCTGACCTCCTGGGTATTTTGCCAATATCCACTGGTTCCTGTGCGTCGTTATGAATTGGTGTGCCTACTTGCATAACTTGAAACTTATAAACGGTGAGCCTTCCTTCGGAACATGTTCTTTAAACTCCGTTCGCCTTCGCAACTGATTCTGATGCCCTTTCTGCACACTTTACCATCTACATACACTTGGCACATTCTTCTTCCACTGCCACGTACAACTACTTCTGACGCCCACTTCTTTTTTGATTGATACTGTCTGACGAATATGAGTTCTTGAGGGGAGTACGGCATCTTGATAACGAACGGGAAACTCTACTTCGAGTCGACTACCACCAACCATATGCTCTTCTTGAAAGGCCCGGCGAAGTCTATATGGATGCGCTCCCACACATCTGTTGTCGACGGCCAACTGGAATACTCATTCGGAGATTGGCAGGCGTTTAACTGGCGGATGTTGAACCGCTTCACGTTTTGCTCAATGTCCTCATCGATTCCCGTCCACCAGAAGTAACGACAAGCCAGCTGCTTCATTTTGGTTATTCCCCAATGACCCTGATGAATTAGCCGCAACACCTTGGCCTGTAGTGACTTGGGAACTATTACTCTGCAAGAAACCTCTGTCTGAAAAAGAAGAACGTTAGTATGCACACATAAAGAGAACTTTCTACGGAAAAAAGGTTGCATCTCGGCGTCTGAAGACGGTAAGTAATGAGGCCATTCCTTCTTTATATGATCAAAAACTTTCTGCAATGTGCTATCTTTATCTTTTTGTGATTCCGCCGCGATGACCGACGCGCTCAACGGCAAATATTTCAAGTCAGCATCGACTTCTTCAACCACTTGCTTTACGGTATTCTAAACCACCACGTCGAACTCGACGTCTGGCCCGACTGGTAACCGAAATAGATAGTCTGCGTGGTACTACGTCAACCTGTAGCCACTGTAGTATGTGTAACTCATTAATATTATGGCCCTTCTTTGCAGGCAATGAATATTGTCATCATGGGGCATTTTTTTTCTGGATTGAACCGTGTGACCAGAGGTTGATGGTCAGTCAACAACTCGAAATGCCGGCCATATAAATATTGGTGAAACCTGTTAACGCCGAAAATTATTGCCAGCGCCTCCTTTTCGATTTGACTATATCCCTTTTGCGCATCATTCAACGTCTTGGAAGCAAATGCGATTGGGCTCTCCGTCCCATTTATGGGAGATCACAGCCCCAACCCCATGCGACGAAGCATCGGTGGCGAGCACAATCAGTAGGTCACTACGAAAATGAACAAGACGCGAGACTTCCATGATACGTGACTCAAATTCATCAAATAACTGCTGTTGTTGCTCACCCCAAATGAATGGCTCTTTTTTAGCCCTTAATTTGTTTAACGGTGCGGCTAATTGTACAAAATTACCAATGAATTGGTTATAATAATTTATCTTCCCTAAAAACGCTTCTAGTTCCAGCAAGCTCTTGGACACTGGCAAATCTCGAATAGCCTTCACACGAGACTCCGATGGTCTTATTCCATTTGCATCTATGTATAATGTGTCCAAGGTACTCTATTTTCTACTCCGCGAACTTGCATTTCTCCAGCTTACATTTTAGTCCATGGCTTTCGAAACGCTGAAGTAAAAGTTCCAAATTTTCCAAATGTTCCACATCAGTTCGACCAGACACGATGATATCATCCAAGTACGATACACAAAAATTCAGATCGACCGTGAGTTGTTCCATATATCGCTGGAAAATGTCAGTTGATCTAGCGATGCCAAAAGGAAGACGTTGATATTGAAACAACCCCTGCTCCGTGTTGATGATGAACAATTGCTTCGATTCATCGTCTAGCGGGATCTGCAGATAAGCGTCGGAAAGGTCAACCTTCGTAAGCAACTTGCCTCCTTGAAGACGAGAGAAAAGCTCATTTATGCGAGGTACTGGGTAGCGATCGATTTCCAGTTAGGGATTGATGGTGACCTTAAAATCCCCACAGAGACTGAGACTTCCATTCGGTTTTTTTTTACAACTACGGCCGGATCCGCCCATTGACTGGTTTCCACCTCTTTCAATATTCCCAGAGTCACTAACCTGTTTCACTCCTCCCTCACACCTTCCTTTTGAGAAAATGGGACAGGGCTATGCTTAAAATATCGCGGCCGGCCTTCCGACTTCAAAGTGAGATGCGCGACAAAACGTGTGCTACAGCCGAGGCCAGGACTGAATACTGACTTACTATATACTTTTCACAAACAGCTTTTGCTTTCGGTGCGAGTTGAAGGGCCTTCTACAACTTGTAAAGCTTTTTCAAGTTTACTATGTCCAACCGAAAAACTCAATACGTCGAATCAATCCACTCCTAATATATTCGAAACCAACGGGCTATCTACCACCAGCGCCTGCAGCTGACGCTCTTCATCTCGCCAACACACGTTCAGATCAATGGACTCTTTTAATGGAACAGGTGCTCCCCCGCACGCTCTCAGAGCCCGAGAAGTCGGGACAAGTCGGGGTTTTCCCAATTCCCTCCAGCTATCCAATCCAATTAGCGAAGCAGTAGCGCCTGTGTTCAATTGAAACGTTAACACACTTATCATTATCTTGCGTCCCACACGCTCCGGATCACAAGTTGAAGAAACTTCATCGGGAATTGCAAACGAAACTGACTTGTACCTCGAGACCTTGTCCGACGTCGCCTTAGGTTCGCTTGATGAGAAGCGACTCCACCCTCGGCCTGCATAGGACTGGTTGCAGCCCTATTTGCCGCATGTAAAAGCACAATCCCTTTCTAATCCTTTCAGCTTAGCTATCCACTCAGCATATGACTGATTCGGAAGCATTTTTGTGCGGAGAAACTTACATCGGGACGCCAGCACATGCACATGTACGTCTCCTGTTTCAAACAATTTCGTGAGCAGATCTTTTACTGCCGGGCCACACTCAGCCCAATGTTGTTTGAGCTGGAACAAATAGCTTTCATAATTTTCCTTTTCGGGATCAAAATGGCGAAACGGTGGTATTGAGCTGCGGATGCTGTTTGATATTCCCAACATTCTATCCATGAATTCCTTGTTCGACGCCATAAACCCTTCAAAAAGCTGCTGCTGCTATAACAAAATTTCCTTTAACATTGCTGGTTCCAACGCCATTTTAGCGGGTTTTCGTTGAACACCTCGTCGCCAAATGTTAAGTTTTCAATAACAATAATTCCCTTTATTAAAGAATGATTAATTATAAAAACATTTGATAGAATATTCGCTCTGTAGCACGTGCGGCTATCACCAGGTTCACGGGAAGAAGAAAACAGTGAGATCCCAATTTTGACATTTCAACAAATATGGCTACTGCTGGACTTCTGAAACTAAAGATGGCAGCTGCTGAACTTCTCAAACTAAAGATGGCAACTGCTGGAAAGTTCACTTATCTTGGAGGTCTACGATGCAACAGTTTCCTGATCCATCTGTGCTTATAATCTTATTTTACGGATTCCTGTTGGAAATCAGATTTTTTACTTATTTTATTTTATATTTCTCATTCTATGTATGTAGTTCATTTAGTGCCTCATTATTCCTCAGTACATAATCCTTCCAAAGACTCGATTCAGGGCCACGTATGTTTGTCCTTCTACAAACAGTTTCAAGAGTAAATACACAACTGCATGGTCTCCAGTGCTGCTTTGCATTTTGAGGACAGTGGAAGCCCATGACAAAATTAAGGGAACATAATTCTTTCAGCTCTCCCATAATTGAACTTTGCTGGAAACTGTTTAGCTTTAGGGTGAATAAGATGTACGCCGTCTCTTCCAAAGTCGATCTGAACTGATGGTACATTTGTTTCGTACATTTGGGTTCGACGAAACTGAGGCCAAACAATTTCAGTAATGTAGACGATAGCGCCGTTTACCAATCCTTCCGAAACTCCAATATTGGACCGCAACATAACTTTTGCTCCTATAAATACACCCTGAATGACTCGAACTGCAACCAATTTCAGAATGCTATAATTTCCAAACCGTTCATGACAGTGAGCTCAAATTTTGACACATGACAGATAATTTTATTATTTACAAGCCTTTTAAACGATTTGCGTCTCAGTTGCGTTAAAAAATTTTTATCCGCGATGGAATTCAAACGTGATAGTGTGATTGCTTTATATTTGGCTGGAAAACCACAAGTAGCTATTGTTAGAGCCCTCCAGCACCTCCAGCACCTCAGCGTGAATAAATCATTTGTGTCTCGAACCATAGCTCGTTACCATAATACTGGCAGCGTTGAAAAACGCCATGGAGGTGGTCATAAAAAAACAGCAACATCCAACCATTTTTGTTCGGAAAGTGAAGGCTCGAATTGAGCGAAATCCGCGTCGAAGTGGAAGAAAAATGGCTCGTGAGCTCAGCATATCGTTGGAACTGATGCAACACATACTGAAAAATGGGCTTGAGCTCAAGCCATTGAAGTTCCAAGAAAGTTAGAGCCGAAAGAGCGAAGGAGTTGCTACGCTGGCACGAAAGTGGTGAGTTGCCGAATTTGGTTTTTTCCGATGAGCCGCTATTTGTTATCGAGCAATATGTCAACAAACAAAATGACCGAGTTTACTTGCCAGAGAGGTCCTTCGAAAATTTACACCTTCGGACGGCCACCAGAAAGCAGGCAGCACCGATGGTGATGGCTTGGGCCGCCATAACCGACGATGGTCGCTCTCCGCTCGTATTTTCGGACCGTGCGTGGCGTCAAAATTAATGCGATCGTATGCCGTGAAACTGTCTTAGAGGCAGTATTGAAGCCTTGGGCAAACAATCATTTCGGTCGGAGACCGTGGACATTTCAACAAGACTCTGCACCGTCTCACAAGGCGCGCGTTAACCAAGATTGGTTAGAAAACAATGTTCCACACTTCATTTCTTCGACACAATGGATTGCAAATTCTCCGGATGCAAATCCGTTGGATTTCTCTGTCTGGAGTATTTTGAAGGCGAAAGTTGGCACTAAAAAATACCAAAGTTTGGACCACCTCAAACAAGCACTTCGCCGGGAATGGGCCAAAATACCGCAGAGCCACTTGCGTGCAGCGTACGATGCCTTCTTCGGCCGTTTCAATGCCATTATTCGCTCCAAAGGTGGACATATTGAAAACTACTGATACAATTTGAAAATTGATGTATTTTCCAACTTTTTTTGCTTTGGCACAATAAAATTTATTAAAAAATAAAAAAATTATAGCATTTTAAAAAGTTGGAGTTAGAGTCATTCACCCTGTATAAATGTTTCAAGTTCTGTTGGCAAGCCTCCAGTCTTGTTTATGTCTGTTGATATTATATTAGCTAAATCCAAATTATCTATATTTCGTGTGGTGCCGAGCTAATTGACTGTGCTTTTATTTTATAAATTCGAGCACACTTGTTTCGGAACAAATTCAAAACAGTAGCATTGTGATCTTTTACTTGCTGATTAGTGGGGTATACCCTTAACGACTTGTCTGTTGTAAACTCATCACTTGGGTCTTGAATAACTCTTTGCATCAAAATACTAAAATGATGGGCGGTTAGGTCACCGATTCTCAAAGAACTTTCATTTCATACCCATATTGTGGCAGCCATCTTTGATTAGAAATTTATCATAGGTACAGTATTCTGCTTGTGAAGCCCTTTTATTTGATACTCGTACCTATATTGAGGGGGTTTTGAGAAAATATGTAATCCGTCATTTTGTAGCGGCGGCTATCTTTGATTACAAATTTCAGATCAATCTGTCAACAGGAAGAGGGTTAAATTTCAACTACTAAATTTGACCCAAACAAACAGGGCAAGCTAAATAAAACCGCCTAACAAGTGGACATGGCGGTCTCCGGATTATGAAATTCTTAATCAACTTGATCATTTTGCGATCGGCGTAAGTCATGCTTCCAGTATTTTGGACGTCCGAACCTTCTGGGCAGCCACCGTTCACCCAAATCAGTACCGTCTTGCAGCCAATGTGCGGATTTCTGTCAAAACAGAGCGCTTAGACAAAGAACAGGTCTATTGTACTCTTTGTAAGTGCCTTTTAATAGAAATGGTATTTTTCAGTCAGCGTAAACCGCACATTCACGGAGGCAGTACTCCGCAAGCGTCGCATGATGTTGTATCACTTATGCCCAGCCCATTTGAATGCTTAGCAAAAGATTAGTCCCTCGTCACGACACCAGTAAGCAACCGGGGGCCTTTCCTGCTGAGGGCAGTAGGAAGGCCGCTGATTTCTTAGAGACGTCGTGAAGCATTCGTTTGGCCTGACTGCAACCTGAGGAGTCATGTCATCTGCAGTTGTGCTGATATGAAACCCAGCTGTCAATGGAAGCCTTAACCGAGGACGCAGGCACACCCAGGTTCGGGTCCTGAAAAGCTTTTTTTTGGCTATTTTGCTCCATGGGTGGCATTCAACATTTAATAGGGAGACTAAATTACTCGTATTAGTGTAAATCGACTTGATGTTGCATTTAGGCAAACATTCATCTCACGAGATTTCAGTTGCTTGAAAAAAAGTTTTTCGGTCACGGCTGGTATTGAACCCCGAACAGCCAATACACTACCACGACCGACCACGCATGACAGCGCATCGCCTTTGCTAAATGGACGAATTTGGCCCAAACTAAACATTGCTCTGTATAGATCGTCTCTATAGATGCTGAGCTCATGGGTTCCAAGATCTGCCGTGGTGTGAGTATTTGGTCGATAGTGGACTTTCCTGGCCTAAAGCCACACAGTCGACCAGGTTGTTGGGGAACGGCATCAGGCATTCACACAATAAGACAGATAGGAACTTGTAGGCGATGTTAAGAAGACTGATGTCTCTGTAGTTGGCGTAGTTCAGAGGTTCTCCTTTTTTGAGGATCGGACAAACAATGCTGAGTTTCCATTCATCGGGCATACTTTCGTCCGACTGTATTTTGCAGAAGAGGTGGTGTATGCTCCTTACCAAATCATCACCTGCCGCTTTGAGGAGGTAATCAGGCCGTTCGTTCCTGCAGCTTTGTTAGGCTTAAGTTTAGATATGATTATCTTCACGTCATCCGGGTTGGATGGACGCAATTGTTGGTCAACACCGTCCTAGTTGGAGGGTTAATTTTTTTTTTATAACTGGCACGAACGCAAGGGATTTTTTGTACCCTTAAGATGTTTGCACATTGCGCTGGCGAGGGAAAGTTAGCGAGGGAAAAAAGAGAGATACCGATGTGCGTTGGTTTTAAATGTTTGCAAGTTATAGTGACTAGGAAGTAAAGAGCTCGGCAATGCATTCCATTATCGATTTGCACGGCTTAGGAACGAATCACGATATTTTAGAGTAGGTCCGAAAGTGGGCTTGAGGGTATACTGATGAGCATTCATAGCGAGACGGGTGTTACGGTTGAAAGTTTGAATGGGCGGAATGCTAATGGCGATTTCAATGGAGCACTGATGGTGGAAATAGCGATAAAACAAAGTGAGACTGCAGACATTATGTCGGTGTTCGAGGGTGTCAATTGATTGACTGATATTAGTATCACCTATGAGTTTTATCGCACGGTTTTGAATCCTATCTAGCAGGTGCAGAGACGTTTTAGGAGCATCTGACCAGATGTGGACATTGCACTCCAATTTTGGGCGGATGAATGCCTTACAAATTGAGGCCTGATTAGAGGTGCTGAAATATTTCCCACATCGCTTGAGGAAACTTAGACATTTCACAGAATTTTTGACGACATCAAATATGTGGTCGTTCCAACGTAGGCTGTCATTGACACACACATACTGAGAATGGTAAGTTTTTCATTTTGGACGATGCAAGTGCCATTCATGGATAATAGCTGGGTATTTCGCTTTAACGACAACAGACACCATTGCATAGGGTGACCAGATAAGAACGATAGGAAGAAAAATTTAAATAAAACAACAGTGATGTGAGATATAAAATTGTTTATGGCTTTATTTTGAAGCTACGTTTATGCCATTATGTGTACAATAGCACATCATACAAATGGCCGCCTCGGCTTTGCTGGCAGTGCTTCAAGTGGTCGGTCCAATTTTTGATGACTCGGTCCAATATCTGCGGCGTTATTCGGGCAATGGCGTCTCGAATGTTGGCCTCGAGTTCGTCCAAAATAGTTGGCTTATTAGCGCAGACTAAGGACTAAATGTAGCCCCAGAGAAAATAATCGAGTGGTGTCAAATCGCATGATCGCGGCGGCCAATTGATGAAAGCTCACCGTGAGGTAACCAAGTCGCCAAATTTCTCTTTCACAACTTTGAGCGTTGCATCGCTTGCATGGTATGTAGGGCCGTCTTGTTGGAACCATAGCTCGAATATATCGATGTTCTCGAGCTCTGATCACAAAAAGTCGGTTAACATCGCTCTATACCTGATACCATTGACGGTAAGGGTGTCTCCTTTCGAAAGAAATAGGGTCCGATGATACCGTCATGCCAGAAACCGCACCAAATAGTCAATCTTTGTGGATGCATTGATGCTTGGCGGAATACTTGTGGATTGTGTTCGCTCCAATAATGTCAATTTTGCTAGTTGACATAGCCGCTGAGCCAAAAATGGGCTTCGTCCGAGAAAATGATTTTTTGGCTAAAATCCGGATCGCCTGCAAATTAGCGATCTCATCGCGTTGTCTATGGTCATCCGGCTTCAATTCTTGGGTCAGCACAATTTTATATGGATTGTAGGCCGAAATCCAAGCGCAAAATAAGTCCAACTATGCCCAATTCAGCTGATCGGCGCCCAATCAACATTTCTGGGTATTCTTCGACCCTGGCCGCTACGGCGGCTATGTTTTCTTCATTTCGCACCAATCTCTGTCTGGTTGGTAGCTTAAGATTAAAATAGAGTGCTCACGCTTAAACTTTTATACAGATTGCGAATTCCCTGTACACTTCACGTTGCGTATTTACAACTGAGCCGGAATTTTGATATCGTAAAACGATGCATGATGAAATGGCAAACCTTACTGAATATTTTAACAGGTGGATGTCATTGGTAACCTTAACAGCTGCTGAAACATAACAATTTGGAAAAACCATCATTGTTTTAACGGGTTTGGCAAAATGAGCCCGAGCGTTGTCATGCTGTAGAATCACTTTTTCATGCCTCTGCTCGTATTGCGGCCGTTTTTCGCACAGTGCTCGCCTCAATCGCATCGATTGAAGTCGATACCGTTCCCCAGTGATGGTTCCGTTGGATTTCAACAGTTCATAATAAATAACACCGACGTGGTCCCACCAAATACGCAGCATAACCTTCGGAGCGTGAATATTCCGTCGAGTCCACGACGTAGAATCATGACCGAGCAGTCCCCATGACTTTCTTCTCTTTGAGTTGCTGTAATGAATCCATTTTTCATCACCCGTCACGATGCGATGAAGAAAAGCCTTCCTTTTTTGCCGCTGGAGCAGTTGTTCACAGGCGAAAAAACGACGCTCAACGTCCCTTGGCTTCCAATCATAAGGAACGCAAGTTCCTTGTTTTTGAATCATTCCCAAAGCATGCAATCGCTTGGAAATGGCTTGGCGGGTAACTCCTAATGCTGAATTAAGCTCTTCTTGCGTTTGGCACGTATCCTCATCGAGCAATGCCTCCAAATCAGCCTCTTCGAAGGATTTTGGCCATCCTTCAGCATCTTTGAAGCGACGGAACCAATCACGGCACTTAGAACAGCATCCCCGTAAACTTTTTGGAGCTCTTGATGCGTTTCACCCGCCGTTTTCTTCGAATGAAAGAAGAAAATCAATACTTCCCGCGAATGACGATTATTTGACACAAAATTTGACATTTTCACACAACCAAAAGTATATGGTATGACGCCAAAACAAAGTCACCAGTGTGTCAAAACGGTTTGTTTACCACATGTCTAAGCTTGGTTCATGACCTTTAGGATATGATATGTCAACATCGACCAGCACTTACTGCTGCAACCATCTATTGCTGGAGAACCTAGTTGCGCACCTAATCAATTTGTTACACTGCTTTTTGCTATGCCACGGAGATTTAAAATGGCCTAAAATCACATACTGCTATCCAAGATGATATCTTCTCACTCTTAGTACTCGTACGCTTTCGAGCGCCACGCTTCGTATCAATGCTTATCTGCTTGCTTCAAAACTGAATGAGTAAACAGCTGTAAATACCTTGACGTTTCTATAGATAACCGACTTAGATGGAAGGAACATTGCAAAGAAATTAAATCTTATGCAATGCAAGTTCTGAGTAAGATGTATCATCTAAGACCGTACTGCTTCAGAACCATTATGGTCACGATTTATGCTGGTCTCGCAAATTCCAAATTATACTACGGAATTACTTGCTGGGGTGGATCCTATCCTATTGGTACTATAAGTGGAGAAAACCGTTTTGTTGGTCATTATTTCTAAACTTTCATATTCTTCCATTAAGACACGCGTAAAGGTGTCGTACGTAAAGTTCCAAATGAGTCCTTTAAACAAAGTGGCACTTCACTTTATAGGGCTCTAATAGATGTACCAATCGCGAATAGAATCATTTTTTCGAATTTCTACACAACTACTACCCCAAGACTATTTAACAAATTACCCGTTGCCACCAGGACAACTCATAACTCATACTGGTTCATAAAAAAAGTAAAGAACTGGCTATTTTATCTTGACTGTGCTAATATCAAATCCATCTTAAGACAAATTTGTTAAAAAGCTTATCGTCAGACGTAATAGCTTTCCGCTAAGTGCTGTTTAAATTTACTTAATTTAATTAATTAAAAATACAATTATAAATTTGAAAGAACATTTAAACGTATACTCGTACCCATGTATTGTACTACCAGCGTGCGCTCAACGGGTTAAAATGTACCCTTAAAGGGTACAAGGAAATTTAGGGAGGATGAAAAGAGAGATGCCGGTGCACATTGGTCTTAAATGTATGCAAGTTATAATGCAAGTTATATAAAAGCTCGGCAGGGCATTCCATAAGAGAGTTGTACGGCTTAGGGAAGAATCACGATATTTCAATGTCAGGAAGTGGGGGTTAACTGGTGAGCATTGATAGAGAAACGGGTGTTACAATTCAGTCGTTCACAGATCTCCGAGGAGAACAAACATGATTCGGCTTCTCTTTAAAGTGAATGCAATAAAAAATTATCAAAAAGAAAATTAGAGATAGCTTGGCTAAGTGCTCCAGTGGCGCATTTGTAGTGGTGTCCGGTTGATAAAACAGGGGCGTGGGTTCGATTCCCATAAAGTATTGGTGAATTATTTCCAATAATTTAATCAAAATGTTGAATACGAAAGTGAGAGCAGACAATGAGTGCAAACAAGCGGCCCGCTATTCCAATAGTGGGACCAGCAGATGGCATATTTTCATCTGATAATATTGCAAAGAAGAGAATGAGGAGGCTAAAGACAACTCAGAATCGTGTAAAGCGTCCCTCCCTTCTACTGAAAACTGCCTTACGGTGGAGTAAGGGAAGAAAGGCAGCAGCTGATTCCGACAAAGAGGAATATCATCCATACGTGTCTGACGGTGGGGATGAGAATACATTCCAATCTCTGGCGGCCACAGAGTCAGATGATGAGGAGGAAGAAGTGCATACACTTAATAGCAGCATTAAAGAGCTGCAACAAAAAGTACTTGGTATTAAAGCCAAACAAGTGCCGAGAAGACAGATGGAACAAGAACAACAACTCCTGAACTCTCGGCAACAGCCAACAAATAGCGAGGCTAAACAGAATTCGCTACAACAACAAAAACCACAACAAGTGCCAATGAAAAAACAAGCACAGACACAACAAAAGCAAAATATACAACAACAACAATCACAATCGCAGCAACATCAACAGAATCAACAGCACAAATCCCAGAAAGAACAACAGCAGCAGCACCAGAAACAACGACAAGAGCAGAAAGTCAACAGACAGCAAGTACCTCCAATTAATACTTTCAAATTGAAATTAAAGGACATCATCGAACTGTGTAAGTCGGCCATAGACTGTCTAATCTTTTTTTATAAAAAAGATTAGGTTTAGATAGGCACGCGATCCACTATAACACAGTGGAGCGCTATCATAAAATAAAAAATTTACTGAAGGATCCGACGACGGGGTTCTTCTCCTACATCCCGAAGGGGGAGAAGCTGCAAACAATGCTGCTGAGGGGGCTTGAACCGTCGACTGATTCGGGAGAGCTCCTTGCACTGCTGAAAGAGAAGAAGTGCGAGAGCTCAAATTCGTGGGGGTAAAGCCATTTCTTACGGCTAGAGCCAAAAGGGAGAGGCGCAAACTGCTGGTTCAGTTAACGCTCAATAGCAAACTAGATGGTCTAAGGAGTATAAAAGTCCTGGACTACCAGATTGTGTGTGTCATGGGAAAGATTAAAGCGGAGTGACAAAATTTTACAATGTGTTCGGCCACGCCGCGTCGAACTGCGAAATGCAGCCTCGATGCGTGAAGTGTGGAAAGAACCATAAATCTGAGGAATGCGCTCTAGGTATGGACAGAGCGTCAGAAAAAAGCCAACTCTCTTGTGTGTTATGTAGGAACACGGGACACACCGCAAATTATCGGGGTTGTATCGGGGCAGCAGAAAATAGATGTGAAACACCAGCCGTTACTCCCCAAGTTACCTACGCCCAAATGGCGGCAGGTAGGGGAGCTACGGTACAACAAGCAAAGGTAGCTTCTCAGACCACAGCGCCAAGAGTACCGGAACCCGTACCAAACATGCTGGCTGCAACAAGTCTGCTCCCCGAATTTACCTTCTCCACGGCCAACATATATCTCTTGTTCAGAATATCCGCGACATTGGCATATTATGCGACAGGGAGCTTATTTTCCGCTATCATATTGATGAGATAATTACTAAAGCAAACTCTTCACTTGGCTTCGTTAAAAGATGATCCAAAGAATTCTGCAACCCGTACGTGACCAGATCACTATACATCACTCACGTTCGCCCCTTCTCGAGTACGCTAGCCAAGCGTTGTGTCCCTTTGCTCTTCGATTTGCTCTCCGAGGTCTACCTTGAAACGATCCTCTAATCTTACGTCCCAACGCAGGGACGCAGCAGACATTCTTTTCATTCGCTTGTATCTCTACAATTCCATTTTCTTTTACACTAACCCTCGAATTCTACGTTGCCCCCGTCTCTTTTATCTACCAATCCACCGCGCCACATATGGCTTTAACGAACCAGCACTCACTCCCTCAAATTTGATCTCCTTCACCATCCCTGAGAATGTCCTGAGAAGTCCTAGATATTGCTAAACCTTCATTTTTATTAGTTTTCTAGTCCTAGCTTAAGCAAAATAAAAGAGGGCGTTAGCCCCCACCAAAATTCAATTTAAATGGATGGCATTGAGAGTGCAGCCTATGATATGAATATCAAGGGGAGGGGTGCAACGGAAAGCACACATGCAGCCGAGACAGACCATTATATGGAGTCTGGTAAAAGCAGCAATAACGTATTTTCGTGAGAGCATGTTTTCATAGCCATGTATGTATATCCAAAGGACCTTTCTCTGGCTGCTTTTCACTGCCAGACAGCCAACAGCGTCTTACAGGCTTCCGCCGTATCATGTTTAGTACATAGAAGTTTGTTATCCAGTATGACACCCAAATATAGGATGACCAGGTAGCAATGATAGTTTTTCCAATTGTTATGTTTCAGCAGGTGTCAAAGTTAGCAATGACATCTAGATGTCAAAATATTCCGGACTGGTATGCCATTTCTTCATGCACCATTTTACGCTTGCCGAACGTGTGCCAATTGTTAAAAAATATCGAAATTCCGCCTCAGTTGTTGATGTGCTCTCCCCTCTAGGCTCTTCGGACCATTGTGTCATATCAGCTAAATTCTCGTACACCCACCATACAGTTAGAGAAAAGATTCCTAAAAGAACCGTATGGCAATAGGAGAAAGCCAATTGGGGCGGACTTAACAGCTTCTTTAGGAATTTTAACTGGTCGTTATGTTTGACATGATCACAGAAACTATTCTCTTTGGAATGAGATGCTTTACCCCTCATCGATTGAAGAGTATCAAACCAAAAGAAAAGGCATTGTACGACTCGAGCTGTAAAGAGGCTGTCAGGGTTAGAGAATGGTTTTTTCGGTCCTACAAGATCAACCCGACAGAGGAAAACCGAAAAAATTTCAAACGTCTTTCTCAAATGTGTGAAATTCCAATAAGAACAAAAACTGAGGCAGAAAATACTGCAATGTCCCAAAGGCAGTAACAATTTTTGGTCGTTCGTCAAAAACATTAGAAATTCTGCCTCATCCTCCATTCCAACGTTCATTTACAATGACATTTCAATTGTCAGCTCTTTAGACAAAGCCAATCTGCTTGTTGGACACTTTGCGGCTTACTCAACACTCCCAGATTGTACTTTATCCCCGCCTACACTTGAGTGCGTCACTTGTGTAGTAGCAAGAGCACTTAAAGATCTTAACATATACCAATCTGCTAGCGCAGATGGTATATCTCCCCTTCTTCTGAAGAGGTGTTCTTCCACGCTGGCAAAACCACTGCGTAAGCTTTTCATAAATCCTACTCTTTAGGACTCTTTCCGAGCAGATGGAAAACAGCATTTGTCTAGCCCGTCCCTAAAAAAGGCGAGTCTTCTTCTCTTTCCTCCTACAGTCCCATCGCACTTACGTCCCTTCTCTAAAAGGTCATGGAAACACTGATAAACAGTCAGCTCATGAAATATCTCGAAACACGAAAACTTCTCAAAGACCAGCAATATGGTTTTCGTAGCAACAGGTCCACTGATGATTTGATGGCATGTCTCACCGAAAAGTGGAACCAAAGCGTACATCAATCTGGCGAAAGCAAGATAGTTGCACTTGATATTTCGAAGGCATTTGTTGAAAATACGTGCTTGGGATTACATTAAGTTGTCTTGAATGATTTCAAATCTGATATTCACAAAATAACTGCTGTGTGCCCCAGGGTTCCGTTCTGTTTCCGACATTCTTTTTGATTTTCATCAGCGATCTCTTGTCTGCTAAGGACTGAAACGAATAAAATTTGGAAACTTCAAAGTAAACAAAAAAAATAGTTTCATAATTTATGTAAATTTTTTTTATTTGCTTTAAAACTCTGTTTTTATTAAATTCATTCACAATTACAAAAAATAAAAACAATTATTTGGGTTCCCATTCTTTCCTTAACTTCTTTCGAATGTCCTTCATAAGGTTGGTAACAGTTACATCCGTGATCTTTTTGGACGCTATTTTCCATTTAGCACTGAAATCTCTTAAGTCCTTTTCACACTGTTCACTTTTCCTCAACTTAGCTTTGACCAAAGCCCAATACCTTTCAATGGGACGGCACTGTGGAACATTGGGTGGATTCATGTCTTTTGGGACAAAGTCGACATTTTTAGCAACAAGAAAGCTCAACGTCGCATAAGCATAGTGAGCTGAAGCTAAATCTGTCCAAAATAATCTTGAACCCTGGTGTTTGTTTAAGAAAGGAATCAACCATTTTTTTAGGCACTCGTTAATGTACACTTCTCCGTTAATTGTTCCCGTTGTAATAAGCGATGAGCTTTTATGTCCACATTGGCAAATGGCCTGCCAAAAGAGATATTTTGACCCGAATTTTTCCATCCCAATCGATGTTGTTGATTGCGGAAGAATCTCAGCTTCAAACGTGTTGTAAAACTACGCACCTGGAAGAATAGTAAAGTCGGCTTTGACATAAGTTTCGTCATCCAAAACCAAGCACGCTTTCTTGTTGCCAATCAACTCGTATAGCTTTTGGGCCCGTGTTTTTAGAACTATTTTTAACTTTTCAGTAACTTATGGTATTTTTTATTTTTTTCGTGTTTTTAGACCGTTACGTTTTTTATATCTTTGTACCTTTGTTTGGTTGGTATCACAATTCCGAGCAACATCTCTGGATGACATGGTCCGGTTTTTTAGCATAGGACCCACTATTTTCCTGTCCACTTTTCTGTTTTCGCTTAGATGTCAACGTATTCAAATATCGTTTAATAACAGAATCCACTGTACTGCGTGCTATGTTTAAATTTTTTGCGATGAAATGGTTTGGGCGCGAAGTATTTTCGAGCCATTTGTCGATGATCTTTTTACGGCGTTCCTCTTGACTCATATTTTATAAATATTTTAAACCGCACCAAACTAAAATCAATAACAAACTGAAACTAGAGAATATACAGGCTAATTTGGGTACAAAATGGGATTGCAATTTTAACGCATTGGAAGTATAGCCCGTATTAGAATTTACAGATTTTATTCGTTTCAGTCCTTACTTCTAATCCAATATATTCCTTTGCTGACGACAGTACTCTCTGTTTTTCATATTCGTTTCTGAACTCACTTCTCTGCTCTTCGACTGTAGAACGGAAACGGTAGCGTATGTTAAGTTCATTAAATTCCGATATTAACAGCATAACCAATTGGAGAACTATCAACCGAGTGGAATTTAATGCTTCCAAAACTCAATGCTATCTGCTGTCATTAAAGCGAAATTCAAATACCCAGCCATTATCCATGAATGGCACTTGCATCGTCACTTTCTCCCGATGAAATATATAATAATTTTCGTTTAAAAATTGATGTTGTAACAAGCCTTCCTCAATATGCTAGAAAGTACTTGTAAGTACTGGTCAAGTACTTGGAAGTACTGCTAAAGGACTTTGGTACTTAAGTACACGATACTTGGTAATTACGACGAAGTACTTGAAAAATACTGGTGCTTGGCTTGTTGAAGTGCCAGTATCCAAGTACTGAAATACAAGTACAAGTCCCGTTACTGTTACTGGTACTGGTACTTGTACTTGAAAGTTTACAGCTCTGCCACCATCCATGCCTTTAATGAGTTAGACTAGTCAGCTTCCTCCTTCTCATAAAGAGAACAACCTCAGTTTTGGGAGGATTGACTGAAAACTCATTTCTAGTGCACCCATCGTGGACCAGGTCTAGGGTTGCCTTTACTTTGGAGCAGACGGTCTCTAGACACTATCCAATACATCAGCTACATCATCCGCGTATGCTTGTGCATAGTATCTACTTAGTACCTACCTGTTCCTGCTCCTTCCTATGTTTTGAAATTAATAAAAAAGAGAACTCTAAAAGTGTATTTTCAAAATTTGTATCTAAACTTTTATTGTTTCTGACATTGGTTTTCTTTTTTACTTTTAGTTGTTTGTTTTGTTAAAGTTTTTCTTATTTTTGTTCGAAAACAAAAATCAACGAATAATATACAAAAGGAGACTTACGAATATTTCAACAATTTTCGTATGTGATAATTGCAAATATCATATATTTAAGTAATCCGATTTAAATGGTTTTTGTTTTCTTACTTTCACCATCGCTATCCTTGCGATTTTACAAAACCAATTCTTCATACTTAATTGTAATTTTCAAATATATATGTTTATTTATATGTCTATATCGTTTTTGAATAACAAAAACGAAAAAAAAAGAAGATACTTTTACCAAATACAAAAACCAAAAAGGAGAAATAAACAACGCAAAACAGAAAGGATAACATCATCTTGGTCTGTTAGCCATTGCGCACCAAAAAAAAACACAAAAAACAAACTTTCTAAATTGTATAGCGAATAGGTACATATCGGTGTATATCAACATGTGTATACGATTAAATTTTTCTTTTATATTAATATTTTATTTTATATTTTAAACACTATCTTTTTGTTTAGTATTTTCTTTTCTTTTATATTTATAATATTTTTGTTTTGTTTTGTTTTTTTTTTTCCTTGTTGTCTTATGTGTATATAAAATATTATTTTACTCAGTTTCGTTTCTTTACCTTCTTGCAAAAATTTCTCAGTATTTTCTTTTATTTTATTTTTTATTATTTAATGTAAATCAATGTAAATAAAGGCTCTTGTTTATTTTTTTATTTTATTTTTATTATTTTATTTATCATTTTGTTTTTGTTTTAATGTGATTTTCGTGCAGAACTTACTGCACTTAAATTTTACTTCTTTTGTTTAGTTTGACTTTTCTTTACTAAGATTATTTATTTTATATTTAAATGTTGGTTTTGTTTTTCTTTTTTTCATTTATTTAATAGTTAATAGTTTTATCTTTTTATTTTGTATGTATGCTATGACTGTATATAACGTTACAATACCTTATGTGTATACTATATGTATATCTTCATTTTCTGTTTTTAATATACTCGTAATTTCTTATTGAATGAAGTTTAACAACTAACAGAATTAATGCGTTTTTGTTTTTTTTTTTTTTAATATTTTTCTCTTATTTTTCTTATAACAACTTTTTTTTTCTTTGTAGTAATAATAATAATTTCTATAATACTCTACATGCACTGTTGTGTTGGTTTTTTTTTTGTTTTGCTTTAAGGAATATCGTTACTATAATGTTGTTGTCACTCACTAAAACTAATCAGGTTACTAAAAAATCACTAAATATTTTGTAATGATTTTTAACATTTTTTGTTTCGAGTGTAAATGAATTTAAAAAAAAAAAATAAAAATAAAAAATTGTGAAGTTTTAAAGAAACAACACTCTAACTTGTAGCTGAAAGTGTTTTATGTGTGACCGAACAATGTCACATACAAGTGTAGCATCTACTTTAACTAATTTATTTGTTATATAAATATTTTTTTGTTTCTCTTTAAATTCTAAATGTAATCACTCGTTGCATTTTTCTTGCACTGAACATGCAGTTTATTATCGTAACGTTTCGGGTGAAGTATGGAGATGTGCTTGGGCTTAAATATTGTAATTGTAATTGCGCAATTAAAATGAAGTTTAAAAAAGTCCGTTCATTATTGTTATGGGAAAATAGAATAATGATAGAACTATTTGGATTTCGTAAGCAGATAGAAGGAGCAGAGTTTAACTTCAAATGCATATGTACTTGAGCTGAAAACGGACATAACCATCTTTCACATTGTACCGACATATCTAAATTGTAATCATTGACAGCGAGACTACAACAAAATAATAGATCTGTGGAATAGTTTAGGATCCGCGAATCTATGTACGAGTAGTACTTGTCGGCGATTTTATCGGAAGAATAGGCATGTCGCAAAATAACTTTATTAGAGGATTGGGCACATCAACGATGTACCACCTTGATCAAAACCCGGAATAACCACCGTGTGGCGCTCCCATTGTTCCGATTTGAGTTCTGTTTTTTTGTTAAGTTGGTAAATTTGTTTTTGACATTCCCTCTAAATCTTAGCATCATAGCTTGACATTTGCAAAAGTTACGTAGCCAAGAGTACATCTATCCAAGTGGGTGTTGGCGATTTTTTACAATTTTAGAAATGCATTTAAATTTGCAACAACGAACTTGTACTAAATTGTGCATAAAAAACGGATTTAATGGTGCGGGAACGTTGGAAATGTTGGAACGGTCGGTCGTTTACCAGTGGCACGATCGGTTCAAAAGTGGTCGTGAATTAATTGAAGATGATGAACGCAGTGGCAGACCATCGACATCGAAAACCGACGAAAACATTGATGAAGTATTCGTAAAAGAAATGTTGGTCAGTAACCGCAAATTAACCAACAGAGAGATAGCGGAGGACTTGAGCATTGCCTATGGATCCGTCCAAGACACTTTTGGTTAATAATTTGCGTTTCCGTCGTGTAGCAGCAAAGTTGGTGCCAAAAGACCTCAATTTCATGCAAAAAAGAGACCATGTTGATGTCACAAAAGAGATGATTTGCGAGGCTGAATCCGACCCCACATTCATCAAAAGGATCACTACTGGAGACGAGGCGTGGGTTTATGAGTACGACATGCAATCCAGACATCAGGCAAGTGAATGGCGTTCACCAAATGAGCCGAGAACAAAAAAAACACCTCGTTTTCAGTCAAAAAAGAAGGCAATGCTCACGGTTTTCATGGATTACAACGGTGTAGTGCACCATGAATTTTTGCCAGAAGGCCTGATAGTAAACAAAGAGTATTATTTGGGCGTTATGAAACGTTTGCGTGAAGCCATTCACCGAAAGAGACCAGAATTGTGGGCAGAAAACTCGTGGATTTTGCACCATGATAACGCACCGTCGCGTCGCACACTGCCATCATTATTCGTAATTTTTTGACGAAAAATGCAACAAATACCATCCAACGGCCACCAAATTCACCTGATTTGGCTCCCTGTGACTTCTTTCTGTTCAATCGAGTTAAAAACCAGTACGGGGAACGCGTTTCAGCAGCCGAGAGGAAGTAATGGGAAAATCGCAGGAAGCACTGATGGACATACCGAAAACCGAATATAAAAAATGTTTCGAGGATTGGATCAAGCGCTGGCATAAGTGTGTTGCAGTCGATGGAGATTACTTTGAAGGGCACAATATAGATTTAGATGAATGAACTTGTCTTTTTGATTTTCTGAATAAATTCAGCTCTAAGGATGAAGCCTGCGACTCCAAACGAATTTTAATTCTGGAATTAGCGGATGCATTTGACCGCCGAGTCATTAATGGAAGCTGTGGAGGGGATTCTGCTGGGGAGTATACATTTCTTCGTGGGTCAGCATGTTCTGTTATGACCTCATCTTAAAGAATTTAAAGTGGGAAAAAAGACGTTTTCAGATCACATGCCGCTGGAAGTTACGTTTTACCTATATAGAAACCCGAGCATTAACAGTACAACACACTTTTTTTTTTTTTATAATGAGCGCTCGCTCAAGAGGTTTTTGTACCCTTAAAATGTTCGTACACAGCGCGGGCGAAGGAAATTTAGGGAGGAAGAAAAGTCAGGTACCGATGTACATTGTTTTTAAATGTTTGTAAATTATAATGACCAGGAAACAGAGAGATCGGCAGGGCATTCCATAAGCGAGTTGTACGGTTTAGGAAAGAATCACGATATTTTAGAGCACGTCCGAAAATAGGCTTGAGGGTATACTGATGAGCATTCATAGCGAGACGGGTGTTACGGTTGAAAGTATGAATGGGAGGAAAGCTACTAGCGATTTCAATGGAGCAGTGGTGGTGGAAATATCGATAAAACAAAGTGAGACTGGAGACATTAAGTCGGTGTTCGAGGGTGTCAATTGATCGACTGATATTAGTATCACCTATGAGTTTTATCGCACGGTTTTGAATCCTATCTAGCAGGTGCAAAGATGTTTTAGGAGCACCTGACCAGATGTGGACATTGTACTCCAATTTTGGGCGGATAAATGCCTTATATATTGAGGCCTGATCAGAGGGGGTAAAATATTTCTTACATCGCTTGAGGAAACCTAGACATTTCGCAGCATTTTTGACGATATCAAATATGTGGTCATTCCAACGTATGTAGTCACTGACACATATACCCAGAACGGAAAGTTTATCGGTTTCGACGATGCAAGTGCCATTCATGGATAATGGCTGGGTATTTGAATTTCGCTTTAATGACAGCAGACAGCATTGAGTTTTGGAAGCATTAAATTCCACTTGGTAGATAGTTCCCCAATTGGTTATGCTGTTAATATCGGAACTCAATGAGCTTAACATACGCTGCCGTCCCCGTTCTACAGCCGAAGAGCAGGGACGTGAGTCCGGGAACGAATATGAAAAGAAGAGTGTGCTGTCATCAGCAAAGGAATATATTGGATTAGAAGTGGCAGACAAGAGATCATTAATGAAAATTAAAAAGAGTGTCGGAGACAGAACGGAGCCTTGGGGCACACCAGCATTTATTTTGTGAATATCAGACTTGAAACCATCCAAGGCAACTTGAACTGAACGAACCGAAAGGTAATTTGTAATCCATTGAAGAAGAGCGTTGTCGATCCCAAAAGCACGCATTTTCGACAAAAGAGCCTGATACAAACTCTGTCAAATGCCCTTAGAAATAGCAAGTGCAACTATCTTCCTTTCGCCAGATTGGTGTAGACTTTGGTTCCACTTTTCAGTGAGACATGCCATCAAATCACCAGTGGACCTGTTGCTACGAAAATCATATTGTCGGTCATTGAGAAGTTTTCGTGTTTCAAAATATTTCATGAGCTGACGGTTTATCAGTGTTTCCATGACCTGAGAAAGAAGGCACGTAAGTGCAATGTGTCTGTAGGAAGAGAGAGAAGAAGATTCGCCTTTTTTAGGGACGGGCTGGACAAATGCTGTTTTCCAACTGCTCGGAAAGAGTCCTAAAGAGTAAGATTGATGAAAAGGCTTACGCAGTGGTTTTGCCAGTGTGGAAGAACACATCTTCAGAAGGAGGGGAGATATACCATCTGGATCAGCGGATTTACGGATGTTGAGATCTTTAAGTCCTCTTGCTACTACATGAGTGCGAAAGTGGATTCGTCCCATTGTAGATTCGACGCACTCAATTGTAGGCGGGACAAAGCACAATCTAGGAATGTTGAGCTAGCCGCAAAGTGTGCAGCAAGCAGATTGGCCTTATGCAAAGAGCTGACAGCTGGAATGTCATTGTAAATGAGCGTTGGGATGGAGGATGAGGCAGAATTTCTAATATTTTTGACGAATAACCAAAAATTGTTACTGCCTTTGGGACATTGCAGTATTTTTGTTATTATGGAAAGACAGTTTTCGGAATTTCTATAAGTCAAACCTCAATTGAGAGCTCGTAACTTTGACAAACGCAAATGCCATGCTAAATATTGAAGACCTAACAGAAATAATAAAAAGAGTGGCACCCCAAAATAATCCAATAAAATATGTCAACAGTAGCAGCAAGCAAAAGTGGTTTGATATTGATTGCAAGCGAGCTAGAGATGCATTTTTTGCATTTCTCAGGCTGGTAAGAACACACAAAACCAGTACGTTCAAAACTCTATACGCAGAAGCAAATAATTAAGAACATTTGTTATATGAAAAAGCTAGCGTATAACGAGTAAAATATTGTCCTTTTAAACAGCACAAGGTGCTCAGCAGAATTCTAGAAAGCTATTAAACTTATTAATTGTAGAAGAAGTACTATCGCCCTAAGCTTACAAGCTGAACAAATAAAAAACCACTTCTCAAATCTGCTCAACTCAACTCAAATATCCCAACCGTTTCAATATACAGTGCCCTGGATTGCCGACGAATTCCTACATGCACCGATAACTCTGGAAGAGGCACAACATGTAATCGAGAATGCTAAAATTAATAAAGCCCCAGGAGATGACCGTATTTCATTTGAATTCTATAAGAATTGTACACGAGAGTTCCTATCAGAGCTTGTATCGGAATTCAACGAATCTTTGAAAATGCAGATATACCAGGAAGCTTCCTGAAATCGATTTTATTCCCACTGCAATGATCCGACAAACTACAAAGGTATATCGTTTTTAAATACTTTAGCCAAGCTTTTGGAGCAGTTCTTTTTAAAAGACTTATCCGTGAATTTCAAGCAGGTTTCAGACGGAACTACTCGACGATCGATCAGATATTTATACTTGCGAACATTGCTGAAACCTACCAGAGAAACCACAAAAAGCTTTACGCATTTTTTGTAGATTTTCGAGCGGCTTTTGATTCCGTCCCTCGAGAGGCACTTTTCTATAAGCTCTATAGATGTGGAATATCTACGAAGGTAGTAAATGTTTTGCGAGCAATGTACACAAATAACATAGCTTTCATTTGGAATGGCAACCACTTGCCCGAAGGTTTTGAGACTGCAATTGGCCTGAAGCAAGGTTGCATACTAAGTACGCTACTGTTTATATTATACATAAAAGACAGACACTGTTGAAGGTGGAATAGAGCTGCACCGAACAAATATCCCCGCTCTCATGCTTGCAGATGATGTTGCTTTTCTCGCAGAAACTGTCGACTGTATGCAGCTTATGATAAACAGACTTGATAACTACTGCAAAACTTGGAATCTAACAAAATGATACTTAGAAATGGTTGTGAGAGGTACTGTCGAAGTGAAAGGTGGTCGTTTCCAAGTAAGGGTATTGAAATTGTACGAGAATACAAGTACCTTGGAGTTCTGATTACCGCTAACTTAAACATGAATAAACACCTTCAAAAGAAATTTGCTCAGTTTGAGAAAAATGCATCAACAACAAACAAATCAGCCATAGCGCAAAGCAAAAGCTATTTCGATCAACTGCAGCCTCTAATCTTTTGTATGGAGCCCAAGTGTGGGGATACTGTTCTTTTGATGCCGTTGAGAAGTTCCTGAGATACTTTCTCATAAACGAATATTTAGATTGCCTAGTAGCACCCTCAACTATATGCTACATTTAGAAACGGGAACGCCCCCTATGTTTGAAAATGCATTTTAATTATATAGTAAGAGTGATGGCGCTGCAGGAAGAAAGGCTACCGAAAAAAGTACTTACGCACATCATAAGAACAAGAGGCAATCTAGTGCAAGAATGGGAGCGTCTTGCGTCAGAATGTGGAGTAATACTTAATATTACACCAGACATGCAGTCTGATTCTCTAAAAATGCAATTTGAATATATTATTAAAAAAAACTGGCAATATTATATGGTATATCAGAAATATGTCAGTGAAGCCCAATCTTCACAATTTAGGTTGTACTAAATTGTGCAATGCAAAATAAAATACCACCTTGAAGGACGAACTTACTTTTTAAACTGCTTTACGACAGATAAAATAAGCACTATTTTCAAAATAAGTGGAGAGTTGGTTCAGTTGAACTGCAATATGGGAGTAAGGGAAGATGTACTACACTTTCTAGCAATATATCCAAGTTTAAGGGAATTCCGAGAACAATTTTTCGGTTCTTATGTTCTGGAGGAGCAAGTTGCAATCGGTGAACGCACTTCGCTACAGAAAAAGCATCATCGAGGAAGAGTTCTAAAACATCCGTATTATTTAATATTTATATACTATATATGTCATAGACAAAATTACAGTACGCGCTTGGTAAAAGCAACCCTCGATAAACGCAATACCTCGGTTAAAGCGACACCCAAATTTTTACCATTCGTGACTCAGTAAACGCAACTTTCCATCATGATCTCTTTTTTCGTTTTAGCTTTGTTTGTATTTTTTGGTGTTTGGTTTCACTGTAAATGGGCAGTTATTTTACAGTTAATTTACCAGTCAATAGCTAATTTTCTCTCGGTCGGTACATAATTGCTTAGTTTTATATTGAGGGACGGTGCATCAGTTAAATCGCTTTGTGAAATATACAAGTGCAACAAGTCAAGAAAAAATGGGCTTAACAACTTCGTTATTAATTCTGAGTCCGGAAAGCGCGTAACTCTTAAAAACGTGTGAGTATCCAAGGATGGAAAAAGCCATGTACAATTGGTTCCAGAAGCAACGCGGACAAAACGTACCCATTTCTACACAAATCCTTAAGTCAAAAGTATGTACAGTGGCGAGCAAAAATGAATACATGTTGCAAGAGAATAAAAGACAATAATTTGATGTGCTTTCATTACGAACTTTATCAAATTATTTTTATTCTTGAATCTACAATTAGAAGTTACTATTCAATATAAAAAATAAATAAAAAATACTTAAGAGATACTCGTAGCTGTATAAAAATTTAAAAGTAACAGAGTCTCGCATTTATTCAATTTCGCACGTTCCTGCCAATTTTCTTACAACTCCCGTTATTCTTGATCAAGCTTTGTTTATTTTGTTCAGATTAACGATAAATATTTTATATTTTTTTGTTATATTGATATTTAAATTAATATATTTAAGGAAAAAGTGTTTTGTAGTGAAAGAAAACGTTAAAACGCGGAAAAATTCAACTGAAGTAGAAAACACTATAGGGCTTTCCTTCAAGACAGATCGCAAAAATGGAGTTGGTCTGCCAATGGTAAAAAAAAGAAAAAATGTGCAGTCAAAAAAAACCATAGTTCAGGCCGGCCAAGAATTTTAACTGATAGTGACGGGAGCTCGATGGAATGTTTTATAAGGCGGAAAGAATGCAAAACACCAAAGGCAGCAACAAAATTGTTAAAAAAGAATGCCAGCGAAAGGCTTTGCAAAAGATTCGTTTCATAGCAGCTATTAAACAGGAAAAAAAAAAACAGCTCTGTGCAAAAGAAAATGTAAAGGCACGTCTAAAGTTCTGTAAGGAACATAAAAACTGGAATGTTGAAGATTGGAAGCGAGTTATCTTGTTAGATGAGGCAAGAACTAACAGATTTCAATCAGATGGTAAGGAGTATTATTTGCATCAAACGAATGAGAGATTCCAAAAGTACCAGGTTAAAGAAACCATGACGCATGACGGTGGAAGCTTAATGGTGTGGGGATGCTTCACCTGGTGGAATACGCATCCACTGATGAGGATCGAAGTTATAATGAAAAAAGAACAGTACCTTGATATTGTACGTACCAACTTGCAAGAATTCGTGGAGAAATGTGCTTTACCGATTGAAGAGATCATTTTTCAACAAGACGGTTACACCAAACACACCGCACAGATTGCCCAAAACTGGCTTGGGGAGCAGGTATTTCAGACTATTAAGTGGTCAGTGGTCAGCCTGATAGAAAATCGATGGGCCATACTGAAAAGATGGCTGGCGTCATACAATAACCCTCCCAAGACTTTAAATGACTTATGGGAGCGAGTACAAGAGCAATGGTCAAATATTTCCCATGAGCAGATTGAAACATTGGTAAGCCAAAAAGTTGAGGAAAGTTGAGGAGTATTATAAAAGATAAAGGATTATGGGTCAAATATTAAAAACTGGCAGAAAATAGTGCAAAAAAGAAATCAAAGGAACGTGCAAAATTGATTAAACGCGAGTCTCTGTTACTTTTAAATTTTTATACAGCTATCTCTTAAGTATTTTTATGTATTTTTTTTATTGAATAGTGAATTTTTATTGTAGTTTTACGATTACAAATAATTTGATTAAGTTCATAATGAAACAACATACAATTAGTCTCTTTTATTTCATTTTCTTGAATCATGTACTCATTTTTACTCGCCATTGTATGCTTCACAAAAAAAAAAATCTAAGAAAACCCAGGAGCTTTTAATGCCAGTAATGGCTGGTTTTCAACTTTTAAAAAACGGATTGGAATCTGAATGCTTAAAATTTGCGGAGAAAAGCTGTGAAATAAGCCAAAACTAGTGGAACCATTTTTGAAGAAATTCAAAAATAAAATTAAAGAGCTTGACTTGTTACCAGATCAAATATACAAGGCGGACGAGTCCGGTTTATGTTTTAAGCTTATGCCAAACAGAACGTTTGTGGGTTCTAAAGAAACTACTGCTCCTGGTAGGAAAGTAAGCAAGGAGAGAATCACTTTTCATGCTTGCACTAATGCGACTGGTACCCGCGCACAAAGTAAAATTGTTCGTTGTAGGAAAAGCTTTAAGTCCTAGAGCATTCAGGCATTTCGAAAACAAGTCATTCGTTTACAAGGCCAACAAAAATGCGTGAATGAGACGCGAATTCTTTAAAGATTATTTTCATTCAACATTCGTGCCAGAGGTAAAATTATTTTGGAATTGATTTGGTCGAATTTAAAGTTTTTTTTGTATTTTTTCCTTGGTTAGATAAGACAGTTTCTGGAATCGAAAAATTTGCCGTAAAAGGACAATGCGACGTGTCATCCAAAAGACGGAGAGATGATAAGTGATGATGGAAAGATTGTTTCCATGTGTCTGTCAGCAAACTGCACCGCTATTCTCCAACCAATTGACCAAAATGTCATCAACTTGACAAAACTGTACTACAAAAAAGGACTTTTGGCACATTTAGTCGGAAGCCGAGGTTCAGATTTGGAGAGTAAAATAAATGATTTTAACTTAAGCTTAAGGCATGCTATATGCCTCCTGGCTGTTGCATGTGACAAAGTTAAGTCTTCGGCTATATAAAAGTGCTGGAAGCCTTTGATGTCTCCTGACAGTGAGTGGGATAACGAGGTTGAGCTATCCTCAACGGTACCCGATAAAATCATTAGTGACCGCGAAATGATGGCATCCATTAATGACTTGCTTCAAGAGTTATTTTCCACTGAAACTTTTGTCATCGAGGAATTAAGCAATTGGATTGCCGCAAACGATATCGATATGTTGCACCTGTTTGCAACAATCTAAAAGCCGAAGAAATCGTAAGTGAAGAAGTTCTCCACCGTCAAAAATCAAAACGGAGCATGTTATCCAAGCATTTAGCGTTTGTCTTCAATGTGCTGAAGAAAACTCGGTTTCACTAGAAGGTACTTTGACTCTTCAAAAACTGAGAGAGCTGGCCGTCGACAAAAATGTATCTTCCAAGAAAAAGCACACAAACATTTCCCAATTTTTTAAATCAATTTAACCAAAAACTCTATTAACATTACGAAAATAATTATTTTTTTTTTAAATGAATTAAATACGAGTACGATGAACAATATCCTTTTATTTTTCATACTCTGGTTTTCACGTTAAATTCTAATTCAAGGCTCAACTTTTTTGTGACTCGGTTATTGCAACAACCTCAATTAACGCAACTGCTTGAATTTTCATCGGTTGCTTTTATCGAGGCCGTACTGTATATTGAACTATATAAATGCCAATCAGGCCTTGGGCCAAACCAAATAGACTTAGAAACTTTTTTTGTAACATTTTTTTAATGAAATAAAGTCAATTACTACTACTACTCTTACTACTACTATTTGAATAATCGTGCAGTCTTAGAAATGAGTTTGAAGGATCTATACAAGAATAGCAGTACGGTTTGCTAATGAAAATTACAGCGCAATGCACGCTCCTTGAAAAAGAAAGGTAAACGATAAGATATACGAAATTGTATAAAATAAACAAATCATTGTTTCTGCACTCCATTTTAAGGAGCAGAAAACAAATTAAGAACAAATTTGAACTCAAGATCGTGATAATGTTTTGGAAAAATAAAATTTTCAACTGCGTTTCGTTGTGTAGCAAAATATTGGTCTACCGCAGGGGGACGTATTTCACCGAGTTTTTTATACCAGAACTTGTGCTTCAATTGAGCGACCATACAGTATTTTCTACACATACACTCAGCGAAATTTAATTAAAGGCAGATACACCTTTGTGTTCGTAGTGTAATCGAACATTTATGTCCAAATTTTTTCTTTTGTTTTTGCTGTGTGTCCTTTCTTGAACGTATATTTTGAAAGTACCGATATTCTCGCTCACTAATGATCCTGCGAAATTCAATCCAAAACAGTCGTGTTTATGCTGAAAGCGGTGAGTTGGAAACGTAATCAGGGTTTTTTTGGTGATTACAATTGAAAATATTTTTTTACATTTAGAACTTTTGGATTTCGATGATTGTTGGCCGCAAGTCAGAGTGCGAAAAGGAAACCCGCTACTCGCATGAGGAAATCGCCAAAATCCATGCGTATCCGGTATCTACTGGTATGTCCAATCGCCAAGTTTCCATTAAATTAAAAATTGCTCCCGCAATTATTAAATTAGGAAGTAATTACAACGCGAATCGGAGAAATAAAACAATTAAAAAATTTCATCAAGGCAGAAATCGGCCATTAACCGAGAGGTGTTGTAAAAAACTGCTACTGCTTCTAAAATTATTTCAGATTTAAAGTTGCCGGCAGTAATCGACTGGTTTGGAAAGAAATGAAGCCAAAACCAGCTCTTACAGAAGCAAATAAAGTCGCCCGACTACACTTTGCCAAAGAACACATGACATGGTCTAAACAGTGGAAAAGCGTGATCTTTTCGAACGAAAAAATGTTTAACCTTGATGGTTCTGAGAACTTCTCCACCAAGCGAAACTTTGGAGGTGTATCTTTGATGGTCTGGGCTGCTTTTAGCTATCACTGCGGGACTCCAATATGCAAAATTTCTGGCCGAATGAAATCAGGAAATTATATTACTCTGTTGGAAGGTGTTTTGATAGATTTTTTGGACCATCAGCCGGATTCAAATACAATTTTCCAGCAAGATAATGCTGCCATCCGTGTAGCGTGGGTCAGTCGTGAGTGGTTTTCGGGCAAAGAAATCCAACTTTTAGAGTGGTGTCCAGCACGTTCACCGGACTTAAACCCGATCGAAAACATGTGGAAAAATCTGTCTCGTCGTGTTTATGCTGGCGGGCGTAAATTTGCTTCCGTGGAGGATTTATGCAAGGCCGTTACAATGCAATGGGCTCTAATTCCAGCTCAGGAGCTCAAAAACGTGGTTAATTCGATGCCAAGTCGGATTTTCGGACTTATAAGCAAGTCTGGCGTTTGGACTCACTATTACTATAGCAACCATCCCAATTCACTGATACAAGCAGTGTACCTGCCATACTATAGGCAGAATGAATACAAACAATGTATGTAGAATTCAATTTCATATGCGACTCCTTAGCAGTCTTATGTTCAAGTTTCTTATGACACAAGGATGCCTTCCTGGCTTTACAATTTCGATGCCTTAATGCTGGAGATGAAGTTTTTATTTAAAAAAATCTGTGCATATTTTTAGATGTTCGAAACTGAATATTTTTTTCGCTCCCAAAGGTCTGCAACAATTTTGATTTTTGTCTGATTTGGTAAAAAATTTATGGTAGACGACAGACCATCGACAAAAAAGCGTTGTAGCAATGTGACCTCGACAGGCTCGACAGGCTTGACAGGCTCAACAGGAATCTCAAAGTGGCAAACTGATAAACATTCCTACAGAAATAACGAAAGCTGCAACAAAAAATATTAGGTACACCCGAAGATATCAAGTAAACCACAGACATTTTAAACATCCGTCCTTAAAGTAGCGATATTGTCAAATATTCTCCAGAAGACATTTCACCAGTATTCAAACATCGGCGGATACATTCCAAAAGCCTAGATAGAAGTAAAAATTCCTTCCAATCCTAATACGAGCGAAAACCAGAACTATTGTCAGGACCTTTTAGTCTAACATCTTTTATGGTGAAGATTGATCTCTTCCTGAATCTGCTCAGTGAAAGAAATATCAACACAAGACTCAGAAACAGAGAAGTTAAAAGGTCAAATAATTGCATATAGATGACATATGTAGTATTGCTTGCGGTAGGCAAATTCTTATCACAAGGAATCTCACTATGAACACCCAACATGTGGGCAAATCAATGAAGTCTTAAGGTCAATCAATAAAAGACAAGCCCCTGCTGATTACAAACAAAAGAACATGCAACAAGTCATCAACCATGATCCACTTATAATTGAGGGAGGTGGCAAGAACTGCGAATACTTGCCAATAGTTTCTGACAGAATTTTGACAATACTCATATATGGTGGCGTAGTTTGGTGATAAGTCACAGACAATCTCAAAGCAATGGCAAATATCAGGAGTGATAACGAGGTTGCTGCTTAGTCTGCTACCCCTTGATGTAGGAATCACGTTGGCTGGATCACAAGGCTCTTAGGACATGTGCAGATTCTATACGGGGTATACGTAGGGAGTGATATAACCTCTAGATGACTCCTTATCTAGGCGTTGCCAGGTTCTCTTCTTGCTTCTTTCTGAGAAAGTGAACATAAAGATGTATTCAAGAGCCGGTGCCGGTTAGTTCTGGGTGGTGTCAAATATGCACAACTCATTCGGGCTCCCTAATCAACGCAGTTTCATCCAACATATGGTTCTGCCAATTACGAAAGCGGTTTTATCACTTCATTAATACGAGTAACAATCTGCGTCGTGATTGATCGGGAAACAGCTGACTGTCCTATAACTTGAATTGGGCGAGTTCGTAGCGAAGTGCTTGCCTTACCTCCCGGTGGTGGTCACCAGTAATTGCATGAGTAATACTAGCCATTATAGGGCTCACAATCCATACGACGAACAGATGTGACGAACAAACTAATGGTTTCAGATAAAAACGGATTCACTGTTGACGACCCTTGCAAACGTTTAAAGGATAACGACTTTAGGATCCTTAACTGCCCATGTGCTCGTTTAACTGCTATCACGTAATATGATCGCCATCCAGGAAGTGCAATGAGTAGGGCTGAATATAAGAGGGATGAAAAACTGTGATATATACTATGGTGATTGCTATGGGGAGAAGAAACAGCGCCTATTCGAATGCAGATTTCCCATATGCGACAGACATAAACAAAAAGTCTTTAGCTTCCGACACGTAAGCGAGCATCTTATGACATTCCGCATCAAGCCTAACTTCGGTAACATAAGCCTAATATGCGCCCATGCCCCATGCGCTGAAGCATGAAGATATCCTCAGTCGTTTTGAGAGAAAAATCCTTCGAAAAATATTCGGTCTCGTTTGCCTTAACGGGCACATTAGTCGCCTGAGATGGCTAGGACATGCCGAGCGAAGATTAGATGAGATGAGATTAAGGGGGCAGATTATGTGCCTTTGTCACTGCGGCCACCTTAGGCCTGTTGTGATTTTTTCAAGGTAAAGCTCGCCTGAAATTTTAATAAACCCGACTATATCTTTGAGTGAGCTGGCAATGATATCTTTTGTCTCCAGGTATGGCTTACCAAGAACGGTTACAGTGGCAAAGAATATACTCTGCAGTTTCTTCGTCCTCGTTGCACATAAGACAGTTGTTCTGTTATGCTAATCCCATAGTCCTACGGTGTTTTTTGACTCTGCAGTCACCTGTTAGGAATCGGGTTACTGCGTGTATCTGACCCCAGAAAAACTGTTTGAATTGTTTTATTTTTTTGAAGGAAAGGGTTGTTGGCTTGCCTGTTACCTGCAGTTTCCGTCCAGCAATGGGATGCCTAATTTTTAGCCAGTTATTTATGTAGTTAATTGGTAAGTCACATGTAGAGCGAATGGAAACTTATGTTCCGGCCCACAGAGTCTCTGAATCTAGCCCGAAGAGACAGCGCAGTAGAAGGAGACCTCAATTCAGGTGGTGCGTGCAAGTAAAAGGCGACCAAAGTAGAGAGCGCAATTGGAGGTAGTTAGCTAAACACCGGGCTAACTGAAGAGGGTTGTTAGTTGAGGCCCAGTTTCACCCCGAACTGTAGCGCCATTTAAGTATGTGAGTAAGTTAATAATATTATTTAATAATTAATTATTTAATATTTTGCTAGTGACCAGGCCATAAAATAACTTTTTGCTTTTGAATTGAAATCGAAGGTAGTTCGAAGCTGCAGCGAGGATCTCAAGGATCTTGGCTCACATTATAGCATCAGGTCTCAGTCGGATCAAACCATCACTTGGCGGGTAGTAAATAAGATCCAAACGAACCCAATAACCGGTGAAGATCCTAAACCGTCGTTTACATATCCCAGAAGTGTTGGGCAACGGATAACAAGAATCAGGTTGGTTAATCGCGAAATATTGTTGGAATTGCTCCCACTGGTCCCAACTTCCTAAGGAACCACAAAATGAAGGTTAATTTTGAGAACAATATCTGTATATGAAGGGACTACAGAAAATACCTAAGAAGACACATCTCTTTTATTTTGTAATTTGAGGAACATACAACTTAGAAGCTGCATACATACTACATCCGAAATATTCAGGAACATCCTAGTGTCTCACTGTTAAATCTTTACAGATATACGTATGTTATGAACATATTAGGTTGGTTGGGCAATATTGGTATCCCTTCACAAGAAGATGCTGCTCTGCTTTATTAAACCAAAAACCTTATCTAACCTAAAGGCCTTTCTACATATACTCCCCCTTCTGTAATTGTCTTAGCGCTTTCTCAAAAAAGATATTTATTAAATGAAAAAGGAACCGAACTCTCGTTCTCGAGGAAAAAGAGATGAGATACTCGTAGGTACACCCAGCAAAACAGCAGATTCTTCTAAGAAAAATGTCATGTACAAGAAGATGGACGTCCTTAAATAAGTTGTTTTTGCCGTGTAGCTGGACGGTCTAACTTAAAGCTTTTCACCAAATTTGATCTGATTTAAGCCAGTTGGTTAAGGTTATGCATTTATGCCACCTAAAGGTTTACATTAATTAAATCTTTGCGTATCCTTAAATTTCTAAAACTCTAATAGATTCAATATCAGAGTGGTTTTAGGATAAGCACATTCACATCTAGTCAAATGTTTAAGTTAAGGCAAATCTTGGAAACTGCCTTTTTCAAATCGATGCAGTTCATCGACTTAATGCTTCATATGAGAGAATTCATGGAGGCAAGCTTATTTATATACAGCTTATACACTTATATGTAGTCATATCCATCTTTTGGCATCCCTGCCAATATTGTGCGTCTGTGCAGGATAACAATAGAGAACGCTCCAATGCTTTGGGACGAATATCTACAAAGTGACAAACTGTTTTGTGACTTTTGGCAGGACAATATCGGAGAAATAATTTCTTAAAAATCTGTAGACACTCGCGGCAGAAGGCAACAATGGAAATCTATTACTTCAAGGTATTAAACGATTTTGTCAATCAAGACCGCGCTGTTAACTCGGGAATTGAATGCAAGAAACTGTTCTTGCTTGTAAAGTGGAGGTCTGATGGCAGTTCGGGCTATGATTCCTACAAACACGGTCTTCAAGAAACTGATTCGCCTGCTTTCTTAATCTGTATTGTTCCACTTCGACTAACCTGTAACGCTGAAATTATGGGACCAGCTAGAAGTTATCCTCCACCGGCTTCTGTAAGATGTTGCAGTCCGGTCTTGTATATTTGCAAAATACAGACAGAGAAAGGACGGCTGCCTGTTGACTTTAACATATGCAATGCTCTTACGGGTATGCTAGCAACCCAAAAATCTTGTTAATGTGGCTCAACTTCAAAAAACGTCATTTGATTTGAAAAGAGGGAATGATTACACAAAAAGCTAAAACCGATGCATACGATAGTTGATGGGACCTAAGTCCAGATTTGGTAATTCTAATGACGGAAATACAGCCAGAAATGTTTGCAGACCTAACCAAAGCTGATATCAAGATAATAGCAAGAGGCAATTAGCTAATATGCTACTTGTGTGCAATGGCTTTGAAATTGGGTCCGAGAAGTTCGAGAAATTTGCAAATGATAAGCCATATATTATGCTGATAAATATCCCTGATATGTGAAATATGTCGCTGCGCAAACATTTCATCCAACTAACAGAAGAAGCCTAAAAAGCAGGAAACAAGGATATCAATAAATATACATAGAGAGCATCATTCGCGAAAACCAAAGAGTAAACCACCCAATACAAAATAATAACTCCTTGCCGAAGAAGCATAGGGTGTTTTTTTTGTTATAATTGTGTACCCTTAAAATGTTAGCACACGTAGCGAGCGAAACAAAAATTAGGGAGGAAAGAAAGATAGATACTAATACACGTTGGTTTTGAATGTTTGCAGGTTACAATGACTAGGCAATACAGAGTTCGGCAAGGCATTCCATAAGCAAATTGTGCGGTCTGGGAAAGAATCAAAATATTTTTGAGTACGTCCGAAAGTGGGGTTTAGGAGTAAACTGATGAGCATTCATATTGAGACGGGTGTTACGCTTGAAGGCTTAAAGGAGCATTCACAACCTAAATCATTCCGAGTGAAGAAAATCTCTCTGAGTCAATATCGAAACCAAACACACCTGAGTTTCAAACTACTACATCACAAACAATGCTTTCCTTTCTCCTCCTTCTATCTTTTTGACGACGCCCTGGCAACAGTATAAGGGTATTCATAACCCCTTAGGCGCGCGTAAATTATAAAAAAAAAATCTATAAGTTTTATCAAATGGTTAGAGAGGTATTAGGACCAAGTGTAAACATTGTACTACAATTTTGTGAGATCAGAGGAGGTGAAGTATTTCTAACATCGCTTGGATAAATCCAGATATTTCGGTGTATTTTTGACGACATAAGCACACGTACTAAGAATGGGACGTTTTTCGGTTGTGACGATGCAAGTGCCATTCATTGATAATGGCTGGCTAATTGAAGATAGGATATTGTTTTAGAAGCACTAAATTCCACTCTGAGAGTGGTTTCCCAAATAATTAAAACATTAATACATGTTGGGAATTTTATAAGCTTAACAACGCTGAGCCGAGCCGCTGAACAAGGATATTTGTCCGGGATCAAATGAAGTGCTTGAAGACATTTTGTATTTTAATAAGAGCGCTTACTCTAATTCTCGATCGTAATAATCGTCCCACTAGACAGAGGCTGTGGGTGCTATAGTGGATAAATTCGAGTCAACATATTCACTATTGAAAGCTCCTGTGCCAGTGAGGCAACGTACTGGTCGCAGTGCCGAAAACATCGCAGCTGTAAGTGCTTCAGCTCAAAATGTGCCAAATCAATCGATTCCACAGGAATTGGAAATCTCTAAGTCCACATTGTCGCGAATTCTGCGTAAAGATCTTAGCCTACACCCTTACAAGATCAAATTAACTCAAGAACTGAAGCTTCTTGATCATTTGGGCTCTGCAAAAGTTTGGAGAAAATCCTGAATCATCTACATCGAAGTAGCTCATTTTTGGCTTAATGGCTTGGAGAGAAGCAAACCTACATGTGCTACAAAAGACTCCATTGCATCCACAAAAAGTGACCGTGAGGTGTGTATTACATGCCAGACGTATAATTGAACGGTATTTTTTCGTCGATGAAAATGATCGCTATGTTACGGCCAATGAAGTTCGCTACTGTGCCATGTTGGTAGACTATTTTTGACTAGAATTGGATGGATGGACATGCCACACAGCTGGTCAAACAATTGATCTATTGCAGGGGAAGTTCATTAATCGTGTAATCTCGAGAAAAGGTCCGGTCTAATGGCCACTTCGCTCATGCGATTTAACGCCGTTGGATTTCCTTTTATGGAGTTACGTTAAGTCGTTGGTCTATGCCAACAATCCAAAAACGTTAGAGGAGCTCAAAAACAATATCGAACGCGAAATTGCCAACGTTTCGGCCGATATGTGTGGAAGAGTGGTGGAAAATTGGCTCCAACGAATAGATCGCTGCAAACGTGCTCACGAAATTCATATGAACTAGGTCGATCCATACTTAAATTTAACATGGAATAAATTTCAGTCCATCATTTCAATTAGTTTGTGCTTTATTTAAATACAAAATTGTTACATATGAAAGAAGAGAGCACTGTTGCCAGCAACATTTATTTGCTGGATATCACTGGACTATCCAAGAAAACTGGAATTGAATGTTTCGAAAATTAATTTCTAATCCATTGAAGAAGAGATCCGTTGAATTAAAAATATTATTAAATCGATGCTGTACAAAATTTTAACTGATGAAGTATTTTACTATGTATTAACGAGTGGGCAAAAATGTTCTTAAGCAGGTTCTCGCACAATTACTAAGCAATTGATAAAGTTGAGTTGATATCAACTTTGAGGTCTCACGAGAGAGACAAAAGGTTATCAGTGATCCCATTTATATAAATGGAGTTAGGAACAGAAGGCTATTGACAAGCAAACCCCTTCCTAGAACAACAAAGTTGACCTTATATAAGACCCTAACAACCCCAGTTGTGTCCTGCGGCTTGGAGGCACGGACTTTATCAAAAATGGATGAGGGTGCTCTTATCTGCTTTGAGAGGAAAATTCTTCGGGTGATTTTCGTTCCCGTCTGCATAGACGGTGAGATACAACGACGAACTGTACGGGCTGTATAGCGTCATAGACTTAACCAGAAGATTGAAGGTCGCGAATGGATACTAATGCTGCGATCCGAAAAATCTTCGAATCTGCTCCCAAAGGACAGTGCAGTAGATAAAGACTGCGATTCAGATGGTGTACACAAGTGTAAAGGGACCTCAACCAACTGGCTGGGGACGCTTGTTGTATGAGGCCCAGGTCCACTTCAGACTGTAGCGCCACCGGTTGTCCCTACCAGGACTTAAATCGTGGTACCATGGGAGTAAGGAGCCCCCGGGATTTCGGTCCGGGCCTGACTTGTTGAGGTAGGCCCCCTTGTGGGAGCGTCAGGGTGGCTGTGGCCTAAACCCAAATTCGCGGGAAGGTTATTCCTGTTGGTTTGACCCAATGTAGAGTTGCAATAAGTACTGGGTGCTATGACCCTAAGAGCAGTAAGAGGTTTTAAATCGGCCTCGACTCATACCAAGGGTGCAACTCGTGCCTCCAACACAGTTCCGGATTGGTATTAAAGTTATTGGCGGAGAGCGATGGCAAGGCGTATCCTTGCTCCCATGGATGTACGGGCATCCCGTAAACTTAAGTCTGCACGACAGGTGTTTACGTTAAAAACCAGAGACTATCTGTAGCGTCACTTTAATCTGTAGCGTCACTTTAAGTAAGTAAGTTAGGAAAAAAATATGAAACAACGATCTATACGCTAATCTGGACAGATGGATTCGAATTCACTAGATGGCTAGGACATGTAAGGCGAATTTATACCAATACTTCCGCCTTGAAAGTGTTTAAATTCATCTCTTACCGACATTTTACGTGCAGAGTAAGGTTGCGCAATATGATGAGAGCTATTGTTAGATCATGGCCTACACAAAGTAGGGAAAAGCAAAGTCCATCACATCACATTAACTGCAAAGAATTTATTATTTACAGTTACCTAAGTTCTAAACGTCACATAGCAGGCCTTACAAGGCTGATGAGTAATATCAGAGACTCAAATAACAATTGAATAACAAATTTCTTTCTGTTGGAGATGCGAGTTCTATACCCCTGCATGCAGCGGAAATATGGTCAAGTGCTGCAAAGCTTAAGTCTTACGTGGGGGAAGTCAAATCCATTCACGCCCTTAGCTCACTATGAGCCGCCAGTGCGCTTCAAACGTTTTCGTATGATGCTATGGTTGTCGTATTTCCCACGCCACCTATCGGCATACTTGGTGAAAAAAATGTTAAGACTCAAAAGCGAGCAAGTCCTAAATGACACAAAAAAAAATTTAAAAGAACAATGGGACATATTCTTAAAAGAAAGATAGGCACATCTTATATCAATGATCGATGTATGGATTGAATGGATTCAAGGTGAAACAAGCTCCTATCTGAACTAGTTTTCAATGCGACATGGTTATTTCACATCCAAAACATTAAGAAATTGTTTAAGAAAACGCGAAACATGTGCTTTTAATTCTCCACAATACGATAGCAAGAGGATAGCCCTACGGAATCAATTTCCAACTACCGATAATATCGTTACGCATATGTATGCTTGTAACTGGATTATTGTTAGCAATATAGCGGTGTGCATACTCAGTGACCTCAGACGGTAAGTGTCAATATAAAGCGAATAAGTAAAATAATCGGAACGTATAGAGTATGCTAAGTCTTCAAGTCGACCCCACAAGGTAATCCGAAGAAGGGCATAAATTGGTCTGTTCATGTTGAGGTGACTTAAGCCGGTAAGAATCCGGCACTACCAATGGGCGTCGGCAAATCAGTGCCTCATTTCAGGTGCAAAAAAACCGCCTTAGTTAAAGTTTTTGGTGGATTTAGTTCTGGTATGGTGAAAACAAAAAGCGTGATCATTACACCAATAATTGATGACTCAAATCTGCCTGATAATATATTTTTAGATGAAAGATTTGAGTTCTGAGTTGGACTGAAATTCCTGAAGTCCTTCAAAAGATGCATTAAGAGGTTTAACAGTTTTAAGAGGCAAGGTAAACACGAGCATACGTTAAGGTCCAGACCAACAGGCGACCAACAAAAACGTAAGTCTCATCATCATGTCCAGAAGCCATTGACTTTTTCTTCGTAGACCAGCTATCTCATAGCATTGTTGCTTGGGTGAAAAGTTTCACTCTGTCTTGTTTTGCTACCCTACATCAGAACTAAGATTATTGGCTTGGCTTAGTAATTTCGCGAAAATCTAAAAACCAAAGACCTAAATTAATTGATATATTATAGTTTGAAATAGTTGAATTTTTTCCTTTTATATGTTTTTACATGTTTTTGTATATTATATAAATATATTTCTAATCCTTGTTAAATGCTTTATAAGGCAGTTATATCTTTTATTCGATTTCTTTCTCTTTCCAAGCACACTCTCCATAATCTTCTAAAGTTAAAGAAAATAAATAAATAAGAAAATTAAAGACAAAACATAAAAATATATAAAAACCATTTATAAATATATATATATATATATGTATGTATATATTTTCTGCCTTTATTTGTCCAACAAATCACTAATCTACATTTCCTTAAATCTAATTTCTAACTACAAAACAAAATGTTTTAATCAAAAAAACATAAACAAAATTATTTTCAAAAAAAAAACAAAAAAAAAAGACGAATCTAAAACATAATATTTCAACTCAAGAAAAACAAAGTTTTTTCCTGTTTTCTTTTAAAAAGTTAATAACAATAGGAATCGTTTATTAGTATAATTTAAAGAAAAAAAAAAATAATACATACTTACACATAAAAAATAACAAAAATTGTAATAAACTTTTTGCTTTATAGTTTATTATTTAAATATTTAAATTGTATATTGAATTCAAATGTAACGATTGTTTTAAAGGTATTGTATAATGTTTAAGAAGAAATTAAAGAATTAAATAGATTTACTCGTATCTAAGAGAAAAGGAAAATTTAAAAAAAAAAATTAAATAAAACTAAAATTAAAGGTTCTGCTTTTCCAACTACAATATCTACAGATAATATTTCGCTAAATGTTTTACTAAATTTAAATTTTATTTTTTTCTTTCTTTACAATGTTTGTTTGTTTTTTTTTTTTATTTTTCGAAAGCAAGTTTTTCGTTTTGAAATGTGTTTACAACTACATAAAGTTAATTGGTTTTTTTTTTTGTTTTTTTTTTTTCATTTTTAAACATATCAACTTTTTGTTTTTGTTTTTAATAATTTTTAATAGTTTTATGTTTTTGTCGTTAAGCCTTCGTGAAGTATCCGTTTTGTTTTTGTTTAGTATCTTTTCCAATTTCTAAATATTAGAAGTTTGATATCTACAATTAGGTTTTTTTTTAAGAAATTAATAAATATCATTTCTTAAACAAAAATACACGTAACTTTTTTTTATTTGTATTGTTTTTAATTAAAAAAAAAAGAAAAAAAATTCCTGTAAGTAAATACAATGTGTTTATTTTTTTTCCTCTTGTTTGTTGTTGGTAAGCTGCCACAATAAGCTTTCAGTTGTTGTGAAATCTTAGTTTTTTCTATTTTTCGACAACATCAATGTGTTCTATGTGTTTTTTTGTTTTGTTTCTAATAATTCAAGGACGGGAATTAGTTTTTTTTTTTTTTTAATGAATAAAAAATAATATATACTTGTATGTATTTTAATTCTTATTCTTAATGAGTTTTATAAATCTGTATCTTTTCAAGGAACCTAATTGTTTTACGTGTTTATTTTTTTGTAGTTGTCTAATTTATTTATTCTTAAAATGAAATAACTTTAAAAAAGAAACAAAATAATCTTATTTTTATAATAATAAAAAAGATTATTATAAAAAAAAAATAAAGAAATAACAAATTGCACTATTTATATCAATTGAAGCGTCTTTAAGTATATATTTCTTTCCTTCCTTTTTTTTTGTATTTTTTATCGCCATTAGTAGGTTTTTTTTTTTTTTGTTTTTAAATTATTAGCTACGGTTTTTGTAAACATTTGTTTTTATCTTATTTTTGTTTTGTTTTGTTTTGTTTTAATTTCATGAAGTATCTGAGGTTTCTTGCATCCAACTAGGTTTATTTTCATTGTGATTTAAGTGTAAATTCGTAGCATTTCGTTTTGGGGCGGTACTACAGTATGTTTTACATTCTTTAATTCATATCAAAACCGAGAATAGTAACAAAAAAAACTAATTTTGTTTCTTTTCTGTTTTACGTAAACAATATTAGTAGTTGTTTTTTGTTTTTTAAATTATACAATATATCCTTGTAAACTCTATATGAAGCGATGATAATTAATTTTATTTTTGTCGTTAGGGTTTCTTGTTTAGTATTATTACAAATTTATGTATGTATATTGTATATATATATATATATTTTGTGATTTTATATTTAATATATATTTTTTTTCTTCCTTTCTTCTTTTAATTCTGTGAGATCGCTCTTAATTGTTTTTATGGGTGTTTTTCTTCTTTTTTTTTAATTTAACATTTACATTTATTTTTCTGTGTGATTTATTTATAATTATATTTTTGTTTTGTTGTTTTTTTTTTTATTTTGTTTATTAGTTATTCTTTGAGGAAGTACGTTTAAAATAAACCATATATTACTTAGGGTGACGTGCTCTAGTTGGTTAATTTTGTGTTGTTGGTTTTGTAGTTGTGTTTTAAGAAAAGGATGCTGATTCATTTCGAATTAAAAAAAAAAAAAAATAAAAATTTAAACAAATCTCTGAAATCTTTATAAAGCAGCAAAAGTTTGCAATAAGTGTTTATTTTATTTTTATTTTTATTTTTTTCAGAATAAATAAAGGCACTATCATTTCGATTAGTACGAAAAATTAAGGAAGACTCTAAGCACTGCATTTGAAAAAAATGTTGGCAGTGTTGTATATGATTTTTTTTTTGTTTTTATTTTTATATTTGCGCTTAGCGTTAATTTTGCTTTATATTTTTAAAATCGATTGTAATTGCTGTAGAGATTATTTGATTAAGAAATTTTGATATAACAAATAAAGTAAAGTAAAGTAATCAAATAGTGTGTTGGCCATTTTGGGATTCCTACTTGATGCCTGACATTCCTGGAGAAAATACTTTTAAAATCATTATGAACTAAAAGCCATCTTATTTTCACTTCGTATACTGAACTGCTTCATTTCAACATTTAGTTGCACTTGACCAGAGCTTACTTCTTTGGAAATAAATGCATGAATTCAAGGATCTTTAATGTACCACATCAATCTGCTAGGCATCCATCCGGAGAATGTAATAAATTTTATTTTCAGGTCTAAATTTGTTGAGAGGGACTTTGCAACACCTCCCACTTGGAAACATATCGAGATAAACGTGAGTGATTTGTAGGTCAGTCAACTTGGTGAAACCATTGTCTTGCTTTCAAATTTGTGATGCCTTTGAGTTCCTGATGAACCGAATTTGAGCTACCCAGTCAGTAAAAGTAAGTTCTAGTGGTTACAGCAGTTTTTTTTTTTACTAAAGAAACGCCGGGTTGGATCCACGGACCGGTACCGAGTCGATACCAATTATTGTTCCCTATTTGTTTAAAAAAATCTGAGAGATAAGAAAAAAAAACAATGCCAGTTTGCTTAATGTACGAGTAGTTAAGAAACCATTCATCTTTACAAACTTGAAGGCAATCAATTTAGTAGGTTACCAAAATCTTGGCAGCACTACGAGCTGGACCAATATTTGTTCCAGCAAGGTGAAAATACATGGCCAAATTTATTCGCCCACTAATCGAAAGTTCCCTATATAGGACATTAGGGTAACAGCAAAATTAAAAGTTAATATTCCCAAACATAGCGAAATTTACTATGCCAGCACTGAATGAGTCGGACTCGGTGAACTCAAAGCTAATTATACAATAGTTGTATCTAGGCAGGTCTCAATTAAAATGAACTTACATAGCAAAGTCCTTACATGAACGGAGTAAGCTCTGTGCCAATTTTTAGGTCTTTCCAACAACTTAGCTATCAGAATAGCAGTATAATTTTTTTAAGAAACTCAGTCATAAGGAAGCCAAAGTCCGATCATGAATACTTTTCCAATATAATTATTTTTCAGTGCCATGACTGTTCCTTAACATTGGTCAATGGTAATGAATAAGTTTTTCTTTTCTTTAAAAACCTCAGTAATAACGATCGAGATAACCATCGTCAATTAGAGTAATCTTCCATGTTAGTTTTATTGAAAGAATGGTTCGGTACATCAGATGCGTTCAATTGAGATAAAATATTTTAACTAGAACTCAGTAGTTAGATTAAGATGAACAAAGTGATCAAGGTGATCATGGTGAACAGCGCAATCTAAACGATTACTAAAGGTGCTATCAAGATTTAGATTAACAGAAAGAACAAAAAAATAATTATTGTATTTTGACAATAAAACTTTCATACGAAAGGAAAATTAATGGACATCCTTCTCAAACACCCAAGTGATCGCACCAATACCTGCGCGATCTTGAGTTTTATATAAGAAATACTCATATTGGGTCAACATTAGATTTTAATGTAAATATCATAAAAGGAGGCGATCCAGGAATACAAATCAAGCTCATCTGAATGATCAAGATGGTCAAAATAATGATGGTCAAACTTCTTACATAAGGATTTGAACTAGAGAACGGTAACGGCCTGATAACCAAGAAAAAATTATCATTAGTCCTAGATATTTCAACTAATCAGCTGATGATCCTTTTTAAACTCCTTGTGATCATAGAAATATAAAAATGCTCTAAAAAAACTTTCGTAAAGAAAGCCACACTGAGATATCGAGAAGGAAAGCAAGATAACCTGTACGATCTCAAATGATAGACGTTTCAGAAAAAAAGTTGATATAACCACAAATTCGACGAAGCCAACCAAAGTGTTATAGATGGTTTGCAATTCACTAGCATCACATGCAGTTCAAAGCAATGAAGGTGATCTGACGAGCAAACTTCAAGATCAATACCAATATTTTGCTTCAAAAATTCATTATCTGTTTAGCAGTTGAAACCCAGATAAAAGACACAGGATACATTAGTAACTCCACTAAGGACATTCAACTTAAATTTAATTTAATTAACAAAAGGATTAGGTCCATGGCCGATGAAAGAAAATATTAAACATAAGCGGATCAGTCTTCAACAGTGACCGTACATTAAAAACTTCACCAGGAATATTATAAATTGTGTCAATAATATTGCATAGATACTTTCGTGAAAAAATAAAAATGCAGCTGGGAACCTAACCAAGCATTTGACTTATAAACAATCAGGTTCCCTGTCCACTGATATTGCTCTAAGCCAGTTGTTTCTCTCAACCAAGTACGTGAGAAGATGTAATGTTATTTATATAGGTTAGCTTAGATGTGCCGAACTCACTAATACATCTTCTTAAATCTAGTTCGTGTAAAACAACAACTTGAACTCACTTAAACTAGATAGACTTGCTTCGGATTACGATCGAAATTGTCAAGAACAAAATTTGAATTATATTCGAAATAAAAAAAAATTCTTAAATAAATCATTTGTATAATTTTATTCCAAAAAGAAAAAAATAAATATATTGTAACGTACTTAAATCCAATTACTTAAAAGTGAAAACAATTTATTTATATTAAAAACAAAAATAAAATAAAACGTTTGTGAGCAAAAAATATCCCTACAGCATTTTTTGTTTTGTTTTGCTTTGTTTTTTTTTTTTTCATTAAATTAACGTAAAACAAATTCATAAATCAACATCCTATTTAAGCGATATACAGTTAATAACTAAAAAGTTAATAACTTTTGTTTTTTTAAACTTAGATGTATTTTAATTTTTTTTTTCTTATTCAATTTAAGCATGTGTTCGAAGATTTAGATTTTCTTTTTAAGCATTTCTTGAATCTCTGTTTATTTTGTTTTTTTTTTTCTGAGAGTATACATATATTTATAAAAAAAAAGTTAACGAAAGAGAAAATGTATGTATATTTTTAACAACAGAAAATTAAAAATAAAAATATCATCTAAATCAAATTGTATCAATTGACTTACTTTTTATATTTCGTTTATCTTTTATTTATGAATTTTAAATAATAAATATTAATAGAATTATTTTACAAGATAAAGAACAAAAAGGAAAAAACATAATTAAACATGAATTAATGAGATACTATGTAGATTTTTTTTTTTTTTTTTTAAAAAAAGATAACAAAATTTTAAATAGAATTTGAAAATTAAACAAAATTGCGATGCATCCCAACTCAATTGATTAATATCTAGTGTATCTACTTTTGAAGAAAATTACAGTTTTAAAAAAAAATATATATATATATGTATATATTTTAACGATTCTGCGCTAATTAATAAAAATAAATTTAAGGGTAAATAAAGTTAAACTCTTTTATTTTCTTTAGGTACAAGTTTTTTTTTAAGTTGTTCTTTCGTTTTTTTGTTGCTTCTAGCAGTTAGAAAAAGCTTTAATTTAATTTTGTTTTTACATTTTTAGTTTTTAGTTTAGCATCAGCAGAACTAATTGTTTTTTGTTTTTTTTTTTATTCTTGACTACTTTGGAGCGTAGCGGTTTTTTGTTTTAATTTTAATTTAGTACCAACTTTATAATTTAATTTTTGCATTTTCATTTAACTAATTGATATTTTTTTTTTAGTTTTTACTTAATTCGCAATCCCGTTCTGTTTGAATGTTAGTTTACATTTTTTTTTACAGTTTTTTTTCCTTGTATATATATATATATATATATAATTGCTCTCAATCGTTATATTATAATAACAATGTAACTTAAGCTAGGTTTTTATTCCTTCATCTTCTGTTTTCTCCATTCATAATAGAGCTATTATTATTTACCAGTGTTTTTTTGTTTTTTTAGTTTTTCTTTTCATTCACAATCTGTTTTTGTTTTTTTTTTTGTAGTTTTTTGCATTTTTTTGTTAATTTTGATTTTATTTATATTTAAATAAGAAATAGAATGGGGCCGACATTACACATCTTGGAATTTGGATAGACGTGCTCGCAAGTCCATGTTCTCTTGTTTCAACTGTTCAACTTCTTGATGTAAAGTTGCATTCTAAAATTTCACAAATAAACAAAAAAAAAAAAAACGTTTTTCTTTATATATATATACAATAGTTTATGTATGTCATTTCGATTTTACCTCTTTTTCTAAATATCTAGCCCTCATGGCAATTTGATTTTCTTTTTGTCGTCGTGCATCCCTTGAACGTTTAGCAGCGATATTATTCTTTCGGCGACGTGCCCAATACTTATCGTCTTTAAGTTCATCTGGAACAAATTGTTTTCTTGATTTTTTTATCATTGGTTGAGGTTTAAGTTCTTCATCTGAGAACGCTCTGGTACGTGGATCGAAATCCCGCCCCGACGATGCAAATGAAAACGCTGAAATATCAAATACTAAATGTTAACAATGTTTCAGAAACTGTCCATTGTAAACTAAATAAGAATGAATGGTGGGCACCAGCGACAACGAGAACGTTTTTTTTTTTTTCGATTTTGTTTTTTTTGAATTAAAAAAAAAGAAGATAGGAAATCAAAAAATTTATAAATAAAAAAAAAAAATAAGAAAAAATAGAAAAGAGAGAAATAAAAGAAATTTTCTTCGAAATGAATTAAAAAAAAAAAAGAGAAAAAAAAACAAAGAAAAATAATAGCGCAAACGGGAAACACATTATTGTATGTGAACATTAATTTTGACTTTGCTTTGCAATTGCTTTTTTTATTGGTTTTGGAAATTTTTAAGAAATATTTTAACATTTAGCATTTGATAAAATCATCATCAACCACATCACCATTGAACATTTTTTCTTTCTTTCGATTATTTTCTATTTTGTCAAATACAATATATGATAATTTTTAAAAGTAAGCTTACAAATTAAATGCTGAAAATATTTATTAACAAAATTTGTTTTATTTCTTTTAAATATAACAAAAAATGATTATATAAAATATTCAATGGTAACACTGGTATAAATATCTACAGTTCTAATTTTGTTTTTTTTTTTTTTACGAATTCGAATTCGTTTTTAGTAGGTCTTGGAGTATTTTTTGACAAAATAATAGTGTTTCCTTAACATTTGCGAGGGGTTAGTTGAAAATGATAACAGTTTTGGAATTGTTAATTGTTTATCGAACATGTACCAACATTTTAACCAAAGAAAAATAGTTCTAAAAGATAAAATCATTCTACAAGAAGATACGAGTCTAGATCCCCGACCATGAAGAATTTCAAAATTAGTTGTACGAGATTCTAACCTGTTCCAAAGTGAGTCTACTTTTTTTTTCTAACTTTGCACTGAATATGCAGTGCATCTTTCAAGACAAATCTTTTTAAAGATATTCTAAGGTAGACGAATAGATGTGAAACATAGCTGGAGATCGCAATACACAAAAAGGAATTGCACCCAATGACTTGTAGAACCTCGAAGGCAACGATGATTGAGAGCAAGGTTTCAGACTTAACACAAGTCTATGGGCCGTAAAAGATACAGTAGTAAAGGACTATGCACCCCAGTACATCAAGGATCTTAACCAAGCAATATTTCCAATTGAGCGAAATCAGCGTCGAAGTGGAAGAAAAATGGCTCGTGAGCTCAATATATCGTTGGGACGGATGCAACACATACTGAAAAATGAGCTTGGGCTCAAGCCGTTGAAGTTCCAAAAAGCACATGATCTTACACCGCAACAGAAAAAAGTTAGAGTCGAAATCGGAAGTTGCTACGCTTGCACGAAAGTGAGTTGCCGAATTTGGTTTTTTCCGATGAGTCGCTATTTGTTATCGAGCAATATGTCAACAAACAAAATGACCGAGTTTATTGTACTTGCCAGCGAGGTCTTTCGAAAATGTACATCTTCGGACGGCCACCAGAAAGCAGGCAGCACCGATGGTGATGGTTTGGCCCGCCATAACCGCCGATGGTCGCTCTCTGCTCGTATTTTTGGACCGTGGCGTCAAAATTAATGCGATCGTATACTGTAAAACTGTCTTAGAGGCAGTATTGAAGCCTTGGGCAAACAATCATTTCGATCGGAGACCGTGGACATTTCAACAAGACTCGGCACCGTCTCAAAAAGCGCGCTTCAACAAAGTTTGGTTAAAAAACAATGTTCCACACTTCATTTCTTTGACATAATGGATTGCAAATTCTCCGGATGCAAATCCGTTGGATTTCTCTGTCTGGGGTATTTTGAAGGCGAAGGTTGGCACTAAAAAATACCAAATTTTGGACCACCTCAAACAAGCACTTCGCCGGGAATGGGCTAAAATACCGCAGAGCCACTTGCGTGCAGCGTGCGATGCTTTCTTCGGCCGTCTCAAGGCCATTGTTGAAAACTACACAATTTGAAAATTGATGTATTTTCCAACATTTTTTGCTTTGGCACAATAAAATTTATCAAAAAATAAAAAAAATTATAGCATTTTAAAAAGTTGGAGTTCAAGCCATTCACCCTGTATCACCCTGTATTCACTCCATAATCGTGCCGTTCCAGTGAGACGGCTAAATGCCAGAAGTGAAGAGAATATTCCGGCTATAAGCGAATTGGTAAGTCAAGATCACAACCAATCGATTCCTGGTTTCAAGAGCTGGGCGTCTCTCTAACGTCTTTAAGGCGTATTTTGCGAAAGATCGTACTGACCTAAGAGCTAAAGTCAAATGACCATCGTGAACGTGAAACTTGCTGGGTCTATTGTAGATGGAACAAGATCCGGGTTTTCACTGAAAAATCATCCTTTTTTTTTTATTTTTTTTTTATTTAGAACCACTTATAATGCCTCAACATGTGTTAAGTTTTTTTGGAAAATGGGATGGAGAGAGAAAGAAAGATTTTGGGCTCAGTGGTTATTTCGCTCCATGGGTGACGTCCAATATTTAATGGGGTGAATAAATTCTTCGTGGAAGTTGGCTTGATGTTGATTTCTAGTCAACTACTCGTCTTACTAGATTTTGGTTGACTGAAAAAATGGATGATATGTCTTTCGGGTGAGGCTGGGATTCGAACACCGAACCTTCCGATTTGGAAGCCAGTCCACTACCACTTGAGCCACTGCTACCCACATTGAGAGGTATGTAAACTGGCTTTGTTAATAAGCGAAAGCTTAGTTAATAAAAAAAGCGAAGGATTTTTTTTTTTAAAGTTGGAGCTAGAAGGCTTGGAGGATATGTGGTTTCGCACACAGTCCGTGCCACAATCAACTTATTTAAAACGATTATGGCGACTTTTTTTTTTGGCTGAAATGGCCTTGTTAATTGACCTCCCGCAGTCGCGCGGTGAAATAGCTTTTGTTTTCTTTCGGCCTACATTGAGTCTTTGATCTATGCCGGAAAGCCAGAAACGTAAGACGTTTACGAGGCGAAAATTTGACGAGAAATTACTGGAATATCGGTTGTAAAGGTGATGAAAAATTGGGTCCGGCCTATCCACTCATACAAGTGGTTCCCTCAATGACATTTGAATGATGTCATATTTCATAACTACTTTTATCAATTATACTCGTATCTGAATGAAAAATAAAAATTTCCTTGACGACTTTGTGTTTAAGAAATAAAAATCCTGTATTTGCCAGTATGTAACAATAAGAACAATGGTCAACATTTTGACTTAAGTCAAAGTATTATAAGGCTTCTTAGTTTTTTTACAATGAGCTCAATGAGCTTACAAACTTAAGGACCAGGATCCAATTTGAAGCGAGATATAATCAAAATTACACTAGTTCACACGAAAAATATACATTTGATGAGAATGTGATTTATCTTATGGATTTTCTCCCGCTGAATTTGAAAATCAAGGTTAAAATTATTTTTAACGATTATTTTTTGAGATATTTTTTTTTTTGAATTTTTTCGCCTTCTTTTCACTAGAAATATCCGATTCGGTAGTTCTCAGTACCAAACAAAAGGCATTGAACAAATGCATATAATGAATATTTAATTGATTAGGGAGTTCAAAAGATATCAATGAAAATAAGCCAGATTTTGTAAAAAAATAAAATTTTAAATATGATTCTGTGACCACGGAAAAATATAAATCGGTGAAAACCGTCCGATTTCTCTTAACGTACATAAAGCTGATACCTTTGTGCAAAAAATAAGACTAACCAAAAGAAAATCGACTTAAAAATAACAAAGTTATCAGCGATTGAGTCAATAAATTCAAATCCAACATTTCCTGAAAATATTAATTTTTTCGACAAACGGCCACGTTTTATTCTCACATTGACGCCCCTGCTACAGCGAAAACTGACATTTCGTTTTGATAGCTTCTAGAAAACATACTCTGGCTTGTTTGTATTCAAAAACTTTGGAAAGATTCGAGTCAGAACGGTTGTCGTCAAATTTAAAAACATATATAAAATTCATTGCTATCACCGAAATGGCAATCCAGACAAATAGACGTATGAATAGAACTATCTGCAATATTTTGGAATAGCGCCTGTAACGAAATAACGATGGACACCAAACCAGGTGCGTTTATTGTGTCATATAACTCTTACCGCGTGGGCTTCTGGCTCAAGTTATATATACAAATTGTTCATGGTTTCACATGAACATGTCATTAATAACGTGCATTTTTATTCCAAATTAGACAGTACACGGAATTTGCTGTACCGATGATATGGAGAGAGCCGCTTGCCATACGCTTCATTGTTACTTTTGCCTGAGCAAAATTCTCTGGTTTTGGAAGGAATGCCAAATGGGTTTATACGGCAGTAGGATCTGTTTCGCTTTCAGTTCCACATTCCAGTGAATCTCCTCATCCTAAGTGCACTGAACAGAAGGCAGACACAAGCAGTGGAAATAAACCGCAGACGCAATCGCAACGTTATACTCGTACGCAGCCTGAACTAAATGATTTGGTGAGAGATCTTGAGAGTTTAAGGAAAACGACATATGTCACTGCACCGATATTCCTGCTTTGAATGATCAACTCGAGAAGCCTTACGATCCAAGTGAGTGCCTTTGTTCATTGACAGTAGTAAGAACGGTTTGAAAGCAATCCATCTACACCTATCGTTCATGCGATTGGCTACTTTCAATATCAATACGAGCATCAATATTGGAAAATACATTGTGATCTCAAAGTCGTTAGCATAAAAAATAATGCTGCTTTTTTTGTCTTTGGGATAGCCGCGCTCGCGATCATCATGATAGAAAAAGAAACTGGCCAGAAAGGGGGAACGTCACAGTGGGCAGAGAAAACATTAAATACGTGCCTCTTGTCAAGAAAATTCTTCTAGCGTTGCACATTAAAATTGGCCTCATTAAAAATCTTGTGAAGGCATTAGCCAAGGAAGGGAAAAAATGCTCAAAAGCCATTATATTTAACTCCCGTTGAAAATGAGGCCTGGAATTGATTTCAACAGGTTGTTACAAATTTTCTTGGGACCAATAAAAGGCCTAACTACGTGGCAATTATTACCGATTTGTTGGAGAACTAATATTAGTTCGTTTCATTGTAGTTCATTTTCTATTGTATTCTTTTTACAATTTTATTTATTTCTAACAGGCGTAAATATGTCTCTGAAAGTCCATTTTTCGCGTTCGCATCTGAATTTCTTGCCAGACAATCTTTGTGACGTAAGTGACGAACACGGCGAGTGATTTCACCAACAAATTAAGACCATTAAGCGGCGCTATCAACGAGACTACGTATGGTAGTCGGATCCCTAAACCAATCGAAGACAAAGCAAGAGCCAAAGCTGCTTCTAAAATATCTAACTAATACACTTTGGTCACAATCAAAATTGTGTTGTTTTATTTTAGCCAACTTAGTACTTCATATACAAGTACAAGTCATTTCGCAACATGTTCACTACAAACAAAACTTGACTTGGATCTTCGAAAAAAAAAGGAAAATATGTAAATGTTTGTCAGTAATTTATGCTCTTACAAAGCCCTTCTTTTATTAAGCATGGTCTGCTGTCCTAAAGGCTTGTAATATGGTATACTCGGTGGAGTTTTTGACTGAAATGATATGTTTAAGTGTCAGGAGTTTGGATGACTAAAAGCCGAATTCAATTCTTTACCAGATTTATGGTTTCCCTTTCATCTCCAAGGACTTCAATTTCTCAACATAATACCAGTGCCACTCAACTTGACATTGTCAGGCAACAAGATAAGGCAATAATCAATTTTCTCGAATTGTGTCAGAAGATGGTGATACCGAACTGTGTGTGTGGATAGCAGAATTTTCAAAGCAAAAGCAGTATTGGGCATAATACCTAAAATCTGCAAAAGAGATGTTTTTAGCACGCACACCAAGCTGAAATTATTCCCAACGATCAAACTTGTAGTACCTGCAAGGGAGCAAAAACACCGTCACAAGGAAGTTGTATACATTCATAATTACGAGTAGATGTCTTCACAACATCTAAAGAGTCTTCTGAACAAACTGGATATCGAAGGACCTACTACACGCGATAACGCATCAAGAACCAAAAGACTTTAAAATACTTAGGAAAAGTTGCCATACATTGGTCACAGCTTTACAGCGTTCCATTGCATGTCATTTACCTAATCGCCACAAATGGGCCACCCTAGGCAGAACTGAAAACTCCCGATAGATGGGGATGACTTGGACGGAACTCAAGCGAGTTGTAAAACTCCGAGGACGATAGGGTGAAGGCGTTGTTGACGAACTTATTATTTTCACCAACTATATTCAAGCCTGGCGTAAGAACTTTTGAGTTAAATGCAAAACTGTACAGAAACGTCTTTCATCTCTTACATTACTAAAGTATGTGTAGTAAAGGACAAAATAACTGACGGTGGCCAAAATAACTGATAGCAACCCGAATATCGTCCTTAACGTAATTTATAAATCATTTAAGCGCATCCAAAGCTGCGATTTTTGGTTTGTCAATCTCAATCGGAACGTTGCCTATTCTCCAGTACGATGCTAATATAAAATTTATCCCTAAAAAAGACATTAGGATATTTGTAACTATAGGCGCATACATATGTGTGTAGAAAATTCATTTTGCATAATTTATTCGAAAATATATTGGGTCTACAAGTAAGTTTCCAGCGTTTTTTTCCAAAATTTGAAGTTTTATTGTGAAAACATAGTTACAATGCTTTATTCAAAGTATCGTCCATCGGAAGCTACAACTTTCCCCCATCTTTCTGGCAATTTATGAATTCCGGACCACAAAAATTTCTCGTCTTTCGAGCCCAAGAACGTATCGAGCCAATTTTTGATTTCCTCTACTGAGCTGAAGCGTATTCCCGTAAGAGCGTTCTGCATCGAACGAAACAAGTGGTATTCAGATGGTGTCAAGTCTGGACTGTAAGGCGGGTGAGGCAGAATTTCCCATCCACTATTTTCCAAATAGTTTTTCACCGAAACCGCAACATGTGGCCGAGCGTTGTCGTGATGAAAAATGACGGCCTCATGCCTGGTCTCATATTCTGGCCGTTTTTCTTTTAATGCCCACTTCAAACGAATTAGTTGGGTTCGATATAATGGTCATTTGATGGTTTCACCACTCGGAAGCAGTTCGTAGTATACGACACCCTTTTGATTCCACCATATGCAGAGCATGACCTTATTCACGTGAATATTTCGTTTCGGCGTCGATTAGGCGGGCTCGCCGGGCTTTGTATACGATTTTCTGCGTTTAGGATTATCATAATAAATCCATTTCTCATCACCAGTGACAATACGATGCAAAAATGATTTATTTTTATACCGCTGCAGTAACATTTCGGACATGCAAAATCGCCGTTCGACGTCTCTTGGCTTCAATTTGTACGGCACTCAGTTTCCAACCTTTTGAATGAATCCCAGTGCTTTTAGGCGCAGGGAAACGGCTTGTTGCGTGACGCCCAATGATGAAGCAAGTTCTTCTTGAATCTGACACGGATCCTCATCCACTAAAGCGTCCAATTCCTCGTCTTCAAAACTTTTCGGTTTTCCGGGGCGATCTTTGTCTTCAACTCCAAAATCACCGCTTTTGAACCGTTTGAACAACTCGCGGCACGTCGATTCACCAATACATTCCGCCCCATAAGTTCCGAAAGCAAACGATAGGCCTCAGCCGTACTTTTCTTCATATTAAAGAATAAAAGCAGCGCTTCCCGCAAATGACGTTTATTTGGCTGAAAACTTGCCATGATTTTGCTCGATAAAATCTACGACACCGATAGAACTGCTCAAATATAACGCTGCAAAGTTGTTGACAGATACAAAACCTACAAATAAAACACATGGGGTCTGACATTTCTGCCCGGGATCCACTGGTGGCGGAATCTCTGACAAACGCTGGAAACTTACTTGTAGACCCAATACAATACTTTATCGATACCAGCTGAACCGATATACCATTCAAGTCGGCTCCCATAATTTTTGTTGAAACTCATTGCGCCAATAAAAATGACAACGAAACGATCTTAAGGATGATGTTAATCAAAAACGCCATATTCAACATGCCATCTTTAGCTTTAGCTAACTCTTATTACGTCTTAGGAACTCACGTACTTGACTCCGCTTGACTGCAGACAAGAGTTCCAATTATTCGCTCTGGAAAGCCGTGAAGTCGACTAAAAGAGAAAGCGAATTTGTTTGCCGACCACTTAGAAGAAACTTTCAAACCGTTCGAAGGACGTCAATTGGCCCAAGAACCTAATCTCAGAACAGGATCCGACAACTACAATATAAAATCTGTATCACTGTCTGAGCTAAAGCAAACAATAAAAAATCTAAAAAATAATAAGGCTCCAGGATACGATTTGATTACAAGTGAAATTCTAAAGGAGCTACCTCGAAAAGCGTTTGTCAAGCTCCTCCACATTATGAATGCTTCCATGAGACTTTTATACGTTCCAAACCAATGGAAAGTCGCAGAAGCCATAATGGTTCCAAAACCGGGGAAAAGTCCAAACGACAAAAAATCATACAGACCCATTTCGCTCCTGCCGATAATTTCAAAAGTCTTCGGAAGAATTTCTTAAACGTTTAAAACCGATAACTGAAGAAAGACGATTGATCCCGGATCACCAGTTCGGCTTTAGGGTCAAACATTCCACAGACCTGCTGTCGGATAACAAATGTAATTGAAAATGCGTTAGAGCGAAAAAAGATATGTTCAAGCGTTTTTCTCGATGTATCGCAAGCCTTCCACAAGGTATGGCACTAGGGCTTGAAGTATAAGCTACAACAAATTTTATCGAAAGAAATGAATAGAATACTCGAATCTTATCTTGAAAGTAGACTGTTTCGGGTTAGATTGAATACTCTGAATTCAAGCTGGCGCTCCACAAGGAAGCGTTCTGGGGCCATACCTATTCTTACTGTACACTAGAGACATACCTCTAGATGAAGAGACTGTGGTAGCCACGTTCGCGGATGACACGGCGTTCCTCGCCACAGGACAAACAGTTGAATCCCCGATTGCAAAACCTCAACGAGCTCTGAACAAAATATTTGAGTGGACGAAGAGCTGGCGAATCGTGATAAACGAGACTAAGGCAACACACGTCAATTTCAAGTACAGAAAGATAAACAATTTACCTTTATTCATCAACTCGGTACAAATAACGTATGCAAACAAGGCAAAATATTGAAGTGGAAATCACACGTAAAAAGGAAATGTGAAGAGCTCGAAATCAGGCTATACTTATGGTATACAACTATTGGCTTGTACCAAACCAAACAATATGTCGGTCCTACATACATTCCAGAACATTAGAGCAGTCGTAAATTCTCCACGGTATATAAGGAATAGCTATATTCACCGCGATCTGGGAATTGCAACCGTGAAAGACGAAGTAACAAGCTTGGCTCGTAAACTTCGCACTCGTCTTGTGCATCATTGCAACCAGGAAATAATCCGGAGATTGGACGAGACAAATCTTGTGCGACGACTTCAAAGAACAAGACCGTTTGACTTAGCGCCTTAAGGAGAAACCGTATGAAATAGCGGTAATAGCTACGTGGAAAGCTACCTACCAAATGCGATATACTACAGAAGCTTGAGCTATTTGTTAAGGAAACTTAGTCCTAGTCTTATAGAAAATGGGAGGATTTTTAGTGAGTAAGAATCACACACTGCCATGAGGTCGTGCTTATGATGGGCGCTGCTATGCCACTGTACTTATGGTGCCTATGAAGGTTTTTACCTACCCACGGAAAAAAAACCCTACTATAGAATAGACTCTTGCTAATTTTATTTAGGCAAACAATAAACTATTTTATTCCTTTAAAATGTATAGATCTTAACATATATTTTCTACTGTGATTAAATCAACACATTTTTGCTCTCAAATTGGTCTAACAACGATTAAGTAAAAGTAGATCAATTGTCCTTGAAGTCCTCATTGTCTTATTCGCTTCTATTAACAGTCAATAGGATGATACAACGAAAAATGTTATATGATGTCTATTATTTTAAGAGGGTAAAAAGTCCAGTCCATATTTATATTTAACAGATCCATTACATATTAAGCTTCAAGAACGTCATGCTGAATACTTGTTTAACTGAACTAACTTTAGACGATCAAGTTTTCCTAGTTTAAACCATTATGGTATATCGTTGTGCCGGGGTTAAGTTCGTCGACTACTACGCAAGAGTGATTGGGTTCAAACCTCAGGCCAACATCCGAAAAGTGACTTCCAAAAGTGAAATCTTCTAAATGGTATACCTTGACCAAAAAAGTCCCCGGACCACACCACCGTGTGGCGCTCCCATTGTTCCGATTCGAGTTCTGTTTTTTTGTTAAGTTGGTAAAGCTATTGTTGACATTCCCTATAAATCTTAGCATCATAGCTTGACATTTGCAAAAGTTACGTAGCCAAGAATACATCTATCTCTGTGGGTGTTGGCAATTTTTTACAATTTTAGAAATGGATTTCAATTTGCAACACCGAACTTGTACGAGTATTAAAATTTGCGTAAAAAACGGATTTAATGGTGCGCGAACGTTGGAAATGTTGGAAGTGTTTCGGCAACGATTCTCTAAAGAAAACGGCCGTTCACCAGTGGCACGAGCGGTTCAAAAGTGGTCGTGAGTCAGTCGAAGATGATGAACGCAGTGGCAGACCATCGACATCGAAAACCGACGAAAACGTTGATGAAGTACTCGAAATGTTGGTCAATAACCGCAAATTAACCATCGGAGAGATAGCGGAGGACTTGTCTATGGATCCGTCCAAGACATTTTGGTTAATGATTTGGGTTTCCGTCGTGTAGCAGCAAAGTTGGTGCCAAAAGACCTCAATTTCATGCAAAAAAGAGATCGTGTTGACGTCGCAGAAGAGATGATTTGCGAGGCTGAATCCGATCCCACATTCATCAAAAGGATCATTACTGGAGACAAGACGTGGGTTTATGAGTACGACACGCAATCCAGACATCAGGTAAGTGAATGGCGTTCACCAAATAAGCCGAGATCAAAAAAACCACGTCGTTTTCAGTCAAAAAAGAAGGCAATGCTCACGGTTTTCATGGATTACAACGATGTAGTGCATCATGAATTTTTGCCAGAAGGCCAGACAGTAAACAAAGAGTATTATTTCGGCGTTATGAAACGTTTGCGTGAAGCCATTCACCGAAAGAGACCAGAATTGTGGGCAGAAAACTCGTGGATTTTGCACCATGATAACGCACCGTCGCACAGTGCCTTCATTATTCCTAATTTTTTGACGAAAAATGCAACAAATACCATCCAACGGCCACCAAATTCACCTGATTTGGCTCCCTGTGACTTCTTTCTGTTCAATCGAGTTAAAAAACCACTACGGGGAACGCGTTTCAGCAGCCGAGAAGAAGTAATGGAAAAATCGCAGGAAGCACTGATGGACATACCGAAAACCGAATATAAAAAATGTTCCGAGGATTGGATCAAGCCCTGGCATAAGTGTTTTGCAGTCGATGGGGATTACTTTGAAGGGGACAATATAGATTTAGATGAATAAATTTGTATTTTTAATTTTCTGAATAAATTCCGGGAGCTTGGAGGTATTCAAAAAACTTTCACCGTCCGTAATTTGCAAAAAATCACAGATGCTTCGAACATATCATCATACGAAATGATAAAATGAACAGCATATCTATGTACATAGTGAGTGAAGAGTGGTTTAAACCAAACTACTGCGCCATAGATACGAGTATATTAATTTATATTTATTCATTCACGTCTATAACGTGAATCACACGCACTAAACTACTGTTTAGTTAGCAAAATCAGGCTCCTAAACTATTGTACTTGTCCGTACACCTATGTAAAGCCTAAATTGATTTTTTATCACAATTAAAATGCGTCTCAATTGATCAGATCTTAATTCCTCTCAAGTCAATGCTGTGGAAATAAATAACAAGAAATGTTCCTTCTTTTTGATTCTCATAATTTCATATGAGCAATTTGTGTTTTTAATTCTTAAGTTTTGATAAATAATTTTGAGGTGAAAACCGGCAAAATATTTTTGTTTCTTTCTTTTCTTATAAAATTTCATAAATAATGCAAGTAAAGGATATAACGAGTGCAGGAATTAACACAGCTATCAATAAAAAGAACGAATTTATAGAAGGACTAATTGGTTTTCATTGCAAGATCAGTAGGCACATTATGTAGCAATCTTAAAAAAATGAAATTTTGGGAGACTTGATTATTACAAAGCTGACTGATGTTTGTACAAAAAATATCAATTTCAAAAAGGGAATGCTTCCCAAGGATGAAGTTCATTAAAATGAAAGTTGTGAGTAACTAATGCTCACAACATATAGTTGCATCAGGATCATATGCATACGTATACTCGTATCTTAATAGCAGATTGGTGTATAATTTTCCCAAGTTTCTCGCTTTTCATAGGAATAAGCTCGAAGGAGCAACGAATATCGCATTAATAAGCTGCAACAACACGCTTTAATTTAATCATCACAGCCCTTATCTCACATAAACAATCGAGACGTCAATCAAACACTCGACTTAGCAATAATATCACGCGATTTGAACGTTTCTGATTGATTTATGTGAGTTGAAAGTCCTAAGTATTAAAATATTGTTCCGTGTCCTATATCCCTAGACCGAAAAAAAAAAGTTTCTTATTCGATTTGTTACTTAATGTTGGTACATGTTAACTATTCTCATAACATCTAACCCACAACCATTCGTTAGCAATTATTAAACCACCAATTTAGTTTACAAAAAAATATCTACACCCCATCTCTTAAGGACAGAAGATACGAGCTACATTCCTATATAGTACTATTTGTTAGGATTTTTTTTATTTTTTTTTGTTTATTTTAAAATTGTACTCACTTGATTCAGCTGGTGATGGTGGATTAAGAGTATCCGGACTAATACAATCTGACGGTGATGGTGATCGTTCACGTTTTGTTGTTATATGTCCAAGGCCAAGCGATAGACCAGCAGAGTGTCCCAACGAGTCCGATCGATGTCCTAGACCGGTACCATGTCCCAAATGTGTTCCAGGCAAACCATCAGGAATATTATTCTCCGATAGAAATTCATCCAAATCCGCATACTGCATATGAAATTAAATCAAAAACAAAACGAAAACTCCAAAGTAGAACACAAAAGATTTTTCTTGGTTTTCTTTTTTTTTTTCTATTGTAATTTTTTTTATTTTTAGAAATAGTAGATACAAATAAAAACTAGTCGTATCTGTATCTCTATTGTAAAAACCTAAGACTAAGCAAATTGAAGCTAAAACTCTGATGACTGTCAAGGGTTGGTGGAATATATTTTCTTCCATATCATTGCATGATAAGATAATACTCGTACTTGTGTAAATATAATTTCTAACTAGAAAGCTCATATAGCTATGATTGTAAAATATCTGTACAAGAATAATTACAAGTTTTAGCTTCAATAGTGCATGCAAGCAAAAATACACAAAAATCATCATTTTCAAATATAGACACTCGTTTGAAAGCTGACTACAAGCGTGAGTTGTTTTTTTTATATTTTTTTCAGAATTATTTATATTGTATTAGTTGAATGTAATGATTTTTTAATATTATTGAATTTGTTGTTTTTTTTTTTAAATGTAATGAATAGAAATGGCATCTAACCGGAATACTAACTTGGGTTACCTTCAGGTCAGCATCGTATGGCAATGTTTTATCCCATAAATTCGGGCCTAGGAAGGCGGCCTGTGCTTCAACATTCCATGGATCACCATCTTCTTTGAATTTATCGTCACCGCATATCTCCTTGCTGTTGCCGGATTTTCCTGAATAGAGAGAAACTTTTTTTTTAATTATAGACATAAGTACTAGGATCGAATTTATAAAAATGAATTAGTGCGCTCGAGTTTCTTTGTTTTTTTTTGTTTATTAGAAATTTACAACATTGTGTTTTGAATAAGATTTGGTTTGAAATGAAGTTTTTTTATTTTAGTTTGTAGAAATATCTATTAAGCAGTTTGCTTCCTTAGCAATCGCACAAATATTTCTAGAATACGTCTTTTCAAGCATAACAACAAATTTCAAGTTATTGATACAAGTTTAAGCCTCCAAGATATTTAAAAAAGGGTTTACTGACTTAATTGACCATAGCCTGAATAGTTGCAGGCAAAGGACAACCGATTTCTTGTTTCAACACCAGCGGGTTAATTTATATAAATTTTTTCCCATTGCTATATTTTTTAAATTTATTGAAGGACTAAAAATGTAAGCACAAACTTCGCATATTGTTTCGACGACCTAGGAGAAATCCTTGACCAAACCTAGGCGTACAATCATTTTAATGAAGGATTTGGCTTGCAAATTCCGAAACGAAAAGTGGAGTTCCGTAAGGTTGAATACTGTCTAGTCTTTTTTTTATTGTTGAAATTCTTAACGTTTACAGAATTTGTTCTTCAGACTCGGAGAAAAAACACTTATTTAAAGTAGACACTTCAGTTGAGGACCTCGGGTTTTTTGATATCACTGATGTTTTGCTGATGATTTTAAATATTCAAAAATATGGCAAGGCCAATCGGTAGTTTTGGTAGAAAAGTTTTTGCGGAACTCGGGACAACAGTTAAGTGAATCACTATTGGAACGCCATCAAGAATACTACTTAAAGCGGTTCTTTAAAACAGGACCACCCACAACGTTGTTTATGATCACTTTTTTCAATCATATTGAATGCTATATGTATACGAGGGTTGTCTGAAAAGTTTCCAACCGCAACGTAAAAATAGCGGCACTCGTCAATAAAACCTAGTGAATGCTAGTTGTGCATCTTTTAACAGTTACTTACCGAAGTTTCAGTCATTTTGGACGGGCAGTTTCTAGTTGACAGTCGTTTGAGTGAGTCGATGCGAGTGTTTTTTGTGAAAATGGGAAAAATTGAGTATTGAGCTGTTATTAAATTCTTGTTTTTGAAAGGCAATACGCCCACGTAAATCAAAAATGAATTGGACTCTGTGTATGGAGACTCTGCACCATCGTTTACCACAGTGAAATTTTAGGCAGCTGAACTTAAACGTGGCCGTAAGAGCTTGGGAGATGATGTACGTTCGGGACGTCCAAAAACTGCAACCACTGACGATGACATTGCTAAAGTTCACCAAATGGTGTTAGACGACCGCCGAATTAAAGTGAGAGAGATAGTAGAGAAAGCTGTCCGCGCGTTTGGTGCCGCGTTTGCTTACGTTAGACCAAAAACGTGTTCGAATGAACATTTCCAACGCTCTGTTGGCGCAGTTTATGCGCAATAAATCCGAGTTTTGGCGCCGATTAATTACTGTAGATGAAACTTGGATACACTAATATACGTCCGAAACAAAAATTCAGTCAAAACAGTGGACTGCAAAGGGCGAGCCGGCTCCAAAAAAAGCAAAAACTATTTTTTCGGCTGGGAAAGTGATAGCGACTGTTTTTTGAGATACGAGGGCGGGTCAATAAGTCCGTGACTTTTGGATTAAAACAGATTTTTTGATAAAAAAATAATTTTATTTTTCAACGTAGTCTCCCTTGAGCTCTATACACTTTGTCCAACGCTTCTCCAATTTTTTTATCCCTTCCAAAAAAAATGATTTGTCGAGGTCCTCAAAATGACGAGATGACTTCATCATTGGAGTCAAATCTTTTTCCACCAAGCCATTTCTTCAGGTTTGGGAACAAGAAGTAGTCGCTCGGAGCCAAATCTGGAGAATAGGGTGGATGAGGGAGCAATTCATAGCCCAATTCATGGATTTTTGCCATGGCAACTGCACATGTGTGCACCCTTGCATTGTCTTGGTGGAAAAGAACTTTTTTCTTGGCCAAATGAGGTCGTTTTTTTTTCAAATCGTCATTGAATCGGTCCAATAAGTTGGCATAATATTCCCCATTGATTGTTCTTCCCTTTTGAAGGTAGTCAATGTGGATTATCCCGCGTGCATCCCAAAAAACAGTCGCCATAACTTTATTGGCTGACAAACCCGCCTTGGCCTTCTTTGGCGCCGATTCACCCTTAGAAACCCACTGTTTTGACTGTTGTTTGTTCTCTGGTGTGTTGTGATGGATCCATGTTTCGTCCACGGTTACAAAACGGCGCAAAAACTCCTCCATATTGCGATTAAACAACGCCAAACCTTCCTGTGAAGTTGTTACACGATTGCGTTTGTGGTCGACTGTGAGCAAACGCGGCACCCATCTTGCGGAAAGCTTTCTCATGCCCAAGTGATCATTCAAAATTGAAAACACTGAGCCATGCGAGATCCCTACGGCTTCCACAATCTCTCGCACTTTCAATCTTCGGTCGGCCAACACCATATCGTGAATTTTTTCGATTGTTTCGGGTGTAGAGACCTCAACTGGGCTTCCAGGACATTCGGCATCTTCAGTGCTTGTACGGCCACAACGAAATTCAGTAAACCACTTTTTTACCATTGAAATCGATGGTGCAGAGTCCCCATAGTATTTATCAAGCTTAGCCTTGGTCTCGGTAATGGTTTTTTTTCGCAAGAAATAATGCTTAATAAGCACACGAAATTCACTTTTTTCCATTTTCTCCTCAAATTAGTGAGTAGTCTGATAAAAATAGCTGTCAAACACAAACTAACTGACGCAGCAAGTTTAAATTTTGACAGGAGTCAACTGACAGATGCGTGTTGACAGGAGCAGTGTTGCTGTTTCAGTAAAGAGGTCAGAAATTCAAAAATGCACGGAATTATTGACCCGCCCTCGTAGTAAAGGAGTTATCTTAATCGATTATCTTCAAAAAGGAAAAACCATTAAAGAAGCATACTACGCATCATTACTTGCCAAGCTGAAGGCCGAAATTGCGGAAAAACGGCCACATTTGCAGAAAAAGAAAATCCTGTTTCACCAAGACAACGCGCCGTCTCACACCTCAGCGGTTGCCATGGCGAAAATCCATGAATTACGGTTTTAACTGTTTGTCCATCCGCCTTATTCACCAGATCTAGCCCCAAGCGACTTCTTTTTGATACCTCATCTAAAAACTGCGCTTGGGGGACAGAGATTTTCGTCAAATGAGGAGGCAATCACGTTCGTGAACAATTATTTTGCAGAGAAAAACGCCAAGTACTATTTGGACGGGTTAGAGAGATGGGAGCATCGCTGGGAGAAGTGTGTAGAGTTACAAGGAGACTATGTAGAAAAATAAAAAAAAATTTGAGAAAAAATGTCTTGTGACATTGTTCGGTCGGAAACTTTTCAGACAACCCTCGTATATCTTTTGGGCGTAAGGTCCACTTGATAGCGGACATGACCAAAAGAAGTTAATCAGATAAACATCTCAATTTAGTGGAAAAGAAAGAAGTTGGCTGCACTAATCTTGGCTGTGAACATCTTTGATTTAAATAAAAAGTGTTGTATATCACTCATGACTTTCAGTCTTATGGCTATGATACAGAATAATGTGGAGTGGATCTAAAAATAGTTACGAAACTTTCCTGACATTGCTTCCAATACTTTTCTTGTTGAACTTTGTCGAAAGAACTTTTTTCTTTAAAAATACGAGACCGTTGATTGGCATTGGGGATTTGATAAATTAGTAAGTCAGCTATTTTTGAATGCTTGTCAAACAATTGCAACTGTTTGGATATCTATTCGCCTTGTGTTCAAAACTGACTTTCAATTAATTTCACACAGACTTTTAACTATGATATCCGTCTGCCATTTGATGGTGTATTCTCTATTTAAATTAAAGAGAACAGATCACTTAAAGTGGCGTTAAACACAAGTATGATCTGGAGAGAAAAATCACTTAAGCCAGAGTGAAGAAATATTCCCAAAACGTTCTTCTTTAGAGCTTAATTCAGAATTAATTTATTTTCAAGTGGCGCCCAACGTGGGGCCTTCCATATATTTCTGTATAAGAGTTTTAATTTTTCATTAAAGGATTAAAAAATAGATACGTAGAGACCCTCACGTATCTATAGGTTATTTCCTCATCCAAATCTCATTTCAAGTCTCATCTGTCATAAGATCAAACTCTCCAAAGTCTCGTAAAAGGCTTTATGTCAGGCGAGATAAAGTGTCTTATCCATCTCCTGAGGCAAAAAATAAAACTCATTTCAATTCAAATCTAATTAAGAAGAAAAGATCAGTTAATCGAGTGCCTACCTTAATTCTAGCAACCTTTCCACTCGCTAATAAAAAGAAAGATAAATGGAAAAAGATGAGGAAAGAAACCTTTCTCAACCTAAGCCAGATATCGAAAACTTTATCACTTTAATCGAAAGTGAAATGCAGGCAATTTTCTTGTCTTTTTTATGCAAATGATCATGCTTCACTGGGGCGTATACGTAACCAGTTAAGAAGCGGAACTAGAAGAACCATACACGGAAGAAGACCACAAAAATATACAACTATCCATAAAAGAAAAGAAAGATGTCATCTATGTGGATCTGCTACGTGCGCCGTCGCAACCGCCTCAATTCACATCAATTTCGCTTTCGTTGGCTCTGATTTTGCTTCCCTTGTGACCTGAATTCATGCCAACAACAAAACACCATCATACCGATCTACCAGGCCAATAAAAAAAAGCGGTAAATCCGCAGAAGTAAAATTGTTAAAATGCCCTAAACGGCCTGTGTTGTTTCTTTTTTTTTTTCCACTTTTTTTTCTACTATCCCAAAGCAATACCAATACACAAGAGCCTGCACATATACAGGGAAAGACAAAATAAAAAACTCATGCATATTTGAACAAAACTTCTTCCGCATCCAACAAACTGGAAACAGTTATCTGTTAAGCAAATACATAAACCATAACCGAAAAACAACAGACGCAAAGAAGTGTGGTAACCAAGTGGAAAGAAAGTAACCATCGAAGATTAGCAGAGCCAACAGGCATTCCCTTTGTTGTTGTTTGCCCGCCGTTGTACTCGTACCTATCTATGTATCGTACGTATCTGACGATCGGATTGTTCAAAAGGAAGACAACAAAATGAAAAGGAGGAAAGAAAAAAAGATCTTGGAAGGGTGGGTTAAAGAGGTAGAGGAAGAGAAATGGGAGAGAAAAACAGAGTGAAAAAAAGAAGCAACTCAACGAAACGAAAAGCGAAAGTGAAATTTCTTCTTTTGCAATCGATTGTTGATTGTTGATCGTTGTGTTTGTGTTTATTCATTCCTCTTTCACGCGTATCTTTTGCCCATGTGGATGGGGTAGGTCGAACAAAATCCAAAAGTAAGAAGGGGGTGATCACTGATCAGTGGTATGGCAGATCGTGGGGATCTATTATCACTTTTCCGTCATTTCCACTTTTTTGGCTCTTGGATAGGTCGTGTTGTTTGTTGTTGTTGTTGTTTTGTTGTGTGTGCTTCTGTTGTTACCACTTTTGTGTGTAGCAGTGTTACAAGTATACGATGGTGCATTTTATTTTCCGCTGTCTTATTCACTCTCACTTTCGTTCAATCCATAGAGTGGAGTTACGCGCGTGTTCACGGAAATTGGCGTTCGTCTTGCAGATACTACCACCCATCAGCTTGGCGCATTAGTTAACACTTTGTGCGAAAAAGATTTCAAAAAAAAAATTACTCAAAATGAGTTTCACGTTGAAACGCAAAATATGTACTAGAAGGTAGGTAGGTGATTACATTTAGGGAAATAGGTGACGACATATAGTAGAGCTACCTACTTGCGGCGTTAATTACTCCAATTTACAGATTCGAGACAGATTGAGGTTACCAATGTACGATGTCTGAGGAGAGGAGTTCCGCGTTACTATTTTAGAAAATTTCTGCTGGGAGATTTTGTTTTTATTTTTTATTTTTTGTCGACACGTTTCTTTTTTTTTCGAATGAAAATGTGTTAAACACGATGGTGGTGGCGTTTTTTTTTTGTTTTTTATACCAGAGGTTCTGGTAACATAAAACTGACTTGAAGTCAGTTGGAATGTGTTGCGGTTTGAAAATTGGGTCAACGAGTGTCTAGTCATTCTTGAACTTTACCATTTCGAAAGTGATGAATCAGTTGAAAAGGAAAGTAACGAGATTATGGCCTTTTTTTTAATTACTACAAATATTTTAGTCCACAAATTAAAAGGAGGAGACTTTTAAAATTTATCTACGTACAACAAATGCTTAACGATTGAGCGAAAGATAAGTTGAATTAATAAAGATTCGTATGAAAAGATATCGGTCATCCGCCATGGTAATACAAAAACCCGGAGCTGATCCTGAATATCTATTACACGGAAACTAAACCCAAGTCGCTGGCCCTATCAACAAAATTCTCTAAAATATGGACTTGGCAATATCTACGAAGTAGTAACCCAGTTTTCATGGTTTTAGAGTTCTGGCAAAGTTAACAAATCTTGGAATCAATGACCCAATAAACAATTCAACGCAGCTCTTCGCTGTTGTGATACTTTCATCTCCGGAAAAATGTGACAAAAAAACATGAGAATCAACAAGAAGGAACAATTTTCATTTAGGGTTAGTTATAAATTTTGATTTTTAATACTTGATTTGTGTTTTATTTATGGTTCTAAGGTTCTCCAAAAGTAAAGTTCAGATTATCGTATTCTTTCAGCTATACATCCTTGTGTTTGAGGCATCTATAGTTACTGGCATAATAAATGAATTGATAGCACTGCGATTCTTTCAGAGAAAATGGGAGACTTTTCAGCCATTACTGTTTTCCAGTATATGTCCTGAGAATCGAACCCCAGAGCCGTTGACGTGGTATTCGACGAACTGGCACTACATAGACCATCTGTTATTTCGTCTTCATATTAAGGACTTATTAAGAAGAAGAAGATGACATTGGATAAAAATAATAACCGGTGACCAGATAGCAATGATAGTTTTTCCAATTGTTATGTTTCAGCAGCTGTCAAAGTTACCAATGACATCCAGCTGTCAAAATATTCAGTAAGGCTTGTCATTTCATCATGCATTGTTTTACGCTTGCCAACGTGCGGAAATTATTAAAAAAATATCGAAATTCCCGCTCAGTTGTAAAGTAAATACTCGTAGTGGCCACTATCCAAGACGATCCAGAAATGTCGACTCGGCGTCGATCATCTGAATTGGGCATCGCCAGAGAATCAACTCGGCTTATTTTACGGTTGGATTTGGGACTACATCCGTATAAGATTGTGCTGACGCAAGAATTAAAGCCGGACGACCGTAGGCGATGCCGTGAGTTCGCTAATTGGGCGGAGATCCGGATTTTGGCCAAAACATCATCTTTCAGACGAGGCGCATTTTTGGTTCAGCGGCTATGTCAATAAGCAAAATTGTCATTATTGGAGCGAACACAATCCACAAATGTTCGGCCAAGCATCAAAGCATCAACAAAGATTGACTGTTTGGTGCGGTTTATAGCATGGCGGCATCGTCGGACCTTATTTCTTCCGAAATGAGGAAGGAGACACCGTTACCGTCAACGGTGTTAACCGACGTTCTGTGGTCACAGCTCGACAACATCAATATATCCGAGCTGTGGTTCCAACAAGATGGCGCTACATGCCATACAAGCGACGCAACGCTCGAAGTTGTGAAGGAGAAATTTGGCGACTGGGTCATCTCACGGCGAGCGTTCACTAATTGGCCGTTGCGATCGTGCGATTTGACACCAATCGATTATTTTCTCTGGGGCTACGTTAACACTTTAGCCTATGCTAACTAGCCAACCAATTTGGACGTGTTCGAGGCTATTGCCGGAATAACGCTGCACATATTGAACAGAGTCATTAAAAATTGGACCCACCGCTTGAAGCACTGCCAGTGAAGCCGATGCGGCCATTTGAAAAATGTGCAATTCCACAAATAAGAGCATAAAGGTAGCTTCAAAATAAAGCCAGAATCAATTTTATAGTTCACACTATAGACACTACTGTACGCTTAAGACATATCATTGCTGGAAAGTTAGTAAAGAAGTAGAGTTTAGTAAATATATTTTGTCGCAACCAAATATAACCAACAATATATGCAAAATATTGAAAAGCAATGGGGCAAGCTTAAAGTGCTAACTTACGACGGATCCAATGTAGAAATATTCCTGTTATATGGATACCGCGCCTAAAAAATATCTTCCATTAACCTTGTAAGCAGATTTTATTACGAATTTCTTGGACTAATCACATTTTCAACGTAGGAATCTATGAGAGTACAAGTAATGAACGGATATGGCAAGGAACAGGCAATATCTTTGTTTCTTGCTTATATATCTTACTATCCAATGAAAATCGATTACCTACCCTGGATATGAACGATATAGTCGAAGAGGAGTCACGGCAGTTAGAAAAAATTCGGCGGAAGTTAAAATACATTACCAGATACCGCTCGTAGGAAGACCGTAAAACCGAGAAGAGCTTATAGGACATAAGTTACAATAGTTAAAGTATTGAGTTGCAGAAGACATACTACCTTGATTAAAATGTTCTCGGACCACACCACCGTGTGGCGCTCCCATTGTTCCGATTTGAGTTCTGTTTTTTTTGTTAAGTTGGTAAATCTGTTGTTGACATTACCTCTAAATCAAGAATACATCTATCCAAGTGTGTGTTGGCGATTTTTTACAATTTTAAAAATGGATTTAAATTTGCAACACCGAACTTGTACGAGTATTAAATTCTGCGTAAAAAACGGATTTAATGGTGTGCGAACGTTGGAAATCTTAGAAAAGTGTTTCGGCAACGATTCTCTAAAGAAAACGGTCGTTTACCAGTAGCACGAGCGATTAAAAAGTGATCGTGAGTCAATCGAAGATGATGAACGCAGTGGCAGATCATCGACATCGAAAACAGACGAAAACATTGATGAAGTACAAGAAATGTTGGTCAATAACCGCAAATTAACCATCAGAGAGATAGCGCAAGACTTGAACGTTGCCTATAGATCCGTCCAAGTCATTTTGGTTAATGATTTGGGTTTCCGTCGTGTAGCAGCAAAGCTGGTGCCAAAAGACCTCAATTTCATGCAAAAAAGAGACCGTGTTGACGTCGCAAAAGAGATGAATGGCGAGGCTGAGTCCGATCCCACATTCATCAAAAGGATTATTACTGGAGACGAGACGTGGGTTTATGAGTACTACACGCAATCCAGACATCAGGCAAGTGAATGGCGTTCACCAAATGAGCCGAGACCAAAAAAACCACGTCGTTTTCAGTCAAAAAAAAAGGAATGCTCACGGTTTTCATGGATTACAACGGTGTAGTGCACCATGAATTTTTGCCAGAAGGCCAGACAGTAAAAAAAGAGTAATATTTGGGTGGGGCGTTATGAAATGTTTGCGTGAAGCAATTCGCCGAAAGAGACCAGAATTGTGGGCAGAAAACTCGTGGATTTTGCACCATGATAACGCACCGTGGCACAGTGCCATTATTATTCGTAGTTTTTTGACGAAAAATGCAACAAATACCATCCAACAGCCACCGAATTCACCTGATTTGGCTCCCTGTGACTTCTTTCTGTTCAGTCGAGTTAAAAACGAGTACAGGGAACGCGTTTCAGCAGCCGAGAGGAAGTAATGGAAAAATCGTAGGAAGCAGTGATGTACATACCGAAAACCGAAAAAAAAAGATGTTTCGAGGATTGGATCAAGCGCTGGCATAGTGTTGCAGTTGATAGGGATTACTTTGAAGGGGACAATATAGATTTAGATGGATAAATTTGTATTTTTAATTTTCTGAATAAATTCCGGAAAATTTTTGATTAAGGTGGTATATTCAGCTCTGAATGGTCTCATTAGCTTTGTCTGCACACAAATACGTTGTTGCTCTCCGAGCAAGGCGAGACCCATATAAATTTTCTTAAACTTTTTATAGTGAAATACTGATTTGAAATCTGATCAAAATGCGCTCGGAATTAAAGATACAAAGTCAATTATTCGGTACATTTTTTTATGCAATATGAAGACTTAGATCGATCTATACGAGTTGAACCACGAATTACAATTCAGTGTTGAAATTTGGCCTAGTTCATATTCTGGACAAGAGAGGGTGACTTTAACTGGTCTGCTCAACTAGATACAGCTGAGAAGACTGGAGATTTAGTAGCCTTAAACACTTTGCTAGTCCAAGCTAACATTCCCATATAGGTGTTAGGCCCTTACAACACGTGGAAAACTTCATAAATCAATTTTGAAAATTTTATAAAGATTTGAAAACCTCTTAACTTCTAAACAAGAAAGACTAGTTTCACGGAAACTTCAAGGATACATAAAGAATTGAGAAGAAACATTTATTTTGGCGCATGCTACTCCTATTCAGCAATGTCAATCAAAGTTTTCCTGAAGTAAGGTTGCACATTTGGGCCATTTTTGCTTCTTGGTTCAACGCAAATGTTTTATGTACGAGTAAGGTTAGGAACTGTCAAGCCAAATGAGCTTCGAAATGAGTTTGCAACTTGATGTTGCGAGGAGTCTTAAAATATCATTTGATCTCTTAGACACGATCTCTTTTACGAAATGCAATTAACAGTAAAAGTATCTCAAATCAAATATTCATATGCCTCCTTTCCTGACTCACTCCATCCAACAGAGAAATTCAAATCAGTCTAACTTTCAATTTGCCTCTGCCCGAAACACCGAAAAAACAAAAAAAGGAAAATCATATCCCTGACCAAAGTCATGTACACATTAATTTTTGATTGAGAAATAAGTTTGCGAATATCTAACTAGCAAAAACCCATAACAAAAGCCGCACAAAAAATTTCAAAAAAATAAAAATATTAAAAATATATAAGAAAAAGACACAATACAAAAAGCAAAAAAAAAAAAACTCATCCAAATTGGCGTATAGATTTCGTCATACGATTCGATCCGCCGATGACTTTTATTTTGATTTTTTTCCCAATTCTTTTTTTTTTTTGGCTAAACACTTTCACTGACGATTACGAAATAACTCGTATCAGTAATCAGAGAAGAGAGAACATGATGTGAATTTGATTAGCACTGCATTTGCATTTATTTAGATACAATAAAAAAAATAAAATAAATGTAGATTCACCACAAATTTTAATTTGTGAATCCATTTTGCAGATACATTTGAAATCTCTTCCAAAACGCAATTAATTTGACTTTCTTTGGAGAATTTATGCCTTAAACATCATAGATATGAGAATAGTGTTAGTAAAGAGCCAAAAATTAGCCAAAAGATTGGTGAACAAAGATTCACAAGAAAGGCAATCAGAAAAAGATACCTTTTTCTAGACAAAAAAACAAAAAAAAAAAAAACAGATACAATCATTAACAAGAGAATTAATGCGTTTTTGTATAATTACATGTATAATGAGCCAAAAGTCAGATACTCTGTATCTGTATCTTAATAGTGAAAGTTTAATTCCGCATTGCCATGGTCTAGTAAAATATGATGAGAGACGACTCTGTTACTGACAACCTAGCAATGACGAAGTTTTGCTATTTTCACTTTGCTCTCGGAATGGTCCGTTGCTTCTAATGAAAGTGAAAAAACAAAAAAAAACAAAAAAAATTTTAATTCACGTCCAAAAATATTGTAATAACCAAAAAAAAAAATAATAACCAGAACCGGTTTACGATTTTTACGTAATATTGTAACTTTTTTTGTCGGTAATTTTGATTTCCCCCCTTTTTAAGTTGCACGCCATCGTTTAGTGTATCTGTCTCAAGATGATGCTCCAAAATTCGATTAAGATGGATACATCCGAAAGATGGATATGTCGAGAGATACATTTATGCAGTTTACTTGCTAGTCATCATCTTTGGGAGATTTGCCTTGGGGACCTTTTTCTTTTGGGGGGCAATCGAGTGTGGCGGTCAGAAAAACGGGCCGACTTAAGTATGTTAAAAGGTTTTTTTGTCTGATGTTCTTCGTATTTTTTTTTTTTTGTTTTTGAGATTTTTGGAAGAAGTGAAAGTGGAAAAAAGTAAAAGTAAAAATATATACACACATATATATATGTTTTTTTTTTTATAAAAAAAAGAGGTACCGGATATCATTACAAGTTTTATATTTTTGGACATTTTTTGTTGTTTTTTTTTTTTGCTTCTTTTGCAAAATTTTTGGTTTCTTTTTTGTTGACCCATTCTCTTTGACTTTTATATCCGTTTTGGGTCACACCAGTTGGTTGTTGGCTGGTTAAAGTGTTCTTTTTTGTTTTTTTTTTTAGGTTTTATAGCGTGCGTTCTTGTGGACCAAGAGTTAAGTTGGTCAGTAGGAGATACCGATTCCCCCAAATGCGAAAAATTTCTCCATGACTTTTATTGTTGACTTGAGGTTTTGGTTTTAAGATTATTTTTCGCTTTTTTCTTGATGTTTTATTTACTAGGGACTGATGGTGATGAAGTTATATATGAGATACGTATATATAGTGAAAGAATTATAAGGCTATAAATTTGGTAACACCTTTCTCTTTCTCAGAAAGGGAGTTGGGTCTTAAAATAACCCATTATTTATTTTATGAGACAAATGAATTCGAATTCCTCGCAGAAAGTTGGTAATACGAGTATCACCGTGACAATACGAAGAACAATTGTTAAAAGAGACAATGTAAACCAGATCTCTTGTAGGTAGGATCATAATTTGAAAGTCTGAGACTCCGCAGTCAAAAAGTGTGAACAAAGGAATTTATTTTCTATAGAAACTTCATTTTTCTACAAGACATGTTTCAAAAATTTTTAAATAAATTGGAGAAACTTACAAGTATCTTTGATTGAAGGCCATGATTATGAGTGATGATGGATGGTCCTGTTGTCGTCGAATAAAATCATACTCCTGAACAAGTCTTGATCTCTTGAAGGTACGACATACTGCATTTTGACACACTAAAGAGTGTCATATCAAATATTAAACTAAAGCATAATTACAGATAGTAAACTGGGACTATATCCAATGACTTGCTTCGTTTGTCCTCAATTATTTCAAGAGTGGTTTCATTGATGCCATTGTAGACAGCAACAACTGTTTCGAAAAATTCTAGAAACTACCCTACGCAAGAGTTTAGTCTAGACAGACTAATGCAGATAGGAGCATAATTTAGACTAAGAGAATGGTCTTAATTGATTGCTGAAAGACGGCGATCCCCAAGGTTATGTACTTCTATTAGTGATTCAATAAACATATTTAATTCCATCATTTATAGTAGAAGATACTGCGAATTAGCTAAGATTCTAAATGAATACGCAAAACCGAAGATGTCAATGATGATGCCAACTTGTTCATTCGGTGATTCATTTACCTAAAAATTTCAGAGTTTGTCAGGCAGAATAATGGTCATCATGCAACCTTGACTTTGTCAAAATATAAGATTCCAACTTGTCGAGCATTGCTGTGAAACTTTGAATAAATATTCCTGTGCTGGGTTCCAGATGTTAGTGAAAGCTAAAGAGCAGACGAACTAGCAAAAGACTTGTACCTGTGAATCGTGAGAAAGTTCTACTTATGCCTTTTGGTTCAACAAAACTCTGGATATAGATTTTCAGCTTATAGCTACCAAAAAGTAGATGAAGCCTTTTAGATATACAAGTACTTCTCATGTTATGCCTGATCTGGTTTATCATGGGTGAAAAAATGCATATGAACTGGAAGAAAATGTAAACGATAAATAATAGGAACCTTCATGGACCATTACTTGATTGGAAGACATGCCAGAAGGTGTTTCCTTCAATGATTTCTGCAGGAGTAAGACGGAAGCCTAAGATGACCATCTCTTCAGCGGCTTGAATGAGTTTTATGAAGTATGTTGAAATTTTAAAGACACAAATTCACACGCAAAAATTTCTTACCACGGCAGTGGCTCTATTTCTATAGTAGCCTAAGTACCATGGGAATATCTCGAACCAATTTAATCTCAAGATATTGAAACTCAACTCACGCTACATTATATTTCATATGAGATGCTGCTGAAGACTTTCATGAAATTAGCTGAGGACTATGTCGAAGTGAGTTGATAAGTTGAAGTTTTTTTAAATGAAATATTATCTACATTGACGATGACTTAAAGCAAGCTTAATAGTGTGATTCTTTTATAAATTCTATGTCAAAACATCATCAAAGTCAGAAACCTATGAACTCAAAGTTGCAAAAAGCTATTCAGGACTATTCCATACCTAATATAGTCGAATACATTGTTGCACTCTATTGAGGATCAAGTCTTTGAAAAAGAGGAAATCTTTCCTGGCCCAGAACGGAACCACAACAAAACAATTTAATGGCTGGACTCGAATGCCGCCTCAGTCGAGCGTATGGTTTATATAAACAGGGTTCTCGGCATAGGGCCTGTCATGTTTCTGAGACTAAGTGTTTGAGTTCTATAAAAAGACTGACGTTGGCGCAGTCACACTATGACAAACTCCATGTTGACGACTGCTAAAAAAGTAGAACTCGATCCCATTTCACCTTTCAATATCCTCGATGCACAACGATTGGGCGCTTAGTTTACATTTTTTAAGTACAGTTTATATGAATGATCTCCTTTGACCATATCCAATTCCAATATTGTAAGTGCATGTCAATAACTATTGACTGGCATCACATCTTGATGTAAATTTCTGAAGAACTCTTCTATTGCCAGATAGAGTTGCTTTGTCATTATACTGCATTTTCAAACGACTAAACTCTTTGAAATGAACTGTACCTTAATACAAAGTAATCAGAATTTTTAAAAGTCAAAAATGTTTACCAACTTTAACAAAATCACGCTCTCAAGAACAATATGTCACATTTATCGCATGTCGAAATTAGATTGGTGTATTCAAGCTCAAGTGTTTTTTAATTACTACTTTTGTAATCTCAGAGCGCTCTTCAAACGAAAGTATCTGCCACTCACTGCCTACTTTACAATGGAAAATCTTAGAGCTAAGAATTCAAATCTTGTTAATGGCGCCTTCATCTAGAACACTTGTAAGAGCACAAATATCTATCTGATAATATCTGGATCTAGGCGGATAGACACAATTAAGAAATAAGTGGAGAGCTATCAGAACTGCAAAAGTATTTCCACGTAGAAATGAAACGACTTTGCAATTGATACAAAGGGAATTTTTTTATTTTAAACAGTTCAGGCCGAACAGCAGTCCCTTCTGGCATAGCAACGATTTTCTTCATTTTTGTTTTGTTTTGAAGACAAGATACTAGACGCTGCTCTAAGAGGCGAAATTCCAAAAGTCGGGAAAACATCTTAGACAGCGAAAACCAAGCGACTTGTTACTTAACTTATGGCACTTGCGTTGAGCACATTTTGACTATGTTTCTTTTTCTTCACATGTTTTACTTTAAGAACATTCCTTGTGAATCTTTGGAAGTCTCCTGTCTTGTGTAACAGATTTCTGTGGCTACGTAACTTCATGTGCAACTTCTGAATGAATTCAGTCAAGTTATGCTCAAATCTAACCAAGGAACTCTGAGTTTTTCATAACCTATAAACGGTAGTATCATCCCATTTTGAAAAGCATAATCACGTAAGAAAACAGGGTGGTCTAGAAAACGGTCTGATTTCCCAAAGATTGTCTATGTCTATCAGGAAACAATCATCTTCCAAATACAGGTAGATCGACCTAATCTCCTAGTAATAACAGCCATCACATAACAATCTTCGCGAAAAAAAAAAAAAAAACTGTAACAAGAAAGGAAATACAAATAAGGAAAGTGCGGAAAGCGTTTTAGCATCTCAAACATAGTGCCGCGCACTCTCATTCAGGTAGTGCCACTTATGAGTTAGATCTACTTTACGTACGGATACATACTCGTAGATACGAATAACAAGTAACATGAAAACATGGCTAAAAACAAAAGCAAACAGTCAAAGAGAGAAGAATTGCATAATTCGCGCAATAGATACACAAGGCTCGTCTTGCATTCACAAGCAAGTGAAGTAGGAATGTGTACCCGTACTCGTACACGTACTTGTACTCGTATCTTCGTATGAGTATCAACATATCAACTTATCAACATATCGTTTGTATCTTTTGGTATCGTTGGTCGTACTCGCACATGCCATTGCGGCGATCACGCAGCATATTTTTTCGTTGTAGCCTACTGGCTGGCTAGGCTAGGCTAGGCTAGATCACTTAAAACCATCTCAAACCAAACCACCAAACCGAACCATGTTGAGGCGCACGAAAGAAGTAAACCCAAACATTTATTTGGTCGCGGCTAATGGTCTATACGTGTGGTACCTGCCTACCTACTTCCAATGTGAAGTTTGAATGTGTTTTTGTGTCTTAGTTCAGTAGGCCTATTCTTTGGCGGGCTTACGAAGCTAGGTAAGCTTTTTTTTCCATTTTTTATTTGTTTTTTTTTTTTGTTTTCAATCTTCTTTGGTCTGGCTATTCGTGGCGCTAATCTAAAGCTAGAGCACGTCGCTTAATGTCTTGGATGATGGTGATTCCGTGCCGGGTATAGATAAAGATACTCCGTTTGTATGTATGATTTTTTCAAATTTAAAGCCAGTTAAACTGGTATAGGAAAACTCTCACTTTCTTCCGTTCGATGCGGTCCGCTGAGTTGTTAGATACGAACACACAGTCGCATATCTATTTTCTTTGAGTTTTTGGGGAGTGGTGGTGGGAAGTGATCGTGCAGAGTGGTAATAGAGTTGTAAGACTCTATGTCGTCATAGGAGGAAGTAAAAATATAATATCGCGATACTTAACAGCTGTAAAAAAAATTTCTTCATCACTCGAAATCATATTGAATACATTTTTTTTTTTTTCTAAATCGGAATATGCTTTTAAATTGATTTCTAATTGATTATTATAATTTATTTGGAAATTTAGGCAACAGGGAAAAAAAAGTGAAAACTTTAGTTTAAATCTGGACAAGCAGGTTACGGGTATTTTTGGTGCTGAACTATGCCTTGGGGTTACAACATCCAAAAGGTATTTGAGAGATTTTCTTAATCGATTATGAATTATCTGCTTGGGCATGCTTGGGAAAAAGTCATTTGGAATGCGAAAAAAGAAATCAAAATTGTAGCAGGGATACATTTTGATCAAAAGAAAGGGAATTACCTTGATTTGATGAGCTTATAGCAATTCTAGAACTTCATGTTTGCATTCAAAAAAATCCTAATTGTAATCAAATTAGCGACAGTTGAGTTATGAGGAAGCAAACATAGGATTTTCTGTGTAATGAATTACGAGCTACCTGGATGAGCCTTAGTTTCCATTTTATGCAACTAAAGGCTCCCCTACGGCTAATAAGCAAAATTGGTTGAGTAGTTTTTGAAATTAGCTTTCGTAGGATGCATTTCACGAAGAATTCATGAGGGTTCAAGGAAGATGAAGCAGATGCCTGGCTCATAAAATCAAAATCATTGAGCACAAATAGTTTTTTTTTTTGATAATGAGAGCATGGGGAGGTCTACTTACTTTCGATACCCAGGCAATACAGAATTGTTGTGAAATTAAATGGTGCCGGCTAATCCAATGAACTAACCTTGACTCTAACCAGAGTTATGTCCACCTGTATGTTTGGAAACAAATTAAGCAGTTAAAGGTGGATAAGGGAAAACTGAGCTGCATCCAAATAAAGTAAAACAGATCAATTCGTCAAGGATGATTATTTATATCTAGAAGAAGAAAACATTACTCAGGCCAATGGGCCACCTCGATCAATTCTCTAACTAGCACATTTTCTGGTTGATCATTTGAAGTAGTCCTAAGTCATAGTGGACTGAGTTTTTAAAGAATCGAACCCATATGCCACAGGGGACACTAAGTTCTTTAATTTTCATTTTTCAACAAAATTGAATAATGAGCTATCTTACAGTGGAGAACAGAATGCCAGTCAAGCTCTCCGAAAAGACAATCACACAGATTGCGAAAACTGGAGAGGTATCTGCGCGTTTTCGGAAATATACAACACAAAAATACTGGCCAGCATAATCCTTAAATACATTACAGAAAAGATCAAAGTATTCATGACGATGAATAGGTGTCCATTTTGGATCCTGAAACCTTATAGATCATCGTTAAATAAAGAGTCTCTGTAACACAAGCTATCTATTGATTTAGAAGGACCATTCGCCAGAGTAAACATAGAGCCTTACGCAGGAGAAGCATTTCAAATAAACTGGATGCTGTTATTAAAGCTAATGATGTAGGTGGGAAGAATTACGTGTTGCATAGACGAAGGTCATCGAACGAATTTGAGATCCAAAGTACCGACCGGCAGGATTACATACTATAACCCCTGCTCTTCTGGAGATTGGTGATGTTTTGCATAGAGCTCTGTCAAGAAAACAAGTTAGTGGGAGAGCGAAAGTCCGAAGGACCAAAGCATTGCTGATCAGCAGGTCAAGGAGCTAGATAGGTTAGGTTAGGCTAGGTCAAAACAGAGGTGTGATGGATATGCCAGCACACAAACACTAGCCACCAAAATACTAACCAAAATGGGCCCATCGCGATCCCAGTTGAATTGTTATTCAAATGGCAAAAACTTAACCAATCTTCCTGGTCAAACATCCAATTTCTTTCCAAAAGCCAAGAAGGTCTTTGAAGTTCGTGCTGCATTTCTCTAAAAATTTTCTGCGACTACTCGATATCGCCTCGCATCCACATAATATATGTGTTACCACCTTGATCAAAAACCACCGTGTGGCGCTCCCATTATTCCGATTTGAGTTCTGTCTTTTTTGTTAAGTTGGTAAATTTGTTGTTGACATTCCGTCTAAATCTTAGCATCATAGCTTGACATTGGCAAAAGTTACGTAGCCAATAGTACATCTATCTCTCTTTGTTGACGATTTTTTACAATTTTTAAAATGGATTTAAATTTGCAACAACGAACTTGTACGAGTATTAAATTCTGCGTAAAAAACGGATTTAATGGTGTGCGAACGTTGGAAATGTTGGAAGTGTTTCGGCAACGATTCTCTAAAGAAAACGGTCGTTTACCAGTGGCACGAGCGGTTCAAAAGTGGTCGTGAGTCAATGGAAGATGATGAACGCAGTGGCATACCATCGACATCGAAAACCGACGAAAACGTTGATGAAGTATTCGTAAAAGAAATGTTGGTCAGTAACCGCAAATTAACCATCAGAGAGGTAGCGGAGGACTTGAACATTGCCTATGGATCCGTCCAAGACATTTTGGTTAATGATTTGGGTTTCCGTCGTGTAGCAGCAAAGTTGGTGCCAAAAGACCTCAATTTCATGCAAAAAAGAGACCGTGTTGACGTCGCAAAAGAGATGACTTGCGAGGCTGAATCCGATCCTACATTCATCAAAAGGATAATTACTGGAGACGAGACGTGGGTTTATGAATACGACACGCAATCCAGACATCAGGCAAGTAAATGGCGTTCACTAAATGAGCCTAGACCAAAAAAAACACGTCGTTTTCAGTCAAAAAAAAAAGGAATGCTCACGGTTTTCATGGATTACAACGGTGTAGTGCATCATGAATTTCTGCCAGAGGGCCAGACAGTAAACAAATAGTATTATTTGGGCGTTATGAGACGTTTGCGTGAAGAAATTCGCCTTCACCGAAAGAGACCAGAATTCTGGGCAGAAAACTCGTGGATTTTTCACCATGATAAGCACCATCGCGGTCGCACAGTGCCATCATTATTCGTAATTTTTTGACAAAAAATGCAACAAATACCATCCAACAGCCACCGAATCGAGTTAAAAAACCAGTACGGGGTACGCGTTTCAGCAGCCGAGAGGAAGTAATGGAAAAATCGCAGGAAGCACTGATGGACATACCGAAAACCAAATATAAAAAATGTTTCGAGGATTGGATCAAGCGCTGGCATAAGTGTGTTGCAGTCGATGGGGATTACTTTGAAGGGGACACTATAGATTCAGATGAATAAATTTGTATTGCTAATTTTCTGAACGAACTTTTTCATCAAGGTGGTAAGTCCTCAAAAGCATGTAGATCACCAGAGAAGCTGAAAATATCCGTATCCGACAAATTGAGTCTCTTTGTGTGTTTCCGCAATTAGATAACTTCTGTTGCCTTGAAAGTATTGCCCAACTGAGGGTGGTACCACATTAGAATTAAGTTACCGTAAGCTAAGGCTGCATTCAATGTGATGTTAAAAGTATGACGAAGCAATGTAATCAACCTTGCGTCTGTTCCTACTCTGCTGTATGGCTGCGCTATTTCGAAAGTGACCGTAAAAAACACTGTGAGACACACTACGAGTGTTCTGGCCAAATCGAGTTTCCAATGATCGATTTCGTAAGAGAACATTCCAGGACCACAAAGATGTGATGTGGTAGCATTATCATGGCTCGACAAGTCACGAAATGAACTCGAATGAGTCAAGATGGATGATCCACGAGGATCCTTAATGAATTGGAGTAGGAAGTAACAAATCTTGACAATTAGAAAAGAGCTAAATAAAGTTACAACACATCGCTAGAAATCGAATTGGTTGATGACCGATAAGAGGACATAGGATAAGCAAGTAAGTTAATCTTTTGTTATTACTTCCACTGATCTATGGTTCATAAGCGCCTTGAGATCGTGACAGAAATTTAAAACTAAAAGAATAGATTAGCTTAAGCCTATTGGATCTTCATATAGGGTATGTAGGTCAATAGCGGCTTAGAGTCTATAACATTATATCACTGATTCACTCAATTGTTTTTACATTTTTGATATCTTTGCTTGACATTATGGAGAAGGCTGAATAACCACATGTAACGAATAATGCTTTTCCAGCTTTTTTAAGTGATCTGCCAGTCATTCCAAAAGAAAAAAATGGTATTTTCACATTCTGCCGAAACATTGAATAACAGACGAAACGTTCCCAAAAGTGACTGACTAAGCATTTTTATTAGCCTGCCTAAGGCACCTGGTGATAAGATAGCTATTGTCTTAGCTGGCATTTTTCTACGTCTTCCTATTGCCAGATCCGACAACATCGCAGGCTTATGAACAACAGAGAATTGGAAGGTGCTGATTAAGACATCTCCTAATAGACCGATTTTTCCAGAGAATTCTATATTTTTTCAATCAGCAGTGATCTACCAGGATTTTTCAGTGAAGTCGGGTAGAACACCACTCAACGAAGCATAAAATATGGAAGAGCTTTGGTATCTCTTTCCGTGATTTACTTGACGATCGCTTTCTAGAATAACTTTTCATGGAAAGAAGTTGATATTCAGATCCCTGTAAGGCTTGCTGGCTACAAAAAGATCTGCAGAATGCCTTTATTGTTCAATTTAACTATTTATTTGAATATTCATTAAAAACTCATAAAATCTGTGTGTTGACCAGTTCGACCAGAATAATGAACAATTAGCCAAAGATCGCTTTAATGAAGTCGTCGTAGCAAAACATTCAAAATCTAATTAACTCCAATGAATCATCCCTTGAGACTAGCTACTGTAAGCATTCCTTTTCTAATGCCACACGATCTTCATCAAATCCAAAACCGAAGTCATGCCATACCTCCTGTGCCGATCACTACCTGATCACTTCAAGCGATCGTTTCAACTTCTAATTTAATTCTAACCTTTTGTTAGAAGTCAAAAGCGATCGAGCATCCAAACTGATCGATATACGAGTACGAGTATAGATGGAAAATACAAATCCCACAGATACAAGTTTCTTTTTTTTTCCATTTTTTCTTCGTTTATTTTTGGCAAACTGGTTCCGGTTAATTGATGGCAACAATGTTGTATCCACGTTTATCGTTTTATAATTAATTTTATGCTGCGCTTAGAACATAAATCTAAATTTGATGCGATAAAAATATAGAATTAGCAGAAATGATAAACAAAGTTATCCTGCACTGGTACGACTGGAACTGCATACGGGAGTACCTACAGCAAATCAAATCCACAACACATCGCATGGCATCACAAATAAGATCGAAAGATATTAACTAAACCATCGAATAACCAGAAAAAGAAATGAAACCGAAATTGAAGGAAAAAAAAAAAGCAAAATTCCAAACATGGAATAGGTGTGCGAAAATAACACTTTCACTGATTTTGATTAAAATCTTCTTCCTCCCAGGTACGAGTATTATACGAATGCGAGTATTTAGCGAAGCGTCAACGCCATGGGGAGGCTCTTTTCTGCTTAGCTATGCGCTCCATCGGCCCATACCATATGACTCTATGATACCCCGAGTACGTGTACGAATACGAGTACCAATTCGACTATGAGTACTCATAGCCATTACGCAATTATACCACCAGGTACATATTTTGCCTAGTGATTTAAAGTCAAGACGAGTCATACTGTCTGACGTGAGCTAGCAAGTGTTATAATATCATAGATACTCAGATACTGCTCTGGGGCTTCTATGTAGGAGAATTCATAGCTGCAGGTATTCAGCTACTCATCTACTGAGTTATAGATACAAAAAAAAAATGACTATCAACGTAAATCTTTTACGTACATATATCTACTCGTATAATTGCAGTGGATCACTTTTACGACTTGTTCCGCATACAAATTAGTTAAACCCCACAACCGATCGTACCCGAAAGTAGGTAAAAACTCTCAACTCGAATAAAAGTAGATGAAGACGAATGAAAAACCGAATCAGATTACAAAATAAAAAAACCTGTAAACACAAATTATGGAAAAGTAGTGCAAAAAAATTGGACTAAAAGCGCATACAAAATAATTATACCCAGATCGCTCGTGTCTGAGATATTTCGGATTCACGACATGGAAGAAGGTGGCAATAATCGACTTCAATAAATCTAGAAAATGCTGGTGACAGACTGGTATTTATTAACAGTCTCTAAAATGTTAGAGCCATTCCAAGAGACCCTTCTTTTTTTGGAGAATAATCCAAATGCGGTTTGGTAGATTGGTTCCTGTGTTATACCAAAACAAACATCTAAAACGGAAAGGAAATGTCGTAGGAAAGCTGGCAAAAAAAATAAACTTTGTGAATTTACAACAAGAAATTACGGAAGTGTACTCGTAAGTTTATTTCTATTTTATATTGTATAATGCTCAAAAAAGTAGACGGCTTACACTCTTACACAACTGGCTTCGTTGTTGTCATTAGACAGACTGTAGACAGTGCACTGTGTATCTAAAAACTAGAGTAATTTCAATGTCCTCAAACCCGGACTTGATTATTTGTTATTATATATTATTATACAATATTACATCATATATATAATTATATTACTCGGATATGTACGAGGTGGCGTTGCCACCCGATGTTCTGTGACTGTCTTTTTTTTATCTATGAATGAAAAACTTTATTTCGAGAAAATGATATCGGCTAAGTGGCCGCCGCCAAAATTGATGAACATTCGGGGCCAATTTGTGGCATCTTCCATCACTCTTGACAGAACTTCCGGCGATAGTTCCTCTCATTCTTGACGGATATTCTCTTTGAGGGTTTCAAGAGTCTGAAACTTATTGTCATTGCCTTGTGACTTTAAAAAAAAAAACCCACAAAAAGAAGCCTGGAACGGTTAAATCAGGCGATCTTGCCGGCCAGTGCATATGGCTAAAACGAGAGATTAGGCGACCTGGAAATGCAGGCCTCGGAATTTCGATTGTGGCTTATGCATCTTGTTGGAATTACATGTTCCCAGTCCGGAGAAAATCGTTGACCATGGCTCTGTAGCGTCCGCCGTCTACAGTACTCGTTTGGTTCGCGGCATTTTCGAAAAAAATAATTCAGGATAGCGCCTGCAGCGTAAACAGCACACCATGCAGTAACTTTGAGCGGGTGTAATAGCACTTCGTGGGTTATACGCGGATTTTCGGTAACCCAGAAGTGATAACTTTGCTTATTCAGATATCCACAGAGATGGAAGTGGGCCTCGTCGCTCATGATGACTTTCGATAAAAAGTTGTCTCCCTCGTGGTCGAGATTTAGGATGGCTTGTTCTTGGCAGTAGAACAGCTGGTGAACTGTATGCACTTTGTAAGGAAATATCTTATAGTCTTTCACCAAAATTCCCTTTAAAGGCCGCCGATTGATGCACAATTTCATCTTCAACCACAGCTGCGATATTTTTAGCAGAGCGGCTACTCCGGGCTCGGCCAAACCTGGCTACAGAACGTACCTGGATTTTTAACGTAAACCACCTGTCGTAAGACCTTATGTTTACGAGGTGCCCATACACCCATAGGGAGCAAGGATACGCCTTGCCATCGCATGCCTACATTAATAGTGTATTACCAAAGCAGAACTTGTGTTGGAGGCACAAGTTCCACCCTTGGTAAGAGTCGAGGCCGACCTAAAACCTCAGCACCCAATACTTTATTTGCAACTCTACAATGGGTAAAACCAAGGAATACCCGTAACCGCGATTTGGGTTTAAACCACGGCCACCATGACGCTCCCACAAGGGGGCCTACCTCTAACAAGTCAGGCCCGGACCGAAGTCCGGGGGGCTCCTGACTCCCATGGTACCGTGATTTAAGTCCTGGTATGGACTACCGGTGGTCAAGCCACCAACAAGACCTATGACCAGCAACTTGTAACTGGTCAAATCGTAACAACCATTCAGAGGCTGTAATCTGAAGATTTTTACGATAAGACCAGTTTAGAATAATCTACCCCCGCTTTTTATTAGACAACGTCATTAATGGGCGAAGCCTTGATAATTGGGCGGGGGCCCAACCTGGCTACATTTCGTATCGTCCCATACTTTTCTAGGCGAGCGGCTAAAAGTCGTAGAGTGTGCCAAGTTGGCGTCGGATGACCGGGAAATCTGCGCCGAAATTCACGCTACGCCAACACCACCGACGAATTATTCCGCAAAAAAATCGTAACAATTATTCCGAGTTCTTTAGGAGTATAGCGATTCATGTCTTGTTGACGTGTATTTTGTATCTGTTTACTTCACAAATGTCAAAGTGGAATTGACATTTGCCGCCATTTGCCAAAATTATAGCACCCCTTCCGATAGGGTGATGATTTTTGCGCCATCTAGTAGAATGTAAAACAGTACATGTAAAAAGTATCCCAAATCTACAATATCATTTAAAATACGCGCGTAACAGATATCACCATAATTTTTATTCTTTAAGTTGGTAGCAATGTACTTAGTTACTGCACGAAATTTGAACGGGATCTGCTACTCAGTTTGTTTAAAACAGCAGTTTTTGTGAACAATACTAATGTGTCCATTTGACCTGAAAATATAGTTGAACAAAGAGTTTGCCTTAAATTTCCTGTTTCGAATCAGATTTCGTTGACAATATTGCGGATGACCTACGGCGAATCGTGTATGTCAAAAACACAGGCATTCAAAGACGGCAAAGAAGTAGTCAACGATATCAACCATCGATAGAACCAAGAAGCTACTGCTTCAAAATCGTCGTATGAGTCTTATGAGTTGACTCAAGGGGTGAACATATTTTTTAGGTCCGTTCTCACTGATATCTGGGACATGAAACGCGTCGCCACAAGACTGAATTGGCGACATGCAAACTAGCCAATAGTCTTCGGAATGGCGTTTCAAAAATAGGCCAAAACCCAAGAAACCTCGACGAAGACGCTCAAAAGATAAGGTTATGCTGACAGTTTTCTTCGATTACAGCGGTGTAATTCACTCCGACCGCCTTCCAAAGGGACGAATAGTAAATAAAGGATATACGAGTATTTAGGCGTCATGAAGCGTTTGAGTGAGAGTATCCACTGAAAATGTTCAGAATTATGGAATAGCGATTGATGGAATTTGTACCATGTTCTCAGAGCGCATTATTAAGCAAGCACCTTACCCACCCGATATGGCTCCGCCTCACCTTACCACTTCGAGGGAGGCGTCTTGAGTCGTTTGAAGTCTTAACAAAAAATTTGCTAAAGGAGCTAAAGGCCATACCGCAAGCAGCCTATGAAAAATGTACGGAGGCCCGGATGAAGCGTTGTATTACAATCAATGGGGCCTACTTTGAAGGCGATAAAACTTTTTTGTTTTATTTAAAATCTGCACCGGGGTAAGATGTACAATTAATATCGTTTTCTATGTCCAAAGATTCAGAAAGTCAAGGTTTGGGTGACCTTGCCATTCCAAGCAAGTGTCTGCAATGATCTTGCGAAAAACTTCAGTCAGACCAATTTTATGGGCGGCTTTTGACTATAACGTTGTTTGTCGAAAGTTATCTGTTTATGCAGTGAAATTTATGGTCTAAGAATTAATAATTATGGAATACCACAAGATTCTGCTGTTAAGGCCGTATTTTACAAGGATGATTCTTTAAAGCCGACCATTCACAGTGTTCGAAATATTTACAGACGAAGATTTCTAATATCATGACGTACGTCAAATCAGATGCCACGTTGAGCTGCCAAGCTTCATTTATTTTCAGCAAGGATTGGCATTTTATCATAGAAAGATTGACGCCACAACAACGATTTCAAATGGTTGAAATCTATTTTAAAAATCGAAGCTCGGTTTGCGAAATTTACGGTAGACACAATCGGCCATGTAAACGTGTCAATTTCGCACCTAATTCACCGATATTAATATACCAACAAGGGTTAGAACAGTGCGTTCGGAAGAAATTATTGTAGCTGGGGAAGCTAGTGTTGAAGCGGACCCCAAGTTATAGATTCATCGTAGTTCGCAGCAACTTGGCATTTGTCCATCCACTATCTGCAAAATTCTGCGTAAGGATGTGACTAAGATCCAAGGCTTATAAGATCATATTTGTGCCATATTGCGTCGGGTGTTCAGTGATTGGGCTTTAAATTAACTGAAAGTTGACCCAGGCCTATTTCTGGTTAAACATCTACGTATACAAGCAGAATTGCCGTGTTTGAAGCGAAGACAATCCCCAAGAAGTTCACCAGATGCTATTTCATCTAGAAAACTATACAGTATGGGGTGGATTGTACGCTCGTGCCATCATCGGTCTTTATTACCTCAAAAGTGAGGCCGGAGCATAAGTTACTGTCAATAGACATGGGTACAATGCGATGATCAACGATTATTTGTTTCCAAATTTCCGTGACATCAATGTGGAAGAACTGTGGCTTCAACAGGATGGTGCTCCACCCCATACTACCAATGAAAATATCACTTCATTGAAAACACTATTCGGCAATAGAGTCTTTTAAGAAATGGACCTGTCAATTGGCCACCAAGGTCGTGCGATTTGACGCCATTGGATTATTTTCTGCCGTAAGCCAGGAATAATTGACGCCTTGAAGCAAAACATTGTCCGAGTAATATGCAATATATATTCCCAGTTGCTCGAAAATTAGATCTCTAGAATGCGCTTTATATGAGGCAATTGCGGTGGATATATGCCCGCAACTATTTTCAAATATTAAATGGCATAAAATAATCCTTCGAACGAACTTAATAAGTCGTCATCAATTTAATTTCCTTAAATAAAACATTTAAACAAAAAAGTCTAAAACTCTTGAAAAAACACCCTCTATAGGGGTTTCACGTTTCTCCTCATGAAATAGGGGGTTACATTAAACTGAAAATCTTCAGAGACGTAAACCCATATTACACCCATCCTGCTAACGGGGCTGTTTAAAGGTATCCTTTATAAGATTCTGTAGATAGTATGCTTACACAGTTGTTTAAACCTGTTCGCGATCCACAAAAAAAGAATCGTTCATGTCCACAGTCGTTTGGGATGAACGTCAAAATGTGCATAGCAATCTAAATCAGGATCTCGTAAAAGTTGCAGGTTGTGTGGGATTTATGAGTAGTTGTGATCCAAAACCTCACAGCTATTTCACATATGCACCTAGTTTTAACTTTGCTGCATGGTTTCTTCAAATTAGTGAGAAACAATGCAATGGGAAGATGTAAGCGCGAAAGATACATTCGACTCGAAGGACCAATTTTTTCCTCTAAAAAACCCCTGTTTTGTTTTTTTTTTAGAGCCTTGCTTTATGGAGCAGCTTTGTCGGAAGAGGTTATGTAATGTAACAGTCTACATTGAATATGAACAAGAGCAAATGGATAGTTTTGAATTGTTCGAAATAAATAAGGATATGGTTTCTAAAAGATGCTGTAATAGAGGACCTCTGAAACTTTGGCCTTTTTCGAGTGATGCTTTAAAATATGCAACCAGAACGGTAGAACCGGAGCGGTAGAAAATAGCAGTAATCCACATTTAGACTAGAAACAGAATTTCAATAAGAGACCTGCATGAGAATATGAAACGGCCTTTAAAGAAGTAGGATTCTGTTAGATTGGATTGTACAAGATTTATTATTTTGAGCACCGAATGAACTAGGGCAAAGAAGTTCTAAGAAAATGGCAACGACCTAATTAAGGAGCCAAAGTCTTGGCGGGCTGTAGAATAATCCAAGAGGTAAAACTGTAATGAGCTAGTGATTCAAAAATCTAAAATATGGTTGGAGACTAAGTCAAGATGGAACACACTGAAAATTGCCACATGGAAAACTCATGAAGCCTATCTGTTATCTATGAAATCCTTCCACCTTTAACCATCCGCAGAAGAAGATATGGAAATTACGGACGAATCTTTATATCAATCAGAGTATCAATAGTAAAAGAATAGCTCCAAAATTACTAAGCGTAAATCTGGCAAAACTATCATGTCTAACCAGAAGATACTACAATACTAGCGAGGCTGCTAATATTAATGATGAATGGAAAAGAAGAAGATCTTTAGATATATTGTGCAGGACTACGAAAGGATGACCCTGATTTTATCCTTCAAATCAACATAAATGTGTACGCTGGATACTAATCATTGATTCTGTTAACATACTTTCATAAATGAACAACAAAGGTATGTAACTGTGGAAAGTGCAAAATATAAGATTAAGCACTTAAGTAGTTGTCAAAGATTTGAATTTCGCCAAATCATAATCCCATCTACACTGATGAAATCATTTAATGAATCTTGGACAAAAAGATATTCAATTCGTAGTACCATTGCTCTGAACGTGAAGATTTCCTGCATCGAGAATGCATAAACTTCTACTGGATTGCAGATAAAAATTTGTAGAAAGCACTGCAAATACGATCTGTTCCAATATGAATATTGAACTCTAAAAAAAACAATCTTCTATCGACAAATCACAATTTTTTATGGAAAAAGGTACATCAGATAATGGGTCAGGAACGCAACTACATGACTACTTGTATGCCCCTTGGTTTTGAATGTTTGAAGGGTGTGATGGTGAATAGAAATCAAAAATATAAATTTCTTAAAACAATTGATGAAGTGTAAATTAAATTTGATTATAGACTGAGGTCTAAAAATCTTAACTCACTTACCAGTAAATCATCATATTCATGGGTTAAATGAATTTGTTTACTTTTTGGTGCTCACCTTTCCCCCATGTGTGCATCCATTATGTAAATGCTGGTATTCCATTTCTAAACTAATTAATAGTAGACAATTTCATTGATTTATCGACAGGAATTCATCCACACTCTTACTCGTACAAATGGGTACGAGTAAAGTACGAACGAAAATTCGTTCTCGAACCTGACCTAGAACTTAAGCTATCTACCTCATGAATATCTATCTATCGCCTGCCGTTTGCCCTTGCAGAAGAAATACAGCTAAAGGTGTCGCTTAACTTATCGATTAAATTCGAATGCCTTAGTGACATAGAGCTTTTCTAATTCTCCTTTTGTTTTTTTTTTTTTTTTTTGATCAAAAGATACTCGTACTCCGTGTGTTATCATATTATTCGCCGTATGTGATTTTTTTTTTTCGTTTGAAAAAGTATCTTTTCTCTTTGGCTGGCTGAAGTCATCCGTATCTTTTTGGTGTGTTCTGACCTGTCCAACAATCTTGATGTTGCTGCCCGAAATGTGCATGAGATTGTTGTCAGTTGTCAGAATATTTTGTTGTAGGCCCATTTGTGGTACGTATCTATGGTTGTGTAGAGATCATTTTTTTATATAAAGATTTTGTGTTTTTTTTCTGGCCAAAGGGACAGATCGTGTTGTGTATTTTAAACTTTCCATTTTCGGTTGTGTAGTGTGTATACGTTTTTTTTCTTCTGATTTTTCGGGTTTTTTTTTTGTTTCGCTCGGTTGTGTCGGTTTTTTGTTTTTTTTATTATTCGTAGTTTGCTGTTTTTTTTTTTTTTTCTTCTTCATTGTTGTATACATTTATATTTTTTTTAATTTTATTTTTCGGCAGTGTGGTACCTTTTACCAAATTAACATGGCTTGCGCTTGCATTGAATATGTGTGTTTGGGGCTGGTGTATTGGTTGGGCCTTCCAATTTACTTTCATTAAGCAAAAAAAAAAAAAAAAAACTTTCACTTTTTCGGCAGTTTGATTTATATTGTATAGCTCGCACTATATACATTCATACATATGCATGTTCATAGATATAGAGATACAAACAAACAGCCAGACAGACGAGTATAGCATGGAGAGATGGTTTTATATGTACGCGTATGCGTTCGTTTGAAAGTAAAATTTGTTTTTTTTTTAGTATTATGACTAAAGGCATTAAGACACTAAAAGGCAGAGATTAAAGTTAAGATACATTTTAGGTGAACATCGGATTTTTTTTTTTTTCGTTTCGAACGGATAATGTTAATGAGTTTTTTGTTTTTGTATTTAGTTTTTTTGTTGTTGGTTTTTGTTCATTTCGATTTTCATTTTCGGTTGTCTGCGGTGTGCGGGAATGGAAAGGTAGACAGACGTTCATTTCTGATTGTGTCTTATCACTGCTAAAACATTGTCTGAACACTTAAGGAAAGCTTGGACATGGACTATGTGTAGACTTAATGTGGTTTCTCTTGTAGTTACAGTTGTACAGTCAGTTGTTAGCTGTTTCTATCTGCTACCTTCGAATGTGCAAATTTTTCGAAAAGAAACTTTCGTTCTTTAGAACAAGAAAATCTCAAAAAAAATGAGTGATTGCCAGACAGCGGTTGATCTATCATCTGAGGTGATTATTTTGAGAAGAGGAGTTAGAAAATGAATGATAGAGAGCATCAATATCCATCTGAAGTTACGGTATAATTTAGTACTTTGGTTTGGTGCTCTTTGCCGTTTCAAGAAATCGAAGGGGTCAATTTAGATACTTTCTTTTTCGGTAAGCTTGGTTAAATTCAACCATCATCAGTGATCTACCAGTATTTCAGAAAGATCAATTAATCTACTGACATAACTCCTTTGATGGCAATCAGATTTGCTTTTATACGATCAGTCCCTCTTTCAAAATAAAAGCATCAAGACAACCTTAACCCTCATAGGGCTTATGTTTTACGTATTCTTGACTTAACACGTTGACTTTTGGAAAAAATAGTTGTCTCCTATTTCAATTCTTGTATGTGGCTATCGCATAGGTAGACACACTCATCGCGTTCAGATCAGGCCGAAGCTTATAACAACCCTCTAGTGAAATGAGACGACTGCCAATTGAAGGTCAACCATCTGAAGTTGAAAACCATAGGATAGCAACTATTGTTTTGAAGCGTAGTCAGATACCTCGGGATCTGGTTTAGATAAGTCTCTGTTTGTCAACAACTTGTTTGCATAAATACTACTCTGGCGGGAGTTGGTTTGATTCTTAAAAAGAGACTGCTTTAAAGCAGCGATTAAGGTAATTTTTATAGAAAAACATATTACTAGACCGATGGAATGAATGAATATTCCAATTTTAGGGGTTCATCACTCCAAAGTGTGCCACGAGAAAGTCTGGCTTAAGCAGAATTGTCAGCAAAGTGACGCTGAAAAAGATGATCCAGGACAGATTGGCTTGGCCCCTATCTTACACATTGCTTGTAAAGCTTTAACTTAAAAACATAAGAACGTTGTATACGACAGAAAATCTTGCGTTAACAAAAACCAAAAAAAACAAAAAAGCGTGATGATACGGGGGAACGGTGCCCCAGTTGTTTCTTAACTTGATGTGGATACCTGCTAAATTTTAAAATTAAAAATTATACTTAACTAAAAAAGGGTGTTCTTCCTAGTAATTTACATGGTTCCGTTGGCATGTGAGTCTGTACTACTTTTGACTTGCGTTTCATTAGAAATGTTTGTCTCAAAATGGTACCAAAACTACCATATCTCTCACTTTTCAGATTGACAAACGATACGGTGACAGTATTTAAAATTTGATGGTGGTTACGTAGTACCTTGGTAAAATTAAGAAAAATGATAAAATAACACCCTGCCTTCTCCAAAAAAGAGAGCATAAGCGATCGAAGAAATGAAGAGGCGCTACTCCAAGAATAACTTTCTGAAAGATTGTGTCAAGTCAGCAAGAACTGAACAGAAATCTGTAGAGATGACTCTAGAGAGTCACAAAAAGTTCTGAAGATTTGGAACAACAATTTCAGCCGACAGTTAAACGAAACGGACAATTCAAACTCCGTTGTCAGGCAGAATTCACCATTCAACCTGGGCGATGAAAGACAACCTCTACGCCTATCCGACTAATATTATGTAAAGATAGCAGTGCAGGACTACGTATATGCAGCAGATATGACATGGTTTTAGAACACACCAAATCATTTCCACGATTTTCAACAATATGACTGGCCTCTTTACCCTGCAACTGAGCAAATATACTATGCCAGATCCTAGACAAAACCCAAGAAGCTGAAATCACCTCTCTATCGAATTCAAAGCCGCATAAGATAGCAAGTCTAGATACAACCTATCCAGAACTACGTCTAGTTTTGGCATCACTGGCAAACTCTTCAAGTGGTGCAGAATGATGATAAAGAATGCTTGCTGCTATGTAAATGACGGAAACAATTTCCCCCAGACCGTGATGACGAAAAAGGGTTTAAAAAAAGTGATACGCTGTCATGTGTCGTTTCTAACAATACTCGAATACCATATGTACTTGAGAAAATTATAAGAAACTAGCAAGCCTATACCAGAGGCACAGTTTACCAAAAATTCTGTAGAACTACCAAGCGATGACAGACAGTACACAGCGAGCTGTCATTGATGCATTTGGAAGTATTCAATCAAAAACGGAAAAATTGGTTAAGCTGTGAATAAGGGCGAACTCAAATATATGCTCTCAATCAGAAGGGATGCGCAACATCGACTACATAGTCAGCTATTGCCTCGAGGTAGTTAGATATGTTATCTACCTCAGTCCCGGGATTAACTCTGATGAAGTCACTTCATCTATCACTTTGAACGAAGAAGGCACTGAATAAATAAGGATTTGTCGCAAAACACTTAGGATACTCAGATACTTTACATACGAGTAAGGCCCTCATCATTCCAATTCTGTTCCGTAATGCAGAAGCATAAATGTTAAGCAAGTTAGATGAAGAAATTTTATATCCTTCCGAATGCAAGAACGCTTGGGAGAAGGAAATGCAATCATCCCACAAGGGGTGTCATTTTAAATTTCGCGCCATTGTTGAACTGTCAATATTCAATTACCATAGCGATGACTTTTGATAAGTAAAAACTAGGAGGTCGTTAAAAATGGATCGATATGCACTCCCACAATGTGTTGAAATAGTCAAAATTCACTACAAAAACAGTGAAAATATCTCGGGAACGTTTCGTGAAGTTCGTACTGGTTTTGGTCATCATAAAGCGCCTTCTCGCACAGCTATAGTGAATTTAATCGATAAATTTGAAAGCCTCGGATGGGTGAGTTATGTGAAGACTCCAACTCGTGTTCGCCCGAGAAGGTCAGCTGAAAATATCGCTGCCGTAACTAAGAGTGTGACTGAAAACGCAGGTGTTTTCATTTCGAGACCATTTTTCTTAAAGATCTTAGCCTACATGCTTATAAAGTCCAGTTGACACAAGAATTGAAGCCAGCAGACCACACTGATTGGGAGGTGGAAATCAATGAATATGATCATGATTTTTTCCACAAAGCCATTCTGAGTGATGAGAATCGTTTCCATTTGTCTGGGTAATGTAAACAAACAGAATTGCCGCATCCCGGGATCCGAAAACCTAAGAGAAATGGTGGAACGACTTCTCCATCCACAATGAGAGACAGTTTGCTGCGGTTTTTGGGTTGGCGGTGTCATCGCGTCATATTTTTTTCGAAAATGATGCTGGTGCGACGGTTTCAGTCTGTCTTTTTTGTACCTGAAATGGATGCCGTGGACGTGAACGACGTTGATTTTAAGTAGAACGGCACCATATGCCACACAGCTGGTGAAACAATGGTTCTATTGTGTGACACATTTTCCTGGACGTGTGATTTCTCAAAATGGAGACTCTAGACTTTTTCCTTTGGAGCTATGTTGAAGATAAAGTCTACGCCAATGATCTACCAATGATTCCACAAACTGTTTACAGTTTATAGTTAGTCTAAAATAGAATCAGTTCTGTCTTTGGCTGTTCTTTTCCTACTCAGTCGTGCATACTCGGAGGCATCTCTACAGATTCATGGACTAAAAGAAAATATCAGAGCTGTTATTCGGTGACCTACAGCCGCAATTATGCGAAAACGTGAAGAATGACAATTTATAGGCGGAGTCGAGGCAGATATTTGACAGTTATTGTATTCCATTACTAACCTCAGAATCTGTGCTTTAGATTAAAATAAAAATATCACCACTTTTCATAAAAATGTTGCGTTGTTTTGTGCATTTAAAATGACACCTCTTGTTGAATAGTATGTACCTGAACAAGCTGATCAAACACCGCGCCACCTGGAAAGTTTTGTTGGTTGAGGATTAGGTCAACCTCTGACTGCAGATTCAATTTAGGAAGTAAGGATGTAAGAAAGTAGTACACTGTCCTTTGGTCAGACTAAGTGATAATTCTTCTACGATTCTGATCTAAAGAGTCATTTAAGACTTAAGATTTAGGATTTAAGACATCCTGTGAAGTGATCACAATAGTACATAGGCAGCAGCATACCGAGAAGGTCTACAAGAAATATTAAAAGACCATTAAAAAGCAATCAAATCATATCAATGACTCAATCTTTCTCTAGAGTTGTTGTAGCCATCAACATATTGGTAGATTCCAGGATATCCTCTCAAATGGGCCTATTTCCATTCAGAAGATCTGAAATATTCGCGTTCAGCACTGAAAGGAAAAGTAGATACTAAGGTTTGGCCTCCGAAATTTTGTCGTCTTGCTTAAAAATACATTTTGGCATTTCAGAATATCGCTGAAGAATAGCTAACTGCTATGTGTATTTTATGGTGCTCAAGGAGTAGAATTTGAAAGCTCATTTTATTTAATCGAGCGCTCTGCAATATAAAAGGAATGTCTGTGTATCTATATTCCTTCGGTGTTGAAGGATATCAATTGGATGCGCCATCTAAGTTTTCCCAATGAACATTTCTATACAAAAGACCTAACAAACTTATGAGATACTCTCAAGTTAAAGGCGTATCTATGCCCCATACGCAGGGATTTAAAAGGCTCAAATCTTCTTTGTATGGTAAGAAATATAGAGACGACCTAAAAATGGTTTCAAATTTCATATTTTTCATTAGGCACTCCGTCGTGCTTAACAAATGCAACTACTGTAACCCTACTCTCAGATAAAGCTAAAGTATTGCTCACTATCACTACCACTCGTAGTATTATCTAAAACGTTCTAAAATGATTCATAAATAATGCCTCAATGATCTGAAAGAAAGTTCTTACCGAAAGTTATTTCATAAAAATCAAATGACATGGTGAAAATCTGTTCAAATCCGAAGGCCAACTGATCACCTGATTACGAGTGCAAATATGTAAAAACATGCCAACAAAAAAAATTTATATTGCTAGAGCGTTAGAAAGTGATTCAATAGAGTCAATCCAAAGACAAAAAAAAAAATGTCTGAGGGCTACTTTTTGTCTGGCAGATTTTTTCGTTTAGGGATCAGAGGTTCTACAGATCACAAATTTTTTCTATAGCTCAACGCAAGATCAATTAAATTAGACTTTTGTACTACAAACTCAAGCTACAAAAAAATTAAACCAGCAACGAGACGGAACCATTAGAGAAAGTAGAATTTCATTTTTATTTTTCTTGTCCATTTCAAATATTAAAATTGCATAAAAAAAAGATACGTGCTAAAAACTGCTGTTGCTAACTCATGCACGATTTTTATGATTCATACGACAAAATTTTATTCATCCCAAGTGATGTGCATTAAATTACTTCATTCGGAGATAGATATCTTGGGAAGTGACTTGAAAAATATGGATGGGGCTCCATGAAATTGAAAGTGGTTTATGACGTATTTTAAATGAGATTTAGGCGGTCCCTTAGATTAGCTAATAGCTCAGAAAAATCTAAAGTGATCCTTGTCAAGACAATAATCTAAATCGAATACCGAATCTTCTCATGTCTGATGTCACAGAAAGGTGACCCTTCGAAATATCTGTTCTCTAGGATGTTTTATCTTCTAAACTTTAAGTGACCTTACTCGTATAAAAGTTGATCATTAAAAAGTCTCTTACTCTTAGATTTGCAGTCAGTTTTAATGAACTTAAGCGAGCATTTGACGTCAGCTTAATGTCAATATTGACTGCTTTGTAAAAATGTAAAAAAAAAAATTGTTTAAATAAAAATGAATCTTAATGGAAAGTATAACTATTACCTTGTTGATTGGTAATAAATTCTTTAATTACTTCTTACACGGACAAAGTATGGAATAGTCTGTGTCGTTATTTTACTTTTCTATAAACTAATAATTATGAAAATTGCTATAACATATACTATATCAGAGAGTGCGTAATTGATTTGCATAAATTTTAAAACCAGTTAAATGGAATGCTATTCGCTAAAGGTGTAGACACATAAGACTGGCGCGCTTAAGAATGTTTGACAAAAATGAAGTGCAAATCGCTGCGTATATAATATCAGAGAGATCTGACACAAATTCCACTATATCTCAAGTTATCCACGTTTCAAAGTAGCAAAATGTGTATCCACAGTATCTGACTTTAGTATGAACAATTTTTCAAAATCAGTTGAGACAATGGAGAATTATTATGGTTTCGAGGCATCATAGCATTGATACTGAAAATTTCCGAATACAAAGATAACTGAAAAAGTAGAAGAAATATCTTCGCCAAAAACAGATGGAAAAATCCTCAAAGAAGGAACAATATCCTCATCTAGCCCTGTAAGAACAAATCTTAAAACCATTTTGGCAAACCAAGTTCTTTCCACAATATTCACTTATATGCTAAATTTAATAACTTTCTTACAGGCAAAATTATTTGTCCAATCCGGAATTTTATTTAAAAGAAACGGATTCTCATAACAAAGGCCTCAATATAATGGGTGACCAGGTAGCAATGATAGTTTTTCCAATTGTTATGTTTCAGCAGCTGTCAAAGTTATCAATGACATCCAGCTGTCAAAATATTCAGTAAGGTTTGCCATTTCAGTTTGCCATTCAGTTGTAAATTTGCAACGTGTATTTCGTAGTGAGGTCGGTCGTAATCATGGCTTCAGAGCGCAGGTAATTCGTCGAACCCTGGAGCATGAGTACATTTTTTTGGATCTTAAGCCACCAAACAGACAGAGATTGCTGCGAAATGAAGAAAACATAGGCGCCGTAGCGGCCAGTATCGAAGAAGACCCAGAAATGTCGATTCGGTGCCGATCAGCAGAATTGGGCATCGCCAGAGAGCCAACCCGGCTTATTTTGCAGTTGAATTTGGGCCTATTGCAGCCAAACGACCATAGACAACGCCGTGAGTTCGGTAGTTGGGCGCTGGAGATGTTTCCCGGAAATCCAGATTTTGCCCAAAAAATCATCTTCTCGGACGAGGCCCATTTTTGATTCAGCGGCTATGTCAACAAGAAAAATTACCCTTATTGGAGCGAACACAATCCCGAAGTGTTCGGCCAAGCATCAATGCATGTTTGATGCAGTTTATGGCGGCATCATCGGACCTTATTTCTTTCGAAATGAGGAAGGAGACACCGTTGCTGTCAGTGGTCTCAGATATAGAGCAATGTTAACAGCCTTTCTGTGGTCAGAACTCGACAACATCGATGTATCCGAGTTGTGTTCCAACAAGTGACGCAACGCTCGATGTGATGGAGAAATTTGGCGACTGGTTCATCTCACGGCGAGTGTTCATCAATTAGCCGCCGCGATCATGCGATTTGACACCATGCGACTATTTCCTCTACGGCTACGTCAAGTCCTTAGTCTACACTAATAAGCCAACTACTTTGGGCGAGCTCGAGGCCAATCTTCGACACGCCATTGTCGGAATTATGCCGCACATATTGAACCGAGTTATAAAAAATTTAACCGACCGATTGAAGCACTGCCAGCGAAGCCGACGCGGCCATTTGTATGATGTACTATTCTACATAATGGCATGAACGTAGGTTCAAAATAAAGCCAGAATCAATTTTATATCTCACCGTTGTTATTTTATATACATTTTTTTTCCTATCGTTCTTCTCTGGTCACCCTTTACTACGGCTTTTATTTCTTTTGGTCGAAATTGTTAAAATGAAGATGTTTTCTTTCAAAATGTCTTGCAGTTTCAATTCCAGATCACATGAGTTCTGAATTAAAATTTTGGCACATTTCTGACGTGGAAAATACGAGAAATTTGGAACTCTCAAAGTGTTGAAGCCGAAACGAGTAGTTAAATCTTTCCAACTCTTCCAGATGATAGCTTTTGGAAAGTCAATTTCATAGTAAACCAACATTTTCGTTTACAATAAATTTAGGCAGATTCCTTTGGCACAGAAGGGTGGACTTAGCCTAATAGGACCAGTTCGTTATATTTGCTAGATAAAATAAAGGGTATTGTCTTAATTTTAATCAGCTCCATTAAGTTGCAAACAACAACTAACGAACAGTTCTATATATTTGGGGCTCGGTTCAGTTAGCCTCTATCACCTTTCGGCTAAAAAGGCGGGACTGGTTCTAGAGAACGACCAAATTTTGCTAAAACTTGATGGAAAACTGAAAATGAAAAAATAGGACCGGACCCTGGGTGGACTCGTTTTCAGGAAATTCTGCTACGGTCCTTTGATTTCTGTAAAGTGGACATCATCGTGCTTATATTTTGACATAGACTTGAGCATACACATACGAGTATTTCTGACAATATTCCATAAGTTGCACTCATTTTCTATGCGCCTAAACTACAATAGAGGATGCAGTTTATGCTGCCAAGACCGACTTCAACTTTTAAAAGAAGATGACAATGTTAAGAAGACATATTCACAATTTTAGGCAAAGAGATCAGGGTCTTCCCTGATATCGTTGTCAGTATAGGTAATAAGCAGATCAGAGAAGTTGGCCAAAATTTCGGGGCTATTGTGGTATTTCTATCTTTTGAAGAACGGGGGAACTATTGAAAGTAAAGTGTAGTATAATTGCGGATTTCACAGGCCACACAGAAATATTCGAATGCCAGACTAATTTTGCTGGATTTCTGTTGATAACCACAATGATGAAGCACCGATAGAGGCTTCTTGTGGGCTCTATGAGCAAATAATAAGAAAACGTCTGCCTCTCAAAAACGAACATAAGGAGGACATCTTGAGCCCATTGAAATAGGAAAAAAGTTGTCAAAAAGTACCAAATTTGGGAATTTGAGGTGAGAAAATAAGTCTGGCTAACAAGTTTGATCAACCTAAATTTCGAAGATAAGAGTTTTGAATAAGCTAACATATAACTTAGCATTTGTTGGAGCAAAATTTGTAATCGTATGTGAATATGAGATCAAAAATGTGTAAAAACTAACAATTTTTTGAATGTGAATTGTACAGATTTTATTAGGACCAAAATTTTGAAGAAGAACGAACTCTTATTAGATGGAATATAAATAAATTTTAATATTTTGTAATAATGCAAAATTATGTATGTTGTGGCCAGAATTTTAAGCATCAGATTTTTGGCCTTAAAGCACAAGGAAATTCGGGAACTAAAGACGGCATAATTTTGAATTAATGTTGAGTGTAATGATATGTGTCAAAATTGTTCGAAATTTACGAACCAAAATACTGGTTTAAACTCGTCTCAGTTTAAATATTACATAAGCGTTGTCAATTAAGTTAAGCTCTCGGCACAAAAATGTGAAAGAATTACAATTTCGAACTTTTTCGATGAAATCGTTGGCAACTTAGAAATCTGACTCAAAAAATATTTTGTGGTTACTAAATGACGTCTGTGTAGATTCAAATTCTAGCAAAAGGTGTATCTTTGTTTTCTATCTAATGTACCAACATTTTAAACTTGGAATTGTCAGATATATAAACCTGTGTTGTCCTAAGGAAATTTTTAGGTCAAGATCCAAAAAGACTATAAAACGAGTTGAACTAACATCTTTGGAGCAGATTTTTCATGAAAATATGTCAAAATTTGCAGTAGTCAATTTCTTGCCTGTTTACTTTTTGTGGTCTAAATTTTGGAAATCAATTTTCCGGCTGCCCCCAGAACGGATTCAATTTTGGATAAGCATTGAAAGGCAACATTTTAGGTCGACATGTAGGTTTAAAGTTTTATTTTATGAACAAAATATGTGTGGCCTAAATTTAGATCCCTCTGAGTCTTCAAATGGTGAATGATTTTTAATAAAAAGAAAATTGATATGCGGCATAAGGTCTGAACATGTGTTTATACCCGTAGCTCTACATGGATATTGCTTTTGGTGTCCCTCTAATAATCTTTCGGGTCAAAATGGTGCAAAATTTGCGTGACGCGATCTAGACGGATTTTAAAGCACACATTTCTAAGAAAAAGATTTTGGAGTTTGACGGATCCGACCTTTTCTTAGCTAACAGTTGTTGGTTCAAAATTCTACACTGAGGCCTAAATTTTGTACATCACTTGTAGTGATTTTACATAAAATACAATTGCGATCAGAAAAGAAGCCCCGTGAAAGGTATGATGGGTCACTGTAATCATAATTGCTAAGTCTCATACTCGTATAACAAAACAATATGTCGATACATACAAAGTCTGTGGAGAGAATTAGCCTTACCACATAGCGATCTCTGCCTTACTTGCATTGTAAAGAAACCGCTAAAAATACAAAAAAAAAAAAAAAAAAAAAAAAGACAAATTCTAGTAACATTACCATTCAGATATGATGCGTGATGTTTCCATAATTGTTGCACTTGAAATTGCGTCCAGCGATTGTTCTCATCGGCAACATTGCCCCCACTATTGTTGCTGTTGGCATTATTATTATTATTATTCGGTATGAGATTGTTATTATTTGCTGTTGGATTATTATTATTCGGAGTATTTGCATTATTATTGTTATTATTGTTACTAGCATTTGCTAAGTGTTGCAAATGATGATGCAACAATTGACTACTTGGGGGTAGATTGCCCAAACCATTTAACGGTTGTAAAGTATTGCCACCATTATTACGAATATTATTGGGATTTTGTTGGTTAGCATTATTGCCAGCATTGCCATTTGTATTGCCAAGTAAATGTGGTAAATTATGAACAACTTGTAAGGGAAGTGAACTTAAGGGTGGCAATGTTGCTGGCGGTTGCATAGAACCAACAATTTGTTGTTGCTGCTGTTGTTGTTGTTGCTGTTGTTGTGCATGTTGTTGCTGCTGTTGTTGTTGCTGTTGTTGATGGACATTTTGTAAAATTTGTAAATGAGTTTGTTGCACCTGCACCGGAGTTGGACCGATTTGTAAAGTCTGTGGTGGCGGTGGTGGTAATTGATATTCCATCCTCATTGGTAAGGACTTCATTCATAGATACTTTTTTTCAATCAAATAATGTATATGGGAAAATTTAGAAAAACAACAAAAAAAAATTAAAAAAAAAAACTGTTTGTTGCGTTGAACGAGTAGTATTTCGCGTGTCACTCACTCAGTTAAACAAATCTTGTATCATCTCAAGAGATTTATTTATTTTTTTTTTTTCTTCTATAGATACATACGAGTGGGCAAAAACAACTGATAAAAGCTTCAAAACTGGTATTTGAGTTGAGAATCTCTTATAAGCGAGAGAACACACTTGACTTAAGTTTTGCAAAAAAAAAAAAAAAAAACAACAGAAGAAAAAAAAGTGGAATTAGAAAAAAAAAAGAAAATAGAAAAAATAACAGAATAACAGAAGCAACAACAAAAACTTTAGAGTAGTAATTATAGCCACTTCAGAAGACGGCGTTTTGACGCTATCACGCGGAATTCTAGCGAACAACGAGGGGCAACACTTGACAGTGGGTATACGAAAAAAGCTTCGGATAGTAAGTAATAATAGTTTCACATGAGAACGAGCACTTTAGAAACCCACAGATACACATATGTTTGGTTTTTGTATACGGAAATACAAAGATACAACACGACGACGACGTTTTAAACGTTCTAAACGTTCTAAGCGACGACTACTATATATCACTACAACGACGACTACGATGGCTATGATGACGATGGGAGAACAGCAACAACAACTGCGATTGACTGGGGTTGGTGTCGGGCGGTTGTTGGGATGGATGGATGGAAAAAAGTTTGACCTTGAACGTGTTATTCCATGCGTTTCACAAAATGATCATCACTAATCGCGCTACTAGTAGAAATTCCCTCTAGCACGACTAATGCAGTTTTTCCAAACAAAAACAAAAAATTAATGCAACACACAACAGATACACAGATACCTAATACACGGCGGTATCTGTATCTTTTAGCCCCAGTGCCAGTGCAAATAAATTAACGACAAATTTTTTTTTTTTTTTGTTTTATTTTCTAATTTTTTCTGAATTTTGTTTTTAGTGTGCGAAAAGAAGCTTTTTTGTTTAGGAATGGGAATAACTATCGCCGCGAAAGCACATATGAGTAAATATTATAACAAAATTTTTAGTAATCAACTATCGTTGTATCTTTTGCAGTCAGGGAATGTAAACACAAAATATAAATATCACAGCTGTTTTGGAATTTTTATTCTCATTTTATTTGAATTATTTTTTAATCGTTTGAAATATGCACGAGTATCTTTACGTGACAAACGGACACAATTGGATTTGAACAAAAAAAAAAAAAAACAAAATGTATCTGCTGCAGTTAGTTGCGATGATCTACACCCGACTGTTTGTAAATCCGTGCTAAAATCCTAAGCACATTCTACGTGTATCGATGAATATTAGTAAACGACAAATTAATGGAGTTTGGGAATATTTTTTTTTTTTTTCGAATTTAGCCAAATCACAAACTAACGAGGGTAATTCTATTCTATCAACCAAGTATCAGAGTACGTATTAGAGTATCTGTTGCACTTTTTTTTTACCCGTCGATATTCTGAAAACTACTCGGACAGATAGGCGAACGGATAGTTAAGTTAACCAAAAAAAAAAAAAAATAAAAAATATTTGACAAAAATGAATACGAGTAATATTGGAACGGGACCCGAAATTAAACCTGTGCAGCCGGAATACGAATGAAGAGTGAGAGTCAAAATACAACTAGTAGATAGTTTGCGATTGTGAATCCCATTTTTCTTTTCTTTCACATTAAACAAAAAAGACAAAAAAAAAAGAAAAAAATTGGAGAAACAAAAAAAAAAAAACTAAAACAAAATGTGAAGAGAAAAAAACCGAAAAAAAATTTTTGCTGCTCCAACCGACAACGACAAACGACCAGATACAAAAAAGCTTGTCTCTCTGCTTTTTTCGCGTACTCATCGCTGCCTTGTGTGCCTTTTGGTTTGCCTGTCTGCCGGTTTGCGGAAGCGATGTAAGTTTGGATTGGAATTCAGTTTAGTTAGGTTGGATTGGTTGGGTTCGGATTGGGTTGCATGGATGTTGTGAGCGGTTTGATTGGGGGCCTGGTTCGGTGTTCGATGGACAGGGTTGATATGGTAGGCTGGAGTAGACTCAAAATATATGGAAAGTGTGTCGTTTCTGGTGCAACAGAATGTGGTGGAGTCTAATGAAAATTTTGAATTAAAGTAAGCTTTCATTGTGGAAGGGTGAGAGCACCAGAAGCTTTCGTTAAGCTGAGAAATTGGCCGTGTTTTCAATATGAAAACCAGACCAAAGATTACTGATGATTGAGCTATTTTTGGAATGGGCATCTTTAGTATTCGGGAGTGGATTTGGAGTATCTTCGAAATTATGAGGTGTAGGTATATGGTATAAAGGGTGAGCCCATAGATGGTGTGGATGTTGGCTATTCAATCCTATTAGAGTACATTACAATCATATCACACAGTAACATTTCGTAAATTCGTGAATTTTTCGTCCCAGTGAGTCCGGAATTCGTACAATGGTGAAGCGTTTTGAAGAAGCTGGTTCGAAAGTGTCCAAAACTAGCCGAAGTCAAAAATTAGGCGTCACTTATGGCACTTTACGGCGAATTTTAAAAGTCGATCTTCATTTGCACTCCTATAAAATCCAAATTACACAACAATTGAAGCCTTTGGACCGTTTACGACGTTGCCGATTTGTTAACTGGATGTTGGATCGCCAGGACGATTTGTCATCGAATTTGGTCTTTTCCAAAGAAGCCCATTTTTGGATGGATGGGAACGTAAATAAACAAAAATTGTCGATTCTGTGGACCGGAAAACCCATACGAGATTCAGGAAAAACCAATGCATCCCAAAAAAGTCACTGTATGGCGCGGATTAGGGATTGGCGGCATTATTGGCCCGTACTTTTTCGAATATGAGGCTGCAGAGACAGTTAAACTGAATAGAGGACGTCACCACAGCATGTTGACCGCCTATTTTTTTTTCCAAAATTTAATGAATCGCGTCTGTACGATCTCAGGATGGTACTACTGCCATCAAGCAATCAATGTATTGCATATGGAATTTTAAAATCGCATTTTTTCGGTTAGAGGGAGAAGTTGATTGGCCTCTGAGGTCATGCGATTTGACACCTTTACACTCCTTCCTGTGAGGTTATTTCAAGAGTAATGTCTATGCCAATAACCCAGCGACAATCCAGGATCTCAAACATAACATCCAAACTGAAATTGCGGTCATTGACCCACTTATTCTTCAAAAAGTCATCGATAATTTTGACCTTCATATGGTCGCTGGCAACAGAAGGCGTGGTGGTCACATGAACGATGTTGTAATCCATTCATAATTGCCATAGACCGACTGGTTTCACAATAAATGTGTGTTCAATTTAATGGAAACTACCACACTAGCTGTTGGCTCATCCTTTACATAAGAGGTTCCCCTATTTTACAAGAATTCGAAAAAAAACTGGTCATGGACGGCTTAAAAAAAAAGAGTAGAATAAGATACTTTTGCGGTTGACGTTTTAGGAAGAACTAAAATGTACTCTATGAAATTTATTCGATGAACACGGCTTCTTTCGATAGCATTCGTAAAATGGGTCAAATTTCTGTCAATCTTCCCCAATCTAGAGCCCAAGGCGACTACTAGATTTTGGGGTTTTGCTTGTAAATTGTTCTTAGCCTATTGACGACGCTGATATTTTATGCTGTATGAGTTAATGGCGGGAATGAATTTGCCAATATGTACATATTTGACTCGTATTAGATCTTGTGGAAGAAAAATATTTCAGCGGGTGTTGGTTCGCAAATATGAACTTCTACACCCTAACGTCCAGCTTTCAAGGCTGCTGGAAGAATTGCTTCAAGTACCATCTAGAAATTTATTTCGAGATCACAAGATGAGAGCAGAGTTTGGAAGATTCCTCTGCTGTAGCCTCCAACACGGACTGGTATTTTGTTGACGTTATAGACAGGGCCGAAATACGTAGCGTAAAGATTTTTCTTGACCTCGAGTCAAGAGAAAAAGATTTCTGATTTCTTGAGGAATGCGGTGGTTATCTTATGGCTGATAATAGTTAAAAAAATTAACAAAAATACGTGGCGTCCTAATGGCCATGATTCGCTGAAAGCATCGGTTCCCGCTCAATCACAAAAATAAAACAGCGTTGAAAGCAGTGAGTACAGATGTATGTAGATGTTGGGATTTCATATAAACTACCATGCCATCCCGGGGCATTCGGAGCACATGGAGTACAATGGACTAGTTTTATGTCTGTTTGCTCCGCTCTGGAAAAATAATGTGTGGATCACATTCATTTTGCTAGTGAAACCGGATATATGAACAACCCCAAAGTACAGAGGAAGCGTGTCGTGGATATGCACAGAATTTGTCGATTTCTGTAAAGCCAAAAGGCCAGTCATTGGATGCGTAATATTCGAACATAGGATTTGCGACAAGTTCCCATTATAAAGGCAGCCAATATTGAACCAGATAGACTACACTCTAATCAGCCAACGATTAGGAAGTTATTTTTCCGAGGCTACTATCACAGATACAACACCGAAGTGCGCTAGCAATTCAAGGACTGTTTCAACTTAGAATCAACAAATCTGCTTATGTACTCCTATCTGAGATGGTCTTTGATCAAATCAAATTAGATAAAAAACTAGTCCATTGTACTCGTTGTGAGTTCCTTCGAAGAAAGGTGAATAAGCGCTTCAGTGGTAAAGAGCCTCCACCTCGTTAGCTCCGAGTATCTGTACCCTAATTCGAGCGTAGGCCGGTCATTCAAGAAGGTAATGCACCGTGGTCTTATCATCACTTTCACATCAAGTGTCGCAGGATGTTGTATTCGTACCACACTTAAGTGCTTAAGAAAAGTGTAGTTCGACACCAGTCAGCAACCAGTAAGAAAGCCACTGACCTCTTAGAGGCGTCGGGAAGCATTCGTTTTATTTGCAGACAACCTGGAAGCCCTAACCGAGGACGCAAGCAGACCCAATGAATGTTCGGATCCTGAAAAACTCGCCTCTGAGCCTTGCCTAGCCAATTTGATTTCTCGTGATCTCATTGTGACCTGGGATCCAGAAAAGACTCAGTGAATTTAGCCTTCCGACTGAGTTCAGTGAAGCCTTTCATTTTCGAACTAGCTAGGAAGTCATAAGAGGGTTAAGTAAGACTCTAAGTGCAGCTTGGCTGCTACTATAGACACAAATAAATGCTTCGCCTCCTACACCGATATTTCACTATAGAGTTCGGTGCCATTAGGATTTCCACTTGGAATACAGACGAAGTTTTCCTATGAGGAGTAGTGAAATCCGACGTTGTCGTGCTCCAGAACGACACCAGCCCCGCATTCTAAATCGGTTTGGAGCCATCCGTGAAAACTCGACTACATTCCTTTCCTAGCTCAGATTCTGGTGAAACCAGTCCTGGGTATAGAGTATCTTTTCCAGTCGGTCAATGAAGCTCTAGTACGTGTTGTACCAAAGACCACCACTCTTTAAACGGAAAATGATTTTGAGAGGGCAGCCCATGATATGAATATCAAGCGGAAGAAAAATGTTAAAAAGCAGATAAACAACAGCAAACATCTACAGATGGATCGAAGATATTGCAGACTTAACAATAAGGTCATTTCAATTGGACCAAGATGCGAAAGTGAAACGTGCTTACGATTTTATTGCACACAATGGAGGTGCAAACTGGTGTAACAATGAGGTTGCCTAGGCTATTACTAATGAGCTTGCCATTAAAATTCCAGAAATTTCCCTGTTGATATCGGATGTCAAGGAGCTCATGAGTTGGAAGGCGCTCCTTGGTATTAAACTATTTAGATAGTGGCGACCCTGAATTTGACTAAACTCCCGAATGCGCATCAGCCTGGCATTACAGATATATTACTTTACAATCACAGTATCCCCGAGGATACTGTCAAGTCAAGAAGTCTTATGCACAAAAATGTTTCCCCCAAAGAGTTGAATGAAAAGATGCCCTTACAGTTGATAATGAAAGGCAATCTGTGATGGGCTGTGGTAGTCTATGGGTATATGTGGGCGTTCTTGACCAGATAAATTGTGACGATTATTCTGTGCCGCATAACATAACTACCGATGCCGAACATGCTGACCTTAATTCAGAGTCTTCCTCTAAATGGTCGACTACGTCCCAATAATCGCCGCAAGTATATTTGAGACGTTTGTCACCTCAGTAAACAAACATCGTCTTTGATGAATTATAAAAACACCAGCGCTGTCGTGTCGCCGCGGCCCACTCTATCTGCCTTATACTGAGTAGAGAAGGCTATTGATAAGGAGAGCTTTGGCCAGAAGAGAAGGAGAAGATCTTCGCAAAATCATGACAAATTCATATAATGTCGGTATTTATACAATGTCCGAGCTGCCCTGTGTAAAAGAAGAAGGGAAAGCTAATGGAGGTCTTACTCAAGCCTTGTGGTCAACGCTAAGGATATCTATCTGCCTCCGCACAATTTTATGGATCTTTACTACTTCAGCAAACCTGGGACAATATGATTTGATCAGTCTTTGAGTAGTATTTTTATAAAAGTCGGTCTACGAGTAAATAGATATCCATCCAATTGCCAAAACTTGATTCGTCCTAATAATAGAAAAAGTAAAAAGAAAAAGTCATTTCCAAAGTATCCACAAAGGCACGCGATCAATTTAAAATACACAAAATTATCTCAATTCATTTCTATGGGTTAAAAAGTCTTTTGTCGGTTAAACAAAACACCCCACTATCCATGCATCAGCCAAATAGATACATAAATTCCAATTCTACAATCCACTTCAGACACCACAAATATAAAAAAATAAAAATAAAATAAAATAAATAAAAATACCGTCAGATAGAGGAGAAGATAAAGACTCTGCACAGGCACACACTTACGGTAACAATTTCTCGTTTACAGCCCATTGACGGTGTTTCTTCTTTAATTGTTGGCCTACACCACAGTCTCCCACCATTACACCATCGCTGAAAGTATCTTTATGTACCTGGCTGACTAGCTGGCTGGCTGGCTGGCTGGCTGGCTGGTTAGGCGACTAGCCATCCGACTCCGAAACGAAATCGAAAGCATTTCTTTTCTGCAATTTCAGTCTCTGCCTGCCATTTCTTACTTTACTTCCTTGTGTTATCGGGTCTCTTTTTCTACCAAACTTCTATAGTACTCCGGGGGGGTTCCACAGCTCCGTAGCTCCGCAGCTCAACAGTTACTGCCAGTAAGCCCCAGAATAAATCCAAAACGACAAAAACAAATATTTTTCCTTTTTTTTTCACACATCCAAGAGATATTTGTAGTCGCGTAGTCATAGTGGAAGTATCCGTATGCGGAACAATGCCATTCGAGAGCTAAGATCTCAGACACGCTCTCTTCTCACAATGGTGTTGATGCTGTAGTCGATGGTGTGGAAGTATCTGAGCTAAAGTTGAAGCTTAGACGCTCCCCTCCGAGACGCCCAGTCGATGTCGAATGAAATTGAAAATGGATTTTACGAGTATTTTTGTCAAATTTTATGAGAGGAACCAGTTGGACAAGAAAAAAATATTTTTACTTTCATTTAAGTAGGTAAAGGGTTTTTTCTCGCCGCCGCCACCAACACAAAAGTATCTTTCGGTTTCAGAGATACTCGTACCACCATGAGAGAACTTATACCCCCGCTGGGCTGCAGCAAGGCCTAACTCGTCCGTCCTCAAGTCTTGAAGGAAAAGCTTTTCTTTTCCTCTTTTTCCCGAAGATCGAAGTTGTGAGTTCGACAAAGCAACAGAGAGGGAGTTGCTGGAATTGAGATACCTACAATTTTTTTTTTCTTATCATATTCAGGAGATTTACTTCCGTTTCGGTGGGGCCAAGAGATGAAAGACTTGGGGTACTGGACAGAAGATAAATCACGACACGACACGACGATGAATTCATGCATTCATTTGAGTGGTGTTTTTGAGATTATTTTATTTTCTTAATTTTTTTTTGTTTTTAGTCGAATAAAATAACTGACTTAACTAACCTTTTACAAGTTAAAGGAAAAATAAGAAATACACAAAAAAAAAAAAAAAAAATTATAAAAATGCATAAAATAAAGAAAGTTGACATTTACGTTTTTTTCTTTTGGGTTTTTGTCAATAAACATGGGCACGACATTTGTGTGAGTGGCGCGATATAGAGTAGCCGTTTTGAAGGGGATACATTTGAATATTAATTACTAAACGGCATGTGGTTGATGAGAAACTTTTCAAAAAAAATTAAAAAAAAGCCAGATGATAGTTTTGGGCTGATTGGGTGGTGATGCGACGTGGATTTGTGAAAGGTTGCAAATAAGGGAGTTTCCGACATTCGACGCTCTCATCTGGGAACTTTAAAGCAAAGCAAACTTATTTTTCTTTTACTGACCATTGGAACGTGTAATGCATGTAATTATATCTAATATATTTCTCCAGCATTCCAATGTAAACAGGACTTTTTAAAAATAGGTGTTTCTGGTTAAGCCATCTATTGGCAATTAAGTATATGCGTCGGAAGGTTAGATCCTTCGCTGAGGTACTGTCAACATTTCATGACATTTGGAGGAATAGAAGCGGAGTTATTGCATCGCATGTGACAGTATCTATGTGTCATAGTACAAAAATCAGCATCGAGCAAAAGCTGCTCAGAATTCAACATTCAAAGATATCATCAAGGTGGCGAAAAAGAACAACAAATTTCCCTTACAGCCTTGTGACTGGTGAAGGAACGTGGTGCCGAGTGGGTGGCGTCAGACAAGCCAAAACCTAAAAAAAATCTCGTTTGGAGAAGTCGAAAGTGAAGTCAATGTTGATTTGCTTTTACGATTCCAAGGGCATTGTCCACAAAGAGTCCACCGGGCCAAAAAGTTAACGCAACGTCTGGTGCATAGTATTCATCGTATTCGGAAAGAATTTTGAGCAGAAAGAAGTTGGCGTTTGTTACATGATAATTCATCATCTCATCGATCGACACTTGTGACCGATTTTTCTTTGCTAAAAATCGCATTTTAACCGTATTCACCTGATTTTTACCTTTTCGGAAAAATGCATTTGCCGAGGAAAGAAAAGCATTTTGTGTACGCAGAAATCATCCAAAAGGATTGTACTGACATCCTAAATCACTCATCGACGTGCTTTTAGACCACGCAGGTCTCTCTATTGAGTTGGAAGGGGACTATTTTGAATAAAATCAATCGGGTTGGTTGAATTGATGGACCTTAGAACCGTTCTAATTTTTTTATTTTTTTTTAACACTCAAGTGGGTATGAAGGCACGTGTTAAGGTTTTTTGAGAAGTGGGATATGTCACCAATCACCTCGTTTGAGGCTAAGAGTTTGCTTATGTTTTAGCATTTTGGTGATCCAATTATTTTCTCTTCCGTCTCATCTTTAAACCTCGGCTAGAACCAGAGCCTCTAATGAACCTTGAGTCGGATTTTCCGATGAAATTCGTTGAGCATGGCAAAATTAGTTGATTTTTCCACAAATGCAGGTACTTCTTATTAAAGAAAGGTTTGTTAGATTCGCAAACATTCGTGACATTTTTATTTTCGTCACTGTCATCATTCTTTCCATTACGATGAGTATCTTAAAGCCGATTCTGTCGTGTGTAACAAACCTCTAGGTTAAGTTAAACAGGGGTATGATGGCTATGCCATTACACAGACTGCAGGTACCAAAACGGGATCATCACGATCCCTGTGGAACCAGTTGAATTTTTCTTCAAATAGCAAAAACCTAAACAATCGCCCTGGTGAGAGACCCAATTTCCCTGCAAAAGCCAAGAAGGCCTTTGAAGTTCGTGCCGTCTATTTCCTCTAGGTTTTCGAAAAAAGCATTTGCCTAAAAATTTATTGCCTAGCATTCATACGCATTCATACAGTATGTGTGTTATGTCCTCAACAGCTTTCAGATTACCGCAGAATCTGCAGATATGCGTGTCTGACAATTTGAGTTTCTTTGCGTGTTGCCGCATGAGACACTGTCGTGTTAGGATTCCTATTACTGTCCTAACCTAATCCCTGTTTAATTTTATTAGGTCCCTGGTCAAAAAGTGGCCAGAGAGCCCAGGATACCTTGTGTCCTTCAAGACTTGACCACCTTAGGTTGGCAGTCTTTCTGATGGTTTTCCTCGATAGTGCCCCTTACTATGCAAAGGGGTGGTGGTTTTATGTTGGCAACCTCACTATTGTCGAGTAGTCCTCCTTTTCCTGCAAACTTGTTCATTTTCTTTAACACTGCAGTGTACTGGCACATAGCACAGTCTTACCCGGTTCTGACTACATAGTGCCTTGAGCACTGTGCGACAGCCCCTGACTGTTTCAGAGTTGACATTGGTTGATTCCATTAAATAGCGATATCTTTTTCGGATACCGGTCTCCTATGCATTAGCTCAGCCGCCCTGAGGACAGCTAGAACTTCTGATTGGAAGACACTGATTGCGTCCGGTAATCTTATAGACACTCTTAGTTCTGGGTCTTCCGAGAAAATACCAGGACCTGTTTTTTCCTCTATTTGTGAGCTATCTCTGAAAATTGCAATTTCATTTGACCTGATTATTGCATTTTTTTCCCAGTCCTCCCTTTCCGGTTACATTATGTCACACGGAATGTCAAAGTCGGCCAAGGAACGAATTTCATCCGTTGAGATTGGATTGCTTGGCAGTAGCTCCGTTAGGACCGTGCCATGTCCGAAACTACTGCTCTTGAAGTAATCCAGATTAGTGAGTCGTATCCCACTGTTGCCAGCAAGATGCTTAATGCTGCCTTAGGGGTTGTACCGAGCGCACCTGTAATGGCAATGGAAGCCGTTTTTTTGTCGTTGCTTTCCATCATACTAGTGCGACGTATGTAAATATGAGTCTTGAGTTGAGTTTTGGGAGTTTGCATTGCGGCATCTTGTACTTTCCGGTAAAAGAACGAGTTCCATTTTGGAAGGGTTAGCATTGGGACCACATCTTTTTGCCCAAGTGCTGATCATCTTCAGGGCAACCTCCATAAAGCCGCTTAAAATATTTAAGTATTTTGCCTGCACTATTATGACCACGTCATCTGCGTATGTCGTGGCACTTATACCCATTGTACTAAGCTTTTTGAGGATGTCATTGATAATCAGCACCCACATGAGTGGCGATACGGACATTCTAACCGAGCTTTGCCCAATGAAAAAGTTTATTTTCCTGCTTGAAAGCATGTCGAAAACCGAGTTTGTAATGACCTATTCAACGTTAGCGTCTACTAGAGCATTTTAAATGGCGGTGCACTCCACGTTATTGAAGGCTCCTTCAATATCTAGGAAGGCCGCCATCGTAAACTCTCCAAAGTGTAGACTCTTCTCTACTTTTCCCTTAGGAAAGTATAAGTGGAATTTTGCTTGAGATGTTTCTGAGTTTTAACACATTTTACTCGTAAGCCACCTCACAGTGACTATGTGCCAAAGTATTTTATATCAAACTTTAGTACGACAACTACTTGGTTAGGTTTGCTGGTGCAAGAAAATGGCAATTTTCGTTATCTTCTGGCACCTTTATCCAATTACTAAAAGTTGCCTGAAGGCCTGTCTCGTCATTGCTTATAATAGACCCATCCTCGCGGCGAAAAGAAAAGAAGTTGTTCCGCACTTATTACTGTGCTGCTTCGATATCTTGCAACACATTAAAAAGTAGCGGATCTTGGAAACTGCCTTGGTGCACTCCAACTTCTAATTTTCGGGTCATTTCCGCTGTGCATTTAACTTTCGTTGTAACGTATGGAATATGCATGTGTCTCGGATATATTTTGAGATTTTCGCGGCGTATGTAAGGATCTCTGAGAACTCCATTGCACACTTTATCCAGATCGATGAAGATGACATGCAGATCTTTCGAAGCGTCACGATATTTCTCAATCATTATGAGTAAACTTTGAATCAACTCATGTGCCGATCTGCCTTGCACAAAGCTGGATGGGCTGCCCTGGAGTTTAGTATTATTGGATTGTCAACTATCTAGAATTATTTTACATGTTTTCATAATATGCGATAATTTCCCGTGTATTCTCCACTGCTTAGACATTCGATCATTTTATTGAACAAAATTGCGACTGTCACCGATACTTCGGAGGCTATGTGATCCGGTCCATTCTTTTAACTTTTTTACTTACATCGGCTTCCCCAAAATCTGCCATTTCCTCTTCGGGAGCGACAACTGAAGGAATGGTACTCTGCGTGGGAATTCTTCGTTTAGTAATGAGTTTCATCTACTGGAAATTGTTTCCTCTTAGAAGCAGTTCCCACTCATCTTCAATATACCATATTTCGGCGATTGAATTTCATGCGACTTTTTCCTTCGTTGTGTCACAATCTTACAAGAAATGTAAGCTCGTTGCAGTACAGTAATAAAACTCAAAAAATATATGATAACTTTGGGAAGCCAGTATTTGAAGAATGAGTTCCGTTTTCTACAAAATAGATAATATTCGTAGCTCTAGAAACTATGTAAAATTCTACCCTAATTCGAGAAGAAGGACATGTTCAAAAATGCTGTATCTTAAAAACTAGGGCATTCGGAAAAGGGTATACGGTAAAGCGCATTCCCAGTTTATTCTCCCCCTTACATCGCATTATATTGTAATACAAAGAGTCATCAGTAAGATACAATTTGACAATTCGCTGATTAATATAAAACAAATAAAAAAATGATAAAGTAAAGAAAAATCTCTCGTTTGTTTTTATAAAATTCTAAAAATCCGTCCTAGACGGCCTTCAAGAAGAAACTATACCACAAAATTGTTTATAACTAAACATCTCTAGCAAAGCAATAACAAATAAAGAAAACATTTTAATAATCATAAAGCATGTAATGCGAATTTAATTAAACAACTTAAAAGCTTTTCCAAAGAACTCACTATTCTAGCTTAATGACTTTAACCCATAGTCAATTAAAATCTTAATGATCTTAAATAAAAAAATTAACTAAACATTTCTTAATAGAGACTATCAATTTTTCTATAACGCATAATAAAAATTGCCAAAACTTTAATTCAATTTGCCAGTACAAAATTTATAAGCAATAAATCCTCAGACACTCCATAAATCATTTCATTTTACATCTTAAGTCCGAAAGACGTATATAAAACACAAAAGCTCGTCACAAAGCAGATTGTAAAATATTAGTTAATAGTCGATACAGTAGCAAGAAATAAAAACACAACACCTACTACAACAAGTATGCGATAAACATTCTTTGGAATGTTACTTTCACTTAGAAAATATCTAACGCTGGCCGTGGTAAATCAAACATGTGAAAAGATTAGTTGGATAGAGGACTACTTTCATTTTGATCTTAAATTAATTAATCTATTCAGGGGGCACAACCACAGATACAGTTTAAAATTGTTGGATTCAAAGGAAAGGATGCAATTCAACTTCTTAGCCGAACTGGAAAACAGTTGAAGTACCACTCATTACCCAACCAAAGTCAGGAATGAGGAAGATTAATTAAAAATCAATTTAATGTTCCTTTTTTGTTTAATCGGAAATTAACTTAATTCGCTAGATTGCCATTAGGATTGGGAAAAACAATTTGAAATTGGAAAAACATCACACAAATTTGTTTGTTTTCTTTTTAAAAGTTGACAAAATCTTCGGAACAGATTTCACGAGTTCTCCTCCTTGACAAGCGGTGCCATTCATTTTTTTGTAAAAATGTAACTGATTTTAAGATCCAGTATTATTTGCCAAATCTATATCTTTCTTTACTCATACTACAATTAATCGTAAGTCATAAGATCGCAAGAGTTTTTCATAACAAACAAATAAACCCGGAATGCGTAATTTTACACACAAAAAGCGCAATCTCCTCTGATTACGTCAATAGAAAGAAGAACAGATGGCTGAGAAAATGTGACAGGCGTGTGGTTTTCTTTTCTGACGACATAAGAAGAAGATATTCTTTTATCATCATCAAAATCGATGGATCTGGTTAAGCTTTAAATAAAGGACCAGCAGGTTATGTGCGTCATAACTTTGATAGACGTGTTATACGAGTAAGTTCCTGGATTGCAAGGCGGTGAGTAAAGCAGTGAAAAAGAGTTGCTGAAATAAAAGACAAGACTGATTGTGTCGTGGTAATACTCGTAGTTTAGAAAATGCATGCCTTTATTCATCTATTGATTATATATTAAGGTGGCATGACAGATACGCACACCTGAATCTTTCAAGTCTGCCTGATTTAGCAAATAAGAAGTTAGTGCATGGAATTAAAACTCTGAATATGTCGAGCGAAATATGGGAGCATGTAAGACTTGCAAGAAGTGTAAAATTTGTAAACCGTCTTATGGAGGGTCGAAATATTTCGTTACTTTTTTATACGATATGCCGCGGTACAATTTTGTCTATATTTCGAAAACAAAGAGCGAAGTTATTGCAAAAATTTAAATTGTTCAAAGCAATGGTAGAATGCCAAACTGGTAAAGCTTTGCTGATGCTAATGATTTTAATGTTTTTTTTAAATGAATAGGATATCAAACGCCAACTCAGTGTCGTATACACCACAGCAGAAGTACATAACTGAACACGCCAATCGGACATAAGTGGATATGGCAAGGAGCATATTACACTATGATGGAACGGACGAATCTTTATGGAATTGATCGCCGACGAAAGCTCTGGTTGGAAAAACGCCACCTGAAATATTGACCAGGAAGAAACCAACAGTGCAACATTTCAGATTTTCGACGCAATGGCTATAGCTTTAGATAAGACTAGAGCAAGAAAATTTCACCCAAAAAGGTTGGTTACTCTCTCACATCTAAAGCATATCGTTTGTTGGATCCCTCCACTAGGAAAGTGATGAAGAGAAGAGATGTTTTGTCCGACGAAAATGTTATTTTCAATTTAAACGATGAAAAGTCATTTGAGCATCTTTCGTTAGATGACATAGAGACTTCAAGCTACCACAACCACCAAGAGCACCACCATTGAAAAATAATACCACGAAGCACCATAATTCAAAACTGAAAAAGAAAAAAAACAGTCCTACGGATAACAACGTCAGAGTAGGACCAGGTAGACCAAGGATTATTCGAACCGGAGCACCTAGTCGTCGGTGAAAACAGTTCAACGTTCTAAACCTGATGAACTCAGGCCTAGACATCGACATCCTGCAAACTGTAAAGGAGGCAATATCAACCGCGAACGCCGAGGATTGGATAGAGGCCATGCGAAAGGAATATGAAGCGCTGCAAACAACACGGGATCGCTAGTTGATCTGGCATCTGGCAGATCGGCAGCAAGTGGGTCTTAAAGAGGAATAAAAATTGCGCAATTGAACGATTTAAATCCAAACTTGTTGAAAAGGGGTATTGCCAACAGTTTGGAGTTAACTACTCTGAAACCTTCTCACCAGTGATGCGTTATGAAACAATAAGGATGTTATTGGCTATAGCGAGTGAGCTCAATTTATATTTGCACCAGATGAATGTTTCCACGGTCTATCACACCGTAGACAGGCTTGTTGCCAAGGGGTATTGCCAACAGTTTGGAGTTAGCTACTCCGAAACCTTCTCACCAGAGCGTTATGGAAGAACAAGGATGTTATGGGCTGTGGCGAGTGAACTGAATTTATATTTGCATCACTACTACACTGATAGTCTTTGGTAGGACTATTCAACGATATGACAACAAAACGGGTACTTGGACAAACAAGCTCTTGATTTATATCTTAAAGCTGCTTCCCTTCCTCACGAATTTGTGCCTTACGGCTCCGTGGGATGAGACAAGACGTTGATTCTTTGCAGAGGTTAGGTTTAGTGGGTGAGAGTCTCACATTGATATCTGCACGGTGTGCAGTCATCATGCTTCCCCCACCGCCTTCCTTAACAGCTATTTGAAAGACGAGGTATATGTATATGCAGCAACCTCAAGGTTTTGTGGATGCATGGTCTCCTGTTAAGGCTTATACATCCTAAAGCAGTCTGGCCTCGAGCGAATCTCCCAAGCTCGATATGGTTTTCAAAAGTATAAGTATCATCGCGTGTAAAAATGAACCGTGCTTATACAAAATGAACTAAGAAGGTAAACTTTACCTCATTGCTGTTTACCTCGATGATATTGTTCTAGCATGTTAGATGGAAACCGACTTAATCAACATCAAAGCGCAGATAGCAAATGCGTTTGAGATAGTAGAGATGGGGACACGGGTGCCATTTCTGTGTGTCAGAAGTCAGAAGTATATCAGCAATCCCTTGAAGGAATATGAAATGGAAAATTATCGTCCTGTCGTTGGTTCTCAAGTAAAATGCGATAGTGAAAGCAGCAAAAAGGCGGATCCCAAGTCACATTAATCTGTTGGGACTTTGATGTATCTGACAATCTCAACTCGTCCTGACACTTTGCATTCTGTTGGCAAGTTGGCGCAGCGAAGCGTGAGTCCACACATCGAGCATGAAGTAGGAGCAAAACATATATTAAGGTACTGGTATTATGCCAAAACGATTAATTTTATATGTAAACTCCATTACAACAAACAAGGACATGTTGGCGCAAATTGGGGTGGAGATCCCACGGATGGAAAATCATATATTGGGTGCGTACGGTTATTCTCTTGGGAAAGCAAAGAGCGAAATATGGTTGCCTTCAGCAGCACTGAGGACGAGTTCATGGCTTTGTGTATTGCGGCTAAAGAAGCTATATTTAAACGGACTTGGTGGAAATCGACTTTCTTGGTGCTGATTGTCCTTAAGTGCGAATCAACTTGCAGGGAATCCGGTGTACCAAGTCCGCAGCAAGCTCATAGACATCAACTACCATCACGTAAGGAAAGTCGTGCAGAGCAACGAAGTAAAGCCGAAATATGTCCAATCAAGCGATCGGATAGCAGATATTTTCACTAAAAATTTGTCAAAAACTAGTCACAAATGAAGTACAACGAATCGTGTATTCTTTTCTTTTTCTAACCATCATCTGTCTGACCTCGCTGTCCTTAAAAGATCATAAATGCCTCTTGTGTATCCCAAAAGACGCAATCAAATATTTAAATATGTAGTGCAGGACAAAAACACCTGAGACTCATGTTCAAATAAGAAGCATCAATTATCGATCTACGTCTGCTCATTTGTGTACCTTTTCTTTAGGTGCTAAGTGGACTACGAGATGGATAATTCATTTAATGGTTTTACATTTGATCCTTTGTCTTGTATCACACTAGATCTTATCTCAAACTCGGCCTCAGTTGTGAACGATTGAACAATTGTTCGTCTTTCACAATCGATCTTTTTTTTGATTACTGAAATTCAACCAGAAGAACTGATCATGAACGATCGTAGATTGAGATAATTACATAGTTTTAAAAACAATGTGGTTGGTATATGGTAGAGGCCCATTCCCGGACTAGATTTTGCCTTGAACAACTTAACCATTTACCGAAAACTGATAACATTTTTCCAAGGGCAATGACCTACTTTAATATTGCAGAAGTAATCTACTGATCTTATAATGACGCCGAACATTTTTTTCAACAGAAAATATGCAATATGGCAACATAGGATACAATATGCTACCATATAGTTTCAACTTAAGCGGACCTACATGTATCTTTTGGATGAAACCAATTTGATACCTATTTTATATATCAGGCCGATTCGAAAGTGACAAGTTCAATGTTATGTTCCACCAGTAGCTACTGGGAATCTGTATCCACTTGTGGTACGAAGGTGAAGCTTCGCTGACCTAAGTTTATGGTTTATGGTCTTAAGAGCACTTGTAGTTATTATCCTCTTGAAACGGCCTAAAAAATCAAATTCTTAGCTTATACTTGTTTTTCAAATACATATGCTTCGATCAGTAAAAGTACGCTTCACTGTACGTAGCGACATATTTTTGCTTTAATGCTGTTAGGGGTCCTGTAGATTTTTGCATAGGTCATGGCCCAGCCATTACATGATCGGTCAATTAAAGTTCATTCTAAGGATTTCAGAGTTGAAGTGTAGTAGGCCAAATAATGGAATTGCTTAGTTTTTTAGAACCTGGATGTAATTAGCAAGATCAAGTATTTTATAAAGTTTTCATCTATTTTGCGTCCGCATGGAGTTCTGTATCCAAGTGCATTATTGATCACACAGTAGCTGAATTGTCGTCAGGGAAAACAGCTTGATTCTATGTATACTAAGGTTCTTATTATGGTGGCTATTGGCATGTAATGTGCCATTTCTAAAAACAAATTGTAAATTTCTAATAAAAGATTTCAATATGAAGATCGCCGGTCATAGGATTCATCGTATTTCGAAAGCCCAAATAAAAGTCCAATCAAAACTTTTTCGAATTGTAACTTGACTAATACAAATTTGTTCTTACAATTTTGAATGGAAATGGCATGTACGAGTATAACCTTCTTTCGAAGATACAGCCTAAAAGCCCTTAGAAAATATTAAACACCAGCAAGTCTAGGATCATAAAACCTTAGATTGATTCTCAGACTACTTAAAATTTATCTGTAGTTATAATTTCTGAACATTCAAGCCCAATGTGGATGGGCACCTCAAAACGGAGTATTAAAAACCTCTCCGATTTGGGAAATAGAAATTTCTAACTGCAATAGTAGATGAGATTGAAAAGGTCGTGAAAAGACTTGAACAACTTTCAAATATATACTGACGCAATAGCTCGGCCTTTTTAAGAGTTAAAATTATCCTTAACGCACTGAAACGTCATTCGGTTAAATATGACGTATTTTGGAATCACCACCTCTTGTCACTATGACGTACAAATGTACTAGATTCTCAATCCGACCTAGACATCTTAAAAACTCATCTCGGAGTTTTAAAACCAAATCAATCTTCTATAGAAATTCTCCGCCAATCTAGACAATCCGAGTATCTGTTTAGTTTTCAAACGACCTTCACAAGGTTCGCTCTACCTACTCGTACATATCACACAATTATAAACCTAGAAAACGTGCACACAGATTGTGCAGATTGCTTGTGCTGTAGAACATTTGCATCGTTTGTTGAAATGACATTATTCATGAAACGTCGTGTGAATTAATAATTAGAACAATGACTCACACATTGGATTTAATAATCCGGGTTTGCGTCAAATTCGATCGTTAGATTTGCAGTCAAAAGATGCAATAGCTGGTGTTCTACTCATTAGACTCAGAACTAGACAGTTGAACTTGAATACAGACTTTTGCCCCATGTTGCGCAGAAACAAAACATCGGTCTGGCGTTTTTTTTTTTCTTGTTTTCTAAAAAAAGAGAAGCAAAACGTCCCTTTTAATTGTTGTCGTTAATTACTCTGTCTAGCGGTTTTTCTTTCTTTTTTAAGTCTCTTTCTTTTGGATAAGTTATGACGACGAGTGCATATGACTATAGTTGAGTCGTTTAAAAGCGACGTTAGTATGGGTACTACTAGTCTGTCAGCAATAGAACAATTCTTAACTTTTTTTTTGAAAATATTGCTCACGTGCCGATCCACGTAGTTTCGTGGATTATCGACAAACAAATGCTTGGGCAATGTGTGGCTTATAATTAAATTTAATAAATATATACTGTATACATTCTCATGCAGTTTAGATACAGATACTGGTATACTATACTACGCTTCTTTGCATCGATAGCCCGTAAAAAAGCTTTTTTCCAGCTCAATTTAGCTAAATTCAGCTCTATTCAGCGTAAATTGTAAGCGATAAATCAATTATTATAAAAATCTACAGGTGAATTATATACATACAGTGTTGTGCAAAACATACCGGATTTTTATCGAACATTTTTCTTTGGTGAATTTTAGGGAACAGAAAGAACCTAAGTAAAATCTATTGTCAATTTAAGAAAACTTATTTTATGAGTTGACAAATGAAAGAAAAAAAGGTTTGCGATAATATTTTTTGTACAAAAAAAAAAAAACTTTTAATGTAACTCAGTAACGGCCTTTTGCACCGGATTTTCGTTACACTTAATATTTTGTCCAGTAACCGTTGTTTTTTATGACCTCCTCGCAACTTTTAGGCATGGACGACACTAGATTCCCAAAAATTTCTTTTGAGATGTTCTCCCATTCATTCTTTAGTGGCGTCATAAGTACGTTGACCCACATGTTCTCGATAGGGTTTAGATCGGGCGATTGAGAGGCCCATTCCAATACATCAACATTTTTCTGCACAATAACCCCTTAACCAACTATGATGAATGTTTTGAGTCATTATCGTGTTGATAAACCCAACGCAGTGGCATCTCCTCCTCAGCGTATGGTAGCATTACGGATTCCAGTACATACCAATACTGAAAACAATCCATAATACCACTAATCTCATGTATTGGTCCACATCCCCATAGTGTGGGGATGCACAATAATTGAGGGCTACTCCATGCTTCACGGATGGACGACAATGTCGTGTGTGAAGACGTGTCCCCTTATTTCGTGTAACATGAATACTTCCATTGGAAGCTATCAAGTTGAACTTACTCTGGTTGCTAAAGAGTACAGTTTTCCACTTCGTTGCTGACTAATTGAAATGGTTTCTTGCGAATTCCAGTCTAGGAAACGATTAGCGTTAGCAATGTGCTCAAAGACTTACTTGAGAAACAAAATGGTACCTTTTTTGTCCATGCTTAGCATAGTAGTAGTAGAGGCTTTTTCGCTGGTCGAAAAGGACAAAAACCAGTTTCTCTTGCGTACGGTGCTTGCTTCAATTGAAAGATTCAGCTCACTAACAATCTTTCTTGAAGGCAAGAAAGCATCATTAAGAATCATTTTCTTAATTTGTCGATCGGTTCGGAGTGTAGTTTTTCTGGGACGTCCTTCACAGTGAATGGCTTCGACCGGTTTTCAATTTCGAATTTTTTTTATATACAAAAAGTATAGATTTTTGTTTTAGCCCTGCCCTGAAATTCGCTACCACCTGATTTTTAACCACACCACTGTATTTGTTTTTAGCCGCTTTATTAGGAAACAAATTCGAGACACCTGTCCTTTGAAGTTTGGTTATGACTATAACTCACTTTAAATGACAGCCAAAACCATTATCAGCAAGTTAAAGAGCAAGAAAATGCGGTATGTTTTGCACAGGCATGGCATTGAGTTGAGCTACAGTTTTTGACAAAACTCTAAAGATAATGACAGCAATGCCTTTTTTTTATAATTTGCGCGCGCTCAAGGGATTTAAGTATCCTTAAAATGTTTGCATACAGCGCGGGCGAAGGAAAGTCTGCGAGGATAGAAAGAGAGGTACTGGTGAACGTTGGTTTTAAATGTTTGAAGGTTATAATGACTAGGAAATAAAGAGCTAGGCAGGGCATTCCATAAGCTAGTTGTACGGCTTAGGAACGAATCACGATATTTTAGAGTACGTCCGAAAGTGGGCTTGAGGGTATACTGATGAGCGTTCATAGCGAGACGGGTGTTACGGTTAAAAGTTTGAAGGGGCGGAATGCTACTGGCGATTTCCATGGAGCACTGGAGCAGAGTGACATACGATACATTACGTAGGTGTTCGGGGGTGTCCATTGTTTGAGTGATATTACATAGTATCACACGGTTTTGGATCCTATCCAGCAGGTGCAGAGATGTTGCAGAGATGACATTGTACTTCAATTTCGAGCGGATAAACGCGTATTGAGGCCAGATCAGAGGGGGTAAAGTATTTCTTACATCGCTTGACGAAACCTAGACATTTCGCAGCATTTTTAACGACACCGAATAGGTGGTCATTCCAACGTAAGTTTTCATTGACACACACAACAAGAATGGAAAAGTTTATCGGTTTCGACAATGCAAGTGCCATTCATGGATAATGGCTAGGTGTTTAAATTTCGCTTTAATGATAGAAGGCAGCATTGTGTTTTGGAAGCATTAAATTCTACTCTGTTAGTGGTTACCCATTTGCTGATAATATCACAATTTAATGAACTTAACATACGCTGCCGTTCCCGTTCTACAGCCGAAGAGCAGGGACGTGAGTCCGAGAATGAATATTTTTTTTTTATAAAGAACTTAATACTCACGTGGGTATGAATACACTTATAATGCCTCAGCATGTGTTAAGTTTTTTGGAAAATGGGATAGAAAGAGAAAGAAAGATGTTTGAACTCAGTGGTTATTTCGCTCCATGGGTGGCATCCAACATTTAATGGGGAGACTAAATTCTTAGTGGAAGTTGGCTTGATGTTAATTTCTGGTCAACTACTCGTCTTACTTGATTTTCGTTAACTGAAAAAATGGATGATATATCTTTCGGGCGAGGCTGGGATTCGAACACCGAACCTTCCGATTTAGAAGCCAGGAATATATTGGATTAGAAGTGGCAGACAAGAGAACGTTGATGAAAGTTAAAAAGAGTGTCGGAGACAGAACGGAGCCCTGGGGCACACCAGCATTTATTTTGTGAATATCAGACTTGAAACCATCCAAAACAACTTGAATTGAACGTTCCGAAAGGTAATTTCTAATCCATTGAAGAAGAGAGTCATCGATCCTAAAAGCACACATTTTCGACAAAAGAGCCTGGCGCCAAACTCTGTCAAGTGCCTCAGAAATACCAAGTGCAACTATCTTGCTTTCGCCAGATTGATGTAGACTTTGGTTCCACTTGTCGGTGAGACATGCCATCAGATCACCAGTGGACCTGTTGCTATGAAAATCGTACTGCCGGTCATTAAGAAGTTTTCGTGTTTCGAGATATTTCATGAGCTGACGGTTTATCAGCGTTTCTCTTCGTTGGAGAGAAGGACGTAAGTGCAATGGGTCTGTAGGAAGAGAGAGAGGAAGTTTCGCCTTTCTTAGGGACGGGCTGGACAAATGCTGTTTTCCAACTGCTCCGAAATAGTCCTAAAGGGTAGGATTGATGAAAAAACTTACGCAGTGGTTTTTCCAGCGAAGAAGAACACCCCTTCAGAAGAAGGGGAGATATACCATCTAAACTAGCGGATTTATGAATGTTAAGATCTTTAAGAACTCTTGCTACTACACGAGTGCGAAAGTGGATTTGTTCCATTAAAGATTCGACGCACTCAAGTGTAGGCGGAGACAAAGCACAGTCTGCAAGTGTTGAGCTAGCCGCAAAGTCTACAGCACGCAGATTGGACTTGTCCAAAGAGCTGACAGTTGGAATGTCATTGTAAATGAGCATTGGGATGGAGGATGAGGCAGAATTTCTAATATTTTTGACGAACGACCAAAAATGTTTACTGCCTTTGGGACATTGTAGTATTTTTTGCCTCAGTTTTTGGTCGTATTGGAATTTTACACGCTTGAGAAAGACATTGCAGTCATTTCTGGCTCATTTAAACTTTTTTCGGTTTTCCTCTGTCGGGTTGGTCTTGTAGGACCGGAAAAACAATTCTCTAACCCTGACAGCCTCTTTACAGCTCGAGTCGTATCATGCCTTTTCTTTTGGTTTCATACTTTTCATCCGATGAGGGATAAAGTTTCTCATTCCAAAGTGAACGGTGTCTGTGATAATGTCAGCAGCGGCATCCACGTCGTTATCAAGGAAACATAACGACCAGTTAAAATTCCTAAAGAGGCTGTTAAGACTGCTCCAGTTGGCTTTCTCGTATTGCCATACGGTTCTTTTAGGAATCTTTTCTCTAACTGTGTGGTCGGTGTACGAGAAATTAGCTGATATGACACAATGGTCCGACGAGCCTAGAGAGGAGAGCACATCAACGGTGTACTTATCAGGGTGAGAAGTTAGAAACAAGTCCAGGGTGTTGGCGATATGACTGTCCACGTCTGGTATTCGTGTGGGCTCATTTATAAGCTGGGTTAAGTTATTTTTCGCAGCGAAGATCTCAAATATTGAAATCGCTCGTAATAACGATTTGAGTATGAGGATACAGAGATACAATTCTTTGAATACAGTCAGACAGTGCAGCAAACTCGTTAAAGGTCGAATTGCTGTTTGGGGCTTCTGTAAATAAAGCAGTAGTGGATAATTTGCTTACGGAGATGAAATTTTAACCAGCCTAGTTTTTTTTCTATTTTTAAACTTATTCAATAGGTTTTCTTAAATTGCCAAACAAGCAGCGTAGGTACCTACAGTAATCCTGTCCCCTAGAATTCCTCAATGAAAAATGTTCCGCAAAAATCCGGTACGTTTTGCACAACACTGTAAGCACTTCTTGGATCTAAGCATTTACAATTAAACTTAATTCAAAATTTTTGTTAGCAATTTTTGTTTTTTTTCTTTTTTCTAAACTTTTAAATAATATTAGCAAACAGAAAGAAAAACAACACAAGTTCTTTTTTTTTTTATTAATAATTTGTTTTTGTTTTACATCATCAGTACGTACGTGCGTATGCAAGTGAATTCACAAAACAGATTCCATCTAGAAATGAGAAATGTTTTTTTTTGTTAGAAAGATTTGTTTTTTTCCATTTTGTACGAGTATCTATCATCAGTTGGTTTTGTTTTTGTTTTTTGTTTTTTGTTTTTTTTTGTATCATAAAATCTATTCTAACATGAATTTAGTAATTGATTGGCAAACGTGATCCAGGAGCAAAAAAGAAAGAAAAAAAAAAAAAACAAAAACTGAAAACTATTCAATGTGAGTACGAGTATGCGAGTATGAGAGGTATCTCATTACTAAAGGTTATTCGCGTGTATGGGATATTTGGCGTGTGGTTTGGTGAATCAGTGATTCTGTGATTCTGTGACTCTGTGACTCTGTGACTCTGTGACTCTGTGACTCTTGTAGTATCGCATTGAAAATAAGTTTTTAATTTTTGAATTTGATTTTGCCAAAAGGATATATAGGTATGAATGCACAAAAGATTGATGAATAGTCTGGTCGAATGGACCAGAAAATGGCCAAGGCTTATGATTGACACACATGCATACGTTTACAAAATTCATAAAGTTAATGAGATGTCGTGGTTTGTAAATAAATGGCATTAAGGAGCATCTATACCTACATAGATACGAATACGCTCGAATAGGAATAGCAATATGTGTTGGCATGGCAGCATGAGGTTTTTTATTTTTCGTTTTTACCAATTTTGATGTGAATTTTTGGTTTCTGCAGGAAAGGTTGAATTGAACAAGTTCGAAGTTCGTTTTTTGGTTGCCGTATGCGCAAGGACTTGCAGTCTAATGAAGGAAGGATTTAAAAAAAAAAAAACACACAAATACGCCACTAAACACTGTACGACTGATGTGATTTGATGAAAAATTGTGGTTGAGTGTATGATGTTGATTTCGAAAGATATGTACATAGATCCTAATCAATCAGATTACAAGAAGTTACAGCTGTCCCGCCCGATTTTACCCCCATAAGCAGGGCAAATACAGAGAGATGGAAAGTCTGAAAGATATCTGCGGCGAAAAGCGACTGCATGGCTGAAATCTTCCTTAGTATGAGAAGCCGATGGAGATGGCCGTCAGGGTATGGACCCACTTATCGAAATCGGTAAACCAAATGACGGTTAGAGAACCCAAGAAAAGCTTTAGAAGAGCTCCGTGAAGTGCAAATTAGGTGCCCTAGTCAAACCGGAAAAGAGATTTGAATATCAGCAAAGGAGTTAAACCCAAGCATGGAACAATGAGGTACAGATGAGGTAAAAGGGAATGCAGACCTCCGGCTTAGAGGAAGTGACCTCGACAATCCATTAGAAAATCATTCGATGTAGATGATATAAAACGAGAAATGTGTCTGCGGTAAAGAGAGCGTTCTTCCTGTCATTCACGTGGCCTACGCTCTGAATAATGTAACACACCTCCTTTCAAGATATTTTTTTCATCGAACAACAAAAAGAAAAATAAATCTCTATAGAAAAGTGTTTGAATAGATACTAGAAGTGAGTAATAAAACCATGATCCAGGTAAGGAATAAACAGTGTCATTTTCATTTGTCTTGACAGTAACGCCAGCTCAGAATGATACTAGAGGACGCCAGGGTATACCATATATTGAACTTCATTATTGTCAAATTCAACAAAGTCCAGCAGATTTAGCGACCATCTGTCTCCAACACACTATCCCAAAAGAGTTGAAGTCTTTCAGCATGTATACCAACTTGTAATTCACTGGAAAAAGTCCCATAAAACAAGAACTCTTACGTTTATTAGTCTATTAAGGCTCCCTACATGCAGACAAAATGATGTATGTAAATGTAGAAGTTGTAAGATATTAGCAGCTTTTGTTAGCCCACATCCATTCACGATATCCTATTCGTGAGAGGCACTACAGAAGAAATGAAAAGTGACAATCTAAACTAAATACAAAAGCATTCAATTATCTGTATACTTGTAGTGCTCATAGATGGGCTTAGAACAACAAATCACAACTAATTTCTCATTTGATTGTCATCGACACGTTGGGAGAACTTTTTTTTTTTTTTGGATAATTTGCGCGAGCTCAAGGGATTTAAGTATCCTTAAAATGTTTGCACACAGCGCGGGCGAAGAAAAGTCAGGGAGGATAGAAAGAGAGATGAACGTTGGTTTTAAATGTTTGAAGGTTATAATGACTAGGCAGGGCATTCCATAAGCGAGTTGTACGGCTTAGGAACGAATCACGATTTTTAGAGTACATCCGAAAGTGGGCTTGAGGATATACTGATGAGCATTCATAGCGAGACGGGGAGAGGTTTGAAGGCGCGGAATGCTACTGGCGATTTCTATAGAGCACTGATGGTGGAAATAGCGATAAAACAGAGCGATACACGAGACCTTACATCGGTGTTCGAGGGTGTCCATTGACTGAGTGATATTGCTATGAGTTTTATCGCACGGTTTTGAATCCGGTCTAGCAGATTTAGGACCACCTGACCAGATGTGGGCATTGTACTCCAATTTTGGGCGGATGAATGCCTTATATATTGAGGCCAGATCAGAGGGGGTGAAATATTTCTTACATCGCTTGAGGAAACCTAGAGCAGCGTTTTTAACGACCCCCAATATGTGGTCATTCCAACGTAAATTTTCATTGACACACATACCGAGAATGGAAAGTTTATCGGTTTCGACGATGCAAGTGCCATTCACGGATACTAGCTGGGTGTTTAAATTTCGCTTTAATGACAGCAGACAGCATTGTGTTTTGGAAGCATTAAATTCTACTGTGTTAGTGTTTACCCAATTAGTTATGCGGTTAACATCAAAATTTAACGAGCTTAACATACGTTGGGGTTCTCCTTCTTCAGCCGAAGAGTGGGGACGTAAGTCCGGAAACGAATATGAAAAGCAGAGAGTCAGCAAAGGAATACATTGGATTAGAAGCAGCAGACAAGAGATCGTTGATGAAAATTAAAAAGAGTGTCGGAGACAGAACGGAGCCCTGGGGCACACCAGCATTTATTTTGTGAATATCAGACTTGAAACCATCCAAGACAACTTGAATTGAACGTTCCGAAAGGTAATTTCTAATCCATTGAAGAAGAGAGTCATCGATCGTAAAAGCATGCATTTTCGACAAAAGAGCCTGATACCAAACTCTGTCAAATGCCTTAGAAATATCAAGTGCAACTGTCTTGCTTTCGCTAGATTGATGTACGCTTTGGTTCCACTTTTCGGTGAGACATGCCATCAAATCACCAGTGGACCTGTTGCTATGAAAACCATGTTGCCGGTCACTGGAAGTTTTCGTGTTTCGAGATATTTCATGAGCTGACCATTTATCAGCGTTTCCATGACCTTTGGAAGAAGATAGGTAAGTACATTATTACGGGGAATTTTCAAAACTAATGGCGGATAAAACCAATTCAATTACACACTACAGGGATTCCTGATTCATAAAAGAGATCACGTCTGCTCACTTAAAGCACTATCTAGAATTTTCAAAAGAAATTGCCATCAAATTGCGAAAGAAAAATTCATAGACGGACCAAAAATTACTCAAGGGACTGAACTGATTCATCTTAACTCTGTTTAGACGTTAAAATACTCACTCCAGCACATTTTGTTTCGAATCTTAACTCGTAGAAGCAATACATCGCACATACATCGACAGCCAAGTGGATACTGAAACTCAGAAATTGGTGCGGATAAGATCACCATTAGTAATGCAGTGACACAAATCTCATTGTCCTTTGGCAGGATGATATTACATCCAGTTACAGTTGACAAATCAGAAACGCGGGGAACAAGGCATGATCTTCTCGAAAATAGAAAAGATCGTCTCGTAGGTATTTCCTTAGCATCAGTGAACCAACGTCAATAGAACAGTTAGAAGAATTACTAGAAGAAATTTGTTCCAATCAATAATTTCTATAGAACGTGGCGGGACGAAAAAGAGGAAAAATCTGTGATGTTATCTTTTGCTAATTCTAGAAAAAATATAAAACGAAGCAACTGGCGTGTTTTATAGCCAGAGTTGATAGTGTAATGAAGATGACCGCGGAGAAATGAGAATGCCTGTTTAATGCACTCTTTCAATTACATAAAACTCCATTGAAATGTAGGACTGACGGAGCAATGCTCACAAATTTGGTAGGTTTCCTCGAGTCCAAATTCGGCGTTGGATGTAAGATATCATTTTTCCGGTGAAAAGTGAAATGATCAATAACAAATCATCACTGTAGAAAGGAGAATTCTTTTTTGAATTACTAATATGACTCGCTGGATAAATTAAAGAATACCGCACTACGCGAGACACTCAATTTAGGAAAGTTTATTCACCGAAGAAAGCAATCTTATTTCAATGATGGCCACTCATGGCATGTCCATAATTCGACTTCTGAGTTGTTCCTGTCATCAAATAAGCGACCCTTGAATAGACCAACGATGAGCTATTTAGATTAAATTTGATATCCCCCTTGCACCCAAACGCGAGCGTTCCTAGCTACCTCAGGAAAACTGATTGGAACCTGGGGTGAAAGTAGCCAAGCGATTCTGGCAACACTGGTGGACACCCACTTTTCTGGATCCACAGTATCAGACGACCCTGGCATGCTAAAGCACACTGAGAACATTGATCTTTGTCTCTCTGAAGAGGAAAAAATTACGGCGGCCAATTCAGTCTTTTAAGCCGTACAAATCTCCCCGTCCGGATGGTATTCGGGCCATGCTACAGAAAGTATCGGAGGTAGCAATCGGAAAAATTATGGAAATTCTTAGACACAGTCTAAAAATAGGGTACACACCAATAGCTTAGAGGGAAGTACCTAAAGCTGGCAAACAGGGGCATATAACAGCAAAAGATTTCAGACCAATTAGTCATTGATAATTTCTGCTTAAAACCCCGAAGCGATTGTTAGAGATTCATATTAGGGACAGATGCAGTAATGGCTTTTTGACTGAGTCACAACACGCATTCATGAAATGAAAATCTGTAGAAGCCGCTCTGCACGAGGTGGTGGGGAAAATAGAAAAAGAGTCTACACTTCGGTGAATTTATGATGGTGACCTTCCTTCATATTGAATGAACCTTCAATATGGTGGAGTGCACCGCCATTAAAAATGCTCTAGTAGACGCTACCATTGAACAGGCTATTACAAACTGGGTTGGCAACTACTTGCCAGCAGGAAAATAATATGTTTTATTGGGAAAAGCTCAGTTAGAATGTCCGTATACAGGGAAACCCTGTATACGCAGATGACGTGGTCATGATAGTGCAGGGCAAATACTTAAATATCTTAAGCGACATTATGGAGGTTGCCCTGAAGACGATCAGCACTTGGGCAAAAAGCTGTGGTCCCAATGCTAACCCTTCCAAAATGGAACTCGTTCTTTTTTACCAGTAAGCACAAGATACCGCCATTCAAACTCCCAAAACACAACGGAGTGGAACTGTCCCTCTTGGACAGCGCGAAGTATCTGGGTGTAATTCTGGTGAAAAAACTGAATTGGAATTTTAATGTGGCGGAAAGAATCAAAAAGGCATAGAATGCTCTTCTGCAAAAGAACAGTAGAAAAAATTCGTGGCTTACAACCTGCTATGGTGTACTGGCTGTATACGGTGGTGGTAAGACCCACACTTACATATGGCGCACTAGTATGGTGGAAAGCAACAAACAAGAAAACGACTTCCACAGTCATTACATGTGCGCTATGTACCACCCCTACAGCAGCATTAGACACTCTTTGCACTTAACACCCCTTGATTTACAGATAAAAAAAACTTGCTGGCAATAGTGCGATAAGACTCACTAATCTGGATTATTTCAACAGCAGTAGTTTCGGACATGACACGGCCCTAACAGAGCTATTGCCAGGCAATCCAATCCTAACGGATGAAATTCGTTCTTTGGCCGACTTTGACATTCCGTATGACATGCATTCTGAGAGGGAGGATAGGGAAAAAAAAAATGCAATAATCAGGCCAAATGAAATTGCAATTTTCACAGATGGCTCAAAAATAGAGGAAGGAACAGGTCCTGGTATTTTCTCGAAACACCCAGAACTAAGAGTGTCTATAAGACTATCTGACGCAAGCAGTGTCGTCCAATCATAGGCTCTAGCTGTCCTCAGGGCGGCTGAGCTAATGCAGATGAGATCGGTATCCGAAAGAGATATTGCCATCTACATCGATAGCCAGGCCGCACTCAAGGCAATAGAATCAACCGAACCAGAACCGGGTAAGACTGTGCTGCCAGGACACTGTAAAGGAAATGAACAAGCGGATGAGCCTGCAAGAAGAGGAGAGCTACTCGGTAACAGTGAGGTTACTAACATCAAACCACTGTTTTGCATAGCGAGGGGCACTATCGAGGAAAAAATCGTAAAGTTGATCAAGCCATGAAGGACACAGGGTATCCAAGGCTCTCTGGCCGCTTATCGACGGCAAAAGATCTAGGAAGCTAATAAAAGTAAACAGGGATAAGCTTAGGACAGTAATAGGAATCCTGACAGGACATTGTCTCCTGCGGAAACACGCAAAGTGACTCAAATTGTCAGACACGGACATTTGCAGATTCTGCGGTGATCTGCAAGCTGTTGAGGACATAACACACATTCTATGTGAATGAATATTTTCTAGAGAAAATAGACGGCATGAACTTCAAAGGCCTTCTTGGCTTTTGCAGGGAAATTGGTTGTTTGACCAGGGCGATTGTTTAGGTTTTTGCCATTTAAAGAAAAATTCAACTGGTTCCACTGGATCGCGATGGGCCCGTTTTGGTGCCTGGTGTCTGTGTTGTGGCATACACAACTGTTTAACCTGACCTAACCTAACCTGCACTCAAACGTGTGGGTTTGGTAGCATCGTGAATCAAATAGGAGAGCTAAAGAAACATTGTATAAGACTAGATACTATTCACTCTTAGTTAATAGTACAAATTTTAACCATGAAATAATCAACAACTAATAAAGTCGCAATCTAAAATCTTACCAATGTCTAAAATACAAAGAACGGTTTATGTTAGTAAGACTAGTGTTTCAGAATAACGATTAGGTAGTCTTACTTTCGAGGCAAACAAAATGATTCAGCATTGAGTGCTTCAAACTGCCATCCCCGAATGATCTGATGATGATTTCTACTCTTGAAGATACTATTTAAAAGGAAGTCTTTATGATAAGTCAAGAAAACAATGCTTTTCCAAATATTCCCTATTCCTTGTATTTTTAACATATCACCAAAGCCAATAGGATGCTAATTTCATGGGTTCAAGTAAATTCGGGGCATAACAAAGGATTTACGTAGATGCAAGCAGCTTTTTTAAAATATGCTAGCGAGCGCTGGTGTTTTTATAATTCATCAAAGAAGATGTTGGTGTACTGAGACGAGAATTCTCTCAAATACACATACTTTCCACAATTATTGGGACGTGGTCGACCATTTCTAGTACGAGACGGCAAACCGCCCGATATTGCGAGTATTTTCCTTCAATCAGCTTTCAAAGAAAAGAATGTGCAAAAATCGCCTAAAAGGCATTTTTCTACAGCAAGTGCTTTCTTTGACAGCTGACTTTTGGGTTTCCTTCCTTGGTCGGCTGGTCGGCGTGGTGCAGCGGCCATCGTTTTCAATTCCCGGACTATATACTTCATGACGGAAAAAAAGGTTTAACATCACAATCGCAACAGTTTCTGTCAATTTCTATTGATACACCGTAGAGGAATAGCTCTCATTCCTTGATAAAGCTGATTGTTCTTGGATGGCTCATGGAAACAGGCTCAATACCTAACAACTGTAGAGACCTTTGAGGCTCATCATAGCAGCTAAAATTGAATACAAATTGGTAATTACAGATGTTCGCAGGCAACCTTTCAACAAAGTTGTAGTGATATGAAGAATAGCCTGTTACACACCTTCAATGAACCTCGAACTGCGTTTTTTGGAATGAATAGCTCACTTAGAGGCAAGAAACTAATTTGTAATATAGTAGAAGGATTTCGTCAGAAGGAAATTGACGAACAAGTTTATATAAATTCTTAGATTTCCAACATGTTTTGCTTAGTAACATGCTGCATAAAATACAACCGGGCAGTCACTGAGGTATCGTAAGCGCTCGAAACCAAACTTTAGTAATGCAAGAGAAGCAGAATAGCATTATATCCTTGCATCGTATCACTAGAATCACGAAAGATACATATATAGTGCCGGTTGCTTACGTAAGTGAGTTCTAGGAGGTAAGCAGGCTAATCAAAGTCAAAACCATAGAGCGTACAGCTGATTTAAAACATTGCCTTGTGTATGACATTGCAGAGGCAAAATGAAGCTAACTTCTGTTGCAGACAATTCTTAGCAGTGTAGAGTTGCAATTTATACAATCTCACATGACCGAAGCCAAATCTATTTTGATAAAAAGGAGGATTATAGCTCTAAACAAACTGTAAGACACGCTTTGAACACATGGCTTTAATTCACTCATACATAGAATAAGTATTTCTATGCACATAAGAGCATGCACAACCGGACTGTAATAATCTATAAAGTGCGCACTTAAATCAAGGTCAACACATCGTATAAGAAATTTCCACAGGGCTTGCAGCTAATACCCAATTGATACACTTCCCAATCAAAGTGTCTTGGGTTTTCCTTAAAGCACAAAACAATTTAATTTATTACACTTCCAAATGACTAACGAAGTAATAATTTGTTATACCCTCACATGCTTACATGCTCACATGAATATGTATAAATCATCTAATTACGCATCAGTTAATTTTTCAACGTCATAGAGATATCACATTACGCCGTAAGTGGTTGTAATATCACCCCTACACAAAGACAATGGCAGTTCACTCACCACAGATAGTTATAGCCAGAGAGCCCCTACAACAAACCTTATGAAGCCCCAAACAGCCCTAAAAAAATTCAAAAAAAAAAAAAAAAAAAAAACCGAACAAACGATACCCCTTCGAGAATAAACTCGAAACTACCAATCCATGTGTGTGTGTGTGTGTCGATGCGGTTCGTTTGTATGCACAAATATGCAATAAATTAATTTTAATTCAATTGACAGACATCAAGCTGATATCTAGAATATTCACTGCACAACTCTTCTACCCCGCTTACCCGATTCGGTTGCAGTCGAAAGCCGCAACAAGTCTGTCGTTCCGTTCTAAGGTGTCAACACCTTAAAGGTCTACTTCCTATCTTTTTTTTTTTTTTTTTTCTCGGTTTGTGTTTGTCGCTTGAACGTGCTTTCCGAATAAAAACAAAACCCATCCCGACCTGCTCCCGAATGGAATTTATTTTTATGCCTCCCATTTTCGATTCGGGAAATATTTGAAATGTTTCGAGCTATGAAAATCCGAAACACATTCCATCAACGGGTCTCCGAACAGATCACGTGCAAAAGCTCACTTCTGGCTGCTGGAGAATTAAATGTGAACATGTGCGCATACAATTCTGTGTATGTGGTCCGGGTAGGTATAGGGTGGCGGTCTCTGTAGTGTGAGTTGAGTGAAAAATTTCCATTTCACTTTTGGGGGGTGAAATGTAGAAAATCTAAAGTTTTCCCAACTCATTTTGCTGTGTAAATGGAGTGAAGGGTTTGGTACATCTGATTGCAGTATCTTAAGGTATGCAACAGGGTCAATTGAAATGTTGGAGCCATGGGATAGTCATAGGTTATTGAGCGTTTATTATTATTTTATATACGCAGTTTTTGTCGAACTACTATCTGTGACTAGCTTTAGAATGAAAGAGTCCATCTTACTTAGTGGAATACGACCACCACCCAATGTTGTATCTACCCATTCCCGAAATATGATAGAGGGATCAGGCAAAGTAAGCGAATGATGAAAATACCTTGAATCCTTTCCTATCCTCCAGTTCCTTCTTCTGACGCTTCTGATACTGTATTTGGAGAGCAACCATCTTAAATAGCAGTTCTAGAAGATTTGATAAAATCAACGTTTATGATACTCCAACAAACTACGAGTATTAATAATGTCACCATCTCTTTGATTTGTTTAACCAGCCAGCAATCAGAAAAGGCACTTTTGATAATTCCGACGGAAACTTTTTACAATATTACCCATCCCTCACTTATTATCTAAGACATTACATGTATTCATATTCTAAGAATAACGCCACTTAAAAGTAACTATACAACTTGTAGAGCAAAGCAAATACTTTCCAACACCACTTCTGATTACCCTTACCGAAAAGCAACTCAAATGATCACTTTTGACATTTTGGATAAAGTGTCAGAATGTCGACGATGTCGTTCATAGTAATTTGCGCAAGAACTTGAGTCATAAGTATGACGTTTGAAAGCAATGTCAGTTGCAATCCGAATCAACTATAAGTGTCACTTTTGACAGATATTGTCACTCGCCAACTATGGATGTTAAATCTTATATTAGGAGAACTCATGATTGCATTAGATACTCCTAGTATCACTATTGTCATTTTTGACAATTACTTCTATTCAAAACAGGAAAACTAACAAAACTGTCGTTTCTGACATATTGTCATCATTAGACAAGGTGGTAGAAACACTAGAAACGCACCGCAGTTATTCATCATAGAGACACCTTTGATACTTCAAAAACGTTTAGAAAATAATAAATAATAACAAAATGCTAAATAATCTTCTTATAAGAATTTGAATAACTTAAACAGAAATTGTAATAGATTATCAGTTTGGAGAATGTCACATTTTTAGAAATCGTGCTAAACTTGCTCGGTCTTTTGTAAAGAATTAACCATTCCAATAGAGATACTCGTAACTTCGAAAACGTGCTGTCACTGTTGACAGTTCTTTATTTTTAGCACTGTTTAACAAGTGACTTACAGCGGACTTTTGTTTTGATAAATTTTTTTTTGAAAATCGTCCTCTATTTTGCGAAGCGGCGTGATTTTTTTGATGCTCATAAGCGGCTAATCGAGCTATCTATTTGTCGGATTGCGAATAAATTTTGGACCTTCACATGACTCTTTTAAAACTAGTGAGACTTCTGCTTACCTTGACGGCTTAACCGCGGGTAAGATCTAAAACTGCCCGCTATTAAAAGCCGTGAAGACCATAAAAAGACCCATATTCGACAAAAGGAGACAATGAGAAAGCGGATCTATTTGCTGAGCACTTGGAAGAAAAATTCAAGCCAAATTCGGACCTGACAACTTTAAAATAAAAACCGTATCACCATCTGACCTTCGGTAGACAATAAGAATGCTGAAAAATAACAAGGCTCCAGGATATGATTTAATTTTGAAGGAGCTAACAAAAAAAAAATGCGCTAGACACGTTACTCTATAGTACATCATAAATGCCTCACTGAGGCTTTCCAAGGGAATGGAAAGTCGCCGAAGTCATAATGATTTTGAAATCGGAGAAATGTTCAAACGATAGGAATTCATAGAGGCCTATTTCACTCCTGCCGACAATATCTAAGGTCTTCGAGAAACTTCTGCTAAAGTCGCTTGATCCAGGATCATCAATTCGGCTATCGGGTTAAACATTCCACAATCTATCAGGTCTATCGAACAACGAAAGAAATTGAAAAAGCCCTCGAAGAGAAGAAAATATCTTCCAGCGCTTCTCTCGACGTATCGCAAGCCGTCGACAGGGTGTGGCAGAAACGCCTGATGTAAGTATAAGCTACGACAAATCTTGGCGGAAGGAATGTATAGAATATTAGAATCTTGCCTCGAAAACGACTCTTTCATGTTAGATACTGGACTTAATACTCGGAATTCAAACAATTTTACACAGGTATACCGCAAGGAAGCGTTCTCGGTCCGATCTTATTCTTGCTTTACACAAGAGACATAACTCAAGATGAAGAGACAGTCGTAGCCATGTTCGCGGACGATATGGCCATCCTCGCTACGGATAAAACAGTTGAACCATCTATGGGAATGCTCTAACAAGCCTTGGACAAAATATGCGAGTGGACGAAGACCTGGCGAATTGCTCCTAACGATTTACGAACTCGGTACAAATACTATATGCAAACGAGGCAAAATATCTCTAGACGCGAAACTCAAGTGGATGTCGCACGTTAAAAAGAAACCGACGAGCTCGAAAGCAGGCTAGGAGAAATCTATAGCAAACTGCTTTTATATAAGCAAGTGTTAAAAGTATCTTAGGTGAACAGTTTACAACTTTGGGGTTATACCAAACCAAGCAATTGCAAACATTGCAAAACAAAACGCTAATAGCAATCGCGGTACACCATACTCGTATAAGAATTTGTGGTATTCACTGAGACCTAGAAATTAATATCGCGAGTGACGAAGTAACAAACTTTGCTCGCAAACTTAATGCTTGTCTTCATGATCATTGTAACCATGAAATTATCCGAACTCTTGACGAAACAAACCTTTTTCTTAATAAGACCGTTCAACTTAGCGCCGTATGGTGAAACCGCACGTAATAGCTGTATTAGTAGGTGCATCCACAGGAGAGCTACCTGCCTAACGTGATTGGCCCTACAGAGGCGTAAACTACTTGCTATGGCAGCTTAATTTTAGGCAATAAGAACAGAGAAAAACCAGAGAGATCTTTCTTTGATTGGTCATGTTTAAGAGGTGTTTTTAGTGCGGTTAGAGTTCCACACTACTCTGGGTTTCTAACCTCTCAGTGTCTTTCGAGATTTTCACCTTCAATAGTACAAAAAAAAAACAAAACCTACATGACACCAAGACGCAGAGCCAATAATGCATCAACGGAATGTGCCTACAAAAAAAAAAACTGGAGCCGCTGTGAGTGAAACTGTGGAAGAAGATTCGAAATTCACAATCGGATGCAACAGTTTAGTCCTTGTCCGTACACTATGTAGAAACTTTTGCGAAAAGATCTCGGTGTACCCCCGTATAAGATATAATGGGTGCAGGTTGTTAAGCCATGGAACCATGGTCTGTGACGAGACTTCGCAAATTGAGCTCTTGGCCAACTTTATTTTCATCAGAAAAATTGCTTTTAATGACTAGGCTTAAATTTGGCTCAATGAGATAGTAACCTACAAGGTTTGAAGTTTCTGAAGCGAGGAGCTCAAAAGTGCATGCTGGTGGCATCATCGGTCCTCATTTCTTCAAAAATGAGAAAGATCAATCAATGGCCAATATTGCCCGACAATGATCAGTGATTATTTCTTCGAAAATATGAACGGCATTGATCCAGATGATACCATATTGCCCATAAATCTATTGACTTGCTGAGGACTCAATTCCACGACAACATTATTCCGCTAAATGGACCAGCGAATACCATGGACTACTGCAATGGTGGTACTTCGCAACACTCGATTACTCCCTGTGGGGTTATGTAAAACCTTTGGTATATGATGATAACCTACAAACTATGCAAAGCTCGGATGGCAATATTCAGCGCGTTATTGATGAGATGGAGCTCCATATGTTCGAAAATTGAGCTGACACTTCCTCAAAAGATTTTCAATCCAGACTCGATTCCAGTCTTTATTGTTCAAAGTAGCTCTTTAAAAAACACTCTTTATCAAGAAATATTACTACTGGTGAATTCCGGGCGATAGCTGTCTAAAAGTCCATTTCATCCAGACGATCAGAAATGTCACTATTAAAACATCGGAATATGTTAGTAGGAAAAGTCATTCCAAGGGATGACAAAAGCATTCATAGAAAAGTCAGCAGGGATGCAAATGTAAAAACTGGTGTTAATTTTGACAACTTCTGCCAGAAATTTTTGAAATAACCTTTTTTCACGAGAAATTGTTGGCTCTTAGTGCTACTTTTAGGTGACGCGAACAAAGAAAAGTCAACTCTAAGTCTTTTTCTAAGTAAGCCCCTGCTCAATATCAAATATACCCTTCCACTAGAAACCATGGACGCCAGATCATCTTTTAAAAGCGGAATATAGCAAAAGAGAAACTTTAGCGAATTCCAACAGTAAAAGGTAAGCTTTTACTAATTTGTGTCCAGCTCAGTATATTTCTAGAGAAAAATGCACAAAATTTTGTAAAAGAATTGTCGATGCTGTACCATTCTCGATCACTGATCGTGCATTCAAAAATGAATGCCAACAATAACGCTTTTTCATTACGTCGTTGAATTTACGTCGATTCTAGCAGTCTGAAGGAAAACGATCACTATAACCGTCAGCAAGATCGGATAGTTCGATTTCCGACATATTTCTTACCAAAGACTACCCCAAACATTTTTTTCAAAGAAGAGGCCTAATGAGCCTTTCCTGGTCCTAATAGTGAATTACCTGAATGCTTTGAATGCATCGTAGGATAGTTTTTGAAAAGTTCATAGTGCTGATTATTCCAGAACAGACGAATGCTCTAGCTTAAACAGTTTACGTACCCGTACTATAGCTATAGACATACGTTTTTGTAAAGCCACGCGCGGTACAAAAAGCTCTCGATTGTCTAAACTTACAAGGGTTTGTCATCAACCGATTTTTTTTATCAATAAATCGTGAACTTGGCCTTAAAGTGTCCACAGATCTATAGTGATAAGCGGTTTGAGTAGGTTGTCCTCTATTGCCGACTGATAACACGGAGAGGCGCCAAATGTTAGCCACTCCAGCGACCTACGATAACCGGTGCAACCCAAGTTTTTTCGTATCTACTACTGTAGGTAGATTGTTTTCTAGTTCTAAGTAAAGTGTTTGACAATTTTAATTAACTGGTGCCGACCGAATGAAACACGGTGGCAAATGTATTGTACAATGCATTATCAAGGTCAACAAAAAGCCCTGCAACTTGTTGCTTCACTACTGCGCTAGCAAATAACAATTTCTCTCTATTCTGCGACTTTAGCAAACTAAAAAAAAAAAAACAAAAAAACCCCGAACAGTGAAGCCTTTATGATTGTGCTGATACGGATGTATTGTACATACAGATACAAATATACGGATAAGTCTTACTTGACAACGATCGTGGCTTTAGGGGAAAAAAAAAAATTTAAATTGATTTTTACAAACCTGTAGTTGGTGGTGGTTGAAAGCGTTTAGCATTGATAACCCCTCCTCCGGTACCGCCGCCGCCGCCACCTCCGCCGCCACCACCACCCGCACTATTTGGTCCATGATGGTGATGATGATGATGATGATGATGCGATGGCTGATGATGACTATTCAAAAGATTCTCATTACCTGATGCTGCTCCTGCCGCCGTCGCCCCTGGATTACTGTGCGAATTACAAGATGTATCTGTTGGATGAAAATTACGCTGATAATGCGTTTCATTGTAGATACGCTGATAACACGACAAACTGGGTATTGTCCATGAATTGTTGGTTTTGTAGTGGAAATTGCCAGTGCCAAAGATCGAGTGGGTGTTCGAGGCGGCAGGGAGATTTTGCGTTAGCGAATGACTAATTGCCGACAAATGCGGATGGTGCGGGTGATGATGTGTTACTGACGCCGATAAAGGCGCCGATGTATGCGTTTGTTGTTGCTGTTGTTGTTGCTGCTGCTGCTGATGATGTTGAGATAATTGTTGATGTTGTTGCTGCTGTTGTTGTTGATGCTGTTGCTGCTGTTGTTGTTGATTTGTTTGAATTTCATTCCATTGATGATTGGGAGTTGCTCCAGATGATCCAGAATTTGTATTTGGTATGCGGGAATTTGTCGAACTCACAGAACTAGTACTACTACCACTGGAATTCGTTTGAGAGTTGTCATTATTATTACCATCACCTAGGCTGGTATTACTACCACCTCCGCTGGAGGTGCTGCCTATACTGGACACATTGCCATTACTTCCACCAATCGACGATGATGACAGTTGTTGAAAGTAATTATTTAAAGCTGAGTTGCCGTGATCGGTGAAGAATCCATTGCATGTACCCGTTTCTGATGCCATGCTCAAGGTGTCACTTTAAGGGTGGTCTCTAATTATTTATTCCTTTTAGAGAAACGTATTTATAAATTGTTTGAGTTGATGTATTGGTTTTGGCTTTACATCGTTACCGACAAGGTGGTTACGAGATTATTTTATTTTTTATTTTTTATTTTTTTTTTATCACTGAATTTGACTTTTTGAGGTTATGTACGTTTTTGTTTCGTCTAAAAGCGATCGGTGAAAGCTTTCACATGCACAAGATCACCAGAAGAATTCTAGTGTTGGATTGAAAAGGCTGTTTTCGTCACATAAGGCATCAGAGGTGAAAATGTATGATAAATTGCGTGATGTTGGATTTGATCGTGAGATACGAATTGATTGGTGCTTGCTAGTGAAGAAATTGATAAATGGTAAAGAGATGTTCATCCATTGGTCGGGAAACGTGACTATAGATACGTGTTCGGTGGGGATTACAATCAAGTGACATGAAGTTGTAGGCTGATTTAAGTGATGCTCTGTTGAGCATATATTTTCTCACATCAGTATCTTGCGAGTGTGAGATTGAGGAATAGTATTTCAAGCAAATCGGTGCTTGAATATTATTCAGTGGGGGGTCAGAACTGTAACGAAAGTGAAGACGAGTTTAATAAGTTCGGGTGGTCAAGTGCAGATCGACTGAATATTCCAAAGTCATAGATTCTCTAAATCCTTTTAAGATTCAGTATAGAATGTTTCAATAGAATATTCTCTGTATAATGATACACTCTGCTGAACGGCATTAGAACTCCACATAGACTATCTCGCCAAATTCCTTTGCGAGGAATCGGATAAGAAATCGATGATGAGCTACAGATTTCAATATCATCCGATTTCAATTTTGAACTGTGGGTGGATATCGCTTATATGCCTTTGAGAAATATAAGAAAAATCCTGCTGCAATAATCTTTCCACAAATACACCTACCTAAATGAGTTACTACCTACGCTTTCGTTGTGACAGTTTTGATATATTTTGAATTTATATCCGCGATCCAGAGAAGAATTCTCTTGAAAATTAGAGATTAAAAATACGTCGTGCTATTGTCGGGTTTTCGGGTACAATTAACGCTTTTCCGGAAGAAAACCAATGCATCGAAACTGATTGAGGAGTAGAACAAGTCATTTGTTTTTGCGATCCGAAAAAGGACGTTGATCGTGCACTGGTTGTGGAGTGATTTAAAACAAAAACACAGGTGCCATTGGGAATAGACTGCACAACCGTTTTAGTCGGTTAGCTATGTCAGAAAAAAATTTATATTTCAGTGCCTAGGAGTCAGGAAGAAAGCAAGATCGTAAATTCGAAGCAAAAGCGATCTGTGCTAAAATTTTGACAGCAGGAGTGAGTCCCAAGTGTTTCAGGGTTGGGAATCTATTGTAAATTAGAAACCTCATATATAAACGTAACACGAAGATTATATTTTAAAATTTCCAAAAAAGAAATAAGAAGATCTGCGGACCGCTAGTAATCCTGTCTCCTGTGATCAAGTGATCCTGAATGCTAAAGTCAAAATATTTTCGAGTTCAAGAGCAAAACACTCCGGCGGTGTGAGTTGCTTCAGTTTTGAAATCATTTTCACCAAGAGATCTGAATATCCTACCAGACTACCAGGACAAGACAGTAAAGATCAATTATATCATGGACACTGATATAGAACGCTTGTCGTTGATCCATAAATTAAAAAAAAAATTTAATGCTGTAATTTGCTGGGTAAAATCTTATGCAATTTTCTCACTAAGAGTCTCGAGATTAAATCATTGTGATAGAAACTTGTAGCGTCATCGTGGAATTACTACTATTTGAAGGTAAAACATCCATTGGGCTTGAAATTTACTAAGGGCTTAACTTCTTATCTCATTCCGGAGATTGTTAAAAATCGAATTGCGCAGATTAGTACGAAAAATTATTTAAATTTAATTCACAGCGATTACCTCGATGATAAGTTAGGATTAAAGTATTTCGAAGCTAATATGGGTTACTTTTAAAATCTAAGGGCATTAGGTTTTAAGAAAATTCTCCAATAAAAGCTTTCAGCAACTATCTACAATATCCCTTCATAATTTTTAGTTAAAGATACATGTATATACGAAATAGCAAGCACCAAATCAATGTTAACTTGTACACCAATGTATCTTTTATGTAATGTTTCATTTGGATTTTACAAGACCAGGCATTAAAGCGACCAAACAAAATTTAGTAAAACAATGCATTAATTAAAAGCCAAACAAACAAATCCATATAACCAATCCGGATAGTTGCAAATATTTTATCACGTCTAATATTTTTCTTTTAAATTTAACAAAACTAATAACGTTTTTATTAATGTATGATATTTAAAAATATATATATTCTTGTATCAATAGGTTTTGTTCGGTCACAGTAAATACCTTGTCTGGTAATTATTTCTTCTGATAGAAAAAAAAAATAATAATAAAGCAAAAATATTATCCGTAAATCATTTAGTGATTAAACACAAATCCATAACTTAGTTGAATTTTTATTTCTGTATTTATTTTGTTTAATTGCAATTGGTGATTTTTTTAAAATGAATTTTTTCGAAAACTGAATTTTTGAGGCATCAATTTATATGAGCATGTATATTTTTTTTTTTTCTAATCGCTGGGATTTATGTACTCGTATATTAAATTTAAAAAAAATTTCTTTATTCACTTTTTTTTTTTCACTCCACTAAATTTGGGATTGGATTTTTTTTTTATAAAAATATTTAACAATATATATTTTTTCTATTCACAATATCTGATTAATTTTTATTTTTTTATTTTTATAATAAACACGACCGGTTTTCGAAGTTTGTAATGGCAAAACACGCTTATAGATCTTCAAGCTGAGAAGATACAAAACGAACTGGAAGGAATTCTATATTTCTAAATTGCATACAGAATCAGAGAATCGGAGAGCCACACGCGCCAGCCAACTTGTACGAGTATCTACGTGGTAAACTTTAATGTCGGTAGGTGCGGGACGAATGTGTCCGGGTACTATTAGAGGGTAACATCGAAAGGGTACACTACAACAAACACTCAATCAAAAACAAACGACGTTTTATTTTTATATAAAAAAAAAAACAATATACATATATATGAGTGGTTTTATTATTATTTTTTTTTTTTAAATCTTTTTTGGCATTTATAATTGTTATACGAGTACACTGCACTAGTCACTGAATAACTAAAAGCTATTGCGCCTCTATGTCTATCGACTAAAGCCCGTTTCGCAAGGAGTTGTGTTTGAATTTGAATTTGAATTTGAAATGGTTATTTTTAGTTAAGAGAAGATGTAGGTATGTATGCCAGTTAAGATACAAAAATTCATTTCTAAAATGGGGTGGAGTTTTGGCTTTCCAAATCTGCTCAAACCGAAAGGTTTTTTGCTATTCCCAAGACGACGACGACGACAACGACGACAACGACGACAACGACGACAACGACGACAACTACGACGACGAAGGTGGCAGTTGGTTTTGCCGCCTGTTGTTGTTGCGTCTTGTTGTATGAATTGTACGCGGCTTTGTCAATTTGTTAGAGTCTTGCTCTCTCTCTCTCTCTATACCCCTACGAGTAAAACAATTCCACTCGTACTCGTATGTAGAAACACAAGAGTATAGAACGTGAAATGCATACTGGAAAACTTGCAATGGGGGCTTTTACAAGTCACGCGGATCTCAGTATGACCTGGAACCTACTGTCTAGTAAAGTTCTAAGCACGTGGATAGCCACACACTAAACTACCAAGCAACCAACCTCCTATCCTATTCGAATGCCCAGAATTGCTAGCTGTTGGCTCTTGCTACCACTGTATTGGGTATTTGTGTATACGAGTACCTACACCCTGCTGGTAGAGACATTGGTGGTTGGTCATGAAAAACCAACTAAGGAATGAGTTTAATTTTTTTTCTTCCCTTTTCCACATAAGAATAGAAATTGATGTATCAAATCAAATCGTGTTGTTCATCATCCCCTAGATATGGGGTTTCAGTTGAGATTGCAACATCTCAACGATACGAGTAACCTCCAATCAACCCCTAAAGAGCAGAATGAAAAGAAAAAAAAAAACAGAAAAAATGACCGATCAGTTTCAGGGTGAGGAGTGAATGCTGGTAATTCAAAGACAGATTGGTTTCCACCTAATTAATGGGAAAGATCCAATCGGGCATACCGGTAGCATTTAAAGAACCACTAACACCAGTTGCTTCTTGGAATTTCATATCTCGTGTTGCTTGGCTCGTGTCCCATGTCCCGTGTTTTGTGGCCCTTAACCCATATTTCTACCCACCTTTCCAGATTCATCTTATAGGAATTCATTTTATCTGCCTTGTAGATGGAGAGAAAAAAAAATTCCACTTTGAATCGGTGGCCAACAAGATACAGTCAAATAGAAGCTGCAGCTAAAAGATACACATTCGTTTGTTTTGATGTCATTTTGATATCACGTTTTCGTACCACGTGCGCCGCTTGGGAGTGTGATTATGAACGGCAGACGATGGAAAGGGTATACACAAACAAATATCTGGCACATGTGTGTAGCTATGGATGGTTTCGTACACATAAATACACCATTCCAGGGACCGAAACACATGTAAACATAAAGAGAGAAACACGAGAGAGGAAAGCTTGTCAAGTTTATTCTCAGTTTTTGAATACTCTAGCGGTGAATAGATGAAGCATTAAGCTTTCAAAATCAGCTGCTACGCTGAAGGCAAAATATGTACATATACGAGTATTCTCTTCTAAACTCGTTGTAATTTGGCATGTAGCGACGAAATAACAACAAATCGGTGCATTCGATTATTTATTCAAGAATGAGATTACCAAAACGAACAGAATTGATTGGCACAACGGTAGATATTATGTGGTGAGCGGAGAAATTGCATCCAACTACCGAGTGCAATTGGAGCGGATGTTGGAGAAGGTTTGTTTGTTTTACTTAAAAGTTGATGTAAATTAGGTGAGCAGAGGTATCTTTTGGAACTACAAGTATCTGTATTAAGATTGATATTTTTCTAATGATCTGCTTAGAAGACAGTCAATGAATTTATACAAAAAAAAACTCCCCTCAACCCCTCAAAACGAAAGTAGTATAGATTTTGGCACAATCCTTTCTAAAGATTTTTTTGAATGGCTACACATGTTAAGTTTTGGACTTGTTTGGATTCTAGATCATGCCGATAAGGGAGTTTTAGAAGGTTTCCAGGATCTTAGTGGTTAATGCAAGTTCGATTTAACTTTCATATGTATTTCTTTGATCGGAGAGTCTTTATGAATACAGATAACCTTCGAATTCAATTCGTAGAAAAGCCTTTTCACAGTTGTGAAGAATAGTACTCCAAGAAACTATGCGAGAAAGATGATATTTGATCGTGAATTATGAGCGTTTATTGTTTTCCTAATAGAAATGTCAGTCGATCAGATACATCGGAAGAAATAGATCTATTGGAGCAAGGACAATCATTTGAATCATATAAATTCTAAGCTGGCTTCCACGCTACATAACTATCTACTGAAATATCGACTTAAAAGTGTTAAATACTTCAAGTATGAGAACAAGATTCCGGAAACTAAAATTAATCGCTAAAAATGACAGACGGATGCGTCGGAATGAATCTATAACTTTCCTGGAAGGACTCTAAGTATGCTTAAAGTCCGTCTTAAATTTAGGACAAATAAAATATATCCAATCGGTAGAGAGCTACTCTAAATGTCTTTTAGGCATTGTCAATTCCATGACATAGAAGCGCGTTTTATGAAGTTTTCGCAGTCGTTGGACCACTAAATGGATAGGGAAGAAAGCTGAAGCCTACGACGGGGATTTCAAGTAGAAAGTATGCGTTGAAACCGCGGACAGTACAGTAGCTATCGATTGATGAGAACGTTGGAAATGACCTCCACAACTACTTACGCGTAGGCAGTAGAAGATTATGTCTACATTGGATTGGGAATTATTTTTGTTGTAAAAATGGCACGTCATCTGAAGTTCAATCAAGAATAACACTATCAATGGAGCGTTTTAACCGGTTTGTTAAGTCGAAAACGGCAACGATGAAATTAAGATAATTTTGAACAACATCCACAACACAATCCTGTTCTATCGCGCCGAAGTATGGGACCTATACAATGTGAATGAAGATCCCTTTGGTCGGCTCGAGAGAAAGGTTATTCAAAAAATACTTTATGACGTATTGGTTGAAGGATTTCGGGGAAGAAACGGCATCTACATGGTCAAAAGATTGCGTGCTGAAGGTCTTTAGTGGTTACGCCACATAAACATATAATCACACACGCTCCAGCTTCGAGAATATTCGTTACCACAGGCTCAATACACCTCGGAAAGACCTCTTTTTAGGTGAAATTAGGGAGATACCTTAACCATCTTTGAGGGCGATATTGAAAGGGACGACATGATAAGTTTCTTCAAACTGGTTTTAGAGCTTCGCATAATTAATGAGGTAAAGTCAAAGGGAAAGACATATCATGCAGTGAAACCGAAAATTTACAAGAACTGACAAATATGTAAACCCAAATCATTGAATCTTAATCGATATTCGGTAAGGATATTCCCATATACCGGTACATCGATTGGTACACTGCGCTCAAGTACTGGAATCTACTTGCATTACTTCTGATATACTATAGTTAGAAGCTGACGTATAATGGTTATGCAGAATCGTGTAAGACACTGTGGTATACGAGCAAATCAGATGGTCAAATTTAGGTGGACAAAGGGTATCTAAGATATTATCCCCAATCTTTGATCAAGAGCGGTATAGCGAAACTCTCAAATTGCAAACAACACTGATAGGGATTTCATCAGGACACTAACTACAGAAGAATCATGCCAGATGGCTCTGGCCGACTTTTTCAAATTGTGCTGTGAACAAAAAACCGAAGAGGAGGTAGCACATATGTATATTGCATGAAGGACTATCAGGAAACCGAAGCAAACTTTAAAGAAAATATTTCTTTGAACATAAGAGACGAGACACAATAACTATAGTGGGTTACTCAGATTCTATAGAGAAGTTGGGTATTTTTCAAGGAAAAACGTTTTTCATTTTTCAACTTTCATTTAAATTGGTCATGGGAACACCGAGATCGCGAAGGCCATATGAGGATTTTTAGTTTAACCAATTATCAAGGCTATGGCCCCCAATAACGTAATCTAATAAAAAGCGGGGGCAGATCAATACTGCTCTTACCGTAAACATCTTCAGATTGAAGCCACCAAAGGTTGTTACGATGTGACTAGTTACATACAGTCGGTCCTGTTGAGCTGCCAGGCCACCGGTAATCAACACCAGGTACCGTGGGAGTCAGGGCCAGCAGAACTTTGGTCCGGATATGACTTGTTAGATATAGCGCTCCGGCGGCAGTGATGTAAAACCCGGAATAAGTTCTCCAGTTGGTTTTGACCCTATCTAGTTGCATCAAGTACTAGATTTCGTGACCCTAGGATCGGCAAGAAATTTTAGGTCGGCCTCGACTATTACGAAGGGTGGAGCTTGTGCTCTCAATACAGGTTCTATTGTGGTATTACAATAGTAATATGGGTAAGCGCTGGCCAGGCTCTAATTGATGTATGAGCATAGCGTGAACTTGAGTTTTTATATTGATAGGTGTTCACGTAAAACACAAGGGGCGTTCTGCTCACTATCACGAATCTAATCTAGAAGTTTTCGATCCACACTCAAATCTCGAAATTCAATGTAAAGCACTAAACTGGACAAATACGGAAAATTGGTACACATAACATTAGGAGACCAAAACACTACCCCAGTGGCACACCGTCAGTAATTTAGTACATTTGTTTAAATTTTCAATTTTCAGAATTATAAAATAAAAAATCTTCACTTCAAAGTCTTTCTAACAGGCTTTTTATTGTCTCCGAAATACAAATTTAAAATGGCGAGCAGCCTTATATGTTGCATCTATCTCCACTTCGTTGGTTTAATATTCATGAATCGACTTCTTGTCTTCCAAAATATCTCATTGAAGACGTAGCTATACAACGCTAAGGATGGCTTGGGCCTATGTTTTTCCAACTTGATTCTTTCTAAGGAAAAGTGTACGTGCATATAAAAGGAATTTACCAAGACGGCGACCAACCCAGAAAAGCGTCAAAGGGCCTCCTAATTTATATAGAATTTAAATTATTTAATGTGATACAGTTTCAGTCTCTTCCCGATAAGTTTTCTTAGTACAATTAGCAAAAAATTTCGACACTGCCCTGTAGGTTCTACGAGCTTCAAATGTGAAAGATTTACTTTCAAAATGCAAAGTTTTCGGAATGAGATCACTACCTATTTCTCCGCACTTGTATGCGAGCCACACTTACTTACTTAGGTGGTGCTAGAGTTCGGATCAAACCTGGACTTCAACCAACAAGTCTCTCTAGTTAGCCCAATCCTAAGCTAACTGCCTCCAGTTGCACACTCCAAGTCGGTTAAGATCCCCTTATACTTCTGCGTGACACCTAAGACGAGGTCTTTCTCTACTGTGTTGTCCCTCCGGGTTTGATTATGATATTGTATGCCGCAGCATTCGCTCTACATCTCAGGCAACTAATGCGCTGTTCGCCAATGTCGCTGTCGAACTCGTATAATTCATTGTTGAATCTTCTGATCCAAAGCCCGGAAACGCAAATGGGACCGAATATTATACGAAGAATTTTCCTCTCGAAACTACCGGGGACATCTTCATCTGCGTTCGATAGAGTTCATGCCTCAGCGCCATATAGTAGGACTGAGATGATCAAGGTCTTATATAGTCACCGTAGATATTGCTTAGAAGCTTTACTACTCAATTGCTGCCCTCTTAAGCTAAAAAAATATCGATTGGCAAGAGTGATTCTTGCTTGCAGAATTTATAACAGAGCCAGTCCCTTACTAACTGACGTTCTGTCTAATTCTTCGATGTTGTGTGTCCCTTCCTGTTAACAATACATATATACTTGGTTCTGGCTAAACCCATTTTCAGTGAATCCGCAACTACCCGAGGCCATTAGTCGGTTCGTCACATTTTTTTAATCTCTTCCGTATAGGCTTGTAAGCCCCAAGACGATGTATGCATGCCTACTCAACCCAAAATATCAATTGCATGTCTCCCTCTTTATATGAATTGTATCTACCTACACGTTTTATATGTGTATCTAAAGGATTAAATAGTTAATTAATGCTTCTACTGGTAATAAATTCATGTGACCTAATACCCCCTTGCACCTACTGGCCAATGAATCAATCCAAATCTACCCTATCTAAATATATTTATCTATCTAAACCAACTGTTGGCTGTGTGTCAGTGGAAAAAGCTTAACTTCCAAGCACGTGTTTTAGCTCCTCAAATGAAGATACTCAATCCCACCATGTGCCACTCATAAAACTTATCAGCGTACCGTAACGAAGAGAGGGCTATTCAACAAAATGCGCATTTTAAAAACAAATACCATACACCAACACCAATACAAAACCCAAAAGATAGTTTTTGTAGTTCTTCTTTGGCGAAAAAGCTCTCGTAAATACTTTAAGTAATTTGATAACAGATGGCACTGAACATTTAAGCTTTGCAAGACGCTTTGCATCAGTGTTTTTTGACGTCGAAATATGGTATATGAGTAATTTGTTTTGATTTACACGATTCGAAATCGGGGTTAAGAGACGAAAATGACTTAACTATCGGTAGGTGTACGAGTATCGTCTTCATTATGTCTAATGTCGAAAAGTGTTTACAGCTTATTCTGATATCTCAAAGGTTACTGCAAATGAAATGTAAACAAAATATCACGACAAGGGCACGAGATGTTTTCAAGGTTGTGCTTGGGTAGCAGCACTTACGAACATTCAAGAACGCGCCTTTTTCAAAATGCTCTAAACAAAGATCGTGGTTAGGGAACTTTTCAAGTTGGTTCTGGGGAATCCACCAACTCAGGTGATTCGTACGTGTGTCGAATAAAATTTAAGAAAACAAAAAAAAAAAACCGTTTGAGTATATTTTATGGGCTTTTACTTTTCAAAATACCTTGTTTCCATGTGAGCAGCGGTTACTTAATTTTCTATTTGAACTTTGTATGAAATAACGTGTTTTTTTCTTGTGTCATTGTCTCAAGTATTTCGTAAATATGATTATCATTTCAAAAACTAATAAAATAAAATGAACGAACATAAAATATCGGGTGGTTACAATCTATCTGGTAGACGACACAGATAAGCAGGGTTTAGCTAGGGACTGAACTCATGATGAATTGTTGGCTTTTGCTTTATTTCATTGCTATTTGGTTTCGTTGAATTTTTTCATTGCTGCTATAATTTGTCAATTTAATTTATTACCTGGCAAATGATTGAATTTTTTTTTTCAATTATTTTTATTTGCGGAAATGCTTAAGCACATTCGCAGTTGCGGTGTGGCGATAAAACTAAGGAATTTCAATTGGTTTTGTTTTTCCTTTCTACAATAGATATGTTTTTATACGACTTTTTGAGAGATAAAATTGCAAGACTAAGACTACATAGATACAGCGATTAGTAAGTTATTAGACTCTTAGAATGTAATGACAGACCGCCTCACTCGACAGACCCAGCTTAAGGAAAAGTTAAACATTCAAAGATACAGAACAATGTATGTAGGTAAAGAAAGGCATCGCTTTAATGAATCCTTGGATGCCCAATTGGTCTGACATCATCACAAGATCACTACAATACGGGTAAGGGGGCTAGATTATTTGCAACAAGTTTGATAAATTTCACTTGCCCAACAAAGATTTCTTTTCGTTCTTTGTAAATCACTTATCTATTCAGTGATCATGAAACTGATCTTGGCAATAAAGTTAGATTGACGAAAAGCGCAGATTTGCTGCCAGTTTTGCTAATGCGGCCAACTTAAAGTTGGGTATAGACACATCGTCGTAGTACACCATCTTCTTAACCGAATTCCGGACGACAGCAACCCCTACAAAGTTTAGAGGTTTTAAGATAAGAAAACCTGAAAGATCTGCCTAAAAACTATCACCTAGTGCTGTCATCTAAAGAATCGGCAATACATTAGTTTTTTTTACAATTTGGCTAAATTCGGCTAAAAACTTCTCGACGATGTGCTACACCCAAGCCATCCCCAAGGTTGTTAACTGGGACCAATATTCTTCAATACAGGCTTGAACTGCAACTACAATTTTCAAATTGTATCAGTAGTTTTCAATATGTCCACCTTTGGCGCGAATAATGGCCTTGAGACGGCCGAAGAAAATATCGCGCGCTGCACGCAAGTGGCTCTGCGGTATTTTGGCCCATTCCCGGCGAAGTGCTTGTTTGCCTTCAAAATATCTCAGACAGAGATAAAAATAAATAAAACGGATTTGCATCCGGAGAATTTGCAATCCATTGTGTAGAAGAATTGAAGTGTGGAACATTGTTTTTTAACCAATCTTGGTTGACGTGCGCTTTGTGAGACGGTGCCGAGTCTTGTTGAAATGTCCACGGTCTCCGACCGAAATGATTGTTTGCCCAAGGCTTCAATACTGCCTCTAAGACAGTTTCACGGTATACGCTCGCATTAATTTTGACGCCACGGTCCAAAAATACGAGTGGAGAGCGACCATCGGCGGTTATGGCGGCCCAAACCATCACCATTGATACTGCCTGCTTCCTGGTGGCCGTCCGAAGGTGTAAATTTTCGAAGGACCTCTCTGGCAAGTATACTCGGTCATTTTGTTTGTTGACATATTGCTCGATAACAAATGTCGACTCATCGGAAAAAACCAAATTCGGCAACTCACCACTTTCGTGCAAGCGTAGCAACTCCTTCCCTCTTTCGACTCTAACTTTTTTCTGTTGCGGTGTAAGATCGTGTGCTTTTTGGAACTGAGCCCAAGCTCATTTTTCAGTATGTGTTGCATCCGTTCCAACGATATGTTGAGCTCATGAGCCATTTTTCTTCCACTTCGACGCGGATTTCGCTCAATTCGAGCCTTCACTTTCCGAACCATTTCTGCCGATGTTGCTGTTTTTTTTATGATCACCTCTATGGCGTTTTGTAACGCTGACAGTATCACGGTAACGAGCTATGGTTCGAGACACAAATGATTTATTCACGTTGAGGTGCTGGAGGGCTCTAACGATAGCTACTTTTGGTTTTCCAGCCAAATATGAAGCAATCACCTTTTAAAAGGCTGTCATGTGTCAAAATATAAGCTCACTGTCATGAACGGTTTGGAAATTATAGCAGTCTGAAGTTGGTCGCAGTTCGTGTTAGTCAAATGTATTTTTACATTTCTTTCATCCATTTAATATAGGTGAAAGCATATGGCAAATGTGATAGCCTATTGAGATACATTTACAGGAAATTTGTATCAAGGTCAAGTTTACAAAAGTAAACCCATTCCAGTACTCTTAATCAATATTTATGGTATGTCGACGCAGAATTGTAGTTATCATTTCTCAAGTAAACACTCTACTGACTATAAATACGTTCACTTTATGGTTTGGGTTTTTCCCGATGCTTTGACAACGCGTTGTTTCTAACATTTACGATATGCCACAAGGTAACCGCTTAACACCTCTAATTTTCACATTATTAATAAACGGCCACGTTCATATTGAATCTTCAAAAAGGATGCAGTACTGCAATAGATTTCAACTATTAATAACGCTGTCTATTACAAGTAAATAAACCAGATACAGCAATCTCTAAAAAAAAACAACCTTGTACGAGTATGTATCTTTTTCGTTTCGTTTTTCGATTCCTTTGAGATATTTCTTCAAGCTTTAACCAGCGGCTGACTGGAATTAGTAATTAACCGAAGACATGTGTGTCATTAAAATTAGAACAACTGAAAGACAAACAGATTGTCGATGCAGTTGACGTGTATTGTCCGATAAGAATATTTTGTAGTACTTTGTGGAAGTGTTAGTCTTTCAGTGGCAACTACGTCATTACACAAAGTAAAATAGCACACACTAGTGTAATCTTAAAATTTTCTTTAAAGAGTCAGAACATAATTTGCGTCATTTTTTTATGATTACACTATCGAACAGCACTTTGGACATTATTTATAGAGCTCAAAGGGACACTCTGTGCGTAGCCGGATTTTATTAAAAAGATTAGTTTTCTAAAGTATTTTTATTGTGGGTAGAATTTATGGCCGAAAACTACAGACGGACTTGTTAAACTTCTCCACAGTGGCTCTTATCTAACTTCAGGCTAAAATAAGAGTTTTTTGTTTAGAGCGGTATTTCTGAAGTTATTTTAAAATGATTTTTGCATATTTAACGGTCTATTCGAGATCAATAAAAAGATGTATCGGACTGCCTAGTAATTAAGGACAAAGTTTGCGAGCATAATTTTTTATATCACGAGATCATAAGTCAGTGAAAATTCATTTGGATTGAATCAAGGTTAACGAGGAATGTGCCATTTTCTTGACGGTCAACGACTGTCCTACTGTCAGCATATACTGTCATATAGATGATATTAGCATCACTTGAATTTGTAGGACTTTTTCTCTTTTGATTTGTGAAAACATTTTTTATTAAGATTACTTCGCACTGGACCTCCTAGTAGAAGCAACATAGCAACACCTTCAAGGCACATATCTCAATCCCTGTCAAGCAATGCCAAGGGCATCAGCAGAATTGCTACAACAACTTATAGGAAGAATGTGGGAAAATAAGCGGTTTCCAGAGAATTGAAGTAGAGGGATAATCATCAAGGTTACAACAATGGATTGTGCGAAATAAAAGCAGCTAGCAAACACCAGGGCGGGCTGGGGAAGAATGTTGATTAAGGAGCAGGCCCATACCAGGCTGTAGTGCCACTTAAATTCATGGATGCTGTAGAAATAGGGTAGGCACTGAGAGGTATCAGCTTGGCAATGCCCAGTGTTGTAACTCTTTCTACACATCGACTGCGCTTATTTGACCACCAACTGGTAACCATCGGGTACTGGTCGATATTCATCCGGACTCGAATTGCCAAACTTATAAGCGCGAGTGTTGACCAGCAGAGTGTTAAGCTGCACTATAAACGATACAGCGGATGAATTCTCCAGATGGAATCAACGGTGAGGTAAAATCGTAGAACAAACCAAATAAGACATTATTCGGGTTACTCCGACATGTTTGGAGTTCAGGCCGGTAAGGATTTCCGACATTAAGTCAGAGTTTCGAAAAGAGATAGTGGCGGATGAGCCCTTAATGGACCAACGGCAGCGCTCACATGCCCGAAAGGGTTACTGGCTTCAGCAGTCTATCCGAGCCGTCGGATTTTTTTTTTATTTGTTTAGTTTATTTTATAGTTAGCATGGAATGACACCTGAATTTTTACAAATTAAATTTTGTTTTTTTAATTTTGTATAATGTCAATCGAGGGCCAGGTTGGGGGTTGTGCCGCCTGAGTTACGAAGAAACAACAAGCCATGGATACGAACGGATCTACTGGAACTTCGGATCTGCACGTGCAATGTTAGGTCCTTTAATAGCCCACATGCAGTCGAACAACTAGCGGAGCCCCTGGACTGAGGGGAAGCAGATATTACCGCCATCCAAAAAATGCGATTGGAAGGGACAGGCAAAAAGAGGGAGCAAAACTGCGACATTTACTACGGCGATTGTTATCGACGGGACAAACAGCGCCTAGTTGGATGAGAATTTGTTGTTAGAGGCAGACTTAAGCAAGAAGTCTTGATTTTGCGGCATGTTAATGGGAGCCTCGTAAGAATTATTATTAAGGCTAAATTTGTCAAGATTAGACTTATGTACGCTACGCCCCCACAGAGGAGAAAGCTGACGACACCAAAGATATTGGGTATTAGCGGTTTTCTAAGAGATGGCGTAACTTGTATTATTCCATTGGAACATGCGTTGGAAAGCTACTGTCATTGTACGTCATTCATTTGAAGCGTAAACAACAATAATTTTTTTTCACTCAAATATGTCGAACTTTGTGCCTGAAAAAGTGTTTTTGCTGGGAGTTCTTCTTCATTACTTTAATATGAAGAAAACTGCTGCCGAAAGTCATCGTATTTTGGTGGAAGTTTATGGTGAATATGCGCTAGCTGAGCGAACGTGCCAAAAGTGGTTTGCATGATTTAAAAGTGGTGATTTTGGCTTGGAAGACGATGAACGTTCTGGGCAGCCAAAAAAGTTTGAAAATATGGAACTGGAAGCATTACTCTATGAAGATTGTTGCCAAACACAAGAAGAGCTCATAGAATCTTTGGGTGTCACTCAAGCAGCCATTTCAGTTGGATATATTCAAAAGCAAGGAAATTGGGTTCCACATGAACTCAAGCCGAAAGACGTCGAAAGGCGGTTTTGCATGTCCGAAATGCTGCTGGAACGCCACAAAAGGAAGTCATTTTTGCATCGGATTGTTGATGGTGATGAAAAATGGATCCATTACGACAACCCAAGTGCAAAAAATCATATGTGAAACCCGGCCAACCAGCCAAATCAACGGCAAAGCCGAATATCCATGGCGCGAAGGTAATGCTCTGTATTTGATTGGATCAGATGGGTGTGCTGTATTATGAGCTGCTAAAACCGGGTGAAACCATCAATGGACACCGCTACCGAACACAATTAATCCATTTGAAGAGAGCAGTGGCCGAAAAACGCCCGGAATATGCTACCAGACACGAGGCAATAATTTTCCATCATGACAACGCTCGGCCCCACGTTGCTATTCCGGTTAAGGGCTATTTGGAAAACAGTGGATGGGAAGTCTTACCCTACCCGCCTTATAGCCCAGACCTTGCCGCTTTTGACTACCATTTGTTCCGGTCGAACGCCCTCCCTGAAATACGGTTCACATCAGAGCAGAATATCAAAAATTGGCTTGATTCATTCTTGGCTGCCAAGCCGGCGCAGTTCTTTTGGGATGGGATCCACAAATTGCCAGAAAGATGGGAAAAAAAAGGTACGGTTGCAGACATCCTGACAATCGCAGGGGCAGGCTAATACTGTGAGGAAATTCTTTTACCACCGAGTCTCCCTTAATTTCCTCAAGAGAACCTATACCGTCACCCAAAAGGCCACCAGAGATGCATGACACTGGTGTACTGGGTTTCACTCCACAATGAAACCCCTAGTTGGACGTCGAGTGCCGGCAGGCACATGCAGCTAAGCAAAATTCATACAAAGCGGCGCTGCATAGAAGGACTAAAGGTGCTCACGAGCTCTACGAGCAGAAAAAGAGAAGCGTGTGGGTGACGAAATTGAGAGACGCTACTCTACGAATGAGGTTCAGAAGTTTTACGATGCTATGGACACAAACCTCGAATCGTAGCCTATGAACAAGGGAACATAGCTGAAGAGTCGCAGTCGATCCTGAGGATTTGGAAGAAGCATTTCTGTAGACTGTATAATGGCGATGACCAACCAAATATCGACATCAGGCAGAATGAGCTTTTCAACCTGGACGATGTAGACCAACAATTCCATCAACCTGAACTGGATGATGTGAAGATAGCCAAATCAAAGCTCAAGTCTAACAAAGCTGCAGAATTGAACGGCCTAACTGCCGAGCTCTTCAAAGCGGCAGGCGATGACTTGGTAAATGGCTTTTACTACAAAATCTGTTGATCCTACGTAAAAAAGTTTCTAAACATAATTTTTAGGAAATTTTGCAAGGATAAAATTTTCATAAAATTTCTGAAAATTTATTAAGTAAAAATTTTAAGAAAAATGCATTTAATGTAAAAAAAAAAATGGAACAGGAAATTTTCATAATTTTGAGTTTAACGAGCCATAACTTTTTTGTTGCTGCGCAGATGTACCCAATCCATTCAAGAATTGTACGCACTTCAAAATTATCTTTCCAAAATGTCTACAACTATTTTTGTACCTGTAGTAGTTTAGAAATTATAGCGTTTAAAAGTGGTTATACCTCCAAATTAGAGGTCACCCACTTTGATGGGCTGTAACTTGAAGTGGAGTGAGAATAGATCCCATTCTGCCTTACAATTTCTTGTTCGGCTGAACTTCGGGAATATGCCTTTAAAGGATTATACTGCTAAACTGGGATACCGTGTATATTGCTTTTTGGCCGAATGGTGCACTTCCAAAGTCAAACTTGCAAAATTCGCAGAAAAATCACCAGAAAATTGTTAATAACAAATGAACTATGCAAAAGCAAAGATCTACGAGTATTTAGAATTTGAAGCGAATTGATTAAAAATTGTTCAGTTATAGGAGCGGCCACTTGAAAAATGCTGTTTTGAGATAAACGTGTTTAAAATTTTAAGCTGTAGTGGCAGCGGCTCAAATGGCAGTGGACAGGCTTCCAAATCGGAAGGTTCGGTGTTCGAATCCTAGCTTCGCCTGAAAGACATTAATTTTTTCAGTTAACAAAAGTCAAATAAGATGAATAGTTGACTAGAAATTAACAAGCCATCTTCCACTAAGAATTGAGTCTTCCCACCCATGGAGCGAAATAACCACTGAGCCCAAACATCTTTCTATCTATCCCATTTTCCAAAAAATTTAACACATGCTGAGGCATTATAAGTGTATTCATACCCGCTTGAGTGTTAAGTTCTTTAAAAAAAAAAAAAAAAAAAAACAAACAAACAAACAAAAAAGCCTACCTGGCGGCTTTACAAAGGGCGTTTTTTTTAGGGGTTTAGTTCTTAAACTGGTAACACTGTTATATATATATTAACGCCGGAACAACTCGTGCAAATTGTGGAAACTTATTTTGAAAACCATGGTTCGGTTCGCCAAACTTATCGTCCATTCTACGGTCGCCATAATCGTCCATCTGAGCAAGTTATTCGGAACACGATTCGTTTTCGCATTACGTACACTCTACTGGATAATACGCATCCGCAAAGCGAACAGAAGAAGTTATTGCCGTTATGGAGCGCAGTATTGAGGAGAATCCGAATGAGTCGATTCGCCATCATGCACAGCAATTGGAGCTATGCCCATCCACTTTATGGAAGATTTTACGGAAGGATCTTGGCTTAAAAGCTTACTAGGTCCAGCTTGTGTAAGAGTTGAAACCGCGGAACTATTATACGCGTCGTAGGTTCCGTGAATGGGCCGAAAACGTAATTCAGCTTGATCCTCATTTTCAACGCAAAATTTTGTTATCTAATGAGGCCCGTTTTTGGTTAAATGGATGTGTAAATAAACAAAACAAATTTGGAGTGGAGAAAACCCAGAGACCTTTGTCGAGGCGCCCTTACAACCATTAAAACTCACTGTTTGGTGTGCTTTATGGGCTGGTTTCTTTAAAGACGATGTCGACCAGAATGCTATCGCGCGCTATAGAAACATGATTTGTGGCTTCTTCGTTCCTCATTTGAATGACATTGACGTGACAGAGCTTTGGTTTCAACAAGATGACATCATCAATTTATTGCGAGAGACATTTGCTGAGCGCATAATTTCGCATAATGGACCTGTAAACTGGCCTGCACGATCCTGTGATCTTACACCTTTAAATTACTTTCTTTGGCGGTATGTGAAGTCACTAGTCTATACCGATATACCAGAGACGTTGGGCGATTTTGAAGTCAATATTCGCCGTGTTATTGCTGATATACACCCCCAGTTGTTCGATAAAGTTGTCGAAAATTGGACTTTACGATTGCGCTTCATTCAAGCTAGCCATGGCTCGCATATGTCCGATATCATATTTAAGCACTAATGGCATAATTATTAAATAAAGCTAATATCATAGACATTAACATTCGTTACAAGTATTTTATTTCATTTTGAATTTGTATACCTCTAAAAAAATACTTTGAAAAAGAAGTACTTCGAGATATTTCGTCATAATCTTTTGAGATATCATCTTTGAGGTACTAGGAAAACCTTTTGCCTACTATTAAACATGGTGGTGGATCGGTGATGGTGTGAGGGTATTTTTCTGCCGCGGGTGGAGGCAATCTAACTTTTATTAGTGGGATGATGAAGGCCTCAAAATATATAAGCTTAATTTTCTACCAGGACTATGACCCAAAGCAGAAGGCGCTAGATTCTCGTCTTTGGTTACTTTACAACTACCCCAAATTTATTGAAACTCCTGCACAATCGCCAGATATTAATCCAATAGGGAATTTATGGCCCCATCTTAAGAGACAAATACTTAAACACAAAATCAGTAAAATTAAGGACCTGAAACAAATTTTGAAAACAGAATGGGAAAATATATTTCCAGATGTTACCAAAAAGTTGGTAGAATCTATGCCCGGGCGATTACGAGAGGTTATACGATATAAAGGATTCCCTACAAAGTATTAATCCTCAGATAAAATCTTAATTTGTAGATGTACGAATACGAGTGTCTGATGAAATAATCCGAAGTTTTTGTTTTTTGCTTTTTTTTATGACATACGTATGTTTTTTGTATAGGAATATCTTTTTTTTTTTTAAATAATTTTGTTAGTATTTTGTCTGTTTAAAAGAAAATAGATTGTTAACTCATTACTATGATCTTTTGCCGATTTCTTTTATAACCTGGTGCTGTACGAATATGGGTGTCAGATGCTGTATATATTCGTAGTCTGTAAGCTAAGCTTGCTAATGGAAAACTGCTTATTCAAAGGCCAACGTTAATGCCTAACAGTCAAGTTGTTCTATTACAGTGAGCCGTTGTGGAAGATGCCTAGTAAATAACTGAAAATATCCCGACAAGTAAAACAGATACTCAGCTTCATTACCATAGTCCTCTAAGACATTATGACGTACAAGCTTATGAGAATAATACTCTAAAAGCGGCAATACACCTCGAAAGGTTAGTCGTCACTCAAAAATTTATAATATACTTAGTCAACACATGTATCTTTGGCACGTGACTCCAAATGCAATACATTATTTCCTTGATTTTAAATAGCACATAAAATTATATGAAATACGAATAAAACCCATCGTGCAAACGTTTTCAATGGGAACATAATTAATACTAAAAATAAAACCGATTCTTACTTAAAAGAAAATTCAAAATTCCGTCTAAATTTTCGGTCAGGGTAAAAATCGCATTTTGAAATTTTTTTCCAATCATCACAACCACCAATCCGTATCCGCATTCAAATGCCTGTGACATGATTGTCATGAATTTATGAATTTTTCCATTTCAAAAGAGCAACCCACAAAATTTTCAAAATTAAAGAAAATTGTATAAACAAATGTGTTTGTACCTTCCCTAAATATTTTTATGTTTCATATAATTTCGAACGTTTCCATTTGAAATGTGAAATTTATTTTTGTTGCCACAATTGAGGAATATGTACGAGTATATGATATTCCTATCTGTTAGGTACAGTGCTTGACAGAGCATGAGTATAAGTAGACAGATACTTGCGCGGATATCTTTCAACATGATGAGGTCTTTTGACATTTAATTTCAACTAAAATATAAAAAAATTCTTAAAATGGAAATGTTAAATGTACAAATGTATCTGCTACATATGTACGTAAATGGGTGGTGTATGTGGCATGTTATACGCATCGAATAAATTTATATAGGGTCTCTGTGTGCTGTGCCAGAATTCAGAATTCGTGTCGCGGTTTAGCCGCAGTGCATCGGTTTAATGGCAATATAATCACAGTGTCCGTTTAATTAAAAGTAAAATTGGGAAATAATGACCGGCAATGAGGGAGGAGGAAGTTAAAAATGCAGTACCATTAATTATGGTTTATGCTATCAATAAAGATACTTGTAGTTTGTAGTTGTACGATACATGAAGTTGAAGTCGCTTGAAAGAGATTTTGTGGGTTCAGCTTTTCGAATTCTCATGTTGAAACTAACTCAAAACCCATGTAATTTCAACCAAAGAATCCTAATAGATACCCGCACACTGCAAGCAAGTTTTTTTTTTTCTAAATAACAATCTCCCATGTATCTGACTTCAATGTCACTGTTTTCACAAATTAAATGGAAACCGTACAAATTGTTTGAGAAACGTTTTAAGGCAACGCAATTGCATTAGTCTCAAAGCAACATGTTGTAATGTTAACGATCCATGTAAACATTAATTAGCAAAGCAATCAGCGCGATATTGAAAACTTAATTATTGGCAGTGATTTCACAGATTTAACACCTTTGGAAGCTTTTAGTCTTCGGCTTGTAGATAAATGAGCAGCAAGAGATTTGTTTTTGAGTGGGGAATACTATTTTGTTTTTAATTTATTGAACTCACCCCATAAAAGATTGTCCTTGACGGTCCTATATGATGACCTAGTAAATGTTTTTCCCATCGTCAGGTAATTAATTGACAGCTGTGTATTGTAACAATTTGTCTGCGTTTTTATTTTTTTATTTTTTGACAAATATCACACGTCCTGCTGAGATTTGGAATATAATTTGAAATCAAGTAAACAATTGAAAATAAATCAGTACCCAGAGTTGCAACTATGACAACGCATTATTTGCGCCTATTAAGCCTCGAATTGGAACCCAATGGATAATGGCCATTGTCCATTCGGAATTGGCTTAAACATTTCGAATTTTCTCGTTGTTAAGGATTTTTAAGCTTGAAGCAGATAGCTGGGTTCGCAATGAAACAAAAGGAGTGGCTACAGTTTTTAAAGGCGATTGTATCATCAGACTTATCAGCTACACTAGATCTCATAATGTCTACTTTTGTGCTTTAAATTCCCTAAAGAGTTTCACTGACTACGGACTAAAAAGGTGAACTCGTATATTCCTGGAATTTATGCATCCTAAACAACCTTTCTGCCTTCAAATGAGCCTGATGTCGATAAACGACTGTGTGACTGCGATTCACATTCAAGGAAACCCTAGACATATTAACATGTAAGGGGTTTCTTGTTGCCATATGCCCCGACTAACTAGAAGGCAAAGTCACAACAAGCTATAGAGTAGATTCCAAGGGACGATATTAGACGACGAGTCTGATTAATTGCCTTTGCAACTCCCCACCACGGACTAGCACTGGATCTTTAAGACCACAGGTATACAAGGAAACTAAGATATTTTTTTAAAAGATCGATTTCCTAGTGTGATGTGCGATCCTTTTAAAGGAAGGCGCGGACCAGAGTTAGTGTATTCACCCTCCCGGTTATATTTGGGGATGTCTTGCATTTTTGAACTAGTTCAAAAATTTTTGCAGGATCAAGGAATACTGAAGCGTAGTTTGGTTGCCATAATTATTCGTTGTCCTTAGGATCCCTCTGCTTGAAAAATGGACGGTATGTTTATGTATCGAACGAGGAGTGAAATGTGAAGACGCCAAATTCATGAAGATTTTGCATTCGTGCAGCCCTAAATAAAGGGAAAGTCAACTTCACAATTTCATAGCAGCCGCAGTTCTGGTATACGACCGGAGTTGGACGAAAGTCGGCCCAAATTGACAGATACTCAAATGAAGTTTATACCAACGACAATGTTCTTTTAACTGAAAAATTGCTTTGAAGAATAAGTTTATGGGAAAGAGGGAGTGAGGGAAAATCACCACTAGGACAAGAATCTATGCAGATTAGACATTCTATTCTTTGAAGTCTGGAAAAGGAAGCATGGGAAAGCATGAGTATTGTTGTAGCTTGGTCGATCGAAAGTTTCTTTTTCAGTGACAAGCCCCGTGTTTCGGTCAAAAATCTTCGCAATACAAAAATAAATCAACAGCATCTTGGCAGCTTTTGATGCAACATAGCTTCGTTCGAAAAATGTGTTATAGTTGCCATACGAGTTAAGTCTATAAAAGGCGCCACAATGTATCTATTATTAGTTGCTGCAATCGATGACTTACTCAGCTCATCTGCGGAAAAATTTCTAGATGCAAGCTTATTTTGATCTAATAACCAGGAAAGTGAGTTTTGAATATGAGATTTGATATCTCTACCTTTTGACTGAGTATATGTGGGTACTGTCAGATTTTCTTGGTGTTTAGATGCTGGAAAGGAATTTGAGCCGTCTACAGGTTTCACTGAAAATTTCCTCATAGGAAGCACTCTTTGAAATTCGATCTAGTTACTTCTGGAATTTTATGTTGTTTGTAATAGGCCACCTGACGTGTTCAGTTCAGAACCTCTCACGACCAGTTTCCTCCACCTAATACCCTATTCTGAGTTTAGGCACTTCTTCAGGTTCTTCTTTAGGCTTGTCCAATTAATTGATAGAAACCCTGTTCTTCAGCAAAACCGCTTTAAATGATTTGTAATTCCATTTATAGTACATAGATACCTATGCCGATGTTCTCTTTCTTCTTTCGTATCAATTGTTGATGACCAAGTCAGGCAACAGTATGAAGTACAGAATTTGGGTTGTTGGCGCATGATTTCGGTTTTTGCTTTAAACTGACACCATGGCGAATTTAAGCTATTCTCCGTTCCTCTTGAATCTGATGACTGCAGTAAGCAGATCTTGATTACAAAAGTAAGGCAGGGATATGGAAAGATAATCTGTCCATCTGAGCCATTTGAAGCTGAAAAAGAAAGTAAATATGTTCCCTTGAAGGGCTACCGAAAATAATTCAAAATTCACCGAGGTGACATTTTAGGAGGTTAGGAAAGAACCATAAACGTTGCCTGGCCTAATAATTTTGCTGTGTATCTTTAAATAAAGGCAAACGCGTGACTTTTAGAAGCTATCGAGATATACATGATTTCGCTATCATAGGGGCCTTCAATAACAATTGAAGATCGCGAAAAGCGAGTAAGCTCTATTGTGATTACACAAGAAGCATCGGCAAACTCTGACCAAAACGCAACTGTTAATAAGAAACCACTCCAAATTGATTAAAGAGTTCACAAATCTCGACGAGTAAGCCCATTCTTGCAATTGCAGATCTAAGCCTGCAGGTTCACCAGAAGCAAGGAAGACTAAACCATCTTGAATAGACCAGAACTTTTGATCTACAACTGGAAAGAGAGTGCATTGGACGAAAGAAGATGGATGTTCTTCATGGATCAGGACTGGGTTAAGTAAGTAAGCATTCCTCCTTTAACGTTTGACTTCCTCTTTTCAAAATACATGCAAACGAAGCATTGAGAGAGTACATTATAATACACAGTAGACTGACACTAGCGGGAAGACTTAACTTTAATCAAAGAACCATTTCATCTGCGGCAGGTCGTAATATCTGTAATATGGGTGACCAGATACGAACGATAAGAAAGAGGATTTAAATAAAACAACAACGGTGTGAGATATAAAATTGATTTTGGCTTTATTTTGAAGCAGTATTCATGCCATTGTATCTGGAATAGCACATCATTCAAATGGCCGCCTCGGCTTCGCTGACAGTGCTTCAAGCGGTCGGACCAATTTTTGATGACTCGGTCCAATATGTGTGGCGTTATTCCAGCAATAGCGTGTCGAATGTTGGCCTCGAGCTCGTCCAAAGTAATTGACTTATTTGCCACTAGGAACTTCTTGTAGCTCTAGAGAAAATAATCGAGTGATGTCAAATCGCATGATCGCGGCGGACAATTTATAAACACTAGCCGTGAGATGACCTAGTCGCCAAATATCTCCAACCTCCGTCTCGTTGGAACCACAGCTCGGATATATCGATGTTGTCGAGCTCTGACCACAGAAAGTCGGATATCATCTCTCAATACCTGAAACAATACATTGACGTAACGGTGTTTCCTTCCTCATTTCGAAAGAAATAAAGTCCGATGATGCCGCCATGCCATAAACCGCACCAAACAGTCAACCTTTGTGGATCAATTGCTGCTTGGCCGAACATTTGTGGATTGTGTTCGCTCCAGTAAAGGCAATTTTGATTGTTGACATAGCCGCTGAGCTAAAAATGGATCTCGACCGAAAAGATGATTTTTTGGACAAAATCCGGATCTGCGGCCAACATTTCCAGCACCCAATTAGCGAACTCACGGCATTGTCTATGATCGTGCGGCCTCAATTCTTGCGTCAGCATAATCTTGTGCGGATGTTGGCCCAAATTCATGTCGGTTTGACTCTGGGGAGATGCTCAATTCAGGTGATCGGCGCCGAATCGACATCGCTGCAGCGGCTATGTTTTCTTCATGTCGCACCAATCTCTATCCGATTGGGGGCTTAAGATCCAAAAGACTGAAATCACGCTCAAACTTTTCCACGGTGCGACGAATTGCCTGCACACTGAAGCCGTGATGACGACCGACCTCACGACGAAATTCACGTTGGGTATTTACAACTGAGCAGGGATTTCGATATTTTTTACCAATTTCCGCACGTTCGGTAAGCGTAATACGATGCATAATGAAATGGCAAACCTTGTTGAATATTTTTAGCTATCTGGTCACCCTTTAGTTAGAAATTCTAGAGTAGTCAAGTGTTTTTCGCCACCCCAGTTTCTGGAATAAGCAATTGCAATAATCCTAAAATCGAACTTATGTTGTCTGACCAACTTTTCCTTATAAAGATTGTCCTTTTGCCATTACTAGAAAGATTCAAACGTTTGAAGAGGAGCGCTACAGTATACCACCTCGATGTGGCGCTCCCATTATTCCGATTTAGGTTCTGTTTTTTTTTGTTGAGTTGAGTCTAAATCTTAGCGTCATAGCTTGACATGTACAAAAGTTACGTAGCCAAGAGTACATCTATCTTTGTGTGTGTTGGCGATTTTTTACAATTTTAGAAATGGATTTCAATTTGCAACACCGAACTTGTACGAGTATTAAATTTTGCGTAAAAAACGGATTTAATGGTGTGCGAACGTTGGAAATCTCGGAAAAGTGTTTCGGCAACGGTTCTCTAAAGAAAACGGTCGTTTACTAGTGACACGAGCGGTTCAAAAGTAGTCGTAAGTCAATCAAAGATGATGAACGCAGTGGCAGACCATCGACATCGAAAACCGACGAAAACATTGATGAAGTACAAGAAATGTTGGTCAATAACCGCAAAATAACCATCGGAGAGATAGCGGAGGACTTGAACATTGCCTATGGATCCGTCCAAGACATTTTGGTTAATGATTTGGGTTTCTGTTGTGTAGCAGCAAAGTTGGTACCGAAAGACCTCGATTTCATGCAAAAAAGAGACCGTATTGACGTCGCATAAGAAGTAATTTGCGAGGCTGAATCCGATCCCAGATTCATCAAAAGGATCATTACTGGAGACGAGACGTGGGTTTATGAGTACGACACGCAATCCAGACATCAGGTAAGTGAATGGCGTTCACCAAATGAGCCGAGACCAAAAAAAAAACGTCGTTTTCAGTCAAAAAAGAAGGCAATGCTCACGGTTTTCAAGGATTACGACGGTGTAGTGCTTCATGAATTTTAGCCAGAAGGCCAGACAGTAAACAAAGAGTATTATTTGGGCGTTATGAGACATTTGCGTGAAGCAATACGCCGAAAGAGACCAGAATTGTGGACAGAAAACTCGTGGATTTTGCACCATGATAACGCACCGTCGCACAGTGCCATCATTATTCGTAATTTTTTGACGAAAAATGCAATTATAATACCATCCAACAGCCACCGAATTCACCTGATTTGGCTCCCTGTGACTTCTTTCTGTTCAATCGAGTTAAAAAACCACTAGGGGGAACACGTTTCAGCAGCCGAGAGGAAGTAATGGAAAAATCGCAGGAAGCACTGAAAACCGAATATAAAAAATGTTTCGAGGATTGGATCAAGCGCTGGCATAAGTGTGTTGCAGTCGATGGGGATTAATTTGACAATATAGATTCAGATGAATAAACTTGTGTTTTTAATTTTCTGAATAAATTCCGGGAACTTTGCGGTATGTACTCGTATATGTATGTGGGTATACAAAATTATTTATTTTTTACAATTTGATAACAAAATCATTTTTTAAACCTAAGCAACAATTAATTTTCAGTTTAAACAATAAAAATTAAAGTTTGTACATTGTAACACATTCTTTCAAAAATGTTCCTTCTTCGTGATTCTCATAGTTTAGAGTACCTGGATTTTCTGTCCTACGAGCAGAATTTCATTAAAAAACTGATGCACCATAAAGTATTTAAATATATGCATGCGAAAATATTACCTGCTGTTGGATATAAATATGTACATTTCTATATCTACACGTATTCACTATTGAGAGCTATCTGTCGCACAAGAAAGCGCTGCACACATAAAGTTTCACATTAGTGATATACTCGTACATATTTTCTAGGATTTACTCGTATCTCGAAACTTATTCCTAAACATTTCTCTATTCTTTCCATTCCGAGAAACCTTAGAAACGTGTATCCATGTTACACATAAAATATTTCCATTTCTTTGGAAATATGTCATTGCTTCAACCAGAAGAATAGTTCCTGGATTTTCATTTCTAAACACTGACAATTTAAAATTTGATTTACAAAAGTTTCTTTATGACATTTATGTTTGTCAAGGAAATATCATGACAGTGCCAAGCCATCACTAACATCCACCCACTTCTGCGAAACATCCATTGAGCGGCCTAATGATCCCACCGCAACCATATTGTCTATCATTGATTCTAGCAATTGCATTGTTTTTTCTAATGAAGAGGGCTTATAATATATTTCGCCAGATACACTAAATGCCTCATTGAAAATGTTTTCGTTCGTTTTTTTTAATTTTTCTTTTTTTTTTTTTATAAAAATAGAAGGCCATTTCTTGTTTAGAGGATTAAATAGTTTTCTTCTCCTTCTAGCTTGGTGCCTCAATTCTTTTCTGCTCTCCTTTCTCTAAAATTGGAGACATTTTAAATGTGCGTTTTGTAGCCGATACACAATGAATAGAAATAACTTGAGCTCATTGAGAATATTCACATAACGACGACAGCCACAATGACAACGAAATGGACGACCGACGACTGGCGACCGACGACCGACGACCGACGACAGAGTAACAAAAGAAATTCGGACTTTTCTTGCTGCCACAAGCAGTCTGCTGAGTAGAGTAAAAGTATCTTTTCTATCTGTCAAAGCGACCTTCGGAAACCTTTTTAGGGTGGGTGATCGCTCTTTCCAGATGGCACTCAGTTTTGTATTAAATCACTTATACGAGCGAATATTATGAGACATAAACATACAAATACGACCGACTATAGAGTGTTTCATGTTCATCAAAGAGCCCATAAGGCAAGGCTAAAGTGTATCTGAGGCTATTATTTATGTTGCCTTTGTGGAAATATCTTTTTTGGCACTGTCACAAGTATGCGTATCTGCAGATAGACTCATGTAAATTTTAATCGTAATCAGATTAGACCTGCACGCGATTTACGCATATACTTTGTAAGCAGATTTGACCAAGAGTATAGCGTGGTTTTTAATGAAAACCACATGCGCGTTAGGATACGATGCGTTCTTTGATGGATGGATGAGCGGTTCGTTTTTACGAATGAAAACCGAACAGAGCAGGTGGAAACGATTTGTTTTGTTTAATTGCTTGAATTGTTATTGGGGCACACAATTATGTGAACGAAATTTTGAATTTTATTCAAAAGATTTCGCTTTGTGGAATTTCATTTGATTCATCATCAGATTTTATCTAGTAGATAAAATGGGTTCGGGTGGCAACCAAACAAAACTAATGCTTTGTGCTTCGGGAAAAGATTTATCGTTAGATACCAAACTTTCACTTCAACTCCTTTCCACAAACATCTGTCAACGAATCTGTCCTCCTGGATTGGGTATCACAATTTTACATATCGTAAAAAAGGCGTCTCTTTTGGTTAACCCCATGGAATACGCTTATTGCAAAATCAATAACACTCAGAAGCTTAAGGCTTCATAAAATTACCCAAAAACGACGCATGAAAACCGATTTTTATTGCAGTGACTTGTGGACCGCAGAGCTATTAAATTTTTTTTTTTGGTTTTGGTTTCGTCGATTTTGTTATTGGTAGCCGTCAATAAAACGATGGCACAAAGTTTTGGAATTTATTCTGCCATCAACAGAAGGATCTGGACTTACGGTGGAATACGTTTTTGGTAAATTGTTTGTGAGGAATGGATTTTTTGCGATTACGATGACATTCAGGAGAGTGAAGGAAGAACATTATTCACTTAGAACGTGCCGTAGATTCACATGTGTGTTTGGCTGTTATTTTTATGAGAAAGGGTTCAAATTTAAATTGGAATGGTGTCTGGTCTGCATATTAAACTAGCAGACATTTTCACAGATACCTCCAGTGTAATGGGGAATTTGGAAGCAAGAAGGATTAGTATCATGCGGTTGGTGGAGGTTTTGTCAGATTTTTCGTTTTATGGATAACCCCCCTTCACAGATGTGTTTGGTGTTTGACTGACTCATTCGAATGACAAGGCTTAATCCAAACACTTATGTGAGAATATAAACTGAACTTTGATCATTGTCAGGAGCGTCCCTTTTAAAATAAAATGTCTATTGGATTATAGTTCCTGATGAACCAGCGATGAGAGTTAAACTTATCTCGATAGTGCGGTATATGTGTACCTCTTCGCATGAAGAGTTTTCTATCTGTCATTAATCCGAGGAATGATTTGTCCAGAATTTACATCCAGCCTTTGGAAAGAGTCGATAAAACGACTAAAACGATAGGTCGTAGATATAGAGAAATTTTATACGGAAAGCTCCGTAAGTTAGGTTTAAAGGATCAACTTTCAAGGTTGCAATGGGTTCCTAAAATCGAAATCTTTGCATATCGATATACATTAATAGATAACCCACAGGCAATTCATGGTTCTTCGTTATTAGACCGATAAGGAATATAAGCCTATTTTAATCCAACATCACTATCAGTATAGACTTTTTGGAATCCTACCGAATGCGTCTTTAGATTTGATTTTTGGCTTCAATTTGGTAAAGAAAAATTACTTGTTCTGGATGTGACCAATGTTCAAAAGGTTTTGTCAAACTTGAAGGCGGCAATACAACTACAGGTTTTGTAGGAAGAAAATAATAGAACAAGCAGTGCAGATGTGGTCTAGAATGTAGCAAAAGTACAAAGCTCGAACAGTTTTGAGATTTTCGTGGTCTTGGTCCAGGTCTTGTCTATGATCGTACAAATGTTCAGGTTTTTTCTTGAAACTCATTCGGTGTCGGCTGGTACGAGAGTATTTCAGTATTTCAGTATTTATTTATTCAGTAACATCATTTATGATAGACTTTACATTGTCCTCAAGCTATAAATGAGAAATAGTAGTATGCAATACAAGCATTCAGAAATTCATACAGTTGAGTTCAAGTTTACTGTAGATTATAACAAAGGTGAAAGTAAATAATTCTGCCTTTTATAAAATTAATTATACCAAATGCCGAAAGAGAGTTTTAGCAAAACTGTTCGCATCATGCAGTCTCCTAACGCTGAGAGGAAGTGAATTTCAAAGATGGATGGCATGAACGAAAAATTGTCGCTCTGAGTTTTGGTAATAGATACGCGGCTCGGTTAAACTTAATGAGCGAGTAGAACGTAAAAATTTAAGTTTTTCGAATAAGCATGGAGGCCGGTTTCTAATAATAATTTTAAGCAAGTACTTGCTTGTGCAATACCCGAGATATTTATCAAGAGTGCACCCCAATATATTTTTAGCGTATCGCGAAACATGGTCAAAGCGTCTCAATGCATAAACATAACGGGTGATGTTGTTGAAGGCAATGTTGAGCTTACGTCTAATGAAAGCACTACTGTAGCAGGAAATTTCACAGCCATAAGTCAAAATTGGAATCAGTAGAGCCCTCACTAGCATTAAGACTGCGACACAGACAGATTCCTTAAAGAACCATCGATTTTGCCTATAATAGTGGAGATGTGGTCGTTTCAACTTAGAGTGTTGTTAATCCACACACCAAAGTTTTTAACTTTGTCAACGAACTGGCCACTCATGCTGCTTCCGCTTATAACAAGGCATTTCGATTTAACTGGGTTCAGTGTCAACGAATTATCTTCAGACCAATCTAGAATTTTTCGAAGATCTTCATTAAGTTTATAGGCTGCATCGTCGATGAGGGCTAGTTTATAACTTAGGTAAAGTTGTACATCATCTGCATACATATACAGCGAGGAGTATTTGATTACTTTCGGAACGTCATTGATAAATATCGTAAATAACAAAGGACCCAGTATGGATCCTTGAGGTACGCCCGTTGAGGTTGCGATAAAGTCCGATATTTAATTATTGACAACAACGGCCTGTTTCCTTCCACCAAGGTATGTTTCGATGAGCTTGATAGCAGATGATGAGAAGCCGAAAAACATTTTTAGTTTGGAGAAAATCTTCATATGATCCACTATATCAAAGGCCTTGGAAAAGTCAAGTAGTGTCACAAAAGTTATTAGGTCTTTATCCATCGCCGCTCGGATATCATCTGTTACTTTTAATAAAGCGGACGTACAGCTATGATGAGGTCTGAAGCCGGATCGATTTGTACAAAGTAATTTATTGCGTTGGATAAAGACTAACATCTGCTGGTGTACTATCCTTTCTATAACCTTTGACAAGAAGGGAAGGATGGTAATGGGTCTATATTCAGCCGGGGAGTTGGTGGATGCTTTCTTTTTCAGAACGGGAAGAATTTCCGCAACTTTTCACGCGCTTGGAATGTAGAAGTCATTACAATATTATTAAAAATATGGGTTATGGCTGGAAGAATGTAAGGTAGTATGATTTTAATGAAAGTGGGGTGAATTCCATCGATACCAACAGCCTTAGATTTAATTTTAAGTATGGCCTTAATGACATCATCTGGTTCAATACAAGAAAATTCAAAGCCATTAAGCGTTATATGCAGTGGGCCGGTACTCGTGCTGGATGTCGTTTGCACTTTCGCAAATTCTCTATTGAGCTGATTGGGATCGATGCTATTTATTTCGGCATTCTTTCTACGACCAACAACAAACTCACGTAAATTATGCCAAAGAGTTTTTGAAGGTAACTTGTAGTCAAAGTGTTTCTCGTAAAACACTATCTAGTTTAATCTTAGAGTTGATCAAATTCCTTAGTTGGCGGAAACTATTATGAAATTTTGGGAGTCTACATCTTGTCCACTTCTTATAGGCTGTATCACATTTGTTTTTTAAATTTCGCGACAATTTCGCGTGTAAACCATGAAGCCCCATGGTAGCCCCAGAAGTATCCGACTTGGAGTATAGAAGTACCAACCTTATAAAGCTAAAATTTGAATTTGTTCGGCAGCCATATGGAAAAATATGGTCATCGTTATGTGATACAATACTTTCACTTGAAAGGCTTCAATCTAACCAAACATCTAACAACGGAACTGGATTCTACTCTGGGGGAGTCTGCTCCTTCGTTTACAACAATAAAATATTAAGCGAGGCCGTACGAGTTGCCAAGACGAACATCGCAGTGGTCGACCAAATGAGGTGAGTTCACCAGAAATGTTGAAAAAAATCAACAAAATGCTATTGGATGACCGTCTATTGAAAGTGCGTCAACTAGCAGATGTGGTTGGCCCTATACATCACATGTTGACTGAAAAATTGGACATGAGAAAGCTGTGCGCAAGTTGGGTGCCGCGATTACTTACAATGGAACAAAAACAGCGTCGTAAGGATGTTTCAATCGTGTGTTTGGCGAAGTTTCAATAAGCAATAAAGCAGAGTTTTTGCATCGATTCATAATCATGGATGAACCATCCATGTTCATCACTTCACACCCGAGACGAAGGAACATTCAAACAATGGACTCAAAGGGGAGAATCGGCTCCAAGGAAGTCGGAGACAGTTTCATCTACAGGCAATGTCATGGCGACAGTTTTTTGGGATGCGCGTGGGATAATTTTCATGAGCTGTCTATCTTTAGAAATGAAAAACAATCAACGGCGTGTATTATGCGAATTTATTGCAGCGTTTGAACGATAAAATCAGGAAAAAACGACCGCATTAGGTGAAGAAAAAAGTTTTGTTCCATCAAGACAATGCACCAGTTCACACATCTATCATCGGGATGGCAAAAATCAATGAGTTAAAGTTCGAATTGCTTCCTCATCCACCCTATTCGCCAGATTTAGCCCCCTCGAATTATTTTCTATTTGCGAAGTTGGAAAATGGCTAGATGGTAAAAGATTTGCCAACAGTAAAAAGGTGGAGGCTGCGGTTTATGGCTATTTTAAGAAGATCGACGATTCTCACTATAAACAGGGTTTCAAAGCCATTGAACATCGCTGGGAAAAGTGTAAAAGGAGACTATATAGTGAAATAAATATATTTTTCCCCAATTTTTCGTGTTTTCTTTGTTAGGTCGGGTACTTCAGGGACTACCCTCGATGTGGCCGCAAACAATATTGCACTGAAAACCTTAACGTTGACCCGGATAACGCCCAACAACATGTTAACGAGCTTCGACTATCGAAAACGGGTAACAGTCAGTTTCTTCAACGTGAAGACTCTATCCTCCAAAGACCAAGGTGTCCTCAAAATTCTAAATACCTCCAACAGTTGAACGAATTTCCGCAAGTTGGATATTTTGGAAGTGAGCTAAATAAGGTGGTAGAATGCGCATTATTCCCAACCGTACACAAGAAGGCGTAGTTAATATTATTCAGGGAATTTCGCTAGTTTATCAACTTCTTTACACCTAATCTGGTTGCTGAAAAGAAGTAAAGTGAGACTTATCACCATCATTAAATACTCGGCAAATATTGTGAATAACGACTTGACGGACGTTTAAAGATTATTTAGTACCATTTAAAGGTATCATCGTTGTGAAGCGGTATCGTCAAGGCAGGGTAGACAACGACGAAATTTTTCTCGAATATGTCATGGGAAGCAATGCCAGGAGTACGAAATCTGGATAGCGAAAGTTTTATTTTCAAGCACAATTAATGCTATTACGTAACATCTGCTGGGTTTCTCTCGATTTTTATCAGTCGACCCTCCAAATTAAACGCGGAGCTGACATCAACGTAGCAAGCTCCACGAATTTGAACTCCATCTGTCAAGAGCCTACGGGTCTTTAAATGCCAATAATTTGCTTTGGGAGTGGGGTCTACAAACATTTCTGAGCAAATGAACATACCGTAGATAACCACTGAAATGTTTATTAAAAATGATTCCCTTCAGAATCCTCGACACGGATTGAAGAACGTGTACTCCTTTAAATTCAGATCGCAACTGGCTCATTAATCAGCAATTCGACTTTTAATGAGTGTAATGCGCTGTCTGACTCCATTCAAAGAATTGTATCCCTGTATCCTCATACTGAAATCGTTATTGCGGGCGATTTCAATATACACAATTCTGGTTGGCTTCGACATTCTGGACAGACAACACCGCAGAGACGGTGTGTTGAGATCTTCGATGCGGAAAATAACTTAACCCAACTTGTAAGTGAGCCTACACGAATATAAGACGTTGACAGTCATACCGCCAACACCCTGGACTTTAGCAAGAGTACTTAAAGATCTTAACATTCACAAATCCGCTAGTCTAGATGGTATATCTCCCCTCCTTCTGAAGAGGTGTTCTTCTTCGCTGGCTAAGCGTAAGCTTTTTCAACAATCCTACTCTTTAGGACTCTTTCCGAGAAGATGAAAAACACCATTTGTCCAGTCCGTCCCTAAAAAGGCGAATCTTTCTCTCTTTCCTCCCACAGACCCATTGTACGTACGTCCCTTCTATTCAAGGTCATGGAAGTGCTGAATAAGCAGCAACTTTTTAATGACCGGCAATATGGTTTTCGTAGCAACAGGTCCACTGGTGATCTGATGGCATGTCTCACCGAAAAGTGGAACCAAAGCGTACATCAATCTGGCGAAAGCAAGATAGTTGCACTTAATATTTCTAAGGCATTTGACAGAGTTTGGCATCAGGCTCTTTTGTCGAAAATGCGTGCTTTTGGGATCGACGATTCTCTTCTTCAATAGATTAGAAATTAACTATCGGAACGTTCAAATCATGTTGTCTTGGATGGTTTCAAGTCTGATATTCACAAAATAAATGCTGGTGTGCCCCAGTGCTCCGTTCTGTCTCCGACACTCTTTTCAATTTTTATCAATGATAGTACTCTCTGCTTTTCATACTCGTTTCCGGACTCACGTCCCTGCTCTTCGGCTGTAGAACGGGAACGGCAGCGTATGTTAAGCTCATTAAGTTCCGATATTAACAGCATAACTAACTGGGGAACCACTAACAGAGTAAAATTTATTGCTTCCAAAACACAACGCTGTCTGCTGTTGTTAAAGCGAAATTTAAACACCCAGCCATTATCCAGGGATGGCACTTGCGATAATCTTTCCGTTCTCGGTATGTGTGTCAATGAAAACTTATGTTGGAATGACCACATATTCGGTGTCATGCTGCAAAATGTCTAAGTTTCCTCAAGCGACGTAAGAAATATTTCACTCCCTCTGGACTGGCTTCAATATATAAGGCGTTTATCCGCCCGAAATTGGAGTACAATGCCCACATCTGCTCGGCTGCGCCCAAAACATATCTGCGCCTGCTAGATAGGATCCAAAATCGTACGATAAAACTCATTGGTGATACCAATATCGCTCAGGCAATGAACACCCTCGAACACCGACGTAATATCTCGTGTCCACTACCAGTGCTCCATAGAAATCGCCAGTAGCATTTCGCTCCTTCAAACCTTTAACCGTGACACCCGTCTCGCTATGAATGCTCATCAGTACACCCTCAAGCCCACTTTCGGACGTATTCTGAAATATCGTGATTCGTTCCTAAGCCGATCAACTCGCTTGTGGAATACCCTGCCGGGCTCCTTATTTCCTAGTCATTATAACCCTCAAACATTTAAAACCAATGTACATCGGTACCTGTCTTTTCTTCCTCCCTGACTTTCTTTCGCCCGCGCTGTGTGCAAACATTTTAAGCGTATTTAAATCCCTTGGGCGTGCGCAAATTATAAAAAAAAAGAAAAAATGAATCCCAATGCCGCGGGAAGAAGGTGACACTAGTGTAAGACTAAACTCATCTTACTGAAAGTAGGAAAAACCACACGTAGATGCAGCATAATATCTATTGTATGTAACGTATAACAAAAGAATTGTTAGGTGATGAAACCTAAAGGGCAATGTATTTGTCACGAAGACGACCAACATAAGTAGTGGAGTAGATAACAGCCACAGGGCTAAGCGTCGAAAATCGATAAGAGTGGCCCTGTATACTAGACCCTATGACTCTGTGAGTGCGAACTCGCTTCAGCAGCTGATATTATACGAGTACATACGAGGGCGGGTCAATAAGTGACTTTTGGATTAAAACAGATTTTTTGATAAAAAAATAATTTTATTTTTCAACGTAGTCTCCTTTGAGCTCTATACACTTTGTCCAACGCTTCTCCAATTTTTTTATCCCTTCCAAAAAAAATGATTTGTCGAGGTCCTCAAAATGACGAGATGACTTCATCATTGGAGTCAAATCTTTTTCCACCAAGCCATTTCTTCAGGTTTGGGAACAAGAAGTAGTCGCTCGGAGCCAAATCTGGAGAATAGGGTGGATGAGGGAGCAATTCATAGCCCAATTCATGGATTTTTGCCATGGCAACTGCACATGTGTGCACCCTTGCATTGTCTTGGTGGAAAAGAACTTTTTTCTTGGCCAAATGAGGTCGTTTTTTTTTCAAATCGTCATTGAATCGGTCCAATAAGTTGGCATAATATTCCCCATTGATTGTTCTTCCCTTTTGAAGGTAGTCAATGTGGATTATCCCGCGTGCATCCCAAAAAACAGTCGCCACAACTTTATTGGCTGACAAACCCACCTTGGCCTCCTTGGCGCCGATTCACCCTTAGAAACCCACTGTTTTGACTGTTGTTTGTTCTCTGGTGTGTTGTGATGGATCCATGTTTCGTCCACGGTTACAAAACGGCACAAAAACTCCTTCATATTGCGATTAAACAACGCCGAACCTTCCTGTGAAGTTGTTACACGATTGCGTTTGTGGTCGACTGTGAGCAAACGCAGCACCCATCTTGCGGAAAGCTTTCTCATGCCCAAGTGATCATTCAAAATTGAAACCACTGAGCCATGCGAGATCCCTACGGCTTCCACAATCTCTCGCACTTTCAATCTTCGGTCGGCCAACACCATATCGTGAATTTTTTCGATTGTTTCGGGTGTAGAGACCTCAACTGGGCGTCCAGGACGTTCGGCATCTTCAGTGCTTGTACGGCCACAACGAAATTCAGTAAACCACTTTTTTACCATTGAAATCGATGTGTGCAGAGTCCCCAGAGTATTTATCAAGCTTAGCCTTGGTCTCGGTAATGGTTTTTTTTCGCAAGAAATAATGCTTAATAAGCACACGAAATTCACTTTTTTCCATTTTCTCCTCAAATTAGTGAGTAGTCTGATAAAAATAGCTGTCAAACACAAACTAACTGACGCAGCAAGTTTAAATTTTGACAGGAGTCCACTGACATATGCCTGTTGACAGGAGCAGTGTTGCTGTTTCAGTAAAGAGGTCAGAAATTCAAAAACTTATTGACTTATTGACCCGCCCGTAATATACCCGTTGAGAAAACATTTCTATTATTGGGGAACTTACAAACTTACAAAGTGTTAAGTTAAAAGGATATGAAGTATGGTAGTGGTCGAAAAGCGAAGACATTCAATAAATGAAGACAATGTCAACTATTGTATCTTGCGCTATATCAACTATATTTGCTGGCTTAACAGCGGATCATGTATATTGAGTTTCATAATTGCTCGCTCTATGAGTAAAGTACTTCCAAAATTATCTCCGGTATCACTAGTCTGCTATAATCCATCGTTGATAGTCGTCCTCGTACCAGCTGACGGATCTAAAGAAGAATCACACGGGCTATCATTGTATGTAGGAGAAAGTGGTAACAGATTGGACAGCTAAAGATACCTCTGGTAACTACTCATTCAACCTGGCAGGAAAGTGCGTCGTCTTAGCAACAAGTGGCTTAAAAAAAATTCACAGGCTTCATTACTTTGCCCAGGAGGTCAAAACTGTCTTTTTTTAAATGGAAGTCAACAAATTCCCCACTCTCAGTCATTGTGAAATCTATTTCATCGTCAGACTTAAGGTGTTAGTAACTTGCTAACAATTAAGAAGCATAGAACGCTGGTATATAACCAAACAAATTGTAATATAATACTATCCATCGGGAAGTATAATCCTCCTTGTGTTGAAATAAGTAACCGAAACCTCTGCAGAGTTCTAATTCCCCCAAATCCAGCTCGAAGGACCAATTTTTTTTTTTTTTTTATCGATTAAACTTCTCAGTGATATTGGAAAGAAAGTGAATAATTTTTTATATGCAGTAGAAACGCGCTTCAGAAAGCATCATAACTTGCCGACAGAATGGACGCAGCAGGTGGAGTCTGTCAAATTTCCCCCACGCCGGGAGCTGTGTATTTATTCCATATCCTGTTACCAAGATCAAAAAACACAACAACATAGCATGGTATTCTGTCCCTAATTTGAACAAGGCCCTTTTGTAAATGTTAAAAATATTGTCAAAATCCAACAACACCCTCAACAAGACATCCGAAAATGTCCATCATTAAAAGCTACTCATTTACCTTCAGCTAAAAGTAGACAAAATTCAAACATGATTTGCTCGTAACTAACAAGAACGAGAATGTATTAAAAAAAAAAAAAAAAAAAAAAATACGAAACATGTAATTAAAAACAAATTAAAATCAGAAACAGATTTTCGGTCACATGTTTGCATTTTTGAACACTCACAAATTGTGCAGCACATGTGTCCTGTTCAGTTCTGTGAGTTTCGTTATTCATGCCTCCGCTGTTCGAAATCAATTAACGTGAAAATTCAGACTAATGCCTCGTGATTGTTGTTAGATTTACGCATAGTTAATGCTATGTGATCTGCGGTTCCTATTCCTATGTTCAACTACAATTGCAACGACTAAATTGTTTGTACGAAAATAAACTGAAAAATCTGAACAGATACACCCCAAACATTGTATGTTACAATGTGCCGCCGAGATTGAGATATTTTTTGTGAATTTCTTTGTGCTTTTGTGTTACCATTTTTAGCCCCCACCCGCTCTTAAAATCGTTCCCATCGTATTCTTATTGTATTCGCATCGTATTCTCATCTTGCAAATGCGACAGTTTAGCGAAATATTTACGCGCGTTTGTCGTATAGATACGTGATGAACGTAATTCGTACGAATATACGCCATACTTTGAGTTGACTTTTAGTACTGCGATGATTTAGGCATTTTGGTGCTAATTGCTTTGGGATTTTTTGTTTTCTTGTTTCTGCCTATAATGAGTAAGTAATCCATCATCGCCTCACGGATATGCTTGCGTTGTTGAGTAAGAGTTTTGTAAACCACTGTAGGTAGATACGTGTACAAATTGTAGGCAATCCATTAAAATTGCATCGCAAAAGAGGAAGACGTTTCGAACTTAGTCGGGGTCTGTGTAAACCGGATAGATCTCGTTGTCGGCAGCCGCAGCAGTCTAGCATTCGATTAAGATTAAACGGCGGATGGAATTTATTAAAAGTTTTCGCCTTTGCTTAGTAATAGTACAACGCAACAGCAGATATGAGTGAGTGCTAAGATTCATTGTGAGTAGTAAGGTCCATTGTTTAAAAGATTTTGCTGGTTAGTGTTCTACAAATCTACTAATCTGGAACACAACTTTGCAGGGTCATAGAAAGAGGAAAGTCACTTCAATGCTGAATCACGCAAGCAAAGATCACGGAGATACTCGTAATTCCGATCGTTCCAAGTCCATTTACAGTCACGCAGAAGACAAACGGACTAAGGAATTAATCAAATGATTGTTGAGTTCACTGTTTTGCGACTTCAAGTGCTGAAGAACGGAATAGGTAAGATTCTCCTTTAAATTAAAACTATCAGGTGAGAAGAGAGCACATCAAACAGCCTTCACGTTTAGAGAACACTGCCTACTTAAACAAGCAGCGAAATGAAATAAAAATACCCCAAACGAAAATAAAAGCACCTCTCTCCCGCTCCATTAAAAAAAGAAAGAAATTGTTTTTGTTTTTGTTTTTTTTTTTTCGTAGTAGGCAGAAGATATTTATTTATTTTTAATTGAGGAATGCAAGCTATAAAAATATATCAAAATGAAAATAAACAAAAACTAATAAGATTCAGCTGAGATGCAGACGTATCTATGGGTATACGGATGGATCGGATACTGGGTGGGTGTGTGCTTGTGCGGCTTAGTTTGATGAGCAAGTTGTTGCAATGGCGTATTTGTCTTAGTTCATATACTTCTGTGCGATTGAAGATTTATGTCAACGTCGGAAATTAAAAGCAAATTAGCCGACACCGGTTAGAGGACCGGAGAGAAGTATATGATCATCAGTAAAACTTAATTTATTGCATGTACAACAGCATTTCTGGATCCTAAAATGAATCTTAAAATTCAAATTCTTCCAAATAAACAGAGCACATTTTGGAGATATTCAGCTTGTATTATTTGCAACTAAACGGACAGAAACGAGAAGATCTAATAGCTACATATTTAACCTTAGTTCGATGCAATTATTTCCAGGTCTTACTGGTTCACATTTTTTGCAGAATCATGGTCTCTGAGGACTAGATGTGCCTTAAAGCTTTGATGATGCACGCTTACTACGTGTTAGCTCTTACAAATTTCTAGACGAAGGCTGATCCCTTAGATAACATGGCATCCTGAAGCGTTGGTCAACCACCACAAATCTCGTTGAATTCGTATCCTTTGCCCTCTCTGCCCTAGAGAATGGTAACAAAGTCGATGTAGTTGCAACCGATTTTAGCAAGGCCTTCGATAAAACCTCTAATCCATTAATATTCTTCAAATTGTCTGCACTCGGCTTTGAACCCATACTGTTAAAATTGATATCCTCTTACCTCGAAAACCGTTTTACAATGTTCGTTTTAGATGAGTCCACTTAGCTCCATTTTTGCCCACCCTTGGAGTTCCACAAGGCAGCCATCTTGGTCCCCTTCTTTTTATATTAACCATAAATAATCTCGATAGGATCATCAAATACTCGCCTGTCTCCCTTTACGCCGACGGTACCAAATTTTTCAAAACCTTCTTCGAAAAGACTCTGATAGTTTTTCGATCTGGTGCTTCAAAAATTGTTTGGATCTTAATATCCCCAATTGTCAATCCATCACCTTTTTACATAAGCGGCACCAATCTCCTCTCCGACTCCACAACCAACCTATCTCCTTCGTTCAATCTCCTCGTGACCTCGGCATTTTGTGTGATAGGAAGCTCAACTTCCGTTTACATGTGGATGAGATAATCCTTGAAGCCAGCTCTGTACTAGGTTTTGCAAAACGATGGTCCAAAAAATTCACCAACCCATACGTGACCAGGCCCCTCTATATTACCCCTGTTCGCCCAATCCTAGAGTACGCCAGTCAAGTGTAGTCCCCATATCATCGTGTTCATATCTCGCGAATCGAAAGCATCCAGCGCCGTTTTCTTCGATTTGCTCGATTCGATTTGGGCCTACATCCGTATAAGATTGTGCTGACGCAAGAATTGAAGCCAGACGACCATAGACACCGCCGTGAGATCTCTAATTGAGTGCTGGAAATGTTGGCTGGAAATCCGGATTTTCGTCAAAAAAGTATCGTAGTGCCGTAGTGGCCAATATCGAAGAAAACGCAGAAATGTCGATTCGGCGTCGATCAGCTGAAGTGAGCATGGCCAGAGAGTCAACCCGGCTTATTTTGCAATTGGATTTGGGCCCACATCCGTATAAGATTATTCTGACGCAAGAATTGAAGCTGTACGACCATAGACAATGCCGCAAGTTCGCTAATTGGGCGCTGGAAATGTTGGCCAGAGATCCAAATTTTTGCCAAAAAATTATCATCTCGCACGAGGGTCACTTTTGGCTCAGCGGTTATGTAAACAATCAAAATTGCCCTTATTGAAGCGAACACAATCCACAAGTGTTCGGCCAAACATCAACGCATTCACAAAGATTGAATTTTTGGTGCGGTTTATGACATGGACCTTATTTCTTTCGAAATGAGGAAGGAGGCACAGTTACCGTCAATGGTCTCAAGCATAGAGCAATGTTAACCGACTTTCTGTGGTCAGAGCTCGGCAACATTGATACATGCGAGCTGTGGTGCCAACAAGACGGCGCTACATTCCATACAAGCGACGCCACGCTCGAAGTTGTGAAGGAGAAATTTCGGGACTGGGTCATCTCACGGCGAGCGTTCATCAATTGGCTGCCGCAATCATGCGATTTGACACCACTCGATTATTTTCTCTGGAGCTGCGATAAGTCCTTAGTCTACGCTAACAAGCCAACTACTTTGGACAAGCTGGAGGCTAACATTCGACACGCTATTGCCGGAATAACGCCGCACATATTGGAGCGAGTCATCAAAAATTGGACCGACCACTTGAAGCACTGCTATTCCAGACATAATGGCTAGAATCAATTTTATGTCTCACGCCGTTGTTGTTTTATTTGAATTCTTTTCCTATCGTTCTTCTCTGGTTATCCTTTACAAGCAAGTGTTTAAATCTGTTTGGACATATGGTATACAATTTTGGGCTGGTACTGAGCGTAGTAATGGAGAATTCCTACAATCTTTCCAAAACAATGTGCCATAGAGTCACAGTTAATGCCCCATGGTATATCAGAAACAATTGTACTCACAGAGGCATAGGAGTAACTACCGTTGGTGACGAAATAATGAATTTTGCTCGAATTCGCCTTCATGGACATTCCAATAACGTAATACTCCAAATTCTGGATGAGACAAACCGTATGCGTCGAATGCAAAGAACGAAGTCTTTCAATTTAGCGCAATAAGGGCTAGCCGCATTTAATGACGGGTTTTTGCTGGTACTTTTGCTGTCCAACGCGAATATTTTTGAAACTAAAACTACTTGATAAGGAAACCTAGTCGTAGTTAACCAGAAGAAGGGAGGTGTTGTTTAGTGAGTAAAAACCTCATGCTGAGCTTCGGCCACATAGTGTCTATGAGGATTTTTCCTCATAGGAAATAAACATGATTCAAGCACTTTAATCGTAGCTTTACGTCTTGTTTTGTTAGAAAAAAAGTATCTTTTAAAAGCGTTACTCTTGAAAAATGTGTGTACATGATTTTCCCATGTCGAAATTGTTCCAAACGATGCAAACTGAAACTCTAGCACCACCCTGTTCAAAAAAGCATCGCAAATATTTTAATTTTCGTCACACCTCTTTCGGCCGCAATTTAATTTCAATTTGTTTTCGAAATTTGTCTAATCCTTACATCTGTTATTCTAACTAATGATTTATTTAATAGGAAAATTAATTAAATCTTAAACACGAGTAGTTAGACCTGTCAAAATATTCCTGCATCACTTTTAAAATCTATGTACATACACTTTTCAATTCTATTGCATTTTGTAAATTTGTTTCCCTAACAATCAACATCAATGGAAATCTGATATAGACTTTAAAAAATAAAAAATATACAGAAAGACAAGAAAGTAAAAGAGAATTTCAAAATTATGACAGCCAAGTCATTGCCGTTCGTCTTCGCACGCTTGGAATAATTTTTATGGGCTCTGGCTGGTTGAAGTCGTTTACGGATACTTCTGCGCGACAACAGCACCACCAACCGACAAGAATGGTTGGTCCGTGCTTAATGTTTGTGACATTTTAATTTTAGAATATTCCGAAATTTTTACTAAAAATTATTATAGAACAGGAAAAAAAAAAAAAATATTTTCTTCGTGATATTTTTTTGAAAATATGTATTACAAAGAATATTCGAAAACAAAAAACAAAATTTCAAGCTGGGATATTTAGGTTGAATGACGTACTATTAGAAGTAGGTGATACTCGTAAAAGAAACAACAGAAATACTCGTATTTGACAGAAATGTTTTTTAAGACAACTCCTTGATTGAAACATACACAAGTTGTATGCCTCGTAGGGCCTATGTAACAGACAGAATAATTTGACAGTTCATTATGAAGAAGATATATGTTTTTTTGGCATTTCAGCTGTTTTGGAGTGTTAAGTGAGATACTTTTCGGACCTGAGATTTCAAGTCTAGTCCGGTCTACCAACAGTCTTATGATGTCATCCCCGACATCCCACAATTTCTCTCATGATTGATTTAATTTGTTTTTCTGTGTTGCTTCTGGTCAATGAATTTGATGAATAGATACCGAGTATCTTGTTGTAAATTTTCTTTTATTATAGCTTTTTTTAATATTGTTTTATTTTTAGTTATATATTTTTTTTTATTTGATTCTATTTTATGGCGCGAATTTTTATTAGACCCGTAGGCCGTACCAAAACAGAACACCGTGACAGTGCAGTTCGTAAAAATGTTTATTAGAGTGGTAATTAAAAATAATAATTTTAAATAGAAGGACTTAAATTTAATCTGCCTAATGGTGGTGATGTGACGATAGTATGCTAAAAATGCCAAGTTAATTATTGTAGTGTCAGTGGGAATTAGTTTTGAATTATGTGACTGGGTTTATAGCGTCAGATAAATGGTAAAGTGCCGCCATGAATGCAATTTAAGTTTGGAAATTTATTTTAAAAGCTAAGTCATGGCAATTAATTGCAGAATTATTTGCTTATGGTGTTTAGTGGATTTATTTTTATTTTTAAATTAATAAAATCCATTCGAATGTCTGGGCATGTTCAAATAACTTGTCACATTGATATATCTCTTAGCCAGCGCACTAAACCAAAGAAAAGTAGTTTCAATTAGAAGGTCTACTATCCTTCTTCTTAATGAACTGCATCTTGACGGCTATTGTGTTACAAAGAGACACGATGGACAGAACAGCTTGACAAAAAGGATTATATGGACTTCGTTACCAGATTTGAAAGCCAAACTCAGCTGTCCAAAAAAAGGCATCTGCAGAGGTTGGCTCTAAATTCACAGAGATTGAAGACTTTTGACGGGTAGCTATTGGCTAAAGTAATTTCATTATGTGATACTATCAAACAATACCTGAATATTACTCATTTAACATTGTTAGCATCTGTGAAGCCTTGCTGATTTCTTATCGTCACTCAAATGTGGTATCTCTAGACTCGTAGATTTTTTCAGGCCTCGGCATTAGAACTAATATTTGACTAAGGAAAGCAAATTGGCCGTATGGACTTCCACTTACAATAGTTGTGTCCTGTTTTTGGTAGCAATTCGGCGTTTTATTTTTTTAGCGGAAAAAGAACTAGTACTAGGTTTTTAGTTCTTTGTAGAAAGATAAGAAATAGCTTAATTGAAAAAGTGTCTACCTTGCCAGAAATCCTCACATCAGTGATTAATGCCCATAGCCTTATGTGTGCTTAAGCTAGAAAACTTAAGAACAATGTTATGCCGTCATCAACTTCAGAGCAAGCTTCACAAGAAGTGGTAATAGCAGTTATACCAAACACATTTAGATGCGTATCATAACCTGTGGCAGAACTAGTAAAAAGTCTGCAAACAATTGAGCCCTTCGAAAACGTTCGCTTAGTTTGCTTTATCCTAGCACGTCATCTTTAAAACGGATCGCGATTTGATGTCCAGAAAAAACTCAGTAATGTGCTGAGCAAGTGCTGAAGCGTTGTTCCGTTGAGGAAACAGGTGATGACGTCTTTCACCGCAGGTCGAGTCTAACTTTTCCGTGAAAGCAACAACAGGTTTTAAAGAGTTGACCAACAGTCTATTACTACAATTGTTCGCTGTTGACTAAGGCCTAGACTCTCTCTTTTTGCCGCCTCCAAACGGCGACTGTCGAAAAGGTAGTGAGGTTAGAATATTCTTAGTTTTTACAGTGTATAGTTTGAGAATAAGACCCAGATTCTCTAACGTATTAGCCAATACCGCCACCGACTACGTACAACTATCTAGGACTAATAGCATGTCGTACTACTTTCCCTAATGGACGTCTGGTTTTCCACGGAGACTCATTGCACTTATGTCCTTCCTTTCCAAGATCATGGAAACCCTGATAAGCCGTCACTTCATGGAATATCGCGAAACACGAAAACTTTTCAACGACCGGTAGTATGGTTCTTGTAGCAACAGGTTTACTGGTGATTTGATGGCATATCTCACCGAAAAGTTGAACCGAGATTTACACCAATCTGGCTAAAACAAGATATTGGCACTTGATACTTCTAAAACACTTGACAGAGCTTGGCATCAGAATCTTTTGTCGAAAAAGAGTGCATTTGCGTTCGACGAATCTTCTTCAAGATATCCTGAACGGCTTTAAGTCTGGTATCCACAAAATAAATGCTGATGTGCCCCAGGGCTCCGTTCTGTCTCCGATACTCTTTCCAATTTTTAGCAATGATCTGTTGACTGCTACTTCTAATCTAAAATCTTTGCTGACGATGGTACTCTCTGCTTTTCATAGTCGTTCTCGGATTCACGTTCCTTCTCTTCGGCTGTAGAACGGCAACGGCAGCATATCTTAAGCGCATTAAATTTCGATAATAACAGCATAGCTCGACAGAGTGGAATTTTATTGTTTTAGAACACAATGCTGTGTTCCATGAATGACACTTGCATCGTCGAAACCAAAACACTTTCCATTCTCTACCTGTGTGAATGACAACTTACGTTAGAATGATCACATGTCGCCAAAAATGCTACGAAATGTTTAGGTTTCCTCAAGCAAAGTAAGGAAAACTTTTCCGCCTTTGATCTGGCCTCAATATATGTATAAGGCATTTATCGGCTCAAAATTAGAGCACAACGCTCATACCTAGTTAGGTGCCCTCAAGACCTCTTTACACTTGCCAGATAAGATTCAAGAGCGTGCGATAACAGTCATAGGTATCGCCAATATTGCACAGAACATCGATAAAATATCTCCTGCTTCACGTTTTTTTATTGCCATATTCACCGCCAGTGCTCCATTGAAATTTTCAGTAGCATTCCGCCTATTCAAACCTTCATCCGTAACACCCGTCTCCCTATGAATGCTCATCAATATTGGATGTACTCTGAAAAATCGGAATCCTCTCCTAAACCGTAAAACTCGCTTATGGATTGGCCTGCCGAGCGCTTTATTTCCTAGTCATTACAACTTGCAAACATTTAAGACCAACGTACTTCGGTATCTCTCTTTTTTTGAAAACCGCTTGAGAGGCGGAAAATTATAAAAAAAAATGCATATTTAGATTGTTAGGGATGTACTCGTGTCCGATTATCCTTGGCTAATATCAGCGTAGGATTAACGAGGCCAATCTGCATCTAGTTGATAAATTCTTTGCCAATAACCCATTGTTTGATCCTCAGTCAAGTGACTTAGTGCATGGAACCAAGACACCATTTTCGCTTGATACGAGTACATTGAGCTTTGCAATTACAAACTGGGATGGCATACCTTTCCAGCTCTCTTGTCGACCAAGAGAAGTTCTGTTCCAATTTGTATTTGATAAAATTTTTCAGTGATTCCTACACCAAAGACCATATTTTAAAAGGATTTGGGACTATACCATGGTTTCAGATGGTACCATAGGAACGTCGCTCCCGGTACTGGCACCATCTCAAACATCTTCTTAATGCGTAGCAAACATTGAACTTAAACCTATAACCTCTCTGAAGAATACACTTACTTACTTGACCTTCTTGATTCACTTTTTATGGAACAAGAAAGGTCTCCACTTCTCTTCTATTTTATAAAAGTGTCCACCGATTTTATTCCACATTTGGGATCCCACAAGGTTGTAGATTTACGTCACTACTATTTTCTGAAGTGATCAGTCATATTTTGTTCATGACAAAAAATCTGAAGGCACGTTAAAGAAAATCTCCGGAAAGGCTGCTGTTCGGAATTGGGGAATGTATCTCACACTGTCATCTGGATGTCGAGTCGTTGATTGATTCAGAAAAACCCTCTTGTAACAGATGGATAGACCCTTTTTAAATCCTCCAGGCATTAGTAAGCTTCTACCAAAGCTATCACAATGAAATAACAACCCCGGCATCATTCCCTGGTAATTCTGGATTTGCAACATTAAGAGTCTAAGCGAAAGGACGTCAAAAAGAAAGGAAAATATTTCAACCCCTGATTTCTGGTAAATACACGTAAATAATTTTATGTTGTGATGTTGAAGATACCGTCTCTGGAACCCCTACTCTTTCTAGAGCTCTCTCCAAAAGAACTAATTTTTCATACAACATTCCGTGTTAATCTCCTAATTATGTTCCTCCTTAAATTTCGCACATCCAAGCAAGCTTATGTATCTTCAAATTATGGCACTTATTTCAGAGATAAACCTTTGCGAAATGCGAATGACCTAATCTACTTTCTGCTCACATCCCGTCGAAATCAAACATTCTCCTTGAAGATAAGATTGCGATACATGTTTCACCCGTTCACTCATCCACCCAAGGTAAACTATTTTGATTAGGGAATTTCAAACGTTCTTCAATAAATAAAATATGTAATCTAAGATTATCCCAAGATAGATTGTGCCATTATATTCGGCATAATACATTTAATTTTATAGCCCCCATGGATTTCAGTAATCCCTCTCGGTAGTTTATTTAAAATACTCGTACATATGTACGAGTATTTCAACAAAAGAAAAAAGAACTCATGATGTTTGTGTTCCTTTTTTTAATTTGTTGCTGAATTTTTCTTAAATTTGTTTTGTTTGTTTTTTATGACAAATGTATCTTCTTATATTTTTTTTGTTTTTTGAAGAAATATTTCTACACAAGCTTCACCCACTGCGTAACCTGAAAAACAAACAAATTTTTTTTATGTAGTCAATTTCGTATCTAAACAAAATCTAGAGGGCTGCAGATATTCGTAAATCGCTGCCTCCACTGCTGGTGTGTTCCATTTCGGAAGTGAATCATTGCTGGGATATTCAGGGTTAGCAGATAGAACGGACTTGTACAACATTCGCAAGGGAGTTGGCGATAATATTTCGTAAAAAATTAGAAAAAAAAGCACAAAATCCTCAACTCGTGTCTTGGAAAACTTTGAATAATTGTGTGGTAAAAATTGTTTTTGTTTTGTTGTCGTGTTTTTTTTTTTTTTTCTTTTTCCACTTTGACACTTGTTATTATTTAAACAAAAAAAAAAAGAAATCCTCTCTCGAGGTGGAAAATATATATTTTTCTTTAATTTTGTTTGTTAATGAATTGACAAAATAAGAGATGGAGAAAAAACTGTTCGCAGGACCTTGCGAGTGATAAATTGAGGACAGACTAATTCTGACAGCTATATATTATTGTATAGGAAGCAGTCAACGAAATTCCTCAAGATAAATCAAAAAAACAAATTCGACGATACAGTCGCAATATTTCACACATACTTTTCGTTTCAAGAAAGAAGAAAAATGCGAAAATAAAAATAAATTTTTTAAGCAAACATTCATTGTCCGATCTGTGTTATATTTAGTGTAAGATAGAAAAAAAATTTACGAACAGATGAGGACCCAAATGGAAACCTTATGGTACCTCGGATGTTGTTTAATTTGTACAGGAAAGTACAATGCAGAAGCTGGGTGGTAGTTATTTTCTGTGCGGTCCAATGATCCGTACAGAATGACACCTGTGGAATAAAAAATAACGCTTAAGCTGATTTCAAAATATGGCCTTCGTTACATCCCAGACATTACAGCCTGACATTCCGCTGCGCGGTGAACTAATAAAGTATGCTGGGGCTTAGGAAAGAGAACATCAACCTACTTACTTCTACTCCACCGCCAAACTGGTAGAGCACACGATAATTATTTTGGTAAAAGGTTTAGAAATGACTGAAATGGCTTTTATCTAAGGATGATCTCGCTATGTTCTATATCTCAGGGTTTACGGAACTTAAGAAGCCTTGATACAAATCCCTCATGAAATACTCTGGTAGGTCGACCGTTTACAGATGCAGAAATTGCTTCATAAGAAACCGTCGGTTTGGAAACTAATTCTCCAAAATGTCAGTGCCTATCACAGAGGTTAACAGAAGCAAGTTTAGGTATCTCATTAGCATTTTACAAGCCGTGAAGTCTACTTAAGGCCACAACAGGTTTTCAACGGGGATTCATGGTAGACGGTAAAGTATTCGGTTTCCCTCTCTTACAACGGATAGTTCCCAGCAAAATCAAAGTAGCGAATGGCCTAACCCTCCTGACCTAAAATGTGCCACTGTGTCACAGTCGGGGACCAACTACTTTTCCTTAATTCGGAGACTGCAAGTGTAGCAAAGCATACAGGGCAAACCTAACAATAGGTGGGAAAACCCCTTCCATCTGTGAAACGTCTAGGTAATTATGGTCGTACTTCAACAAACCCAAATCTAGCAAGATTCTCTTGAAAGGCTGAATCAAGCTGTTGGCACTAGAAGGATTACATTCCTGAGAACGTAAGTAATAAAGCTCCACGATGACACCGACCTCGGCAAGAGATGTGAAGGCGAAAACTCGTGAGGATTCCCTTCACTATTCATGGCTAGATACTAATCCTATGACCTCGCACGGTTCTCGAATGCAACAGCATGCCTAAGACCAGTTCGAGAACCGACATAACACCAACACTACATCAAAGCGAGAAAAGAAACGTGATCATCAACCAAGAAACGCAAATGGATTTTAGAACACATTGCCTATGCAGTGAGCGGTTACGAAGCATTTAGTCAGCGGCCAGGATCTGATATAGAAAAAGCCTCTCCTTCATCGATGAGTTTTAAATATAACCCATGTGTAGGCATGAACTTCTTCTTGGTTAAAGCCTATCTAGAAACTCCGCTAATCTAAGACCCGGGGAATCCTACGACTTAGATTTAAATCTTAGTCATCGTGAAGTAGTATGAGGTAGACCACAAGTGAGCCATCCTCTATCAAGTCATGCTGGAAGCAAAGTGCTCCTGATTTCAATGATTCCAGAGTGTAGCCTTTGGTCAGGATCTCAGTAAGTCAAATCTCAAGACTGGCCGCTTAACCTTTCAAATGAAGTATTAGTGTGTAGCCTGTAGGCTACTGAACTATCCCCTATTATTATTGCCGACGAATCCAACAGAACCAGACACCAGAAGACAACAGTAAGAGCCCACAATAAGGTCCGACGATAGAAGCTGATAATAGGAGCAGTAACCAAAGCCTGAGTAATTGGGCGGGTCCAAACAGGAGCTGACGGTAGATGCCTGCGAAAAGAGTCGACAACTGCAGCTGACAACAGAATTCGACGATAGACCCAAACAAATGGAAAAATAAAGAAGTTGTTTGCAGTGATCCACCTTAAAGGTATTGAAAAGTTCAGGATTCGTATATTCAGGTCGTCCTGGAACTATAATACGTATACCAGCCAATTCGAACGGGCGACCTACCACTGAGGTTTCCCCCATGTGAAATCTAACGTTTTGAATACATTCGGCTGCCATGGTAAACCATGGAATCGACATGCAGTAGTAAGCTAATCGACTTTGCGGTGCGGCGAAACACTGTCGTAGCTGGCACGCGGTTGCCCCGTCTAGATATTCGTAAGGGGATTTGAAGTAGTCCTGATTAATCAACCGTCAACCAGATTGACCACATTGCGATCGACGCAAGGCACTCCTTCAGCATAATGGATGTCCACCTTGGCTAAGATACGGTTGTGGATATCGCGAACACCACAAAGACAAGCTAATACCGTGAGGTAGTTTGACGGCGGACTGCCACACTAGCAAGGAATCGCCAAATCCTTTTCCGCTTGAGTCTCACTTAATCTCTTAAGAGGTTCTATGCTACCAGCATCATGTATTGAAGACCAGTGGTAGGTAACATTGCCAAAAAGCTGTCAGAGGTGCAGTCTCTGTACGCTTGGTTTCACTCAGCCACCACAAAGAAACCCCTGGTTTGAAGGCGAGTGCCGGCCAGCACATGCTGCTAAGTAAGATGCATACAATCCGGTGCTGCACGAGCTCGAAGGAGAGACGAACACCTACTCGCCAGGAGGAAAAAGAAGGAGCTTGAGAAGCCCGTGATCGAAGAAATTGAGAGAAGCTATTCCAGGAATAAGATTCGAAAGTTGGTAAGGAACATACACCAATCCCTCTGTAAAATATGATCGGACGAAAGTATGCCCGATGAATGGAACCTCAGCATTGTTTGTCCGATCGCCAAGAAAGAAGACCCCCTAATTTGCGCCAACTACAGAGGCATCTGTCTTCTTAAAGTCGCCTATAAGTTCCTATCTGTGTTATCGTGTGAACGCCTTAAGCCGGTCGTCAACAGCCTGGTTGATTGCGTGGCTTTAGGTCAAGAAAGTTCACCATCACACTACGGAAGATCTTGAAAAAACCCATCATGTATGACTGTGTATGACTGAGCTACATAGATCAACGCCTAGTTTTGACTTCCCGGCAAAACTCGTCAATTTGTGCAAGATAACGATGAGCGAGCTGCCAAAAAAAGGATTTAGACAAGGCGATGCTTGGTCATTCAATTTCTTTAACACGATTCTTGAAAAAATAGTGCAAAACTCACCCGTCAACACGAAAGGCACAATCTTTCAAAAGTCCGTCCGATTATTCTCATACGCCGATAATATCGACATAAGCGGAAGAAATCACCGTGATATCAGTGGCGCTTTCGCGAGTATTGAGACGGAAGCGGCGAAGATGGGTTTAACGGTCAACGAGGACAAGACCAAGTATAAGCTGTCAACAAGAAATAACACCCAACGACGACGTCTCGGACAGATTATCACCCACGACATGTGATGGTACTTTGGGGTAGTTAAGGACTTTGTCTACCTCGGCATCGCTATCAATTCAGACAACGACACCAGCGAAAATGAACAATAACTCTTGATAATCAATCGCTGTTTCTGTGGGCTAAGAAGGCAATTGATCAGCAAAGACCTTAATAATCCCAGTCCTGCTCTGTGGCTGAGTGTGTTCCTGGCTGCTTCGAGGGGAAAATTCTTGTAAAGGGTCTTTCATTAAGCGCTTGCTATTTTTAAATTTAAAGAGAACAGAGTGTGTGTGTATTGTGTATGGAATATAACATCGTTCAAATGTTCGCCGCGGCTTCTCTGGGTGACGCGCATCCGAAGTGTCCAATTTACCATAACTCTGGCTCATAAATCAGGCTGAATTTGACCGATGCCATGGGTTATCTTGGCTTTGAGGGCCGCTGTGGTTTGTGGCTTATTCGCTTAGACCTTCGACTTCAGAAAGCCCCACAAGAAAAAGTCTAACGGGATCAAATCGCATGATCTTGGTGGCCAGTACAAATTAACTTCACGTGAAATGATCATGCCCTCGAATCGCTCCTGCAAAATTTCCGATGCGGGGTAAGCTGTGTGGCACGTAGCATCGTCCAGTTGAAACCACATGTCTTTGGTGTCCATATCATCCAATTCAGTACAAAAGAAGTTGGTAATCGTCGACCTATAGCGCTCGCCGTTGACGCCGTTCTCAAAGAAATATGCACCGATGACGCCGCCAGCCCAAAATTCACACCAAACAGTGACTTTTTCGGGATGCATTGGACGCTCTTGGATCTCATGTGAATTGGTATCGTCCCAAATTCGGCAATTTTGTTTGTTGACGTACCCATTCGTGCAGAAATTAGGGTCAGTTTTCAACTGCTCCAGAGCTCATTTAGTGAACACACGTCGTTGTCTATGGTCGTTTACCTTCAGCTCTTGGATCAGGCAGGGCCAAGTCGTGATGCAAAATTCGCCAAGTTGTGGTCTGCCAAAAGCCGAGTCCTTGTGAGCGACGCGAAATCGGCTGCCTCGGAACAGTGGCGATATTTTCGGCAGATCTTGCGTTTCGTCGACGTACGGGTGTTGGCTTATCGTTTACTGAACCAGTGGACTCAAATTTATCCACTACGCTACGAATAGCGATTATGGCGACCGTAAAATGGGCGAGGCGTGCGGAACGTAGCCCGAACAGAACACCCATAAAACAATTTTATCATTTGCACGTGTTGTTGAACGCTATGTCCGTCCATGGTGATTTGGCTAAACAAACTGCATAAATGGCAGCTAATTTGACAGATGTAGCTTCAGCTCCATATTGGAAGACCCTGTAGTAATTTTCTGTCCCGTCTGTATAGACACGGTAAGTAGCGGAGGAGATACGAGTACAACGACGAATTGTACGGGCTGTACAGCGACATCGACTTAGCAAAAAGAGTGAAGGTCCAACGACTAAGGTGGCTGGGTCATGTAGAGCGGCTGGACACCAAGCTCCGGTTTGAAAAGTCTTCGAATCAGCCCCAGGGGAACAGCGCAGTAGAGAAAGACTCCGACTCAAATAACGCACGCAAATAAAGGGGGAGCTCAACCAACTCAGGTTGCGAAACTGGAGGCAGCTAGCTAAAGATCGAGCTGGCTGAAGCTCTTGTTGGTTCAGGTCCAGGTCCAGGTCCACTCCGAACTGTTGCGCCACCTTAAGTAAGCAAACATTCTGTAACACCTCTGTGTAGAGTTGTCTGAAAAACACCGATGTAAACACCGTATGCAGGTTTCTATCTGTTGTTATCCCCCTAATTAGTTGGAGATATGTGCTGTGCAAAGTATAAATAGGGAGTCCCCACCCCCAACACTTTGATTTCCCGGCAAATCCTGCGAAAGATGGGGGGGGGGGTCAAATCGTTTCATACACTAGAGATGCAGAGTGAATGATTTCAATTACGTAGACCTAAGAAACAATTTTAAGATAAGGTCCCTAGAAGGAGTACGGAAACCCTGTATAAAACCCTCAGGACGTGAATAGTAGTTTTGGACTAGTAATAACAGTTTCAACGTCGCATAAAAGGATCATATACAAAGATGGCAAGATCATCTTCGAAGCCTCGAAATGTCCCAGAGACGCAAAGAATCAACATCGTGTTGATGGGCATATTGAAAGAATTAACCAAGAAAGGCGTTGAGAAGAGTTGTTGATTAAGGTCCTGTAAAGGACGGTGAACGAATGAAATTCTGCTGAATTAACTAGAATAGCAATCACATTAAAATGGCACAGTGACGACTTTTCCAGAATTTCCTAGACGTTACCTGCGCCGTAATTGAATGACGACATTCCTTCTTGACCCAAGTCCAGGTCAATATTTTTCTGAATTTTTTCTCATTGCATGTTTTAATTTTACTTTCCTCGTCATGTGACTGCTGCCGCTCAAAGAACACACAAATATGACTTACCTCATCAATCATGGATACGTAGAAAATGGGCGTGACAATATGACATATTCGGATGACGCACCTGCACCCCAAGGGGTCGCACTTTGAAAAATCATCCACCACATTTAGAAAAATTCACAATTTTTCAAATTTAGATTTGTATCTGAATCTACTTGGACTACGAGTATCTATAAATGGCAATCTGCCTTACGAAAGCCCTTCAACTCTTCTCAACGTCACACATTGGCTGCATCACATGATTACCGTCGCCTGCTATCGTGTCAGAAGACCGCATCAATAGACAGTCGTTCCGAATCGTACACATATATCACCGTCCCGATAAGATAAGTTTTAGCGCAATTTTGACGTTAATAATTTATTAAAGCTGTCTACACTGCTACCCCCAAACACATACCCCTTTCTGTGGCCACAAAAATTGTATCTCAATATATTTTTCCATTTTTTTTTCAGCTTTTTGGAATTTCTTGGTGTTTGTTACGCATTTCGAATCATGTGAGCAAATCTCCTGCGTTGTCATGACGAAAGATAGCGCAGAGCATATATCTTTGCTTTCGTAGATTACTTCATTGTTGTCGCAGCCGCTACTGTTGCTGTTGTGGTTTTTTTTTTTGGGGGGACTTTATGACTAAAGTTTCTCACTATCCGACCCATAGTGCGGGCCAACAATTAATTGGGTCTTTTCGGTTTTTTCGGTTTTAGCTGCTTTTTTACGTTTTCATCTATTTTATTGTTCCTACTTGCGTTATGATTATTTTGAGCTTTCGTTTTTTTTTGTTTTTTGCTTCTTCCCCCCCTGGTGTTATTTTCGGAACGCTCGCTCTGACGTAGATACTTAAATACTTTTTGTTTGTTGCTGCAGGCGTAGTAGTAGTAATGGCCTGGGATGGTTCGCAGGAAATAGGATTCCTCAATGAGATTTCGAATTTGGATATTTCGAACTAATCTAACAACAAAATAAAAAAAAAAGTATTGGGCCGCTGGCGATGGTGTAGCGTAAAATTTCGTCAGTATCTTCGACAGGAATGTGTTTAGATAGAGATTTTAGCGAATGCAAACAAATTTAGTTTTGCTGACGTGCTCGTTTGTACGAGTACGAGTAGATCGCTGGATTAAGAGTGGAGGAATCTGAATGACCATTTGGAGGCAGATCACTTTAGTTTTGAGAATAAAAGCGAAAACAATTCTAAGCACGATGAATTAATAAAAGACAATTAATCACAATGGAATGGCAGAAGATAGTGTTTTTTTCTCTATTTCTGTGGGTTTTTTTTTTTATTTCGGATATTTAATGTTTTTATTCAAATAAAATGGAATTTTCTTAACTTGTGCGCAGTTAGTGAACAAAAACCAGGTTCCGACCGCTTTCAGTTGATAAGTGGAATTGATTTAGCTGATTTTGGAATACCCCAAGATATCTATAGACCATATCCAAAGAAATCGGATGAGAAAAGTAGAGGTACCTTCAGAGGTTTATCCAAACTTGGAGACATTCAAGATCCAGATCATCGCCAAGACATCTAGGGATATTCGATTTAGACCATTGCATAGCTGCAGATAAGCTTCGTTACACTATTGTGCCTCGTGACAATGGAATCCAGATCCCAGTAGCCTTGCATTAAGGAAACTAAAATTACAATAAGTAGTTAAAACTTTTCAATTCTACTTATGTATCTGAATCCGAAGCACCATTTCGAGGGGATACATGATATATGACCACAAAATTGATTACTCTCTGAGAACCTCCCATGAGCGACAGGGCCAAATGGAGGTGTAAGATGCTGAAATAAGGCTGAAATAAGGGATAGATTCTACATGACAATGGAGAAATTTACATTTGGGAACCAACAGCAAACTTCTTCGTTTGAGTAGCTTCTGTGCTAGGAGCAAATTTTTGAAGGGATTCGTACATATATCCAGCCTATTTCGTCTATTGAAAACAAACCGGACCTCATGATGCGAAACGAAGCTTATCACAGCACGCGCTAAGATGATACGATGCCTCTAAACTGGTATAAATATCACCCCAAGTAAGTACTACTTCAAGTTAGAGCAAGCTCTTGATTCACATTCAAGGCGAGCGTAGACAGAAGTCTCTCTAACCCAAAAACCACAGTTGCTTCAAGACGGGGTACCCCGACCATACTGGCAAAATTATGGATTCTTGTGTCTGTTACACCCTGGTTTGGCAAACTTTCCCCTGCCCATAGGCTATCAATGATCTCGCCGCAATGCTGGTTTCCGTAAGCTGTGTTTGCTTGTATTTGGATACCCTACGAAGAAATTAAATCGTTTCCATCCACGGGAATCTACATTGCGATTGACCAGGAAACTATCGACTGCTCAGTAGAGCAACAACCAAGTTCGTGATGTAGTGTTTGTTTTACCTCCTAGTGGTGGTCCCCGGGCAGTTGCATCTATAAATCCTTATACATGTAGGCCAAAACTGCAAGTGCGAACAGTCTCGCGTCTCTAGTCCAGGTAATGTATGTTACGAGGGGCGTTCAACATATTCTCGATATCGGGGTGAAGCTGTGGTTGTATATATAAATTGACTTATTTATCAAGTAATACTATTATTTTAGTGCATTCATGTAAAATTTCATATAAATGTGATTATTAATTCGCGTTTTATCTCTAGTTAAACAGAATCATAATGGCAACTGAGACGATGATGGTGAAAATTGAGCATCGCGCTGTAATTAAATTTCTCACTAAGCAAGGAAAAAGTCAAAAAACGATTCATGAAGAGATGGTGGCTGTTTACCAGGGTTCCGCACCTTCATTATCAACTGTGCAAAAGTGGTCAAGTGAGTTCAAGAGAGGCAGAGATAGCATTGAAGACGACTCCCGCTCCGGCGCCCCGGCTACTGCTTGTACGGGAGAAAGCATCAAAGAAGTCGAAAAACTTGTTCTTGAGGATGCCCGAATAAAGGTGAAAATGATGGCAGAGATCACCAAGCTTTCAATTGGTACCATTCACACCATTCTTCATGACCATCTTAACATTTCAAAGGTCAGTGCAAGGTGGGTGCCACGAATGCTCACAGGGCCTCAGAAAAAAGTGAGAATCGCATGCTGTAGAGAGCTTTTGGAGATGTGTAGTGAGAACGCGGACGGTGTTATGGATCGAATTGTTACTGGGGACGAAATATGGGTCCACCACTATGACCCTGAAAGCAAACAAGCCTCCATGCAGTGGCATAAAAAAGGAACAGACCCCCCGAAGAAGTTCAAAGTCACTCCGTCTGCCGGGAAGCCCATGGCCACAGTTTTTTGGGACTCAAAGGGAATCTTGCTCATTGAGTACAAAAAAGAAAGGTGAAACCATCAACGCCACATCCTACGCTTCCACTTTGCATAATTTGCGGGAGGAAATTAAAAAGAAAAGACGGGGTAAACTCGCAGCGGGTGTATTGCTTCTTCATGACAACGCACTGTTCACACGGCGCGAGTTTTCAAGGCTGCTGCGCGAGATTGTGGTTTCGAAGAAATCCAACACCCACCCTATAGTCCAGACCTTGCCCCTAGTGATTATTTCCTGTTTCCGGATTTGAAAAAATGTCTTCGTGGAAAAAGATTTTCGGATGATGAAGAACTCAAGTCGGTATTTTGCAGAGAAAGAGGAAATTTATTTTTTTGAGGGTTTAAAAAAGCTTATCTCAAGATGTAACAAATGCATTGATGTTAGGGGAGATTATATTGAAAAATAAAAACAATTTAAATTGAATTCGCATTTTCCTTCATATCGAAACCGAGAATATATTGAACGCCCCTCGTAATACCCTGCGTTACCAAAAAATGCCCACTACGTTAACAATATTACTCCTCGGATAAAGAGTGATCAAATGACAACGACTTTTGGCTATTGTACTCGAACTAAGATTGGTTTCTGGAACGTGAAGGCCCCCATCGACACAGGAAGCGATCAACGTGCCAGATTCCTACAATTGCAACGAGAGTTCCTTCGATATAATTTGGACATATGGAGAGAGAATGAAGTAAGATGAACCGACTCTGAGAGGTACCAATCTCCAACATGTAACACTGTGCTACTCTACTCAGGCAAGCCCTCCGACTGTCTCCTTGAATCCGTAGTGGGTCCGGTGCTAATACCAATAGCACGCAGATGCTTAATTTTCTGGCAGGACAAAAGTATGGCGCCAGTGTTACGCCCCAACGAATCCCACAACTGTGGATGAAAAGAACAACTTCTACAATCAGGTAGGATGGTTTGAAAAAGGTGGCAAATAGGTTGGCAATTGTGGGTGGATCGGTTGATGATTTGTTGTTGAAAGAGAGGGGAGCAGAGTAGCCATTGGACTTTCTTTTGTAGTTAACAAATTGGAAAAAGGACTTAGGGTCGTTTATAAGGTTAACTTGCGCATTATTAAGGTAGTGCTGGGTAAGGGAATCCGTACAGTCCGGTGAAATGAAGATTAGCGCCAAGATAGTTGGAATAGTCCGAAAAGGATCAGCTGCGAAGGAAAACAGCCCATAACTTGTTTCTCTTATTTCGTATGGAATAAAGCTTGCGATTATACCAGGGAGGACTAGCAGATGAATTTTTAAGGCGGGAAAACGGAACGCAGAGGGAAAAAGTTAAATATTTCTCTATAAAAAATGGATAAGGCATCATTTCTGCTTAGTTTGTGAAAGTTAAAGGGGGATCTGTTGAGATAATCACTGATTTTGTGAAAGGACAGAAGAGTTATGAAAAAAGGAGAGAAGAAAGGGAGGGTGGTAGTTATCGATTGTTGAGAGAGAGAGGGGATAAAGCAAGACTGAGGAGATAATTGAATCTGTTGTGAAAATAAGGCCTTAATGCCTGACTTGGCATAGACTTGAATCTGTTAAACGATCTAAGAAGAGGCATTCCTTAGCTGAGTTAGCATTTGAAGCGATGAAAAACGATTGATCATCTGACGGAATCCACTGTAGCTGAGGAAGATTAAAGTCGCCGATAATAAGGGTATCGTCAATAGAGTCAGACAGCTCAACTAGTTGGTCGATCGCATCGATAGCAAGTTGGTACGATTCAATAGGTTGAGCTGGTAGGATGTAGCAACATATAATGTAGAGGGACTTGAATGATAGTGATATTTTTATTGCGACAAAGTCGACTTTAGAGGATAAACAAATGGTAATGGGAGAAGAAATAAAACTGTTGTGGATCGCCAGTAGGACGCCTCGACAGGGGGAATCATCATTTGGCCGGGCCGGGGGAACAATTCCTGGTTCTTTATGTCGGAAATCAGATTGATTTCATTCAGAGCATTCAATGAGCCATGCCTGGTTAGCAGAAAGCTCAGGCAGATGTTGAAACTCAACTCTGCTAGCCCGCTCATGGTCGACACATCCTGAAGGAAGTAGTAAGTAACCCTGCCTGTATCGCTCATGCCCCATATAGACTGCCATTTCGAAAGTAGGAGCTTACACTCCCTATTAAACGAATCTTCCACCTCCGTCGAGGAGACCCAATCAACATTTATCAGCGTGAGTCCCTTCGTAATTTTGTGGGCGATATCTCGACGTGTCACCCGCAACAGCACCTGTAATGCATCCGTAAAATTATTGCAGTATCTTCTGTCAAGAACTCGCCTTTTCATCAGGCTGGCTATAGTTAACTCGGATATCCCAGACTCATAATGTATAAAATAATATAAGATCCAAGGTAGTGAAAGACTGCCGTGACAATAAAAATATATTACAGCAGTTCCCTCTACTGAGTTGCTGGTCACTTTGCTATCGCAGGCAATTATATGCGATATATCAGCACTCACCTAAGCACCGATATTCCTTTTGTCAAACATCAAACCATCAAGGAAGGTGGTCCAATCTGGTCTACTGCAACACCATTATACTTCTATGGCCTGTACACTTGGATCGCAGAGTACAACTTCGAGAAGAAGAGGATGAGGCGACCTTGACTAGTCCGTACTTCTGCTTTCGCTAAAACAATCAAGGACTGTGAGTAAAAGGAGTCTGAAATCTTATATAAATCCCTCAGAAGCCCAACTTTTCTCACACATTTCAAACTTGAGAGCGTTCTTATTCCTCATCGACTCAGTTCTTGTAATTCCTGAGATTAGCCCAAACCATCTGGCCTGGCAATCGAGCAGGTGGCGTCCGTTTGTATCTCAGTAAAGAATCCATTGGGACCACGTACACCCACTTCAAGAGCTCAAATCTAAAACCCCCACAAAACTGGTCTCAATTTTCAATTCAATTAAACATTTAATCATCAAATTTGCTAATTGATTTTGCTGTAGATACTGGTTTAAAGGTGCCACACCATCTTTCTTTCTGCCCGATTGGCCAACAATAATTGATAGTCAAATACAAGGCACGTGAGGTATGGATACTAAAACGCCCATATCATACACCCGTGACACATTTAATTTACAAATTGTCATTATGACCACAAAATGTGAATTCGAAATGTAAACTTATTGATGAAACCCTTAGTGATGTGAGCACAATGATATCACTGAATCAACTCTAGGAGGGAAGACTACCAAAAGTCAAAGGGGAACCTCTCTTTCCTAAGGGAATACGAGTACAACAAATATGTTTAAATGGCGCCTTATCCTTTTTTTTTTCTAATTAAATAAATTAGTATCCCTGCAAATGTCTAGAAATCCGACATACTCATACCCTCAATGACAATGCAAAAAGAAGAACGGCCTCTCACGAATCGTTCATCTTGCACATGATAGCTGAAGCAAATATCTTCAAACCATCAGTAATTGGATAGACCGGCCCATCTCTACTCTTGTGTCAATAAATTTGATTAACTTAATTTAAAAGTACACATAATCGCATTAGCACATGCTGGCTACCTTAGAGCACATGACTGTAACCAATTTCATCATTCTTTCTATCGGCAGATAGAAAACCGAATAATAGTCGTAATGATGAAATGTAAAAATCAATGATTTTTTTTTTTGAAACCAGCAGCAGTGGGTAAAAGCAATTAAATTTGCATCTAGATACACACCGCATGCATCAGAGGTGAAATGAATTTTTGCATCGAATTTAGAAAATCCCATCACGAGTTCTCGTACTACTTGTACATCGGTGTACTCTCGATAGTCGATGGTGTACACTTGGATACTTGTCAGAGATTTAGAATGCACACCTATAGATACACAGAAATACATTAAACATATGTGGTGTACGTAGAATGAACAGCACGTTAAGTCCCTCACCCTCATATCGTCCTTCGGTGACCAACACACGATTCGATTCACATCCTACTGAGAATACCGAGTTCTGTGTACTTTACGAGCACATATACGACCATGTATGAGTATCTACATATGTATCTTGAGCAGAAACAGAAACAAAAAGGTTGAGGTTAATCGAATGGCAATTGAATAAATCTCTGTTGATTCAAACAATTGTCATAGATACACGTTCCTGGGTACTACTCCCGTAAGCTCATCTACTAGCTCTTAAATTCGCTCGATCATATTGGTGCGTAGATATACGAGCACTTCGTATTCGTATGAGTACGATATGTTATCGATTGCAAAGATATAAGTACTCCTACTTCAATAGCGATCAAAAGTTTTCTTTTTTGGGGTGGAAACGAAATCAGATGAAGTAGGTGAAGTAGGTGAAGAAGCAAATGTACAGAAGCAGAAAATTGTTTCGATTCAGGACCAATTAGTGGAGATATGTGAAAAATTGTTCAACCATCCGATGTAACTGAGAGAAGAGGGTTCGGTGCTACTAGGAAGCCAAACTATGCTAAACAACAAATTGGATCAGAGTAGTAGACACTCGAGTTGATACGAAACGAATATTCATATACGCGTATGAGTGCGAATGTCGTCACTATTCGGGCACGATAATGCCAGTGTATGAGTTGAATTTGTAGCCGATCGCCACTGTTGATAGTTTGGTATGTGCTGCCGCCGCGCGCCACCATTGAACAGCAGTGTTAATTAAATGAATTAAGGTGTTTTCCTTTAGATACTACCCGTACAAACATATTACACTATAGCATATGATGGGTAATTTTGTATTAGTATTTCTGTATCTAAGAATATCTATTGGTGTTGGTATCTGTATAATAAAATTACTTTTCGATCGTGACATTTAAATTAGACCAAGCCATGTAGAAAAAATGAAAAAATTCCCCCAACATACTTGTACACACTTTTAGATGTTTTAGATGCATGAAGATATATTGGTACATTTGTACGACGAGTACGAGTATCTATTCCATAAATAAAAATAATGGTTTATGAAGAAATTATGAAAATGCTATGCGGCCCTGGGTAGCCGTAGCACTCGTAGACAGACACGTTTTCTTTCTGATTTTTGTTCAACACCGCGGATGAATGATGTTTGCCTACGTACAATTAATGTCGACCGAACGGATACTGTTTGTGCTCGTATCTATGGTGAGAAAAATTTGATTTTTTTTTGTTTTTTTTTTTTTTTGAAAATACATAGTTCCAAATTGGCCGAAATCCAAGTGCAAATATTTTCAATATATGAATAGGTGTGTACGTATACATACGATGCAGAGCAAATACGTTGATGATAGGTCACAAGACTTGTTTCCTCTAAGACGTATCCAGATGGTGGGTGATCTTCAAAGAGGATTTTCCGAGGCGACCGACGCGACGTTCATTTCTTTTCTCAAGGAGAGTGCATTCTTTCATAATTGGAGAAATTTTCAATTAGACGAAAGAATCATCTAGGGAATATGTTCCTCGAGTATGTTTGTATGTACATTGGAACTGAAGGGGAACGAATCACACCTGAAGGTTTGAAAAAACACCGTTGATCATCAATGCGTCATGGTTTCGGTGGATGTAGACAAATTTAGTGGGTTGTTCTGATTTCATGGTTTAAGGTATACCAAGTATTAGCCGTGAGGAAATTTTAATGAAAATTTAGAAGCGCTTTGTTATGCGTGGGGATAGTTTCACTTGTATTTTTAGATTCATCTGCTACTGTCTGTTTCTTTCAGCAATAAATAAAACAACATTTACCGGACATTCCGATGGGATATCCATTAATGTAAGGCTATTTTGAATAATAAGTTGGTCTGCATATACATGTACTTCGAACGAATAAAGGGCAGACAGTTCTAAAGGTGGTATCGGGTTGCTGTCTAAGCTAATTACAATACAAATGTATTTTTTAGATATTTCTACTAGTTCTACTATCATAAGTTCATTCCATCGGTTCCGCAAAAAATATTTTCGTAAGCTAGTAAGTTAAGCCATTAACCGTGTTCTAAGGAATGAAAACAGTACTGGGGCGAAATGACAGCCTTGTGGCACACCAAATTAGATCACAAATTTCTAAGATAACCTTTCACTGCGTAAAACTTGATAATATCTACAAGTAGTATCGACAATAGCTACCAGGCTAACACTCGGCTACGCTATCAAGCACATTCTTAAAATCAGTGAACAGTCGGTAATCGGTGTTCAACTGTCTCATTTTTGTTCGACGTGATTGATGTAGAGCGGAAATTTGCACAAGACACCAAAACGTGTGAAGGTTGGTAGGTAGTTTCCTTTCAGCCTAATTCTGACTCTACGTTTCAACGTAATGGGTCTATAACTTAACTCGTGCGGTTTTCTAAGAGATGGCGTAACTTGTATTATTCCATTGGAACATGCATTGGAAAGCTACTGTCATGGTACGTCATTTCAGTATAGGTCATTCATTTGAAGCGTAAACAACAATAATTTTTTTTCACTCAAATATGTCGAACTTTGTGCCTGAAAAAGTGTTATTGCCTGGAGTTTTTCTTCATTACTTTAATATGAAGAAAACTGATGCCGAAAGTCATCGTATTTTGGTGGAAGTTTATGGTGAACATGCGCTAGCTGAGCGAACGTGCCAAAAAAGTTTGAAGATGAAGAACTGGAAGCATTACTCTATGAAGATTGTTGCCAAGCACAAGAAGAGCTCGCAAAATCTTTGGGTGTCACTCAAGCAGCCATTTCAAAACGTTTAAAAGCAGCTGGATATATTCAAAAGCAAGGAAATTGGGTTCCACATGAACTCAAGCCGAGAGACGTCGAAAGGCGGTTTTGCATGTCCGAAATGCTGCTGGAACGCCACAAAAGGAAGTTATTTTTGCATCGGATTGCTACTGGTGATGAAAAATGGATCCATTACGACAACCCAAGCGCAAAAAATCGTATGTGAAACCCGGCCAACCAGCCAAATCAACGGCAAAGCCGAATATCCATGGCGCGAAGGTAGTGCTCTGTATTTGGTAGGATCAGATGGGTGTGCTGTATTATGAGCTGCTAAAACCAGGTGAAACCATCAATGGACAACGCTACCGAACACAATTAATCCATTTGAAGAGAACAGTGGCCGAAAAATGCTCGGAATATGCGACCAGACACGAGGCAATAATTTTCCATCATGACAACGCTCGCCCCACGTTGCTATTCCGGTTAAGAACTATTTGGAAAACAGTGGATGGGAAGTCTTACCTCACCCGTATTATAGCCCAGACCTTGCCCCTTCTGACTACCATTTGTTCCGGTCGATGCAGAACGCCCTCACTGATATACGGTTCACATCAGAGCAGAATATCAAAAATTGGCTTGATTCATTGTTGGCTGCCGTGCTTTTGGGATGGGATCCACAAATTGCCAGAAAGATGGGAAAAAGTCATAGCTTCAGATGGGCAATACTTTGAATAATACTATTGTACATGTTTTTCTTATTTATTAAGTTATATATACCCAATATTACAAGATTCTAAGCAGTTCTTCTCTTTTGAATCTTACCTGGCGAGTTCGTTTCGTTTCCCACGATCCCAAAAGTAGCTACGACTCAAGTTGCACTATTTCAGTTTAATAAGTCAGCATGCTCTTCTAGGAAAATTGATTTAAAGTCGAGGCAAAATTGATAGTCCCTAAATATTCTAAAGACCAATCCATAAATGATATGGGCTACAAATAGGCTTAAAAATAATGATTAGTATGCCTAATTGACACACTAGATTGTAAGAAGCTAGAGGTAGTGACAGCATTTCACATGTCGGGAGCGACAACTGTGGTAACTAAAGTTGGTTATTGGTTCAGGATCAGGACAGATACATCTCGGGATTAAGAATCTTACCAATATTCCGGTGGTTCGACTTGTCGGTTTCGAGCCTATTACGTAGGCGAAAAAGCCTACGTTAGAAAAAGAATGTGCTGAACTAGTTTTGAAGCCATTTCATCGATAAAGCAATTTTCTAGGAGCCCAATGAAATAGTGAAGTGGTACTAAATAACTGGCGGTGTGCTGCAAGGTTCGGTGTTAGGCGTTTTACTTTAGAAAGAGTTGTATAACGAGCTCCGAGGGCGACGTGTTTCCTCAGGCATATATTAAACATAAAGCAGAACACAGTTCACCCTGCACAATCGTCAAATTTTAACGACTCCCGATGTCGAAAACGTGATGCCTCAGGGGTGTATATGTTCACCGGTTATATTGTAACTGACTCCATGATGTATTTCGGAATGCAATAAAGGGGGGAACTATTTTCTACACTAGATCACCGAAATCAAGCAGTGTTGGCCGCTGTAAGTACCTGGATGGTGGACCACCTCTGAACCACACCGCGTGCTGGTTATAAAAACGCCACATGAGCATAGTACCCCGTCGTAAAAATCCCAGGCTTTGCAAATTTATCGATCCTAAAAATAAATAAGTAAATTTTCTACAACATCATCCACTACGGATCTTTTTACAGGTACGCCGAAGGTACTCATGGTACTCGTGCAGGTCAACCAAGAGATGACGACAACCACTGTCCCAACGTTGGTAGAAGCTTCAATAGGTAGGTAATTCCCGAAAAGGCAAATTCCTAGTATCAAATCGATCCTAGAATTTGGTTCACCTCATGAATATCCTGTCAGATATGACTTTCCTGATGAAGCATTGGATGATTAGTAAAATTTAAGCCATACGAGAGGATGCTGAACAACTGCAGCAGGTCATGTTCGACTAAAGGAAGATCGAATCCTCCCGCAGTCCGTAGTGGAATGACTTAGTCTTTCTTTAAAAAAAAAAACGCGATCCACTCAATTTTCGGTGTACCGAGGTAACGAAAAATGGATAACATTTTCGCCATTCTAGCGACTTTAACTTGGTTTCCGGCTATCAGTTCCGCTAAAAAACCTTGGAAAGACAAAGACGAGCGGCTGCAGTTAATAGCATTTAACTGCTATGCCCTTCTGATTGTGTTTTCAAAGAACTTTTGTGGTAGATTGGCGTCTATCAAGACGCTTTGAAAAATTTAGGTTTGAATATCTATTCTGTCAAAGTCAGTGCAGTATAGCAATGGACGGTCCAAAAGACAAAGCGACAGGTAAAAATATTCCTTGATTTGCACTCCTACTGCTCTCTAATGCTCCGGAAGTCTTGTAGGTCTTACGACTCGATGAAGAAAAAATCTCGATCCACACCTCCTTGCGGTAGAGACCGGAGAATGCTGTAGTGGCGGCTGACATAGGGGGTAGAGCGGTTGCCGGCAAAAGCAATGAAACTCCGTAGTGGGATCTAGGGCACGAACTTGTCCTGGGGGGAAGAAATTCCCGCCGAAGAACTCTGATGGATGGTCAGGGGCATGATTTCCACTGTATGTATCAAGTCAGGTGCAGTGGAAAATAGATTGGCGGCAGATGAACCCTACATATGTAAAGGGTATTTATTTTAGAGGTTTGATTTTTAAATTGGGAACACTGTTGCTACAGATTGTCAATTTGATAGTTGCAAGGTGATTTGTAGTTAGTACGTTTTGCCATTTTACGATCAATAGACTAACGCCAGAACAACTCGTGCAAATTGTGCAAACTTATTTTGAAAACCATGGTTGGGTTCGCCAAACTTATCGTCCATTCTACGGTCGACATAATCGTCCATCTGTGCAAGTTGTTCGGAACACGATGAATCGTTTTCGCACCGTGTACACTCTAGTGTACGCACGACAAACAGTGCGAACAGAAGAAGTTATTGCCATTGTGGAGCGCAGTGTTCAGGAGAATCCGAATGAGTCGATTCGCCAACGTGCATAGTAATTGGAGCTATGCCCATACACTTTGTGGAAGATTTTACGGAAAGATTTTGGCTTAAAAGCTTATAAAATCCAGTTTGTACAAGAGTTGAAACCGCGTTATCATTATACGCGTCGAAGGTTCGGTGGACGGGCAGAAAACATGATTCAGCTTGATGCTCATTCTCAACGCAAAATTTTGTTCTCCGATGAGGCCCGTTTTTGGTTAAATGGATATATAAGCAAGCAAAATTGCCGAACAAGCAACCCCGACTGGCGTTTTATGTCTGCTGATATGATGTGGAATGTATTTCAAAAGACCTGTGAAGAGGAAAGCTGAAGTGCAAAAACAGGCTTTCAAAACGTTGCAGGTAACCAGATCAGAAGGCGACCTGCAAAAGAGCTAAAAGAGGGGTCAAGCAAGCAGTTTCTAGAGCAAAAGAGCTTGTCACAAATGAGTTTTACAAGGAACTAAGCACCAAATAAGATGCTAAAGACATTTTCAAGCTGACTAAAACTCGATGGCAAAAATCGCACGACGTTACATCCGTCAAATACATTAAAGATGCAAATAATAAATTGTTGACTAGAGCTGATCGCGAGTTCCATAGCGACAGAACAATCTCTCTTAAACCGATTGAGGGCAAAATCTACGACATCGCAGAAGACGAAGTGCGGGCGGTGGCTCGAAAAGTCAGCAAAAATAAAGCCGCTGCCCCAGGTAAGTTTCCATCAGATGTGTTCTACAAATTGGGGAACGACCTGGTTAACCTCACATTTTAATTAAATCATGGCCGAAGGAATCCCCATTCCGTGGTGAAACAGCTTTATGTTAGGTAGGTAGGTAGGTAAAAGTGGCTGTTGGAAAGACCAACCCACTTAGGCCTATTGGCCCAATGTGATGCCACGTGGATCTATGATCCTCTTACTTACAAACTACCGCAGGATTAAACTCACGTCGCATTGCCTCCTAAATGCCTAGATGCTCGCATCAGGCAGGTCGCTTTAGTAAGCGAAAAGCAATTTGTCTTCGTCAGCGGTAAGTCAACAGTTGATGCTGCGCATATTATACCGCCTGAACTAGAGAAATTTATAAAGCGTTTTTATCGACCTTGAAAAAGCATTTGATCGGAGCTGGTATGACAATTTAGCGCGTGACACCTATCACCAGGTAACAACCCAAGTTAACTGCACCTGTGGGCTTACTGACAAATTTGAAGCCAAAGTGGGTGTCCATCAAGACGCAGTTCTGAGCCCACTGTTTTTCAATCTTGTGATGGATTTTCTGACTCGCGAAATCCAAGGAAGTTTACCGTGGTCGCTGCTGATGACAAACTGCTCGTAGCAGATGACAAAATGACCCTGAAAGAAAGGCTATCCGTATGGGTGAATGCCGTCGAGGCCTAGGCCCTGGTTGAATTCTGTTTTAGTTGAGACTATGGCAGGTCGGTACAGTTCAAAATAGGTGACCAACTTATCAAAGAATCAGATAATTTGAAATACAGAATCCAGCGTGCTGTTATTAGGCCTGCAATGACGTATGCGTCTGAGTGCTAGGCAGCATCTAAGAAACTTGAACAGAAACTACAGGGTCTTCCAAAAGCGGCTTCCGAACTTTGTCAGTTGATAGGGGCCATATTGTTGAAGCTACATCTGTCAAAATGGCAGTCATTTATTCAGTCTGTTTTGCCAAATCACCATGAACGGACATGGCATTCCACAACACGTGCAAATGATAAAATTGGTGTTCTGTTCGGGCAACGTTCCACTCGCTTCGCCCATCTTACCGTCGCCATAATCGTCCTACTGAGAGGACTATTAGCAGTGTGGTGGATAAATTTGATTTCACTGGTTCAGTAAACGATAAACCAACACCACCCGTACGTCAACGAAAGGCAAGATCTGCCGAAAACATCGCCGCTGTCCGTGAGAGTCTGCAGGAGAATCCGAGGCAGTTGATTTCGCGTCGCTCACAAGAACTCGGCATTTCGCAGACTACAACTTGGCGAATTTAGCGTCGTGACTTGGGCCTGCACCCGTAAAAAATTCAACTGACCCCTTAGTGAAAGGTAAACGACCATAGACAACGACGTGTTTTCGCTGAATGGGCTCTGGAGCAGTTGGAAACTGGCCCTAATTTTCACCGAAAAATCAGCTTCAGCGATGAGGCCCATTTCTGGATGAATGGGTACGTCAACAAACAAAATTGTCGAATTTGGGACGATACCAATCCACATGAGATCCAAGAGCGGCCAATGCATCGCGAAAAAGTCACTGTTTGGTGTGGATTTTCGGCTGGCGGCGTCATCGGCCATATTTCTTTAAGAACGACGTTGGCCAGGCCACCGCCGTCAACTGCAAGCGCTATAGGTCGGTTGTTGCCAACTTCTTTTGACCTGAATTGGATGATATAGACACCAACGATATGTGGTTTCAACAGGACGGCGCTACGTGTAACACAGCTCACGCCACATTGGAAATTCTGTACGACCAATTCGAGGGCATGCCCATCTCACGTGGAGGTGATGTGAATTGGCCATCGAGATCGTGCGATTTGAACCCGTTAGACTTTTTCTTGTGGGTTTTTCTCAAGTCGCAGGTCTATGCTTATAAGCCACAAACCGCAGCGGCTCTCAAATCCAACACAACCCATGCCATCGGTCAAATTTAGCCTGATTTATGCGCCAGAGTCATGGAAAATTGGACATTTCGGATGCGCGCCACCTAGAGAAACCGCGGCGGACATTTGAACGATATTATATTCCATACATAATGGCATCGATAGGTCTTTCAAACGAATAAAGATAGGAAGCGCAGGTGGGCCAGTGGAATAGCGCTGCTGGACCAAGTCAGGAACAAGCATATCAGAGGCAGCAGTAGAGTCATATTGATCTGTGGAAAACTCCAAGAAATCCGCTTTCGATGATATGCGCATGCCATGCGAAGATCGGAAGACCTCGCAGTAAGACAAGCGATGGACTTGCCAGAAATAAGAAGAGAATCGAGTAGACCACCTAAAACCCGAAGCAGCACCATAAAAAAGAACATGCGCGAGAGGAATGTGGACAATACAGACTGGCTGGCGATATCGTTCAAGAAGAGTGGACCCTGAATAGGACTAAGGCTAAGACAAATAAGAAGAAAAAGATTTGCACTCCCACTATGATGTAAAATGTTGCTACAGACGTGAAGCCTTTCTTGATAAAATAAATCCGGTGATAACCCAAAAATAACTGAAAAAACTTTGTTTGAATCAGTGATACATCGGTTGCACCACTACTTGCTTGGTGGTGGGTCTATTTCACGAACTGATCGCGCCAAAGGTTTACAACTTCAAGCGCTTTAAGTGAAAGTGACGGCATGTTATGAATCGCACTCTTCCATTACTTAGCCAAGTTTGTCGGCTGAGCTATTTGAGATGAAATTGGTATCCAAAAGAGATATCGCTATCAACATTGATAGCCAGGCCGCACTCAAGGCAATGGAATCAACCAACGTACACTCTGATACAGTCAAGGGATGTCGCATAATGCTTAAGGTACTATGCAGTCAAACCGGGTAAAACTGTGCTGGGTGTCAGGACACTTCGGTATTAAAGGAAATGAACAAGCGGACGAGCTTGCAAGAAAAGGAGGGCTACTCGACAATAGTGAGGTTGCCAACATCTAACCACCCCTTTGTATAGTGAGGGCCACTATCGAGGAAAAAATTACAAAGACTGCCAACCTAAGGTGGTCAAGTCTTGAAGGACACAAGGTCTAGGAAGTTAATAAGATTTAACAGGGATAAGCTTAGGACACTAATAGAAATCCTGACAGGACACTGTCTCCTGCAGCAACACGCAAAGATGTATGCGAGGTAATATCGTGTAATCAAAGAAAATTGTTAGGGAAATACTTTTTCGAAAACCTAGAGGAAATAGACAGCACGAACTTCAAAAGGCCTTATTGGCTTTTGCAAGAAAATTGCGTGTTTCACCAGGGCGATTGTTTAGGTTTTTGCCATTTGAAGACAAATTCAACTGGTTCCACAGGGATCGCGATTGGCTCGTTCTGGTGCCTAGTGTCCTAGTTATGGCACATCCATCACACCCCCGTCTAACCTAGCCCAGTTTGTCAGATAATATGAGCAAATATCGATGAAATTTACCCGCCGATGATGATTCTCGAACGGCAGCTTAAGCCGCCAATAGACTTTGCTTATGGGATGTACCTCTGAGTAGGCCCAACAATGAAAAACTGAGTCATGGAACTGAGGAGCTCATGGCACTGAGAAGACGACTATATTATATGCACAATCGGCCTAGGTCTTATCTCCAACCAATGTGCCTTCTAAGTTGAAACTACAATAAAACGATTCATCCACATTCCACTACTTCTTTAAGCCTGACACGTAACTCAAAGAAACTTGAATAATTCCTCAGATCCCCAAAGAATCACAACGTCCTGAATAGTAATATTTCCGAAGGACAGAGAAAGTTCACAAATTTTTAACTCATTTCCGCTTTCCGAAACATCGATTTCAATATCACTATGTTGCCTTTCAACAACAATAAAATCGTCTCCTCCTTGCCATCCCCTCCGAACCCACTCCAACATTTTTTCTGTCACTTTTCTTTCTGACTCATACTCATATGTCACACGTTCACCCAGAACCCATAAATTCAAATCGCTCTCCCTCAAAACTCAAATGATATCTCGTCGGATATTTCTGACTATGGTATGTCCAAAAACAACATGCACTTTCAATACACTAAAATAGAATGAACTTCACACAACTGACATTTTCGACTTAAAACTCTCGAAAGACATATGTACCAGTTTGTCGTACTTTAGAATTGTTCCTGCACTTTTCTCTACAAAAAAAAAAAACTAAAAGATAATAAAAAGGATATCTACTCTAATAGAACGTATATATAATACAGTTATACTTAATATATTACCAATAGAATAGACCACCAAAAGGAAGGCAAAAAAGAAAAAAAGAATTCAAATCGAAAAGAACACGATGCAGAATCAGAATAATAGTTTGTAGGAAATTTTTGGTTAGTTGCCAATATTTCGACACTTAACTCTGCAACCTCCCACCATTTGTGGACGTCGAAAGTCATTTGTAAATTTTCTAAGAGAAGACCATAAAAAAAAAAACATTCAAAAATAATTAAAAAACAAAAAAAAAACGTCGAAACTAAGAAGAACATAGTGAACAAGATAGAAGAAAACTGTAAAAAAGGACACGGGGGGTGCAAGTGTCAAGTTAAATTGGTTCTCCTCTGAAATTCTGCATCTGTATGCCAATGGGATGGACGGCACCGTTTAAAATCTTTGCACGAACATACTTTCTTAGCGTTTTTTTTTTTTAAATTCCCAACTCTAATGAAACGGAAATTTAGAAAACTTATAATTTATTCGAATTTAAACGTTTACATTGTTTATTTATTTTTTTTTATTTAACATTTAACTTAAAAAATAAGAAAAAATTTTCAAAAATTCTAAAGTGTTAAGGAAATTACTTCCTTAACGTGTTTTTTAGGTGGAAGAAGTTTGTTTAGCCCCCCTCGTATTGGCAGAGTACTTAATTTTGAAATATTTAGAACTCGTATCTGCAGATCATTAATTTAATTTACACAACAAATTGATGTTAATGGCGGCCCGTGAAAATTACCAATTGGTATAAATTATATTCGAAGCGCTTGTATCTTAAATCTTCGACTCGATGTGATTGTTTAGAAATTTATTTATTATCTGTTTATTTAAGTTTTATTGAAATGAAGACGGAGCATATCGTATAGTGTTTAAAGCTGGAAGGATACTCGTGCATTCCTATACTGGCAGTCTAGAATGAGTGATTTGAATTTAACTTGTGACATATTTCAAACTGGTTAGAAGCAGAAATACTTATTTGATCTAGAAATTGGTAACAATTAACACTTTATTTCACAAGATTATCTTGAAGTTATAAGTTAAAGTTAGTTTTAGACTGCTATTAAATTTTTAATTGAATTAAGGCGCCTTTAGAACTTCCGCCCATTCAAGTGGCTTATCACGAAATTCGAAACGAGAAGTGAAGCCGAATGATATAGATTCTAAGATATGAATAACACCATTCAGATAGAAAAATGTTCACATTTGACAGGAAATGCAAAGATAAGAAATCGAAGCCAATTTGCAGATCTGCATCAAGTTAGGATTTTTTTTGTTGGCCTATCTCTTTTTTATTCGACTGATTTTAAGCGATTCCAGATAATGTTCTACGTGTAGCTGATATAGACAGATTACAGTGATTGAATTTGGTTGTCATTGAAAAAATTATCAGAAACTTGACATGGATCAAATCCGAATCGAAATGCAACTGGACTCTATAGATTTGCCATGAATTTGATGAAATTTTTAGATAATGCTCAAAGCTCAAAGGTCAGGGACACACTGAATCGTCCCAAAGATTATGCATGTTTTTGCTGGAAAGTCATTTAGGATAACACAGTCCAAGGCTCCACGCGATATCGATGACTCAGGGACCGTATTCAGACTAAAGCAAGATGAGCAATATAAAATTTTTAGCGGGTCGAGTTGAAGAAATTTTGAAAATAGTCGTAACGAAAGTCTTAAACTGTTACCCTCATAATTCTTTGAAATGCAAAATTTTGGCAGGAAATAGCAAATCCACGGATGTCAAAATTTCTGCCTATGTCAAAGTAGCATGAGCTTTTAGACAGGTTTGGAGCCAGCACGAAACTGTAGATCACATTCATCTGTGCATAAAATAGTTAGACGAATAATGATTGCAGGGTCTAGACTATCAACACCAGCTATTTCTATAATTTATTATCCTCGTTGATCTTACGCCCAGGCTGTGTCTCATCAAAGAAATCACTTTCTGCAACAAGTTTATATAACTTCTACGGCACGTTTAAGATGCGAGTCTTGTGGTCCGTAATCAGCGGGTTGTTGTTTAAGTTTTTATGGCAGCTATCGAAAATGCCAGTGATGCTGCTCTTCAAGCTTATTCTAGGAATTATCTTTTTTTTTTTTACAATCGGCGCGCGCTCAAGGGGTTTTGTACCCTTAAAATCTATTTACCAAACCAACAAATTGGAGCACAGTGATTAAGTTCACCGACTGGTACACAAGATATCTGGGTTCAAATCTCGGCAAGCACCGAAAAGCAAAAAAAGTTATGTGCTTTTCTGGCATGAAGGTCTGGAAGTGAGACCTTCTGTGTCTTATTTTTTCTGCCATTCGGAGTCGACAAAGAATCGTAGGTTCTCTGTCATTTTGCACAGATATGTGACTTATTCAATAAATCGGACAAGTTGCGAGTAATCTAATTTAACAGGTCCGGGTGAAGCCAGGACAAATTTATTGAGTGTAGCACGATACAAACTGCTCCTAAACTAAAACTAAAGGACAGAGATATCCGGGCGAGAGAGGTGATAATTGAGGATACTTCTTCTGCCATGGAAATCGAACAGGTGGAAAGTTCTATTATTGTAGATTCACGTAGCATACTGGTTCGTTAAAACCATATGCTGTTCGGTACTTATTTGAGCGAAAAAGAGGAGCCGACCTTAAATTGCGGAGGTTGGTATGAAAAAAAATCTGACCCAACAGTGAGCGACAGTCGACGTGCGGGTTAAGACTTGGTATATAAAGAAAATAATGGATAAACTCTCTAAAACCACAAAACCCGAGGCCGGTACTCTTTTAATACCTGGCGATAGAACGGTCACTCCACCGAGAAGGCTTCTGTCGAGCGGTAGTAAAACTTTGGCAGGCCATGGTGCACCATCTTCTAAAGGCAAAAGGCGACGACTCAAAATCCAAACCTTCAATGGCAAGCCATGATCCCATCAATTCCTTCTTATCAGAAGGTGCTGCGTCCATCGATGGAGCCATATATCAGACGTCGAAATGCTTTACGCATTAACAAAACCTTCGGATCCATTTCGGAGGGAGGTTGAGAGAACAAGGAGCAAAATAGAGTGAACTAACAATATCCTTAAGACTCCTTCAAGTGGCAGAGGTCATTGGAGGAAACCATAGTGGTTCCGAAAAGGCCTAAAACTAAAAACTCCAAAACTCCACCATGTACCTTCCAATACCACATCTCTGAAGTCTTTCGGCGAAATCTTAAAAGACGCAATAACGGTCCATAACACCTGAACAGTGACAGTTAGTCTAGCTAAAGCTTTCGGGCAGCTAATTTGCCATCATACGGAAAAACTCCGGACCACTTCCCATCAAAAGCGAGGCTGGCTGGTACCAATGTCACGTCAAACTTATCGCTTGTGCCGATAAAAGATCTCTCGATCTTTATCCCGAAGTCATAGGTGGATCAGGAGAGGTTTGACCGGGTGTAAAGCACGGGGTCTTGGCTGAGGACGATATCCCTAGCAGACCTAGAACATACAGCCGAGCGCTCGTCCCCAGAAACATTCTAGAGATCATCAGGCTTAGCAGCCCGACCCTTCCGATTCATGACTGGAAAGTCGCGAAATTGGAGGAACTGAGTGGCCCTTATAGATGCGCGTTAATTGTGAGATTATTTAGCGGACTAAAGTCATGATTCGGTACGAGTCAATATACTCAAGGGTTTACAAAGAGGATGAGGTGGATGCTGATAAGCAACCCGCTCCTCCTTTAACTGAATTAGCATATTCAGTCTCTGATCTTGGAGCATCGATATCCTTTCCTGAAGTGGATAGCGACGACTCCAAGGCGACATTAAGCCGTCGGGCTCCTCCTCTGATACTCTGTAGGAAATTTAAATCAACGACAAATTAAAAAGGGCTCTTTTATGATCAGAAGATGAAAATGAGCTTCTGATGTACCCAGTTCAGAATCGGAGGACTTGATGATGATGCTATGGTTTCTCCAGATTAATCTCCATCACTCCCAAAAGGCCTCGGCCGCACTTATTCTGCGTCTATCCAAAAATGTAGAAGACATCATCCTAAACCAGGAATCATGGACCATAGATAGCGTAGTTCATGGACTTGGGATTAGAACTTGTATATTAGTGAAATGTAGCCTCAATGCATCTTTACTTCCTAACCTCAGCGACCGCGACATAAACGTTACCAGACTGGAGACTGCCAAAAGCACCTACTGGCTGGCATCGGCATATCTTGGCCACGATCATGTGGGCCCTCGTTCTGGTCACAACCTAGACAGGGTGGTAATGGAAGCTGAAAAGTTAAAAACTGGCCTCAAATTCGAGCAGTATCCACATCAACGATTGAGGTGGGTCACTTTTTGGTTACATTGTAAGTAATAACCTCAATATTAGCAACCCTAGCAACGAGCCCACTTTCATAACAAAAAACCGACTGAAAGTGCTAGATATCACTCCTGTCTCTGAAAACATCACTTAAATGCTAACAAATGGATGGCATCATCTGAACACTCATTTTCAGATCACAAATACATCCAATTCAGTCTGAATGATGCTCCTTCCAGCTTACTAGCATTCCGGATAACACCCCGCATAACACCAACGTGCTTGACATGGAAGTCAAGCCTCTCAATCAGGTAATGGTTGCTTCCTGTCCTCTTATTCAACCTAGAGGCAAAAAAAAGCCGCACAGGTCACGCTAATATTCTGAACACACTAGGAATCCTTCCAGAGGGGAAGATACCTTCATGGATGGCAAGCCAATCCACTTCTATAGGTATTTTCTCAGATAAGCTTAATCTAAGCCTCTCCTTTCGTTTTCCAAAGCACTGTAGCGTGTTCCAGTCGGAAATTTTAGCGATTAAAGAAGTGCTGCCCTGGCTGAAAAAAAAAGTGTTATCTGCAAGGGGTATCCGAATCTTTCCGGATAGTCAGGCCGCTATCAAGTCCCTGGACTCAGTCTCTCTAAATTCTAGAACCGCCCTTGACTGCCGATCATCTCTTAGGGAGATGGTAGAGCAGTTCAACCTTCACCTATATTGGGTGCCGAGGCACAGAGACATTCCAGGGAATTGTAGAGCCGACGAACTCTCCAAAATTGGAACCACTCTACCTGTTCTATCTAAAAAGAGTAGGGTCGGTGTGCCAATCGCTACGTGCAAACTAATGTTAAGCCTGAATGCTAACAAAAGAACAAACCTTAGGTGGACTGTTGGATCAGCATGTCTAGTGACCAAACCAATCTGGTCAAAGCCGGGTCTGAATCGCTCTAAGAGTTTGATCTTTCAAAATAGGAAACATCTCAGCGCTATCATAGGTGTCATCACTGGAGACTGTCCTATAGGCAAGTATGGAAGAAGGCTTACTGTCTTTATAAATGATTTCTGCAGAAGCTGCATGGACGAATAAGAGGAAGGAAACTCCAATTAGAAGCGTAGAAGGTGACTGTATCGTGTTTGAAATCATCCGAAATCATAAGCGTTTTATTTCACTTCCTTCTCTGTAATAAAAAACCGACATCAGAAGGGTTGCCTGTTCGTTATTCTGCTGAAAATTTTGAGCAGCGTCTTGGACAACAAAGCTATAATTTTCTGCAAAATCACATTGTACGAGGATTTCACCTTGATCGATAGTCTCTTTGAGGATTTGAAAGTGTCCAAAGCGTTACACAAGCTTTCTACAAAATCTTTAGAAGACAGGACTTGAGTAGATATTGTGAAGCGGTCATAAATTACACTTAAGCCAGGACAAGATTTGCAACATTCATTTGGAGATGCCTCCGCAGTCATTAAATGGCCCGGTGGTGTTAGATTGGGACACATCATCTTCTTTCGCAAAATAATTATTATAAGGTGAAAGATGCATGGTAGTTCCAGCTGTCAGATTGGGAATGTCTCCTCCATTCAACATCAATTTTAGATTTTGATGGTAAGCACACAAACATTATGTGTTCCAGCGAGGAACGCATCTTGGGGGCTTGGCGAATATTCTCTCGAATTTTTACTGCACTGGAACTGCACAAGATCCTTAATGGCTACTGGAGGTGTTTCGTATCAAAGTCGTTTCCTGCAGAATGGTTACCCTGTTCTACTAATTTTTTAGAAATTTTCCTCACATTTTTAAACTTTCGATGTAATGCCAAGTGCCAAGTGAAAAGGATTAAAACATCGATCAGCGATCAATAATTATCAACAAATGTACACAAGCCACTGAGGCTCAGAGCAACAGCTAAACAAATAACGGAAAATACGAAATAGTTTGGCGTCATACTTCTATGTCTTTCTAGTATTTAACTTTGATTCTATTTAATGAGCAAGCAGCTAAGAGATGTTGGTAAATATTAGTCGCGTTTCGTTGTCACAACATGGGAAAGTATTACGTGAAATCGATTACTTCCTACATCTGCTTCTACTAATATTTGTGTTCAAAATTACACATTTCGTTTTAAAATTTGAAGAGATCATTGTCAGAGCTTACACAGGTTAGTACGATGTACGAGTATGGCAGCGTTCTAGTAAATTTTCGCGCAAAACCAGCCGACATACGCAAGCGCCAGTTACCGCGCCCAGGTTAATGGTTTTTTAAAACAGGTATTTTTCCTATGTTGGTACAACTGTCATCAATTTTAACCTTGAGTTTGGGCGCCATCTGTCCACTACTTTGTTGTCAGTAGCCAAAGATAGGTATTAGTTAACCTCAAGTGCTATCAGCGATTTTTACTGTGGAAAAAAATATAGAGCAAAGGGTTTGTTTGAAATTTTGTGCTGTAAACGGAATTTCTTGTTAGGACGCGATGAAAATGTTAGAGAAAGCCTACGGACACTCTGTAATGTCGAGAACAAGAGCAATTGAGTGGCACAGAGCGTACAAGGAGGGTCGTGAAGTTGTTGGAAACTTACCACATTCCAGACGGTCTGCCGCGGTAGTTACTGCAGACAACATCGAGTTAGTGAAGAAAATGGTGTTCGAAAATCGTCACTATATGTTAGTAAACAATATTATTTAAGCGTTATGAAGCTTTATATAGAATCGTGTAAGGGATAGTGTCCGCCGAAAAAGAGTGGAATTGTGGATTTTGCACCAAGATAATGCATCATCTCACAAATCCATCCTTCTGAGCGACTTTTTAACCAAAAACGCATAGTGAAGCAAGCACAGATATGGCACCCTGTGATTTTTTCCTATTCCCGGATCTCAAATTACCACTTCGTGGGACCCATTTTGAGTCGATTCAAGACATATAGGAAAATTCGCTGAGAGAACTGAAGGCGATTCCGGTATACGCCTATAAAAATGTACCCCTTCCAATGGAGCCAATTTTGAAGAGACGAAATAAATTTTGACCATTAGTTGATCTATGTTGTTTTTATAGACTCAGTCCCGGTTATATTTTGACAGGATGTAGGACACAATAATAAACAATTAATATTTTGTGGTGTGACCTCTGTTTGCAAGGACATTGAATCCACCAAGTGCGTAAATTTTTTTAATTAAAATCGCTTCCCATGCTGGCTTAACTGCATGCCATAACTCGGTGGTGGTGTTTTAAGGACTTTGACGTTGATCCAAAGATTTTCAGTGGGAATGAGGTCAGGAGACCGGGCAGGGTAGTTCATAACGTCAATCTCATTTGAAGAAAACCAATGTTTCGCAAGTCTGCTGGTGCGGTTTTGGTCGTTGCCTTGCTGATAGACCCACTCGGCATATGTCAGCATGGTCGATGTCATTATATCAGCGTACAGGTTCGCATCCATATAGCTTGTCATCCAAAAAAGTGAACCTGTACCTTGTTAAGAAAAACAACAAGAAAATGTTTATTTTTGCTTCTCCGCGCTTAACTGTCCTTGAAATGTATTAGGTGCGCAACTAAGTTCTCCATAGATGGCTCCAGCAATAAGTGCTAGTCGATTTTGACATATCCAAAATGTCAAAAGCTTAGACATGTGGTAAACAAACCGTTTTGACATACTGGTGATTTTGTTTTGACGTCATATATGTACTTTCGATTGTGTGAAAATGTCTGATTTTGTGCCAAATAATCGTCATTTGCAGGAAGTGTTGATCTTCTTCTTCCATCGAGAACTCCAAAAAGTTTGCAGAGATGCTGTTCTAAGTGAAATAACGTGCCGTGATTGACTCCCTCGGTTCAAAGATGTTGATTTCGATGTTGATGACCGTTCGCGTGAAGGAAGGCCAAAATCCTTTGAAGACGCTGAATTGGAGGCATTGTTCGATGAGGATCCGCACTAAATACAAGAAGAGCTTGCATCAGCATTAGGAGTTATCCGCCAAGCCATTTTCAAGCGATTGCATACGAAAAACGGCCACAATACGAGCAGCTCGGCCTTACGTTGGCAAACCCGTTAAAACCTTCCTGGAAATGCTCAAATGGGAAGTCCTAACCCACCCGCAATATTCTCCAAACATTGTGCCGTCCGATTATTACTTGTTCCGTTGGATGGCACATGGTCTGGCTTATCAGCAGTTCCGCTCATATGAAGACATCAAAAAATGGCTTGATTCCTGGACCGCCATTGGTCATAGAAGTCAGCCTCCTAGAATGGAAATTTTTCTAAACTTTAAGTAAGGTACGTCGCGGTCTATGTTTCCCTGAGGGATACAGTAGGTATCCAGGATAGCAGCGTGATCAGTTTTTTGTCACTGTAAGGGGAATAGCTGCATTTAATTAAGTAGCTTCTCATGTCTACCAGCGGGAAGTAGGTCCTTGCTTAGAAAACAGTTGCAGTTCGATTTTATGATGAACCCGATATGACCGAGTATGTGCACATCTTAGTACACCTCATAGAGCTCGCGGTTGTGCCTTTTTCTCCATACGCCCTCCTCACAGACAGGACCAAATATTCGACGAAGAATTTTTCTTTCTAAAGAGCATAAAACTTGTTCCACTGACTTAGTTATCATCCAACATTCGGCTCCGTAAGGCAGGAGTGGCAAGATTAACACTTTGTAGAGTTTAATTTTGACTCCTTGCGTTAGAAATTTTTAACTGAAGGAGTTTCGATGGACCGAAGTAGCAACGGTTGAATTAATATTTGCCCCGAGGTAGGTGAACTCCTTGACTACCTCAAAGTTGTAGCTGTCGATAGTGACATTTTGTCCTAGGTGATGTGCGACGGAACGGTTTTTAGTCGAAAGCATATATTTCGTTTTTTCCTCATGCACTTTAAGACCAACTCGTTTGGCATCTCCTTCAATTGCCGCAAATGTTTCAATTGCGGCACGCTAGAAACGTGCGATTATATCAATATCATCCGCGTATCCCAGAAGCTGGACGGGCTTGGAGAAAATACTACTTTCCGTGTTGACTTTTGCCTGTCGCACTATCTGCTCAAGTACTAAATTGAAGACAGTGCGTCTCCTTGCTGAAATCCGGTGCAGGTTAGAAATAATTCCCAGATTCCATCCGGATCAGTTTTTCTGGAATCCCGAATTCGGCCATAGCATTATATAGCTCGGGCGACGGATGCTGTCATATGCGGCTTTGAAGTCGTTGAAGAGGTGGTGTGTGTCGTCTTGGAACTCATTGGTATTTTACAGGATCTATCTTAATGTGAAAATTTTGTCTGATGTCGATTTCCCGGGCCGAAAGTCGCAATGGTATTGGCCGGTTTGTGCTGTGCAGTACGGTTTCAGACACTAGATAGGATCTTATAGGCGACGTTAAGTAGGCATATGCCTCGGTTGTTGTTGTAGGATATAGGATCGTCCTGCTTGGAGATGGGACAGATAGAGCTGGTATTTTCAGTCGTCGGGCATGCTTTCGTCCTCCCATGCTTTGCAAATGATCTGGTGTATCAGAGCCAACGGCTGTTTTGTTCTTCAGCTCTTGTATAGTTGTGCCGACTTCTTCTAAGGTTGACGGATGAACTAGTTCTTCGACTGGACATGTGTTCTCTTCTTGCCCTATCACTCTATCTTGGTCGTGTCTATTAAGCAACTGCAGGAAGTGTTGCTTAAATACATCCACAATTCCCTGTTTGTCAGTGACGAGATTACGTGCTCAATTCCGAAGTGCTTGGAGACCCTTTTTGAAGCCAGTGGCAAGGTTCTTGGCCTTTTTAAAAAAGCTCCTGGCGTCTTTCCTTCTCCGGCAATCTATGATACCCGTGAGCTTGGAGACTGCAAAGGCTCTGCAGTAGTCTTTTCGCCTCCCTTCTTCTGGACCAAAACTCATCCCACGCTGCATGTGTTGTCTTCTGATTTATTTTCTGGTGTGGTTGGTAGCCTAAGGTGTTTTCGGCCACCACCATGATGGAAGTGCAGCAAAATGATCATATGGCATATTGAAGGGTTTTTCGTCTAGGCACTCTCTATAGTCTATGGCTATTTCCGGTGTGCGTAGGCGTCTAATGTTGAACCACCTTTTTGGATGTTGTTGCAGCTTCCTTTTATTTGACAGTCGAGCTCTGAATTGAGCTGCAACCAGGTAATGGCCAGAGCCGACGTTTGCCTTTCTGAATGTTGTAACATCCAGGATATTTGACAAATGACGTCCGTCAATAAGCATGTGAACGATTTGGTCGGCGGGTCGACCATCCGGTGTTAGCCAGGTTGCCTTGTGGATTCTTTTGTGAGGGAACCTCGTGCTACATATCACTATATTACTAGCTGTGGCAAAGTCTGCGAGTGGCAAGCCGTTATCTGTTATTGTGTCATGGAGGCTGTATTTTCCCACCGCCCTCCCAAAGATGTTCTCCTTATCCATGCTGGCATTGAAGTCCCCGAGTACAATTTCAACATCGTACTTCGGCAGGCTCCGGCTCAACAAATTCCACCTTGTTGGGCTCTTCAGCCTTGTTGGAGCACATATGAAGTTGATGTTATAGAATCTTGCATTGACGCAGATCTCCAAACCAAACTTGACTTTCCAAAATTACCGTCAACAAATTGCTTGTCATACTGAAAACATCTGACAGCAGATGCATTGCAAATCTGTTCGATTTGACAGTTCAGAGTTGCCACTTTTTAAGTTAAAATAATCTTAAATGTCGCAAGGGTCTGATTTACAATTGTCAGATACAATCAGCTGACCTTGGTGGCACCTCAGTCATTTTTGCTCTCTAGGCACTCTCTAAAATTTACTACTATTCGTAGGTACATGATGAAATAACACCCCATTCTCGTGTCAAATGTCTCGACTTTGATGTTGGATAAACAATTCCTCTGATAACAATCATCAGAAGGTTTACCGGTTAAAGATAAGCGTTTCCAGCGTGCCAATTCGGCATTTCAGTTATCTATTATTCGTTTATTTGAACAAATAATAATAATTGTATTTCTCCACGCCAGTTCTAGATATTCGAAAGAATTTCCACCTTTTCAACTTATTGCGCTACCAACATATTTTGTCAGTACTACCGCACGCTATCGGGCCCTTTTCATTTTTACCGAATTTACGATGCTTCCAAACATTTTATGACTCTTTTAACTAATAGATACGGAGATACGGATACCGAACAATCATAGCATACTCGTATCTCGGCATAAAAGCCTGGTACCCTGCACCACCTCCACCCAAAATTGAATAAGCAAAGCCAAATAGCACAAGCCATCGGCACCAGGGGACAGAATACAGCGATGAAACACTTTTTTTTTTCAAAATTGCGCACACTAAATGCATTTGCAGTCGTTCCCATGGTTTCACTCAAGAGGGAGCTTAAGTAAACATTTTCCGCGTTTTTTTTTTTTTTTGGTCGGTTGGTGTTGGAATATTTTCTCAATATCTTAAGCGCTTTTCTAAATTCAATTAGATTTAGACGAACAGTTCTTACGGAAATGTCTGTTCCAATGACGGGAGGCGAACAGTCGAGAAGGACATTCTACGAGTACTGTGCAAATGTCAGTGGTCTTTTGAAAACCGTGCCAATAAGCGTACAAAAGGTCTTGGGGATTCAAACAGAAAAATATAGAGAAATACCCGTAGTTTGTATCTGTAAAGTATTTTTAGGATTCTAATTGAAAATTAGTTTACAAATGCAATAGGTTAGGCCATTGAATTGGATATTCATCATCTCAATGGGAGGGATGAACATTTTGCAGCGGAGTCGTGCTGGCTTTTTTTTGATTGATCTAATTGGATCGATGTTTTGAAACGTATACTTCACATTCAAGAATTTTAGGAATTTTTGTGTGAGATTTGTTTTCGAATCTCGTGGTTTTATTATGTGTGGAGATGAATACTTGTATTTTTGGAGCAGTAATGGGAAATTTACATGAGTGTCCACTCGAATTTTACGAGTTGAATAGAGGAAATTCCAGTCGCTTCTTTTGAAAGTAAAAAAAACATTAATGCTATGGTGTCGGCCCTGGAAATTCTAAATTAAGTGCCACAGCAATAGCGAAAAATACATGGCAGCTCTAAATTATTGGTTAAGCCGCAAAGTACTCGTACTTGAGATTTTTGATTACTCTGTACTCGTACTCAAGTACAAAAAGATTCGAGTATCTACAGTTTTGCTTCATACACCTAATACAAGCTGAAAGAACGGATTTATATTTATTTAAGGTTATGGAAGAGAAAGACCAAGAAGTGCTTCAACCCCATAGGACCTTTTGTGCCATCTTCTTATCAATTCTTAGGTGAAATCTTGGAAGAAGCTTACAAATAACTCTAAGAAAACTAAGAACCGAGAGAGAGTTCTGACATCTGACGGTGCTACTAGGCCTATATGGAAACCTTTAAGCTTGAGTGATGCACGGTATTCGGACAATATACTCGTATGTAGACTGTTCCGTTTCTGTGTCTTCAACATGTGTCTCATTGGGCGAGGCCCATTTTCTTAAATGACCAATTAAAAAATTTGGTAAGATTTTTCTGTCTGTCATTTGTTTTGAGAGATTAACAAAGTTCCAGGTATGTCTTAAGTCAGTTTGTGAGTTTCAGTAAGGGAGGTCTTCTCAATGCTCCATTGTTTTCGGTTTGTCTTTATCTGATTAGTAACAACAAGATTCAGGCCCTATAAATTGAGACTGAGCACCAGTTCCGGCAAGTTTATCGGTAGTTTGATAGTCTGGGATGGCTCTAAGACCGGTGAAACATATTAGTGCACACCAAGCTGCAAGAGGCATTGTTGGACAGTCTCGAACCAGCTAATACTCAAGTACTGGAGACTTAAGCGATGCTTTTCGACAATATATGGATATGCCATCGTCGGAGGTTTCTTTGGTCCCTTCTTTGGCACAAATAGCGATAGTGTAAGCCTCTACTTGGAAGAAGGACGTAAAATGACCTAATGGTGAAGAAAGTTTGTATTTGAGGCCAAACTTACCCCATGGAATCGGCTCTTACCCGATTTGACATCTCTAGTGCTTAATCCTGTCAGAACAGAGCGCTCAAACAAAGAACTGGGTCATTGTACTCCTTGTATCTTCCTTTCAATGGAAACTCTTAGTGCGTTTGAAGAAAATTAAGTAAGCGCTTGAGTGATAAAGTGCCTACAGTACCAGTACCCATTAAGTCAACGTCGAGTACTTGCAACCGGAGATTCACAGAGGAAGTGCTCCGCGGTATCGCCATCGCTTTCATAGCAAGCATCGCAGAATGCTGTATCACTTATGCCCGGCACATTCAAGTGCTTAGCCAAAAGTGTAGTGCCCCGTCACAACGCCAATAAGCAATCAGCAGTCTCTCCTACTGAGGAATAGCAAGGAGGCCGCTGACCTCTTAGAGACGTCGGGGAACATTCGTTTGGTCTGCACGCAACCTAAACGGCCATGCCATTTGCAGTTGTGTTCATACGAAACCTAAACAGGAAGGCCGCTGACCTCTTAGAGACGTCGCGAAGCATTCGTTTGGTCTGTCTGCAACCTAAACGGCCATGCCATCTGCAGTTGTGCTCATACGAAACCCAACTGTCAATAGAAGTTTTAACCGCAGCCTACCGACTGCGTTCAGTGATGTCTTGTATTCCCGAACTAATTTGGAAGTCGTAATAGAGTTCTGCAGGGCCTTAGGCGCAACTTGGCTATCACTACAGATGCAAATGCTTCGCCTCTCCACTGGTTCTTCACAATATAGTTCGTTGCCATCAGGATTACGTTTATTTCCGCTTAGAAGACATACGCAAGCTCTCCTAACGAGGAATGAAATGTAACATTGTCGTCCTCCAGAAAGACACCAGCGCCGCATCCTATATCGGCTGTGGAGCCATCCGTGAAGACGCAACTACTTATTGTATATTCCATTCCTGACAGGAAAAATCGAGTTCGTATTCTTTCTGCAGCGGGAATTCTGGTGTAATTGCGCCAGATGACATGTCCATCAAGCTCCAGTGCATGTTGAAAGACCACTTCTTTTTAAACTAAAGATAGAATATCAAGGGGAGGGAGTGTATAAGTTAGATTTAGGGATTGGAAGATGATTACAACTGCGAATCGGTCATGAGTGGTTGGGATTGGTCTTTCTGGTCAAAAAGTCAAAGGTGCCCTCTCCTGGTAAATGTTAGCCACCTGATTTTTTAAATGATTCTCACGTGTCCAAAGAGTTTGATGTTTCTGATGTTCCATAAAAGGTGAAAGTTTAGTGCAGCTGCAGCCGGTTCAAAGAGTGCTTCCAACGCAGCTGTCGGACCTGTGCGTTTCATGAAACATACGCTAAGCTTTGAATCTTTTTAAGGGCAAAGCGAGTATGTGTAGGTTATTGATTATTGAGGTAACGATGGTGAGATCCTCGTAAGGCCTGTGAATTATTTTTGCTTTAAATCTGCTATGAAGGCACTGAAGGTCTCGTCTATTCAATTTGTCTTTGTAGACATAATATCCAGTTTAATTCATCATTTAAAGTAACGCAAGGATATTTAGAAAGCGTTTGATTGCTTCTCCTTCAGGAGATCGAGTGCTGTCTGGGCTTGTGCTTATTCTACTGTTCAGCATAGATTACCTCTATCCCCGCAGCATTTTTGATGATTTGGAAGGACGTGTTGTCAAAGCCGACGGGGATATTCAGAATTACAGAGAAGGCGACTTCTTTCTTTCGAGGGTAGATGATCATTCCATTATTCATGAGTTCTTGAGAAAGATTCTGGAGCCCGACCGGAAGATCGGTAATTCAGCCGTAAAACTTTCTTCATGTGAGACTTTTTGATTTACTAAAAGCAGAGTACAGGTTGTAAGATCTGATTTAAGCTCGTTTCGTGAGTTGAAGCGCTTAAATCTTTTTCTTTAAGGTTTCGAGTTCATTTGTCCATCAGAGCAGACATAGCTCCTGGCTTACCAGTGAGGCTTTATCACGGACTGAATTCACATCTAAGAGCTTTTGAACGAAAAATTCGGTTGCTGATTTTGGGCATCCTGTGGAAGCAGATTGGCTTTGTAATGTTCGAGAGTCATTTAGAGACGTGCCAGTCAGTGATAAGCGCTAAATATGATGAGATCCAGGACCTGTTTCTCCATTACCTCTGATAGATGTATTATTTTTTTTTTTATAATTAGCGCGCGCTCGAAGAGTTTTTAGTATCCTTAAAATGTTTGCATTCAGCGCGGGAGAAGAAAGTTAAGGAGGAAAGAAAGAGAGATACCGGCACACGTTGGTTTTGAATGTTTGCAGGTTATAATGTCTAGGAAATAAGGAGCTCAACAAGGCATTCCATAAGCGAGTTGTACGGCTTAGAAACGAATAACGATATTTTAGAGTACGTCAGAAAGTGGGCTTGAGGGAATACTGATGAGCATTCATAGCGAGACAGGTTACGGCTGTAGATTTGAAGGGGCGGAATGCTACTGGCGATTTCTATGGAGCACTGGTGATGGAAACAGCGATAGAACAAGGTGAGACTGGAGACATTTCGTCGGTGTTTGAGGTTGTCAATTAGCTGGTTGATATTAGCATCACCTATAATCTTATCGCGCGGTTATGAATGCTATCTACCAGGTGCAGGGAAGTTTTAGGAGTAGCTGAGCAGATGTGGGCGTTGTACTCCAATTTTGGGCAGATAAACGCCTTATATGTATATTGAGGTCAGATCAGAGAGAATGAACTATTTCTGACAGCGCTTGAGGAAACCTAGACAGCTCGTTTGGCGAAATCAAATATGTGGTCATTCCAACGTAGGTTGTCATTGACATAAATACCGAGAATGGAAAGTTTTTCGGTATCAATGGTGCAAGTGCCATTCATGGATAATTGCTGGGTGCTCAGATTTCGCTTTGACGACAGCACTGTATTTTGGAGGCATTAAATTCCACTCTGAGCTTAGCATACTCTGCCTTTCCCGTTCTACAGCCGAAGAACAAGTACGATAGTCCGGGAATGAATATGAATAGCAGAGAGTAATCAGCAAAGGAATATATTCGATTAGAAGTATCAGATAAGAGATCATTATTATTATGAAAATTAAAAAGAGTGCCGGAGACAGAACAAAGCCCTGGGGCACACCAGCATTTACTTTGTTAATATCCAAAAGAGTCTGACTCCTGACTCTTTGCTTAGAAATATCAAGTGCATCTTGCTTTCACCAGATTGGTGTAGAATTGGGTTCCAATTTTCGGTGAGACACGCCATCAGATCACCAGTGGATCTGTTGCTTAAAACCACCGGTCAATGAGAAATTTTCGTTTTTCAAGATATTTCATGACCTGGTTTATCTGCGTTTTCATGACTTACGAAAGAGGTGACCTAAGTACAATGGATTTGAAAAAGATTCGCCTTTTTTAGGGAGAGACTGGGCAAATGCTGTTTTCCATCTGCCTGGAAAGAGTCCTAAACGCAGCGGTTTTACCAACGTGGAAGAATCCCTCTTCAGAAGAAGGGGAGATATACTATCTGGACCAGCGGATTTGTGAACCTTAAGATCTTTATGTACACTTGCTCTTTAGCATTTTTGTGCCAGGATCCAGAACATTTGAGGCGTCTTTAAAATTAGTCATTAAATCGGAAGACAAGTGAAAGCAAATAACGTCTTTGATACATTCTTTTAATTATTATTCTTCATCATCAGATTGGCTTCGTAATGTCTTTAGAGATGTGCCAGACACTGATTAGATCAGATAGAGCAAAAACTAGATACGGTGAGATCCAGAACTTGTTTTTCAATTATCTAGCTTTGCGTATTGCGCCTGCAATTACAAGAATCTAGTCTTCCAATTATTTCGCTCGTTAATTTCCCAAGAAAAAGGATTTAACCAGGAACACACTCTTATTTAGCTAAGACTACGAGAAGTAGTCAGTTTAAAATGTTCAACCTTCTCTATTTGAAATTGGATAAAACGCAACACAATTTAGAAGATTTCTTTTCTGTGGTTCGAAATGAACGTACCCAGATTGCTTTACTTGGTTTATAAAAGTCAGCACTTGTCTGTTGGCAAGTTGACAGTTGAAAAAGTTTTTGTCAGAATTGTGAATGTCATACATTGCAGTGCTGTTGAAAGAATGGAAATGTTGCTTAGATGACAGTTGGAAATGATGTCAGGATCTTGCTTTACTACCCAAAATGGAACTTTCTGACTACTATGGCGTTTTCCATTGGCCGACAGAAAATCGCACTCTAGCACTCCGGAGAGAAAAAATCTACACAAAACTGTTCTATTGAAACTCTTCTAACTTTAACTTAAAAATGTAAACGTCAAACATTGTAGTATTGTGTGTCAAACAATGGACTGCGTTTGGCTTCGTTGTCGACATCTTTCACGATTTTATAATTTTTCAACTCCATAAATCGGTCTTCTGTCATTTTGACAAACAAAGAAATTGCGAAATAAGAATTTGACATTTAACCAATCCATGTACAAATTTTGACAGCAAAGTCAGAAGAAGTTTTTAGTCCAAATGACAGCAGTGAACAATGTCAGCAAAGACGTCAAATGTATTCCTCTGTCAAAAGCTGAATTAAAAGTCGCTAGCTAGCAGAATGTACAAACAGTTCTTGTGGAATCCCTAGAGCGCATTAATTTTCTGACGTTTGTAATACGCGGCTTCCAATTAAAAATCAAAAATGCATAATTTACCTTCCTGAAGTTTCTGTCATTGTTCAATACAGTTCTACCGTCCACACTGTAGATTCTGTAGGAAATATATTGTAAATTCTCCAACAATGTAGTGGCTTGCTCTTCAAACTAAATAACTGTCACATTGTATATTTCTGTATCATTTCTGTCATGCATTAAAGCGCGACTTGTCACAAATGTTTGGGTCTGTTTAAAAATGTTATAATTTAGAATTAAATGACTCTGTTCTGTTGGCATTCTCGCACTCATTGGCAATTTAAAAATATCTCCGACAATATATTGTACAATACAAATTTGTAACACATTCCACCCACTTGAACGTTCATGACATTTTCTCCTTAGACAGTCAGACGTCAAGCTACTGGTCCATGTCCAATATTTGTACTGACTTACCATCCACTAGTCACCACCTCTCTACTTTGTATTCTTTCGTATACAGGACACCATGACACCAGAGTGTGAGTGCAATTAAATCTTTTACACTAAATTGTGCATTCTAATGCAGCCCCAAATGTCACAATAAATTCGCTCAATTACCAAAAAGAAAAACTGAAATTATGTGCATTTTCATTTTCACTAGAAACAAAGAGATAAACCCAACAAAATGGCTGACATAAGAACGTTGCAGATTAGAGCAGCATCATCTGTCAGCGGTAAGTGAAACCGCCGAATCTGTCAAACATTTCAAATGATGAATTTGGGCATGTGACAAAGTACAAATAATACCGAGGAGTAGGTACGTCAATTAATGATGACGATGGTGGGCAATACGTCTATTTGTATCTACGAGTACATCTAAAATTGTGATGAGGGCCGCATTTCTCATAACTCGATGGTGGGGCTGTTGTCGTCGCTTGACGGTTGGAGAGCGTTCAAGTGACATTTGTTTGCATGCAAACATATAATTGAGTGTGACCAATTAAAATTTTAATAATCGTCGCCCAGTGAGTACACCAACTGAAGTGGTACTTGAAGTTAATTTGCTTCAGGAGTAGCAAAACCAGTGGCAGAGGAAGTGTCACTGCCACAGAAACAAACATCAGAAATATTGAAACAAAAACAGAAACAGAAACAGAAACAGAAACTACTGCGGGTCGTTGGTTTGGGCTGGTTTTTTTCTGAATCAACTCTTGGTTGAGGGTCGTCGTCCATAGGAGTACAAGTGGTTCACACTTTAGCCATGCTGTGCGAGAAATGAGACCTAATTTGCTGTCGTTGCACTGCCTATGAATATGACTGTCATGCACGCAGTTCACGATGTGGATGTAATTTGATTCACAATTTCGGACGAATATTTGGATTTTGTTGGAGTTCGGGCGCGGGTGGAAGGAGCTTCAATTCAAAGGAATATTTCTCTCAAATTGGCGCCAAGAGAAAAAAAATTCACAATTAATGCGAATGCGTTTTGGTTTTTCGCTAGTGTACGCATGTTAAGCAGTGCACAAAGTGGTCACAAAAATTATTCTGATCAAGATAAATGACATCAAGTGGCAATATTTAGTTGGTCGAAATGAGAATGTGGTAGGCATATGCATATGGTCGAAAGCCTTTGACAGATTGTGCAATTGAACATATCTGACATGCAGAACATAGTTGAAAAGATAGAAGTCGACATATAGTGCTATGCTTGGTGAATGTTTTTCCATAAACTGGTTTCTAGAATATCACATTGTTCTAGCAATAGATACCCGGTATTGTGGCACTCACAGGTCTATTCGAATCGTTTACTCGTATCGATGACGATAGTTTTATTATGCCCAAATGTGAAAGGTAGTTAGATCTGCGCTGATAATAATTTCTTTTAATTTTGATGAAAGATACTCCCGATTGTTGTTGCGATGTGAGTAGCTTATTTGGTGAGCAGGTTAGATTTAGCCGCAGCCGACCTGTTGCTGAACCGAGTTTACAAGATTGTTGGTGATAGGATTTTAATGCTTTTTTATCAGAATACCGACACTGTCGAACAGCTCGTGAGTCCTCCAAAAAATAGGAATCAGCAGACTGTTAGCTAGACAGAGCATAGCCTACCATCAAGTGCTTCTGAAACTGTTTTTTTCACTTTCTGGCTAAAGACACTGTAGCAAGGACTAAAAACAGAAAATGATAGTTGAATAACGCATCTCGGAATAATTCTCCGATCCTCATTCCTATGGATCCTTATAACAAAAGAGCTTAAGAGGATGTACTACCACATAACGAAAAGGGTATTAAGGAGGCTTAATAGCTACGAAGGGGACTGCTAATAAAGGGTCTTTCATTAAGCGCTTCCTATTTTTAAATTTAAGTAAATCACAGTGTGTGTGAGGTATCATCGAAATTTTTTATTCGTTTGAAAGGCCTAAGTCCGCGCGACTTCACTTGGTGGCACGCATCCGAAATGTCCAATTTTCCATAACTATACCGCATAAATCAGGCTGAACTGGACCGATAGCAAGGGTTATGTTGACTTTGAGGGCCGCTGTAGTTTGTGGCTTATTCGCATAGACTTGCGACTTCAGAAAACCCCATAAAATAAGTCTAACAGGGTCAAATCGCACGATCTTGGTGGCCAGTACAAATCACCTAGACGTGAGATGGGCATGCCCTCGAATCACTTGTGCAGAAGTTCCAATGTGGCGTGAGCTTTGTGCCACGTAGCATCGTCCTGTTGAAACCACATGTCGTTGGTGTCCATATCATCCAAAGGCCAAAAGTTGATAACCATCGACCTACGAGGAATGGCTGAAAAGTTTTCGACCGCAACGTAAAGTAAGCGGCACTCGTCAATAAAAGTTAGTGAATGCTAGTTGTGCATCTTTTGACAGTTACTTACGGAAGTTTCAGTGATTTAGGAGACGCAGTTTTTAGTTGACAGTCGTTTGAGTGAGTCGATGTGAGTGTTTTTTTGTGAAAATGGGAAAAATTGAGTATCGAGCTGTTATTACTCGTAAATTCTTGTTTTTGAAAGGCAATACACCTAACCAAATCAAAAATTAGTTGGACTCTGTGAAATTTTGGGCAGCTGAATTTAAACGTGGCCGTAAGAGCTTGGGAGATGATGAACGTTCGGGACGTCCAAAAACTGCAACCACTGACGATAACATTGCTAAAGTTCACCAAATGGTGTTAGACGACCGCCGAATTAAAGTGAGAGAGATAGTAGAGGTTATGAAAATGTCCAAAGAACGTGTTTGTTACATATTAAATCAAGATTTAGCCATGAGAAAGCTGCCCGCGCGTTGGGTGCCGCGTTTGCCTACGTTAGATCAAAAACGTGTTCGAATGAGCATTTCCAACGCTCTGTTGGCGCAGTTTAGGCGCAATAAATCCGAGTGTTGCGCCGATTAATTAATGTAGATGAAACTTGGACATACCATTATATGCCCGAAACAAAAATTCAGTCAAAACAGTGGACTGCAAAGGGCGAGCCGGCTCCAAAAAAAGCAAAAACTTTTTTTTCGGCTGGGAAAGTAATGACGACTGTTTTTTGGGATAGTAAAGGAGTTATCTTAATCGATTATCTTCAAAAAGGGAAAACCATTACAGGAGCATACTACGCATCATTACTTGCCAAGCTGAAACGGCCACATTTGCAGAAAAAGAAAATCCTGTTTCACCAAGACAACGCGCCGTCTCACACCTCAGCGGTTGCCATGGCGAAAATCCATGAATTACGGTTTGAACTGCTTGACCATCCGCCTTATTCACCAGATCTAGCCCCAAGCGACTTCTTTTTCTTCCGTCATCTAAAAACTGCGCTCGGAGGACAGGGATTTTCGTCAAATGATGAGGCAATCACCTTCGTGAACAATTGTTTTGCAGAGAAAAACGTCAAGTACTTTTTGGGCGGGTTAGAGAGATGGGAGCATCGCTGGGAGAAGTGTGTAGAGGAAACTATGTATGTAGAAAATTAAAAAAAAATGTCTTGTATCATTGTTCGGTGTCCTCGTATAGCGCTCGCCGTTGACGGTAATGGCCTGGCCAACGTCATTCTCATTGGAATATGGACCGATGACGCCACCAGCCCAAAATCCACACCAAACAGTGACTTTTTCGAGATGCATTGGACGCTCTTGGATCTCATGTTTTAGTTTAAGTTTTAGTTTAAGTTTAATTTTAAGTTATAGCCGAATAAATGGGGGCTTTCGCCCCCACCAAAATTAAAATTGGTATCGTCCCAAATTCGACAATTTTGTTTGTTGACGTACCGATTCATCCAAAACTGGGCATCATCGCTGCAGATAATTTTTCGATCAAAATTAGGGTCAGTTTCCAACTACTCCAGAGCCCATTCAGATAACACACGTGATTGTCTATCGTCATTTACATTCAGCTTCTGGGTCAGTTGAATTTTGTACGGGTGCAGGTCCAAGTCATGACGTAAAATTCGCCAAGTTGTGGTCTGCGAAAGGCCGAATTCTTGTGAGCGACGCGAAATCTCGGATTCCTCGGATTCTCCTGCACACTCTCACGGACAGCGGCGATGTTTTCAGCAGATTTTGCGTTTCTTCGACATATGGATGTTGGTTTATCGTTTACTGAACCAGTGGACTCAAATTGATGACAATATATGACAGCCAATTTGACAGATGTAGCATCAACAATATGGCCGCTATCAACTGTCAAAATTCGGAAGCTCCTATTGCAAGACCCTGTACAATAATTGATCTTCAGGTTTTGTTTTCGTTAATCTTAGAAGAACAAATTTGGAAACTTGTAAGTCGGAGTAATCATCTTTTTAAAAGAACTCCTCTACAACTTCGGTCACGCGCAGGTCTTAACTGTATGATTGATTGATTTTGTGGCATCTTGTAGACAACAGGAAACAGATACTGAGAAAAATTCGAGCAAAATCTCTGGAAACATCTAGCCCCATCACGAAGTTGGACGTTGAAACCCACCAAGATCGACAGATTATGCCAGGTAGAGGTTCAACGGGGGCTGGTGTTCTCTATGTCAAAAGTTAGGAAGGCCTGTAGCTCTGGGCTACTTCAAGATGAACTCCCACACAACAGCTACATAAACACCTAATATAAGGTTCAACGGAGGCATATAGAGCCACCCCACAAGGAGAAGTTCTTACGCAAATGCTTTTACAATGCAATTAGTGAAGAGGAATATAAGGTTATGGCCTCCACGTACGACGCAGTCATTTCCTTCGCAGAAAATTCCTCCTAACAATAATAAACTTGATGAGGGTTACTGTATCCAAGCTGCCAAACTCAGTTAAGTAGATACAAGGACTCGCAGATATAAACAGCAAACTGCTGACTCTGGCTCCAGGACTAAAATGTTGCTTCTAATCAGAAATAGTGAAGTGGGTATTCCTAGACATTACCAGAACGGTACTCATGCAAGGTATCATAGTCTAATGGGTTGCACTGAAAAATAAAAGATTTGTACAATAATATATTAAAGTTCGAACGTAGGCAAGCATTTGTATAACAGGAGAGCTCAAACTAGACCTGAAGACTGGGAATCTGATTGTATTTTCCACAAATCTGACTGGAAAAGGTCTACAGATGGATAGCAGATCGTTGATGGTATAGAGTTCTGTAGTGATTCGGCTGCCAAATCACTGCACGGTATTTCACCCAGGAATTATAACTGACTAACGTTAATGGACAGAAGTGCTATTGTGATATAGTCGTATGTACATAGACACCCCGCCCAATTTTCAAGGCTTCGCCCATCAATGACGCTGTCTAATAAAAAGCGGGGGCAGAGCATATTACTGGTCTTATCGTAAACATCTTCAGATATTGCCTCTGAATGGTTGCTACGATTTGACCAGTAACAAGTTGCCGGTCATAAGTCTTGTTGGCGGTAAGACCACCGGTAGTCCCTACCAGGACTTAAATCATGATACCATGAGAGTCAGGAGCCTCCCCGATTTCGGTCCGGGCCTGACTTGTTGAGGTAGGTCCCCTTGTGGGAGCGTTATGGTGGCTGTGGTTTAAACCCAAATCGCGGGAAAGGGTCTTCCTGTTGATTTGACCCATTGTAGAGGGTGGAACTTGTGCCTCCAACACAGTTTCGAATTGGTATCAAAGGATTGATGGAGAGCGATGGCATGGCGTATCCTGGCTCCCATGGATGTACGGGCATCCCGTAAACATAAGTCTACATGACAGGTGGTTTACGTTAAAAACCAGAGACTAATATACATAGACACCAAAGTGGCTAATAATGCTCTGTGAACGAAAAACGGTAACGTAAAATTTGTTATGGGAAGCCTCTGATAGATGTATACCACTTTTATTCAAGAATCCAGTACATTTGAGGTTACGTCTTTCATACGTTCTTTGAATCAATCTTTCGTCATCTTTCAATTGGCCGAACACCCATTGAAACAGGCATATTTCAGAGGCAAACAAAAGATGAAACATTTATGATCTGGAATTAGCAAAGGAGGTCTCAGTATAAGGCCCTACCTCGTTCGCCTTTCTTTGAATTTTTCAATGCGAGTGGCAAAAAGATTCCTTTCAACACGGATGACCCAAAGGAGGTAGTCTTAACCTATATTTACTGCAATAGCCTAAGTTAATATCGCCAGCATGTAAAGTTACAGCTGCGAAGTGCTAAGGAGTCTGAAATAAAACTGGTAAATCGCAGTAGTTGTATCATACGATCACTCATGTCTGCTCTCCTTTCTGAAGAAGAACCCACTGAACCCAAATTGTTGGTACCAAATGACGCAAAAGTCGGGAGATGCTATAATTTTTGCAAATGTCAATTCTACTTTGACATTTGTGAAGTAAACGTCAACAAGACATGAATCGCTATACTTCTAAAGAACGCGGAATAATTGTTACGATTTTTTTGGGGAATAATTCGTTGGCTGTGTTGGCGCAGGGTGAATTTCGGCGCAAATTTCCCAGTCGGGGGACCAACTGGGCAAACACTACACACTAGCCGCTCGCCTAGAAGAGCATGGGACAACACGAGATGCTGCCAGGTCTGGCCGGGCCCGGAGCAGCAGTTCTGCTGAGAATGTCTCAGCTGTGGTTGAAGATGTCGCAGAGGACCCCGGAGTATCGAACAGACGGCAATTGCCACGCAATTGGGCATCAATCAACGGTCTCTTCAGAAAATTTTGGTGAAAGACTGTAAGATGTTCTATTACAAAGTGCAGACGGTGCATCAGCCGCCAAGCGCGTGTAACCTATCCTCAAGCCATCCTGAATCTGTTCCACGAGGGAGCCAACTTTTTATCGAAAATAATCCTGAGAGGCGAGGCCCATTTTAATGTCTGTGGATATGTGAATAAGCAAAATTATTGCTTCTGGGGCACCAAAAATCCGCGTATAACCCACGAAGGACTATTACATCCGCTGAAAGTTACTGCATGATGTGCTATTTACGCTGGAGGCGTCATCGGGTCCCATATTTTCAAAAACGCCGCCGGCCAAACGACTACTGTGGGCGGCGAGCGCTACAGATCCATGTTCAACGACTTTCTTCTTCCTCAATTGGATGAATTGGGACTGAAGAAAATGTGGTTCCAACAGGTTGGAGCAACGGCGCATAGTGCACGGGCCACAACCGAAATTCTGAGGGCTGCAATTTCGGGTCGCCTAATCTCTCCTTTTGGCGATTTGTACGGCCACGGGCCAACAACATCGCTAGATTTAACCGTTGCAGACTTCATCAAGCCCCAGACCCTTGACGCCCTCAAAGAGAATATCTGTCAAGAATGTGAGAACCCATCGCCGGAAGTTCTGGGAAGAGTAATGGAAAATGCCACAAATCGAACCCGTATGGTCATCAATTCTGGCGGCGGCCACGTAGCCGATATCATTTTTTCGACTTAATGGCAGAAAATTTAAGACATCAAGTTAACATAATCCAAAAGCAGAAACAAATTACAGGTCAAGTTCATGCGCCACCTTGTACAATAAGTTCTTTGCTAAACAGATATTCAACTGAAAATTCCTAGCCACATAGAAAGAAGCTATCCACTACGCCAATGGAATCTTAACACTTCCAATGGGACCAAGTGTAATTTGGTCAACCAAGGAGTAGCTAAAAGGAGTAGCAACCGACAACTGGTCTATGTAGCAAAATCTTCTATTTCATGGAAATTTGTGTGCTTGATGAATAAATGTCCGTTTCATCAGACTAATCTTCAAGACAGTATCTTCAGGGCACGTCCATGAAACTACTCAAGTTGAAATATAAGCAAGACTTTGCGTGCCTCAATAATTTAACAATTATTTCTTTCCGAAACCTCTTAGACATATATTAGGAGCCACAATGTCTGGATTTCATAAACCGGCCACAAGGAACCCCGACGTCATTTTCAAGAAATTAACTCGCGTTGAGGAAAGGAAATATAGTCTTCTCGAATTTTGCAACGGCCATTAAATTAAATCAAATTCTGGAGCACTTTAATGACATACTTAGCAAGCACATTATCTGTGAAGATGGACCATCATCCTTCGATGATCAATTGAAGAATAGCCATCGCAGATACAGTGGGAACTTGGACATAGCTACATGTCTTGAGTGTAAGAAACTTGTGCCTTTTGAAACACAGCGTCATTGTTAACACTTCTCGCCTAACTTCTATTGGTTTTGCAATAACCTGCCGAGACACTCCATCCAGAGATTGTTTTACAGACAATAAAGGCCGACCAGCGCTTGCAAATCACCTGCTCTGACAAGTGTCTGTCAGTTTGAAGTAAGAGCTCAACACAGTTTTTTGGATTTGCGATAAACCCACAAATGAGAGAATTTAAGGAAGAGATGTCAACTCGGGAAGCTAAGCAAATAGCTCCCAATGACCTAGTAATGACAGAGCAAAGCCCTAGGATGCTTCGAAATACCCGTTGGGCTTATAATTCCAATTTTAAATACACAGGCGTTCACGATAACTTCTCTCGCTACATTTTCGAAACCAAAAAAGCCGGACTTGTGAGCTGTGAAATTGTGTTCATATTGGGCCAGTTGCTCTTCTTTCTACAAATAAGTGGCGGTGACTCCATAATTCAAATACGACCCCTTATAAATCAATCAATCAGCTATTCCGAGAATCAAGATAGACCTGGCAACACTGCTTCCACCCAACAAGCTTCAATAAATTTACATCTCCGTCATTAAATCTGGCCAAACAACTTCCAAGTTACCTACGATAATTACGCAAAAACAAAACTTGATTCTGATTCAACGTAGACGTCTACCAACCAATCAGTACTACACCACAGAGCGCGCGCGCGCGCTTATTTGTATCTCATCTCGTCGAGCGTAAAAACCTCTTTGAATCATAAAACTAAACTGGAACCCCAAGTTCCAAGAAATTTCTATATTTCAGCGTATCACCAACACATTACATCCAACATGCACTCTGCACTCCCATGCCCAATGACATTCCTAGTATTTGGCTCGGCTATACGAGTATCTTAAAAAAAAAACCCTCAACTGACAGTTGTAGATACTATGCAGCATATTTTTCACCATCGCCATCATTCAGGCTAAAATGTGCTAACTTACTCGTATACGAGTATTGTGTACCAAAATGATTATGTCAAGTGTAATACGTCTTTTTTTGTCGCTTGTTCTCCGAGTATATCACATATTGTACACTTGCCAAATACAGTCATGACACGAACAAGATAAAATACTGGCGCAAGCAGACAAAATAAACGAGACACCCCTTTCCTCTTTCTTGCACGAGTATACCCAAATGGGCAATTGTATCGTCAAGAGAGTGAGAGCATAAGGCACCACACAAACTTTTGCAATTTCACCTTAACCATGATGTTTGTCGTTGCTCATTGCTCGTTGGTCGTATGCGATTCACACAACTCATGTTTGCACGTCAAATTGACAAGTCGAAGTACGAAATGCGAACTACGAAATCCGAAATTCGAAATACGAGTACCTGTCAGATTGCTTAAGGGTGTATTCCCATCGTATGCCGTGAAAATCATATTTCGCCCGATTTCGTCATCGAATTTTGATCACATGTCTGTCGTTTTGATTAGTCGTACGGCGAAGAGCAAATATCGAGCATTCATTAGTGCGGCACCAGTGGGACCAACGTTGCAGAGAGGGCTGTTGAATGAAGTGCTGCCACTGCCTTTTGAATGGTTGTTATCGTTGTTCGCGTTTTAAGAACGCGATTAATTTACAACTTTGTACGAGTCCACAGTCTGACAGGGAGGGCGTCGTCGTTTGTCGTTTATCGTTTATCGTTCATCGTTTGTAGTCGTTAGGCGTCAGTGTATCCAGTTCAAAAGTCACGATTCACTGGATTGTTTTCTTCGTTTTTGCTTTGCCAAATGAAGACCGACCGACCACATGTGTGTTAATTGGTCTTGGGTTTGTATGTCATGTCATTCTAATCAATGGTGGGATAATTTTTTGACGTTTACCAGTATAAATATACCCATACCACGATGTAGAGCAGGAGTAGGGGTAATTTTATGGATAATTTACCGGCATCAATGAGTGAAGGTTGCTTGGTGAGCTTTTTCTTTTTATAGTTGTTGTTGCTGTTGTTGTTGTTGATTTTGTGTGGGGGTGCATTATTAAGTGAAAGAGAGAGCATGCGCCCTATCACTGCACCTTTCGAATTGAGGATTCCAACTGGAGTTCGATTTTTTTTTTTTGTTTTTGTTGTCATGGAGGTGAAGTATCTTTCGTTTCTTCCTCATTTTGCTTCGACGAAAATCCGGCTTATTTTAACGCTAACCTAAAAAAATATGGTAACCGAGTATTGATATACCTAAATGCCTGCTGCCTGCACCAATACCCTCATCATTTACATGTATAGCTAATAAGTTGAAGCAAAATAATAATGGCAGTAAGGGAAACGGATTTGAATAGTTTATTAAAATGACAGATGATGACAGATAATGGGACTAATTTGCTGTTTTCATTTTTATCTTTTTCGAATATTGAATTAAATGTAATGTACGAGTATGTACGTGCAAGTGTTGTAAGGGACTATTAAATAGAAAAGTTGTGGTTGAATTAAATGATGATAAATTGAAACGATTTATTATTTATGAGCCATCAAATGCATTTGAATTCCAGTGATTTTAGAATGTAACAATATAACATACCTGGACATAAAATATGTCAAGCTCGCTGGAAGTTTCGTGATAAGATAATTTCATTTTCAATCCAAATCGATTTATTTTTTCTTTAAAAGAGGGCAGAATTAGGCCTACCCTTTGATAATCCTTTTTCATGCAAGCCTTTATGAATCCGGGTATTGGGAATAACTGTGACGGGCTCGGGGTCCGGACTAACGACAAAGAATGATCTATGTTCGAAGGATGGATAATCTAAAGATTTGTAGATTCATAGTTTGCACACAGCACGGACGAAGAATGATGATACCAATGCACGTTGGTTTTGAATGTTTGCAAGTTATAGTGACTAGGGAATAAAGCGTTTGGCAGGCCGTTCTATAAGCGAGTTGTATGGCTTAGGAACGAATTTAAATATTTCAGAGTACGTCCGAAAGTAGGCTTGAGGGTATACTGATGAGCACTCATAGCGAGGCGGGTGTTACGGTTAAAAGTTGGAAGTGGTGGAAGGCTACTGGTAATTTCGGAGGAGCACTGGTGGTGGAAATAACGATGCAACAAGGTGAGACAGGAGACATTACGTCGGTGTTCAAAGGTGCTGAATGGCTGTGTGATATTGTCATCACCGCACCTGACCAGACCTGAGCATTGTACTCCAATTTCGGGCGTATAAACGCCTTATATATTGAGGCCAGATCAGAGCGTGTGAAATATTTCTTACATCAATTGAAGAAACCTAGCCGTTTCGCAGGATTTTTGGCGACATCGAATATGTGGTCATCCCAACGTAAGTTGTCATTGACACACATACCGTACATCGGTTTCGTCGATGCAAGTGCCATTCATGGATAATGGCTGAGTATTTAAATTTCCCTTGAACGACAGAAGACAGCATTGTGTTTTGAAAGCAGTAAGTCCCACTCTGTTGATACTTAACATAAGCTGCTGTTCCCGTTCTACAGCCGAAGAGGAGGGACGTGAGTCCGGGAACGAATATGAGAAGCAGAGAATGCTGTCATTAGCAAAGGAATAAATTGGATTAGAAGTAGCAGACAAGAGATCATTAATGAAAATTAAAAAGAGTGTCGGAGTCAGAACGGAGCCCTGGGGCACTCGAGCATTTATTTTGTGAATATCGGACTTGAAACCGTCCAAGACAACTTGAATTGAACGTTCCGAAAGGTAATTTCTCATCCATTGAAGAAGAGAGTCATCGATCCTAAAAGCACACATTTTCGACAAAAGAGCCTGGCGCCAAACTCTGTCAAGTGCCTCAGAAATACCAAGTGCAACTATCTTGCTTTCGCCAGATTGATGTAGACTTTGGTTCCACTTGTCGGTGAGACATGCCATCAAATCACCAGTGGATCTATTGCTACGAAAACCGTATTGCTGGTCATTGAGCTGTCGGTTTATCAGCGTTTTCGTGAACTTTGAAAGAATGGACGTAAGTGCTATGGGTCTGTAAGAGGAGAGAGAAGAAGATTCGCCTTTTTTAGAGACAGGCGGGACAAATTCTGTTTTCTATCTGCTCGGAAAGAGTCCTAAAGAGTAGGATTGATGAAAAAGCTTACGCAGTGATTTTGGCAGCAAGGAAGAACACCTCAGTAGAAGAAGGGGAGATATACCATCTGGACCAGCGGATTTGTGAATGTTAAGATCTTTAAGAACTCTTGCTACTACACGAGTTCGAAAGTGGATTCGTCCCATTGAAGATTCGACACACCCAGTGTAGTCCCCGCTACGATCTGGGAGTGTTGAGCTAGCCCCAAAGTGTGCAGCAAGCAGATTGGCTTTTTCCAAAGAGCTGACAGCTAGGATGCCATTGAAAATGGGCGTTGGCATGGAGGATGAGGCAGAATTTCTAATGTTTTTGATGAGCGACCAAAAGGCTTTACTAAATTTGGGGCATTGCAGTATTTTTTGCCTCAGTTTTTGGTCGTATAGACATTTCACGCGCTTGAGAAAGACGTTGTAGTCATTCCTGGCTCGTTTGAACTTTTTTCGATTTTTCTCTGTCTTGTCTCTAACCCGACAAACTACGGAATACGGACGGCCAATGCTAATGCAATACTCAGTTCTGAAAGACAGTCATGCTTGTATCGATTACGATCAGAGATTCCGCAATGAAATGGTTAGGTTTGGTGCCACTTTTAAAGATGACATTATGTACTTATATTCAAAAACTGAAGAACTCACTGTGTATCTAGTGTATCTACATATATAAATGAAAAGACATTATGGAACTGCATACGAGCAATATTGGGTTTTGATGAGGAAGAAGAGCTGGTTCTACCGATAATCGCTTTTTATTAAACCAGACCCTGTTCATGTTAACGCTGAGACAATCAACGATGAAACTGAAATGAAAACATTTAAAAATTCCGCTGGACAATATTTGTGCCTGCCATTTGGACTCAACATGGACCCAATAAGTTTATGCTCTCCTTTAGCCAGATTCCAAGTACAACTCCAATTCCACCGTTTGTACCAGCACATGTGTCGTCAACTATTAGCACAACGGCGACTGTCACGAGGTGATGGTCCTATCATGATTCCATCAAACTCTGCTAAATCTGAAATTCCAGTGCGTGCAAGCCCTACTTCTGCCAAATCAGGCACATCGTCTAGTTACACTCTCAATTCGCCAGAGCCTATTTAGTGTTAGAGATACTTCGCACAACAGCCCAAGCATCACACCGAATGAGTAGGAACCGCAACCATCGCCGCCGGTCACCTCGCAGGCTTCGGATATGGACTTGATAGCCGTTGGCTTAGCTTCATTGTCTGGACAATTACCGCCGAATTTCCTGCAAACAGACATTGCCTCGTTATGGAGAGTACAACATTCGAAAGAGTACGGAAATTCATCTCTAAATCAATTAGCAGCTGCGAAAGTTGGAAATTCCACTCCTATACAACTAGACACAAGTGTCTATACCAGTGCTGGAGGTTTTACAATACCAAGTCCAACACGTCCTATAATCTCATCCAATGCATCTTCGAAATCAATGTCAAAACCGAAGCTCACTGAATCTCGATCATCAAAATCATCAATTCAAAAAAAGCGATTCGTACAAAACTAAACTGATGAAGGAACTGGATAACCTTAAGAATGATCCATTAAGAATGAGTGAAACTATACAGCATAATCCGTGCTGCACTTCTGCTTCACTTAGGGACTCTAGGTATTGGCGCCGATTGTTCATACTTAACTCCTGCTACTAGTACTGGCAGCTTAAAAAAAATAGCAGAGCATGCCCTTAACGGCTGATTATAATAAGCTTTTGCAGGCTTCAAAACTGCATGATCCCTATATGCAGCAATCCAAGACAAGCAACGATTTGAATGCATTCCTATAGCAACTTCTTCTTCCTCCTCATCTAGGAAGCAACAATAACTAGCTCAGCAGGTACAGCAACAATCACTTCATCCAGGTGATTGAAGGAGGGTAGTGTACCTGCTTCAGATGTGCTCGAGTTATTTGATGCTACAACCAGTATAGTTCAGGTAAACCAACAAATTCTAATCTTGAACTGATAGCTCTTTTAGCTGGTGTCGGTAGCGTGGTAGCGGTGGCTCCAATTCATCATCAAGTATCAGGAAAAATAAACAAGAAGCTCGTCAACAGCATGAAATGCTTAATCAACTTCTTCAATCGGAGAGAAACCAATGAGACCTCACTACTGTATCATCAATATATGACAGCTGCTGATTTAAATGCTTTTACCGCTATACCTTCCTCGCGTAGCGCTTCATCTTTAGGGAGGAAGAAAAGAGCGGTACCATGTACATCGGTACAAATGTTTGCAAGTTATAACGACCAGGAAATAGAGAGCTCGTTAGAGTTCCTCCTTAGCCGCTAATAATCTATTCATGTCGCCAATCGGCTCTTCTGAAATTTCAGCAAGAGTCATTCAATGCTAAGATGATGAAACCGCCGAATTCCACGTCCTCCTAATCATCTTCATCAAGAGCTCGTGAACGCATACCGCGCGACAATTCAGGTGGCAACTCACACTCTGGCATAAAATACATACAAATTACGTGTTGTGAGTTTGTGCCTAGCAATACTCCGTCACCGGCTCCATCTGACGGAAGCAGTCCTTCAAGACGACCTTCAAATACTCCGTCAGTAGATTTAAGTCGGATCTACTCAGAACTCTCGTCAGTCGCCCATTTAGTTGCGCTACCACCGAAGATTGCATAAACAAGTCAAGATCGGGATGATATTCTAAACCTTTCATCGAATGAGTAAGCTACTTCTATCACTTGCACTTCTGGCTCAATCTTTCACCCACACATTCAATCTTCCAATTCGTCAAGGAACACTTTTCTCACTCAGATACCGTGCATATAATGGCTGATTTTTTAAGCGTTTGGTTTTTAATTGTCAAAAAAAAATACAAGAAAGTTGCAAAAGTGCATAAAATTTTCTTGTAAATTGATAAATTAATACTTGCCATTTACTTTTTAAGAATTATCTCATGCAAATGTTAACCACGACTACGATTTAAACGGTCCATTCGGAGAGTCCAATTTTGAATCACTTTTCCGAGCATATTGGCTGGTATCTTGCTAATAACACGTGTAATATTGTCTTCCAAGGCTGCAATTGACGCTAATTTATTGGCATAGACGAGTTATTTGAAGTATCCCCATAAAAAATTGTATAAAGGCGTCAAATCGCACGACCTAGCCGTCCTTTTCAGCGTTCCAAAACGAGAGATAAATTGCTCACCGAACTCATTTCTCAATTGGTCCATCGATTCGCGTGCTAAATGTCATATAGCGCCGTCTTGCTGGAACCACACGTCGACCAGATTCAGCTCGTGCATTTTGGACAAAAAAAAGTTCGAAATCACTGAACGACAGCAGGCGTCATTGACAGTAACGTTGTTCTCACGGTCATCTTTCAAAAAATAAGAGCCAATAATTACGCCGCACCATAAACCGCGCCAAACAGTGTATTTTTCCGGAGGCATTGGCAGCTCTTGCATTACCTGAGGTTGCTCTTCGGCCCAAATAAGGCAGTTTTGTTTATCAACCAGAAATGAGCTTCCTCACCGAACACAATTTTTTGATCTTCCTCCAGCTTTTCTAAGGCCCACTCACCGAAAATTCGACGCTGTAGAAGGTCGTTCGGCCTCAGTTCTTTCACGAGCTGTATTTTGTAAGGCTTTACAGTCTTTCAGATAGTCAAGTAACCCAATTCCAATTGCTCCAAACGGCAACGAATGGACAAATCACCGTCTTCTTTAACACTGGCTGATACAGCAGCAATATTTTGCTCCGTACGCACTCTACGCATACGAGTAGCTAGCTTGATGTCCAATAGCCTGAAATTGGTGCGAAATTTGGCCACTATGACTTGAATTTCTTGCCCAGTAGGTAGATTATGACGAGCGAAAAATAGCCGAAGTGGGCGAAAAACATTTTGCACAGATCACGAGTCTTGATAATAAAATTCAATAATTTGTATGCTTTGTTCGGGTGCAAATCTTTCAGTGGAAACGCGTAAACAAATCACGCGTGAGCTGCCAAAAGTAGAACACTGAAAAATCAAACAGCAAAAAAGTCAATATTTTGTGCGTCTCTTTTTGCTTTCATACAATATCATCGAGCTGAACACGGAAAATAAAATAGCAAAGATCTCGCAAAAAAAACTACTGTAAAAATCCAACCCATCAACGCCACCAAACAAGATACACGGACGTTCTCGTATATATCGGCGCTGAAAAGTATTACGAGAGCTACTTAGGGACAAAAATTAGGAACAAAAACTACAAAAAGAACATAAGCTTCTTCAAAAGACCGATGTAACACTCGATCAAAAATATTCAGAGATAAGTAATGCTCAAGCAACGTTGTTCTCTAGCTTCGCATACACGATCCTTTTTGCCATGTAAAGTCAGCGCCTAGTATTTTATCGACACTCTGACTTTGGAGCGAGTATTCCTGGCAAACTTGTCACGTCAAGATCAGCGATGACTTCACATGTACTCGCACCTTCAACGTCGAAAAAGGATTGCGATATGGTTAGGCGCTATCGTATGATTTTTTAACACACTACAGAAAACGTTTAAATGGATATGTATATAATTGTTGGCAATAAAAAGGCCGTATCTGCGCCGTAAAGACCTAGCTGAGGCAACATACGATACACTATATTGGAAGGATATTCAATGGCAATCTAAACTGAACAGCGACATTGGCAAAGTCAAAACTGAGTATTAGGAGCCAAAAATTGCTACTTCAAAGAAAAGGCTCATACTAATTTGCACCAGTAGAAAGAGAGAAGGGGATCAATAATTTGTGATGACAGGCTGATATCTAATTGAGTGGAATAGTGATAAGCGCAAGAGATGGATTTTGTTCTTCAGCCATTTTTCAACATTAACTGTTGCATTATCCTTTTTTGTAAGGCGGAAGACATTTTCCAGTTGACAGCATTTTATTGTGACACATAATCTGCCAATGTAGAAACCCACAAATTTTGATAAAGAAATTATTAAATCATCATCCATCATCCCATCTCTGAAATTTCTTTGAATTACGAGCACTTGTGAGCCAACATCTATTAGATGACTGTGAAATGGGTTTTCTACTATTACTTAACCATAATCATATATAACCGCAAGTACTCATACTTATTTCTAATGTATCTACTTCAAAACGATGTTCAAAATGCGGTTCAAACAAATCAAGGAGCCATGCAATTGTTTATCTCCGCATACAGCAGTTCACCAAAATGTCATTTCCGGCCAATAAAATGCATTTCAATTATTTCCGCACATATTCCAAAACTTAGAGAAGAAAATGCGATTCAATATCATCAAAATAGTCGCTAGAGGCTCTCCAGAACACTTTGCATCACTCACCGAATCGCAACAGCAAATAAATGCAAAATGTTCCTTCTTGTTGATTCTCACGCTTTTGTGTGTGTGTTTTTTTTTATAGTCAGCGCGCGCGAAGGAAATTTAGGGACGAAGAAAGGACAGGTACCGATGTACATTGTTTTTAAATATTTGCAAGTTATAACGACGAGGAAACACAGAGGACGGCAGCAGGGCATTCCATAAGCGAGTTGTACGGCTTAGCAAAGAATCACGATATTTTAGAGTACGTCCGAAAATGGGCTTGAGGGTATACTGATGAGCATTCATAGCGAGACGGGTGTTACGGTTGAAAATTTGAATGGGCGGAATGCTAATGGCGATTTCTATGGAGCACTGGTGGTGGACACGAGACCTTATGTCGGTGTTCGAGGGTGTCCATTGTTTGACTGATATGAGTCTTATCGCACGGTTTTGGATCCTATTCAGCAGGTGCAGAGATGTTTTCGGCGCACCCGACCAGATGTGTACATTGTACTTCAATTTCGAGCGGATAAACACCTTATGTATTTGGGCCTGATCAGAGGGGGTGGAATATTTCTTACATCACTTGAGGAAACCTAGACATTTCGCAGCATTTTTGGCGACATCGAATATGTGGTCATTCCAACGTAAGTTGTTACTGATACACATACCGAGAATGGAAAGTTTATCGGTTTCGACGATGCAAGTGCCATTCATGGATAATGGCTGGGTATTTGAATTTCGCTTTAATGACAGCAGACAGCATTGAGTTTTGGAAGCATTAAATTCCACTCTGTTGATAGTTCCCCAATTGGTTATGCTGTTAATATCGGAATTTAATGAGCTTAACATACGCTGCCGTTCCCGTTCTACAGCCGAAGAGCAGTGGCGTGAGTCTAGGAACGAATATGAGAAGCAGAGGGTGCTGTCATCAGCAAAGGAATAAATTGGATTAGAAGTAGCAGACTAGAGATCGTTGATGAAAATTAAAAAGAGTGTCGGAGACAGAACGGAGCCCTGGTGCACACCAGCATTTATTTTGTGAATATCAGACTTGAAACCGTCCAAAACAACTTGAATTGAACGTTCCGAAAGGTAATTTCTAATCCATTGAAGAAGACAGTCATCGATCCCAAAAGCACGCATTTTCGACAAAAGAGCCTGATGCCAAACTCTGTCAAATGCCTTAGAAATATCAAGTGCAACTATCTTGCTTTCGCCTGATTGATGTACGCTTTGGTTCCACTTTTCGGTGAGACATGCCATCAAATCACCAGTGGATCTATTGCTGCGAAAACTGTATTGCTGGTCATTGAGCTGTCGGTTTATCAGCGTTTCCATGAACTTTGAAAGAAAGGACGTAAGTGCTATGGGTCTGTAAGAGGAGAGAGAAGAAGATTCGCCTTTTTTAGAGACAGGCGGGACAAATTCTGTTTTCTATCTGCTCGGAAAGAGTCCTAAAGAGTAGGATTGATGAAAAAGCTTACGCAGTGATTTTGGCAGCAAGGAAGAACACCTCGTCAGAAGGAGGGGAGATATACCATCTGGACCAGCGGATTTGTGAATGTTAAGATCTTTAAGTACACTTGCTAATACACGAGTGCGAAAGTGGATTCGTCCCATTGAAGATTCCACGCACTCAAGTGTAGGCGGAGACAGAGCACAATCCGAGAGTGCTAATCTGTACAGCAAGCAAGTGTACAGCAAGCAGATTGGGTTTGTTGAAAGGGCCGATAGCTGGAATGTCATTGTAAATGAGGGTTGGGATGGAGGATGAGGCAGAATTTCTAATATTTTTGAGGAGCGACCAACAATTTTTACTACCTTTGTGACATTGTAGTATTTTTTGCTTCAGTTTTTGGTCGTATTGGAATTTTACACGCTTGAGAAAGACATTGCAGTCATTTCTAGCTCGTTTGAACTTTTTTCCTCTGTCGGGTTGGTCTTGTAGGACCGGAAAAACAATTCTCTAACCCTGACAGCCTCTTTACAGCTCGAGTCGTACCATCCCTTTTCTTTTCGTTTGATACTCTTATTCGATGAGGGATAAAGTATCTCATTCCAAAGAGAATAGTGTCACTGATCATATCAGCAGCAACATCCACGTCTTTATCGAGGAAACATAGCGACTAGTTAAAATTCCTAAAGAAGTTGTTAAGTCCGCTCCAATTGGCTTTCTCGTATTGCCATACGGTTCTTTTAGGGATCTTTTCCCTAACTGTGTGGTGGGTGTACGAGAATTTAGATAATATGACACAATGGTCCGACGAGCTTAGAGGGCAGAGCATATCAACGGTATACTTGTCAGGGTGAGAAGTTAGATCCAAGTCCAGGGTGTTGGCGGTATAACTGCCAATGTTTGGTATTCGTGTATGCTCATTTACAAGCTGCGTTAAGTTATTTTCCGCAGCGAAGATGTTAACACACCGTCCTTCTTGTCGAATGTCTAGAATGTCGAAGCCAACCAGAATTGTGTATATTGAAATCGCCCGTAATAACGATTTCAGTATGGGGATACAGGGATGCAATTCATTGAATGGAGTCAGACAGCCAGCAAACTCGTTGCTGTCCAGTTTTGGGCTTCTGTAAATGAAGCAGTAGTGGATAATTTGCTTACGGAGATGGAATTTTATTCACATGAAATTGAATTGCGGATTGGAACAGGGACTACATTGTGGTAGAGTTTGGTAAGCTACATCACTACATGTGTTTCACTAAGTGCCAAAACAGCTGGTCGGTACTTACAGACGTTGGGTTGCGTTGATTTATTTTTATTTTATTTTACAAAGCGTATTAAGGTTTTTGGATGAAAGCGTTTCATTAGGAATAGAAAAAGAAATACTTCAACTCGTATTTACATATGTGCGTGTATGTAGGGCATGCGTTGCAATTGAAACAGCTTCTAGCTCGTTTGGTATACGACAAAATTTGCTACTCCTAGTAATTTTAAATTCTCAAAACGAAACTTTGTAGACAGATTCATAGATTCACATGGTACATACCATAAGGAAGGGTAAATGCTGTACTTTTAACACCGTCTAGTCTGGCACCCGTTTTCCATTTTGCTTCCATAGCAACGCTCTTCTGCAACCCTAAGCAGACAAGGTGTGCAGGAATTATTGAGAATTAAAAAAATAAGACAGCGATTTTAATAATAACGAATGCAATATAAATAAAAGGGCTGAAGGCTTGTCATAAGAAGAGAAGCCATAAACACTAACTACCATACTACCATCTAGCACCTAGCACACCCACCCCCTTGATATGAACGGGCATACCATACCGGGTATGTGTTAAATAATTTTTTGTTTTTTTTTTTTTAATTATTATCCGTTCACCACGGAAGTGCAAAAGCAATAATTCCCCCCACGTGACACTAAATCACGAGCCCGGCTACGAGCACAAGTACGGATATCGCCTGTGTTAGTGATTAATGAATGTTACGAGTGTGTTCAGGAGCAAAAAAAAAATAAACGTTTTTGTGGACAGCAATTAATTTAACAATTAAGCAGTGCCTATCTTTGGTGACACTTGCGGGAGCAATTAAATAAAAAGAAATGCATTCAAGAAAAATCAATTTTCATAGATACGATACGAGTAGATACTTGTAGATGTTATATGGCATGGCAATGTCATTTTCAGGATGGACAGTGTCAATGACAGATGGCGCAGTATGATTGAAAAAACTGCATGTCACAGTGCGTGCCAAAGTTGAAATTACAGCTGTCAGACGACAATAAATGAGGTCGTTTTCAGGTTGACAAATGTCAAAAAAAAAAGGTCAGGGATGTCATAATTTCATTAATCTGTGGAGCTCCTGTCAACTGTCATATTTTGACAAGTAAATCACCACCAGTTTTGATTAAAGCACTGCAAAATATGACAGACCTCTGTGAGGTTATTCAAATTTGTTTGTAGCCATATTGGAACTGTTGCGATTTGTCACATCTGTTGCAGATTTGATTTCATATTGTAAATTTTTTTTCTGCAGCAAATCTTTTCACATCAGGTAGATGTCAATCATGACATGAAACTTACAAATCAATTTTGTTGCCGTCAAATTTTTTTCAGCGTATGTTTGAATGACGATTGGCTTTCAACGTATCTTTATTTATTATCAATTCATGGAAACTCTTTATCAAATTTTGTACTTGTTAAGTTTATTACCAGAAAGATTACAATGTTCAGATTATATCAATTGATAGACAGCTTATAAGTAATAAAACGAATTTGTAAAGCAGTGGATTTGGTGTGCCAAAGCGAGTATTGCTGTTTCAGTTGAGATAAAATTGTATAAGAACGAATTCTTGTAAAACATGTAAGTGATAGAGTTGTGAGTCATTTGTAACAACTGAAAGGAAAAGCTATTTTGTACGCAACTGTCAGTGGCTATCAACATATTTCAAGTTTCAAGAGCCTTTGGAATTCCCTGTGACTGAAGTGGAAAGCAGCACTTCAGTAAGTGTTCTTATCACCGACATGGTTTTGAATTTTTTCGAATTAAAATAAAGTCACCAGGCTTATTGGTTATCAAGCAAAGTCCACTTTATGTTCAGAAGATATGTGGCTTAAGGAAAATATTTTTGAAAGCATATTGATGTCTAGCACGTAGTTTAAGTCTTCAGTGATCAAAGTTAGCCTTGCGAAAGTGTTTTATACTAAAACTTTGACATATTTTTATGATTTACGCAGTTCAGATTGTCGAATACCAAAAGATAAACAAGAGATAAACAATATTGGCCTATACGTAAGGCCCGAGTGTATCTATTGTAAACCCCTTTCCGATTGTTGAATTTCATTCCGCTCAGCTCTGATACCACCTTTTATTTCAGGATCAGATAGGACCCTTCATTGAGTTCACGACGCATTCAAGTTGCGCACCATGGAAATGACAGATTTCTAAATAGACTACAGAGGGCTAGCTCTGCTTAAATTCACCACAAGTCTGAAAATAGAAATTAGATTAGAAATTGAATTAATCTTCTCATTTTCTGATCTTGTGACCCTATGACTTCAATCCAATAACTTCGACAGTTTTAATGTTTAAATATTCTGAACGTTATCTGTTCGCAAATTTGAAGTGAGAAGAGGTCCTTTGACGCAATTAGATTTCACGGATAGAAGCCACAGTCACAGAAGTCATATGAAAGAGGAAATGAAAATGAATACTCTCCCTAGAAGCTTACTCAGAGATTCTAGTGATAGATTGGGCGTCATATATAGACAACAGTGGAGGAGGCCAGAACGCATTGAGGCTGAGCCTGCAGTTAATTCAAAAAAATTAATATGAAGCAGTGCTAGACGTCAAATATTCTTATATCATTCCCAAAGTATATAGTGTGTAGATTCCGGGACTTAGGTTTGGCTTTAAAAATGGCGTATATTTGAATATACTTCCACAGTTACGACACCAGTAAGCAGCCTTCAGACTTTCCTATTAAGGACACCTTTTGAAAACGCAGAGAAATTTTCGTTCCGTCTGCTGACATCCCAGAGAATCATTCCATGTGCAGTTAAGCTCACATGAAACCAAACTGACAAACAAAGCTCTAACTGAGGGCGCAGGTTCGAGTCCTGAGAAATTCTCTTCTGCGTCTTGTCTATCAAATTCATTGCCGTGATTATGACCTGGGAGATTAGCCTTTTGACTGCGTTCTGAGAAGTCTTGGATTGTCGAACTATCGTAGTTTGGGAGCTTAAGTGTCGCTATAGGTGTTGAAAACATACTTCGCATCCAATAGAGGATTCTTCACAATATTGTACATCGCTATCAGGAATGGGATAGAAAGACCCATTCGTGAAAATCAAACTACAATACATCCCTTTCCATTCCGTCGGTTATGGCCAAAACCTTTTCGTATTTTCGATGCAACAGGAGTTTTGATGTCATTACAGTGGTCTGCATGCCAATAAGACCATATTTAAGCGACAGTCGGCGCGCAAGATCAACAAAACTCTCCAGAGCACTTCTCTTTCAACGAAAGATTGCTTCGATAGCCCATGAATATCAAGCGAAAGGGGATTCATCATTGGGCCTAGAGCAGAGCCAGGACTGCTAGTCAAAGCTCGCATACAGGCGAGACAGACCATTCTTTTGAGTCTGGTAAAAATAACAGCGACGTATTGTTTGTGAATGCTGGTTCCACCAAACAACCGATTCATAGGATAAAATTGGTCTTGTTAAGGCCATGAAAGGTACGAACCTATATGCCTTGCCGAAATCTACTTGACTATTTCAAAAAGTGAGCAGCAAAACCAGCAACTCTAAAGAAGTTCATTATTTAGGATATACTTAGTTTTAAAGCACTGGATAACTCAGATTAGTCAGCCTCCAGTTCCTCGTAATGATAAGAACCTAAGAGCATTAACTGCAAGCCCATTACTACTGAGGCTACATACGCTTTGGCGTAGGTAGACACTACAGGCATATCATTTGCTTTGCACCTTAATGTTAGAACCACTGAAAGTGTTGAGCCGAAAAACATGCACCATAACAGTGGAAACAGGACAATGCCAATTTATTTCTGCCATCCTGTATTGGTCGCACACAGCGTCCTCGCTCAGTGTCCTATACACAGCATTGCTCTTGTCTTCAAAATTAGCGTATCGGCTACGCCGCGTTATCTGTAGTCAAATGTAGCGTTTTTAAAAGCATCCTTAATATTGATTAGAATACCCGAAGCTCTGTATTTCTTGCCATTGATTCTGGCCACCAAATTTTGACGCGTAGTCTGGCAGGATTTTACGCTTGTTAGGCATATTGTAATTTCAATAGAGGATGTAAAGAGTGTTTTTTTTAGAGCTATACAAATTCAATATGAAATAAAACACTTGAAGCTAATGTTAATGTCTATAATATTAGCTTTATTTTATAGATAATTCTATGCCATTAGTGCTTAAAAATGATATACGTGCCATGGCTAGCTCGAATGAAGCGCAATCGTGAAATCGAATTTTCGACAACTCTGTCGAGCAACTGGGGCCGGATATCAGTAATAACACGGCGAATATTGACTTCCAAATCGTCCAACGTCTCTGGTTTATCGGCATAGACTGGTGACTTCACATACCCCCAAACAAAGTAATCTAAAGGTGTGAGATCACAGGATCGTGGAGGCCAGTTGACAGGTCCATTACGCGATATTATGCGCTCACCAAATGTTTCTCGCCATAAATTGATGGTGTCGCGCGCCGTGTGGCATATTGCGCCATCTTGTTGAAACCAAAGCTCTGTCACGTCAATGCCATTCAACTGAGGAACGAAGAAGTCAGAAATCATGTTTCTATAGCACTCTCCATTGACGGTAACATTCTGGCCGGCATCGTTCTTAAAAAAATATGGGCCGATGATTCCACCAGCCCATAAAGCACACAAAAACAGTGAGTTTCAATGGTTCTATGTGCTTCTCGACAAAGGCTTCTGGGTTTTTTCCACTCCAAATTCGGAAATTTTGTTTGTTTACATATTCATTGAACCAGAAATGGGCGTCATCGGAGAACAAAATTTTGCGTTGAAAATGAGGATCAAGCTGAATCATATTTTCGGCCCATTCGCTGAACCTACGACGTGTTTCAACTCTTGCACAAACTGGAGCTTATAAGCTTTTAAGCCAAGATATTTCCGTAAAATCTTCCACAAAGTGGATGGGCATAGCTCCAATTGCTGTGCACTATGGCGAATCGACTCATTCGGATTCTCCTCAACACTGCGCTCCACAACGGCAATAACTTCTTCTGTTTACACTGTTTGTCGTCTTTGGGGATGCGTATTATCCACTAGAGGGTAAGTGGTGCGATAACGATTCATCGTGTTCCGAATAACTTGCTCAGATGGACGATTACGTCCACGGTAAAATGGACGTAGCGCGCGAAAAGTTTGGCGAACCAAACCATGGTTTTCAAAATAAGTTTGCATAATTTGCACGCGTTGTTCTGGCGTTAATCTATTCATTGTAAAATGACAAAACGTGCCACAAATCAACTTTCAGCTGTCAAATTGGCAATCTATAGACACAGTGTTGCCAGTTTAAAAACTAAACCTCTGAAAAAAACACACTTTACATGAAACTCGATCATTATCTCCATTCTCTTCAACACGAAGGAAAACAGACTGAAAGGCCCGAAGCTCTTGGCGAGCGTCTAGTCATCTTTTACGGTTTTCGGTATAAAGGCTACTCTTACCGTTCGCCGTTTGACAGTGACAAGCTAGCATTGAAGATTTTCCTTAGAATTGCCAGCAAACAGTCTACACATTTTTTTGGCACATCCTGGCCTTCGATGCCAGGATCCATGTGCCAGGTCCTAGGTGTAAGGTACAAGGTGCCAGGTGCCAGATGCCAGGTACCAGGTATCAGGTGCTATATGCCAGGCAACTTAAAGCCACTAACGGAAGCAGCAGCGTAGTTGATGGCCTCATCTGTCACCCCAACCGATGATAGATACAAGCTATGCCTGGTATATTGGTGACGGCACCTTTCAGATTCTGAACATCTTTCTCCACTTTCTGTTTCATTATAAGTTAAGGCGGATCATCTGGTAATCTCTTCTTTGAACATATTAGATAGCCTTAAGTCGATTACTTGCTGTATTACTTTCTTAACGAATGATGGCAGAACCTACATACATTGACAAGCTGGTTAGACAATAGTATGAATTACGGGAGCTGATTGCCTGTGACGTTGTATATGCTACGTTTCATAGTTTATATCTGCAGCAACTAAAGCTTGATTCCGAAATTTCCCTAATTTAAATGATGAGAGTGAATTTGGCACATAAATACGGTCTCCACGGTCGCTCGTCTTATGGTAGAGTAAAACCGATTAAACATTTGAAATCGCATTTTTGTACACGCTTGGTGCATGTATTGATGTTACTCGTATGTGAAGTTTTGTATTTAACACAGAAAATGGATTAGACAAAATAGACTTACGATGTAAAGGTTGTTTGCGAAAACATTAGCAACCGACTGCGATGATTCAAATCCAAAAGAGCCTTGCAGCAACTGCATAGGAAAATCAAAAGATCTAGACATTGTGTCATTCTAAACATCAAAAAAGCCCTCATTCCCAATCAGCAACTCCTGATAACAGCAATAAATTCGCACTGAAAGCTCTTAAAAGAGAATAAAAAAAACAAATCAAATAATCTCCGACTGTATCATAAACTGGTTTACTCAATGCCTCCCCATCAACTCAATAATTCGTAAAAAAAAAAAGCACATTTTTAAGATCAAAAGTAATGCTAATCAAATTTTCTTGTATGATTCGAGATTCCGGTTTAGTTCCAATCGTCAATCGTGTTTCACAAATTTACCTCAACCGTACGTATCTCTATCTGCACAGTCTTGACGACATTACTTTCATTATCTCTGTAATATCACAATCCGTCTACGTCTTACGCGTAAATTCATATCAGTCAGAGAGTTATAAACAAAAAAAAAAAATAAATTAAGGGGAGATATAAAGATAAGTCAACTGATAGTAAGAATTAAGCACATGACACACTATTAAAAGATATAAATCCCCAACAACTCGTGAGTAAGGGAATTTAAAAAAAAAATAAAAATAAAAATTTTCCTCAGTCAACAAATAAAATAGGGAAAAACGATTAAGAGGTGTGTGAGTAGATACGAGTAATTAAGGTGTAAGATTCATTGATTGTCATGTTAAGTCTACAAGAATAATTCGACAAAATTTTATATCGCAGTTCATATTTAATCGTCCTCACTGTTAAGACAAGCACGCCTATGACAGCAAGGCATGGGACATATCATAAATAACAAAAGTTCCAGGGGAAGAAAATTTAACCCAAAAAAAGGAAAAAAGAAAACTCTCCAAGCTTAACCAGGAAATCCATCCAAAAAAAAAAGGAAAAAAAAAGCCACAGTTACAAAAAACAGAAAAAAAAAACAAAAATCCATTCGATTTTACGTATATGGCCTGCGCATTTAACCCAAATGAACTTCGAATTTCGATATCGAAAAGCAAAAATTAAAAAGCATGCGTCCTAATGAATACGAATTTCAAGAGGACCCCACTCTCCTTCCCCCAGAGAGGGATACTCTCTCATTGAAACTACGTAAATTGTTATCCTGTGTTGTTTTTGTTGTTGTTTTAGTTGTTGATATATAGATTTATTTTTTACATATATGAATAATGAGATGCATTTAATAAAAAAAAAAATAAATTTAGTAAGAAAAAAAATGGAATGGTGTGAACATTTATGCATTGTTAGAATTGAAATTAAAAAAAACAGAAAAATTTCAACAACTTACCATTAATGCCACTGATTAAGGGATAATTACTATCCCGTCCGCCAATTAAATTTTTTAATCCGGATTCGATCAGAGTTGGGGACGATCGCTCCCTGTCACTCATTTTTTCATAAACAATTTGTGTTTAAATTTTTATATCACAAATAATTATTAATAATTTATTTATTCGGCTTTTCTTTTCTCGCACAGAAACAATACAATGCAATTTTTTTTTGTTGTTGATTGTATTTTTTATTTGCTTTAACAATTAAAATTTAAATTTAATTTTTTAATAATTTACTTTTAAGCGTTGTGTATAGATAAATATATGTATATATATTTTTTTTTTTTATTATAAATAAAGGCACCGCAAATTCATTTAATACTAGATGACTGCTTTGAATAATTTTACTCTTGATGTTGTATCTTTTTTTTTAGTAGGTATCTATTTACAATTTATCCCTACTGAACTTATTGTTATAGATTTTCTTTCTTTTACTTTATGTAGTAATATTTTTTTTATTTTTTTTTTTTAATTTAACAACACAGCACGCACAAATAAGAGCTTAGCTCTTCAATAACAATAACAAATTAATTATTTTATTTTTATTTTTTTACAAATGAAAAAGAAGGGGATAGCTTTTTTTTTAAAAAAAATATTTGTTGTTGAATGGGGAGGAGGAAAAAATGTATCTAACAACAGTCAACAATAACAGCACTATCACTACGATTGCTTAAATGAATTGAAATTTTTTTTTTCTTATTTTATTTTTGTTATAGTAATTTTTTTTTTTTTTTTGTTTTAATTTAACAGCACCACTGTTGATTTAGTAAATTGTTTTTTGTTATAATTTTTTTCTTTTTTGTTAGCTTTTTCTTCACTACGTTTTCGAGGGTGTACAACATCAAAACTGAACCGAAAAAAAAGAACTAATATACTCGTAGATACTTTTTTTTTTTTTGTTGGGGTAAAAGATAGAATTTTTGGTTGTTTGTTTATATACAAATTAGGAGCCTCTAAAGTTGGTTAACTTTATATATTTTTGGTTTTTTTTTTTTTTTTGTTCAATTGTTTTGATTTATTGGAAATGGGGCAAAATAAAAATGATGGAAATTTTATTTATTATTTTGTTGTTTTTTTTTTTTTTTTATATATCCTGACGGCGGAGGAACGAGAACGAGAACGAGAACATGAACGAGAGAACGACGGAACAATGGAATTTTTTCGAAGAAGAAATATGTCCTGGCTAGGGAGTAAGCGAATGTGTTTTGTAGTTGCTATCCTTTTTGCACTCTTTCCGGATATTTTTTCTTCTGTTTTTTTTTTTTTTGTTGTGTAGGTGGTGGAGGATTATTTTTATTTTCTCACTGGTTCCGTGTATTCTTTTTTTTGTGTATAAATATCAGAGACCAAACAGTCTATAGGTAAAAGAAAATCAATTTTTTTTTTTTTTTTTTTTGTTTAATTCGAAACAGGAACTTTAATTTTAATATTTAAAAATTTTGAGATACAATGATTTTTAGAAATTATTTTTCTATTGTTAAATTGAATTTAAAAAAAAAATTGTTGAAAAACATTTATCCAAAGTTGAAAATCAAAATACGATAAAATAAGCGTTCACAAGCCTTCCGACGACGAATCATTTGATAGCGAAAGAAGAATATCAATGCACGAATAGACGATGATGATAGCAGATACGTGGTATATGAGGGAGTGTGCGTAGTTATTTCAGTTTGTGTGATTCGAGAGCACAAGCTATTGAGAATTCGTATTTCGAACTCTTGTTATTATTGTAGGAGGTGAAGTTGTTGTTAGGAAAACCGAAAAAAAAAAAGAAAAAAAGTTTAAAAATCACCAGGATATCGTTTTGCACTGTTTAGATACACTTTGTCGACAGTAAGAGAGAATCCTTCCTTTTTAAACTCGTATATCTGTACTTTTGATTTCCTTAAATTTGTGTGTTTTATTTTATTTTTTGAATTTTGTATAAGATAGTGAGTTAGTTATTCCGCACCCTGAACATCACCCGCTTAAACACCTTTCGGCACCTTTCCTTAGCGAAGTATCTTTTTATGAATTTCTTGACGTTACACTGTTTGGAGCTTTTTTTTTTTTTTTTTTCTTTTTCTTATCACTTTATGCGTACATCATATGCATCGTTTTGGGATTTTGATTTTACTTAGCTTTTTGCCGATGATTTCTTTAAAGAATCACAGAGAAGATAAACATTTTTGTCGCTGTCAATGTCGATCTGGATGTCGCTGTCACTGATCATTGATCGTTGATCGGCGCGGCGTAAGCACGTTTTTTTTCTTTTCTTAAATTTATTTCTTCTTAAATTTTATATACAAATTTATATTTAATTTTATTTTAAATCAAATTTATTTATTTTCTTGAGTAAAAAGAGCGTGCGCGCTCGTTTGTGTAGTGGAAACGAAAAAAAAAAAAAGCACAAAACCCCGATCTTCTTATCCGACGACGATGACGAACCAAACTATGCCTGTTAGGTACTTAGACAGAACTCGTGCTTTGTGTTTCGCTCTTTTCTGCCAGCCAAAAGTTCAAGTGAAATACAATAAAAAAAATAAAAAAAAAAAAAAAAAAAAAACGCTATACACAAATAAAACATAAAAACGTACGAAATAACAAGAATCGAAGGAAATAATAATAAAAAAAAAAAAATAAAATTAAATCTAACAGACACTACTGTAGGCTTACAGATACAAAGATACTTGTACACATTGATAAATATTTGTACGGCAGAAAAATTCACACATTCAGATACACGGTGTTTCTGAGTGGAGAAGAAGCCCGAGTTTGTAGAACTGAAAAGCACCAGAGTCAGAGCAAATGTTGTTTGCGTCGTTGTTGACGGTCGTCGTTTGGTTCGCTTTCGTCGTCAGCCACTGTCGACGATGTTTGATAGTATGCTTCTAATCCGAAAGCGTTTTTTTTTTTTTCTTTATTTTCGAATTTTTTTTTTTTTCTTGTTTTTTTGCTCATAGTTCATTCGATTGTAGCTGGCATGGCACATGAGCTCTAGAAGATAGATACGGCTCATGCATAGTGCTCGTACAATTTTTCCATTCTAGCGATCTAATGGGGGTAAGATTGGAGGTTCCTTCTTGTGGGTATTTTTAAATTAGAACTTTTTTTTTCGGTCGGTTTTCTTTTCCACTTCATTTCACTAGTCTTTCTCTTGGTTAGATTTTTGGGGTATGAATTTTTTTTTTTTTGTGCTTTTCTTCTGGTAGTGTGTTCTAAATTTTGTCTAATTTTCTAATTAATTATTTTGAGTATCTCTTTTGAATGTCAAAAGTTGATGAAGATGGTAGGTATGGTCAGGCTTTTACCTACCCTTTCTCATCGTTATTATTATTTTATTTATTTTTATACTCTATGTAGGGTAGGTAACACCAATGTATCTAAAGCTATATTTGGTGTAACGAAAATAGTGTTCCAATGAGAGAAATAGATAGGAAACAGAGATAAGATGAAGCCAAAATGCTTGTCTATCGTGTTCTGATGCCAAGTTAAAACGAAAAAAAAAAACTTAAAAAAAAAAAAATCACAAACGGTTGAGGGACTTTTAAGCTAACGATGTGTAGTTTCTGGTCTATTATCACTCATAATCATTGTGTCCCGCCTGAATGAGTATGCAACATTGTGAGGGTGTATTGGTTAAATTCGTGTTGTATGAAGGGTTAGAGGTAATTTTTGTAAAGAGCGATGGGGCGGGCAGAAAAGCCCATTATGATTGAATATGCTGGAAAAGTGTTGCCAAAGGTGGGGAATGTAGGGAATTACACTGGACATAGACTTAATAAATAATAACTGCACTGGACTGGACATGAGATTGATATGACTAAAGAAAACTAGTTTCGAACGAATACTTTACGGCTGAAATTCTATGACTCAGTTTTGAATATTGATTCATTGGATAAAACGATGGCAGTCTACAAGCCTTGGGTATGTTGTTACCTTGGGCAGCATATTTATTCAAAATAATTTGTGAGAGACTGATTTCGCATGCCAGAGATGGTCACGCCGTTGCTTTTAAATGCGTTGGGGCGATTTTGTGGTTTTGCAGAGTAAAACTATTCACTCGGTTCAAGTAAAGAGAATTTCCAACAAAGCATGGGGTATGTTATGAAGACCAGTGAATCCAGTCAATCTTACCTCCTTTTATAGAAACTCTTAAGGTAGCTTATACAAGAAATAAGCTTTCAAGTGAAAAAATTGCTGTTCCTTTCCTTATACTCCAAAGAACGATTTGTTTCTTTATTCAAAGCTCAGGACAATTCATTGCCTTATTAAACCCGGCGATGTAAATGTCCACCGCTTGGGCTCCCACTGATTTCTTTTTTCTTTATGATGCGAAGATCGTATGGAGCTCTTCTTTTGAAACGGATGGTGGGAACTACCACACATCACGCTAAATCTGTGTTCTTGAATCGTCAGTTCTCCATATCATTTCGAAGGGAGAAATTCTCGGACTCGACTTTTCTTTCTGAAAAGTTGCATCTGCATCTTATCATTCTCTGCTGCTGATCTTCGATCTGAAGGAAGTTATCAACATTGGACCTATACCGGCTGTTAGCAAGTATTTGTTGGCTGTTAGTAGTTCGGGAGATCTTGAGATATTCAAGGTCGTTCCTAATTTCCTTCCGAAATTATTCGTATTTATTTATTCGGGGAAACATACTCAGGTTGTTCATGTTGAAAGCCCAAATTTGATTTTTCCAATACCAACTAACAGAGGATCCGGTTAGACAACGTTCTTTGTCTCGACGCCAACCTACTTTTATGTTGGGGCATTGCAATGAGAACTTGTAATGTGTCTTATATAAAAAAGAACTGAGGAAGGCAAAGCGACAATCCTGGAGATCATTCTGTGAAAAATTGCTGAAACCTCTGAGGCATCGCGGTTAAGGAAAATCCTCTCGACAAATCCTATGATGTCTAGTTGTTTGAAAAAAACCGATGACTCTTGGACAAACTCAAGTGATGAATCACTCAACCTGCTAATGGACACCCACTTTCCAGGTAGCTCCCAATTCACGGCCAGTAGCACCCCAAGCCGCAGTAGTCCGGTCATTCATGGTCATTAGAAGAGACAAAGGCTTTAGGCGCGGCATACGAGTAGCTTCAAACCATTCCAGTCTGCTGATCCGGACGGTATAATACCTGCGGAGCTACAAAGGTACTACATAATGAGCTGTGTAGAACTGATCCACATTCCACTCTCATGGAGAGAAGTCAATGTAGTTTTCATTCCCAAAACTGGAAAATGCCCTCATGTTGTCCCAAAGGACCTCAAGCCTATCAGCCTATCATCTTTCCTTCTGAACACTCTAGAACGACTGTTTGATATCCATGTACGAGCTAAAATTGATCCAAGACTTTTATCAACGGCTCAACAAGCCTACTGTAAAGGAAAGTCGGTGGAAGCGGCTCTACATTCACTGACTAGCCACATCGAACAAATCCTACAATACAGAGAGTACACAATGGTTGCTTGGGTGCCTTTAACAACGTCAACACATCCGCAATCACGACTGCGCTGTCAACTCTGCAGGTAGATGATTCACTTGCGGAGTTGATCAGTCTTATGCTAAACAGCAGGATAATCAACTCCAAAGATGTGTCAGCAGAGGTACGCCCCAAGGCGGTGTTCTCTCTCCTCTTCTCTGGAACTAAGTGGTTAATGAGCTGCTGATATACCATATCTGGAAGCGGGTGGTAGCAGGGTGATTGCCTATGCGGATGATGTTGCTATAGCCGTCTCAGGGAAGCATCTTAATACCATTAAAGATGAACCCGTTGAGCAGATTGCTGCCCCATAAAACTGATCTTGTCCTCTTTTCCAGGAAATACAAAATTCCAATTATAGACCCTCCCTCAATAAACGGTACCAGTTAGTCTTTTCCGATACACCAAAATATCTGGATCTCATTCTTCACAGGAAACTAAACTGGAAACCTAACATTCAAGAAAGAGTCAATAAAGCTGCAGTACCTCGCATAACCCGCTGGCTATACCTACATCTCGGTCATAAGATCGACACTCATTTACGGGGCGGTTGTCTAGTGGACTGGCAATAAACTAAACAGAGTCCAAAGAACAGTATATCTATGCAAAAGCGAAGCCCTACGTTCTACTCCCTCCGAGGCATTAGATATTCTGTTTCACTTGACACCCCACGATATCTTCAGCAGGCAACTAGCTGCGACTGCAGCTATCCGGCTTAGAGCGACTACACAGAGAACAAATAATTTATTTGGCCACGCTAATATTCTTGATACATTAGGAATCCTCACAGAGAACATCGATTACACTATACCCACACTTTGATCTGACCAAGTCCCTAGTCTCATTAAATTCTAAAGCCGCCGATCATTCACCTTTGTTGGGTGCCGGGCCACAGAGACATTCCGGGAAATTGTAGGGCTGATGAGCTCGCAAAAATTGGAACCACTCTACCAATTCCACCGGGAAAGGGTGGCATAGGTATACCAACCGCTACGTGCAAATCAATATTAAAGCTGGATGCTAGGAGGAGAATATCTAGCGGCCAAACAGATCTGGCCAAAGTTGGATCTGAATCGCTTTAAGAGTTTGATCCTTCTGAATAGCAAACAGCACAGCACCATCATAGGTGTCATCACTAGACACTGCCTTTAGCAGTAGACGTTAACAGTCTCCTACGCTACATCATAAGCTCAAATTGGTTCTACTTGTAGGAGGGTCATAGATCCACGTGGGTGTCATCGCAATGGGGCCAATAAACCTAAGTGGATTGGTCTTTCCAACAGCCACTTCTACCCAACCTAACCTAATGTGTCTTCGTGGTCAATGTGTTAATACCGAGGTATCGTACTGTCGGTACTATCGCGGCTTTTAGTTTGAGTCGGTACATAAAAATGTGCTGACCCAGACAATTGAGATTTTTTTTTCTTAATATCTACAAAGCCAATTGCGAAGTACGACCTTTTGTGATCGTAGTTAGGCTACTAGATTTTCTACTTTTCGAATGCTAGCAGAGGAATTCATTAATTCATTGCTGTCGAAGTGTTCCCTGAAGAAAATATTCCGCCTAATTCCGTTGAGAGCCGGACATTCATACAAAATACATTCTGCTGTTTCGCCTTCTTCAAGACAACGTCGGCACTCCGGAGAGCCAACTAGTTCCAATTTGTTGAGGTGATTTCTTAAACTGTAATGTCCAGTGGGGTTTTTGCCGAATTTGTAGATTTAGATGCCTATTTTGACATTTTTATTGAAGGCCACGATGGCTCGACCTGGGTTATTCTCCCAATATGAGATGCATGTCAAGTGCTCCCAGCTATTAATAGCTAAATTAACTGTTGATTTAGAGATGCAGCAGAAGGGTTCGGGTCCAATTAAGGGGAGTTTCTGAGCCCTTTCAGGCCAGTTAGTCAGGCTTTTCATTCTCATCAATGCCCTCATGACCAGGAACCCACCATAGTTTGGTCTCGTTTTGAAGTGTTTTGAAGGAGTACATGACTGATTTGGAGTCAATGATATGCGAACTAAGAGCATTTATAGCTGTTTGACTGTCCGTGAATATACGCGCTTTCGATGCCAGAATTGTAGATATGATTGGCACATTCTTGAATGGCGTGGAGTTCTGCCTGAAATACGAGTACCCTAGAGCTTATTGCCATTTTGGCTGTTTGGTGGATTATTGCTAACCCATGCTTCTTGCTGGGAATCTCCGTGGAGAATCATATCAGGTTCTGGTATTTCAAATAGCAGAGTCCTCAGGTTCGGGTGATCGCTAAGACTTAACTCTTTGGTATGTACCAGCCTTGCTGAGCTGCGTAGTGCCACTTAGAGTTACCAGATAGGAACGATAGAAAAAAAAAATAAAACAACAAGGTATGAGATATAAAATTGATTCTGGCTTTATTTTGAAGCTACGTGGGTGGTAGTGGACTGGCTTCCAAATCGGAAGGTTCGATGTTCGAATCCCGAAAATCAAACAGGATGAGTAGTTGACCAGAAAGGAACAACAAGCCATCTTCCACTAAGAATTTATTATGTTGGATGCCACCCATGGAGCGAAATAACCACTGAGCCCAAACGTCTTTCTTCCTGAGTCTATCCCATTTTCCAAAAAACTTAACACATGCTGAGGCATTATAAGTGTATTCATACCCACGTGAGTGTTAACTTATTTAAAGAAAAAAAAAAAAACGCACATCATTCAAATGGCTGCCGCGGCTTCGCTGGCAGTGCTTCAAGCGGTCGGTCCAATTTTTGATGGCTCGGTCCAATATGTGTGGCGTTATTCCGGGAATAGCATGTTGTTAGCGTAGATTAAGGACTTCACGTAGCCAGAGAGAAAATAATCGAGTTGTGTTAAATCGCATGACTGCGGTGGCCAATTGATGAACGTTCGGCGTGAGATAACCCAGTCGCCAAATTTTTCCTTCACAGCTTCGAGCGTTGCGTCGCTTTTATGGCATGTAGCGCCGTCTTGGTGAAACTACAGCTAGGATATTGGGTATATAACTTAATTCGTGAGGCTTTTTTTTTTAAATTTAAACGTTTGTTTAAGAAAAACATGTACAATAGTATTATTCAAAGTATTGCCCATCTGAAGCTATGACTTTTTCCTATCTTTCTAGCAATTTGTGGATCCCATCCCAAAAGAACTGCGCCGGCTTGGCAGCCAAGAATGAATCAAGCCAATTTTTAATATTCTGCTCTGATGTGAACCGTATTTCCGTGAGGGCGTTCTGCATCGACCGGAACAAATGGTAGTCAGAAGGGGCAAGGTCTGGGCTATAAGGCGGGTGGGGTAAGACTTCCCATCCACTGTTTTCCAAATAGTTCTTAACTGGAATAGCAACGTGGGGCGAGCGTTGTCATGATGGAAAATTATTGCCTCGTGTCTGGTCGCATATTCCGGGCGTTTTTCGGCCACTGCTCTCTTCAAATGGATTAATTGTGTTCGGTAGCGGTGTCCATTGATGGTTTCACCTGGTTTTAGCAGCTCATAATACAGCACACCCATCTGATCCCACCAAATACAGAGCATTACCTTCGCGCCATGGATATTCGGCTTTGCCGTTGATTTGGCTGGTTGGCCGGGTTTCACATACGATTTTTTGCGCTTGGGTTGTCGTAATGGATCCATTTTTCATCACCAGTAGCAATCCGATGCAAAAATAACTTCCTTTTGTGGCGTTCCAGCAGCATTTCGGACATGCAAAACCGCCTTTCGACGTCTCTCGTCTTAAGTTCATGTGGAACCCAATTTCCTTGCTTTTGAATATATCCAGCTGCTTTTAAACGTTTTGAAATGGCTGCTTGAGTGACACCCCACAAACAAAGATTCTGCGAGCTCTTCTTGTGTTTGGCAACAATCTTCCAGTTCTTCATCTTCAAACTTTTTTGGCTGCCCAGGACGTTCATCGTCTTCCAAGCCAAAATCACCACTTTTAAATCGTGCAAACCACTTTTGGCACGTTCGCTCAGCTAGCGCATGTTCACCATAAACTTCCACCAAAATACGATGACTTTCGGCAGCAGTTTTCTTCATATTAAAGTAAAAAAGAAGAACTCCCCGCAAAAACACTTTTTCAGGCACAAAGTTCGACATATTTGAGTGGAAAAAAATTATTGTTGTTTACGCTTCAAATGAATGACGTATACTGAAATGACGTACAATGACAGTAGCTTTCCAACGCATGTTCCAATGGAATAATACAAGTTACGCCATCACTTAGCAAACCGCACGAATGAAGTTATAGACCCAATATATCAATGTTGTCGAGCTCTGACTACAGAAGGTTGATTAACATCGTCTTATACCCAAGACCATTGACGGTAACGGTGTCTGCTTCTTCATCTCGAAAGAAATAAGGCCCGATGATGCCGCCGTGGCATAAACCGCGCCAAACAGTCAATTTTCGTGGATGCATTGATGCTTCACCGGATTATGGAGTGTGTTCGCTCCAATAACGACAATTTTGCTTGTTGACATAGCCGCTGGACCAAAAATGGGCTTCGCCCGAGAAGATGAGTTTTTGGCTAAAATCCGGACCTCCGGCCAAGATTTCCACGGTGTTGTCTATGGTCGTTCGGCTTCAATTTTGCGTCAGCACAGTCTTCAACGGATGTACGAGGGTTGGCTGAAAGGTTTCCGACCGCAACGTAAAGATTGCGGCACTCCTCAATAAAAGCTAGTGAATGCTAGTTGTGCATCTTTTGACAGTTACTTACCGAAGTTTCAGTCAAGTCATTTTGGACGCGCAGTTTTTAGTTGACAGTCGTTTGAGTGAGTCGATGTGAGTGTTTTTTTGTGAAAATGGGAAAAATTGAGTATCGAGCTGTTATTACTCGTAAATTCTTGTTTTTGAAAGGCAATACGCCTACGCAAATCAAAAATGAGTTGGACTCTGTGTATGGGGACTCTGTACCATCATTTACCACAGTGAAATTTTGGGCAGCTGAATTTAAACGTGGCCGTAAGAGCTTGGGAGATGATGGACGTTCGGTACGTCCAAAAACTGCAACCACTGACGATAATATTGCTAAAGTTCACCAAATGGTATTAGACGAAAGCTGAATTAAAATGAGAGAGATAGTAGAGGTTATGAAAATGTCCAAAGAACGTGTTTGTAACATATTAAATCAAGATTTAGGCTTGAGAAAGTTGTCCGTGCGTTGGGTGCCGCGTTTGCCTACGTTAGACCAAAAACGTGTTCGAATGAACATTTCCAACGTTCTGTTGGCGCAGTTTAGGCGCAATAAATCCGAGTTTTGGCGCCGATGAAACTTGGATACACCATTATACGCCCGAAATAAAAATTCAGTCAAAACAGTGGACTGCAAAGGGCAAGCCGGCTCCAAAAAAAGCAAAAACTGTTTTTTCGGCTGGGAAAGTGATGGCGACTGCTTTTTTTTTATAGTAAAGGAGTTATCTTAATCGATTATCTTCAAAAAGGAAAAACCATTACAGAAGCATACTACGCATCATTACTTGCCAAGCTGAAGGCAGAAATTGCGGAAAAACGGCCAAATTTGCAGAAAAATAAAATCCTGTTTCAACAAGAAAACGCGCCATGAATTACGGTTTGAACTGCTTGACCATCCGCCTTATTCACCAGATCTAGCCCATTTTGATCCCTCATCTAAAAACTGCTCTTGGGGGACAGAGATTTTCGTCAAATGAGGAGGCAATCACCTTCGTGAACAATTATTTTGCAGAAAAAAACGCCAAGTACTATTTGGACGGGTTAGAGAGATGGGAGCATCGCTGGGAGAAGTGTGTAGAGTTACAAGGAGACTACATATAGAAAAATAAAAAAAAAATTGGGAAAAAGATGTCTTGTATCACTGTTTGGTCGGAAATTTTTCAGACAACCCTCGTAGGCCCAAATCCAACCGCAAAATAAGCCGGGTTGACTTTCTGGCCATGCCCAATTCAGCTGATCGACGTCGAATCGCTACGGCGGCTTTGTTTTCTTCATTTCGCACCAATCTCTATCTGTTTGATGGCTTAAGATCCAAAAGAGGATACTCACGCTCAAACTTTTCCACGGTGCGACGGATTACCTGTACACTTCACGTTGCATATTTACAACTGAGCCGGAATTTCGATATTTTTTAATAATTTCCGCACATTCGGCATGCGTAAAACGATGCATGATGAAATGGCAAAACTTACTAAATATTTTGACAGCTGGATGTCATTGGTAACTTTGACAGGTGCTGAAACATAGCAATTGGAAAAACCATCATTGCTATTTGGTCACCCTTTACAAAAGATGCAATTGGCGACAGCAACAGCAGTCAGAAGGCTGTCAGATTATGGTAACAATGGTTTCGAACGTTTGGAATGCAGTGCTCGAAATTAATTGTTTCCCTTTATGCGTTCTCTTTCCTTACATTACCCGCCATTGGCAACTCTTATTTCAATGATAACTTCCAAACATGTTATTTATTCTGTTCTCTGCCTTAAACTTAATCTTTTGAAGTTTCTGACTATGTCATGTAGCTTTTAATTTAAGTCACGTGAATAAGATACATCACCACATAAGCACATATTTTAAAGATACACGCATTTGTCATCATTATCATTATCATGTCAAAAAAACAACCTTGATGGGAAGTACAAAAATCACAACACAACAAGACAGCAGTGTATCTGTGCGATACATTGTGATGTACCCTAATATGATATCAGCCGAGAATACTGATTAATCAGTCAGTTTTCGATGTCAAAAGTGATGATAAAAAACTGCAAAGCAATAGCTGTCAAAAGTCACTTCTGACACTTTCGACATGAGTACTGCCAAACGTATAAAAATGGTCAGAGTTTGACAACTGACACAACAAACAATTGCGTTTTGACAAGCATTCAGCGATGCACTGCAAAAGAAGTCTTATCGTCTATCACGACGACAAATTTGACTTAATTCTGGAAAACGTCAGAAATTACAAATGTCAACTCTACGGGTATAAACGTCATATTTGAATGTCATCCACTGGGCCACAGAAATCTGTCAATTTTGCGACACTCTGCCGACAGTATCGAACCAACCTTCATGCCAATTTGGTCGCCATAAAACCCCGCTTACCCTATGACTTTGCAAATGCGACGAAAGAAGGAAAAAAACCCCAAAACGGCAGATTAAAGCCCAGAAAGCGAACCGAAATGGGTGGAGAGAGGCAAAAAAGAAAAGAAAAAACCAAATATGTGCTCGTATCTATCTTGGACGACCACATTGTCCGTTCTGTCAGTTGACGCATTGGATTAATTTGTCAGTTAGATGTCATCCATCCTTGTGCTGCCTTGGTATTCTCTACCTCTCCCCCTCCATCGCTTTTTACTTATGCTACGATTATTCCCTTAGGCCAGCACCAGCGCTACTGTCACTGGGTGTTGGGTTTATTTGTAGTGAGTACGCATGCAGAAGTAGTTAAATTTTTGGAATCACATGGAAAAACCGCTCAAGATAAAAACGTCTGACAACCACGTGGTTTTGACGTCGTCGTCGTGGTCGTCATCCCCACTCCAACAACGATGAAGCTTCTCTGCCTGACATCACAGCCGCCTTGTATCTATGTATTGCAGTGTCAGAACTCAAAGCCAAATCATGGTGTGCTTTTTACAAGCACAAGTGTCCTCATACTCGTAACACTAGTGCGCGCGAAAGATGTTTCTATTCACAGACAAGTGGTGTGCGCCATATTCAATTGATTTGATTAGCGCTACTAGCGGTAGCGATAGAAGCGGCTGTAGCGCTACAGTATCAGCAGCAATAACGACACGACATAAGCTTGTGTGGTAGTGTAACGGCGGGCCAAGAGGGCGCCTAATGAGTGTACTCGTATACACGAATTGGCGGCTGGTGTGGGACTCGTGTTCAACTTATGCCCGTTGGCATCTCGGCGGAACACTGAGCACTCAACCGCATGATTGTGTTGTGATGGTGTAATATGCCAGCTATAGTGGCAGAGAGCTAAAGCTATTACGACGGCCAATACTCGTGGAGTCGTGTATACATGCACATGCAGCGCTCTATTAATACGCCAGCATACGGACAAGATACTCGTACTTGGCATGACATAATAAGTACGAGTATGTGCGGCGCAATAATGGCAAATTGCCGTTGCACCATCGGTTACTTTATAGCACTCTGCGGGTATGTGTGTTTGCTTGCCAGTGTAGAGGTTGTTGTTTAGAGTAGCAGCAGGGAGAGGGGGTTTTCAAGTATCCACGATAAGTGTTGCGAGCTTTCATTTGTTTTCATTAGACGTTCGATTAAGCTCAATAGATGGGAGCTTGGGTAGGGGTGAGAACGAGTCTGTGAAGCTGGCCGGCCGTGTGTCATCAAAGGGCAACTGTCAAAAGAAACTTTGAACACAACAGTTCTAGTATCTAGAGATACATATGTGTGAACTTTAGAAAGCATTCGTCGGGAGGACCTATACGGATACTCGAGGACTGCGAAGCAAAGTGACACGAGACACAAGGGGTGGATGGTGAGGATTTTTAAAAATAAAATTGGAACGTGAGAATCATTGAAATATTTTTATGGACCTAGACATTTTGGAACGACTTTGGAATGGATTTGGAATGGATTTGGAGCATGACACGCTCTGAAGGGTGCCCGCCCGTCTGTACATTTGTGGGTGGAATGAGACTGTTTATTGCTAATCATCTTGTTGAGAGATTTATAACCCTGTTGCGTTTATTTTTATTGCTGCTAAGTAATTTTTGAGATTTTTTTTTATTTAAAAAGAAATTCTATTTCTGTCGTAGGGATTTTGTAAATTTGTTAAGAATGCTTGTGAAAGCGGCTAGGTCCCTGAGAGTAATTTTATTTTGACAGCTGATATAAATTCCAGCACTCGTTGGGGATTATCGTCGTTTGGTTCTATTTGTTTGTGCAGTAATAAACGAATTTTTTTTTAATTTGCATCACATTACTGGGTATGTTAGGAGAAAGTATTTTCGGCGAAGGAAGTTGGTCCTTCGAGCCTAATAAATCTTCTGTCGTGAAAATCATTTTGATACTGAGAACTTTGTTCAGTGACTTCTCGAGGTATAAGTACAAAGCTAGGCATTCCGGATAACTAGCACAAGTATAGGGACATATGGTCCGGATTAAACTCAATCTGTGCCACCTAATAACTGGGTCAGTTTTAGTATTTATGCAGGAACTTGACATAGTATTAGCGTTTGCATTTGAAGACGAGCACGATTAGAGCTATAAAATGTTATCATCAAGTCTTGAGATACAGATTTGTTGGGAACTCTAAACTACTTCTGATTTTTTTCCAGAGATATTGTAGTGTTTTGGTAACGTTCGGGCTGACTGACAATAACACCAAAACTCCTATTGCTGGAAAAATACGAAAGGAATGTATGTAGATTATATAAATGTTGGTGGGGGCTGAGGCCCCAAGCTTAATCTAACTTAAAAACTAACAGAAAGACTTAAGAGCTAAGGACCAGAGAAGTGATGGAGGAGATTATGGTTGAGACAAGGAGTGCTCAGGTGGAAATCAAAAAGGGAGAGGTTTGAGTTGAGCTTTCGGAACATTCGGGAGATTGGTTCGTTGGAGCCATAAGAGGTGCGGTGGACCGGTAGATAGAAGAGACGAGAACAACGTAGATTGCGGGGGTTGGTATTGAAGGAAATGGTGTTCAAAATGGATGCACAGTCGATGGAACCTGAGAGAAGACGATGAATGAAAAGAATGTCAGCAGTATTCCTACGTTCTTCTAACGAATTCATATTTAGAAGTTTGAGGCGGTCCTGATAGGGAGGTAAGATTAAAGGGAATCGACGTTGAATACCTTCGATTCGGGAAACATGAATCCGGTGAAAGGGGGACCAAGCTTGACTGGCATACCCAAGCAGGGGGCGAACAAAAATTAAACTCACAGTCGAATAATATGCCCAGGTCTTGAAAAGACTGAATCAGGGGAATTGGTTGACCATGGAGAAAATAAAGTTGGGGAGGAGACGGGTTGCATTTACGTGAGAAGGTTATAGATTGACATTTGGCTATATTAAATGCTAGGCAGTTTTTGAGGCTCCAGATTGAAAACCGATCAAGGTCTTCTTGAAGAAGGGCAGAGGGGAGAGGAAATAGTTTAAAAAAATTTTGTGTCGTCAGCGTAAAGAGAGAGGGAGCTGTGTTTAATGACTCTCTCAACATCGTTAATAGTAAGAATGAAGAGAAGAGGGCCAAGATGACTTTTTTTTTTATAATCAGCGCGCGCTAAAGGGGTTTTGTACCCTTAAAATGTTCGTACACAGCGCGGGCGAAGTAAATTTAGGGAGGAAGAAAAGACTGGTACCAATGTACATTGTTTTTAAATATTTGCAAGTTAAAACAACGAGGAAACACAGAGGTCGGCAGCAGAGCATTCCATAAGCGAGTTGTACGGCTTAGCAAAGAATCACGATATTTTAGAGTACGTCCGAAAATGGGCTTGAGGGTGAACTGATGAGCATTCATAGCGAGACGGGTGTTACGGTTAAAAATTTGAAGAGGCGGAATGCTACTGGCGATTTCAATGGAGCACTGGTGGTGGAAATTGCGATAAAACAGAGTGAGACACGAGACCTTACGTCGGTGTTCGAGGGTGTCCATTGCTTGAGTGATATTAGTATCACCTATGAGTTTTGTCGCATGGTTTTGGATCCTGTCTAGCAGGTTCAGAGATGTATTGGGCGAACCCGACCAGATGTGCACATTGTACTTCAATTTTGGGCGGAAGAATGCCTTATACATATATTGTGGCCACATCAGAGGGGGTAAAATATTTCTAACATCGTTAGAGGAAATCTAGACATTTCGCAGCATTTCTAACGACATCGAATATGTTATCATTCCAACGTAAGTTGTCATTGACACACATACCGAGAATGAAAAGTTTATCGGTTTCGACGATGCAAGTGCCATTCATGGACAATGGCTGGGTATTTGAACTTCGCTTTAATGACAGCAGACATCATTGAGTTTTGGAAGCATTAAATTCCACTCGGTTGACTGTTCCCCAATTGGTTATGCTGTTAATATCGGATTTTAATGAGCTTAACATACGCTGGCGTTCCCGTTCTACAGCCGAAGAGCAGGGACGTGAGTCCGGGAACGAATATGAAAAGCAGAGAGTGCTGTCATCAGCAAAGGAATATATTATATTAGAAGTGGCAGACTAGAGATCACTGATGAAAATTAAAAAGAGTGTCGGAGACAGAACGGAGCCCTGGGGCAAACCAGCATTTATTTTGTGAATACCAGACTTGAAACCGTCCAAGACAACTTGAATTGACCGTTCCGAAAGGTAATTTCTAATCCATTGAAGAAGAGAGTCATCGATCCCAAGAGCACGCATTTTCGACAAAAGAGGCTGATACCAAACTATGTAAATGCCTTTAGAAATATCAAGTGCAACTGTCTTGCTTTCGCCAGATTGATGTACGCTTTGGTTCCACTTTTCGGTGAGACATGCCATCAAATCACCAGTGGATCTATTGCTACGAAAACCGTATTGCTGGTCATTGAGCTGTCGGTTTATCAGCGTTTCCATGAACTTTGAAAGAAAGGACGTAAGTGCTATGGGTCTGTAAGAGGAGAGAGAAGAAGATTCGCCTTTTTTAGAGACAGGCGGGACAAATTCTGTAGGATTGATGAAAAAGCTTACGCAGTGATTTTGGCAGCAAGGAAGAACACCTCTTCAGAAGGACTGGAGATATACCATCTGGACCAGCGGATTTGTAAATGTTAAGATCTTTAAGTACCCTTGCTACTACACGAGTGCGAAAGTGGATTCGTCCCATTGAAGATTCCACGCACTCAAGTGTAGGCGGAGACAGAGCACAATCCGTGAGTGCTGATCTGGCCGCAAAGTGTACAGCAAGCAGATTGGCCTTGTCCAAAGAGCTGACAGCTGGAATGACATTGTAAATGGGGGTTGGGATGGAGGATGAGGCAAAATTTCTAATATTTTTGAGGAGCGACCAACAATTTTTACTACCTTTGTGACATTGTAGTATTTTTTGCTTCAGTTTTTGGTCGTATTGGAATTTTACACGCTTGAGAAAGACATTGCAGTCATTTCTAGCTCGTTTGAACTTTTTTCCTCTGTCGGGTTGGTCTTGTAGGACCGGAAAAACAGCCTCTTTACAGCTCGAGTCGTACCATCCCTTTTCTTTTCGTTTGATACTCTTATTCGATGAGGGATAAAGTATCTCATTCCAAAGAGAATAGTGTCACTGATCATATCAGCAGCAACATCCACGTCTTTATCGAGGAAACATAGCGACTAGTTAAAATTCCTAAAGAAGTTGTTAAGTCCGCTCCAATTGGCTTTCTCGTATTGCCATACGGTTCTTTTAGGGACCTTTTCTCTAACTGTGTGGTGGGTGTACGAGAATTTAGATGATATGACACAATGGTCCGACGAGCTTAGAGGGCAGAGCACATCAACGCAGTACTTGTCAGGGTGAGAAGTTAGATCCAAGTCCAGGGTGTTGGCGGTATGACTATCAACGTCTGGTATTCGCGTGGGCTCATTTACAAGCTGGGTTAAATTATTTTCCGCAGCGAAGATTTCAACACACCGTCCTTCGAGTGTTGTCTGTCCAGAATGTCGAAGCCACCCAGAATTGTGTATATTGAAATCGCCCGTAATCACGATTTCAGTATGGGAATACAGGGATACAATTCTTTGAATGGAGTCAGACAGCGCATCAAACTCGCGAAAGGTCCAGTTGCTGTCCAGTTTGGGGCTAATGTAAATGAAACAGTAGTGGATAATTTTCTTACGGAGATGGAATTTCAATCACATGGAATTGAATTCCGGATTGGAACAGGGACTACATTGTGGTGGAATTTGGTAAGCTACATCACTACGCACGTAAATGGCGAGACCGCGTTGAGTGAAGAATAATGGCACTAGTTCGTAGCCAGGTAGCTTCAGATCAGAGTGATCGGAGAGGTGTGGGCGGGTATCTACCTGTGTTTCACTAAGTGCCAAAATAGCTGGTCTGTATTTACAGACGTGGACGTACACAGACAAGTGATTACTTTTTAGCCCGCGTATATTCGCAATATCCACTCTAAATTCCCGAGTCATTATAAAGAAAGACAAACACAAAAAACACAAACACCGACTTTACTAAGCGCAGATGTGAAGCACAAATTCATTATATATACTGTATTACTGCTACAAAGACGGTACGGTCAGCTCTATGTTTCGCCAGTTTCTAAAGGTCTATAGCCTAGGCACTAATGATTGGAGCTGGCTTTAGCTCACGTCACCACTGTGTTTGGACCTAATAAGAACCTGACCGGTGTTGATACTGTTGTAGCCAAATTCGGTGGTTTATATTGCTTCTACCAGCTGAGCCGAAGATAGTGTTTTCGGCCGAATTAGCGGTCGAAAATCTGTAATCAGAGAGTTGTAAGCTTATTCCTGATTGAATACACAGACAGTGAGGAACTGTTAAATATGTTCAGGGCTTAAATGGCAGAGTAGTCTGCTGATCTTATGTGGAGGAGTTATACATCAATACTCTCGAGACAACAAATACACTTTTCTACTTCAGATTCTTCGAGTCATTTTTAGGGTCCTTCGTAACCCAGGGTACATCTGAACAAGAGAAAGGATCATCACCTTAAGCCAAACTAATGGCTTGTGTGTTTTTGTTTGAAAGTATTTAAAAATATTGAAACTCATGGCCGTTTCTCCGCATCCACTTGAGCCCTCTAATCTTTTGAAATAAACTAACAAAAAGCTACATCTTATCACTCATTTACAACATGCGCGGCCTCCAATCCAACTTTCTGGCTACGCATTTTTTGGAACCTCTTGCCTTGCCCCAAGGTTCAATAGGTTAAATTCGCATTAGGGAAATCTATAATCCGTATCGATTGACATAGGTGGCAGGAGAAACCGTCAACATTTCATGAAAGGTCAACCTTATCAGTCAGTTAGTAATTTTTAGAGTGTCGCGTGCGGCCACCAATCACTGATAGTCCAACGAAATCACGAGATCATCCGACTCATCTTCATGTACGAGTACATACCACCGATCACCCAGAAAGTGCGCTAATCCAAATTGATAAAGCCAAAACTTTTCCAAGTCCTGCCTTCCTCCATTAGAGCAGCCAATAGATTAACAAGCGTCCAGCAGTGTCATAGATATTTTTAAATGTGTAATTTAGCACTGCCACACAGCCATCGACTAGATTGGACGACTAAACTACTCTATAGGGTCAGATTAGACATTTTTGCCAGCCACCATCGGGGTTAAGGGTAGCAGTTAAAGCGAATGCCCATTAAACTCAGAGATACGGCTATCAGTGGAGCATTGTTTGTTTTATTGGAATTCGACTTATCAAAGTGATTCCATTGCACCATCTCGCCATTTCATCGGCTGGAACTTGATCCGATGAATCTTCGAGACAAAAGTCAGAGATGTCTCTCTGGCAGAAACACATGTTTTGGACAACGTGCCATGCTACAGAATGATTGAAACCTACTAAGCTGGTGCTTTGGGATGAAGGGGGTTTTTTTGGTTTTGTTAGACCTTTTTATTATCTAGAACACTTTCACAGGAAATCACCGGAATCAACAGACGGGGCCTGTTATCTATAAGATAAGGTTGCTGCTATAAACGCGATCAAAATTTACGCGTACGAGTGTGTAGTACTTCTTGGCGTTTTTGACACTTATGTGGGTGAAAGTATCTTCATGGTCACGAAAATAAAGAGCTATCAGTTGGAATGAAATTTTTGAAGTTTGTTTTTACAAATAAAAAAGATTAGACAAGGCCAATGGAGCTTGCGACGTATTGGATGATCGCATTGCAGGAAGCAAATATGACAAACAGTTTGGTGCAAAAGTTACTCAGGGTTGTTGAAATCGGTTTAATGCTGTGGTGTGCCACATGACTGTGTACTGTCACCGACAGTTTTTTTTTTTACTTTTTGTAACAAAACATCTGATTGGAGTGGAAAAGTGTGTCGAAATTGTTTTCCAGGCTTACGCACTTGCTTAAATGGGGTCATTTATCTATTTAGTATTATTTGAAAAAATGTAAATAAGTGTGGCCGATTACAGCCGTAACTTCCATATTACAATAAATCGTTCTTCACCGACTTACCAACATTGAAGGCAATTGCAACAGACTTCGGCAGTAGTCTGGCGACAAGAAAAATAACAACGACATAAGCGTTGTCTACCTCGGCTCTGCTATCAATCTGAAAGCGACATCTGTTCAGAAATCAAACGTGGAATAACGCCTGTCAATTGCTATTTATTTGGGCTGAGAAGGCAGCTGTGTAGTTAGGCCCTCTCCCGAACATCCAAGTAAGCTGTATGTGAGAACCTTGTAATCTGAGTCCTACTCTATGATTCCGAAACATGGACCCTTTCTAAAGCGGATACAGAGATCCTTGGTTGTTTTGAGGGAAAAATTCTTGGTAAGATATTTGGTCCCGTATGCGTTGACGGGTTCTGGAGGAGACGATTCAACGAAGAACTCTACGAGCTGTACAGCAACATCGACCTGCGTATTGGGCATTTGAGATGGCTGGGACATGTAGAGCGAATGAACACCAACGGTCCAGGCCGCCGAATCTTCGACCCTAATCCGGAGGGACAACGCAGTAGAGAAGGCTTCGCCTTAGGTGGCGCTCGCAAGTGGAAGGGGAGCTCAACCAACTGGAGGCGGTTAGCCAAAGACCGCGCTAATTGGAGAGGCTCATTGGTTGAGGCCCGGGTTCAGTCCGGATTGTAGCGCCGCCTAAGTATGTAAGTAAGTAAGCGACGATTACTTTTTTGTTGTTTTTTTTTTTTTGATTTTAATAATGATCCCGCGCTCAAGGGGTTTGTACACAGCGCGGTCGAAGGAAATTTAGCTTCCTTCCTAAAGACAGGTACCGATGTACATTGTTTTTAAATGTTTGCAAGTTGTAACGACGAGGAAACACAGAGATCGGCAGGGTATTCCATAAGCGAGTTATATGGCTTAGGAAAGAATCACCATATTTTAGATTACGCCCAAAAATGGACTTGAGGGTATACTGATGAAAATTCATAGCGAGACTGGTGTTACGGTTGAAAGTTTGAATGGGCGGAATGCTACTGGCGATTTCAATGGAGCACTGGTGGTGGAAATAGCGATAAAACAAAGGGAGACAGGAGACATTACGTCGGAGTTCGAGGGTGTCAATTGATTGACTGATATTAGTATCATCTTTGAGTTTTATCGCACGGTTTTGGATCCTGTCCAGCAGGTGCAGAGATGTTTTGGGCGCACCCGACCAGATGTGGGCGTTGTACTCCAATTTTGGACAGATGAATGCCTTATATATTGTGGCCAGATCAGTAGGGGTAAAATATTTCTTACATCGCTTGAGGAAACCTAGACATTTCGCAACATTTTTGGCGACATCGAATATGTGGTCATTCCAACGTAAGTTGTCACTGATGCACATACCGAGAATGGAAAGTCTATCGGTTTCGACGATGCAAGTGCCATTCATGGACAATGGCTGGGTATTTGAACTTCGCTTTAATGAAGCATTAAATTCCACTCGGTTGATAGTTCCCCAATTCGTTATGCTGTTAATATCGGAATTTAATGAGCTTAATATACGCTGCCGTTCCCGTTCTACAGCCGAAGAGCAGGGACATGAGTCCGGGAACGAATATGAAAAGCAGAGAGTACTGTCATCAGCAAAGGAATATATTGGATTAGAAGTAGCAGACAAGAGATCATTGATGAAAATTAAAAAGAGTATCAGAGACAGAACGGAGCCCTGGGGCACGCTAGCATTTATTTTGTGAATATCAGACTTGAAACCGTCCGAGAAACCCGGTAGTAATAAGGTGAAATTTCAACGCGTGGGGAGGACAACCAATGCAAGAGGACGAGCTTTACTCGAGACATTGGCAACACTAGACATATGTAGTTCTAGTGAATTACGGCATGGAAAATACTTTCCGAAAGGCGGATAAGGGGATCTATTGTATCATAGGCATAACCTTCTCCAGCAGCTTTTTAGCACGTAACGTAAAATGGTAGATCAGCGAAGACTATACACAAAGTGACCGTCAGGCTGTAATTTTCGAGCTTCTAAAAGAGGAACGCTGAAAACGCCCCAAAATGATTGGTCCAAAGTGGATAGACACAACCTTAGATAGAATAGAGAATCGTTCAAAGAGGTCATTAGTGCCTATAAACTGAGACCCGGGACCGCTGAAAACCTAGCGCTTCAGCTGTCGGACCTATTAATTTCTGCATGTGATGCTTTTAAGCCAAGAAGAAAGCACTGCCTTATTGGCATACCCTGCTATCGGTGGAGCGAAAAAACCAAATACCTAAGAAGTATCTGTCTGAGAGCGAGACGAAAGGCCCAATGTTCTACGGGAAGTCTGGATTGTAATCAGAAGCTGGTTACCTTTAAACAAGCTAGGAGGCCCTGAAAAGGGCCAATAGGGATGTCAAAAACAGGAGCTTCAAAAACGTGTCGATATAAAATCTTGTGGAACCGCCTACAGGATTGTCATGACAAAGATCAAAGGACATAGAGCACTTCAACTAACATGCCCGACAATTCTGAAAAATATTATGAAGACCCTGCTTCCAGAACAATCACCGAACCGTTTTCGCGAAGTCATAGAAGCTGCAGATGAAGAGATCCCACCTGCTATAGAAGATGCTGCCGCATACAAAAGGCATGGCGACGGGAAAGAATCAGTCAAACAGAACTCTTAACGCAATGTTACATCGAGACCGGACATCTTTTCGGAAGTAATTTACAGCTGTCTTAAAGAGGGGACATTCCCAAATCACTGGAAGTGTTTAGTGCTTCTCTTCAAAGGAAATAAACCTCCAGGAGTTCGCTCGTCATATCGTCCCATTTACCTTCCAACTACCAACAACTGAGATTGTCCTCTGTACGATAAAGGCGAAGTTAACTGATTGTCTGTCGCTTAAAGGCATCACCATCCGTTTCCCTAATGAAGCCAGGTATTTTCTCGTCGTCCTGGATAATAAACTTCTTTGAACTTAACGGAGGGTCCTCTGGATCTGCACAGTTCTAATAAAGTGTATCCTATGTGTTCGTTGTCTGGTGAAATAGTCTTTCAAGAAAATATGTCACTGCTAATTTTACAAGACTCTAGACGGCTTGTCTAGACTGCATGGGGGCTTTCCTTAGCACGCTTGGCTCTGCTCTAGATGCACTAAAGCATTTCCCTCTCCTTCCTATTCATTTTATGGATTGCTTTCCCAAAGCCTTATTTCATTTAAAAAGACGAGCTATTTGGTTATATACGCCCTGAAGTTATAATGGTCTTGCGAGATAGCTGTGTGTTTATTTTGGTTTTATGGACATGCCATCTGATGTAATGACATCAGAATTCCTATTGCTGAAAAAATACGAAATCGGCTTTCTCTTTGCCCAGGCCAGAATGTGAGATAATAAAGGCATGTAGTTGGGTCTTCTCGGATGGCTCCAAAACCGACAATGTTAGACTTTACTCCTCATTAGAAAGACTACCTTCCTAGCGGAGATATAGGCAATCCTATTGGAAGCTAACTAAATTATGAAAAATCGGAGACGAAGCATCTATATCTGTAGCAAAGGTCAAGCTGCGCTCAAAGCCTTATTGAGCCCTTTCACCAATTCGAAGCTACTTCGACAATGTAGGACTGCACTGAAGGTAGTGGGAAAGCGTAATTCACGAAGTCTTGTTTGGGATATTAGTTTGAATTGGATCACGGGAAATAAAATCGCCAATCCTCCGTTAAAGCTTTCTTTGAGAGTTGGGTTTCGTGTGCACGTAACTGCAGAGGGCATAACTCTCCAGGCTATCGACATACCAAACCAATGCTTCTGTCCATCAATAGAAAAGTCTTTAGACTGCTGATTGTAGTAGTGTTGGGGCAAAAGCTTTTCCTAAGTATCTTGTTTATATGACACAGCATTCTTCGATGCTTGCTGTAAGAATGATGATGACACTGGGCACTAGCTCTTTGAGCTCTACGTTCGCCTCAGACTTCGGGTACTCAGCGCTGGTATGGTGAGTGCTGATACTGTAAGCACCTTATCACTGAACCGTTTGCTCATCTTTCTACAAAAGGCGGGACATTTCAGTCTTGTCTCCGCTTTCACTTTGGCGAAAGTTAGTCCTGCGCACGTGAAATGTCGACTACTTTTTGCACCTACGTTGATTTTTAGATTATATCGGTACAAGATGCGAAGACGTCGAAATGTATTCGCCGCGGACGTTCATTTACATCGCCACAGTAAAGGAAAGCGTCGAAAACGACACAAACACCTCAATTCTTCACCGTTCTCAGGAGCTCGACCTCTCCACTGCCACACTGCACCCAAATTTGATGAAAGATTTGGCTCCCCATGCGCCCAAGGTCCAATTAACGCAGAACTGAAGACGCCCGACCATCAGTTGCCGAGTTGACCTCCGACGAGCGTACACGCAATTTCAGCAATTTCAGTGCTCTCGTAAAATTTACAAAATTCTGTGCTAAATGAGTGCCGTTTAGTGCAGAACAATAAGTCAGATCATGGCACGCGCATCCTCCATCTCCTGCTCCTGGTCGTAATACCCCTGGTCTTAATGCTGCCTACACTTGGTTACTGCTGTTGCTATATCATTGTCTTACGGCAAAAGGAATGACTGAGTGCATGTAACAACCGATGGATAGCAGGATGTGAGTGAAAATTTGGTTGCTACACTGTTTCTTATTGTTGTAAGGGCATAACACTTACCACAATTTGATACTGTAAACCAGCGTCAGGGTTGTCACTCCACAGCTTTGCTTAGCACCGTTGGTGTTCGTGTTTTTTTGTTTTAGACAACACCCGAAGGATGGTGGATTGTAAAATTTCAGTACGACCAAGAGTTGAGGCAGAAAATACAACATTGTCCCAAAGATAGTACAATAAAAGCTTTTGTTCGTTTGTCAAAAACATCAGAAATTCTGCCTCATCCTCCATCCCAACGCTCATTTACAACGACATTCCAGCGGTCAGCTCTTTGGACAAGGCCAATCTGCTTGCTTCACACTTTATGAATAGCTCAACACTTCCAGATTGTACTCTGTCTACCCCTATAATTGAGTGCGTCGAGTCTTCAATGGGACGAATCTACTTTCGTACTCGTGTAGTAGCAAGAGTACTTAAAGATGTTAACATTCACAAATCCGCTGTTTCAGATGGTATACCACCTTGATCAAAAGTTTTCCCCATCGACTGCAACACACTTATGCCACCGCTTGATCCAATCCTCGAAACACATTTTATATTCGGTTTTCGGTATGTCCATCGGTGCTTCCTGCGATTTTTCAATTATTTCCTCTCGGCTGCTGAAACGCGTTCCCCGTGGTCGTTTTTTAACTCGATTGAACAGAAGGAAGTCACATGGAGCCAAATCAGGTGAATTCGGTAGCTGTTGAATGGTACGAGTATTTGTTGCATTTTTCGTCAAAAAATTACGAATAATCATGTCACGTTGCGTTATCATGGTGCAAAATCCACGAGTTTTCTGCCCACAATTTTGGTCTCTTTCGGCGAATTGCTTCACGCAAACGTCTCATAACGCCCAAATAATACTCTTTGCTTACTGTCTGGCCTTGTGGCAAAAATTCATGGTGCACTACACCGTTGTAATCCATGAAACCCGTGAGCATTGCCTTCTTTTTTGACTGAAAACGACGTGGTTTTTTTGGTCTCGGCTCATTTGGTGAACGCCATTCACTTGCCTGATGTCTAGATTGCGTGTCGTACTCATAAACCCACGTCTCGTCTCCAGTAATGATCCTTTTGATGAATGTGGGATCGGACTCAGCCTCGCCATTCATCTCTTTTGCGACGTCAACACGGTCTCTTTTTTGCATGAAATTGAGGTCTTTTGGCACCAACTTTGCTGCTACACGACGGAAACCCAAATCATTAACCAAAATGTCTTGGACGGATCCATAGACAAGTCCTCCGCTATCTCTCTGATGGTTAATTTGCGGTTATTGACCAACATTTCTTTTACGAGTACTTCATCAACGTTTTCATCGGTTTTCGATGTCGATGGTCTGCCACTGCGTTCATCATCTTCGACTGACTCACGTTCCAACGTTCGTCCATCATTAAATCCGTTTTTTACGCCAAATTTAATACTCGTACAAGTTCGTTGTAGCAAATTGAAATCCATTTCTAAAATTGTAAAAAATCGCCAACATACACAGAGATAGATGTACTCTTGATTTAGAGGTAATGTCAACAACAGATTTACCAACTTAACAAAAAAAAACAGAACTCAAATCGGAACTATGGAAGTGCCACACGGTGGTGTGGTGCGGGAACTTTTTGATCAATTTGGTATCTCCCCTCATTTTCATCAGGCTTACACTTCAGGACCCTTTCCGAGCAGATGGAAAACACCCATTTGTCCCGCTCGTTCCTAAAAAGGTGAATTTTCTTCCCTCTCCTCCTACAGACCCATTGGACTTACGTCCCTTCTTTCCAAGATCATGGAAACACTGATAAACCGTCAGCTCACGAAATATCTCGAAACACGAACACTTCTCAGTGACCAGCAGTACAGTTCTCGTAGCAAGTCCACTGCTGATTTGATATCATATCTCACCGAAAAGTGGAGCCGAAGAGTACTCGTATATTCATCTGGCGAAAGCACTTGATATTTCTAAGGCATTTGACAGAGTTTGGTATCAGGCTCTTTTGTCGAAAATGCGTGCTTGAGATTACATTTTGGAACGCTCAAGGCAACTTGTGATCTCAAGTCTGATATTCACTAAATAAATGCTGGTGGTATACCACCACACGTCTCCGTTCTATTTCCGACACTCTTTTCGAATTTCATCAATGATCTCTTTTGCTACTTCTAATCCAATACTGCTTTTCACATTCGTTCCCGGACTCTTATCCTTGTTCTTCGGCTGTGGAACGGAAACGGCAGCGTATGCTAAGCTTACTAGATTCCGATATAAACAGCATTATTAAGTTGGAGACCATCAGCAGAGCGGAATTTAATGCTTCAAAAATAGAATGCTGTCTTCTGTCGTTAAATACCATTCTCTGTATTAGTGTCAATGACAACATACGAGTACGTTGGAATGACCACATATCGATGTTGCCAAAAATTCAGCGAAATGTCTAGGTTTCCTCAAGCGATGTAAGAGATACCTTACCCTCTGTGACATACATAATATATAAAGGATTTATCCAACCCACATCTGGTAAAGTGCTCCTAAATCCTGTCTGCACCTGCGAGATAGAATTCAAAACCTTTCGATAAGGCTCATAGATCATCCAGTCAATAGACAACATCGAATACCGACGAAATGTTTCCTGTTTCACCTTGTTCGAACTCTGTTTTCATCACCAGTGATCCATTGAAATTGCCAGTAGCATTTCGCCCCTTCAAACCTTTAACCGTAACACCTGCCTCGCTATGACTGCTCATCAGTTCGCCCTCAAGCTCACTGTCAGACGTATACTTATTGAAATATCGTGATTCTTTCCTAAACCGTAGAACTCGTTTATGGAATGCCTTGCCGAGCTCTTTATTTCCTAGCCATTATAACCTGCAAACATTCAAAACCAACGTAAAGGGTCTTTCATTTAGCGCTTCCTATCTTTAAATTTAAATAAAACAAAGTGTGTGTGAGATATCATCGAAACTTTTTATTAATTTCAAAGGCCTATCGATGCCGTTATGTTCGCCGCGGCTTCTCTGGGTGGCGGGCATCCGAAATATCCAATTTTTCATGACTCTAGCGCATAAATCAGGCTGAATTTCATCAATGGCATGGGTCATGTTGGCTTTGAGGGCAGCTGTGGTTTGTGGCTTATTCGCACAGACCTACCACTTTAGAAAACCCTGCAAGAAAAAGTCTAACGGGGTCAAATAGCACGATCTCGGTGGCCAGTTCACATCACTTCCACGTGACATGACCATGCCCTCGAATCGCTCGTGCAGAATTTCCATCGATTTTTTATCGTCCCAAATTCAACAATTTTGTTTGTTGACATACCCATTCGTGCAGAAATTAGGGTCAGTTTCCAACTGCTCCAGACCCCATTTAGCGAACACACGACGTTGTATATGGTCGTTTACCTTCAGTTCCTGGGTCAGTTGAATTTTGTACGGATGCAGGCCCAAGTCACGACGCAAAATTCGCCAAGTTGTGGTCTGCGAAAGGCCGAGTTCTTGTGAGCCACACGAAATGGACTACCTCGAATTCTCCTGCACACTCCCACGGACAGCGGCGATGTTTTCAGCAGATCTTGCGTTTCGTCGACGTACGGGTTTTGGTTTATCGTTTACTGAACCAGTGCTCTCAAATTTATCCACCACATTGCAAATAGTCCTCCCGGTAGGACGATTATAGCTACTGTAAAATGGGCGAAGCGCGCGGAACGTTGCCCGAACAGAACACCCATTTTATCATTTGCACGTGTTATTGAGCAATATGTCCGTCCATGGTGATTTGGCAAAACAGACTGAATAAATGACAGCCAATTTGACAGATGTAGCTTCAACAATATGGCCGCTATCAACTTTCAAAGTTCGGAAGTCCCTATTGGAAGACCCTGAACATCGGGATCTCTCTTTATTTACTCCCTAAGTTTCCATCCATCGCGCTGTGTGCACATATTTTAAGGGTACGCAAGCTCTCTTGAGCGGACGGCAATTATAAAAATAAAAACAGCAGCGCCGTACGTTCTCGGATTGGGTCCTGCAAAACATGCGTACTGACATGGATTTTTGCAAAAAAAACGGGTTTTCGGATGAGGCCCATTTTCACATTGGTGCCTGAGTTAATAAGCAAAACTCAACTGATGCCAATGCACTCACAATAAGCAACTGTTTGGTGGGATGTATGAAACGGAGGTGTCGTAGGACCGTAGCCATTCCAGGCTACGACATACCAGCCAGGATGGTGCGACATACCACACAAGTTGCGAAACAATCGTGTTATTGCGCACGAGGTTCCTGTCAGCGCAATTTCGTGTTCCGAAGACACCCATTATCCGCCAACATTGTGTGACTTATCGCCGTTAAACTTCTTTCTTCAGGGCTGTGTTGAAAGCAAAGTCTAAGCCAACTATCCGGAAGCAATTCCAACTCTGAAAGCGAATATTGGAGACGCCATCGCCGAGATGGAGCCTTTGAAAAAAGGATCAGGAAAGTATCGTGTTCCTGGATAATCCTCATGTACTCGTATAAAGCAATAAAAGTTTCAGAGATATCTCAACAATTTTCGTTTTATTCAGAAAGCAAACCGTGTACCCCTTGTTGAAACAACCTTTATAAAAGGGTTTATGCGGTTCTGCCCCGTTACAAAGTCGTTACAATTCTAAACTTCACCATGAAGGAGGACATGGGTACTTCTCAAACTACATTCGATATTGGCTGACATTATGATACGAACTCAGAACATATGACTTGCTCTACTCACAGTCGGAATGCTGACGGATAATGGCTCTATCCTAATGGCTCCAACACCAAGTCAACAAGTTTTTGCCTCACTTAGGATCTAGAAGTCACATTGTTAACACAACAATTTCCTTACCTCGTAGAAGCGCTACGCTATATTACAACTTCCTCAAGTGTTCCCCCACTCAGATCTCAGTTCGAACAGTCAGAACTAAGTGAAAAGTTAACGCTCGTTCGCCATTAATTAACAAATGCGATGTTAGTAATTAAACTTTCTGCCGCAAGTACGAGTATTCACAGTTCGCAGTAACACACTTACGGGAACATAGCCACTCCACTCCTAGAACTCTGTAGCACCCCATAATTTTCGCAGCGAAAAAAAGAAAAAAAAAAATATCACACAACCCATTCATCATTCCATCAAGCAAAGCACGTCAATCTCCGGTCAGTAGTCAGTGTTCTAACAAACCGCGCTCCATGTGACACTGACCCACACGGAACGATTCCGTTGAGTTGTCTGTCCACTTCTCTGGCATATCTGTGTGAAGTATCCAACTTCTCCACTCACCTAGTCCCCCAGTCCTCCAGCAAACAAAGATGCACTCGAATCCGCATGAAAACAGCAAAACCCTCCTCGTTCCACTACCCTTCAATTCCAAGCTGGCCTAGCTCGATTGCAAATAAATGCACTGCGGCTGACAGCGACGTCGTCGGTCCCTTATCACCGTTACATCAGATCAATTAAATTGAATTGTGCAACAAATTGCTTGTGAGCGGCAACCCGTTCTGGGGGAGTGATTGATGCTCCCCCTCTCCGAGACCTTTTTGGAGCTTATCGTTCAGAACTCTGGGCTGGGCGGCTTATCGAAATCGAACTCTGATTGAACTCCAGCAATTGGCTTCTGCTTCTGGGGGTGACTGTTGCAACCCAGTAACTGGCGCAAACAAACACGTCCGAGTAAACGTCGTCGCGTGGAATTTTCGTGTTTGATTAATTAGCGGCAAGAAGGGGGTATTCCAGTTGAATTTTATCAACTCGATAAGCTGGCAAAGAAAAAAACACTTCAGAGATACAGATACGTTCGAAAGGGGACACAAAATGCCAACGGAAGACAACACGACTACGATAATGTGAAGGAGATTTGTCAATGAACACAATACCAGTGCGTGGGCCTAATGGCATGTGAAATATTTGAGTCGGACTCAATACTATCGCTAGGTAGACAGAGTGTGACAAATAAGCTGCCAGGAAGTGCAGATAACGATGGTACCACCACCAGACATTTGAACAAATCGCCTTAGAAAGTGCCTCTCTGAATGGAAAACTACTACGAAATCGATTTATAAATACAAAGATACTCGAACTCCTCCTTGAATTGGCATTAGCCAGCGAGAACTAATCCTTGGCAATAATAGCCCGCCATCGATTATGGTTGCTTCTTTAGAATTTCCAATTAATTGCCACTCAAAACAAAAGAGTGTGTCATCCAGTTCAGACTGGGCAAATGGGGTCTGTATCTTTGCTCTTAAAACCGGTGGCGACGTGATCTACTTAAATTTTCTATTTGTTTTGCTCTAAGTGACTCTCGAGTGACGGTCGCATGAGACACTTCTCACTTTAAGATGAATTGAATGATTTTTGAAAGATAACCGCCATCTATTGGCTTTAAGTGCAATTAAAACAACTACAAGCCCATTACTAGTTCGTCGAGAGAGCAAAGTCTGCTTGATAGTGTTTTTTGGCAGGGTGCCTGTCTATCGGCGTAGTCAAAAACAACATCTTCCTCACAACAAGTTAACATACCTGCCACAACTTAAGGAGTACACCTGGATTAAACACCCCCAAGTTCGCACTTTTGGCAAGGCAAGACCAATCCCAGAGCCGCCCCTTATACAAAAACGTAAACCAAATGCAAGACCGGCACCTAAGGCGAGAGTTCTTATATTGCCCCGAGTAGGTATCGAAGACTCTTCGGGCCGGAGCTCTATATGCCTTAGCTACCTTAGGCGACTGGTGCACACTTTTCTGACCAACGGGACCGAAACTCACCAGAAGAATATTCCGATATTTTCCAGGATGCCCAGCACATTTACGAGTAAGTGCTTTGCAAAAGTGTAATGCCCTGTGACGACGCCAGTAAGCTACTTGCCGTCTTTCCTGCTGAGGGACAGCAGAAAGGCAGCTGACCTTCTAGAGACGTCGGGAAGCATTCATTTGGTCTGCCTGCAATCTGAGGAGTCATGTCATTTGCAGTTGTGCTCTAATGAGACCCAACTGTCAATGGAAGCATTAACCGAGGACGCAAGCAGACGCAACGTAGATTCGAGTCCTGAAAAACGCTCCTCTGAACCTTGCCTGGCAAGTTCGTCGGTAATTTTATTTCCTGTGACCCAGCTAAGGGTCACTGAATTTGCCCTTCAGACAGCGTTTAGTGATCTCTTGCATTCTTGAGATGGCTGGAAGTCGTAAGAAGGTTCGGCAAGGGTCTAAGCGCAGCTTGGCTGTCGTTACAGATGCAAATGTTTCTCCCCCTTCACCGGTTCTCCGCAATATAGCTCTCTGCCATCAGGATTGCTTTGTCGTTCTCGACTCCAGCGCCACATCCTATATTGCCTTTGGAGCCCTCTGTGAAGACCCGACTGCATTCCTTCCTGGTTCAGATTCTGGCCGAAATCAGTCCTGGGCACATGGAAAGTCGATTTCGTATTTTTTTCCGCAACAGGAGTTCTGATGTCACTACATAAGACCAGAGCCATAAGTCAGCCGTCGGGCAAGGTCATCAAAGCTCCAAGCCTGTTGTACCAAAGACCACTTCTTTTAAGATGGAAGATGGCTTTGAGAGTGCAGTCCACGATATAAATATCAAGCCAGGGGTGTTGAGGAAAGCCCCCATGCTTCCGAGATAAACCGTTCTTTGGAGTCTGGTAAAAGTAGCAATAACATATTTTCGTGAGAGGTCGTTACACCAGGCAACCAACGCATAGGATGCAATTGGCCTTATCATAGCCGCATAGATCCAGAGGACCCTTCTTAGTGACACAACCCCCATATCTTGCTCACAGATTCTTTCCACTGCCAGAAGTCCGACAGCGCCTTAAATGCTTTCGACGTAACACAGTACAAGTACTACCACCCGTACCAGATTCGAAGTCGTGTGTCAGTCACGACTTCCCCTTTGGTGAAGGGTCGAGGCCTATCTAATACCTCCGCCATTCTGTGGGTCATGGCATCCGGTTGCAATGCAACTCCACATCGAGCAAACCAGATAGTTCTCTAGCAATCCCATGGTTGAGCATAGGTCGTAGCACTACAACATATGCTAAGCCATGAGATGTCCAAGCTCCATTCGGTCTACTCTCCCCGCGATTTTGGATACAAACCACCACGATACTCCCACAATGGGGCCAACCATAGTTCCGGAGGCTCCTGACCTCCCGTGGTAGCAGAATATAGCTTCAGGTCGATCTTCGCAACCTCACTGCCCAGGACTGGAGGTCTTTCAACAAATTTAAAAATTTCTATGTTCCACCCGCTAGCTGCCTACTGCGTCTTCTATTAAATACCTCTTTTGCAAAACTGTGGGTTCTTTCGAACCATACGGTATCAGTGATAATTCCACTGACTTCGTAGGCCTCACCATTAAAGATGATGCCCATAGCCTGCAAGTCCCTAATGTCAGCTTAATTGGGACACTCACATATAACATGAAGCCAGTCCTCATAGGTGGCTCCACATGAGCAGCTCGCAACCCCGCTAAGCCCTCTCTTATACAAGAAAGCATTAAGTAAGTAAGTAACCCTGCCATTTTCGCTAGCATCCCTTTTAGATTGCCATCTGGGTAGGACACATGCGTGTAGAAAGGTTTTACGCGGCTTCAGGGATAGGCCATCCACTTCTTCCGGGGAAACCCAATCTCGCCCATTTAGAGGGAGACCTTTTCTGATCTTGAAAGCAATACTACGACGTATCGCGTCCAGATCCAGAGGTGGTACTCTAGCAACACCTGCATTGCCTCTGTGGAGACAGTGTGGCACACAGGTAAACACACAAGCGATGCGACTCTTTGGTAAAACAAGAACCGCTTACGACCATCCAGAGTCATAACGCTATCGTACCATACCAATGCTCCATATGTTGCACAAGCAACAAAAACTCCATCATATACCATACGGACAGAACGCCTGTTGAGTCCCCAGTCAAATCGCAAAATGCGCCTTACACGATCCAACAAACAGAACGTTCCATGATTTGTAACGTAAACCACCTGTCATGTAGACCTTACTCGTATGCTTACGGGATGCCCATACATCCATAGGGAGCAAGGATACGCCTTGCCATCGCTCGCCACAAATATTTTGATACCAATTCGGAACTGTGTTGGAGGCACAAGTTCCACCCTTGGTATGAGTCGAGGCCGATCTAAAACCTCTCACTGTTCTTAGGGTCACAGCACCCAGTACTTATGTGCAACTCTGCAATGGCTCCTGACTCCCATGGTACCGTGATTTAAGTCCTGGTATGGACTATCGGTGGTCCAGTCGCCAACAAGACCTATGACCGGCAACTTGTAACTGGTCAAATCGTAGCAACCTTTAGAGACGTCATCTGAAGATGTTTACGATAAGACCAGTAATATGCTCTGCCTCCGCTTTTTATTAGACAGCGTCATTGATGGGCGAAGCCTTGATAATTGGGCGGAGGCCCGATCCAACAGACAGTACAGCTTCATCATCCGCGTATGCTTGTGCATAACATTAGAGCAATTGAGCACGTTAAACAGTGAGTCGACTTGTCTACACTCGCCACCACATATTGGCCGCAGCCAGTATCCGCAATCAGTGTCCTATTCACCAGCACTGCTTTTATCCACAAAATTTGTGATTCATCTACGCCATGGTATACGGTATTGGCGAGTTGCACATGCCGTCAAAAATTGCGTTGTCGAAAGCACCCGAAACGTCGGTGGAAATGCCCAAGGCGTATTCCTTCTTGTCGAGTGCGCCTTCAATTCTGCTTACCAGATTCTGAAGCGCACTCTCGCTGGATCTTCCGCGTTGGCTGGTGTGTTACATCGCCGACAGAGGATGCATTCGAAAGGCGGCTTTGCGCACATGGATCTCTACCATTCTCTCGATGTTTTTCAGCATGCAGGAGGTCAGATTTTTCTTTTGACACTGTTGGCGAGTCAGTAGTCCTCCTTTTCCATTTTCGGTATAAAGGCCACTCTCACTGTTCGCCAGGGGTTCGGTATATATGCCAGGCTAGCCGTGAAAATTCACTTCAAAGTTGCCAGCAGCTGGTCTATACCTTTTTGTAACATAACTGGGTAAAGACCATCAGTGCCAGGCGACTTGAAGCCGTCAAAGGAAGCAACAGCATGTTTAATGGCCTCATCCGCTACCACGACCGATGAGATATACCAGCTTCGTTGATAGGAGCTAGTTGTGAGCTGGGTCCGATTAGGTTACCTGGGAAATGGGACTCAAACATGAAACGGACTCTGCTTTCGACTCAGTGTAGGTACCGTCAGATTTTTTGAGTGGTTCCAGCCTGGTTGAACTTCCTCTTTTGAGGACTTTGACCAGTCTACTGACTTCACCGATAGCTTCGATCTTTTCGCAAAAAGCTTTCTAAGAAGTGCTCTTCCAAGTCCGAATAAGCCTCCTAAAATACTTTTGCTTTGATCTGTAAAGGTTCGAATCTACCTCCAAACTAGACTTAAGTGACCCGTTAAGAAGTTTTCTGGATTCTTTATGAAGACGCTGCAGGTCTGCGTTCCAGCAAGGAACGGGCGATCTACAGGATTGCTTACTAGCTGGACATGCCATTTCGAAAAACTTAGTGAGGGTGCCGTTCATATTCTGAACAGCTCCCTAAAGCTTCCTTGTCGGGCTCCTCCTGAAATCGTGTCCAGTTGGTTTTAAGCGGGTACCTCCTCTTCAACAAGGTCGAGACCTCGTATCCGATTCTGAATTCGATGTATCTATGGTCTGACATGGAGATCTCCGATAGTACTTTCCAGCCAGTAATCTCCTTAGCAGAAGTCGATTACTTGCTGTCTTACCCTCGTAACAAAAGTTGGCTGAGAGTCAACATTTTTGATAGCCAGGTCAGACGATAGTATGAAATCCAGGAGATGATTACCTCTCACGTTGCTATTTGCTACTGCCCCAAAAAGTTTTCTGAACATTAGCATCGCAGCATATTATACATAAGCCCCATCTTCATGGAGTCACAATATGCAATGACTTCTGCTACCGCCTCCGGTGGTGGTGGCAGTAACGAATCATAGGGAAAATAAGCTGACGCAACGACGGATTGGTGCCATTCTCCATTAGTTTCGTAGCTTATGTCTGCGGCAACTAAATCTTTGTCACAAAATTGGGCAAGTTTAGATGGTGGGAGTGAGTTTGGCACATAAAGACAAGCTCTCGCCCTTTCCGCATCGCTCGTCATAAAGTGGTGGGACCCCTGAGACTTCTGAAACCACAGATGCGTTTATTCCACACCCATGGTTCCGGTGTGGATAATATGTGGAGTATGTAACACCACTAAAAAAATGTCCTCCATTTTCTTCCTGATGAATGATGGATGTTTCTAAAGCATAGAAAGCATCCTTCCATAGATGGAACAACCCTCCGTCTATCGAATACCTAGGTATCGCCCTAGATAGTACGATGAGATGGAAGCAACGATCGCCTTCCACGCTTCCAGACAACGGGGACCCAACCCCAAGGCTATGGATGTACGTCAGACCCATCTTAACCTGCTACAGCTTAGTATGGTGGCAATCCACAAATAAAACTAGCAACCTGAAGTTAATGACAAAAGTACAGAGGTTTTCATGTATAGGCAGGACTGGAGATCGATGCCAGCCGCGGGACTGGAAAATATACTCAGCCTCCTGCTCCTAGGTCCATGCATGCAAGACTCTGAAGCGAAAAGCGCTTTAAGAGTGGGTCTGCTTAATGCGTGGAATCCAAACCCGAAAGGCCACGCTTCGATCCTTACATTGTGAACTACATAATACCCCATCAGGACTTCAAAACACCATTTTCCTAAGCAGAGAAGAATGGGACTCGATACCCATTTTCATAGATGGATGGATCAAAGATGGAGACAGAAACCAACCGGCCCGGCCCCGGGATCTTCTCCGATCCGAACTCCGATTGAACTCACGATGCTCACGATGCCTGCCGAACTATTGAGTGTCTTCCAGGCTGAGATATTGGCTGTAGCAGAAGCAGCCAAACTTACGCGGCAATAAAGCTGATATCCCTCGAGGATATTCAGCCATCAAGGCCATCAAGCAGTCGAAATCAAATCGAGGTTTGTGTAGCGCTGTTACGAAGAGGTTGAGGCTCTTTACGTTCAGCATAAGGTTACGTTATGCTGGATCACTGTCCACAAATAAATGGCAGGCAAATATCATGCAGACGAGCTAGATAGTATCAAACCTCCACTCCGCACTCTGATAATACAAGTGAAGCGAAAGAATAAAAAATATTGTAAAAGCCAGTGAAAGGTGGGAAGACCTTCCAACCTGCGAGACCTCAAGACATCTAGGCGGAACTCAACAAATCCAGATTGTTGTTGGATTGCTCACAGGCCATAATCTTCTACGGGCGCACGAGTTAAAGCTGCGCATTACGGACGACGACCTCTGCGGACCCTGTGGAGACATAGGCTCACGGGAAGCTGCCCTCCACTTTTTGTGCCACGGTCCAACCCTCAGTAATTTGAAGCAAAGAACTTTAGGACGTTATTACTATCTGCTGCTTCACTTACATCTCTTTTCAGATTCGTGGATGCAAAAAGATGGCTTAGACGCTCTCACGGTCAAAACGACAACCAACGCGAGATGGAAAGCGGAAACCAGAACTAGGAATCACAATCAAATGCCCATCCCCTTCCAATTCCTCTACAACAACAGATCTACACAGACCTAAGTGTGATGAGCTATAGAATGGACTCAGCTCAAGATACCGCATCTACCCGCCCAACCTTTCCATTGTTAGTGACAGTGTTAAATAACTAGTCATGTCTGCCAGGAAATGATGTGGAGGAACTCACATATCAAAGTCCACGCTTGGCACGATGTAGTCACTACACTTCGTCAGTTTTTATGGTGCGTACTCCTGTATTATAGACGCGTGTCCTAAATTTTGATGCATCCATAGGCCTGATCGAGTTTTTGGAAGACGTGCATTTGAGGAATTCGTCTAAAGGAAGGAGGTTGAGCACTATCTCTGGTGCAACGAGAGGAGTAGACCTTGACGCTGCTGTTACCGTGACACACGCTAGTCTTTGAATTTTGAGATAGCTAGTCTTTTCCGCGGCTTTCCACCAAACTGAGAATGGGTCTAACTGTGCTTATTTACATCCACTTAGTACCCAACGTTCACCAAAGGATCTTTGGCATGTGTAGAATGTTCCTACAGCTATTTTGGTTCTCTCTTCGATGTTACGCTTCCAACTGAGCTAAGTGATTACGATGATTCCTAAATATTTGGCTTCGAATGGAAGTTGTATCCTAGGTCCATTGATTCTAGAAAGATTAAAAAATAAGCAGAAGAGGAGAAATCACTACTCCTTGTGGAGTCCTTTCAAATTCTGAATTGATAATCCTGCTCTTTAGCATACTCCCAATCCACTGTGCTGTCGTTGTTTCCCTAATTTTATTAACTCCCATACCCTAAACCCAATATCTCATCCGGCGCCCAACTCCATGTCCAACCACGAATCTCCATCTCCCTCTTCCACTGCCCCTATTCTTGATCCTCTTTTTCCCCCCACAGTTAAACTAACCCAGCAAACCAATGGAACTACAGAAAGTCGCTATGCACTCCCTAGGCTTAGAGAGAGAAAGATATATGAAAACATTCGTCTCTTTCTCGCCTATCTACACGACAAATCGGACTCGGTCTGCTACGAAGGGAAGACCAAAACCAGCGTCATGGTATCCATCCAGCAGGAAGGCCTCCCTACCGACCCTATCAGTCTCAGGAACCTTTATGTCAGGTACCACGAGATTTTTAGCATGTCCCCTCAGAAAGTAGCAGACGACATTGCTGCATTCGGCCACTACGTTCACTCTAAACGAGTCTCACACCTACAGCGAAGCCGAGCTGACCACGATAAATTTTTTCGTCCATAACGTGCCTTCCTCGTCAGCACTTAAACCATCCCGCCATACATCTCCATCCCACAACATCCCTCTTACATTTTACTACCAGAATGTAAGAGGTCTTCGCTCTAAAACCAATGCTGTCCTACGTCAATTGCATTCTCTTCCCTTTGATATTTACGCCTTGACTGAAACCAATTTGATTCCTGACATAAAGAACCAGGAATTGTTCCCTCCTACTTTTAATGTTTTTCGCGACGACGATCCTACCCGCCCACATGATGATTCCCCCTGTCGAGGCATCCTACTGGCGATCCACAACAGCCTTAACTCTTCTCCCATTACCATCTCTTCATCCTCTAAAGTCGACTTTGTCGCTATAAAAATATCACTCCGCTTCAAGTTCCTTTACGTTTTATGTTGCTACATCCTGCCAGCTCAACCTACCGAATCTTACCAACTTGTTGTCGATGCGATCGACTATTTAATTGACCTGTCTGACTCTACTGACGATATCTTTGTTTTCGGCGACTTTAATCTTCCTCAGCTACAGTGGATTCCATCAGACGATCAATAGTTGTTCATCGCTTCAAATGCCAACTCAACTAAGGAATGTCTCTTCTTAGATCGCTTAACAGACTCAAGTCTATGCCAAGTCAGTGGTGTATCCAACTATATGGGCAGGCAATTGGACCTTATTCAATTAACTCCTCAGTCTCACTTTGTCCCCTATCTCTCTCTACAATCGACAACTACCCCCCCCCCCCCTTCTACTTTCATTTTTTCATAACTCTTCTTTCCAGTCCACTCCTCCCACAACCCTCTCATCCTACGACTTTCATAAAGCAAACTTTCACAAAATCAGTGACTATCTTAGCAGATCCCCCTTTACCTTTCACAACCTAAGCGTAAATGATGCCTTATTCATTTTTTATAAAGAAATATTTAATTCTTTCAGCCTTTACGTTCCGTTTTCCCGCCTTAAAACATCATCTACTAGTCCTCCCGCAAGCTTCGTTCCTTACGAAACAAGAAAAACAAGTTATGGGCTGTTTTCCTGCGTACCAGATCCTTGTCCGACTATTCCAACTATCTTGGTGCTTATCTTCATTTCACCGAACTTTACGATTCCCTTTACCAGCGCTACCTTAACAATGCGCAAGTCAACCTTATAAATGACCCTAAGTCCTTTTACCAATTTGTTAACTACAAAAGAAAGTCCGATGGTTACCCTCCTTCCTTCTCTTTCAACAACAAGTCATCAACCGATCCACTCACCATTGCCAACCTATTTGCCAGCTTCTTTAAAAAATCCTTTGTATCAGATCCATCCTATTTTCGTTACCTACTGAACTTCTCCAACGGCCCACTTCTCTCTCACATCTTGGACCCCTCCTATATCGAATATAAATTACACCAACTCAATGACGAATTTACACCCGGTTCAGATGGCCTCCCTGCCATATTTCTTAAAAAATGTTCTTCGTCTCTTTCCCTTGCCCTTTCTAATCTCTTTCGTCTATCCCTTCACAAGGAGAATTTCCTCAGGTTTGGAAAACCACCTTTATAACCCCAATCCACAAAAAGGGATCAAAGAACGAAATAACAAACTATCGTCCAATCGCTAAACTCTCCCATATACCCAAACTCCTCGAAAGTATTTTGTATGAAGCTCTAAGCTTCCAATGCAAATCACTTATTTCCCCTAGACAACATGGCTTCCTAAAGGGTAGGTCAACCACCACAAATCTCGTTGAATTCGTATCCTTTGCCATCTCTGCCCTAGAGAACGGCAACGAAGTCGATGTAGTTGCAACCGATTTTAGCAAAGCCTTCGATAAAATCTCTCATCGATTAATACTCTTCAAATTGTCTGCCCTCGGCTTCGAACCCATACTGTTAAAATGGATATCCTCTTACCTCGAAAACCGTTTTTACAGTGTTGGTTTGAGGTCAGCCCACTCCGCTCCATTTTTGGCCACCTCTGGAGTTCCTCAAGGTAGCCACATCGGTCCCCTTCTCTTTATATTAACCATAAATAATCTCGATAGGATCATCAAATACTCGTCCGTCTCCCTTTACGCCGACGATACCAAATTTTTCAAAACCATTTCCTCTCCCCATGACTCCTTCCTTCTTCAACAAGACCTTGATAGTTTTTCGATCTGGTGCCTCAAAAATTGTTTGGAACTTAATATCACCAAATGCCAATCCATCACCTTTTCACATAAGCGGCTCAAATCTCCTCCCCGACTCTACCTTCTGCACAACCAACCTATCTCCTCCGTTGAATCTCTTCGCGACCTCGGCATTTTGTGTAATAGAGAGCTCAACTTCCGTTTGCATATGGATGGGATAATCCTTAAAGCCAACTCTGCACTAGATTTTGTAAAACGATGGTCCAAAGAATTCACCAACCCATACGTGACCAGGTCCCTCTATATTACCTTTGTTCGTCCCCTCCTAGAGTACGCCAGTCAAGTATGGTCCCCATATCATCGCGTTCATATCTCGAGAATCGAAAGCATCCAGCGCCGTTTTCTTCGATTCGCTCTTCGAGGTTTGCCCTGGGATGATTCTTTTACTCTGCCCCCCTATCAAAACCGTCTCAACCTTATTAACCTAAACACCCTTGAGGAACGCAGAGATGCAGCCGACTTTCTCTTCATTCATCGACTTCTTTCAGGTCAGGTTGAATGCACGTCCCTTCACAATTCTATTTTCCTCAACACTAACCATCGTAATCTACGTACCCCTCGTCTCTTCTATCTCCCAACCCACCACACCACCTATGGCGCGAACGAACCAATCTCCCGCATGCTACGAAAAATTAATTCAAACCCTAGCGTCTTTGACTTCCACCGCACCACTTCCTACCTCAAATCGGTTCTCCTTCACCAGAATAACCAACCTTAGTTTTAAGTTTTAGTTTAAGTTTAATTTTAAGTTATAGCTTGTATTAAGCCGAATAAATGGGGGCTTTCGCCCCCACCAAAATTAAATTACATGGAGCTTGTCCAAGGCCGTCCTTATAGATTCGGTGATCTGTCGATATCTCGTGTAGTGCCGTCTCTATAGATTTTCCTTCAAGGTAAACGTGTTGAGAACCGCATAGGTTGTGCTCGTTGAGGTTTTGTCTTATATGTTGATCTAGGATTCTCTCCCGCGTATTTAACAGAAACGAGGAGAGACCTATGGGTCTGTAGTCCTTAGCAGAGGAGTGAGTAGGCCTTCCTGCTTTAGGAATGAAAACCACTTTTACTACATATTTCCCAGTTGTTTGAGACGTAGCGCAGCCCTAGACAACCGATAAAGATAATTTTAAGCCAAGATATGATGTATGGAAGACCGTGTTGTAACATGACCGGGATTTTCTCATCTGTTCCCGCCGATTGGTAGGGGTTGAAAGATTTGATCGCCCATGTTATTCTATTCTCTGTGATCTGGCTAGAGATTTTGGGTTCGTTGGGGTTGATGTTGTGCTGCCCGTTTATACCTGTTCATCAACATCCTCACAGCCCGGGAAGTGAGTTTCCATAAGAAGCAACAGTGATACCCGGCTGTTCTCTGTCCAGACACCATTGGAGTCTTTTTGATATCCTGTGGCTATTGGATCTCTGGATATGACGACTTTCCTTAACCTAGCCGTGTAGGAGTTCAGTTCAGACCTATGTTTGGTCCAGTCCTCCTCAATTCGAGTGTGTTTTGCTTTTCAACGAAGTCTTCTGACCTCTGTTCTGTACCGCTTTAGTTCGCTCGTCCACCAAGGATTTCGGAGACAGTTCTTCCCGAAAGCTTTCCTTAAGTTTGAAGTTACTTAGTTTACGACAGAGTAAATGGAAGATACACCTTTGCGAGTGGTTCTTTGTCGCTTTTGCTATGACCGCGTATTTTTGCCCTTAGACCTCTTTAGGGTCTGCACGAACTGCCTGACTCCGGCAGATCCTTTCCTTCATTGATGTGGCTCTTTCTAGAGATGAGTAACACGCACTCCTTTACAATCAATCTGTTTCACGATATTGGCTAGTTCATGAGTTGACGGAGGAGGGACCCATACGTGACCTCCCTCTTTGGAAATAGTCATCAACTAGTCTAACTTCCAGAGCTCTAAAGCTGGGGAGATATTTGTGTTACAGAACTTCAGAGATAGTTTATTCCCGCAACAAACCACCTTAATCCAGTTTTGCCCCAGCCCGCTCCGTCGAAAACAAATTCCTCCGTGCAGCTGGTTTCAACGTTGTCCATCGTGTATGTGGTCCTCTTGTTGAATTTTCCCATTCGATTTTTGAAGGTCGACGAAGGCTAACTGCAGCTCCACGGGAGTGTTCTCGAAACTAGTCGGGCTTTTTCCGCTCTGAACTGCCGTCGTTAGTATCATCTCCTGACCTCTGCTGTTTCGCTGATAGTCCCGTGGTTGACGGAAGGCTCAGCTTAGCTGATTTGTTATGTTCTTGAACTTTCTGAGAAGACGACTTAGATGTGGATTTGTCAGCCCGTGTCTGTTTGCTCAGACGAATCAAATTCTGGAGGTTAAGGCGCTACCAAGACGGTACGCCTTTACCGTCTTGTTATGCCTTTCGATTAGTACACGATCTCGTTCGTTGAGAGCGCTGAGATCATTTTTCGTCATGTTACTCAGAAACCTTTGGGAAGATTTGCAATTTCTTTCGCGTTTACCAAGTGTGCTTAGACTTTTGCGTCCGGTCGGCTTCTGTGTTAATTTCTCCACTACCGTCATGTCCGAGGAGTCCGATTCCAGCAGTTTTTCTTCAGTCTGGGAACCTATCCTGTCGGTTGCCTTAAAGGAAGAGGTATCCTAGTATGAAGTGTAGGATTGTCGATCTTTAGAAGTTGCGCTAGCTACTTGATTCCCGTTGTTGACTTGGTGGAAGGCTCTAAATCTGTGTCTGGTTCAAGGTTTTGTTATCTTGCCGGGAAAGGTCTTTTGTTGTGTTTGTTCATTTTATTTTGTCTATTCATCTTCGCTATTTAGTCCCACGAGTAGTACGGAAGTGGTGTCTGCCCCGCCAGAGCGTTATAGGGTGCATTAACAAATTTGCCGGTCTCCTCCTTAAACCGTGTCGAGATCTATTTCGATTCTACGATAGGATCTACCTATGATCTGACTTCCGACATTGGTTTCCAGCTAAGTCGATTACTTTCTGTCTTACTTTCATAGTCAATGTTGGCTGCGAACCAACATTGTTGACAACCAGATCAGGTACCGTCCCATAAAGTATTCTGGGAATTGCAACAAGTGATAAGTCCTATGATCTTGGAACTACAGTATTCAGTGTGTACCTATGGTAACGAGACCCTTTAAACATCCGCAACCACAGATGTCATAGCTCCGCATTAAACAGTCCATCTAAGAGGGTGTTATTGAGGCTGCTTAAAGTATTCATCCGTTGTTGTCACGTCTGAGATACCCATTGACATATTCTGGCTGCAGCTGGGCAGTAGGTCGGTCGCTCGGTTGCTCACAACATGATCAAACTGGCTGACGGTTTGCAGATCTTCTATACGCCATGTGCTAAGCTAGATATTATGCCCTTCAACAAGGTTCATTTGCAAATGTGACATATGCAGCACTTCTTGACAGCTGTAATAGGTATGGTATACCTGTTTTGTAAGCCGTGATCTTATCCAGGGCGTTTCCTGTCAGCGAATGAAATGTAAAGAGTCCTTATATTCCATGGGCATAATCTGAACTCCTTCCCCTTAGTCACGCAATATGTATTCAGTCCGCTAAAGTCCGAGGAAATAACACGTGTCTGGCTTTGTGGTTTAGCCAAGGTATTGACATTTTTGGAAAGATATGGGCACCGCGGCTGTCTCGAACTAAGGCCATCCTGAAAGTCCAATTTTTAACCGCAGTAACGCAGCGAATGTTGGCTTCCAAATCGTTCTTCGATCCTGGTGTTAAATTTTTAGATTTTGGAGGCCAATTAACAGTGCCATTATCTACTCAAAATTATGTGCTAGAGTATGTTTCTGCATGTTGTGCTGCATGTTGTCTTATTAAAACTACAGCTCTTCCACAGAAATAGCATTCAATTGGGGAACGAAAAAGTCATTCGGACACACCAAACAGCGGAGAGAATGCAACCGATGTCTCAATAATATCTTGCAGATTTTGTTAACCCCAAAAGCGGCAATTTTGCATCTTGACGTAGCCATTGAACCAAAACTGAGTCTCATCGCTGAACAAGAGAATCAACAGCAAACGCATTTTTAAACGTAACAACACACACGATTATGAGGCGGCTTCAATTCATCCACGGGCTGGATCTTGTAAGCTCGAAAACCAAGGCCTTTCCGCAAAATCTTAAATAGAGTGGATGGACACAGCTCCAATTGCTGTGCCCGATGACAAATCGACTCGTTCGGATCCTTCTTCATACGACGACTCACAGTAGCAACAGCTTCTTTGGTGCATGGATAGAGTATGCATGGTCCGAAAACGATACGTGCTTCTATGAATTACTTCTTCAGATGGACGACTATGTCGACTGTAAAATGGACATAGCGCACGGTAAGTTTGGTTTGAAAAAATGTAGCACAATCTGTCAATTCTTGATGAAATTCCAAAGCAAGCTGAGCACATATCAACTGTTAGCTATCAAATTGGCTATCGTTGGACAACACCAATTTAAAAACGAGCACAAATTATTTTTAAAAAACTTCAGCGGGGAATTGTTTTTTGCACCACTGTATATCTCAAGTTCCACAAAATCCACACGCCTAGCAATAGATAACAATATAATTTCAAATCTATGCGGTTTTAACTGCGCAGCATAATGAAGTATACTTTCGGGGTTGCAATTTAAGATTGGCTGTCGGCACAAGTACTGCTCCGTCCATGAAGCGCTTCCAAATTGTTCACTTTTATTGGAGTATCGACGCAATTATTTGGCATTCGCAATCTTTAATTAAGACGGACACTTAAATAGAATCGCCAAAAGTAAACCAAACCATTAAAATTCGGAAGTGAACAATGGTCGGGAGCAAGCTAATCCGAGTGGCAAGGAATTGCGAACAAAAGCCAATCAGCGTTCAACCAAGTAAAAGCGACCAAACGCAGGATTATAACGACAGCGGTCGATTCAGGACGAAGGAAAGAGTCTGGCTTTATGCAAATCCCAGTTCCAATTCCATTTTTCGAATCGCAAATCAGCTGTGTACAGCTGAAAAGAAAAGTCGAATTTTGTGTTTCTTTTCTTCAGGTTTCCAGAGTTGCCGAGGTGATGTACTAAAGTAGCAATATGAACGTTGAAACGATGTCGAAGAATCAACCGAACTTCAGTGTTAATTTAGTATAATTCGTTTTTGAGCAGCCAATATCACTTAAAAAAAAAATTCACGTTTCGACAGAAGAATAATCAATTAGGGAGGAAATAAATAGAGACACCGATGTTCGTTGGTTTTGAATGTTCGCGGATTTTAATGGCAGGAAAATAAAAAGCGAGTTGAAAGGGGGTTAACTGATGAGCATTCATAGTGAGGAGAATGTTACGACATCACGGGACATCACCTGTGAGCTTTATTGCAATGTTTTGAGTCATATCTGGAAAGTTTTAAGGAGCACCTATCTATGTACACCAATTTATGACAATCAGGCTGGGTAAAGTATTTCTTCCATCACTTTTGCATCATTTCTGACAAAGTGCCATTCATAGATAGTAGGTAGGCGCTTAAAGTTCGCTTTAGCGATAGAAGGTACTCGTAGCTATGTGTTTTAGAAGCATTAAATTCCATTCGGTTGCGGTTCCCCAATAGGAAAGAGTACTGTCACCAGCAAATGATATAAATGAGTATAAGTGGTAGGTGAGAGCTAGTTAATGAAAATTGGAAAGAGTGGTGCAATCTCTTATTTTTTTCTTCTGCTCATAGCTCACGAACAGCTCTTGTCCAGCGTTACAGCGCCGTTTTGTAGGCATCTTGTTTAGCTCCATGTGGTTGTCGGTATCCTTCAGTGAACGAGGGATTACTTCGTAGTGATCGGGTTGGACGTTGGCCGCGTTGCCACTGGTCTTCGGTACTTGATGCTGGCTGCATAGGAGTTGTTGAGAGATTTCGGGATACGCGCTCGTGGAAGATTCTGGCGGTTTCTTGCGATTGTAACTTTTCTACGTTATATCTTCACACAGTAGCTCTTCTTTGTTGTGGTGCTTGGAAAATCCGTATTCGCACCTTGGCTGTAACAAGGTAGAGATCCGAGTCAATGTTGGCTGCTCGGAACGTGTGGGCGTCGAGAATGCTGGAGGCATGCCCTACGTCTATAGCAGAATGATCAATTTTATTTAGCATTTGACGAGGAGATGACCGCCATGTCCTCTTGTGTATATTGAGATGACGAAACAATGGCCTTACTGAGGTAATATCTGGTCCCGCTGCAGAGTCAATAGACCTAAGTCAGTTGTCAGACATAGTTTCGTGAAGGCTATGCTTACCGACTGTCCCACCAAAGATGTACTCCTTTTCTTCTTCGGATATTGCTCTGGTCGAGGAGCTCGTAGAAACATTTTTTGGTGGCGCGTCGTTGTCTTCCGTAGGGGTATGGGCGCATATTAGACTTATGTTAGCGAATTTAGCCTTGAAGCCGATTGTCACAAGATGCTCGCTCAAGCTCAAGACTTCTTGCCTAAGTCTGCCGCATATGGCAAATCCGCATCCGAATAAGTGCTATTTATTTTCCCTGTAGCAATCACCATAGTATTGAACATATATATCACTGTTTTTCATCCTCCTTATGTCCGGCCCATCCCATCGTACTTCCTCGATGGCGATGTTATCTGCGTGATAGCAGTCAAGGGCCTCTGTTAATTATTCAGCTGCACGTGCCCTGTTAAGGGCTCGGATACTCCACGTTCAGATCCGAAGGTCGTTGTCCTTCAAACGATTGTTAGAATCGTCGTGTATCCGTTTTTATCGGAGTCCTGTAGTTGATTCGTCACATATTTTAATCTCTTTGCTACTGGCAGTGCATGCCCTTGCCATAAAATCTTACTCATTCAGCCTAAAATGGCATGCCGGGGACCACTACTGTGAAGTAACGCAAGCATTTCGTAACGAACTTGATTGTTGGGCAGATGGCCCAATCCAAGTTATAGGATAGTCGGCAGTTCCCAGATTAATCACCACGCAGGTCCCTAACATGGTCCTTATTATTATGAAAAAGGGACTCAACATTCGAGGGGAATTTATGTTTATGTGTTTACTATCAATGGCACCCACGCATTTTGACACTGGCAATCTGTGCTAAAGTCACTAGCAATCTGTTTCTACCCAGTTTGGTTTGGGGCTGACAAGTGTACATATATGGCCGAGGCCATAAGAAAAAAATAGCGGGTTTCGTTCACGAATTTTTTGAACACTTGTGAGTTCCATTTTGAAGGCCACTGAAAACATCTGCTTGGTGCCTCCATATAAAGTTGAAAATGATTAACATAAGCACTGCGACTAAAGTATTATGTACACTGACACAAAAGTCAAAAATAGCCTGCACTTTGCTGATATGACGGGTCTGTTGGAGTACTTGGTTTAGTCTTCTTTAACCAAATTGAACAGCACATCAAATACATTTTTGTTCATAAGGAGTACCATTTTAAAATGTTCCGGATCATCATTATATAGTTGATCAAAGTTGAGAGCGAAAAATCCATGATAGTCTTGGTCCTCGTACAATTGACTAACCCAGAACCGGCGACAGTTACCTACATTTATCTTGAGATACTCAAAGGGAAGTAATTATTGAAAAGAGTTCGTAGTCCATATTTTTTTTTCTAATAATTCGTTTTAGCAGTTAAATAAAACTAATTTTTGTTATGATGCGCTGTAGAGAAAATACTCTGATCGGCTGTGATCTGTCAACGTATGTAGGCATGCGACAGATAGTATGGAGGGTTCTTCCTGGCAATGCGTCACCAGGGTCGGACCTTAAAAAAGTAAGTTGCTTCGATAAGTGCTTCAAAGCTACTATAATGAATCGTTACCACTGGGTGGAATGCTTACTGCCTGATAAGAAACCCATCCACATCTAAACTGACCATTTAAAAACCGACGGAGTGTGAGGGCTGGTATCTTCTCTGAGAAACTAAATCTTGATCTCTCCTTCCGCCTCGCAAACCATTTGAGTATCTATCAGGCAGAGTTTATAGCTATCAAGCAAGCTCTCTCCTGGCTGAAATCGAATGTGATATCGGCCAAACATGTATGCATTTGCTCTGACAGCCAAGTAGCTATTATATCTCTGCAATCAGTCACTTTTGAAACAAAATGATCAGTTAGATATTCACCTCTGCTGGGTGACAGCAGATAGTAGAGTAGATGAACTTGTTAAGCATGGTACAACACCGCAAATTTCACAAAAAATTAGATATATGCACGTATCTGTTTGTAAAAATATCATTGTACAAGGATATGATTGTCACAAGACAGGCCTGGCCTAACCTGGACCACAGGCGCTCCCGTAGCCTAATCATGCTAAAGCGCTCGCACATCAGTACCCTCATAGAAGTCATTACTTGACATTGCCTAATCGGAAGACATGCCGCAAGGATCGGCATCTACTCAAATGACTTGGCTAGGAGTTGTAGGGCTGAGGAAGAAGGCCTAACGACTGTTGATCTCTCTTCCAAATTGTCCAGCCCTATTTCGCAATGGGAAACCTTTTCTGGGCTCATACTTTCTGGACAACCTCGACAATCTCGCAGAAATCAACATTGTTGACCTTCTTCGCTTTATCAGAAGCTCAAGTTGGTTTAAAACAACAAAAATGTTCCTTCCAACTTTTAGGTTTTTGCCACGTGCCAGAAATGGATCAAGATCACGATGGGCCTACAGACAGCAACACCAACCAAGCAAGTAGGCTGCCTCTGACGTCCCTAGTAATATTTAAAAAAATTATTAGGATGGGGGCAAGCAAGTGCCCGACAGTGTGTGCACGCGTACCTAACGATCTTATAAAAAAATTGTTGCAACCAGCAGTCCACTACCAATTGGGCATTTTCTCTCCCGGCAACACTTATTTTCTCTCTGAGAGAGAGAGAGAGAGATCTCATCGTTTCCGCATCACCAATTCGCACGCTAGATTCTTCTCTGCACTTGTGTGCGTGTGATCTTTTTTTCTCATTTCTCCACACACCACGTTTCGTTTTATTTCACAGCTGTGCTTTTGTCTTTTTGTCTGCTTCTACCTTTGGTTTCGGTTTCTGATATTTCATTGCACACCGCACTGTCTGCGCAGTGAGATTGTCCGTCGCTCGTGGAAATTTGTCCGACTGCCGAACCCCAGTTCCGTTACGAATTCTCCGTTGTGTTCTCCTCTGTGTTCTTTTCGTGTTTTCATTCGGATTACCTCGTTTTCTCCTGAACCGTGTGAATAGTTTTCAAAAAAAACTAAGAAAACTGTGCCAAAGTGCGAAAACAAAACAAAATCAGTGATCTAGTAGTGAGTGATTGAATTCAAAAATTGGAAAAAGGAAAAAGGAAAAAGTCAAAAATTGCGAAAGGGTCCACAAAGTGAAATAACATCAAAAGAGAAGAGAGAAAAAAACGTGACAACCCCTTTCCTTGGTTTCTGTGTGGTTTTTTCTGTGAAAAAGTGTTTCAAAGTTCTCGTGTGATCATGTCCAGCAATGGTCTCCGTCAGTAAGTCGGACAGTAACCAGGACAGCAAGACAATATCCGGTCCACCTGTCGAATTCGTATCGAACGTGATGATTGCCATTAGCCCTAAACAACTACCACTCCAGCAACAACAACAAATCTTGGTAACAACCGACACTATCAATCCAACACCGTCAACTGGAGGAGAAGACCTCCCTGCTGCAGATTTACCACCGGTGGAATTCGATTTCAGCCTACCATGCCGCTACTTTAAGAGCTCCTTCGCCCGATCTTTGTCCATGAGCAATAGCAGCTCTGGTGCCACAACTGCCAATCAATCCAAGTCCATGGACTTCATAAATGTCAACAAAAATGGCCAGCAGTTGTCTATGCTGAATCGAAAGTGCTCCACTGACAACAACTGCAACAACGAGGGCAGTGGCTGTAATAAGAAATTTGAAATGCCACCATCTGCAGATGTAGGAGCTACGGTGCCCCCGATTCCAGCTAGAAGGCAGACTATAGAAACGTCTGCCATAATTCCCACTGCAAGTGTTCTCAATGCTTCGCACCTATTAAGGAACAGCGGTTGTGGCAGTGTTACAAGCAACATCACAAATCGCGTAACCACCACCAGCAATGGAAATGGCAACATTATGAGTGGAACATGCCGACAACCTCATCACACAGCAGCTAACAATGGTGGCAATGGTGGTCACTTTGTAAGGAGAAACGTTTGCTGGCCTTCAGCTTCAGCGTCCTCGACGTCGTCCTCTGGAGAACAGGTTCGTTTACTTTTTTTTTTTAAACAACTTTTTTACAAATTGGAAAATAGTTCACATTGACATCATTTACTGGTTTTTTTTTTTTTTTTTTTTTGAATCCTTCACCTTTGTTTCTTTTAGTTCTACGTTAAGCTCTAAACACAATGATCTGGTTCTTTTATGCTTTGGAATACGTTTGACAGTATTTTTTTTTTTGGTTTTCGATGGATTTTCTATGTCACAGAGAAGTACATTCCCATAGTCATCACTTAGATCTTCGAAGGCAGTTCGAAAATTCTGCATCGAAAGATGGTTTTTAGAGCAGAGTCGAAATTCGAAAATACTCGTACTCGTATCTGTCATGTGTGACAGATTCCACTTTTTCATCAAAGAGAAAATGTAAAAATACCACGCGACAAATCTGTGTCGAGGAGAGTGCAAATTGTCGAATATTGTGTCGTCTTTGGACACTTGTGTAGTGTGTTTGTCATCTTGACATTTTGGATAAAGATTTGATGAAGGTGGGAGTTGGCAGGTATACCATTTTTATGTCACGTCCAAACTTTGCACCTGACTGCAGGGCTCAAAATTTCAGCACTTGAAGGCGATAAATCTGTCAAAAGAGCTAAGGAACTATAAACAGAAATAGAGATGCTGTCAGGGACAGCTGTTCGAGATTAGAATTTGTTTCTTTACTCCGTGTTACTGGACCTCATAAAATGGGAAGCAGCTTGCGGAGATCGTATGGACGTTCTTAAGTTTCTATCGAAAATTTTGCCACATCCTTAATCTTGGCGTGTCTGGCCTCTGAAAAATGTATTCTGTAGCTTGTCGCATAATTTGTTCCAAAATTTCTTACTAACTGAACCCAATCAAACTTTCAGACTGCTTGCAGACTTTCATCCGTGTTATCTTCTTGAAGGGATTGCTGATTGGTGGTGGCGGTGGGCTGCAGTTTCTTGGGCAAAGGATGTTCCACTTAAAACAGGTCAAATCCTAGAAAGTATTCTCGTCTATTGCATCGACATAAATGCAGTGAGATGTCGCTTTCCTGCGTGCATCAGTGATTACATTCTTCATTTTGGTGGAAACAGGAAGGAAAGACTAAAACGCCTGTGCCAATTCATTCAACAAGACCTAGCAAGGGTTTTTCATTCGAAAAACCAAATCACTTTCGCAGCGGATTATGCGGATTTCTATGGTTTTTGGAGATTCATAACTCTGGGTCTAAATTGGGAGTTGTGTGTCCAGGCTGACGCCGTATCTGAGATATCTTCGATAAAAAATAAGAAGATCCTCTCTTATCTCAAAATCAGTGCTCATGACTTCAGTTTCAGGTTTCCATCTGCGGCTTGAATCCTGCTGGAGAACTCAACGTTTCTGCAGCAACTTTAGGTCAGTGGGATAAGGCTCTTTTTGCTTTTCATAGGATTTAAGCGTTTAAAGGACAGGGAGTCGTCTTTGTTAAATTCCTCCATAGTTAAGGCTTTTTAGGTGGTCATGGGTCTCGACCAATAAACTTCTCCAGCTGGCACGGTCTTGGGTCAACTGCCTCTAGTTGTACACTTTAAATTGTTTAAGATCCCCTTCACCGTGGAGAAGGTCTTGTTTTCTTACTCTGTGCTCTTGATGCCAATGGTATCATTGTTTTCAAAAAATTGTGCGTATGATGTTTGAGAAATCACATGACTGGACATCAAAGGTCTCGGCGCGATTGCTTCCAATCTTTAGCGCGAGCACTCTGACGGGCTTCGCAAGTATGCCAATATAAAACATGGCTCTGTATACCCCATCTCTAAAGATGCTGTCATATCAGGCCTTGCAATCGGTAAAAAGCTAGTCCGTTTCTATCTGGAACCTCTAAGATTTCCGCCATTGTGTGAACGCTTGATAATTTGTGGTCAAACCTAGTCTAAGACCGTGCTGATAGGGCCCAGTCAGATCGTTGACAAATGGTTTCAATGGCTCGCACTATGCGTCAGACAAGGCCTTGCTACCGATTTTTAAGAGACTGATGGCTTCTATAGCTGGCGCGGTTTAGAGGGATTTCGTTTTTGTGGATCGAACAAATGATGCTAAGCTTTCATTCGTCATACTTTCTTCCGATCAATTGATTGGTGACTGTACTCTACCAAGCCATTTCCTGCTTTCCTTAAATAGGTTGACTTAGGTTGACGGGTAGATGAGCTATCTCGAGCCGAGTCCATTCTAAACCTCGTCACACCTGGGTCTGTGTGATGCCCGGCTAGGGGAATTGGACGGGATGGGAATTTGACTGCGGTCCCTATATCTAGTTTCCGCCTTCCGCCTCGCGTTGGTTGTCGTTTCGGCATCTTGTTGCATCCGCGAATCTGAAAAGAGATGTAAGTGAAGCAGCACATAGTTCTGAGAGGTCGTAAAGTTCTTTGTCTCAAATTACTGAGGTTGGGAGAGTCCACAAAAAGTTGAGGGTATCCTATCGTGAGCGTAATATGTCTCCACAGCCTCTGCAGAGGTCGTCTTCAGTAAGCCGCAGCTTTATTACGTGCCCTCCTAGTAGATTATAGCCTGGACAAGCGCAGATACTTCAGCTCTGCTTTTCAAGAGGATCTTGTTCTGGATTTACTGAGTTACGGCCATAGTTGTCTTGAGATCTCGCTGGTTGGAAGGTTTTTGCACCTTTCATTGGCTTTTATTTTTTATTCGCTCCACTTGTATTCTCAGAGTGCAGAGTGGCGGTTTAATACTTTGATCTGCCAGCTCCCTTTCTGGGAAGGATACTTTTTGAGGTAACTCTTTCGCATGCTATTTGCTTGGCATTCCTTTGTGGCCAATGACCTAGCATAGCGTAACTTTATGCTGGAAGTAAAGAGCCTTAAGCTCTTCGTGACATCGCTTCACAAGCGTCGATTTGATTTCGACTGCGGCGGATGGCCTTGATGGGCCTTTACTGCCGCAGGTTTAGCTGCTTCTGCTGAAGCCAATATCTCAGACCGGCGGGCGTCGTGAGAATCGTAAGTTAAACTGATCGGGGAAGATCCCGGCGACGGTGCCTGTCTTCATCTTTGATCCATCTGTGAAATTGGGTATCGAGTCTGGTAGCATTTGGTTCTTGTCCCATTCTTCTCTGCTTGGGAAAATGTGGGCGAATGGTGTTTCAAAGTTTCAAAGTCGTGATGGGGCATTGCGTAATCCGTATTGGAGCATAAACCCAGTTAACTTGTAAGGGTCGAGGCGTGGCCTTTCGGGTTTGGTTTCCAGCGCTTTTCGCTGCAGATTCTGTCATCTATAGATCTAGGGGTAAGATGCCGGATACCATATATTTTCCAGTCCGCCGTTGTCGTCGTTCTTATGGCATGAGTCGTGCCTATACATGCAATCCTCTGTACTTTTGTCATTAACTTCAGGTTGCTAGTTTTATTTGTGTATTGCCGCATACACCTACAGTAGATTAAGATATCCGTGTGCTTCCATAGGATAGCCTTGGGGTTAGATCCCCATTTTCTGCCAAATATTGGGAGGTCAAATTGTAGCATTTTGCTTTTACGAGGGCTGTTTAATGAGTACCCGGATTGGATGATAGATGGCGCTACTGAGCCAAATTGAGTGTACTACCTCTTTTAGTCCGCCTGTCAAAATTTGGTGACAATTCGACGCTTAGTTTTGTTTTAACACTCTTCCGACCGAAGGCACGGTCTTCGCCGTAAAACCCATTGCTGCGATTGTTCTTTGGCCTCTGGCGTGTACCAATGAATCCATGTCTCATCGACGGTCACGAAACGGCGCAGAAACTCCTCCGGATTTCAATTTAACAGGGCCAAGCACGTCTTTGAAGTGGTCTCATGATTGCGCTTGTTCTGCGGTGCGAGCAAACGCGGCACCCATCGAGCCGACAGATTTCTCATGCCCAAAATCTCGTGCAGGATATGGCTAACGGGTTCAGTTGAGGTGCCTGCTATCTCAACCAACTCGCGAATTTTCACTCGGCGGTCCGCCAATAAGAGATCATGGATTTTGTCTACGGTTTCCTTTGTGGTAACCAATTTTGTGCCACCTGGACGCGGTTAATCAATAACCGACGTGCGGCGACGGTGGAACTCTGCGAACCAATGGCAAATGGTTGTACGGGAAGGTGAATGGTTCACATTCACACCATCGAGAATTGACTTGATTTCCTCGCAGGTTTTGCCACATAAAAACAAGAATCCGATCACGGAGCGACACTGCTCTTTTTCGATGATCCACAGAAGAGGTGGCATCTCTCCACCTTGAGGAGTGCCCCTTGAGGTGGTGCTGCTTTAAATAACTTGTCATTCGATTCGGCTAGCTGCTAGTTCAGGTTAAGTAAGAGTAACTGTTGGAGAGACCAAACCCACTTAGGCCTATTGGCCCATTGTGATACCACCTGGATCTGTGATTCTCCTTGGAACCAATTTAAGCTTTTGATGCAGCGTATGAGGCTGTTAGGGTGTATATTGTGTAGATCGCTCAAGTCATTGTAGAAGAAAGCTACTAAGTGGAGTTTCCTTTATTGGGAGAGAGTTGAGCAAATTCAGAATACGTGTACAATTGTTTCCTACTCCTCCACCTCCTCGTCCATGCAGCTTCTGCAGAAGTAATTTATAAAAACACCAAGCCTTCTTACATGCTAGCCTATAAGACAGTGTCCAGTGATGATACCTATGACAGCGCTGAGATACTTCCTATTTTGGAAGATCGATGTCCTAGAGAGTGGCTTGCTGCAAATTTGCTTCTGCTAGGGGTGGAGGAAGTGGTAGGACCATGGCTTGCCATGGAGCTTGGATTTTGCCACAGTTTTAACTTTGCTCGACATTACGGGAGTCTTTCCCGTAGTCGGTGTAGTACCGGTCTTGGGTTTTAATATTTTAAAGGTTTTACCCGTAACGTTGACGTACTTTGGTTAAGCCATTGAAGTCACATATTTTAGTATGTGTTCTGCTGTTTCCCTGTCCTCGTTGTACAGTCTACATGTATTGCCTTGCGTTATGCCCATGGTCATCAGGGAATGTCCTGTGAGAAAACCCGTGGTCTCTTATTGGTTGATGAAGCCTTTCGTCGTTACCGTGCTCAGAATCGGACTGCAACCAGAAAATGGTTAAATCAATATTGGGCGCTCTAAATTTTCAGACAACCAGGAGGTCGGGAGCCGCTGCCGATTCGTGGAAGCTGTGCTTTCCGAGGAATTGAAGTCCTCGAGTATGATTTGCATATGAACACGGATTCAGTAGGCTTCGTTTACGAAGACGTAGAGACGTACTTATGATGCTCGTTGGGGACCACAGCTAGACAATCTCTTACTGGTGTGAAATCGAAGTTTTTGGACATTGAAAAACGCATACTAACAAGTGCAGCCTTCTGTTCTCCTATAGCGCATCTCCTGGATCAGTTTATGCACTGCGTGAAGATGTTCTGCAGATTTATGTACGAGTATTGTGGTTCATGAAATGCAAAGACCGCTCACATTTCACATCTAACGCGGCAGCAATGGCCATTAGACATAAATTGGGCTGATTTTACATCCTCGACGTAGCCATCGTCTAATCGGGTTTGACATCCCAAACTTATACGAGAAAATGGCAACACTGCTATATTCTGTCGAAAATGACTGCATCTAAGGTGGGCCCAGTGATTGAATCAACAGCCAGCATAGCAAATCCCTTATGAGCTACTTCAACGTACATATCTGGCATCTAGATCAATGAGGATTTTCCAGGACTACCCAGGCCGTTGGTATGGAGAAGGTGGCAGATGAAAATACGAGCGACTGTCCGGTTCCTTTTATCCAAGAAATAAAAGAAAGGGCCTGACCTTCCAGGTTGAGGGTTACGCGATTACAAAAAAAAACTGCGATGTGGAATATTACTGAAACAAGCACACGGTTTTCTGTCCTCCACCTTCAAAAGGGAGCATGATTATCGAACCATCAACCAAATTGACCATGCTGCGACTGACGACAGCCGTTCCTCCAGAATATCTTAGGCACCAGAACGGAGAAATACTACGTAAAGTAGTATGGCAAACCGTCATAACCTTTACCAATTGCATATCCGTCAATCTCTGGACAAGTCATTCGCTCCCTCGTTATAAATGATGAGGATCAGTGGTATCGTTCCTGTTGAACAATGAGGACAACCAAAATTCCACTGTCAGCCAGAACAAACTATTTAACTTAGAAGAAGAAAGCTAAGAAGGCAATCATCTCATTTCCAAGATTTGGTCGGAGAAAGTACGAGTATGCCTAATGAATGGAATCCCAACTTAATGTGCCAGATCTACTAAAGATTGCCTGCCGTATTGTGTGAACGCCTGCAATCATTCGTCACCAATCTGATTGGCTCCATCAGTTTTAAGCCCCGTAAGTCAGGAGTTGACAGGATCCCTGTCAAGCTTTCCAGCTTGTTCAGAGTGAGGGTGTAGTATGCTCGCTGCTCCGTAAATGTCAGAAGTTTTAGACAAGGCATTGTGTGAAACTTCATAGACACAACCCTAAAGGCATACATTTCCAAAAGTATTCAATACCCTGACGTCATTAACACCTTTATTCGCTTGTACGTACTCAAATAGAAGTGGCAAAACCTAGCACATGCTGTCAGCAAGAAGGGACGTACAATATCGGTGAATTGGACAGAATTTCACAATTTCGGCTCCAATATTGCGTGCTAATGACACTTCCTCAATCAATTTCAGTCGTTTGAGATGGCTAGAACATGTAACCGCTCCGCTCCTAGGTTTTCGATTTATATCCGGAGGAGCAATGGGCAGTGGAAGGCTTCGTGGTAGATCACGCGCATCAGTTGAAAAAGGCCTCAACCAAAAGATAGCCCTGACTGGAGAGGTCTATTGATTGAGGCCCAGTATGATGTATTGGCCGTTTTGGTCGATGACCTTGGGCAACTTCATAATACCGCCTTCATAAAACTTCCTATTTTTCTCTGCAAGAAACTTCTCAAGGCGCTGTTCGATGAAGTGAAAGTCTGATGGCGTAAGATCTGGGCTAGATGGTGGATGTGGCAACACATCACAACCAATCTGCAATAATTTTTTCCGAGTGATCAAACTTGTATGTGATCACGCATTGTTGTGATGAAGCACAACCTTTGTGATTGCTTAGCTCCGGACGTTTCTGTGGGATGTCATCCCTTAATTTCTGTAGCTGCTTACAGTTCCTCCCAATCCCATCAGATTCACAGCATCACCTGCTTTTGGTGGATGTCCGATTTTGCTTGGCTTTCAGACGCTTGCGACGTTGTTGTAGAAAATTCGTTTTTCGTTGCCCGTGACCATACGCTTCAAGAATGGATCGTTTCTTTCCCGTTTGTTGAGTTGGTCGTAGACGTTTACATGCATTGTCAGTTGAATTTTTTTCAACTCATGCGGTACCCAAATGATTGATTTCAAATGACAGTGAACACTTCGAATGGACACTTTTAGAGCGCTAGCAAGCTCCCGAACCGTTGAATGCGTATTTGCCTGCAGGCTTTGCTTTTATCATCGTCAATCTCGGAAGGCATACCAGAGCGATGAGCGCCTTCAACTGAACCATCACCAGTCGTGGCAATCACGTTTTTCGATGACATTCCCGTAATCTTTCCGCAATTTTTCCCTTGCCACAGTCGTATCTTCCCTTTTTTGAAGGAATAAACTTGCTTACATACTTACTTACTTAACAGGCCCCCGACCCGTGAAGAGTCTCTACCTGAGACACTGCAGTCTTTCATCCTGCTGCTTCCAGTTATCCAGACCAAGGGCGCTGGCATCCGCGATGGCTGGGTCTTAACAACGGAGGTTCGGCCTTCCTTGTCGTCTCGAACTTGGGAACTGGGAATCTCTCTCTCGAAGAGCCAATGTAGTCGACATATTTTGACTTTTTGGACTACATCCACATCTTGATACAGCTCATAGAGTTCGCGGTTGTGTCTTCTTCTCCATTCGTCCTCCTGGCATACAGGACCAAAAATCGGTCGAATTTTTCTTTCGAAGGAGCCCAGTATCGGCGCCATACAGTAGAACAGACAGGATAAGGGTTTTGTAAAGCACACTTTTCGCCTTTCGAGTTAGAAGTTTTGAACCCAATTGTCTTGCCAGAATAAAGTAGCAACGGTTTCCTGGACGTAATTCTTCGTCGGATCTTCACTTGGGTGTCATTCGTAGAGTTCACATCCGGGATAGCTGAACTCTTTAACTACCTCGAAATTGTTGCTGTCAATAATGACGTTTTGTCCTAGTGTTCTTCGACCGCCGTGAAAGCCTCAATCACGGCATGCTGGGAACTACCGATGATGTCAATATCGTCCGCATATCCCAGTAGCTGAAAGGACCTGTTGAAGATAGTGCCTTCCGTTTTGACACCTGCCCTGCACACTATCTGCTCTAGGGCGAGATTGAAGAAGTCACATGATAGCGCATCTTCTTGCCGAAATCCGATGAACGTACATAGTTCGGAGGAGCTACTTCCAAAATGCACAATGCAGCGTTTGTTTTGCCGGGATTCCGAATTCCGAATTCGGCCAGCGCCGTATAGAGCTCCTGACGTGGAATACTCTCATACGCGCCTTTGAAGTTGATGCATAGATAGTAAGTCTCGACCTGAAATTCGTTAGTCTTTTCCAGCATTTGTCTCAGTGTGGAAATTTAGTCTATGGTCGATCTCCCGGGTCAGAAGCCAGACTGGTACGTGCCGATTAATGTGGTGGCAGACCGGTTTGAGACCTTCACGTTCAAGCAGGGATATACCTCGATAGTTCTTGCAAGACATAGGATCGCCTTTTTTGTAGATGGGGCATATGGAGCTGATAGTCCAGTCATCGGGCATGCTTTCTTCCACCTACACATGGTTGATGGTTTGGTGCATGTGCCTTATTAAAACATCGCCACCGTATTTGAAGAGCTCCGCTGGTAGGCCATCAGAGCCTGTGGCCTTGTTGTTCTTAAGCTTTTTTATAGCTAAGTCGACTTATTCTGTACTGGGTGGTGGAACTCGTTCTTCATTGACTGGATGTGGGTTCTCTTCTGGGCCTATCTCTCTACATGATGGCCATTTAGCAGCTGCTGGAAATGCTGCTTAAACACATCTACTATCCCCTGTGCTGCGGTGACTAGGATTCATTCGCAGTTTCGAAGAGCTTGTGTTCCAGTTTTGAAGCCAGCAGCCAGTTGCTTGGCTTTCTTATAAAACCTCCGGATGTTGTTTCGATCGCGGGACTCTTCAATTTCCTTGAGCTGGGAGGCGCCCTCTTCTTTCTACGCAGGATCTTCTTCTCCTGGATCGATTCTTTTCCTCGCTGCCATTGTTTTGCGCTCCAGCGTTTTCTTCTGTCACATTTTTCCAGTATACGCATTCATCATCATACCACGAGCTCTTTCTCTGGGCTGGCTGGTACTCTACAGTGGTTTCGGTTACTTCCTTAATGATTTCGCGATACAGGCACCACTGATTGTTAGCATTGGTGGTGGGTGTCTGCACAGTGAAGAGTTTCTCACTCAGGATGCACGTCGAGGATGTTGGATGCATGCCTCGCATCGATTACACCGTCTGGAGAGCGCCAGGTTGTTCTGTGCATCCTTAGCCTTGGAAGCATCCTTAGCAACTAACCCGCCACAGATGTTTCCCTTTCCGACTTTAGCATTGAAGTCCCCGAGCGCAATTTTGACACCATACCCCGGACAGGCTCCATCCAGGAGCTCATATTGAAGCAATAAAGCTCTTCAAAATTCTCCATGTTCAAACCAAAATTGCAATCACAAAACTCGACCGAATAGCGCCAATTTTTTTTTTTTTTTTTAGGTTAAGTTTCAGCAATAAAACGCGCGCAAACATTTGGCATATATGTCACGCTGAGATACACATAAACGCCGTGAAAGCAAAACAACCCAACGACTTTTCGAACAACCTAATACACCATAAGCCTCGTAATTGGTCTCGAAAAATAGCTCCGCGGCTATTCAGTGGATATTTCACTTGGTATTGACTGCGCTCGAATGTATCTTTCAAAGATCCCCATTTCTGATGGCCCATACATACGTATGTATGTACTCTATTCCGGTAAAATTACATAACCGTCTTAACATGCACACTGTGGACTGTCCACATGGATTCATTTATAGGGGCAATCTCGTCCCAAACCGCGCATAAAGATTTTCCCAAAACCTTGTTCCTTTTTTCCATGTTTCTTGAAAGTGATTTCTTGTTACGTACATGAGTAGTTGTTATAAAAACAGTTAACTTCACAAGACTTTATTGATAAAATAAATGTTTCCTTGGGCACAAGCTAATGCTTCATACGAGATCCGTCCGTTTTATAGGTCAGGTTTGCATTTGTTTCGCACTTCAGCGCCACATGCCAACACCGACAGATAAGTATGTCATGTATCCGTATCTCCGAGACTCTGCTAATTTGCTTTAATGTCTCCTTGTCGTTGTGGCGACATAAAAATGTGATTTCTTGTTGGATTTTATGTCTCAAACTTGACATTCTTACTGCTTCGGTTCGCTTGATGGGAAAACATTTCGACTGGCTTCCTTTCGCAATTCGAGGAATTTCTCATAATTTTCCACATCGATTCGAAGATAATTCACTTTGTCAAAATTCAGAGGCGTAAAATGTTCTGACAAAAATATTTTCGACTGTGGAAATACTTCCAAGACTTTGATATTTTTTTTTGTTTTTTTTTTTTTTTTTTTAATTTTGGAAATTTAATTTCCTAATTTTTGGTCTGAGGTGATTGCTCTGAATGTTTTGCAATTTGTGAGATACAGACCTTTCCCAATGAGTTAGATTGATGTGTGTGGAAGAGGAAGTATCTGGCTCAGATACTTGTGTCTAATTAAAGTTGGTTTTCTTTGATTAAGTAATTATTTAGCAATTCGTATGATTTGGATGATAACGACTTTGTGGCTTAATGAAAATGTTTCTGTGATCTGAGGAAATATAAAATCTTCCTGCAGCAATCAAAATCGTAAAAGTTCTCGGATAATAGCACTGAAATCAGTAGATGAGCAGTCCAACTTACACCATATCCGACGGCAAAATGAGCCGTTTTTTCTCTGTTGATATGGGACAGACATATCAGAGACGGGACACTTCAAACGAACCTCCTTTACAAATATCAAATCGACGCCCTACAAAATCTTACCACAAGGATTGAAAATTCTCTCAGAGATAAAGAGGTAGCGGTGGGTTGTTTCCTCGATATAGAAGGAGCATTTGACAACACAGAATTCTCCCAGAGGCATTCAGAACATGGGAGTTGACGACACCACATGTCCGAGGGGCGTTCAAGATATTCTCGGTATCGGGGTGAAACTGTGGTTGCATATATAAATTGACTTATTTATCAAGTAACACTATTATTTTAGTGCATTCATGTAAAATTTCATATAAATGTGATTATTAATTCGCGTTTTATCTCTAGTTAAACAGAATCATAATGGCAACTGAGGCGATGATGGTGAAAATTGAGCATCGCGCTGTAATTAAATTTCTCACTAAGCAAGGAAAAAGTCAAAAAACTATTCATGAAGAGATGGTGGCTGTTTACCAGGGTTCCGCACCTTCATTATCAACTGTGCAAAAGTGGTCAAGTGAGTTCAAGAGAGGCAGAGAGAGCATTGAGGACGACCCCCGCTCCGGCGCCCCGGCTACTGCTTGTACGGAAGAAAGCATCAAAGAAGTCGAAAAACTTGTTCTTGAGGATGCCCGAGTAAAGGTGAAAATGATGGCAGAGATCACCAAGCTTTCAATTGGTACCATTCACACCATTCTTCATGACCATCTTAACCTTTCAAAGGTCAGTGCAAGGTGGGTGCCACGAATGCTCACAGCGCCTCAGATAAAAAGTGATAATCGCATGCTGTAGAGAGCTTTTGGAGATGTGTAGTGAGAACGCGGACGGTATTATGGATCGACGAATTGTTACTGGGGACGAAACATGGGTCCACCACTATGACCCTGAAAGCAAACAAGAGTCCATGCAGTGGCATAAAAAAGGAACAGACCCCCCGAAGAAGTTCAAAGTCACTCCGTCTGCCCGAAAGCTCATGGCCACAGTTTTTTGGGACTCAAAGGGAATCTTGCTCATTGAGTACAAAAAAAAAGGTGAAACCATCAACGCCACATCCTACGCTTCCACTTTGCATAATTTGCGGGAGGAAATTAAGAGAAAAGACGGGGTAAACTCGCAGCGGGTGTGTTGCTTCTTCATGACAAAGCTCCTGTTCACACGGCGCGAGTTTCCAAGGCTGCTGCGCGAGATTGTGGTTTCGAAGAAATCCAACACCCACCCTATAGTCCAGACCTTGCCCCTAGTGATTATTTCCTGTTTCCGGATTTGAAAAAATGTCTTAGTGGAAAAAGATTTTCGGATGATGAAGAACTCAAGTCGGTATTTTGCAGAGAAAGAGGAAATTTATTTTTTTGAGGGTTTAAAAAAAGCTTATCTCAAGATGTAACAAATGCGTTGATGTTAGGGGAGATTATATTGAAAAATAAAAACAATTTAAATTGAATCCGCATTTTCCTTCATATCGATACCGAGAATATATTGAACGCCCCTCGTAAATGGATAAAACGTATGCTAGAGGATAAAACAATAAAAACCCCATTAGGCAGCAATAAAGTCAGTGTGATAGCTACGAAAGGATGCCCTCAGGGTGGAGTACTACAACCCCTACTATGGTCCATCGTAGTTAATGAACTACTGATTATACTCAGCAATGATGGCTTCTATGTCCAAGGATGGTAAATTCGAACACACCATTTCGGATCGCCTCCAGACGGTTTTGAGCCTAGTTGCTGAATGATGCACTAAAGCTAGCCTCAAAGTCAATCCCAAGAAACGCACCATAGTTAGATTCACTAAGAGAAGAAGGCGAAGAAGACTCAGAAATGCCACACTCTTCGTTCACTCTTCGCTACACTAGAGTTCGCAACGGAAGTCAAATATCTAGGAATGACACTGGATGAAAACCTTACATCGAACACTCATCTTTCTAAGACCATTGACAAGCCAGAACCTCACTATGGACCAGCAAACGTTTAGCTGGAAAAAATTGTGGACTTAATCCCAAAATGACACTATGGATGTACACGGCAATAATGAGGCCTATCATCACGTATGCAACCGCCGCTTGGTGGCATAAAGCAACGCATAGATCTACACAGGCTAAACTCATCAAATAACCGAGACAAGCCTGTCTCTGTGCAACTGGTGCAATGAAAACTGCACCAACAGCTGCGCTTGACGTTATCCTAAACATTGCACTGCTTCATCTGGAACTCATGAAAGAAGCAATGGTAAAGGCTTACATGCTCATCACAGAAGATGAATCCAATTCCAAACTAAAGGGTCGTTCATTAAGCGCTTCCTATCTTTAAATTGAAATCAAACAAAGTTTGCCTGAGGTATCATCGACATTTTTTATTCGTTTGAAAGGCCTATCGATGCCATTGTGTATGGAATATAACATCGTTCAAATGTCTCTGGGTGGCGCGCATCTGAAATGTCCAATTTACCATGACTTTGGCGCATAAATCAGGCTGAATTTGACCGATGGCATGGGTTATGTTGGCTTTGAGGACCGCTGTGGTTTGCGGCTTATTCGCATAGATCTGCGACTTAAAAAAAACCCCATAAAAAAAGTCTAACGGGGTCAAATCGCACGATCTTGGTGGCCAGTACACATCACCTCCACGTGAGATGACCATGCCCTCGGATCGCTCGTGCAGAATTTCAAATGTGACGTGAGCTGTGTGGCACGTAGCCCCGTCCTGTTGAAACCACATGTCGTTGGTGTCCATATCATCCAATTCAGGCCAAAAGAAGTTGGTAATCATCGACCTATAGCACTCGCCGTTGAAGGCGATGGCCTGGCCAGCATCATTCTCAAAGAAATATGGACCGATGACGCCGCTAGCCCAAAATCCACACCAAGCAGTGACTCTTTCGAGATGCATTGGACGCTTTTGGATCTCATGTGGATTGGTATCGTCCCAAATTCGACAATTTTGTTTGTTAACGTACCCATTCATCCAGAAATGGGCCTCATCGCTGAAGATGATTTTTCGATGAAAATTAGGGTCAGTTTCCAACTGCTCCAGAGCCCATTCAGCGAACACACGTCGTTGTCTATGGTCGTTTACCTTTCGCTCCTGGGTCAGTTGAATTTCGTACGGGTGCAGGCCCAAGTCACGAAGCAAAATTCGCCAAGTTGTGGTCTGCGAAAGGGCGAGTTCTTGTGAGCGACGCAAAATGGACTGCCTCGGATTCTCCTACACACTCTCACGGACAGCAGCGATGATTTCGGCAGATCTTGCGTTTTGTCGACGTACGGGTGTTGGTTTATCGTTTACTGAACCAGTGGACTCAAATTTATCCACCACACTGGGAGTAGTCCTCTCGGTAGGACGATTATAGTGACTGTAAAATGGGGGAAGCGCGCGGAACGTTGCCCGATCAGAGCACCAATTTTATGATTTGCACGTGTTATTGAACGCTATGTCCGTCCATGGTGATTTGGCAAAACAGATTGAATAAATGACAGCCAATTTGACAGATGTAGCTTCAACAACATGCCCGATCAACTTTCAAAGTTCGGAAGTCCATATTGGAACCTCTGTACAAGACACTAATCGTCCCAGTCTTGCTTTACGGCGCAGAAGCCTGGACATGGATAGAAACGCTGTTGGGCGCTTCAGGAGAAATGTTCTCCGGGTAATTTTCAGTCCTTTTTGCATCAATGGAGAATGGAGCGAACGTTTTAAAAGCGAACGCTACGTGCTGTACAGCGATACGACCTCGTTAAAAAAGCTGGGATAACCCGGCTTAGATGGCTAAGTCACCTTGAACGCATGGACATGAGCGCCCCTGCCCGGAAAGTTTTCCATCCCAAACCAGAGGGACAACGCAGTAGAAGACGACCTCATATTAAGTGGCGCACATAAGTGGATCTCAGCCAGTTACCAAAAAATTGCGCTAGCTGCAGAGGCATGTGCTGTAGTGCCATCTAAGCAAGTAAGTAAGGTCATTGTTGGTACTATCTTCACTTTTCGCCGGATAGCCTGTTCAGATGGACAATTAAATGGGCCACAAAAATTACAAGTTGAGCGCTGATTCCCTTATTGGTTTATTGCGTCAAAAACTTCCTTTTAGTTCGGCAGATCGGCGCGCAATTCGACTTCCACCAAATCGACTCACTTAATCGACTCACTCGTGTCGCGTATCTATGCAGATTGCCAATTTCCGTTGTCTTGTTTTCCTTGCATAAACACGTAAATGTAAACGGATACAATAGGAAGTGCATACGACTCTAACTGCGACATTTAACCATTCATAACATAATAAATCTTTATTGGAACGGGTCTACTGCCGTGGATTGTTAGTGTACTCCAACCCTTCCCACCTAGGTGAACCAATAATTCATTTCCACAGTGTATTGCGTTACTCGCAGATACTCGTAGATACGAGTACACATAAACATTTTTGTTTCCCCCTTTTTCGACGCACAATTCGGGAAATTCATGCAATTTGTGCGTGCGGCAACAAACGCGAACGTATCGTATTCGTACTTGAATTTTGAGTGTGCGTTTGCGGCACCCCTAGACCAGCGACACAGCAGAGAGAGATATTTGAAGACGTTGACATACCAGTTATTCCTATTTATGGGATTGGCCTGATTTTTTCTTTATTAAATTTGCTTCACCTTACCTTTCGCCAGTATTCTTGTTGAAGCAGTACCCAACCACCCCTCTCAGCCTATATCATCCTGGCCTCCTTCCATATCAATTACGCGTAGCTTGTCGCTAATAAGGAAAAATCACCACGCACTGCCTAGAGATACGAGTACAAGTCCAAGTATACAAGTACTCGTACTCGTACTCGTACTGGTACTCATATGTTTAAATGCGTCGAATACTTGTATTCGTGTATCTACGCCGAGTACCTGTATCTATGCGATTTGTATCTTTACTCTCAGCTACTGGGTAGCGATCGATAAAAGCAAGTTACATGGAAAACTCGTTATGGTTTTCTCCTTTTTAGTATGCGGTTAGTCCTCGATAGTTTAACCGACAGGCTAGGCCAAACGCACAAGGATGACCGTACAAGTGACGGCGTGCAATTGCCATATTTGACTTTGCGTAAGAGGTACGATTACTCGCGTATTTTGTACGATCCAACCAACAAATTGTGATGAGATTTGTGGCAACAAAAATTTATTACACTCACCGAACAACAAGTTAAATGTTTTCCTTGTAAAAGCATCGCAGATTGGATTATGCGATTAAAATGCCTGAGTTTGGTACCGGCGATGGTTGCTCCTCCTTGAGATCACCTTGGATCGCTTTGGATTGTGTCGGATCGTGTTGGATTGCCTTGGCGATCGCTTTGGATCGGTTTTATGGGAAATGATGTCAAATGAGTGGTAGATGCGCGATTAATTGGTTTGTAGTACTCGAACCGTAGATGGAAATTTAATGGTAAGTGATGAGTGACTGAACCATTTATGGGGGCTGCGCGAGTGTGTAGAGTAGTAGCCTTGATCATTTGGGAAGGCCTACCTACCAAGTCGAAAGAAAGTAAAAGGCCAGGTGTAAAGCTATTAACTTAACGACTTGTTTGGTTATCGCATCTGCTGGTTGGTAAGTATGTGGATAAACTGGTCTACAAATAGGGGAGACTTTTAAAGATAGATGCTCACATATTTTACATGCTGTGCAGTGTCTAATTGTTCCGTGTAAATAAGTTGTAAGGAATTTTGAGTCCTGTCTTATTTGGTTGATTGATTAGGATCGTATACAAGAGCTGTTGAATGTCCTAAATGCCTTCGAACACAGGTTTCGTGCTTTGACAATATTGTCAAATCGTGTTGTTTGTATCTTTGAGGCTTATGAGTCCTGCTCAGTCTATTTTCGGTCCCTGAATTACCTGAGATTTGTTTCCTCTCCATGCAGTCAACGATGCCCTTTGTTGCTTTTGGAAAAGAGTGTGCCTTTGCCCTTGATTAAATCTTTCAGTGTTTTTTTATTTTTTTTGTTGCGTCCGGGGATGTGTCAATCTTCGAAAGATACTAATAGCCCGGTCTATCAGCATGCACGATTCGCAAACCAAGCACTCGATTTCGGGGGTGCGCCTACGTACTAACCCACATCCTGCACTCTTCTACCACTCTCCACTGCCGTTAAGTACTATTTCGCGGGGCTGGTAAGCACTTTATGCCCTTCTTTCTCCGCTTGCTGGTTCGACATTGTGTGGCGTCGAAGCCGAACCGCCGAAGTTCCTTCATTATTTTTGCCGCAGCCTGTTTCACCGCATCCCATATTATACTTGGTGTTAGCATATGGTTTACGATGTTTTCAGGAGTGGGTATCTCTGCAATTTTCTCCTCTAATTCTCTGCGCTCTGTTCTGAAGTGTGGCCACTCGAAAAATACGTGCTGTACATCTTCCCTGGCCGCAGAAGGGAGATCCCTTCAGACCAAACCTGTGTAGATATGATTGGAAGCAGCCACGTCCAGTTAGGAGCTGATTTAAGTAAAAATCTACTTCTCCGTAATTACGTTCTACCCATTTACGAATATCGGGTATAAGTCGGTAGGTCTATCTCCGCTTTGTAGACTGGTTCCACCTCTCTTGCCACGTACTTTTTTTTTTATAATTTGCGCGCGCTCAAGTGACTAAGTACCCTTAAAATGTTAGCACACAGCGCGGGCGAAGGAAAATCAGATAGGATGGAAAGAGAGGTACCGGTGAACGTTGGTTTTAAATGTTTGAAGGTTATAATGACTAGGACATAAAGAGCTAGGCAGGGCATTCTATAAGCGAGTTGTACGGCTTGTGCTGCGCTGCTTTCCTCCCAGCTTGATATCTTTGACTGCAACTCCGGGTTTCCGAATTTTGGCATCGTAGGCCCTTTATAGCTCAGTAGCCAGTATATCTGCTGGTAGCATTCCCGCAATGACTGTCCGATATGCACAGCAAACTCTCAGAGCAAATAGTCTGTTGACAGAGTAAGTCTTTCTTGCGTATGTCTTAATTTTCAGTGCCGCGTACATTGTGATTGACTGCACCACCCTTGACAGAACTAGTCTCATTTGTTGTCTGGGTCCTCATATGTTTGCCATTATTTTGGATAAGGCAGCGTTCCTTGTAAGTGAGCCTAGCGTCGACCATCACACCTAGGTATCTGATAGCCGGTTTTGATGTTATACCGTGATCGCCCACCCTGATGGTGATTGTTTCTCTTTCCTTGCGACTGGTTACCAGAACTGCTTCCGTTTTATGTTCTGTCAGCTCTAACCCGTCTAACTTTTCGAATACGTTTATTGCCAATGTCTTCTATTTCTTCCAGGTGTTTCTCCGCCACAACACTTTCAATATCATCTGCAATCCTAGATCCCTGCCGTGCATAATGTTCAATAAGAGAGGTCCTAGCACCGATCCTTGTGGAACTCCGCCAGTTATGTGGTACTGCCTCACTCCATCGATCGTCGGTATCGTAGAGTAGGAACCGATTGTCGAAGTAAGAGAGTGTACTATAAGCCCCTAGTTTACAGAGTTGAAGGCATTTTTGACGTCCAACATTAATACGGCGCCGCATTTTTTGGCAACTCCTTTCCATCTTCTGCCCCGAATGGCTTTCTATAGGGTCGTAGGTACCTTCCGAATAGCATCTACTGTAGAGCGAGCCTTTCTAAATCCACACTGATGGTTTGAAAGTCCTCCGCCTTCATCGATTGACACCTCCATTCGGTTGCATATTATTCGCTCCAGTATTTTACCCATCGTGTCTAGTAAGCATTTGGGACGGTATGACGGGGGCTCATCTGGTGGTTTATTCCTTTTGGGCAGCACCACAAGACGTTGCTTCTTCCATTGGCCTAGAAAAACCCCTTCTGTTAAACACTTGTTGTACATTCCCACGAATGCTTCTGTGTCTATTTTGATGGCCAGCTTAAGAACCTTATTTGGTATGCCGTCCAATCCAGGTGATTTATTCTTGCTAAATCGTTTGCATACATCCAGAAGTTCCACTTGCGTAACTGGTGGGATCTCACCTACTTCTTGCGGTGGTTCTATATGGTCTGTTGGTGCTTGCGATAGAAATAATCCCGGCACTATTTTTTGCATCAGCAAAGGGCATGAGGTGCCCTAGAGCCCTTTAGTTTTGCCATGATCGTCCTGTAGGCGGTATCTTCTTCCTCGCAGAGTTCTTCAAAGCGGTTGTTTTTGCTTCTCCGAATGGCTAGTTTAAGGTCCCTATGTCTATCTTTGTATTGCACTTGTAAATCCTGGTGGGAGGGCTGACCTCTGGATCGCTGGCATAGTCTTCTAGCTCTATTGCACTTGCTGCGTAGCTCTGCTATCTCTTGGTTCCACCAGTATACTGGTCTGTTGACATTTTCCGTACCATAGATGCGTCGCAAGCCCTAGATACTGTTTTAGTAAACTCCGCAGCCATCGTGTTCGCTGCTCCTGGGTTTATTGTGGATTCTCCAAAAAGCAGGAAAAAGGTGCTTTCGTCCAGTGTGCTTGTTTAAGACCCCATTCGTTGTGCCTTCTTTAGAAGGCACTTCTGGGTTGCTCTCCTTGCTTGCACTTCAAATAGGATGGCTTGATGGTCACTGTGGGTGTAGTCCTTACTGACTTTCCATTTTGATCCTTTCACTAGGGAACTTGTTACAAAAGTTACATCAACTCTGGAGCCTACGCCGTTTCTGGTGAATGTGTGCTCGTTGCCCGTATTAAGCAGTACTGCGTCAAGTGACGATACTGCTTCTAACAGATCTAGCCATCTAGATCTTTGCATTCAATAGGCACCTCGTGCGTTAGGTACCTCACTTCCGCAACTTCCCCGAGAACTTGTCCGATTTTTATTCGGCGCTCTGAGGTTCTCTCATCCGATGCTTTCTTGAGCTCAAGCAATAATCCTCCATTAGCCGTCTTTCTTATGCGAGTTACATCGGAGCCTAGTCCATTTAACTCCGGGTTGATCTTCACCTTCACAATAGGATATTTCGCCAGTCCAAGCATCCGGCTTGATGGGTATCTTGCCTCGCCTTTTTCCACCACTTTTGTCCACTCCGCTTTCTTATCCTTCTTTCTACGCCTGTGCTCTAGAGGTTTCGCCTTCAGACTCATGGTCTTCTTTCACCTTTGTTGCCCCATTTTTCGTGACGATGTCGGCGTATGATGGTGTCGATAGTACACTACCTCTTCTGACCGGAATTTCTTCTGTTCTTTCGGCTCCTGGGTTTTGTTCCTTTCTTCCTGTTTTATTTGCTTGTAAAAAGCTGTTTTATTTGCTCAAGTTGGATCCTACGAGTATGGTGGAAGGAAGGTCCACCACATCAGAGACCCCTGTAATGTGGTAAGGCTAAGTTACAACCAGAGGCCGCCAGGTATCTGGAGGGCTCCGTTAGCGATGCTGTATGGATTTTATGTCTCCAGCACCTTTCAGCGATCGGTAAGGGTCGCATAACGCCTTGCCTTCGGGGGCAAAATGCCTATTTATGGGCGGGATCTACTCGCCCTGTCACAAAACTTTCACTGGTCTTGTGTGTTTTTTCCGTCACACCCTCCATTTTTGCCGCTCTTGGCCGGGGACCGATTATTGGTTATTTGCAGCTAGCCCACATATCTGTAAGCTCCGCCACCGTGCCTAAGCTCGGCCCCGAGGATCTTTCAGTGTCTATCAGCTTGTCAATGTAGGTAGGAAGGTAGGTAGAAGTGGTTGTCTGGTAAGGTCCTTCCAGAAGCAGAAGTAGTGCGGATACGTCGTTTTGATACCACAACTCACGTGACTTGGATGTTGAAGGCTGTTGCTAAGAGCGTAGTTTTCAGATCCATCCTGTGGATGTATGTTGCAGAATTGTATGCCAGAAATCTGTGATAATTCGTGGAAAAAGAGTTTGACAAGTGTGCGATGCCTGGTTCTAGCTACTGCCGGCCAGTCACAGAAATGTGGAATAGGGTTTCGTGTGAGTTAAAAGGAATGCCTAACTTGGCAGCGTGTGAGTCGATTGACCAATGACTCCTCCTAATTGCGTGATTCTTACTATCTCGATGCGAGTTCTATTGATTAAGTCATTCGTCCTGTTTTTGTGGTAGGCGGGCCATACGAGTATCTGTCTGGATATGGACTTTTCCACATAGAGTTCTCAATAGAGAGAAATTGTTGGAAAGTTCTACCCTTGATGAGTTCTATTAGGGAGCAGACTGACTACGCAAGAGAGACACCGAAGGTTGAGCGACATCTGGCTAGCGCTTCGGTCGTCTCATTCACCTCTGATACTGAAATTACTGATAATTTCCTTGCAGAGTTCTACTAGTTTAGAGGACGCAGTAAGTGAGGGGAGCGCTTTGATGGCAGCCTGGCTGTCAGTAAATGTTCTTATGTTGTTTATGGTAATGGACCTGTGGCTAAGTATCTTGCATGACTCTAATCGCTAGTAATTCCGTCTGAAAGACCCTCGAAGAGTCTAGAAGGCAGTACGATTTGGATACGTTCAGTTCCGCTGAGGAAAAACCTGCCCCAACGCCGCATTCCAACTTGGAACCGTCAGTGAAGATCGATAGGAGTAGATTACTGTTCCATTAAGTAGTTTCCTGAATGTGAACTTAAATAGTTGAGTTTTAGGGACAATGGTTTCAGGGACCAGTATCCAGATTCTCTGAGTCCAGCCTCTGTTAAGTCTTTTAATGCTGTAGCATTTGCTTAAGACGCGTTAATCTAAACGATGCGGTTCATTAGCATTATTCAACACGTGTTTCAACACTAGTTAGGTTCGCTATTCCTAGTAGTCATTGGCAAACTTCGTTATATGTCATCAGCTGGCAATTACAATGTCGAGTGAGTTGCCTTAGAAACCGATTCAGCTGGAAAGCTCATCAAACACGGTGTCGTGGAAATATGGCCAGTTATTTCTGACCGGTCAAAGTGCATCCAATTCGTTGATCTGTTACATATGTCCAAGGTTGTACCACTACCATTCCCGGAGCTTTCGCTTGTGGTAAATCTGTAGTCTTGTCTCACTACTCCAAGTTTGATGTCATCACCTATGTTGGTTGCGTGAACATAGAATGAAATGTCTGAAGTAGGTACTCTCCAATTTTTCAGTTGAGGTAGATGGTGTCACCGAATCCACAAACAACACAACACACCAAACATTCATGTCGCCGCTCGTGAAGCCTGGTATCACTTTGTGTGAATGCTCCCTTGATATGGAGGCTAATTCTACCTCCCGTTCGACGAAAGCTCTTCGTGAAATTTCAGTTCATCTTGCTGCCGATTCTGGTTTCACCTTCTTCCCAGAATAAGATCGAAGGAACGGTTTCCTGGAAGTATCTTGTATGCTTTCAGGACGGCAACGTCACCAGATGCCTTGTTCGTCTACTGTCATATCACATTGCACTTGAGTGGTGTCAGCTGAAACATGATATCCAGAGCTGCGGAAAACTAGTCGTGAAGGGTTCTGCTAATACACAAACATGATGATCCTTAGACCTTTTTCAGCTTGGACTCGTACGAGTATACGGACATCGTGAAGGCTTATACTCGGTCTACATTGATCTGACCACCGTTTTAGTTGCTGATAGCGTATTTTAGGAGTGCTTCTAGACATGCTAGTAATTCGTTAACCACCAAGTTCAAGAGAATGGAGGATAGGATTCTACCTTGCGGCCTTCCTCTAATCGCAGATCTTCTGGCAGATGTTTCAATGCATTTTTGTTGATTTGCAATAAGCTGGTAAGACGCAGACAGAAGTGGTGAATCAACGTCTGAGCGTTTGTGTATATGGATCAGTCTTTCTAGAGTTCTTAGAAGGAATGATGATAGCCGTGTTCGTCTGAAATCTTTCGGACTTAAATGTGAACATTTGTCAGCTTCGGATATGATTCTCTTTTATAATTTGCGCATACTCAAAAGATTCAAGTACCTTTAAAATGTTTGCACACAGCGCGGGCGAAGGAAAGTCAAAATACCGGTGAACGTTGGTTTTAAATGAATGACTCGAACTCCAACTTTTTAAAATGCTATATTTTTTTTAGTTTTTGATAAATTTAATTGTGCCAAAGCAAAAAATGTTGGAAAATACATCAATTTTCAAATTATATCAGTAGTTTTCAATATGTCCACCTTTGGCGCGAATAATGGCCTTGAGACGGCCGAAGAAAGCATCGCACGCTGCACGCAAGTGGCTCTGCGGTACTTTGGCCCATTCCCGGCGAAGTGCTTGTTTGAGGTGGTCCAAACTTTGGTATTTTTTAGTGCCAACCTTCGCCTTCAAAATTCCCCAGACAGAGAAATCCAACGGATTTGTATCCGGAGAATTTGCAATCCATTGTGTCGAAGAAATGAAGTGTGGAACAATGTTTTTTAACCAATCTTGGTTGACGCGCGCTTTGTGAGACAGTGCTCCGAGTCTTGGTGAAATGTCCACGGTCTCCGACCGAAATGATTGTTTGCTCAAGGCTTCAATAGTGCCTCTAAGACAGTTTCACGATATACGATCGCATTAATTTTGACGCCACGGTCCAAAAATACGAGCGGAGAGCGATCATCGGCGGTTGGGGCGGGCCAAACCATCACCATCGGTGCTGCCTGCTTTCTGGTGGCCGTCCGAAGATGTAAATTTTCGAAGGACCTCTCTGCCTCTGGCAAGTAAACTCGGTCATTTTGTTTGTTGACTTATTGCTCGATAACAAATGGCGACTCATCGGAAAAAACCAAATTCGGCAACTCACCACTTTCGTGCAAGCGTAGCAAATCCTTCGCTCTTTCGGCTCTAACTTTTTTCTGTTGCGGTGTAAGATCATGTGCTTTTTGGAACTTCAATGGCTTGAGCCCAAGTTCATTTTTCAGTATGTGTTCCAACGATATGTTGAGCTCATGAGACATTTTTCTTCCACTTCGACGCGGATTTCGCTCAATTCGAGCCTTTACTTTCCGAACCATTTCTGCCGATGTTGCTGTTTTTTTATGACCACCTCCATGGCGTTTTGCAACGCTACCAGTATCACGGTAACGAGCTATGGTTCGAGACACAAATGATTTATTCACGTTGAGGTGCTGAAGGGCTCTGACGATAGCTACTTGTGGATTTCCAGCCAAATATAAAGCAATCACACTATCACGTTAGATTTCCATCGCGGATAAAAATTTTTCAACGCAACTGAGACGCAAATCGTTTAAAAGGCTTGTAAATAATAAAATTATCTGTCATGTGTCAAAATTTGAGCTCACTGTCATGAACGGTTTGGAAATTATAACAGTCTGAAGTTGGTTGCAGTTCGAGTCATTCAGGGTGTACATTGAAGCCAGATCAGAGGGAGTGAAATATTTCTTACACCGCTTGAGGAAACCTAGACATTTCGCAGCATTTTTGACGACACCGAATATGTGGTCATTCCAACGTAAGTTTTCATTGACACACATACATTGACACACTTGCTTATCGCAAGTGCCATCCATCGATAATGGCTGGGTGTTTAATTTTCGCTTTAACAACAGCAGACAGCATTGTGTTTTGGAATCATTAAATTCTACTCTGTTAGTGGTTCCCCACTTAGTTATGCTGTTAATATCGGAATTAAATGAGCTTAGCAAACACTGCCGTTCCCGTTCTGCAGCCGAAGAGCAGGGGCGTGAGTCCGGGAACGAATATGAAAAGCAAAGAGCACTGTCGTCAGCAAAGGAATTTATTGGATTAGAAGTGGCAGACAGTGTCGGAGACAGAATGGAGCCCTGGGGAACACCAGCATTTATTTTGTGAATATCAGACTTGAAACCATCCAAGACAACTTGAATTGAACGTTCCGAAAGTGTTTCTAATCCATTGAAGAAGAGAGTCATCGATCCTAAAAGCACACATTTTCGACAAAAGAGCCTGGCGCCAAACTCTGTCAAGTGCCTCAGAAATACCAAGTGCAACTATCTTGCTATCGGCAGATTGATATTCGCTTTGGTTCCACCTTCCGTTGAGACATGCCATCAGATCACTGCCGGTCATTGGGAAGTTTTCGTGTTTCGAGATATTTCATGAGCTGATGGTTTATCAGCGTTTCCATGACATTGGAGAGAAGGGACGTAAGTGCAATGGGCCTGTCGGAGAAGAGAGAAGAAGATTCGCCTTTTTTAGGGACGGGCTGGACAAATGCTGTTTTCCATCTGCTCGGAAAGTGTCCTAAAGAGTAGGATTGATGAAAAAGCTTACGCAGTGGTTTTGCCAGCGTGGAAGAACACCTCTTCAAAAGAAGGGGAGATATACCATCTGGGCCAGCGGATTTGCTAATGTTAAGATCTTTAAGAACTCTTGCTACTACACGAGTGCGAAAGTGGATTCGTCCCATTGAAGATTCGACGCACTCAAGTGTAGGCGGAGACAGAGCACAATCTGGGAGTGTTGAGCTGGCCGCAAAGTGTGCAGCAAGCAGATTAGCCTTATCCAAAGAGCTGAAAGCTGGAATGTCATTGTAAATGAGCGTTGGGATGGAGGATGAGACAGAATGTCTAATATTTTTGACGATACTTTAGAACCTTTCCATAATAGAGGAATGTGGATCAGATCTACGCAGGTACACGAGTATTTCTACACCAAGATGATGGCTAAGTCATTTGCATCTCGCCTGCTATTATGCCGTCTGGCCGTGCAGATTCGTATGGTTTGAAGCTATGTAGTCCAATTAGTTCTGGAATTAATGGAAAGCGTTAACTAACTAAGGCCTGTAGCCTTCCACCAGACCGAAAGCCATTCGAATGCCAGATGTGCTAAAGAAATCTGAAAATTGTCAATGTGACTTGCACCTAATTTGGGTTGGCAAGCTCCAACCCTCAAGTTGACTCTTGTCTTTCTTGTATGAAAATGCAGTGTCACCTGCAATTATCGGAATCGGCGATCTCAAGTAGCCTGTGATGTCTCTCCAAACAATTTGTTTGTCTTGTTTGCTGTCAAGTACTCTTGTCTTCTGCTATTGTTAAGCACTAAAGCCAAATATTCAAAAGGTTGACATAACAATCTGCCAGTTTGTTGATTATCTTAATCAGCAAATTATTTAACTTCGCCTCCGCCCACCTGCCTACCAAGTGGCTACTTTTAACAATTTGGCATTAGAAAACAAATTAACTTCTCCTCAAGTTGTCTCTTTGTTGAAAATCCCACAACTCATTGAATTCAAATGCCTTTCACTGGCTTCTTCAAATACCTACTCAAGCCATACTCAAGCCTAAGCCACACAATAACCATGTATCCCCGACAGTCAACAGATAAATCGAAGCTTTTCTCACAAAAATTCACAACATCCAAGCAGATCGGTGTCAGTCGATATTAGCGATATTCGTAGATACGTAACGAAAATGATGCAGATACAAATTCCAAGGGTGTAATTTAGCCAGGGCATCGCATTAATTACCATAGAGATACGAGTTATTTGTATTTTTAGCAGAGAGATGAATACGAAAATCGATAATTTACGGATGCCCATCAGTTCGTCGATGGCTATGGATATCGGCGATATCGATAAATTCCAAACGGATTAGGCCAAAGAGAAATACGTTACAAAAGGCACGCTTTCGTTTTCAATTTTTTTACTTTTCTTGTTTATCTCTCTCTCTCTCTTGTATTTGTATTTTGTTATTAACATTCGTTAACATTGAAGATACATACTCGTACGTATGCTAATCGCTAGGTCTGACATTTTTATTTGCCGCTAGAACCGTATTATTTACAGCGGAACCAATCATTAAAAGCATTCGTGAATCGTGACTCTACGATGCACTAACTAAATGACAATATGTAGGCATACGACTTAAGTGGAACTTTCAGAAAGTTAACGTTTCTTTAGCCGACAAATAATGATTTCGTGAAGAGATACTTTAAAAGATCAAAAGATACTCGTACGACTTTGTTTTCGATGTAAATTACGGCAACTTTCTTAGTAATCTGGCAGTACTGCCGATAGTGACATTTATGACAGATCAGCTGATTCTGTGTTTTCTATCGCGCATTAAGTGCAAAATTGAGTGGTTTGCTATAAATTTGAAAAGAAATCGAAAACATAGCAGCAAAGTGGAAAGGAAACATTTGCAGGAGTCGAATGGTAGTACAAATTTGAAGTGACAAGACAACTTGTCAATTTTGACGTTTTTGATAGTATTGAGGCGAAACTAGTTTGGCAGCACTTGTTTTCTTGATACAAAAGACAAGCCTTGATGTCCATTCGAATTTGATAGCCATCCACACCACATGGGCGGTAGGAATTTATCAGCCTTTGGTACACATGACAGGCGTTATCGTTAATTTACGAGATTGGCGATCATGGAAAGTCCGACTTCAATTGATTTCAGCTGCGGTTCGATGGCATTTTAGGGCTGGCCATGTAGAAGCATTACAGCCGGAACATAAATGTGTACAAGTTTTTTTTTTACGCAATCGTTCGCTGTTTAAGTCAGGCACAATTTGGTTCACATAAACTTTTAAATGAAAGGTTAACACAAAAATGTGCAGTCACAGAGGCGGCTTGGATAACCAACATGCGCAAAAACGAATGGCAGTAAAAAAAGCCGTGTGAACAGGTCAAACGTAAGCGATAAAATTTGTTCAAAAACGAAACATGAAATTCAGCTATAAAACCATCCAACGCGTGTCCATTCATAACAAATTGAAGTTGTCAGCAAAATTCCGGAAAAAAAATTGAAGCAAAAAATATTTTCTGAGGCTTGAATGTCTTGTTGCATTGAATATCTAAAGCGACCTACACATATTCGTATGTCGTATGCGATGCGCAACATGTTGCGGGAAAATGATTTCAGCAGATACCAATATGGCACGATTTCTGTTGAAACAGAAACTTGCCTCGTGACCTTTTTGAGTGACTTGTCTAGGTATCCTTGAATATTGAGCACAAAGATCAACATCTTACCACGGAAAATATGATCAAATCGATGTGCAAACCACAGATCACAGTTTAAGACAAACGCCAAATGTGCTCATGTCTGGCTGCAACCAAATTTAATCGACTGTCAAAGAAGAAGAAGCTGTAAAGGAGCTCTTCAAGGTGGACATCAATCCGGGTTGTCATGATGAACGTCTACACCGAACGAAAATGTCAGAAGTCAGAAAGCGAATAAATACTAGCATCGAGGGAGGTTTAAGAACATTAAAACATCAGGGTGCTCTACAAGCACTGGCAGCCGGTTTCAAGAACAGGACGAACGGCTTTGTAATCGAAAGTACAAGACATACAAGGTGGCGCAAAAGTCATCACCCTATCGGAAGATTCTATAATTTTTGCAAATGGCGGCAAATGTCAATTCTACTTTGACATTTGTGAAGTAAACAGATACAAAATACATGTCAACAAGACATGAACCGCTGTTGTCGTAGCGTGAATTTCGGCGCAGAGTTCCCGGTCGTCGGACACCAACTGGACAAACATTACGACGTTTATCCGCTCACCTAGAAGAGTGACAACACGAGATGCTGCCAGGTCTGGCCGGTCCCGAAACAGAGGTTCTGCAGAGAATATTGTAGCTGAGGTTGAAGATGTTGCAGAGGAGTATCGACCAGACGACGTGCCGCGCAATTAGGCATTAATCGGCGCATTTACAGAGAATTTTGATGAAAGACTGTAAGATATTCCCTGATAAAGTGCAGATAGTGCATCAGCTGTTAGCTGTTAATCGCCAAACTACGATGAAGCCATCCTGAATCTCGACCACGAGGGAGACAACTTTTCATCGAAAATCATCATGAGCGGCGAGGCCCATTTCCATCTCTGTGGATATGTGAATAAGCAAAATTATCGCCTCTGGGGCACCGAAAATTCGCGTATAACCCATGAGAGCCGTTACACCCGCTCAAAGTTACTGCATGGTGTACTGATAGTGCTAGAGTCGTCATTGGGCTTTATTTTTTCGAAAACCACGAATACGGGCCAAACTACTGTGGACGGCGAGCGCTACAGAGCCATGCTCAAGGACTTTCTCCTTCCTCAATTGGATGAATTGGCACTGGAGAACATGTGGTTTCAACCGCATGGAGCAATGGCGCATACTGCATGACCCATAACCGAAATTCTGAGGGCTGCATTTCTGGGTCGCCTAATCTCTCGTTTTGGCGACTTGTACTGGCCGACAAGATCGCCGGATTTAAACGTTCCAGACTTCTTTTTGTCGGGTTTTTTGACGTCGCGAGTCTTTATCAACAAGCCTCAGACTCTTGAAGCGCTCAAAGAGAATATCCGTCAAGAATGCGAGGGCCTATCACCATAAGTTCTGGCAAGAGTGATAGAAGATGCCACAAATTGGGCCCGAATAGTCATCAAACCTGGCTGTGGCCACTATCATTTTCTCGAATTAATGGAAGCAATTTAAGGCATCAAATACTGGTAAACATAATCCAAAAGCAGAACCTAAGTTCCTCATTCATAAAAAAATTACAGCCAAAGAACATCGGGTGACAACTTTTGTGCCAACTTATATAACCACTGGGTAATGCGAGGTTGAAGGGCCCCATTTGTTCCCAATTGTGGTTTTGCAAGAGGATAAAGCTACTGCAGCTTTCTTGACTCTTTCTTGAATGTTAGGTTTCCAGTTTAGTTCTGTCAAAAATAAGGCCCAGATACTTCCCTGGTACCATTGATTGAGGATGGGCCTATGGTTGGAATTTGACCTTTCCGGGAAAAGAGGACAAGGTCAGTTTTTTTTTTTTTAGGTTTACTCCCAATCCATAGTGGTCCGCCCAACGGGTTAATCCGCTAAGATTCTTTAATCGTATTAAGATGCTTGCCTGAGACGGCTATAGCAATGTCGTCCGCATATATCAGCAGTTCAGAACCACTCAATTCCAGAGAAGGGGTGAAAGGACACCGCCTTGTGGCGTACCCCTGCTGAAACATCTTTTAACAGAAGCCCCACCCAGTTTGGAGTTGATTATCCTGCTATTTAGCATAAGAGTGAACAACTTTCTAAGTGAGTCGTCTACCTGCAGGGTTGACGGCGCCGTTGTGATTGCGGATGTGTTGACGTTGTTAAAGGCGCCCTCTATGTCCAGGAAAGCGAGCATTGTGTATTCTGTATATTTTAGGGAAAGAGCCTTAGGCAGTGAATGCAGAGCCGTTTCCACCGATGACAGAAGTCTTGGATCAATTTTAGCTCGTATATGGATATCAATCAGCGTTCTAGAGTTTTCAGAAGCTGATAGTTAGCTAATAGACTTAAAGATCTGAGGTCCTTTGGTACAACATGAGAGCATTTTCCGGCTTTGGGTATGAAAAACTACATTGACTTCTCTCCATGACCGTAGGCAGGAAAATATCTAAGGACCTTCGTAGCTCGGCAGGTGTTATACCGTCCGGACCAGCAGACTTGTATGGTTTGAAGTTATGCAGCGCCCACAGCAGTTTGTCTCTTGTAATCAGACCATCCTCTTTGGGTTGCTACTGTTCGCGAATTGGGAGCTACCTGGAAAGTGGGTGTCCTGTAGCAGGTTGGGTGATTCATCACTTGAGGTTCTCCAAGAGCCATCGGTTTTGTTCAAACAGCTAGGCATCATAGGACTTGTAGAGAGGATTTTTCTTAGCCGCGATACCTCAGAGATTTCAGTGATTTTGTCACAGAATGACCTCCAGGATTGTCGCTTTGCCTTCCTCAGTTTTTTTTTTTTTTTTTATATAAATTAGTGCGCTCTCAAGGAGTTAAGGTTCCCTTAAAATGTTTGCACACAGCGCGGGCGACGGAAATTTAGGGAGGAAAGAAGGATAGGTACCGATGTACGTTGGTTTTAAATGTTTGAAGGTTATAAAGACTAGGAAATAGAGAGATCGGCAGGGCATTCCACAAGCGAGTTGTTCGGCTAAGGAATGAATCACGATATTTCAGAGTACGTCCGAAAGTGGGCTTGAGGGTATACTGATGAGCATTCATAGCGAGACGTGTGTTACAGTTGAAATTTTGAAGGGGCGGAATGCTACTGGCGATTTCTATGGAGCACTGGTGCTGCTCCACGAGACACGTCGGTGTTCGAGGGTTCGAGGGTGTCCATTGGCTGAGTGATATTTGTATCAGCTATAGTTTTAACGCACGGTTTTGAATCTGATCTAGCAGATGCAGAGATGTTTTAGGCGCACATGACCAGATGTGGGCATTGTACTCCAATTTTGGGCGGATGAATGTCTTATACAAATATTGAGGCCAGATCAGAAGCGGAAAAGTATTTCTTACATCGCTTGAAAAAGCCTAGACAATTCGCAGCATTTTTGGCGACATCGAACATGTGGTCATTCCAACGTAAGTTGCCATTGACAGACATACAGAGATATATTTTGAGCGATTCTTTGTATGAGTCCCAGTCAGTCACTTTTCTTGTGCCTTTTGCTAAGTTGAAAATTTTTCTGCAAACGTTTCTAAGCAGTCCCAGTGCTGATGTCCACCTTTTATTTGCCTCTAGATTGAACAAAAGGGCAGGAAGTGGAAATTGCCAGATTGAGAGCCAGGGCGAATTCCCTATCTTTCATGTCAAGCTCATTGGTGTCACGCGGGGGGCTTGAGAGTCCAGAGGATATTGTTTCTGACAGTATTGCTCTGTATTTTGGCCAATCAGTTTTCCGATAATTTCGGAATGCTGGTTGGCTGGGAGGAGCATCACTCGGCTTGAATTGGATGTATCTGTGGTCTGAAAAAGAGTGTTCAGACGATGTCATCCAGTTCCTTAGCATTTGAGTGATTCTGAGGTGTAAAAACACCCAAGAAAAAACAAAGCTAGCGAGAAACCGCATGAAGACTAGGTACGACATCAAAGGGAAATCTTCCAGCTTCAACGAAGGCGATCTGGTGTGGCTGTATAATCCTCTGGGTAAGAAAGGTAAATCACCAAAATTGCAACAGGATTGGGAAGGTCCATAGAAGGTGATACCCCGTATTACTGACGTTGTCCATCGGATCCAGCATGGGGATCGAGGAAAAATGAAGGTGGTCCACGTGGATAGAATGTGTCATTTCAACGGAACGACGAGTGACGAATTTGTTCGGGACGAACAACTTTAGGGAGGGAGCAGTGTGATATCCATTTGAATATGAGCAGCGTCATCTATATTTCGATAGCAGAAGATTTCCTTACTTGAGTAGCAAAAACCTCAACCATTGGTGGAAGGAGAATGGAATCGAATTTTCTAGAAAAATGGAAATTTGTACGGCACGCTGGATGGTGCAGAATATTCTCGAAAGAGGTCAAGGTAGTATAAATATCAGCATTTGAAATGTGAGTTACAAGTAGTGATAAAGTGGTTTAAGTAAAAGATAAAGAAAAGTAAAAGCGGTTGAGATAATCGATTGAATCGTGAATCGTAACTGGATTGAATAAAGCGATTGTATTGAAAGGAATAAGTTCTATCATTTGTACCCACACAAACACTTTACGATATGTATAAATAGATAATGAGGGAAAATCGAAAACTCCTGGATTTTAGTGAGGATTTCTCGGAGAATGGATATATACGAGTGTTCATCGTGTTCCTTATCTCAATTTTCAGGGACTTTGCCCCATCCTCGGAGTCAATGATACACTTAGCATATAGGAGTAGATAAGAATTGATGTCTCTTTAATTTGCACAATTCCAATTAAATTAGCAGAAGACCTGTTCCATTCTCTATTTCAGGTCATCTTATAATGGTTTGAATAGTCCATGGGGAATACCAATTGCACCAACAGCAATCAACAATCCTCTAATGCAATTCTCACTCTGTGTTTGGCCGACGGATTGATTGCCAGATTGCCATCATTTCCGACCTCCAATCCACCTCCGTGATACAAATCACCTTTCACAAATACGCTAGGCGTTTTTCTGCATGAATAGTCTTTTGATGTCTTCTTCAAGACGCCATCCATAGCTGACATTTAAATTCCATTAACTGTTATGTTAATTAATTCGACTTATAACTTGCAAGTCCATGTCACTGATGGTCAATGCCCCTTTCATTAACTCATATGTCCATATGTCCGTATGTCTCCGATTCTAGCTCGCCATGATTAAACCCCCTTCTGTTAGTCTGTCAAGTGCAGTCATTTGTTAATTACTCGCTTGTTACTCCGGTATAACCTTGATTCGTCGTAAGTGTTCATTTTTAATTGCCAATTTCACAGAACCATGAAATGTTCTCGGTTCTTGTGAAGACAAAGTTTTGCGGTGTTTGCAGTTTTACGGTTGTAAAAAACCGAAAAAAAAAACAGCGGTAACAGCTTTCAGTTGAACTTCACCTTCTAAATCAAATTCATCTCCAATCTCTCGGTGAGTTTCCAGATGAATAACCGAAAAATGATGTTGCATCCATCATTCAACACCCCATCGCCCACCATCGGGACTCGCATTCGCAATCGTACGACGAGTGCTCGGTATGCTCATAAATTCAATGCTCAATTGAAACTTTCAACTGGCGATATTGGCTTATTTCGCACTCAGATACAGATACGTACCTATGGAGTCGTAATTGCGAGTTTTCATTTTGAAATTAAGTTACTGGCCAGTCAAATTGCCGACCGACCGGATCCAGTACAGCCGCGGTTCGGGTATCAGGTACCTGAATCTAAACCTGCAGAGTAGGTAGTAATAAACTCTCTACCTTTTCCGGAAGTCAACTACTACCAGATACGACCGAACGATGAGATGGCTCTTTAAAGTGTTAAAAATTGCTACCTTGCAAGAAGACCCAACTACGAGTACATGTGCCACAAACAACAAAGTATCTATTCATGGTGGTGGATGCAGGAGCACAAGGGGATCATCCGTGTTGATAAGGTGTAATTTGATGAAACAAATCTAAACGGACATTTTAATGCAGCGCGCTTAGAAACGGTATATTGGTATGCTGGTAGTACAATATAAGCGAGCGCCAAGCTATGCAATTGAAGACGCTTTTTGCATATCTATCGACTGAATGATAAGTCATGCATAGCACGATTGTGTTCGAGTATTTGTGTGTGTCCCAAGCTCACTAATCCGACTCTTACAACAGTGGCTTAGCTCAAGTGAAGTAAAGTATCTTGTCCGCTGTGCACCGTTTATTTGCTGAGGCATGTGAATTATTCCAACTCTATTAGTGGAAAGAATGCAAACTGCATATTTCTCAGATACAAATACGATTACGAACTAATGCTGGCCTGGCCTGTACGCGGCGGGGTATTTTTCAGTCTTTTGTGGTTCGGTGTATTGCTGGCTGTGGTGCGTAATGAAGTTGCACTTGAAATTGAGATTGCTTTTGCGGTTAGATTTTTGTTTTTTCCTCTTCTCATTTCCTGGTTACAGAAGCTGCTTCTGCAACAACAGAAATTGCTTTATGCCAGTCGGTGGACAATGGTGGCCGAAAAGTTGTAGAATCAGGGTGATTAGAAGACCGAATGGAGGAATGGTAGGAATTTTAGCTATTCGGATAGGATAGCTGTGTTGAAGATCTTTACTGGGTAGGTTGGAAGCTGTAACCACTACTATTAGCGGTAGAACAGGAAGTTTAAACTGTTTCTAAGTAGCGAGTTAATTTACCATCTCTTAAGACGCTCTTTCAATGTGTTTCATGGTGTTTGCGACTTGGTACACCTCCTGAAGAATGCAAGACATTGCATGTAGGAGTGTCACTCTACCCTGCTTCTGGCACACACTGTATTCTGGGTGTCACACGCAACCACCACTGAATCAATTTGGGGAAAAACAGATGCAACGGATACGATCTGAAATTTTGTTGATGACCTTAGACTGTCGAGCACGAAAACTGAAAGAAAAATTTTTGGATTTTGGAACTATCAGAGTTTCCTCGACACTGACGTTGATTTATACAATTTGAGCCATAAAAGCCGGACATGAGAATTGAGAATTGAGAATAAGAGCGTACCACTTACAACCAAAATACACTGTTTTCCTCATGATCAAGAAGCATGCAAAAGGGCCATTTCTTCATATCTTGCTGAGCTTACTAGGGCAACAGGAGACTGTGATGGTAAGATTCTAATCTGTCGGCCGCGGCGCAAGCTTCTCTTTTTCGCCCTTAACCACTTAATCCTTTACGAAGGTCGGTTTTCTATTTGGATTTGAATTTCCTTTTAACTGCAGCGTAGTCATCAATTCAGTCGATGTGGCCAAGTCAGTCGAAGGATTGCTGTGTTTTGGTACATCAGAGTCCGTGTCTTGGTTTTATTTTTGTGCTTTCTCGGTAAGAAAAGCGTTTCGGGCAGTGAGACCAATCCAAGCCAAAACTGCCATGAATCGAGCTGTAATCGAACCGAACCTGTGTATTTGAAAACCAAAACGGACTTCGAATAGGTAGAGTTGCCGCCTATCCTCTGAACTATCGGTTTTTGTCGAGGATTGAAGAAATTGGTTGACAGTTCGCCTCCCTGCCAACGCTGCGTCTGGCGATTTTAATTTTTATTTCAGGAAAGCGAAGACATACTACACTTGCGGTCATAAAAACCGCACCACCTAATGAGTTCTCAAAAAATGCCTAATTACATCAGATCGTAAGGGTTTTTCTCATACTAATGAAGGGAGTTCGGCCTCGTATTTAGTGCAAAAAAAAATCAGTTTGAATTGAGTTGTGACGGTGACAAGTAAAAAAAAGTGAAATGTCTGACTCGGGACGAAAAAGTTCAAATATTGACTTTAGTCGAAGAAGGGCTTGACTATCGTGAGATTGCGGTTAAAATAGGATGCTGTCATTAAACTATCGTACGACTGATGAAGAAAAAAGAAAATTTGGATCCACTGGAAAGGAAAAAAGCCTCGGGACGAAAACGTAAAACAACCCAGAAGACGGACAATGTATTACAACGAATTAGCATGAAAGATCGCTTTAAAAGTGCTGTCCGTATAAGAGCAGAGCTAAGTGAATTTCATCAAGTTTATCTAAGCGCCGAAACCATACGCCGACGGCTACGGCTACGGGAGATAGGTTTATATGGAAGACGACCAGCGAAAAAATTTCTCCTAACCACAAAAATGAAAAAAGCTCGCTCGACGTGGGCAGGATGATTGGCGATGTGTGATATGGTCCGATGAAAGTAAATTTAATTTGTTGTGTGCCGATAATTTGCCATACGTACGACGGTCAGCAGGTGAAAGGTTCAAGGACGAGTGCATAGTCAAAACAGTGAAGTTTCCTCAAAGCCAGATGGTTTGGGGATGTTTTTCTTTTTACGTTTTGAGCCCTTTGCACTTTGTTAATGGAACTATGAACGCTCAAAAGCATGGAGAAGTAGTAAGGGAGTTTTTGGTACCAGCAATTGAACAGCATCATCCGTATACTGACAAGTGCATTTTTCAAGATGATTCTGCACCTTGCCACCGCGCCAAATCCGTAAGTAAAGTGTTATAAATCAACTTCTAGATGTCTACTTTATAAATAATAACCAGACAAGTAACTAGAGTCTTTCAATAATTTTCAGCTCAAGACAGCGTTTGATGACCTCGGAATTACCAGACTAGACTGGCAAGCTAATTCGCTCGATTTAAACCCAATGGAATACTTGTGGCATGTAATGAAACGCAAGGTGGCTGAACATAAACCAGAGAGTAAAAAAAAGCTAAATGAAGTTCTGGAACATGTATGGAATACTGAAATTTCAAGGGATATTACTGAACTTCTAGTAAACTCGATGCCTTCTAGAATAAAAGCGGTTACAACCGCCAAAGGAGGAGCAACTCGGTATTGATAATTTTTCGGTAAAAGTGGCATATCTAAACATCTTATATACACATACATAAAAAATGTATCGTTTGATGTTGTTAACCAATGACTGTATTAAAATATTTTAAAAAAATAAGAAAATTAACTGGTTTTTCTTTCTTTGTTAATATCTTTTTTCAAACATTCAATAAACAGATTGAAATTAGATAGAAATACTTATAAACTACTGCGGAGTACTCAACAAAAATTTCATTTCATTATAAAAATTATTATCGTAGTTATTAACAATTTTTCAATCATTTTGATATGGTGCGGTTTTTATGACCGCAAGTGTAAATGGCGATTTGAAACTCTTTGGCCTTTTCCAAAATTGTTTGTGGTAAAAAAATTGGTCCAGAATGCTCTTGTATTGCAAAAAAACCGTTTTGGAGATTCACTCAGTACAGTAGATAGAAACTTAAACTTGTTACAAGGACCCCCATTCTTGTAGAAAAAGCAAATCGCTGCCGCACGTCATCCTTTGCTCCGTAATGTACATACATGCTCCCGCTACAAACACTGTCACCAGCTTTGAGAAACCCTGATGGGAAGTTGTCTTAAACTACACCGCTTTTCTATAAATTCTATAATCTCACACACCCTCTAGGTCATACCTGTTGGTAGCATGCTTCACGTCTATAGCTCCTTGTGAGTCGACAACAAGATGCCAGGAACAAATTTCAAAAGCCTGAATTCCTGGGTGTAGCCTGCAGCTAATATGTAGTTTTTCCTTGGCTTGACTAAGTACACGTATCCACCGATAAAATTCAAAGAAGAGTCAGAAATGGCACCACCATATGGAGTGTGAAATGTTGAAGCCAAGACTTGACAGGAATAGGAGTTTTCTTTGGCAAATTCAAAAGACGTGGTGCACTGATGATTGTTCGTGGTCCACTTCTATCAAAGTGGTATGGGTTCAAATTCCATCCCAATCCTTGCCTGAGACTAAGCTAAAAGAGCCAAATTTTTGTATCCCAGGCACGTAGGCTCTAGCTTGTTTCATATCTGCGATCACTTGATTCAAGAATTCGGTCTTCTTTGAGTTTTTTTTTTTAATAATTCGAAGACCGTTTAGGCCTTTGATGCGGTCCATGGGCTATACAGGTCGCAATTGTATCTTTTCCTCCATTGGCCCTTCTCGGACCTGGGACCTAGTCTTTTTTTATAGTCCAGTATCAGCCCCGCTTTCTGTTTATCGTCATTACTCAGGACATCATCTTGCTAGTTTTGAACCCAGTTTTGCTCACAAAACTACACAACGAATGTTTTGCATGGCCACACGGCATAACTCGATCAGTTTATGTGGGATTTCCAAATCCTGCTCGCATTGACATTTCCTTTTCCCATTGAAGCTTCGCAGCCTGCTTCCTGTGGATAGTCTGTTATAGCCGATTGCCATGGATCTGGATCTAGGCCCTCTTTATATCTGTCACTCTATCTGCCTCATGCCCATTTACCAACTGCTGGAATGCATCTCCAACAAAATTCTGACTAAAATCACGAAAAGCCGGTGTTTCATATCCGTGAACTGGCACTTACGTGTGCTCCTTTATTTTCACGCAGAATATTGTTTCTACTTTTTTCCTGGTTTGGCATCCTTCCCTAGCTGCTGCCATCTATCCATTTCTTGTGGTCGTCGAAATTGTTGGTCGGAGGTTGTGATGCTAATGGTTGTGGGACTCTGTATCCAGTATTTGTTGTTGCTTTTAGAGAATAGAGGCATGCAGAAAATGTGATGGTCAGACGCTCATTGCAAGCTCTAGCTATATGTGTGGCATATGAATCGTCTTTTCTACTCAAATTAAGCTCGCCTTGTACGCGCTCTAACCTAAACTGTACGCTGAAGCGTGTAACGATGAACCTTTGTTTTTATCAGATATTCGGGCTCTGAATCGGGCGGCAGCTAGAAAATGAGCAGAACTAGCATTTATGTTATGTAAATGCGCCCAGTATTTTGAGGGCATATTTTGAGGCATTGTCTTCCACCGACCAACACATGGCATATTTGGTAACTTGGTTAGCGTTGAGTCCTGTAGTTACCCAGAGTAGATCCGTGTGTGAAGAGACTTAACACCGTGCTACGACCCCGAATACTATTTTGACCTCGTAATCAGTGCATACTCCATTCTAGATGGAGTGACAGTCCTTCGATGCAGACTAACTTCAAGGATCAGGGTATAACGGTGTCAGTAATGTAGACACAGTCATGAGCTTTTATCTGCCACTATCTCTATTCCAGTACTTCGATGAAGTTTGGAATTGGTATTGTCTGTGCCATACCATACACCTCACCGTTGATTTCATCGAGGAAACTCTTCCCTCAAACGCCTCCTTTCTGCTGAGCTCTTGATATACGTCTGAAGGCATCGTTCAGCCAGTCAAGTCAATAGAAATGCCACATCTACTTTCTTAGCAGCATTCTTCAAAATTGAAAAGAAAACCGTAGGTCCCCCTCGTTTGTATACAAAATAATAAGACGATGGAAAGTGTTAGCTTACTTTCTTACTTAGGTCCCGCTACAGTTCGGGGTGAGCCTGGGCCTCAACTAACAAGCCTCTGCAGTTAGTCCTATCTTTAGCCAATTGCCTCCAGTTGCACACTCTAAGTCAGTTGAAGTTCCCTTTTAATGTACTTGTGCCCGTCACCTAAGTTGAGGTCTTCCTCTACTACGTTGTTCCTTCAAGTTAGATTCGAAGATTCTGTGGGCCGGAGCTTTGGTGTCCATTCGCTCTACATGACCTAGTATCTCTGGGGACTGATGGGCAGTTTTCTGACTAGGTCGATGTCGCAATACAGCTCGTATAGTTCGTCGTTGAATCTTCTCCTCAAAACCCCGTCAACGCAAACGGGACCGAATATTTTTTTCTCGAAACGACTGAGGATATCTTCATTGGCTTTTGACAGGGTCCATGATTCACCGCCATTAAGTAGGACTGCCATGATCAAGGTCTTATATAGAGTTTCCTTAGTTTTTCGGGATAGGGCCTTACTCCTCAATTGTCTTCTTAGCCCAAAGAAACAGCGATTGGCAAAAGTGATTCTCGGCAGAATACCATATGTGTATAGCAGAGGCGAGATAGACGAAGTCCCTTACTAGGTCGAAATTATAGCTACGGATTGTGTCGTTCGTCCATGTTGTGTGTCCCTTCTTGTTGATAGCATACCTAGTCAAGTCATAAATACTGGTACACAACTGAACTCACTCATTGCCAATGCAACACTGCGCGCATCCATTTCGTATTGATTGCGATTTGACAGTTGATATTTATGCTTCATTGTGACGTAAAAAGTTTTTGACATTAATTGCTTACAATCATGGAATGGGGCGACATCGAAAATCGTATTATTGTAGTTGGTCTCCTTAAATGCAACATGGAAAAAGGCGATATCTTTAGGACGTTGCGACCACTTGGAATCACTCGCAATTGTATGTATCGTGCTGTGGAGTTGTTTAGGGATACTGGTGGAGTACGAGACCATCAAAGATCCCGCTGTCCGCGCACTGTGAGAACTCCGAAAGCGATCAAAGCCGTGAAGAAACGAATCGACCGAAAACCGCTGCGAAAACAGAAAATCTTGTCGCGGGAAATGCAAATTTCGCAAAAATCCATGTCTCGCATTATCAAAGAAGATTTAAGACTCAGCGCGTACAAGCGACACACTGGACACCTGCTCACGGTCGTATTGAAGGAAAAACGCAAGCAAAGATCGAAAGCGTTACTTAGCCGGTACGTGAAGAACGCTCACAGACAAGTTCTATTTACTTATGAGAAAATCTTCACCGTAGAAGAAACGTTCAATAAGCAGAACGATCGTGTGTATGCTCGGTCATCCAGAGAAGCATCCCAACTGATCCCGAGGGTTCAAAGAGGCCACCATCCCACGTCTATAATGGTATGGTGGGGAATGTGCTACGATGGCGTTACCAAGCTCCATTTTTGCGAGAAAGGAGTGAAAACATCGGCCAAAGTCTATTAATCGACCGTCTTGGAACCCATTGTGAAATCTCTCAACCAATCAATATTCAACAACAAGCCAACAAGACTTTCCAGCAAGACTCTGCTCCAGCTCACAAAGCATAAACGACTCAACTGTGGCTCAAAAACAACGTTTCGGACTTCACATCAACGGATGATTAGCCAGCTGGTAGTCCAGACCTCAACCCGTTGGATTACAAGCTTTAGTCCGTATTAGAGGTCATGGCTTGCTCTACTCGACACTCAAATATTGAGTCGTTGAAGCGAGCCCTTGTCCGTGCAGTGGACAATTTCCCCATGCATGAAGTGCGTCTCGCAATCGATGAGTGGCCACATCGTCTTAAGTCCTGCTGGAAGGTAAATGGAAGTCATTTCGAATAAGTTCTTCTAAGATTTGTAGCCATTGAATAACCCAATAAAAACAAAAAAAAAAATTGTTTAAATATTAATTCGTGCATCTGTGACAGCCCTCTGTGTTCGCTTGTGAGTTCCGCACAATTTTTTGAAGTATGATGTTAAAGAAGTCAGATGACAGCGTGTCACCTTGCCTAAAACCTTTTTTGACATCAAACGTCTCGGTCTCGGTTAAGTTGTTACCGACCTTGATGGAGCACCATGCGTTTTCAATCGTCATTCTGCACAGACGGACGAGTTTGGCTGGGATGCCTAAGCCAGACATCGCTCTTTGTAGCTCGTCTCTATAGATGCGGCCTTAAAATCGATGAACAGGTAGTGCATATCGATTTGGAGCTCAAGGGTTTTTTCCAAGATCTGCCGAAGTGCGAATATTTGGTCGATGGTGGACTTCCCTGATCTGAGACCACACTGACAGGGCTAATCAGGTTGTTGGCGAAGGGTTTCAGACGTTAATGCTAGCAACATAGGAGTTGTTAAGAGATTTCAGGATACGCGTTCGACGAAGATTCTGGCGGGGTCTCGCGATTACAACTTCTCCACTTTATATCTTCCCACAGTAGCTCTTCTTTGTTGTGGTGCTTGGGAAATCCGCATTCGCACCTTGGCTGCAACAAGGTGGTAATCCGAGTCATGCTCATGTGTCTGGTCAAGGAGCTCGAAGAAACATTCTTTGATGGCGCCGTCCTTGTATTCCGTAGGGTCAGAGGCACATATTAGGCTTATGTTAGCGAATTTAGCCTTGATGTGGATTGTCATAAAGCCTAAGTCTGTCGCATAGGGCAAATCCGTATCCGAATAAGCGCTGTTTCTTTTCCCTATAGCAATCGCCTTAGCATTATATATATCACAGTTTTTCACCCTCCTTATGTTCGGCCTATCCCATCGCACTTTCTTGATGGTTATGAAATCTGCGTGATAGCAGTCAAGGGCCTCTGCTAATTGCTCGGCTACATATGGCCTGTTAAGGGTCCGAACAATCCACGTGCAGATCCTAAGATCGTTGTCCTTTAAACGACTGTGTGAGTCCGTTTTTATCCGAGTCCATTAGTTGGTTTGTCACATATTTTAATCTCTTCCGTATAAGGTTGTGAGCCCTATGACGGCGTAGGCCAGTATAATGCTACTGGCAGTGCATGCCAGTAAGATTTTACTCATGAAGTTACCGGGGACCACTACTGGGCGGTAACGCAAGCACTTCGCTACGAACTTGATTGTTGTGCTGCTGGCCCAATTCAATTTATAGGACACTCAGCAGTTTTCCGATCTATCACGCAGGCCCCCGGGAACTGTTAGCTAGGCACTGAAAACTCAGGACCTTCAACTGTCTTGATGGTTTACAGCCCATTTATAATCAAAGTTCGGATTGCACCAGCCAAATAAAGTAGGTCCCGAGCCTTGGTTAAGGGTGTAGTAGTATGGTTTCCATCTGACAGAAGCACAACCTTGAAACTAATGATAAGTCGACGGGTTTTTTGCGGATGATTCGGTCCAAAACCGAGCTTTGGTCATTTTAGTTCAAATATTCAGACGAGATATACAAGGTTAGAGCGAACCAATGATGCGCGTTTCCCTCTTGATGGTGAATTCAGTGCAAGAGTTAAGCTCGTCTTTAACTCGATGTTTAACGAAAAGATTGGGATCACGATGCTGCAAAAGTGAGATTTCTGCATGAGACCAGGAGGCGCTATTTTGAGGATCCATGCTCCGGTGGTCTACTTTGAACTGTGGAATAAGAAACTTTTATAAGACGTTTTCACTTTTAGCGGTTCGCCATTACCTGCCGGCAGAGTGGTGACGTGGGAAATCGTCTGTCCTAATTTTTGATGTTCGGCTTGTGAATTGAACTCTGGCGTAGTAGCCTACCGATTATCGACGATGGCGATGTTTATTGACTTTCCATCGTTCTTTAAGTTTCGCTGCTTTTTTAATACGACTGCTGTCGCACTGAAGTTGAAAGTTTGTTCGAATTGTACAACCAGGAGGTAGATCAGAAGTTTTCCTTCTAAAGGTTGTTGATGATGGTAAGCCTTAAACGCGAATGACAATTTCTTGTTACAAAGACTGGGCATAAGTGCTTCCTTATTCATATGAAGTGGGCATCACCATTCTACTCAATGACAAACTAACATTTTGGACCATAAACCTGGGAGCAGTCTGTATTTTTTAGGAAATTGTTAGAAGTGCTTACTATTCAGTTTCTTTGTATGCCGAGATTGGATAGATACATAGCAATGGTCGGGTCTTGTACTATATTGTTAGTTCTCCTACCGAATACCACAGTCTTTTCATCCAACTAATTAAGACACTTCCAATCTCCAAATTTATTCATTGTAAATTTACGAGGACAAAAGTATTCGTACCCTAACGAAGCACTACTCCAAGGCAAACTTTAAATTACGTTACAACTTTAAATACCGATAAGCAATCATGTTAACCTGTCTAAGCAAAAATAGTTGAAAGTGAATGCACAAAACAACCACATGACGCAAGTCACTACTGAACTGAACTGACTTGGAGCTAACTTGGGTGTAGGCAGCATTCTTTTGAAATGTAGTCCATTGTGTAACTTGGTTCTTGACAGGTACAGGTGCTAGATAGAATTACGTCACACCTAAGCCAGGCATTAGCATTAGCATTAGCATTAAGTCCGTAAGTGGTTCTTACGTAATTAAACTTAGCACTGGCAAACGGCATTTGTATTCGTATTGTGGGTTTATTGGCACGAGATTTGCATTTTCTCGAACTCTGCTAATGCAAAAGATATGTATCATGTCCAGAAGAGAAAAAGACTTGACTAGGCAAAGCTTGATCTTGAATTAAGTCATACTGAGTCCAGGCAGTTAATTGGAATGGGTTTTTGAATACATTGTGAGCATACAGATCTTGGTGGCAGATTTGTTCTCAATATGGCGTTGTGGTGCAAGAAATAATCGCTTGGTACCGGGAGATGGTGGGGGTGCCTCGGGAAACTCTGCTGAAATTTCCTGGAATTTCTGCTACAAGCGCAAGCAAATATTGGGGCTATTTCGCTTCCTTAAAGTCATGATGATGAGACAATGTGTGGTTTGGATAAGGAAGAAACGCACCTTCAAATGTCCAAGTTCGTTCAACAAAATCTTAACGTTGCGGCAACGTTCTTGCACTGAACTTAGGTCCTTCATTTGATGTACGAGTCCATGATATACGTGTATGTAAGTTCTGAGACTGTACTAAGTAAGAAAGGTCAATTAGAACACGTTTTTCCGACCCTTTTCTAGTCAAAGCCTGAGGGTCTTACATTGGGCGCTATAGAGGGAGTTATTTTTTTGTAAACAGATGATCTTGGAGAAAGCGTAGTCACCCAGGCATAGTGATTCCGAATGGTAATTGTAATATTTCGCTCTGAAGTCTGAAATGGGGTACCACAGGATTGTATACTTCCACCATTGATGTTCTAAGTATTCAATATCGATGCAAGTATAGGTGGACTTTGAGTATTTTACACTGTTTAGTGGATGGAACCTAGTACGCAATCTTGAGAAGACCAACACCTTCTTCTTCCTTGGGCTCAGAAAAAGGAAGCTGGAAAGTTATTTATCGGCAACATTTCCATCCAACTTTGGCTGATTATAATAATTTAGCAGGGAGCCCTTTCAATCCAGCAGCTTTATTTGCTTCCAGATCGGATGTCGTCATCTGCGTTAAATGATTCATTCTGCTGGATATCGAAGTATGAGTGTTGGTCATCATCGGCGTTAATTAGTGTGCATAAGAAATTCCTTCCGTTCAAACTCTCATCACCGATTGTGACTCTTTCACAACGTTTCCATTCTTATCCTTTCAGTCTTCCTTTCACAGTCTGTTCATTTGGTACAATCTTCCTCCGAATCTGACTCCTACATTAGCAACTTTCCACGGCTTTGATCTGAGCTGATGATCCCTCAGTCACTTTTGTTTAGAGAGTTTTTGGTCCTTTTTTGCAGTGATTCTCTGGATGCTTTCTACTTGGGTATATGTGCTCATCACTACTCGCAATCATACTAGGGGTGCCGTTGTGATGGTACATTTCTTTTGGGTTGTTTGCCCTTGATGTTGAAATTGGTCTTTTCGCGGAGGTTTTAGTAATGCTTTCAAAGTGCTTCTTGGGTGCTCTGGCGTTCGAAGTATTTTGATTTGTACCTTAGCTTCAACAGGGTAGTGGTCCAAACCAATTTTGGGTTCTCGGAACGTTCGGACGCCCAGAATTCTGCAGTTGTACGTCGAGTGATAAATTCGATTGATGTTGGGATCTTGCAAAGCCTTCTATTTGTGTGCCAACTTCGCCTTTCGTAAAAACTAAATTTGTTTTTGGGGGTGTTTTCCAACGGGCTGCCAAGGTCCTGCTTGATCTCTGCTTACATTCTTAGAACTCCAGATTGCTTGCAGAAGACTTCCACGAAGACGACGTTGCTATGAGACCATGGGGATGTCTTGTGTTTTTAAGCTGCAACAGGGCAATGACATTTATTTGCTGCTGGGTATGGACCTTCGGCCTCCTGCTCTTTGAACATTTCTGCTGACATTCTCGTTGGAAACCGAAAAATTTCATTAAAGTGTAGGGTCACAAACCTGATTCAAATGCCGATTTGACCGATGACTCGACTGATGATTCGACCGCTGATTCAAGAGCCGATATTTTATTATTTCCAGCGAAATGTCAGTTGACATGCCCTTTGCTTTACCATCAAAGGTCTCATGCTATTTACGAAATCTATGAGTTCCTTCAGTAGTAGAGTCGCAGTCGCAGTCGCAGAGTATATGGAAAGACTGTTTAGAAACGGCAGATCTAGACATAGATCCGGAAATTTCAGATGGACACTCACATCTATTTGTCGACTTCAAAGCTGCATTTTTGTTTCTTTTTTTTAAAGCAGCGCGAGCTCAAGGGGTTAAGGTACCCTTAAAATGTTTGCACACAGCGCGGGTGAAGGAGAATTAGGGATGAAACGAAGATAAGTCCCAATGTACGTTGGTTTTAAATGTCTGAATGTTATAATGACTAGGAAATAGAGAGCTCGGTAGGGCGTTCCATAAGCCAGTTGTTCGGCTTAGGAACGAATGACGATATTTCAGAGTACGTCCGAAAGTGGGCTTGAGGGTATACTGATCAGCATTCATAGCGAAACGGGTGTCACGGTTAAAGGTTTGAAGGGGCGGAATGACAAAGCTCATAGGAAAGAGGTGATGCAATGTCATGTGACTTATTTAACATCAAACTCAAAAGAATTGTGCGGAACTCTTAGGCGAACACTGCAGGCGCAATCTTTCAAAGGTCTGTGCAACTGCTAGCGTTAGATGATGATATTGGCATAACTAGCAGAGCTCAGCGGGCTGTCATTGGTGCGTTTGCTAATATTGAAGTGAAAGCTGGTAAAATCGGTTTAGCGGTAAATGAGGGCAAAATTGGAGAAACCGTAAGGGAACTCCTCTACCTTAGCTCTGCTATCAATGCAATCAACAACTCCTCATCATAAATAAAACGAAGAATCACTCTTGCTAATCCCTGTTTCTTTAGGCTAAGACGGCGGTTGAACAGTAAGGGCCTATCTCGAACATCTAAGGAGACTATAAGTCCTTTATCATCCCAGTTCTATTTTGTGCCGTTGAAACATGAGCTCTATCCAATGTAGATGAAGACATCGTCGGTCATTTCGAGAGAAAAATTCCCCGTACAATATTGGGTCCCGTTTGTGTTGACGGACTATGGAGGAGAAGATTCAACGACGAACTATACGAGCTGTACATTGACATCGATCTAGTCAGAAAATTGCGCCTGAGATGTTTAGGACATGTAGAGCGAATGAACAGCAATGCTCCGGCCCGCATAGTCTTGGAATCTAAACTAGGGGGACAATGCAATAGAGGAAGACTTCACCTTAGGTGGCGCGTAGAAGTAGAATGGGATCTCAGGCGACTTGGAGTGCGCAACTACAGCTTATTAATTGAAACCCGGATTCACCTCCAACTGTAGCGCCTCCTAAATAAGTAAGCAAGGGAATATTGTTTCGTCTGGAGCAGGTTCATGATATTTCGATGTAAATTCTTTCTTACATCGAAGACTTATTGTCAGCGTTCTTCAACATACCTCTGAAGTTTTTTCCCCGGATTCTTCGCTATAACTACGATGTTCCCTTTCTGCAGGAAATATGATATCGGGCATATGCGCGCTACAGCTAGCTTGAATGAAGCGCAATCGGGAAGTCCAATTTTCGGCAACTCTATCGAGCAACTGGTGCCGTACATCAGCAATAACACGGCGAATGTTGACTTCCAAATCGCCCAACGTCTCTGGTTTATCGGCATAGACTAGTCACATACGCCCAAAGAAAGTAATCTAAAGATGTGAGATCACAGGATCGTGGAGGCCAGTTTACAGGTCCATTATGCGCTCAGCAAATATTTTCCCCAATAAATTGATGGTGTCGCGCGCCGTGTGGCACATTGCGCCATCTTTTTGAAATCAGAGCTCTGTCACGACAATGTCATTCAACTGAGGAACGAAGAAGTCAGAAATCATGTTTCTATAGCGTTATCCAGTTACGGTAATATTCTGGCGGGCATCGTTCTTAAAGAAATATAGGCCGATGATTCCACCAGCCCATAAAGCACACCAAAGAGTGAGTTTTAATGTTTATAAAGGCGTCTAGACAAGGGCTTCTGGGTTTTCTCCACTTCAAATTCGGCAATTTTACTTGTACATTTAACCAGAAATGGGCCTCATCGTAGAACAAAATTTTGCGTTGAAAATGAGAATCAAGCTGAATCATGTTTTCGGCCCATTCACCGAACCTACGACGCGTATTATGATCACGCGGTTTCAACTCTTGCACAATCTGGATCTGATAAGTCTTTAAGTCAAGATCTTTCCGTTAAATCTTCCACAAAGTGGATGGGCATAGCTCCAATTGCTGTGCACCATGGCGAATCATTCGGAATCTCCTCAACACTGCGCTCCACAACGGCAATAACTAGAGTGTACGTGGCGCGAAAACAATTCATCGTGTTCCGAATAACTTGCTCAGATGGACGATTATGTCGACCGTAAAATGGAGGCTTTTTTTTTAATGGTTTGCGCCAATGGATGTGGAATCTTCTTCAAGATACTGATAACCCGTGTTACCAGTATGAACGATTCACGGGATATTATTCTCCTTTTTCCTCGCGCCTACGTCCTAAACCACACCCTGCACACTTCTACCACTCTCGCAAGCACTTCATGCTGCTCCCGTGTTTCCATTTGTTCAGCTGGTTCTGCCGCTCTTCTTTCGGCTACCATTCTCCGTAGCTCGGTCTGCACAGTTTTTACAAATCCGCAGATATTTAGCCAGTATTCTTCCGACTCCACCATTCTTTTAATTACCTCTGGGGGGTCTGGTAGATTTTCTCTCCACTCCGCGAAGCGTCCGCAAAGGAAAATTGCGTGCTTTACGTCCTCGTCCTGACTTGGACACTCGGGGCAAAAGGGGGAGTTGTCATGGCCAAATCTATATAGATACTTTTGGTATTCGCCATGACCATAGATGAACTGCGTAAGGTGATATTTGCAGTTTCCTTGGGCTCTGTTCATCCATACATCGATTTTTGGAATCAAGGTCCATCTGCTCTTTGTGGCATTATCTCGTCGAGATTGCCATAGGGTCCTCTTTCATTCCCCTTATTGCCTTGGCATCAGTTGGCATTGAGGTCCTGCGGAAAATTCTCCTCATCATTCCAGCGATGACAAATGCGGCTTCGTTCGAGATCGTCCTATAGCCGCTTATTGTCCTTAGTGCAACGAGTCGGTATAACGCTGACAGTTTCCGGCCTGTTTCTTTCCTTCTCAGCGTATCTCCCCAGACTGGTGCCGCGTATAGAATAACCGAGCTGACCACTTTAGCTAGGAGGATCCTTTTAGCGTATCTAGGTCCGCCAACAGTCGGCAGTATTCTGAAGAGTGCCGCTTGTAGCGCTAACGCTTTTTTCCTCACGTGGTCCACATGTTGTTTGAACCGTAGCCGGTTGTCTAACATCACTCCTAGGTACTTTACCGCTTCCTTCGATCGGATATTCTAGTTACCGACTTGAATATTGATATATTCCACGGTTTTCCTGCTCATAATAAGAACGGCTTCTGTTTTTTGTTCCGCCAGTTCGAGACCCGCAGATTCGAGCCACAATAGTGGACCTAACACTGATCCTTGCGGTACTCCAGCGGAGCTGGTGTAGTATTTAACCCCTTCATCCATGTCATACCGTAACTTCCTGTTGGTGAAATACTTGGCGATTATCTTTAGCAGGTAGTAGGGTGTTTCTATTCTTGCAAGTGATCGCCTTATTTGAGACCAGTCGGCAGTGTTGAACGCGTTTTTGACGTCTACTGTCACCACCTCCATGAATGCCCTTCTATGGCTGCAGACGCAATGTCGACTATTGTTTGGATAGCATCGACCGTGGAGCGTGACTTTCGAAATCTGGTGGCTTGAAAGGGCTCTCTTCTCCTCTGCTACAGTCAGCAGTCTGTCGTATATAACCTCAAAGATCTTTCCCATTGTGACATATTGGGCGATATGACGATGGTTCTCCTGGGGGTTTATTTCCTTTGGGTAGTAGCACTACGAGACACTTTTACAATGTTGCGATGAAAAGGTCTGTTTTTATTCCGGCAACAGCCTTTAATGCTGTGTTCGGAATACCATCGGGTCCAGGCGCCTTTTTGTCTCCTATTCGATTAAGAGCTCTCTGCAGTTCTTCTAGTGTAACGGCTGGGATATGTCCTGCTTCTGTTTCCCGGACGATTGTGACCATGTTGTGTAACCTTTTCGGGAACAAGTGCTCCACTATGGTTATCAGCATTTTTGGGCACGTTATTTGTGGAGACCTGCAGGATATCAGTTTGGTCATAACCATTCTGTAGGCCGTGCTACATGGATTGATATGCGCTTCGTCGCATATACGTTTGAAGCATCTTGATTTGCTCTCTTTGATCGCCTTTGTAAACTCCGGTCTTGCCTGTTTAAAGCTTTCTAGGTGTTGTTGGAAGTCATCTCCCACTCTAGATCTTTGGACTTTACGTCTAGCTTTTAAACACTTTGCCCTGAGTGGTTTTATTTCATCGTTCCACCAGTAGCATGGGGCGCCTCTTCGATTTGCTGTTTTTCTGGGCATTGCCGCATCACAAGCCGCTATGATATTTTCTGTAAGTTGATGCGACAAGCTTTCGGCTGATCCGCTTGTATCTGTGTTAGAGCTATTCAGCATCTCCTCGAATGTATCCTTGTCGAAAAGGCTGTCCTACTATTGTGGGCCCCTAATATATAATCGCCTGGTGGTCGCTATCGCTGTACTCCTCGCTGAGGCGCCAGCTCATGTTGCATATGATAGAGTGACTCGCAAAGGTTAGGTCGATGATTGATGCCGTTCCTGCTTTGCGAAATGTGTTGCTGCTTTCTCTATTTGCTAGTCCTATGCTTAGAGATGCAAACGCTTCCTTTGTTGGTGACCCTACTGCCCCATTCCGTAGCCCAAGCATTGAAGTCTCCCCCAATGATCACATCAGTTTTGTGTTGTGCGTTGTTCATCAACCTGTCCAGCATTGCTTGGTATTGGACGTAGCGCACGATAAGTTTGCACAATTTGCACGCGTTGTTCTAGCGTTAATCTATTCATCGTAAAATGGCAAAACGTTCTAACCACAAATCAATTTTCAACTGTCAAATTGACAATCTGTAGAAACAGTGTTGCCAGTTTAAAAACCAAACCTCTAAAAAAAAACACCCTGTATGAGTATAGTCTTGACTTGCTCCTTCAAAATACCACTTTCTCGTGCTCCTTCTTTTTCCTTCTCGAAAGTCGATGTTTGCTACTTCTTCGAGGATCGTATTTTTCATGAGGGACAATTGTTTTCCTCTGCACCAATGCTTTTGTTTTGTTCGGAAACATGTCAAACAGGTTGCATTTGCCAAGAGTTAAGACTTTGGATGTGGCACTTCTAATGGCTTATTGGCAGAGTTCGCATTAGTATTCAGCCATAAATATTGACAGTATTGAGGCTGGCGAGAGGTTGAAGGAAATGTTTCCCCAATACTGGAGCCATATGTGATCTATCTGGTTGACGTTTTGATGATCTGGAGGCTACGGGGTTCTATATTTTCCAAGCATTGAGCCAAAGAAGCTCTGCTTTCCGACTTTGATGTTTAAGTAGCTGAGTAGGAACTTGAAGTCATACTTTGCACTCTCCTCGTTAGTTCTCTCCATGTCATGGTCACTTATGTGTATTAGGGTTATGGTCTCGAATCCAGCTTTACGATGGATTGACACTTTTGACTCAAACCTCAGGCTTCAAAATAGCATGGTTCCTTTTTGAACCACTGATTCTGCTCAAGAAAGCATGTTGATATCGCGGGCTTTCTTTCCGTAGATACATTCTGAGACATACGAGTACTTGGGTCCTTTGGTGTCTAAAGTCTATACTTGTTCTTCAACTGATTTGTTACATAAATGCTGGAATGCCTGTTGCAAGGGTACGACGGCGTTAAAGTGATGATGTGTTTCTCCCGCTCCGTTTTCTGTCGATTAAAGCCGTTCATAATTGGTTTTATTACTCGATTTCTACCCAGTTTCAAGTCCACATCATGACCTTATTTCATTCCTGACTGTCTCCTATGGTGAGTCTTCCTCTCAGGTTCCACTAAATTCCTCACAATTACCAACGACGGGCGATTTAAATGAATTTCAGGTGATTAAACACTTTCTAAGCAACAAATCACCGTCCTCTCCATTGGGGTCATACTAATACCTTTGACTGCTGCTTGTCACTACACATCGTAGAAAGAGGCTCCATCTCAATCTCCGTCCAAAAGGTAATTTCTCAATCAGAAACTGCGACTGTCTGTAATGTCAGTGCCGCAGATACTTTTATTACGTTGACCTTCTCGTTAATTTAATGCACTCAATTGTTTCAAATAATGAACCCAGCGGAGCGATTGTTAAGAGCATCGAACCCTATATCCAGTGGCATCGAATTACCCCTTTGGCGAAGCAAAGACACATGACATCCCACAATGATTACCTATCCGTATGATACCTACTCGTGCTCGTACTTTCGTGGTCTTGAATGAAGTGGGACACTTTTGAATTAAATTCCGCAGTACAAACGAGAATACGGATCGTATGTGTGTATCTAGACGCGTACATGTCACATAGTCACCGCAAAAAGTCGTTGTGTTGTCTCAGGTTGGTTACCAGCGATTATGCGGGGGAGGGGAAACCAACAGAGACCACCAGAGCACCAATCCAACCAACCCAACAGTGGAATTTCGAAATATGATTTCGAGAAATGCTAGACCAGCGAATTGGCGCGCAAATAAATGAAGTTTTGCACACCTCCTCCATGATACTCCGTTGGATCTGTGTAAGATTTCCAACTACTCCTGGTCATAAGCTCCGCGGGGATTAGGTATTAGGTTTTCCAGCATTGCGGAACGTTTTATGAGTGGAGTGGCCGCAAAATGATTTTCAATCTAATGTGGACCCAACCACAATTATTCATCTCACTTAGGCAACGGTTAGGGTAAGGTGAGGTACTCGTAATATAGTAGACTCCTGAGATAGAGCCGTCTATCATACTACATAACATGGTCCAAATGGTAGATTTGTGTTTTTTTGCATTGCCAACCACCCACGGGAACTTGCCGTAGTAATTGGTAATTGTTAACGTGGTTTACCTAGAGCTACATAAAAAACGGCACACGTCCGCAGGCTGGCGCCGTAAATTAGAATTATAGCCGCCTACTTGGACTGCATAGATACTTTTACAAAAAAAAATTTAAAAAAAAAAAAAACCGCGCATGCTATTGTTGTTTGCCGAGTGTTTATCGACAGCTAAATGCAGTGCAGTGGGAGATAGCAAAAGACAGATATAGTTTACTTAGCCGCTGGCATGAGTCGAGTGGCATGCATGCAAATTAGCAATTCAATTTGGCCTGGTCGGTGGACAGAATTTTAAATGTCACACGACTGAGTACGAGCGTATCTGAGTATGTATAGTGGTGTACTCCTAGTGGGTGCGATCCTATAAATACTTGTTACGGTTGCTTGTTACAAGCTTTCCCACGGTTGGCTATAAATATAAAATTTAATGGCGATTGCCGGTGATAAGCGGTATTTAACTGAAGAGTTATACCATCCGGCTAAAGGTGGGGCATTTCGCAAACTTGCCAGTCGTTGGGGTTTTCGGAATTTTTTTTTGGTTAACGACTTTGGACTTTGGTCTAACCGGGTAGGATAGCAGAAGATACTTTGGTTTTCCGGACTCGCCTTGAGTTGGTCTGGCTGCTATTTGATGCCATAACGTTGGTCGTTAGATTTCAGAAAAAAAAAATGGAAATTTTTTGTTACCATCCGAGGAAATGACAGGGCCAAACTACATTCACTCTGTGCTTGTATGTAAGATGCAGCCCATTTTTCGAAAAGTGGTTCTCTGAACTCACGCATAGCATCTTTTGATAGATGTCACTCTTGTGTTGCTGATTGTTTGCCATTTGCCAATGAAAGGTATACAGTGAACTGCGACTACATTAAGTGCGACAAGGCCAAATCCGAGGCGTTATAATCGTCCCAATAAGCGAGTAATCGAATCGACTAACGCAGTAAATAATGTTGCCGTGCCAGTGAGACAGCGAAAAGCCAGAAGTAAATAGAACATTACGGATGTACGCTTGTCGATAAATCAAGACGCAATCAATGTTCTCAAGAGCTGGGAATCTCTCGAACGTCCCTGTTGCAGATTTTGCGAAAAGACTTGGCCATACGTCCGTAAAAGAGCGTACCGACCCAAGAACTAAGCCAAATGACCAACTTTCACTGATTGAGTTCTATTGAAGATACGAGCAGAAGCAGATCCGAATTTTATCCGAGATGATACCGGCAAGGCGGTTACAGTCGATGGAGACCACTATCGCCCCATGTTAACCAATTTTGTTTCGGATACATTGTAACTGGAAGCCTTCAAGGACGGACATACGTATCAAACACCGCGTGCCACAATCGACTTATTGAACACGAAGTTCAATGATCGCCTTATCATCGCCAGAAATGGCTTTATCACTTGGCTGCCCTGCTGGATCGATTTAACATCTTTACACTCTTCTGAAATATCGGCAGAGATCTGTCGGGATTTCAGTGATACATGGTCAAATCTCCTATTTCAAGGCTTGGGTGGTGGTATTGGGCTTTTTGAAAGACTATAAACCAGAGAGACTTTTTCCAGAGGCGTTAAATCACACTATCAAAGCGACGACTTCTAGTTGCCCAAACGGAAGTTTCGTGCCATTTTTTCCAGTGTTGTGTACCAAGCGGCACCATCCTGCTGGAACCATATGTCTCGGCTATCATTCCTCCATATCGTCTGCCATTGACTTTTTGTGCATTCCCGACTGCGTCTTCGACGAAATTCGTCGATTGATGGTTCTAGCCCAAAAAACACTGACTCGTTTGGAATGCATTTCGCCCTAATGAAACACGTGTATGGGTTTTTTGTCACTGCAACTGCGGTGTTTATGTAGCGATCAAAATGAAGATTGACTACATTGGAAAAGATGAATTTGTTAGAAAACTTAGCTCTCACTTGAGGCGTTTCAATGGCTCTGTTCCCTGTAATGCGTTGACTTATTCCGCGAGAATATGCTCCACTTGAAATCTTCAACTCTTGACCACGATGCCGAATGTATGTACTTGTATGTTTTCGGCCTCTCTGCTACATTTTGGCGAACGGCCGTAATATTTTCTGCTGAACAACCTGGACCTAGACTGTTCGATAATCCTACACCATTGCTAAGCTGTCCTGCGTCCCCAAGATCTGTAACAGCAACATTTATGATGTAATGTTCTTGCATTGCAAATCTATCTTTGCACCAAATCCACGTTAAGATTTCTCAAACTAAAAGTTTGTTTCCAATACTCTGTGTGCCCTAGAGCAAGGGGAAGTGTGATTTCTGCAGACTACAGAACGGCACACACAATAACTCTTTTAAAACTCAATGTACTTGGTTATTATCCAGGGCTGATCTCTTGAATTATATCCTACTTGAAGGAACGCTACTATGTAGTCCATTTTCTTTCTCCTTAATCTGAACCAAACAAAGCCACTTTCGGTGTTCCACAAGGCAGTCATCTTGATCTTTTTATTTTGACTTTCAATGATTATAAAGAACTCTGGCTCTCAACTTTTACAAGACTATACTAACTTCCTTGAGCTCAACATACAGAAGTGCCAAGCCAGCTCATACTCCCTGAAGTGTTTAGAACTTTCTAACCAAACCTACTATACTCGTCTATCAAAATAAGCTCAGTGTGTGATACAGAACTTGATTTCCGCACCATTTTGATTCCATAATTCGGAGACTTAACTCTGCGCTTGGTTTCCTTAAACGATGGCCTAGAGAATTCCCTGAACGTTGCATCAGAAAACCACTTTACATCACCTAGGTTAGGGCATTTCTCAAGAATGCTAGCCCTTACTATGAAAACCATATTCTACAATACTTTTCGAACAAATCTAACGCAGATTACTACGATTCGCCCTGCGCGGGCTCTCGGGCGCTGACAGGGCATATCTGATTGTGGTTTTTATGTATACAATCTGAAATTCACGGCCTGTGATTTATCTCTCTGATGTATGTATATGTGGAAGTGGTACTACCAGGTGATCAGTAATCCCGGTAAACCGAAGATTCGAAAGAGCCAACATCATGAGATTTGATCCTTACAATCAGTAGGCAAGGGAAAGGTTCTCCACCCAAGACCGAAGTGGAATTGTTCTAGACACATAAACTATTGCGCCGTTTGTACAACGTGCAATATTCTAAATATGCCTTAGCTGACCAGATTGCTCTGGAATCCACCTGCGAGGATGATTACGTTCGTTGCAATGCTTACTTACTTACGTGGCAATACAGATCGGGGTGAACTTCGGCCTAAACTAACAAGCCTCTTCAGTTAGCCCCCGGTCTTTAGCTTACTACCTCCAGTTGCGCACTCCAAGTCGGTTGAGGTCTTCTTCTACTTGTGCGCTCGAACTAAAGTGAGGTCTCTTCTACTGGGTTATCCCTCCGGGTGGGATTTGAAGACTTTGCGGACCAGAGTATTGGTGTACATTCGGTCTACATATCCCAGCCATCTCAGGCGACTGCTGCCCAGTTTTCTGATTAGGTCGATGTCGCTGGACAGCCCGCATAGTTCGTCGTTGAATTTTCTCCACCAAAGCCCGGCAACGCAAGCGGGACCGTAAACCTTACGAAGACTTTTTTCACTCGAAACGATCGAGGATATCTTCATCCGATATCAGTCGGCCATAAAATAGGATTGGGATGATCAAGGTCTTATAGAGAGTCTCGTTAGTTTTTTTTGGCAAGAGCGATTCTTCGTTTTATTCCTGCTGAAATGTTGTTGGCAGAATTCATAGCAGAGCCAAGGTGGACTAAGTCCCTTACTACCTCGAAATTATAGCTGTCGATTGTGACGTCCTGTCCAATTCGTCGATGTTATGCGGCCCTTCTTGTTGAAAGCATATACTTGGTTTTGCCATCATTTAAAGCTAAACCCATTTTGACAGCTTCCCTTTCCATACTAGTGAACGCAACGGTTACAGCCCGCTGAGTTCTCCCATCCCATGTTCGTTTGTGAGTTCCGTTCAATTCTATCAAGAGTAATGGTAAAGAAGTCACATGACAGTGCGTCACCTTGTCTAGAACCTTTTTGACATCAAAGGCCTCGGTCTCGGTTAAGTCGTTGCCGACCTTGACGGAGTAGCCAGCGTTCTCAATCGTCATTCTGCACAGACGGACGATAGTGCATATCGATTTGGAGCTCAAGGGTTTTTTCCAAGATCTGCCGATGGTATACTTTCCTGATCTGAGACCGCACTGACGAAGGGTATCAGACGTTCACACACATAATATGGCAGATAAGATCTTCTGGTCTATTCCGGCTGACAGTGGAATGTTGGGCTTCTTTGTCATTATACAGTCTATAGAAAAGGTTCTTCCATATTCTCAACACCGACTGTGACTCTACTATTGGGTATAATTCTTCGTGCGGTTTTTTTTTCAAAATTTGAACGTTTATTTAAGAAAAACATGTACAATAGTATTATTCAAAGTATTGCCCACCTGAAGCTATGACTTTTTCCCATCTTTCTGGCAATTTGTGGATCCCATCCCAAAAGAACTGCGCCGGCTTGGCAGCCAAGAATGAATCAAGCCAATTTTTGATATTCTGCTCTGATGTGAACCGTATATCAGTGAGGGCGTTCTGCATCGACCGGAACAAATGGTAGTCAGAAGGGGCAAGGTCTGGGCTATAAGGCGGGTAGGGTAAGACTTCCCATCCACTGTTTTCCAAATAGTTCTTAACCGGAATAGCAACGTGGGGCGAGCGTTGTCATGATGGAAAATTATTGCCTCGTGTCTGGTCGCATATTCCGAGCATTTTTCGGCCACTGTTCTCTTCAAATGGATTAATTGTGTTCGGTAGCGTTGTCCATTGATGGTTTCACCCAGTTTTAGCAGCTCATAATACAGCACACCCATCTGATCCCACCAAATACAGAGCATTACCTTCGCGCCATGGATATTCGGCTTTGCCGTTGATTTGGCTGGTTGGCCGGGTTTGACATATGATTTTTTGCGCTTGGGGTTGTAATGGATCCATTTTTCATCACCAGTAACAATCCGATGCAAAAATGACTACCTTTTGTGGCGTTCCAGCAGCATTTCGGCCATACAAAACCGCCTTTCGACGTCTCTCGGCTTGAGTTCATGTGGAACCCAATTTCCTTGCTTTTGAATATATCCAGCTGCTTTTAAACGTTTTGATATGGCTGCTTGAGTGACACCCAAAGATTCTGCGAGCTCTTGTTGTGTTTGGCAACAATCTTCATAGAGTAATGCTTCCAGTTCTTCATCTTCAAACTTTTTTGGCTGCCCAGGACGTTCATCGTCTTCCAAGCCAAAATGACCACTTTTAAATCGTGCAAACCACTTTTGGCACGTTCGCTCAGCTAGCGCATGTTCACCATAAACTTCCACCAAAATACGATGACTTTCGGCAGCAGTTTTCTTCATATTAAAGTAATGAAGAAGAACTCCCAGCAAAAACACTTTTTCAGGCACTAAGTTCGACATACGAGTATTTGAGTGAAAAAAAATTATTGTTGTTTACGCTTCAAATGAATGACATATACTGAAATGACGTACAATGACAGTAGCTTTCCAACGCATGTTCCAATGGAATAATAACAATGTAATAATACAAGTCACGCCATCTCTTAGCAAACCGCACGAATTAAGTTATAGACCCAATACAAGGTTTCCTTCATTTCTACAGGATTCTGTTCGGATCTTCTGGCCTTGACACGTTCTTTTTACCTGTTGCTAGAACTCCTGTACGTTATTCCTAGAGTACAACCTCTCCAATATCTTCGATCGCGTGCTTCTACTGCTCTTTTCTGTTCTTCTGGAGAAGCCGATGTTCTTCCCCGCTCTTCTGCTCGTGGAGCTTCGTTGTATCGCGCTTTGTAGGCTTCTTGTTGAGCTGCATGTATTTGCCGGCCCTCTTCACCAAACCAGTAATTTATTTGTAGTGCTCATGTGAAACCCAGCAGATCAGTTGAAACGTGTCTGACGGCACGTTGTCAGCGTTGCCACTGGTCTTCGGTCATAGCGAAGCTAGCGTCATAGAAGCTGTTAAGAGATTTCGGGATACGCGTTCGGCGAAGATTCTGGCGGTCTCTTGCGATTGCAGCCTTTCTACGTGGCTGAGGTGATCGGAGTTCGAATGTCCAGAATACTGGAGGCATGCCTTAGTCAATCGCAAAATGGTCAATTTGATTTAGCGTTAAATGGTCCGAAGACCGCCATGTGCCCTTATGTATATTGAGATGAGGAAACTGTGCGCTTGCTAGAGTAATATTACGTCCTGCCGCAATGTCAATAAACCGAAGTCAGTTGCAAGACATGTAGGTTATGCTTGCCAATTGTCCCAAAGTTGTCCTCCTTTCCTATCCTGGCTATACTTCGGACATTGCTCATGTGTCTTGTCGTGGAGCTCATAGAAACATTCTTTGATCATCTTCATTGATTTTCCCGATCAATCGCTGCCGTTGCAATGATGAAAACTTAACTTACCTTAGCCTTTTGGAACAAGGTGATATTTTTTTTTAATTGCTAAAATTATTTTGCTCTTTGAAAATACAATTTTTTAATGTTTACTTGAGATCTCTAATTTAAACTGAGTCTTCTTTTCTTTTCAGGTAAATCCAAACTTTATAATGGTGAATGGATGGTGTAGGGAAACAAATCTAAGAAGTGAGTCCTTATTGTTAGATGGGCTACCTTCTTTCGGTAAGCTTGTTCCCAGGTTATAACTTATAACAACTGTATAAGGATTATATCAAGAAATAAACCCCTGCACTCACATTTGAGAATAAGTATTTTAAACAACGAAAATGATTAAAAATTCTTATAAGAATAAGTGAGATCTTCTATATGCAGTATTAGTGCCACACGCGAAAAGTAACGCTTACTCTCGGTGACATAATTTATAAGATATGCAGATTGGATTATTTGATTGCGATGAAATTGTTTCCTTGCATCACAATGCGCTGTAACGAGGTGTAGACCCTTTTACCCAGTTTTTTTTATGTAGCATACCCGGCGAGAAAAGACCATTCCGAGAACTAAGGTAAAAGAATCTACAAAATTTCTTTGGTTTGTATGTCACTGCTCGAGCATGCATACAATTTTTCTGCCAAACCAATTCTTTTTAAGTATTTACGCCCACAGTGGCTAGTTAGGAATCCTGTTACTACGAGTATATGTCACAGTTCCCTAATAGTTTCCTCTTCAAAATCAAAGTATTGATACGAACGCTGGTTGTACAGAAATTAAATTCTTTTGCTTGTTTCGCAGCTTGTTTCAGGACCGCCCTTCGTCTGGCTAGGAAGGCTGCTGATCTATTTCCTTTCTTCCTGACGTGACCAGTATCAAATAGAGGATCGCCTTTTTTCTGCCCCCAATGGGCAACCAGTACCCATGCTCCTGCAAAAACCCATCCTCTCATCAAGATTTTTCCAACCATAGGCGTAATGTTTCGTCAAGGCCACAAATATTTAACCAAAAACTCATAAAATGCATGTCTATGGCGTCTGCTTCGTGGGAATTCATGCGATTTTATCGAAATTCAATCATCTAAAGAGGAATTGCTGATCAAGGACGGTAGTATTCCTAATGTATTTTCAAATTTTTCGGCTCTTCGAAGTTTCATCTTAAAGTCTCATCCGTACGCAGATTTCTGTTCTGAGATACTCTCCTCTAAGCATCGTCTACAAGGTTCATCGTTATTCTCATTTCCCGTGATTCCATTTTGACTTGTTATCCAAATAAAGCTCAGTGAATTTAGCCTTCCGACTACTGAAACCAGAGAAATAGTGAGACGGTTCAGCAAGGCCTTAAGTCTAGTTTAGACGTTGCTACTGACGTAGATTCCTCGCTCCTTCCCCGGATACTTCATAATAAAATTCACTGCCATCAGGATTACGTGTATCTCCGCTTGGAAAGCAGACGTAGGTTTTCCTAACGTGGGCTGAAATCTAACCTCCTCCATGCAACTTGGTTTTCACAGTGCGCCCCACCGTTATTCATCAGTGCGTCTAGTAAGGAAAAGGATGCGACTTGTTTCGGCGAATAGTGATGCGTTTAAGCACTAATTGAGTCAGTTCCAAAAAGAACAACTTTAGCTACGAGGGCGGGTCAATAAGTCCGTGACTTTTGGATTAAAACTGATTTTTTGATAAAAAAATAATTTTATTTTTCAACGTAGGCTTCCTTGAGCTCTATACACTTTGTCCAACGCTTCTCCAATTTTTTTATCCCTTCCAAAAAAAATGATTTGTTGAGGTCCTCAAAATGACGAGATGACTTCATCATTGGAGTCAAATCTTTTTCCACCAAGCCATTTCTTCAGGTTTGGGAACAAGAAGTAGTCGCTCGGAGCCAAATCTGGAGAATAGGGTGGATGAGGGAGCAATTCATAGCCCAATTCATGGATTTTTGCCATGGCAACTGCACATGTGTGCACCCTTGCATTGTCTTGGTGGAAAAGAACTTTTTTCTTGGCCAAATGAGGTCGTTTTTTTTTCAAATCGTCATTGAATCGGTCCAATAAGTTGGCATAATATTCCCCATTGATTGTTCTTCCCTTTTGAAGGTAGTCAATGTGGATTATCCCGCGTGCATCCCAAAAAACAGTCGCCATAACTTTATTGGCTGACAAACCCACCTTGGCCTTCTTTGGCGCCGATTCACCCTTAGAAACTGTTGTTTGTTCTCTGGTGTGTTGTGATGGATCCATGTTTCGTCCACGGTTACAAAACGGCGCAAAAACTCCTCCATATTGCGATTAAACAACGCCAAACCTTCCTGTGAAGTTGTTACACGATTGCGTTTGTGGTCGACTGTGAGCAAACGCGGCACCCATCTTGCGGAAAGCTTTCTCATGCCCAAGTGATCATTCAAAATTGAAACCACTGAGCCATGCGAGATCCCTACGGCTTCCACAATCTCTCGCACTTTCAATCTTCGGTCGGCCAACACCATATCGTGAATTTTTTCGATTGTTTCGGGTGTAGAGACCTCAACTGGGCGTCCAGGACGTTCGGCATCTTCAGTGCTTATACGGCCACAACGAAATTCAGTAAACCACTTTTTTACCATTGAAATCGATGGTGCAGAGTCCCCATAGTATTTATCAAGCTTAGCCTTGGTCTCGGTAATGGTTTTTTTTCGCAAGAAATAATGCTTAATAAGCACACGAAATTCACTTTTTTCCATTTTCTCCTCAAATTAGTGAGTAGTCTGATAAAAATAGCTGTCAAACACAAACTAACTGACGCAGCAAGTTTAAGTTTTGACAGGAGTCAACTGACAAATGCCTGTTGACAGGAGCAGTGTTGCTGTTTCAGTAAAGAGGTCAGAAATTCAAAAATGCACAGAATTATTGACCCGCCCTCGTATAAGGAAAGTCCTTTTCATTTTTAGTGCATCAGTCATCGATCACGTCTGGACCTCCCTTTAGCACGGAATATATAACGATGCCGTAGCCGATTCTAAGCCGATGCTTAGAAGGTTGGAGATTAATTTGACTATGTACATGTAATAAATACTGGAAAAGTCGTCACTTGCCGGCCATCGTTTGGAAATAATGTGGAAATAAACTCCTCTAAAGTAGAGATAAATATTTGAGTCATATCAAGATTTGATAGTCTCGTCACCTCCCTGTAAGAATAAATTTTCCACTTTTCAGTGTCAGAGCCATGGTTGAATTCGCATCAGTACACCCTCCATTACCCTGAGTTGCTCTGAGATCCGAAGAAGGCGCAGTAGCTTAAAATCCCTAAAATCTAAATTCTGGAACTCTTCATAGGGTATTTTCGGCGCAGGCCTGCAAGAGATAAGCTTTAAGCGCTCGGGTCTTCGACATCACTTTGCGTCCACGTCTTCTTCTCCTCTGCAACTGGTCTTAGGTGATAGTAATTTCAGAACGTGCCTCTTTTGGAGCCCATTCGACCTCTTCGGTTTCCCTGAACAAGCCGTCAAAAACAACCAGGCATCTTCTTATTCTGATGGAATTTAACCGTAGCAGGCGGTATTTTTTCCATCGTTCAAGTCCAAAGTACCGAACGTGTTGTAGAAATAGCGAAATATCGAAGCCGAACGATCTAGTAAATCCTGGGTCAGCGCCGAAATCTAGAATCCGTGCCGCGGACGCAGTCGAAAGGGCTACAAATGGATTGCCGCTATTGCGTATATTATCTGCACAGAACCTTCCGCTTCTGGATTTTCTAAGCCCGACTTAGTCAATATATCACTTAATGTGGAGTTAATCAGCTGCATCCCGAAACAATTCTGTAGGGACTTCGGTAATATACCTAGTCCTGCCATAAGTTCTGTTACGAATATACTTACTTACTTAACGGACTTCCGACCCGTGGAGAGTCTCTGCCTGAGACACTTCAGCCTTCCATCCTCTACGATCCCGGGCACGCTGCTTCCAGTTATCCAGACCAAGCGCTCTGGCATCCGCGATAGCTTGGTCTTTGAAACGTAGGTTCGGTCGTCGTCTCGTCGTCTCGAACCTGATGGCTGAGATTCGAAGATTCTATTAGCTGGTGCATTGTTGTCCATTCGCTCGATGTGGCCGAGCCAATGTAGTCGACGTATTTTGGCTTTTTGGACTACATCCACATCTTGGTATAGCTCATAGAGTTCGCGGTTGTATCTTCTCCTCCATTCGCCCTCCCCGAACACAGGACCAAAAATCCGTCGAAGAATTTTTCTTTCGAAGGAGCCCAGAATTAGCTCTCTCTTCCTGCTTATCGTCCAGCACTCGGCGCCATACAGTAGAACTGGCAGGATAAGGGTTTTGTAAGGCGTGCATTTCGTCCTTCGAGTAAGGAGTTTTGAACCCAATTGCTTTGCAGTGGTTTCCTATGGTAATTCTTCTTCGGATCTCCACTAGGGTGTCATTCGTGGAGTTCATGTTTACTCCGAGGTAGATGAACTCCTTAACTACCTCGAAATTGTTGCTATTAATAGTGACGTTTTGTCCTAGGCGGTGGACAGATGATTCTTTGTTTGTTGATTGCATGTATTTGGTCTTATCCTCGTTTACTTCCAGGCCAACGAATTTCGCCTGTTCTTCAATCGCCGCGAAAGCCTCTATCATGGAACGCTGCGAGCGCCCGATGATATCAATATCGTCCGCATATCCCAGGAGCTGGACGGACTTGTTGAAGATAGTGCCTTCCGTGTTGACACCTGCCCTGCGCACTATCTGCTCTAGGACGAGATTGAAGAAATGACATGATAGCGCATCACCTTGCCGAAATCCGGTGTATGTTTGAAATAGTTCGGAGGAGCTACTTCCAAACTGCACGTTGCAGTGCGTGTTTTCCAGTGTCATGCGACACAACTGGGTCAGTTTTGCCGGGATCCCAAATTCGGCCATCGCCATGTAAAGCTCCTGACGATTAATGCTATCATATGCGGCCTTGAAGTCGATGAAAAGGTGGTGAGTCTCGACTTGAAATTCGTTGGTCTTTTCCATACTGGTACGAGCCGACTAGTATGTTGCAGAACGGTTTGCGACGTTCACACAGTACGTTGGATAGGATCTAATATGCGACATTAAGCAGGGATATGCCACGATAGTTCTTGCAAGACATAGGATCACCTTTTTTGTAGATGGGGCTGATAATCCAGTCGTCGGGCATGCTTTCTTCCACCTACACATGGTTGATGGTTTGGTGCATGCGCCCTACCAAAACATCGCCATCGTATTTGAAGAGCTCGGCTGGTAAACCATCAGAGCCTGCAACCTTGTTGTTCTTAAACCTTTTTTATAACTAGCCGACTTATTCTTTACTGGGTGGTGGAACTGGTTCTTCATTGACTGTTACGAATATATGTTAAAACGCTATAAAAAAAAACAAACCGCTAAACACATTGTATTCAAAATTGTTTCTATTATTAGACCACAATATTGATTAGGTGTCGCCATTGGGCTATAGCGGCACGTACGGTTTCCCTGGAGATTGTGGACGCTGCTGTTTTAAGACTCCAAATTTCTGTGGGGAGTCTTGCAGGCCATGTTCTTCAATTCTGACCACAAACCATAATCTAATGGATTCAGGTCTGGACTCCCCGACAGCCAATCTTCTGCTGGAATATTGACTCTGAGCCACTCCTGCGTAGTTTTGGCTTTGTGCGCTGGTGCAGAGTGCTGTTGGAAGATCCATCTGTATCCATTGAAAAGGGTATTAGTCAAACCCTTCACAACACCCTCTAGCACATCTTCTTGGTAAACCTTTGTACCAGTTTTTTCGCCTTTTGCACGAAAATAGAGGGATGTGACACCATGGTGATAGACCCCCCACCAAACCATTACGGAAGCGGGAAGAAGAAGTAGATGAAGTGGCATAAATTTTGTCATTTTGTTTGTTGAACTTCTTCCACGGTAAAAATTTTCTCATCCGTAAACAGAATGTTTTCATGGCCATTGTCCCCGTGCCACTGCAAAAGTCGCTTGCTTCTAGCCTAATTTTTTTTAGTTGAGGAGTTAGAAGATGACCCTTGGACCGACGATAGGCTTTCATATGCAGATCATCCCGAATGGATCTGGTTGTTATCCAACCCCTTGGACATGATCTTCTGCTTACTAAGGGGATTTCTCCGAATTCGTTCACGCACTGCCTTTACTACCGCATTCGTACGGACGACGCGCACGCGACCACTTCTTGGCTAGTCCTCTACTCCAGACAATTCGCCGAAGCGAGCAATAGCCCGATCAACGAATATTCTCGATATTCCGAGTGGTTTTAGCAACTCGAAAACTTTGCCAGCACTCTTTCCGCATTTATGCAGCGCTATTACCGCGACTCGATTCTCTTTAATAGTTTGCAAACTGAAACCAAGCTGACTAGTATTCTTCACTGATCAGTGCATGTGTTCTGAATAAAAAGTTAATGGTTCTATTCCCGCAAGAAGTTTTGAACGATAAGCGCTGGAAATTGTGTAACAGAACTTATGGCAGGAGTAGGTAGATTACAGTAAACAGTTTCGCGAAATTAATCGCATTTATTTCAGGCCTTCTGTAGACGATCGTGTTGTTTCCCTTCAACAACAGGTATTGCACCCATATGAGCATGACATTTCGCTGAAAGAAATACTCGTAACTCTTGCCGTATAGACCGCTCAATGGCTTGCTCCTCATGTCCTGAAACTTATGGAAAAGTGAGATCCTGCCTATCGAATGTGGAGAAGGGTTGAACTAGATGAGTTCTTAGAATAACATTGTCTCAAAAGCCAGATTTGCCGATGAGTTAAATCTCTCTGCTCCGGGGAAGTCAATATGGAATAAGCTTCGCGATCTTGGTATTGGGAAAGAAAACATCGTTATCCCCACTGATGTCAACTGCAAAGAATTTGACATCTTCCTATGGCAACTCATCTGGGAGCCTGGATGGCCTCCGGTTTCAGCCATCAATCAACGTCGAAAGTGCCTTTTCTTTCAAACAGAGTATGCGAAGTAGATGTTGTGGAAGTCCTTCTCTCAGTTAAGTCCAACTCTACGGTCCTCGATGGTCTTAACCCAAGATTTGTGAAACTTTTGCTAGAGCATATTCTGCCTTATGTAGCCCATATCCTGACTAGTTTGCTTACAACTTCGAACTTTCTTTCTTCCTCCAGAAGGGATCGTAGAATTTAACTGAATACCGGCCAATTGCAAATCCTGCCACACCTGTCAAAAGGCACAATAGGAAGGATCTTTTACGCAAGCATCGATCTGGCTTCTGACCTAATAGGAGATGCAGTACTGCGCTACTATTGGTTGTAGAGGAAATCTGTAAGTCTTGGGATAGAAAGTATTCGACCTTCCTAACTCTGTTTGATTTTTGTAAGGCCTTCGACACGGTAAATCATGATATTCTCTGCAGTAAACTCAAAAGCTGTTTCACCTTTTCCACTCCATCAGTGAAATTGATTATGTCCAACTTAAAAGAAGGAAGCAATGCCTTGGTGTTGATAGGAATTTGTTCAACTTTCTTAATGTACAAAGTAAAGTGGCATACCACCAGGAACTGTCCTCGGACCTACTCAGTCGTTCATAAACCTCCGTGGAGATTACACGTGATTCGGCTTTAATTTGAGTAGTGCAACTGATAAAAACGACATTTGACGAGATTAATATAGGGCTCCAAATAGCCCAGCGGTAGTGCGCCCGGTTGTCAAGTTCAAGGTTGTGGGTTCGACTCCGAGTCGAACAGATCTTGTGTTTTTTTTTCTCTTTGTTTTTTTTTTTTTTTTTAATTTAAAATAAATAAAGTGCGTAATAACATCACGTGATGTATTCTGGAGAGCGGCCCGCTATGCTAATAGCGGGACCAGCTGATAAGTCAGGCGATATCTCCAGTGGTTCAAGCCAACCAGCTGTAATGGTCGAGCCAAGGATGAAGAGGAGGAGGAAGATGCAGCCTACTCCGAACGCAGTGAAGCGCACTTCCCTGTCAGCACCAACAGAAAAGCTGCCTGTTGGAGCGAGGGAAGAGGCGCCAACTATAATAACAAGGGCAGCAGCACAGCAGCAAACGAGGCAAAAGATAACGGAAGATAAAAATATGTTCGCATCTCTGGCGGCTTCTGAGTCAGATGATGAAGATGAGGAAGTACAAAAAATTAACAACGATATCAAGGAGCTCCAGCAAAAAGTGCTAGCTATTAAAGCTAAGCAAATAGCAAGAAGGGAGAAGGAGCAGAAAGGAGAACTCCTCGATTATCAACAGCCACAAAAACAGCAACAACGAAAATCAAAACAGCAGCCTCAGCAGGCACCACAACAACAACGACAACAACAGCAGCAGAAGAGCCAGCAGCAACAACAACGGAAACAACAGCAACAACAGCAATCACAACAACAGAAACAACAACAACAACAGCAACAACATCAACAAAAGACTTCAAAAATAAGGGTTCCACCTATAAACACTTACAAGATGGAGCTCAAAGAGACGATAGAACTATGTAAGTCGGCCATAGGCAACAACTTTTTTATAAAAAGATTATCATTAGATAGGCATGCGATCCACTGTAACACAGTGGAGCGCTATCATAAAGTTAGAAATTTGTTGAAGGATTCGACGACGGAGTTCTTCTCCTACACCCCGAAGGGGGAGAAGCTGCAAACTATGCTGCTGAGGGGGTTAGAACCGTCGACTGACCCGGAGGAGCTCCTGGCACTGCTTAAAGAAAAGGAGTGCGAAGAGCTCAAATTCGTGGGGGTTAAGCCATTCGTCACGGCTAGAGCCAAAAGGGAGAAGCGTAAACTACCGTTTTTCCTGGTTCAGCTAAGTCCCAACAGCAAACTGGATGGTCTAAGGAGCATAAAAGTCCTAGACTACCAGGTTGTACACTGGGAAAAATTAAAGAGGAGCGAAAACATTTTACAATGTGTTCGCTGCCAAAGGTTCGGGCACGCCGCGTCGAACTGCGAAATGCAGCCTCGATGCGTGAAGTGCGGAAAGAACCACAAGTCAGAGGAATGCGCTCTAGGCAAGGACGGAGCGACAGAAACAAGCCAACTCTCTTGTGCCTTATGTAGGAACACGGGACACACCGCAAATTATCGGGGTTGTCCCAAATTCCAATACATCAAAAGAGTAAATCTGGCTCGGCAGCAGAAAGTGGAAGTTAAACGTCCACTCGTGCAGGCACAAACACCAGCCGTTACTCCCCAAGTTACCTATGCCCAAATGGCAGCAGGTAGGGGAACTACGGTACAACAAGCAAAGGTGGCTTCTCAGGCCCCAGCGCCTAGAGCACCGGAACCTGTACCTGACATGCTGGCTATCTTGCTCTCTATTCAGGGGCAGATGGCTCAGCTTCAGCGTCAAATACAGGAACAGGCTACGCGGGTAGATCAAATATACGCGCTGCTGCCGGGCCTAACGCACCTCCAGTCGTAATGGGTACGTACATGGCAGAGCAAACCCTGAAGGTCCTTGCAGTGAATGTGAATTCACTGATTAGGTTCGAACGAAGAGCCACACTGTTTAAGTTGCTTAAAGACCAAGCCCCTGATGTGCTTTTGGTTAGCGAAACTAAGCTTACCAAAAGACACAAAATGAGGCACAGAAGATATGAAATATTACGAAGAAACCGACCCAATTCCATTCAAGGAGGAGGTGTTGCGATCTTTGTAAGAAAGGGACTGCGTTTCAAAAGAATATACAGTCGTGTGATACGTAGGTTTCAGGTGCTGGAAGCATGCGTCTTGTACATTCCTCTCCGTAGTGGAAAGCGGTTGTACATGGTGTCTGTCTATGCACCTAAGGCTACTCAATCCACCTTATTCATCTCAGAGCTCGAGACACTTTTTCGATTCCTGAGACTGGAATTGGAAGACAACTATTTTATTATCGGCGGAGATTTCAACGCTAAACACAGTGATTGGGGAAACAATATACCAAATACTAGAGGGAACCTACTATTCAATTGGTGGGGACAGCACAGTGTGATGTATCGACTCGGCCTCAAAGCGACAGATAGTCCGTCGTTTCCCAGACACGGGTCCTATTTGGATCTCCTGCTGTTTGACTCACGAATACAACTGACGTGCACTAACCAACAAACTACAAACTGTCTACGCACTTTCGTGTATGACAGTGACCATTGCGGTCTCAGCACCGAAATAACTGTTCCCAACGAAATTGCGGAATTGGATGAGTTTGTTCAAAGGCATTCCTACAATTATAGTAGAGTGCGTTGGACACACTTCTCAAGAATACTGACGAGAGCACTCTCCTCGAATTCGCTCTACCCACCGTCCAACAGAAATCTGTCAAACGAGGAGATTGACAGGTATCTTAGACTAATGGACGAGACAATTAAACGAACAATGGACAAAACGATACCTCGGTATCAACACACTGACGACGAAGACTTATTCCGCAATGCAACTATTGACGCACTGCACCGACAAAAAAGTAGGCTGCTGTCAAGACTAAAAACCTTGTACAGACAGTTTACTGACAGACATAACCCGGAGATCATGACATTGAAGTCGTCGATTAAAAACCTCCAAACATTAATAAAGGAAAATTACAGAAATTCTGTAAGTTTGTATTGGAACAACAAAATTCGGGCTGTAAACACCAGCAACCCGAATATGTTCCCGCAAATAAATAAAATATTTCGGAGAAATAATCAGAACGACCTTCCAAGTCTTAGAATCGCCCGAACGACGAACAACGAACAAATACTTGTTGCAGCAGGCATTGATCCAAATGAGGCAGTTGATGATGACAACTTCTTTGTGGTCGAGGATCCGCAGGAGAAGGTAGAGGCTATAGGAGCGACTTTCCAGGAAGTGTACAAGGCGAATTATATCATTGGCCCGAACCACGACCTGGAGAGTCGAGTCCTTGTGCACAACTCCTGCCTTCGAAATGAAATTGCGAATTGGCGATTCGAGAGCTCGGGTTTCACCCAGTTCAGTGACGAGAATATGGCAAATAATGTCATCACCAACGAAAGGGTATTACCACCGTTCATTTCGAAGGAAGAGCTCCAAACGATCTTCGAATCACTTAGAAGTAAGAAATCAGTGGGAACCGATGAAATACCGAACATTGTGCTTCGACATCTCCCACTAGAAGCGGTGGACATTTATACCACCCTGTTTAATAATGCAATGAATAATGCACATTATCCAGCGCATTGGAAAACAGCGGTGGTACATCCCATTCCCAAAAGGAATAAAGATACTTCCAATCCGGCGAATCTCCGCTCGATTAGTCTTCTTCCAAACATCAGTAAGGTTTTCGAGAAGGTAATCAATAGAGTCCTGACTAAGTGGGTTGAGGACAAACATATAGTTCCGGATAATCAATTCGGTTTCAAGGCGGGGCATGATATCATTCATGCTGCGTCTAAACTGGTTTCTGATATCCAATGGAACAAAGGCAAGAAACAGTGCACTGGCGCCTGCCTGATTGACTTGGAAAAGGCCTTCGATACCGTATGGCTAGAAGGACTCTTTTTCAAGCTGGACAGGTTGGGCATTAGTAAACCACTGCTGTATATTCTTTTTGATATGCTCTCCAGTAGACAGTTCATCGTGAAGAATGGCGATGTGACTTCTGCTGCAACATTTAATATTAAAAACGGTCTGCAACAAGGTGCGGTAAATTCGCCGATCCTATTCAACATTTACACAAGTGATCTGATAGGTTCACTTCACCATGCCATAGCGTACGCAGACGACTTAGTTGCGTACAGATCAGGTCCAAAGATTGAAGTCATTAATACACTTTTGCAACGTGACTTCGACAAAATTAAGCGATATTGCGATGACTGGAAGTTGAAAATCAACTTTCAGAAGTCGGAAACCATTCTGTTTAGGACGCCTTTGTCTGGGGCCTCTAGGGATACCAGAAAGAATTGGCGAAAGTTCTCTATCGTCGGACAACATGGACAGCCACTTGCTTGTCGAAATGTAGTCAGATACCTTGGGATCTGGCTAGATCAATATCTGTATTTTAACAAACATATAGATGTTGCTCTGGCCAGAGCCAGAGGTGCTTTTGCCCTTACAAAGAGACTGTTTTATAACAGCCAACTCGATGCGAGGGTGAAGGTGATCTGCTACATGGCCCTTATCCGGCCTATGCTTGTATTTGGATGTCCCGTGTGGTTCAACGTGAGAGCAAGTTTATTGGAAAAGATTCGGGTGTTTGAGAGGGCTTGCCTTAGGGCTTGTCTTCGCTTATACAGAACACCAGAGTCTGAGTACATAAAATTCTATCGTAATGAGGTCTTGTACAATAGGGCGAACCTAATAAGAGTGGACAATTTTGTTATTAAGTTGACTCGAAGGCACATTGCAAGGGCAATGACATCGTCGAATAACCTGATCTCTGGGGCTTACTACCCTAATCATATGTATCATGAGAGAGTTCGCTTTGACGGCTATGTTCCTCCAGAAGCGTTCCTCTACCTTGATAGCAAAGGTCTGATCCAGGACAGATTGGCTGTGCCGCTAATCTTCCACGTTGCTCGAACAGCTGCGGACAGGCGACTCAACTACGACAGAGACGTCGCACACGGCAGTGCGGAGCGTCTCCGGTTCAGTAGGGCGGTAGGGAGTCGCGACATGAGGGATGTTGCTCATCAGCACCAGCAATTTTGGTGGCTTGTTGAAGAAGAGGATGCGTCGTCGTCGAATTCCTTCAGCAATAGATAGCTTCTTGCGAAGCAAAGTGGGTCAGCCTAAATTTTTTTTGTTTTAGCGTTGGCCGGCTTACATAGTTTTAGGTAGAATTAAGTTAGATTTAAGCGAAAAAAAAAAAAATATATATATATATATATGTATATATGTATGTACATGTATTTATATATTACGTATATATATATAATGTATATATATTATATATGTATATATTATGTATTAGATGTAAGTAGGTTAAGTAAATTAAGATTTATTCTTAGGTAGTTTGTAAGTTTTAGTTTTAAGTTTTATAATAAGTTAAAAAAATATAACTCATGATACTAAGTTTTTCTTAAAAAATGTTTTCTTAGTTCTAATTATAATAAATAGACATAGTATAAACATGTAATGTTAGATACGTCGAAAGACATAATTTAAGTATTAGGTTTAACTTAGAGTGCCCGCATGGGGCCAGTAAGTTAGAATAAGATTATTTTAAGTTAATTAAGCTAATTTTTAAGCGTTTTTTTTGTATAGCATTTAAGTGTAAATTAAGTAATACAAATAAAAATGCATAAAAAACTGAAAAAACTGAACTGTCCTCGGACCTACTCTTTTCTCTGTGTACCTAACGTTGTAAAACACTGTGCGGATTATGTGCAACTTGTAACAAGTCGTTCCCTGAACTCTCAAATGAATATCTCGCTGGTATTTTTGATTGTTGTTCTTTGTTGGTAGGCCCTCATGGGTCTTACACTCCTTATCCGAGGCACAGTTTATTTCTTTTTGGAAGCTTGACTTGCTAGTGGTGGTTGTAGATGTTTCATATGAAAGAATCGTATATCTCATCGTATTTTGCGTACTAGCATTCGCTAGAAAATGCTTCTCCAACTACAAGGCCAATAGAAGACGTTTGTTAGTATCTCAGTAGGCTAACCAACATTTATTGCTTAACAAAAAAAAAAAAAAAAAAAACATCGGAAATATCGGCAACTTCCACCTGTCCTTCATCAAGCTGAATAAAAATTGTTTGTCTTCCTTACTGGTTGAGTGGTTTCCTAAAACTAAAGCAAAACTTTCAAGACAATCCATCAAATCTCTGAACCGTGTCGTCGCCCGATTGATAACAAATCGCAACCGAAGCCCCTAAAGGGGGGCGATTTTAACACCCCAATTGTCAAACAAACGACCATCAATTCGGAGAACTAATGAATATTTAATTCAGGAACCATTTAAAGCCATTAGAGCTTTAGCACCACCATAATGTCAAGAGCCTTCACACTTAAGCGCCCCGAGGATTATCTCACTGTTTAACTTCTAGGTTGGTTGCCTCACCGATTAACTTAGCTCGACTTGTTTAAAAAATAAAAAAAAAAACATTCTTAAGGTTTTGCAGAAAAGAACCAGCCATCAAAGTTGATTTGGAATTCAACGGAGCGTTTTATTTAAAATACCACATCACCCTTTTTGACCATGGACGGGTGTCTTGGCATGTTGTTCCGCGCCAGGGAGCACAGACCAAGAAATGATTCTTCCCTAATTGCCCTCCATGACGCATCGTTCGAGGAAGAAAGGATTTTTCTTTCTTTTTTTTGTTGTTGTTGTTGTTGTTGTTGCTGTTGTTTGATTGTTGTTATTTTGTGCCTTGTTCTGGGTTTGGATTTCCTTCATGTCAAGTGATGTGGTTCCCATGAAGATACTCCGTAGTCATCAGGCAATTTATTCCATGCAACCTGTTGCTGGAAGTAATTGTGTGTTCAGTTGCCGTAATGGGAGTAGGAAATATGCGTTCCTAAAGTCACCTCCAAATGCGGGTCATTACTAAGAACAGTCAGTTGTTTGTTTGTTGTTGTTGTTGTTGTCTTCGGTTTTTTTTTTTTTTTAAATCCAAATTCGTTGTCTGTTTCCCCGTCACCGGTTGATAATTTGGTGAGTAGAACGGTTGAACTATTGCAGAGTTGAACTGTCACGGTGATGAGGGCCCTTGAATGGATACAAATGGGGAAATTAGCTTTGTTCCCACGTATCCGTATCTAACTGGCCGGTTGTACTATCTAAATTGATTCCTCTCCCTCGGTTTAAATTTGAATTTCCTCCTCTTAAGTCTGATTAGAAGAAAAAAATCAAATTGTTAGAGCGGCCGGCGGCCGTCTGATTGTCGTTGATTAGTTAATCGCGCGCTCAATGAGCTTGGAGTTGTTTCTTCTTTCTGTTTTTGTTTTTTTTTTTTTAAATCCATTGAAGCGAGCTTTTGATTGATTGAAGGATCGGTTTCTTACTACAAACACTCTGGCTTCTCATGTCTGTATTTCATGGTCGAAATAGCTACGTATTCTGGTGCTTTGCTTGATATTTGAAGCGTGATTAGTAGTTAAGTGCCTCAAAGTGAGAGTATTACTTAGGGCCTAATGTAATCAGGCTGAAGTCTGGAAAATGTTTCGAGTATGCACCTCGAGTGGTTGGAAATTCAATTGGGCCAAATTCAGAGCACTTTATTTCTACCTTCCCACGCTAAGTAGCAAATTAAGTGGTCGCCGGGTGAATGCTGAGTTATATGAGACCTGATGTTCAGGGAAGCTACGTTTAGTGCTTTCATCTGCTGTACTTGTTTTTCTATTGACGAAAATTTAACAGCTTCTGTGGAGGATTTAATGGGCCTTCCAAGTACCACCGATTTGTATATCAATTCCAGAAATTAGTCTTGGACTAAGCAGGAGCAACCTTCTTCTAAACGTTTACAACTCGTATTGGCTTGAGGATATTCTTCTCCGTCTCGTTTAAAAGTCCGGCGAACATCGAGAAGTGTTCATTGCTGCTGAAATTCTGTGAAAACTTGGTAACGTTGTCTTCCATATTCTCTTGGAACAGAGAATCCTTTATCAGTTCTTGTATAAGTTGGTCATCATCGAAATTTTCTTAACTTCATCATCGTTGAAATACAAGTCCGATACATAACGTGCCCTTTCGGGTGATGCTTTATCAGCAGATGTATCGTCTTCGTTTGAAGTATTTTCATCCGACTCCTGCTCGGCTAGTCTTGACTCAATTAAGTGACCCAACTCGTTCATGAGTAGTTTAAACATTTTAACTAACCCCGGTATGGTGTACAAATGCTTGCGAACGAGTTTTTACTTTTTCCGTTGATTCAGCAATTATCAGCTCTGTTACAATGATTGATGTTAAACGGTTCGAATAATTTCATAGAGCAATTGTGGCTACTTTACGTTCGTATGAGCCAAATAACATGGTCTGTTTCGATAGTCAATTGGTGAAGACAAACTGAAGAGCAGACTCACCAGTAAATCCAGGCACAATCGATAGGAAGTTTAGTACTGCAACCATTTGTGTAAGGCAGAGAATATCACAACAAGGCTCATTATCACTTTAAGGCACTCCACCAGTTGCATTTTGCTGACGACAGCTTTGGGGAGAAGATCCATGTTTTCTCCTAGAAGATTTCCGATTTTCGAAAAAATTGTAATCACCAGGCGGCCAACTTGTCCAGTTGTCATTGTGTTATTCATTGGATTTAGTAGCATAGTGGCTACTTGCATGATGTAGTTAAGACCTTGTCCGTTCTAACATGAGCAGACTTGTTCGGGGGAAACGGCCAAAAATATTACACAGTGCCGGTCGTAAGTACTATATTTGTCATACGGCACGGGCAGTGGCTGAGTGTAGACAATAACTGACGGATAGCGGGTTGTGTGAGTCAGAATTTTGTTGGTGCACTGGTTTCTATTGTTGTAAGGGCCTAACACCTACCACAATTGGATTCGGTAAACCAACGTCAGAATTTTCACTTCGCAGCCTTGCTTAGCATCGCCGGTGTTTGTGTTTTTTGTGTTTGTTTTTATTTTCTTATAATGACTCGGGAATTCAGGGTGGACGTAACCAATATACACGGGCTAACAAGTAATCACTTCTCTGCGTACGTCCACGTCTGTACATTCAGACCAGCTGTTTTGGCACTTAGTGAAACACATTTAGATCCCCGCCCACACCTCTCAGATCACTCTGATCTGCAGCTACCTGGTTACGAACTAGTGCCACTATTCTTTCCCTATCGCGGTCTCGCCATTTATGTGCGTTGTGATGTAGCTTACCAAATTCCACCACAATGTAGTTCCTGTTCCAATCCGGAATTCAATTTCATGTGGTGAAAACTCCACCTCCAAACTGCACAGCAACACGACCTTTAACGAGTTTGATGCGCTGTCTGACTCCATTCAAAGAATTGTATCCCTGTATCCTCATACTGAAATCGTTATTACGGGCGATTTCAATATACACAATTCTGGTTGGCTTCGACATTCTGGACAGACAACACCCGAAGGACGGTGTGTTGAGGTTTTCGCTGCGGAAAACAACTTAACGCAGCTTGTAAATGAGCCCACGCGGATACCAGACGTGTTTTTAACTTCTCACCCTAATAAGTACACCGTCGATGTGCTCTCTCCTCTAGGCTCGTCAGACCATTGCATCATATCAGCTAATTTCACGTATACTGACCACACTGTTAGAGAAAAAATTGCGAAAAGAACCGTATGGCAATACGAGAATGCCAATTGCAGCGGACTTACCACCTTCTTTAGGAACTTTAACTGGTCGTTATGTTTCCTCGATAATGACGTGGATGCCGCTGCTGATATGATCACAGACACTATTCTCGTTGGAATGAGATGCTTTATCCCTCATCGGATGAAGAGTATCAAACCAAAAGAAAAGCCTGGTATGACTCGAGCTGTAAAGAGGCTGCCAGGGTTAGAGAAAAGTTTTTTCGGTCCTACAAGACCAACTCGACAGAGGAAAACCGAAAAACGTTTAAACGAACCAGGAATGACTGCAACGTCTTTCTCAAGCGTGTGAAATTTCAATACGACCAGAAAAGCAAAAAATGCTACAATGTCCCAAAGGTAGTAAAAGCTTTTGGTCATTTGTCAAAAACATCAGAAATTCTGCCTCATTCTCCATCCCAACGCTCATTTACAATGATATTCCAGCTGATTGGCACAAGGCCAATCTGCTTGCTGCACACTTTGCGGCCAGCTCAACACTCCTAGATTGTGCTCTGTTTCCGCCTACACTTGAGTGCGTCGAATCTTCCATGGGACGAATCCACTTTCGCACTCGTACGGCAGCGAGAGTACTTAAAGATCCTAACATTCACAAATCCGCTGGCCCAGGTAGTATATCTCCCCTTCTTCTGAAGAGGGGTTCTTCCACGCTGGCAAAACCACTGCGTAAGCTTTTTCATTAATCCTACTATTTAGGACTCTTTCCGAGCAGACGGAAAACAGCATTTATCCAGCCCGTCCCTAAAAAAGGCGAATCTTCTTCTCTCTTCTCCTACAGACCCTTTGCACTTACGTCCCTTCTTTCCAAGGTCGTGGAAACGCTGATAAACCGTCAGCTCATGAAATATCTAGAAACACGAAAGCTTCTCGATGACCGGCAGTACGGTTTTCGTAGCAACAGGTTCACTGATGGCATGTCTCACCGATTTGGCGAAAGCAAGATAGTTGCACTTGATATTTCCAAGGGCATTCGACAGAGTTTGGCATCAGGCTCTTTTGTCGAAAATGCGTGCTCTTGGGATCGACGACTCTCTTCTTTAGTGGATTAGAAATAACCTTTCCGAACGTTCAATTCACGTTGTCTTGGATGGTTTCAAGTCTGAATATCACAAAATAAATGCTGGTGTGCCCCAGGGGTCCGTTCTGTCTCCGACACTCTTTTTAATTTTCATCAACGATCTCTTGTCTGCTACTTCTAATCAAATATATTCCTTTGTTGACGACAGTACTCTCTGCTTTTCATATTCGTTTCCGGACTCACGTCTCTGCTCTTCGGCTGTAGAACGGGAACGGCAGCGTATGTTAAGTATCGACAGAGTGGAATTTAATGCTTCCAAATCACAATGCTGTCGAAATTTAAGCACCCAGCTGTTATCCATGAATGGCACTTGCACCGTCGAAACCGAAAAACTTTCCATTCTCGGTATGTGTGTCAATGACAACTTACTTTAGAATGACCACATATTCGATGTCGCCAAAAATGCTGCGAAATGTCTAGGCTTTCTCACACGATTTTTCCCCTTCTGATCTGGCCTCAGAAGGCGTTTATCCGCCCAAAATTGGAGTACAATGCTCACATCTGGTCAGGTGCTCCTAAAACATCTCTGCATCTGCTAGATCGGATTCAAAACCGTGCGATAAAACTCATATGACAGTAGATCTCACCAACTCTTAGATTTAACTGCAAGTTCTGCGTTAGCTGTTGTTAACGCATATGCTACCCGCTTCGCACCTAACTGTTCTCCAAGTCTTCTGGACCTTTTGTTGGTATCTGATCGGTCAAATGTGTTACTGCAGGACCAGTTGTCATTGGAAGGTGTCACAGACCACGATCTAATTTTCTGCACCTATAACATTGACTTATCTCGTACCCCTATACCAACAACTTTCCAATTCAGAGATTTCGCTTCAGTAGATAACTGCGCACTGCAAGTCGAGGCGAGTCTAATTCCTTGGCATATTTGTTATTTTGTCTCAGATGTATGTGATAAAGTTGATCTATTGCAATCGCAAATACTTCATCTATTCAATAACCATGTGCCTTTAAAAACAGTGGTGGTGCGCAATAGAATTTGTCCATGGTTTACGTCTGAGGTCCATAATACCATTAAAGTTCGTAGGAAACTCTATTCGAAGTGGAAGTGAAATTCAACAAATCTGAATTGGGTAAACTTCTGTCGAGCACGTAATTTCTCAACTTCTATCACGAGACTCTCTAAGAATATATCTAAGAAGATATTTTTTATCTAAGCTGGGAACGGACTAAAATCCCAAAAAGCTCTGGAGCAACTTACGCTCGGTTGGTGTTTCTAAAAACTATGCTATAGACGTCTTACCTGATCTTGATGATCTTAATGATGCTTTCTTATCCACCTCACTAGGAAGTACAACTTCTCTACCCAACCTTCAACATTTTTCTGAAACACCAACAGTTTTTGAATTCGAAGCTGTATCGGAAGTTGATGTCATTAATATCATTCGTTCACTCAAGTCAGATGCCGTTGGTGAGGATGGAGTTCCTATCCGGTTTGTCAAAATGGTATTAACCCACATTCTTCGTGTAATTACTCACGTAATTAATTTTTGCATTACGTCATCATCATTTCCGTTTAGTCGGAAGCTGGCTAAAGTAATTCCTGTCCCGAAAAAAGCACAACCGACTTTGGCTGCTGACTTTCGACCCATTAGTATATTACCTTGCCTTTCAAAAGTCTTGGAAAAAGTCCTTGCCAAGCAAATCTCAAGTCATCTAAATCATCATAAGCTTCTTGCTTCGATACAGTCTGGCTTTCGAGCCAACCATAGTTGTTCTACAGCTATGGTCAAAATTCTCGATGACATAAGGATCAGCTATGACTCGGACTTCCTCACTATACTTTGCCTTCTTGACTTTTCAAAAGCTTTTGACACAGTCAACCACTCAATCCTTTCTGATAAACTAAGAAGGTACTTTGGTTTTAGTGAAAGTTCGGCGCGTCTCATAACCAATTACTTAAGTAATCGCTGTCAAAGGGTTGTGGTTGGTGACAAATCCTCTCGTATTAGGAATATACAAGCAGGAGTACCACAGGGCTCAATACTTGGTCCAATATTGTTTTGCATCTTTATTAATGACCTCCCCAAAGCTTGCTCAAATGCTAGTCTTCACTTCTATGCGGATGATGCGCAAATATACCTATCTAGACCTATTGGTCTAGTTGAGGATCTTGTTTGCAGGTTTAATGATCTACCAGTGGTCGCTACGTAATTGTTTGATCCTCAACCCAGCAAAATCTCAGCTGATTTTAATATCTAAGAAACTGCACAGTGCTGAACTACTGCCGCCCATTTACCTCAACGATACGCAATTGCAGTTCGTCGAGACTGTAACCAACCTGGGTTTTAAGATAAACCGATCCATCTCCTGTGTAAGCCACATCAATTACACTGTGGGACGAATTTACGGAGGTCTACGCAAACTTTGGCTGCTCTCTAGTTTTACTCCTGTTAATACGAGGCTGAGACTTGTTAAAACCTTACTTGTTCCGTATATTGATTACTCATCAGCAGTGTACTGCAAACTCGACTTCCTATCTCAGCATAAACTTACTGTGGCATTCAATGATATGGTAAGGTATTTGTATGGGCTACATCGGCACGACCACATATCCAATTATCATACAAATATCCTCGGTTGTACGCTCCAACAGTTCTTGCATATTAGGTGCTCTATCTTCATGCACAAAATTATTCAGACCAAGTCGCCACCATACCTTTTTGAGAAACTTCAGTTCGCTCGTTCGCCTAGATCATACAGCCTTATAACTCCATCCTCGAACTACTTGAACTCCTCGTGCCTTTTCTTCGTCTTTGCCACCAGACTATGGAATTCTCTGCCCACAACAGCAAAACAAATAAGAATGCTATTTTGGAGCATATTCTATAAAAATGCAACAGCAGACTATTTCTTGTCCTTTACTATTCCCCTCCTCCACTCCATCCATCCTTTTGTTTTCCTTTCCTGATTAAAGTATCTCTTACTGTTAAATATAAATTTTAAACTAATATTGTATATTATCCATAATTTTAAGTACTATAAAAGACTAAGTCTTGTTTGTACATCCTTAACTGAATAAAATTGAAATTGAATTGAAAATTGAACTCATAGCAGATACCAATACCAGTCGACACCCTCGAACACCGACGGAATGTCTCGTGTTTCACTTTGTTTTATCGCTATTTCCACCACCAGTGTTCCATGGAAAGTAGTATTCCGCACCTTCAAACCTTTAACCGTAACACATGTCTCGCTATGAATGCTGATCAGTATACCCTCAAGCCCACTTTCGGGCGTACTCTGAAATATCGTGATTCGTTCCTAAGCCGAGCAAGTCTCTTATGGAATGCCCTGCCGATCTCTCTATTTCCTAGTCATTATAACTTTCAGACATTTAAAACCAACGTACAGCGGTACCTATCCTTCTTTCCTCCCTAAATTTCCGTGGCCCGCGCTGTGTGCAAACATTTTAAGGGTACCTTAACCCCTTGAGCGCGCGCTAGTTTATAAAAAAAAAAGAAAACAAAAAACAAAATAGTAGGCATGTTACAGCCGTTGACTCAAGATGTCTAAAGAGGATTTTTCTTCGCCGCGATGACTCAGAGGTTTCCGCGGTTTTGTCACAGAATGACCTCAAGGATTGTCACTTTGCCTTCCTTTATTTTGTGTAATTTGAGGGATTCTTTGTATGAGTCCCAGTCAGTCACTTTTCTTGTGCTTTTTGCTAAGTTGAAAATGTTTTCTGCAAACGTTCCTAAGCGGTCCCAGTGCTGATGTCCATCATGAGGCTTTTTCTTGCCTCTAGGTTGAATAAGAGGGCAAGAAGCGGCCATGGCCTGATTGAGAGCTAGGATGAATTCCCTGACTTTAATGTCAAGCTCATTGGTGTCACGCGGGCGACTTGAGAGTTCAGAGGATTGTGTTTCTGACAGTATTCCTCTGTATTTTGGCCAATCAGTCCTAAGTCCACGAACCACGCCTTCTATAATCCATGCTTCCTAGATTAGGATAATGTCGTCTGCAGAGACGCAGGATAAGCGCGGCGGAAGCTTTTTTTGTGTGATGGAGATTAATCTGGAGAAACCGTATCATTGCTACAGTTTCCCAGTTGAAGTTCTCCGATTCTGAAGATGTGCTCAAGAGCGCAAGAGCTCATTTTCTTCCTCTGATTGGTCCTATACTCTTTTTGCTTGGTCATCGGTTTCCATTTCCGGCAGGCTGTCAGAAGAGGAGACCGACTGCTTAATTGTCATCTCGGGTAGATTGGAGTCGTCACTATCCATTTCTGGAAAGGATATCGACGCTCCAAGATCTAAGGTTGTATTTGGTGGTGTCTCCGTTAAAAGAGGAGGAGGTTGCTTATCAGCATCTAGCTCATACCTTTTATAGACCCTTAGGTGTAGTGACTCGAAGCCGAACCGAATCATGCCCTTTTTCTGCACTAGAGGGTTGAATCATTCATCACGATCAACGTGCATCTATAAGAGCCCCTTAGTTCCTCCAGCTTCGCGACTTTCCAGTCATGAGTCGGAAGGTTTGAGCCTGATGATTTCCAAAACGCTGAGAGTCCGAGGTCCTCCTTAGACACGGCCTCGAATTTCGCACCTGGCCAAACCTCTACTAAACCACCTATGGCTTCAGTGAAAAGATCAAGAGATCACTGGTTGGCACATGCGATAAGCTTGACGTGGCCTTGCTGTCACCCAACGTCGCTTGTGATGGGTTTTCCCGCATGATGACCAAGAAGTGGCTCGAAAGCTTTAGCTTGGACAACTGCCACCGTTCAGGTATTATTGATCCGTCGGTGTCGTTCCTGTCGATTACCGCGATCATTGTTGCTTCCTTCAGGACTTTGCTGAAAGACCTCAGAGATGTGTTGTTGGATGCCTCTTGGGAACCGGCACGGTTTCTTCCAACGATCTCTGACGCTTAGAAAAGTCTTTTTTAGGTGTTTTGGGAGCAGTGGATTATCCGTCTTTTAGGATGTTGTTGCCCGCATTTCTCTCGACCTCCGGAATGAATCCGAAGGTTTTGATGATGCCTAAGGCATTTCGGCGTCTTACGTAGAACGCCTTAGATGGAACTTGCCGATGCGGCTGTTCCCCAGATTCCTCCTTAGGGAGAGGAGCTTTAGACAAAGATTTCTTTTTAGGCTCGTTGCGCTTGCCTTTAGAAGATGGTGGACCATAGCCTGCCACAGTTTTACCTCCACTCGACAATGCAGGAGCCTTGCCGGTAGTCGGTGCAGTCCGGCCTCGGAATTTTATTTTTTTTTTTCAGATATTAGCCATAATATGGACTCACGAGTAGCGGAGGAAGGGTGGTCCATCTGTACAGACATCCGTTGTATACAGATAAGGCTGGCTAATCTGGAGGTCGCCAGATATTTTTGAAGATGCTGTGCCTCCAGCCAAGTTGATATCCGGCACGGGTCGTATGACACCTTGATCCAGCCCAGGGGAAAAGGAGTAGTTGGGGGAACATCTTTTAGTTTCTGGACTCGTCTAGAGAATTTCTCGAGATTCACCCTACTCAGCCTCTACAACTCGACAAGTTCATATATAAATAAAAACGAAAACTAGGAACGCTAATAAAGATGATAAAAGATACATTTCAAAGAACGGTTCACCTTTTCCTGAACTACTACAGCCTGGAACATGTACCTGTTACACTTTCTTTCACAGAACTCGTAACACCCACTGCTGGTCTAGATAGTTTAATCTAAATCTCATATCTATAGGCATCCAGTACTGTTCCCGATATTTTCTCGGGCGCCTCTTCCCACACTCAATTGAATTGCCACCCCACTGCGGCGCCTAATTAACATATCCGAATCACTGATCTCTTGTTGACAAATGAGGCACTCTATTATCAGCTTTGATCACTCCAGAACCGTATCCACTATCAATAAAACGACTCTGGAGCCATAAAACTTACATTAGACGTCACTCGACGGGACAGAATATGTTAATGCCCTTCCACGCCTTTCTTAGTCTCGCCCACCAAAAAACCAAATCAAACCAGAATTTGAAAATTATTCTTTGACTCGATACATTCCTGAACTTGAACAGCAAAACATTTAGCTTTTCGGCGATTTTAATATACTTTCACTGAATTTCATTCAGGTTTCATTGGATATCTCTCCGGGCCTAAAACAGAAAGTCATGAGCTTAACTTCAGGGCCATTCTACGCGTATCATTCTACCGCTACAAATCACTTTCTATTCTTGAGAGACAGTGGAAACTAATTAGTCCGAGGGCCAATAAAAATCTCCATGCAAATATGAGTTGGTGGTAAAAGATACATCGATAAGCGAGTATATGTAGTAGCAGGTAGGAGTACTTCTTCGGACGTCGAATTCCACGAAAGCTCCCCCACCGAGAGGTCAACAAAAAAGTATCTCAACCAGAGTGCGAACAAAATGAAAACAAATTTCCAACTGCGCGTAGGTGTGTGAGTTACTCGTTTTCATATCTCTTAACTGCTGGATGGTCTTCATCTGGAAAACCCCTAGAGTTGAATGGCCATTCCCGTTTACTTAATGAGCTGCGAAATTAATTCCATAAATTTAGTATGAATATCTCATTCGCATCTCTCTCTCCATCAACACGTAAATGTGGATCGTTTTATAGTTTCTTAACGAATTCGGATAAATAAAACATTTTTCTTCTGAATTCAGCATGAATACTGAGTATCTCATGGATAAACATTTGTGTGGTCAAAAGAAAATCACCTACAAGTAATTCCAACCCCTCTGGGTGAAGAATCAGTCAATCAAGGGTTTCTTTTCGCCGGCGTCAGATTTGACGCTAAAAATACGATCGCCTCCTTAGGTTCCTTAGGTGTATGGGGTGCATCAGAGGAAGGAATTTTTGAAAATCTTTGAAAACCTCTAGGAATTTTGAAATTATTACCAGCAGAGTTCTAAAATTAAGTCGCTACTCTCTTTCTCTATAATGGTTTCTCGCGAGTGTACGAGTATCTGAGGCAGTTTCGCTTGCGAATTTCTCTCGAAATTCACATACACATACTCGTATGTGAAACTCTAGAGCTTCCCACATAGCGAATACCAAACAAACGACAAGCACGACGATGATGACGACTTGTCGTCGTCGTCGTCGTTTTCGTTGTCGTTGTCGTTGTCGTCTGCGTCAGTGGCGCGATCTATGGAATGCATCTTTTCGTAGTCGTACATCTTCCTCATACTACGTACGAACCGTATCTAGTCGTAGTATCTCTGTATCTGTATCTTCTATGGTGTATTTTCGTGGATTAATGACCTATCCACGTGAATTTGAGCCTCCTCCAACCAACAGACAGAAGGAAAAACTTTCTTTCTCACACCGAATGCATTGTATCTACGAGTACATTATAAAGATGCAGTGTCGCTTGCGGTATTTAGATGCAAACTTCTCCAACAGCAATTTACCACAATGTAGCTTAACGATTCCATAGAAATTTTTTTATCACTGATGTACAGCTGGGAGTTGCAACTGGAACTGTAGCTCTAGCTAGAGGATTCAACGCCAACATCCCGGTGTTGGCGTGTTGAAATTATGTAGCTCACATTTGTCACTTGGGAAATGCCAAAGTGATAATGTGTACGAAGATAATGATACGAATATCTCCACACTTACCGTTGTTGCTCCAGTTTCTGAGGCAATCAAAAAACGGTTTAACTATGGGAACAATGGTGTACGTACCCGAATGCATGCATATTCTAACCCCAAAAGGTGATGCATTGTTGCAGATACATTTATACAATTTAATTAGCAACATTCTATTGTTGTCAGACAAATAGATTTGCAAATGAGTGATGGCACAAATCACGGGTCATCTCCTTGCTGTGGGAAAACAGCGACAAGATTGACTAAGAATCACAACGTCGATGTATGATACTCGTAGTTGTCGCTGTCGTTGTTGTTGCCGTCAGTCGTTGTCGAGAGCGAATCACTTATTATCCATCGAAAGAAATTATTTTGTATTTTTTTATTTTTTTTCTCTGGGGAATCGTAATTTCATTTGTGAAGCGTTTAGTATGCAAACGGCATTATGGAGTCCATATCCGGCTGACGGCGGTATGTTGACATGCCACCGACATAATATGTCTATGTCGGAGTTATGAACGGACATGCGGATTGTGGCTTGGGCAGGAAAGTGATAGTTTTCGTTTTGACGTAGTAATCCATGAAAGGCTCGTCGACTAGACTTCTTTGGGACGAATGGGAAAACTGTTATTAACTCACAAGGTTGGGTCGTTTTTAAGTTTTTCCTGCTAGAGAGTCGTAAAAAGAAACTGAGGCAGTGGTCGGAAGAGGAATGTATGATATAATACTCGTAGATGTTACCTCCACTTTTACGTCCAAATTAAATCTTCAAAGTGTCAGGTTTATAAAAGCCATCGCCCTTAGAGACATCAACTACTCCCAAGGCAACGAGAAGACAGCGGATTTTGCAGGAAAATCAGAAGAAAATTTACCTCTCAGTCGTAGCAATAGAAACGCTGTACAAAACTGGCACACAAAAAATAAAAATCCTTGCAACTCGTAGATTCCTGGCTCTGGCAAAAAATACGCATCCTGCCGACCCACGGAAAGCCGGGCTTAAGCAGGAAAGACTGGCATACGAGGGTAGTCCCAGAAGTATCCGACCTAACAAGGAAAACACAAACAATTTGGGGGAAAATGTGTTCATTTCTCTGCGTAGTGTCCTTTTAAGTTCAATATAGTTTTGCCAGCGATGTGCAATAGCTTCAATATCCTGTTCATAGTGAGAATCGTCGAGCTTTTTAAAATAGCCATCAACCGCAGACTCCACCTCTTTACTGTTGGCAAATCTTTTACCACTGAGCCTTTTTTGCAAATTCGGAAATAGAAAATAATCCGAGGGGGTTAAATCTCGCGAATAGGGTGCATGACGAAGCCATTCGAACTTTTACTCATTGATCTTGGCAATTGCGATGACGGATGAGTGAAGTGGTGCATTGTCTTGATGAAACAAAACTTTTTTCTTCGCGGTCGTTTTTTCTTGATTTCATCTTTCAAGCGTTGCAATCTTTCACGCTGTTGATTGTTCCTCCTTTCTGAGGATAATCAATGAAAATTATCCCACCCTCATCCCAAAAAACTGACGCCAACACCTTGCTGCAGATAGAGCCGTCTCCGACTTCTTTGGAGCCGATTCTCTTCTTTGAGTCCATTGTTTTGACTGTTCCTTCGTCTCAGATGTGAAGTGATGGACCCATGCTCCATCGGTCTCGGCTTAATTGCTGTAAAACTTCGCGAAACACTCGATTGAAACATCCTCACTACGGCGTTTTTGTTCCATTGTGAGTAATCGCGGCAACCATCGTGCGCACAGCTTGCTCATGTCCAATTTTTCAGTCAACATGCGATGTACAGCTCTTTTTGGAATGCTTACCATAGCTGCTAAGAAGTTCACGTCAATCGACGGTCTTGCAACATTTTCAACATTTCTGGTTGAAAACCTCACCTCATTTGGCCGACCACTGCGATGTTCGTCTTGGCAACTCGTACGACCTTGCCTAAACTCTGCCACCCAATATTTTATTGTTGTAAACGAAGGAGCAGACTCCAGGAGCAGATTGAGGAATTTCAAATGAAAGTATTGTATCACATAACCATGACAAATTTTTTCCATATTTAAAAATTCATTGAGAGCGTTCACTGTTGATGGCTGCCGAACAATTACTAAACAACATAGCGTCGTCAAACTTCAAATTTAAGCTTTATAAGGCTGGTACTTTCTACAATTGCCATTATTTTTAAACAACAACCGCGATCTATACGTCAGGTCGGGTACTTCTGGGTCTACCCTCGTAGCTATCTCTTGGAACGTGTCTAGCGAATGGTGGACTAGCAATGGGCTTTTAGTCAATTCTCTTAAAACTGAGTTTGTTCCCTTTACGAGAAGGAGGAAGCTGCCTGGTTTGAATCATCTGGTGCTTAAAGGCATCACCATCTGATTCTCCAGAGAAGATAAGTATTTGGGTGTCATCTTGGATAACAACTTCTATGGACTAAACATGTTACGTCGAAAGCACTTAGGCTTTTCTGCGTACGTTCACTTCTGTAAATTCTGGCCAGCTGTTTTGGCACTTAGTGAAACACAGGTAGATCCCCGCCCACACCTCTCAGATCACTCTGATCTGAAGCTACCTGGCAATGAACTAGTGCCATTATTCTTCTCTCATCGCGGTCTTTGGTAAACTACAAACTCCACCGCAATGTACTCCCTGTTCCAATCCGGAATTCAATTTCATGTGGTGAAAACTCCATCTTGTAAGCAAATTATCCACTTCTGCTTTATTTACAGCCCCAAACTGGACAGCAACTCTACCTTTAACAAGTTTGCTGCGCTGTCTGACTCCATTCAAAGAATTGTATACCTGTATCCCCATTACGGGCGATTTCAGTATACACAATTCTGGGTGGCTTCGACATTCTGGACAGACAGCACCCGAAGGACGGTGTGTTGAGATCTTCGCTGCGGAAAACCACTTGACCCAGCTCGCAAATGAGTGTGATAGTCATACCGCCAACACCCTGGACTTGTTTTTAACTTCTCACCCTGATAAGTACACTGTTGATCAGCTAATCTCTCGTACACCGACCACACAGTTAGAGAAAAGATTCCTAAAAGAACCGTATGGCAATACGAGAAAGCCAACTGGAGCGGTCTTAACAGCTTCTTTAGGATTTTCAACTGGTCGTTATGTTTCCTCCATAACGACGTGGATGCCGCTGCTGACATTATCACAGACACCATTCTCTTTGGAATGAGAAACTTTATCCCTTATCGGATGAAGAGTGTCAAACCAAAAGAAAAGGCATGGTACGATCCGAGCTGTAAAGAGGCTGTCAGGGTTAGAGAAGTGTTTTTTCGGTCCTTCAAGACCAACCCAACAGAGGAAAACCGAAAAACGTTTAAAATAGCCACGAATGACTGCAATGTCTTTCTCAAGCGTGTGAAATTCCAATATGTTCAAAAACTGAGGCAAAAACTACTGCAATGTCCCAAAGGCAGTAAAAATGTTTGGTCGTTCGTCAAAAACATTAGAAATTCTGCCTCACGCTCCATCCCAACGCTCATTTATAATGATATTCCAGCTGTTAGCTCGTTGGACAAGGCCAATCTGCTTGCTGCACACTTTGCGGCCAGCTCAACACTCCCGGATTGTGCTCTGTCCCCGCCTACACTTGAGTGCGTCGAATCTTCTATGGGACGAATCCACTTTCGCACTCGTGTGGTAGCAAGAGTACTTAAAGATCTCAACATGCGTAAATCCGCTGGTCCAGATGGTATATCTCCCCTTCTTCTGAAGAGGTGTTCTTCTGGCAAAACCACTGCGTTAGCTTTTTCATCAATCCTACTCTTTAGAACTCATTCCGAGCAGATGGAAAACAGCATTTGTCCAGCCCGTCCCTAAAGAAGGCGAATCTTCTTCTCTCTCCTCCTACAGACGCATTGAACTTACGTCCCTTCTCTCCAAGGTCCTGGATATGCTGATAAAGAGTCAGCGTAATGATCTTCAGTAGGGTTTTCGTAGCAACACAGGCCCACTGGTGATCTGATGGCATGTCTCACCGACAAGTGGAACTAAAGTCTACATCAATCTGGCGAAAGTAAGATAGTTGCACTTGGTATTTCTGAGCCACTTGACAGAGTTTGGCGCCAGGCTCTTTTGTCGAAAATGTGTGCTTTTAGGATCGATGACTCTCTTCTTCAATGGATTAGAAATTGCCTTTCGGAACGTTCAATTCAAGTTGTCTTGGATGGTTTCAAGTCTGATATTCACAAAATAAATGCTGGTGTGCCTCAGGGCTCCGTTCTGTCTCCGACACTCTTTTTAATTTCCATTAATGATCTCTTGTCTGCTACTTCTAATCCAATATATTCCCTTGCTGACGACAGTACACTTTCCTTTTTATATTCGTTCCCGGACTCACGTCCCTGCTCTTCAGCTGTAGAACGGGAACGGCAGCGTTTGCTAAGCTCATTTAATTCGGATATTAACAGCATAACTAATTGGGGAACCATTAACAGAGTAGAATTTAATACTTCCAAAACACAATGCTGTCTGCTGTCTGCTGTCATTAAAGCGAAATTTAAACACTCAGCCGTTATCCATGAATGGCATTTGCATCGTCGAAACCGATAAACTTTCCATTCTCGGTATGTGTGTCAATGGCTACTTACGTTGAAATGACCACATATTCGGTGTCGTCAAAAATGCTGCGAAATGTCTAGGTTTCTTTTAAACCTTTAACCGTAACACACGTCTCGCTATGAATGCTCATCTGTATACCCTCAAGCCCACTCTCGGACGTACTCTAAAATATCGTGATTCGTTCCTAAGATGTACAAGTCGCTTATGGGATGCCCTGCCTAGTTCTTTATTTCCTAGTCATTATAACCTTCAAACATTTAAAACCAACGCTCACCGGTACCTCTCTTTCTGTCCTCCCTAATTTTCCTTTGCTCTCGCTGTGTGCAAGCATTTTAATCCCTAGAGCGCGCGCAAATTATAACAAAAAAAAGGGGGTCCTCTGGATCTACGAGTACATGGCTATGATAAAACCAATTATGTCCTATGCGTCCGTAGCTTCGTGGAATAAGCTCTCACGAAAATATGTCATTGCTGCCTTTACCAGACTCTAACACACCTGGCTTCGCTCTAGACGCATTAATTGATCTCCCTCCCACTGATGTTCATATCATGGGCTGCACTCTCAAAGTCATCTTACGGACACGCCATCTGATGCAATGACAGCAGAACTTCTGTTGCAGAAAAAGTACGAAATCGACTTTCCCTGTGCACACGACTGGTTCTGGCTAGGAAAGGAATGTAGTCAGGTCTTGAATAGCATGCGGCACTAGTGTGTTTCTGGAGGATGAGAACGTTAGCTTACACTCCTCGTTAGGAAAACTTTGCATCTGTCTTCCAAGCGGAGATGTGTACAATCCAGTTGGAAGCGAACTATATTGTGAAGAACAGGTGAAGAGGACGAAGCATTCGCAACTGTTGCGGCAGCTAAGCGGCACTTAGAGCCCTTCTAAACTCTCTTACGACTTCCAAGTTAGTTCGAGAATGCAGGACATCACTGAACGCAGTCGGAAGGCTGAATTCACTGAGTCTTATCTGGGTCGCAGGTCACAATGGGGTCACTGGAGGATCAGAGGTGGGTTTTTTCAGGGCTCGAACTTACGTTGAGTGTGCCTGCGTCCTCGGTTAAGGCTTCCATTGACGGTATGGTTTCATATGAGCACACATGCAGGCAGACCAAACGAATACTTCCCGACGTCTATAAGAGGTCAACGGTCGTTCTGCTGTCCCTCAGCAAGAAATACTGCAGGTTGCTTTCTGGTGTTGTGATGGGGCACTACACTTTTACTAAGCACTTAAATGTGCTGGGCATAAGTGATACAACATCCTGCGACGCTTGGTGTGAAAGTGATGACGACACCTCGAATGGTCGTCTTACACCCGCATCAGGCTCCAGGTACTCCTCGTTAACGTGGTGGGTGTTAGTGTGAGTGCTCTGTTCCGACAGAAAAAAAAAAAACCGAGATTTCAACTTGGTTATATTGGTAAATAATAATCCGTTGATGTGACGAGAGGATCCTGTTTGAAAGCCGACCTATTCGTTGTCGAGCGTTGATTCAAGGTACTTTTTGACTCCTCTGGGTATGAGCTCGACAGGTTACCCTTCTTCTGCAAACTATTCCTCTCTTTCATTCTTCGGGAAATGCCTCATTATTTCTGCGGGGGTAGTTTCTTTCCGATGTTGTAACGAATTTAACCGTCGCATCTGTAGTACGTCGATGTCATGTCTTTTACTGCACCGTACTCTCTTTTTCTTTATGGAATACTGCATTTCTAGCTCGGAAAACTCTAATGCTGATACTAGTCCAGATTTCTTCTGCCGACACTGACAATAGCCCCAGACGTATTGTATAAACATTACTCAACATTCCGCTGCTCATTGGCTTGATGTCTCTACTGTAGTTAGCATTGATAGATGCATATTTTCTCACTTATTTTTGTCACCGCCTTACCAAAACTACTCCTGTTTTGTGATGCTGGAAACTCGCCACATATGTGCACTACACCTCACAGTCTTCGAAGAGACACGCAGGAAGCACCATGAAGAGACTTTGAAGTCGAACTTATAAGCATCAGAGCCGCGAGTGATCATCTGAAGTGGCATCTTCTGGTTATTCAACAAATTTGCGTTCCCAAAGCAATCCTGCCTCTACGATGGAATTCTAGGCTTCCCTCCCTCTTTGTCAAACCATGATATGTACATACACGGTCCTCCAATAGGGACTTCCGAACTTTGACAGCTGATAGTGGCCATATTGTTGAAGCTACATCGGTCAAATTGGCTGTCCGGAAATAGCGTTCAACAACACGTGCAAATGATAAAATTCATCTTACAGTCGCCATAATCGTCCTTCCGTGAGGACTATTCGCTGTGTGGTGGATAAATTTGAGTCCACTGGTTCAGTAAACAATAAAGCAACACCCGTACGTCGACGAAACGCAAGATATGCCGAAAACATCGCCGCTGTCCGTGAGAGTGTGCAGGAGAATCCGAGGCAGTCGATTTCGCGTCGCTCACAAAAACTCGACTTTTCGCAGACCACAACTTGGCGAATTTTGCGTCGTGACTTTTGATTGCACCCGTACAAAATTCAACTGACCCAGGAGCTGAAGGTAAACGACCATAGACAAAGACGTGTCTTCGCTGAATGGGCTCTGGAGCAGTTGGAAACTGGCCCTAATTTTCACTGAAAAATCAGCTTCATCGATGAGGCCCATTTCTGGATGAATGGGTACGTCAACAAACAAAATTGTCGAATTTGGGACGATACCAATCCACATAAGATCCAAGAGCGGTCAATGCATCCCGACAAAGTCACTGTCTGGTTTGAATTTTAGGCTGGCGGCGTCATCGGTCCATATTTCCTTGAGAGCGACGTTGGCCAGCCATCACCGTCAACGGCGAGCGCTGTAGGTCAATGATTACCTACTTCTTTTGGCCTGATTTGGATGATATGGACACCAACGACATGTGGCTTCAACAGGACGGGGCTACGTGCCACACAGCTCACGCCACATTGGAAATTCTGCAGGAGCGATTCGAGGACATGGTCATGTCACGTGGAAGTGATGTGAACTGGCCACCGAGATCGTGCTATTTGACCCCGTTAGACTTTTTCTTGTGGGTTTTCTGAAGTCGCAGGTCTATGCCAATAAGCCACGAGCCACAGCGGCCCTCAAAGCCAACATAACCCATCCCATCGGTCAAATTAAGCCTGATTTATGCGCCAGAGTCATGGAAAATTGGACATTTCGGATGCGCACCACACAGAGAAGCCGCGGCGGACATTAAGTAGTGAGATCACAGGGTCGTGGAGGTCAGTTCACAGGTTCATTACGCGAAATTAGGCGCTCAGCAAATGTTTCTTGCAATAAATTGATAGTGTCGCGCGCCGTGTGGCATTTTACTCCACCTTGTTGAAACCAAAGCTCTGTCACGTTAATCATGTTTCTATAGCGCTCACCATTGATGGTAACATTCTGACTGGCATCGTCCTTAAAGAAATATGGGCCGATGATCCCTCCAGCCCACAAAACACATCAAACTGTGAGTCTTAATAGTTGTAAGGGCGTCTCGACAAAGGCTTCTGGGTTTTCTCCACTCCGAATTCAGCAATTTTGCTTGTTTTGCTTGGGCCTCATCGGAGAACAAAATTTTGCGTTGAAAATGAGGATGAAGCTGAATCATCTTTTCAGCCCATTCACCGAACCTACGACGTGTATAATGGTCACGCGGTTTCAACTCTTGCACAAGCTGGATCTGATAAGTCTTTAAGCCAAGATCTTTCCGTTAAATCTTCCACAAAGTGGATGGACATAGCTCCAATTGCTGTGCACGATGGCGAATCATTCACAACGGCAATAACTCCTTCTGTTTGCACTTTTTGTCATCTTTGCGGATGCGAATTATCCACTAGAGTGAACGTGGTGTGAAAACGATTAATCGTGTTCCGATTAAACTTGCTCAGATAGACGATTATGTCGACCATAAAATGGACGTAGCGCACGATAAGTTTGGCGAACCGAACCATGGTTTTGAAAATAAACTTGCGCAATTTGCACGCATTGTTCTGGCGTCAATCTACCTATATTCATCGTAAAAACAAATCAATTGTCAACTGTCAAATTGACAATCTGTGGAAACAGTGTTGCCAGTTTAAAAACCAAACCTCTAAAAAAAAAAACACTGTTTACGAGTACATTCACTTTAGGACTGAGCATGGGCTTTCGCAGGGAGAAATTTGCATATGCTCCTGCGGAACCATATCGAGCCAGGAAACCAGGAAGTAGCAGGGAAAATGGGGAAGGGCATAATGCTAGCCGTTTGCGTTTCATTGTGCTGACAATACGCCGTCTTGAAGAAATGTATTGTGAACGCAATACTCATCGATCGGCTTCGTAAGGCGACGACAAGTTTTGGAAATGATTTTTTGTTGATGCTTTCAAGGAGCGGCATTCTCTAGGTTTTTGCAATACATCCGCGTACCTCGTCGAAATGGTTCTTAAACGTTCCCACGCTGGTCTTTTGTATTTCTTCGGAAATTTAGCCACGTAGCCCATGACAAGTTGTCGCGGTTACTCATAATTTATTTTAATTTTCGTATGGACAACAGCCTTTGGCTTCTTATATTGAAGCTCTCTTTGAATAAAGTTACTCTGTAGAAGCTACAGGTATGTACTCCTATACTGGTCGCTGCGGTGGTGGGTATATTCTGCAGGTGCCAACCGCCATCTAATTGTCATAGACAACGACGACACAGTAAAATTTCCAAAAAATCAACCAGAGATCAATGTCTTGATACCGATCCAACTGCGTAGTTTATCCTAAAGCCTACCTGCCAAAATGCCAAACAAAGAACCGAATCAAGAATCTTGTCAGCCAAATTTGGAATTCCAACCACAAGCTCGATTCTCTCCTACGATTTTTTGGTTTTTTTTTTTTTTTATTCAGAAATCTCATCCCCGTCCATAATTATGGATGAAACTCCCGCCTCAGACCAAGCACAAAAGCCCATTTCGAACAAAGACGCAATGTAAATTTCGCATGTGTGAACGAATCATAAGAAGGCACTCGGCGGGGTAAAGAAATCATAAAAATGTGCGAAACGTGATTTTTATTTAAATGTTTTCGGTTAAATCATTAAAAGTTATTAGCGAGGCTTATGTCGCTCGTCGATCATTGATTTTTTTTGTCACACAAGCCAACACGGCAAGACGCAACAAGACAAATCAGCACTGACAAAGTGACAGGCAAGGCAACGTCGACCGGCTAAAAATATCTAAAAGAACAAATCAATTCAAGGACAAGAAGGAACACAACCGCCAAGGTACAATTAAAACAATTCATCGTGTCGTCTGTTCGCGTGTTTGCCATGATACGTGTATCCGTATCTCATCCATCAGAACTCAGAATCAGAATCAGAATCAGAGGCAGAATCTGAATCTAAAGAGACTGGAGTAGGTACGAGTGGCTAAATAGTTTTGTGGAATTTATTCCGAAGATGGCAAAGTGGCAATGCGTTTCGATTACGCGTGACTGGTAAAAGAGCAAATAGTCTGCCACATGTTGTCAGTGTATGATTGCTGGAAATAGATGTCAGTGCGAGAGCCAGAGCCAGAGCCAGAGAAGAGGAGAGGACCGAGACTCCAGCAGATTTACACACAAAAATGCTCAAGAGGAGAGGAAAGGAATTTCTTTTTCTGGGGTGTTGTCCATGGTCTAATCGTTTCTGCAGTTGGTCTTGTGTCAATTCAATCAAACTTCGATCAATTTCTGTTCTCTGCTGCTGCTGCTGCTGCTGCCGCTCTAAATTGGTTCAAATTGTTGATGGATTTTTTGAATTTTTTCCCAACTGAGAATGTGTGGAATGTTGAATGCGACACGGAATTTAACTGTTGAAACTAACAAGCTTGAGATGTTGTTAAAGATTCACTGGGAATTCGAAGAATGGACGAAGACCACTGTAATTAGACAGTGTATCTTTAGTTAAGTGACGTGACTCTGTCTGTTATTAGGCTCTGATAGCATGTCCGGCCAAGTTTCGCTTGAGAGGAGTTAGCCTTCTTTCCAGTTTATTACTATTTTGTCTCTTCAACTTTAAAGAAGTAATAAGTGACTCAAGTCATAATTCGGTTCTGGTCAGTTGGTTTTGATTTATTTGGCGTAAACACTTTCCTCGTTTAACCTTTGTCCCATATCTCCTACTCTTCAACGTGGCCGGTTTCGTAGAACTTTGCCCCGCTTTTTTCCAATTGCCATGAGTTTTTTTTTTGTAAAAAAGTTTATCTTCCGTCCTGGGAAAGCTGGTTCCGTAACATTGCATAACAAGTCATTGAGATGGTGCATTTTCATGTCATGGTGTTTGTTACATCCACTGCCTGCCACCTGTTCTTAGCTCTGTTTTTGCTTGCTTTGTTTGTGCTATAGTCCGGCGTGGGCTTCTTCATTTAGTTAAAGTTTAACACAGCAATCTAGCAATTTTCTCCTCGTTCGAAGGAGTCAAAAATAGTTTTGCCCTTACAGTATGTAGGTCTTAAAGGACCTGGACAGGTCTTGTGCCTCAGTCGACTCTTAATCCCAAAGGAGCAACAATTTTTGAAAGTAATTCTTTGTTGGGTTACTTTGATTGATTAACTTAAAATGCCGCTGAGTGCATAATAGGGCATCGGGTTGTCATAATCCTCCTGGATATCAAAAGAATCTGTGCTGTGATTGACGCTAATTTCAACGGAACAGCTTTGTTTTCCTTGCACAAATGGATGGGTTCTTCCGGTATGCTAAAGCTGTGTATAGCACTTTAAAGCTCGTATCTATCTGTGTTGATCTGTAGCAGTTTGAGGATTTACGAGTAGTCGATGGCGGATTTTCCCGACCTAAAATCGTACTGACAGGAACTGATCAACGTCGATAGTTAGCCCAGTTTAGAGATATGCTGAGATTCCACTCATCGGGCTTGCTATCGTCCGACCAATTGCTACAGATGAAATGATGCAGACTCCGCATGAAATTTCCATTTGATACTTTAAATGCCTCAGGGATTAGGTCGTCAGCTACAGCATCGTTGTTTTTAAGTTTCGATAAGGCTAAACAGCACACTTCGTGCTGGTCGGGTGGATGAAATTATTGCCGATCTGGCTCACTGATTAAATTTGGCCGTTTTCTCCACTAAGCAGCATACAGATGTGTTTCTTTCACAAGTTTAATGAATCTACTTCCAGGTTTCCTTGGCTATCTTGACAGGCACCTGTTCTGGTTTACAATTCTTCTCTTTTACGTTTCGGTGGAGATGCCGAGCATCGTTGCTGATACAGCACCACACAATATCCTCGATCACGCGTTTCTCATGTTCCTTGTTTTTCTTATGGAAAAGCCAGTGTTCCATCTTTTTTTTTAGTTTGAAGAGCTCTTGAGCGGTTATCGTCTCTGGTTCAAAGACTTTATACACTCGTGTGATCTGGCATTCATCCGTCGACAACTACTCAGCTTTCTTTCGGATTCTTTTGCAACCCGTAGGCTGGTCAAAGTCTTATAAAGAGGGAGATCAACCAGGCTGGAACCACTCATAAACACTGATGGTACTTATACGAGTTGAAAGCAGAGGGTCTCCGTCTGATGCTTGAAGCTCACTTCCCAGACAGCCTAATCAGAACCAGCTCTCAACCAACTCCTATTAACGAAGCTGCTAGTGAGCTGAGCAACACAACACGCCGTAGCCGGTATATCTTTGATGGTTTCAAGCCGCCTGGCACCGATGGCATATACTCGTACCCGGTTATGTTACAAAATGGTATAGATCAGCTGCTGGTAGCTCTGAAATGAATTCGAAAAGAGGACTACACGCTTACCAAGAGTTTCAAACCTAGGAGTCTGACTTCCTTCATGCTGAAGAATTGCATTGAATTGCCCTGTCTGAGATGCAATGCGCCTACCAACGCGGAAGATCTTGCGAGAGTGCGCTTCAGAATCTGGTAGGCAAAATTGCAGGCGCACCCGACAAGAAGGGATACGCGATGGGAATTTACATCGACATTGAGCGTACTTTCGACAACGCAACTTTGACGTCATGTGTAACTCGGCCTGTCAACACGACGTAGACGAATCACAAGATCAAAGCAATGCTGGTGAATAGGGCATTGATTGCAGATATGCTGGCTGCGGTCAATATGCGGTGGCGAGTGTAAACAGGGGTTGCCCGCTAGGCGGCATTCTGTCTCCACTGTAAGTTATAAGGTCTATGCACAAGCATAAGCCGATGATGTATCTGTACTGGGTGTTGAATCTTATCCAGCGACTGTCCGCTCTAAAGCTCAGGCAACCCTAGACATGACCCACGACTGATGCACTAGTAACGGGCTTTCAGTCAATCCTCTCAAAACTGAGGTTGTTCTGTTTGCGAGAAGGAGGAAGCTGCCTGATCTGACTCATCTAGTCCTAAAAGGCATCACCATCCAATTCTCCAAAGAAGCTAAGTATTTGGGTGTCATCCTGGATAACAACTTCTATGGACTAAACATGTTCTAAGGCGCTGTCGACCTTCTAGCAGTGCAGAGGAGCCATCGGCAAGACATGGGGCCTGTCACCGAGAAGGGTCGTTGGGATATACACTGCTATGATAAGGCCAATTGTATCCTATGCGTCGCGTCGGTTATCTGGTGGAATAAGCTCTAACGAAAATACGTTATTGCTGTTTTTACCAGACCCCAAAGAATTGATGAATCTTCCTTCCCTTGATATTCTTATCATGGGCTGTACTCTCAAAGTCATCCTCCATTTAAAAAACGTGGTCTTTGGTACAAGATGCACTGGAGCTCTGATGACCTTGCGCGCCGACTTTTTTTTGACTCTGATCTTTTGGGCATGCCATCTGATGCAATAACTGCAGAACTCCTGGTGCGGAAAAAATACGAAATCGACTTTCCCTGTGCCCAAGACTGGTTTCGGCCAGCATCTGAGCTACGAAAGGAATGTGGCTCTAAAGCTGATATAACATGCGACGCTAGTGTCTTTCTGAAGGGCGAAAACGTTAGATTTCACTTCTCGTTAAGAAAACTTGCGTTTGTCCTCCAGGCGGAAATATACCCAATTCTGATGGCAACGAACTATATTGTGAAGAACCGATTGCATTTGCATCTGTTACGAGAGCTAAACTGCGCTTATGCCTCCTAAATTCTCTTACGGCTTCCAAGTTAGTTCCAGGATGTAAGATATCACTGAACGCAGCCGGAAGGCTGAATTCACTGCGTTTGCCTCGGTCCCAGGTCACAGTGGTATCACGGGAAATGATCTCGCAGATAAACTTGCCGGGCAAGGCTCGGAGGAGAGTTTTTCCGGACCCGAACCTATGTTGAGTCGGCCTGCACCAAGGACTTCCATTGACAGTTGGGTTTCATATGAGCACAACTGCAGATGGGCATGACTCTCCAGGTTAAGAGCAGACCAAATAAATTCTTCCCGACGTCTTTACAAGGACAGCGGCCTTCCTGCTGCCCCTCAGCAGAAAAGACTTCTGGTTGCTTACTACACCTTTGCTAAGTGTAAATGTGCTTGACATGAGTGATACAACATCCTGCGACACTTGCTGTGAAAGTGATGACAACGCGGCGGACAACTACCTCTTTGAATGTTCGGCTTCAGGTACTTGACGTTGACTTTGTGGGTGCTGGTACTGTAGACACTTTATCACTGAAGCGCTTATTCATCTTTGAAAGACTGAAAGATTCCATTAAAAGGAACTTACAAGGAGTATAATGGACTAGTACTTTGTCTAAATGCTTTGTTCCGACAGAACAAAAAAAAAGGCGCAAGAGCTCTGGAAATGAGCGTTGTTTTTGATGGCTCACCGGAAATGCCATCAAGTCTTTTTGGTGAATTACTCTACCGCTACCCTGTATATTTCTCAAAAGTACTCTGACCGCTCAAGGCATTACCAAAGCCTCAGTTACTTACTTACTTAGGCGGCACTACAGTCCGAGTTGAACCAGGCACCAATAAATAGGCCCTTTGAGCTGGGACGATTTCTCGCCAACTGCCCCCAGTGTGACACTTCAAGGCGTTGAGATCTCCTGAGGTCTCATCCTTTGCTGCGTCGTTTATCGGGATTAGACTCGAAGACTCTTTGGGCTAGAATTGCGCCGTCCCTTCGATCAACACAGCGCTGTCATCTCAGGTATCCGTAGACGCCGGACTAGGCCGGTGGCGAGGTACAGCTGTACGATTCGTAACGGCCAAGTGCTTTTCTACCCGCTTTCGACTAGACCGAAGCCTCTGCACCATAGGGCACAACTGGGGTTATAAGGGTGTTGTATGTCTGTTGCTCAATTGCCTCCTGAGTCCAAGCGAATATTAATTGGGGAGAGTAATTCTGCTTCTGATTTCTGCGGTGATTTCGCTGCTGAGTTACAGACATCAAAGCTGATTTATTGCAGATGAAGTCCTTAACTATCCCGAGCTACCAATGGTGACGACTTGACCAAGACATCTATGTTGTGCGTCCATTTCTGATGACAGTATGTACTTTGTTTTGCCCTCGTTTACCATCAGACGCATTTTGGCCGCTTCCGCTTCAATACTCGTAAAAGCTTCATTGGGGGCTCGATGTGTTCGCCCAATAACATCAATGTCGTCCGCGTACGACAGTGTGTTAAGTGTGCTGACTTAAAAACATCGTGCCTTTTTTGTTGCCCCAAATTGTCTAAATCTTTTCTTGACACTGAAGATCTCAGCTAATTCATTACAGATCTTGATGGAGTGGCGAGAATTCCTCATAGCCATATGCGGTTTTGAAGTCGACAAATAAGGGGTGCGAGTTGATCTGAAATCCCGGGTCTTTTCCAAGATCTGCCATAGTGTTATTATTTGATCGATAATTGAATTTCAGGCTAGCCTGAAACTGAACATATGTGGGCCAACACAAAGTTACCCATGAATGCCTTCGGACATTCACATAATACGCCAAGACTTTTTGGCAAGAAAAAGACTTTTTGGCGATGTTTACCAGACTTATTTCTCTATAGTTGGCGCCGTCAAAAAAGTGTCCTAGCTTCTGGATCGAACAAACTATGCTCAGATTCCATGCTTCGAGCATGTTTTCTTCTTGCAGGTGATCTGGTTCATGCTCTCAATCAGGTCATCTCGAGCTGGTTGAAGTAGTAGTAGGTCTGCGCCAGCGGCTTTAATAGACCTTAGCTCCGATATTGTCAACATAACTTGGTAAAGGTCATGGGGACGGAATTGTCTGTGGTCTTTGTCGAGGGTGAATTGTTCATTCTGCGTGACAGCTGGATTTGTACCATCTGCAGAAGTCGTTCTTCCAAATTCTCAGCGCAGGCAGCAACTCTGCTACTATTTGTCCATGTTCATCTTTGGAGGTTTCCGTTCTGGGCTTGTAGGCATGGTTTGTCTCTATTGGTCCCAAATACTCAATTCCATGCAGAACTGATCTTAACATATTGAGCTTACAATGCATTTATAAATACAACAAAGTATGTGTGAGATATCATACATTTGACAGGCCTATCGATGCCATTATGTATGGAATATAACATCGTTCAAATGTCCGCCGCGGCTTCTCTGGAAGGCGCGCATCCGAAATGTCCAATTTTCCATGACTCTGGCGCATAAATCAGGCTGAATTTGACCGATAGCATGGGTTATATTGGCTTTGAGGGCCGCTGTGGTTTGTGGCTTATTCGGATAGACCTGCGACTTCAGAAAACCGCACAAGAAAAAGACTAAAGGGGTCAAATCGCATGATCTCGATGGCCAGTTCACATCACCACCATCCCACGAATCGCTCGTGCAGAATTTCCAATGTGGCGTGAGCTGCGTGCCACGTAGCGCCGTCCTGTTGAAACCACATGTCGTTGGTGTCCATATCATCCAATTCAGGCCAAAAGAAGTTGGTAATCATTGACCTATAGCGCTTCTTCTCAAAGAAATATGGACCTATGGCGCCGCCAGCCCAAAATCCACACCAAACAGTGACCTTTCCGGGATGCAATGGAAGCTCTTGGATCTCATGTGGATTGGTATCGTCCCAAGTTCGACAATTTTGCTTGTTGACGTACCCATTCATCCAGAAATGGGCCTCATCGCTGAAGAAGATTTTTCGATGAAAATTAGGGTCAGCTTCTAACTGCTCCAGAGTCCATTCAGCGAACGCACGTCTTTGTCTATGGTCGTTTACCTTCAGCTCCTGGGTCAGTTGAATTTTGTACGGGTGCAGGCCCAAGTCGCGACGCAAAATTCGCCAAGTTGTGGTCTGCGAAAGGCCGAGTTTTTGTGAGCGACGCGAAATCAACTGCCTCGGATTCTCCTGCAAACTCTAACGGACAGCGGCGATGTTTTCGGCAGATCTTGCGTTTCGTCGACGTACGGGTGTTGGTTTATCGTTTACTGAACCAGTGGACTCAAATTTATCCACCACACTGCGAATAGTCCTCTCGGTAGGACGATTATGGCGACTGTAAGATGGGCGAAGCGCGCGGAACGTTGTCCGAACAGAAAACTAAATTTATCATTTGCACGTGTTGTTGAACGCTATTTCCGGACAGCCAATTTGACAGATGTAGCTTCAACAACATGGCCACTATCAACTGTCAAAGTTCGGAAGTCCCTATTGGAAGACTCTGTAGGAGCAAATATCATATTTCGATGAGTACCGCTTTGCAAAATAAAATTGCCGATAACCCTCTAAAATTTGTTTGCTGCAGTGAACATTCTTGGAAAACTGTTGCCAAAAACCCAAAGCACAGGATTAGCTGCGATTCTAAAACAAATTGTCTACACGGCATTTCATTAATCGTTCAAGGCGCCGCTTCTTTATGTATGCCAATATATCCTGTCAACTCTAGACTTGACTGCTAAATATTCGTCACGACATTGACATCGGCGATTAGTAGTTACACTTTTTCGTGACGTTTTTGCATTTATACTGCAAACTAAGATAGCTCTATTACATTCATTCATTCTGATTTTATTCTCGCCTCGCTTTCATCGTCTTCTCTAAATACTATCACCGATTAGGAAAGGTTATGTGTCAACTGCAAACATGCAGCCTGGTTTTGACTGTCTGGTCTATTTGTTACTCTTCAAAAAGGTTATAATTGTTTATCCGGTCTGAACCGAGTTGTCTAATAGAATGGAATGTTTCTAGAGATTACATTTTGCTTCTTTTCCATTGACTTACACCATATTTTCACAAGATCTTAATTTTCTCCTCTGTCAATCTGTTTTACTCAACAATGGCTCGTCTTTACAAAGTACCAGCCAATAGTCAAGCACCTGTGAATGGATGGTGAACATAATTCGCGCGAGAGTTGCTTTACAAACCCATTGTGTCCACTTGACACAAAAAACAATATTAAAAAAAAAATCATTAAAAAGATATTGATTGGGTCCATTTTACTATGCCAATCCAACTAAAGAGGCAAATTGAAGTGGCCCCCACTGTAAAGTCTGTTGAATAGCACTGACGGTGAATTACTCGCAATTCATTCAACGTGCAGTACAATTATGAAACGCGGGGAAGTCCCCGCCAACACCATTATAACTGACTGGTCCCGGTTTAGGAAACCTCTGACTTTGGGCTAATTACGGGCATTCGATGCGAATTGCCAGTTGAAAGTAGACTACTTTGGGCAGCCGGTGTGCCTCAATTTACCGCTATAATTCACCATTATTCGTCGTTTCTTGTGGCAGATTGGAAAAGAAAGGTGCTTCCACGTTTGGCTTTCAGTTGTTTTGGAAGTACTTGTACTTGTACTCGTATTGTACTGTACTCGTAGTTGTATCTATTAGTCTTGCCAAAAGCAATTTCACGAGCGATAGATTCTTTGGCTCTTCACCTTGAAAATTGAACTCAAGACCACAATTTTTTAGTTGAATGTGAAAAAGCCAAATGGCTTTTTGGCATTTTTGTTTGAATTTGAATTCAACAGATACCGCTAATTTAGGCGGGAGTTTTTTGTTTTTTAAAAGTTGTAATATTAACCACTTGGCATTGACGTGTGTTGGGCCTGAGAGAAATTCGAATTTTGTTGCTTTAACTGATTGTGAGTGTTCTGTTCAAGTGCGGCGCGTATCTATGGGCTCATTTGGTGTTTACTTAGGTCAGCGGTGATCGAGATTGGAATCGGTATTTAGCGCAAGTGATTATTCGAACATTGTACATACAACCACTCGGCGATTCTCTTGTAAATATCGCAAAATTGATTAGAGGTGGATTTTTCTATTTTTTTTTTTTAAACAAATACGAGTAAGTTTATTTACACAAGGTGAGTATGGTCTGTGAAGTGGGCGCGTTATGTATCTGCGTCTTACTTTCGAGAGTCTACTTCAAAGCAGAAATATTCTATTGCGGAGTTCTAATTTCACATTAATGGACATGAGGTTCTACGGGAAATCCGGAAGTTTGTTTGAAGAGAGAATCGTTGTAGCGCAACAAAGACGCAGTTGTTAGAGGGAGAACTGGAAAATAAACAAAACATTCAAAGTTTATGAAGGCTGGTGATAAATTTGGCATTCTTTGCGCTCGTTCTGGTTTTAAGAGCGCACAACTCTTAATCAGCTATTTTTATAAACGATGTCGATGTTTTGGCTCACTACCTTCCACAGGGTCACTATAGACTCTCCTTTGAGTTAAGCCATATGTCCAATGTTTATATCAGATTAGTGGAATACCTAATACAATGAACAGACAACTGGACCTTGTCTTCCCATCTGATTCAGATAACTGTGCCGTTTATAGGAGTGATCATCTTCTTTCTACCCTAGACCGCCTTCATCCCCCTTGTGAATTACATACTCCATATGAAAATGGCAACACATGTGTCCATTCGGAAAATTCATTTTCATTGAACTTCCGAAGAACACTTTAACAAACTTGAAAACCTCATCAGCAACATTAATTTTGACTTTATTGCTGAGACAGATAGATGTCTCTTGTGTTTTACGTAGGTACCTGCCGTGAAGGCTTAAGCCTACGGCGCGTCTTCGCACAAGATATCAAAACAATGCGTTGATAAACGCCCTTCGGGTAGTACAAGTACTACCACCAGTACCAGATTCGAAGTCGTGTGTAAGGCACGAACTTCCCCTTTGGTGAAGGGTCAAGGCCTATCTAATACTGCCCAGGACTGGCAGCCTTTCAACACATTTAAAAATTCCTATGTTCCACCCGCTAGCTGCCTACTGCGTCTTCTATTAAATACCTATTTTGCAAAACTATGGGTTCTTTCGAACCATACGGTATCAGTGATAATTCCACTGACATCGTAGGCCTCACCATTAAAGATGATGCCCATAGCCTGCAAGTCCCTAATGTCAGTTTAATTGGGACACTCACATAGGACATGAAACCAGTCCTCATAGGTGGCTCCACATGAGCAGCTCGCAACCCGGCTAAGCCAACTCTTATACAAGAATGCATTAAGAGAGCCATGCCCGGTCAACAAGAAGTCCAGTCTGAGGGTAAAGTTCCGTTCAGGAAATACTCTCATGGTTAGCACATCTCTTAGGAAGCCGTAAGTAACCCTGCCCGTTTCGCTAGCATCCCATCTACATTGCCATCTGGATAGAACACATGCGTGTAGCAAGGTTTTACGCTGCCTCTGGGATAGGCCATCCACTTCTTCTGGTGGAACCCAATCTCACCCATTTAGAGGGAGACCTTTTCTGATCTTGAAAGCAATACCACGACGTATCGCGTCCAGATCCAGAGGTGGCACTCCTAGCAACACCTGCATTGCCTCTGTGGAGATAGTGTGGCACACAGGTAAACACCCAAGCAAGGCAACTCTTTGGCAAGACAAGATCCGCTTACGACCATCCAGAGTCATAACTCTGTCGTACCATACCGATGCTCCATATGTTGCACAAGCAACAAAAAGGCCATCATATATCATACGGACAGAACGCCTGTTGAGTCCCCAGTCAGATCGCAAAATGCGCCTTACCTGGCCTACAGCACTCAGCATGCGTTGTCTGATTCGTACCAGGTGAGGCATGAAGTTCATACACTCACCCAAAGTTATGCCTAGATATGTGACCTCAGCCATACATCTAGTGCTAACGCCGTTCAAATGTATCGCACGAGCCCAACTTCTTGTATTCAATTTGCCTTTGAGCTTCATTGAAACAGTCTTATACTGCGACATACTTACCCCAACGCTTTGTCCCCATTCAGCAACGACTGCTAGAGCTCTTTCTCCTAATATCTCGATTTCGGCCCTAGACTAGCCTTCGAGGATGAGGAGCATCTGCGTAAGCGCAGCACCCACAGAGCTCATTTAGTCATCGCAAGAGTGGATCCATCATCAGGTTCCAAATAAAAGGACCACAAATGGACCCCTGGGGGCAACCTCTCTCAACACTAATTGAGTCGCTGTCGTGCGTATTTACCACACTCGCTTTTCTGTCGGAGAAATAGCTTCCCAAAGCCCAATTCCTGCAACCTGGTTACTATTTTCTGCCAGTTCAGGCTATCAAAGGCTCCTTTGAAATCAATAAAGATGCCTATAACCACTTTGGCGCTGCTTCTCAGGACCCTGTCTTTTAGGAAAGACCATGCATCCTCGACACACTTGCCTTTTGTAAAGCCGAATTTCCACCATAACCCTTTCCAGCACTTTTCCTAGTACCGGAAGCAGCATCCCCGATAAGATTTAGGGTCAGACCTATTCGTATCGGTGGACTTCAGGAGCACAACCACCCTTGCCTCCTTCCAATCCTTGGGGAAGTAACTGCAGGCAATGCATTTGCTATAAAGACAAAGTAGGTATTCTGGGACGGCCTTCCAGATGGCTTTCACCATCTCTCCAGTCATTCCATCAGCTCTAGGAGAAACGCCATACTCGACTTCTTCAGTCCTTAACTCCGGAGGGACCGAAGGCTCTTCATATGAAGAGTCCTCAAAGCGCTCCTCTCTCGGGAAGAACTGACCAAGCAATGCAATAAGGCAATCTTTTCATGTGGATAAAACCGTATTATCCACACGAATGCCCGAATGCCTTCAGGGTCAGCAGTCTTCTAAGTACTACGGCAAATCTTATAGAGTTTGCCCCAGGGATCATGTCTATTGTTAGAGGCAAAGTTTCTCCAGTGAGACTCCATTGTGCTGACAATGAGACGCTTATACTCTGCAAGCCCTTGCCGATGCAATGCAATACCCAGCTGAGTCAGGTTCTCAGCGTTAGCCGCCCTAGCCCTTTGGAATCGCTTCCTTAGGTTTCTAACAACCCTTTACTTCTCTGTCAGACAGCGGTTCCACCATTTTACCCTTTTTTGATTCGATGTCACTTTTGCCAACGTTAACCGCATCAAAGGTATACACCTCACTCGGCTCGTTGATAACATGGGCATTGCGCGAAACGACCCATTCACCAAGAACATTCCCCCGGTTTCGGCTCCGGTTACCCGTTGGGAGTCCGGATTCCTTACTGAACCAAAGAGGGGAGGTTGCATTGGCGTCAACACTGATAATGAGGGGTTCACTGCCGGAAAGCGAAAACAAAACATCCACTGACGCTGGCAAGAAAAATCCTGCCAAAAGCGCCTTCTACGCTTACGCAAACACGTCGTTTGCTGGAGGAAACAGGCACACAAACTAAGTTGACATCCCTTATAATAATTGCAGCATTTCTTCTGGTATCAGGGGAAGACCCGCATTTCTGCAGGTAAACCGCTAACACTTCCATTAGATGTGTAGGACTCCTGAACCAGGGCAATGCTGCAGCCTAACCATTTGAACTCCTTAGTCGACCACTACCGAAAAAGCGCCCTGACAATTTTGTTGGACGATCTACATCGTCCTAGATCCTTGATGCCAACCTTGCCAACGCAGCTACATGCATGGGGCAGTGGGTTGACCCCATAAGGTGTTCAGCCGGTCGTCTTTTTGCAGCACAGTTTCTGCACTGCATAGCCCCCTTGCAGCTGATGGCCTTATGGCCTTCTTGTCCGCAGCGACGGCAAATGTCCTCCTTAAAAGGACAGTCGGCAACACCATGCCCCAGGGCAAAGCAGCGGAAACATCCCACTCTGAAAGAAAACCATTTAATGTACTCGTAGCATCTGCTCGTGCTACGTAAGGCATTTATGGACGCAGCTGGGCCTTCCAATACCACGTTTGTTGCAGCCGCTTCAGCAACCTTCCATGGTTTGGACACTACCTTTAGCCTACCGTGTCCGGCAGCCTCTGGGAAGTTCAGACGACGTAGCTCAGTCGTGAATTCTTCCAGAGATATGCTTGTGTGTACTCCGTGTACAACAACCCTATTACCCGGTGTCTCGGGCACTGCCACGTCAAGGTCCATGTCCTTGAATTTATTGCTACTTACAATCTGCTCCCTTTCGGCAGCCGAGGGAGTGCGTATTACTACGCCCCCATTTTTAAGCGGTCTGACCGCATTTACCCTAACTCCCAGGTTTGGCGCAATCTCCTTCATAATCTTCGCTACAACGTCCTCAGAGGAAACGGCCGCCTTTTTACTCTTAACAACCACCGAACAGGTGGGAGCAACAGGCTTAACTGGTTTAACCAGGGGCTAGTGGGGGAAATCCCCGAAGTTGCAGCTGGCACATTGGCTATCGGGCCTCTAGCTCCCAACTGCTTATTTAGGACCACTTGAAGAGTTTCAAGTGATCCTGCAACCATAGAAAATATTTTCAAACTCCCCGGATATATCTATTAACTTTTTAGCTATCCGGGATCGGCACCACCGTGCTCAAACATCACGTCTATCATACGGGTTTTCAATCCGCTGATGTATTTCCTTAATTCCCTTATGTTTCCACTTTTAATAATATTATTGATTTCACTTACCCCAGGTTCAGCCGGTTTTTCTTCCTCTTTCTCCTTTTTTTTTTCTTCTTTTTTATGTTCTTCCTCATTGTGTCCTCCATCTCCATTTCGCTCTGAGTTGGAGTATTGCTGAGACAACTAACATTGATCTTGCCCTATCAACTTTCTGTTCGTTAATTTTCTCCTGCTTTGCCCAATCGGTTCCGAAAGGACTGTATGTCAGCTCCTCTCTGGTACAACAAGGCGTTGGGTTCTCTCTGTAATAACAGAAACAAGTTGTGGCATAAATTCTTTTAGCGCCCCACAGTGTCTGTATAAGAGATGAGAAGTAATTAAAGTAAACGTTGTTAAAGACTTATTCTGAATGCCCAGAACATTCAATTTCAACCGACAATCGACACATGTTTATCACCATTCAGACGAAATGTGATCTATCAGTTTGAATATTTGTTTCTTGTTTGATGATCTGGCGCATACAGAATGAAGAGACGTTATCCATTCCGCCGATGCGGCGAATAATCTCTAATCCGACCTTGGTATTATTTCATCATTGCATCCTCATATCGAAAAGTATCTCGTTTTTTAGAACCTTAGAACTCTCTCCAAGCAATTGGAGTACAAAAAAATCTACTTCCTTTGGACTTCTTAAATGTACATACTCGTATATCAGCCGATGAGGTCAACAAAAATTATCATCTACACCATGTTGGGCTCAATGATTGTGGTAGAAAATATATTTTTTTTTAAATTAAAGAAAATCCATCATCAACCTACACAACTGATGATGTATTTACTTTAAAAGTGCTGGTCCAACACGTCTGCCCTGAGGCACTCCAAACATTTTTTACACCTGTCAGTTTAAGCAATAATTTACGTGCTCTGAAGAACAGAATAAAGTATGGAAGGGGATCCAGGTTCATTTACGTACAAACCGATCCTAAAATATAGACGACGCCATAAGCGTAGTTACGAGTGCGATAATAAATTTTCTAGAAAAGGGGGGAAAAAAGTAGAAATAAAAATAAATAAATACCAATGTGATCCGTTATGAATTCATCTACATTCGCAGGTTCTATTTGAATAATTTATGCCCTAAATAACAGGACTAAGAAGTTTGTTGCATTCTCTTTTTTTTTTTTTGTGTGTGTGTTTGTTTCTACTCACTACCTTTCTCCCAAGCCTTCGGGACTTGAGGCTTAATGCGCGCGCGAATATTTTTATTTTTGCCAAGTTTCCCGTATTCTTCACGTATCTATTGTTCTTGTTGTTCGCCGCTGCCGTCACTACTTCGGCAGATGAATGTTAATTTAAAATGTTAAGTCGAAATCAAGAAGACAAATTCATGTTCTCACAAAACTCTACGGTTATTACCATCGAACAGATACTCTCCGTTCGAAATAAAAAAAAAACCCGACATTGCCATTAACATGTCATCGACCACGAATATTGTCATCAATTGAAATTCAATGCAAGTATCTACAAACTACTCGAACATAGTCAATTTTTGACAACCAAAATTGTTTCTCTTTCGTCGGATCTGACAAAGAAAAAAAAAAAATAAAAACAAAAGCCAAAGTATCTATGAACACTTTTAATGTTAAATTGGCACTCTATGACTGAGGTGCTTGGATACATGTAAGGCCCCCCCTTCTCTAAGCAATGTCTGTTTTTGGACACACGAAATTTTATCGATTAGCCATCTACTTATACTTGTATCTGCTGTGACTGTAAAAAAGAAAAAAAAAAAACATGCTATCCGTATCTGCATTCGCTTGGGTTAACATGAACTTCCTCCTCTCGTGTCATCGTTGTACTCGTTGACATTCAGGGCCAATTCACTTACTAGCTGCAATAGGTCTAGTGGGGACGGCCTGTACTATGATAGTAAGTACCGACCATGAGCACGACTCTGACTTCGACCACTCCTCTACTTCCTCTCTGGATGGCGGTGATATCAATGACTTTTTTTTTGTTTTTTTTTTTTTTAAACTTTTCACGGTGTCATTGTTAAACGGATGTCGATTTATGTTTCGTGTTTCGAGAGAGTTGTCTGCTGTACCCGTAGCCATATAAACTCTGGTGTCTGCTTAGTCACAATTAAGTCGTTTCTTCTTTTTGTCTAATAATAGTTTCGTTACACAGAATGAATTTTCACAAAAAAATGTGAGAGAAAAACATACTGACGGTATATAGGTCAAGATCTACTCGTAAATGGATTGAGGAATGCGATGGGCGGCTGATTCCCGCCGCCATGGCATATGGGTATTTAATTTCCGAGTTAAACGATAGTTTTGTTGCGAAAGCGACGACACGCACGACAGATGCACGACTTGGCTGGTGTACGAATTCTCGTATCTATTACATGAAGTTGTAACCTAATAGATACAGTTTCTACATATTTCTATTTGCAAAATGATATCGTTTCATTGAATCCATACAATGAATAGATACGACTTCGTGTGCGGGTGGAGTACTCGTAGCACTTGTACGAGTATGTACTTTTAGTCTCCGTTGACCTGTATCTTTTGTTTCCAAGTTTTAGTTGGAAATTTTGCATTTTTTTTGAATTGCAGAACGCCCAAGTCGACTGTCGCAACTTCTCGTGTGGACGGTTTTTTTTTTTTTTTTTTTTTTTTTGTTCTCTCCAACTTTACACACGGGTATCTGTGTATCTTTTTAGCATTGGGTATATCATAGTCGGCTGATTGAAGTTGTTTCTTGTGGTATTTACATTTGTTGATCATGAAGCCGGATGTCATCAGAAAATCACTTCCTGAGCTCTTTAAAATTCGATTTGTGTTTACCATCAGTCCATTCGATGAGAAGCGAAAAGAAGGCGATTAAAATGTGATTTTCGATTGATTGCGCAAAACAATGGGTTGCCTTCGGTTAAGTAAATTTCATACTCAAACTCATGAGTTCAAATTTGAATTGAAAAGTTTGCATCATGATTTGTTGGTTGGTTTTGTAGTTTTTTTTTGTTACGTACTTTGGATTCTATCGCTATCGTTTTTGTTTGTAGGTCATTACTGAACTGAGACCATTCGAAGAAATAGAAGGAGAAACGAAACAATTTAAAAATAAAAAAAGAAAAAAATAGCCAAGGGCAAGTTGGGAAATACGATGCGTGAAAATGTAAAGCGATTTTCAGATTTACGATCGATTTTCAGATGTTGATCGATTATTGTGTGCCTGCTGTCACTGATGGCATTCGGCATTCGATTTTCAATCATTTTTTCTTTTTTTTTTAAAAATTCATTAAGTCTTCGGCTGTGGAAAAAGGTCAAAGTGTTGAACTGACCATGTACACATGCTGATTTATGATATTCGTGGGTCATCTAAATTGATATGTTTGCGTCACAAGTTATGTATAAGGGCGATTTGTGGGATACCGCAGCAATGTCTTGAAGAAAGGATAGAACACACCGTCTTGCTTTACCCTGACAAACTTAAAATTCCAAATGATTAAGTGGTTAGATACGGACTGAGAGATTTTAGAGAATATATCAATCAGGATTGTTCTCTCTATAAGAATACGATATACTCGTACACTTACGCTTAACTTAGATAGGCAGGCAGCGTGTCACTTAATACAACACCAGACTTCCTCAGGGGATCTTTTTTTTCTATCGCTTAGCATCTCCGTGTTTGTGTCTTTTGTGTTTGTTAATCTGTAATGACTCGGGAATTCAGAGTGGACATAGCAAATATACGCGGGCTAAAAAGTAATCAGTTTTCTGCGTACGTCCACGTCTGTACATTCAGACCAGCTGTTTTGGCACTTAGTGAAATACGATCCCCACCCACACCTCTCAGATTACTCTGATCTGTAGCTACCTAGCTACGAACTAGTGCCATTATTCTTCTCTCAACGCGGTCTTTGGTAAACTACAAAATCCGCCACAATATAGTTCCTGTTCCTGAAAACTCCATTTCCTAAGCAAATTTCCACTTCTGCTTTATTTACAGCCCCACACTGGACAGCAACTCGACTTTTAACGAGTTTGATGCGCTGTCTGACTCCATTCAAAGAACTGTATCCCTGTATCGTGATTACGGACGATTTCAATATGCAAAATTCTGGGTGGCTTCTACCTTCTGGACAGACAAAACCGGAAGGACGGTGTGTTGAGATCTTCGCTGCGGAAAACCACTTGACCCAGCTTGCACATGAGCGTTGATAGTCATACCGCCAACATCCTTGACTTGTTTTTAACTTCTCACCCTGATAAGTACACTGTTGATATGCTCTGCCTTCTAAGCTCGTCGGACCATAGTGTCATATCAGCTAATTTCTCGTACACCGACCACACAGTTAGAGAAAAGATTCCTAAATGAACCGCATGGCAATACGAGAAAGCCAACTGGAGCGGTCTTAACAACTTCTTTGGGAAGTTGGTCGTTATGTGTCCTCGATAACGACGTGTATGCCGTTGCTGATATGATCACTGACACCATTCTCTTTGGAATGACAAACTTTATCCCTTATCGGATGAATAATACCAGACCAAAAGGAAAGGCATGGTACGATCCGAGCTGTAAAGAGGCTGTCAGGGTTAGAGAAGTGTTTTTTCGCTCCTTCAAGACCAATCCGACAGAGGAAAACCGAAAAACGTTTAAAATAGCTAGGAATGACTGCAATGTCTTTCTCAAGCGTGTGAAATTCCAATACGATCAAAAACTGAGGCAAAAACTACTGCAATGTCCCAAAGGCAGTAAAAATGTTTGATCGTTCGTCAAAAACTTTAGAAATTCTGCTCCACCCTCCATCCCAACGCTCATTTACAATGACATTCCAGCTGTTAGCTCTTTGGACAAGGCCAATCTGCTTGCTGCCCACTTTACGGCCAGCTTAACACTCCCGGATTGTGCTCTGTCCCCACCTACACTTGAGTGCGTCGAATCTTCAATGGGACGAATCCACTTTCGCACTCGTGTAGTAGCAAGAGCACTTAAAGATCTCAACATGCGTAAATCCGCTGGTTCAGATGGTATATCTCCCCTTCTTCTGAAGAGGTGTTCTTCTGGCAAAACCACTGAGTAAGCTTTTTCATCAATCCTACTCTTTAGAACTCATTCCGAGCAGATGGAAAACAGCATTTGTCCAGCCCGTCCCTAAAGAAGGCGAATCTTCTTCTCTCTCCTCCTACAGACTTCTTCCAAGGTCCTGGATATGCTGATAAAGAGTCAGTGTAATGATCGGCAGTAGGGTTTTCGTAGCAACACAGGCCCACTGGTGATCTGATGGCATGTCTCACCGACAAGTGGAACCAAAGTCTACATCAATCTGGCGAAAGCAAGATAGTTGCACTTGGTATTTCTGAGGCACTTGACAGAGTTTGGCGCCAGGCTCTTTTGTCGAAAATGTGTGCTTTTAGGATCGATGACTGTCTTCTTCAATGGATTAGAAATTACCTTTCGGAACGTTCAATTCAAGTTGTCTTGGATGGTTTCAAGTCTGATATTCACAAAATAAATGCTGGTGTGCCCCAGGGCTCCGTTCTGTCTCCGATACTCTTTTTAATTTTCATCACCGATCTCTAGTCTGCTACTTCTAATCCAATATATTCCTTTGCTGACTCTCTGCTTTTCATATTCGTTTCCGGACTTACGTCCCCACTCTTCAGCTGAAGATGGAGAACGCAGCGTATGTTAAGCTCATTAAATTCGGATATTAACAGCATAACTAATTGGGGAACCACTAACAGAGTAGAATTTAATGCTTCCGAAACACAATGCTGTCTGCTGTCGTTAAAGCGAAATTTAAATACTCAGCCGTTATCCATGAATGACATTTGCATCGTCGAAACCGATAAACTTTCCATTCTCGGTATGTGTGTCAATGACTACTTACGTTGAAATGACCACATATTCGGTGTCGTCAAAAAATCTGCGAAATGTCTAGGTTTCCTCAAGCGATGTAAGAAATATTTCACGCCCTCTGTTCAAGCCTCAGTATATAAGGTGCTTATCAGCTCAAAATGTGAGTATAATACCCACATCTGGGCAATGTCCCTAAGACCTCCTTGCACTTGCTAGATAGGATTCAAAACCGTGCGATAAAATTCATAGGTGATGCCAGTATTACGCAGTCATTCGACATCCTCGGACACAGACGTAATGTGTCCTGCCTCACCTTGTTGTATCGCTATTTTCACCGCCACTGCTCAACCGAAATTGCCAGTAGCATTCCACCCCTTCTAACTTTTAACTGTAATACCCGTCCCGCTATGAATGCTCATCTGTATACCCTCAAGCCCACTCTCGGACGTACTCTAAAATATCGTGATTCGATCCTAAGATGTACAAGTCGCTTATGGGATGCCCTACCTAGCTCTTTATTTCCTAGTCATTATAATCTTCAAACATTTAAAACCAACGTTCACCGGTACCTCTCTTTCTATCCTCCCTGATTTTCCTTCGCCCGCGCTGTGTGCAAGCATTTTAAGTGTACTTAAATCCCCTAGCGCGCGCAAATTATAACAAAAAACAAAGTGGGTACTCTGGATCTACACGGCTATGATAAAACCAATTATGTCCTATGCTTCCGTAGTTTCGTGGAATAAGCTCTCACGAAAATATGTCATTGCTGCCTTTACCAGACTCTAACACACCTGGCTTCGCTCTAGATGCGTTGATGGATCTCCCTCTCATTGATGTTCATATCATGGGCTGCACTCTCAAAGTCATCCTCCATTGGTTTTTGGTACAACACGCACCGGATTCGCGCCGGCTCTCTTTTGACTGTAATCTTACGGACACGCCATCTGATGCAATGACAGCAGAACTTCTGTTGCAGAAAAAGTACGAAATCGACTTTCCCTGTGCCTGGACTGGTTTCGGCCAGTATCTGAGCTAGGAAAGGAATGTAGTCGGGTCTTTACAGATGGCTCTAAAACTGATATAGGATGCGGCGCTAGTGTGTTTCTGGAGGAGGACAACGTTAGATTTCACTCCTCGTTAGGAAACCTTTGCATCTGTCTTCCGAGCGGAGATGTGCACAATCCAGATGGCAGCGAACTATATTGTGAAGAACAGGTGGAGAGGACGAAGCATTCGCAACTGTTGCGGCAGCTAAGCGGCACTTAGAGCCCTTCTAAACTCTCTTACGACTTCCAAGTTAGTTCGAGAATGCAAGACATCACTAAACGCAGTCGGAAGGCTGAATTCACTGAGTCTTGTCTGGGTCGCAGGTCACTATGGAGTCACTGGGAATGACCCCAATCGCCGATGAGCTTGCCAGGCAAGGCTCAGAGGAGGGTTTTTCAGGGCTAGAACCTACGTTTAGTGTGCCTGCATTCTCGGTTAAGGCTTCCAGTGATAGTTGAGTTTCATATGAGCACACATGCAGGCAGACCAAACGAATACTTTCCAACGTCTCTAAGAGGTCAACGGTCTTCCTGCTGTCCTTCTGACGGAGCACTACACTTTTACTAAGCACTTAAATGTGCTGGGCTTAAGTGATACAACATCCTATGATGTTTGTTGTGAAAGTGATGACGACACCGCGGAGCACTGACTCTGTGAATGGTCGTCTTACGCCCGCATCAGGCTCCAGGTACTCCTCGTTGACGTAGTGGGCGCTGGTGTGAGTGCTCTGTTTCGACAGAAAAAAAAACGAGATTTCAACTTGGTTGTATTGTTAAATAATTATCCGGTGATGTGACGAGAGGATCCTGTTTGAAAGCCGACCTATTCGTTGTCGAGCGTTGATTCAAGGTACTTTTTGACTCCTCTGGGTATGAGCTCGACAGGTTACCCTTCTTCTGAAAACTATTCCTCTCTTTCATTCTTCGGGAAATGCCGCATTATTTCTGCGGGGGTAGTTTCTTTCCGATGTTGTAACGAATTTAACCGTCGCATCTGTAGTACGTCGATGTCATGTCTTTTACTGCACCGTACTCTCTTTTTCTTTATGGAATACTGCATTTCTAGCTCGGAAAACTCTAATGTTGACACTAGTCCAGATTTCTTCTGCCGACACTGACAATAGCCCCAGACGTATTGTATAAACATTAGTCAACATTCCGCTGCTCATTGGCTTGATGTCTCTACTGTAGTTAGCATTGATAGATGCATATTTTCTCACTTATTTTTGTCACCGCCTTACCAAAACTAATCCTGTCCTGTGATGCTGGAAACTCGCCACATATGTGCACTACACTTCACAGTCTTCGAAGAGACTCGCAGGAAGCACCATGAAGAGACTTTGAAGCCAAACTTATAAGCATCAGAGCTGCAAGTGATCATCTGAAGTGGCATCTTCTGGTTATTCAACAAATTTGCGTTCTCAAGGCAATCCTGCCTCTACGATGGAATTCTAGGCTTCCCTCCCTCATTGTCAAACCATGAAATGTACATACAGAGACTTCCAATAGGGACTTCCGAACTTTGACAGTTGATAGCGGCCATATTGTTGAAGCTACATCTTCCCAATCGACTGTCATGTTTTGCCAAATCACCATGGACAGACATAGTGTTCAACAACACGTGCAAATGATAAAATTGGTGTTCTGTTCGGGCAACGTTCCGTGCGCTTCGCCCAGCTTACAGTCGCCATAATCGTCCAACCGAGAGGACTATTCGCAGTGTGGTGGATAAATTTGAGTCCACTGGTTCAGTAAACGATAAACCAACACCCGTACGTCGAAGAAACGCCGCTGTCCGTGAGAATGTGAAGGAGAATCTGAGGCAGTCGATTTCGTGTCGCTGACAAGAATTCGGCCTTTCGCAGACCACAACTTGGCGATTTTTGCCTCATTACTTGGGCCTGCACACGTACAAAATTCAACTGACCCAGGAGCTGAAGGTAAACGACCATAGACAACGACGTGTGTTCGCTGAAAGGGCTTTGGAGCAGTTGGAAACTGACTCCAATTTTCATCATCTTCAGCGATAAGGCCCATTTCTGGATGAATGGGTACGTTAAGAAACAAAATTGTCGAATTTGGGATGATACGAGTAGCAATCCACATGAGATCCAAAAGCGTCCAATGCATCCCGACAAAGTCGCTGTCTGGTGTGAATTTTGGGCTGGCGGCGTCATCGGTCCATATTTCCATCACCGTCAACGACGAGCGCTATAGGTCGATGATTACCAACTTCTTTTGACCTGATTTGCATGATAAGGACACCAATGAACATGTGGTTTCAACAGAACGGCGCTACGTGCCACACAGCTCACGCCACATTGGAATTACTGCACGAGCGATTCGAGACCATGGTCATCGCATGTGTAGGTGATGTGAACTGGCCACCGAGATCGTGCGATTTGACCCCGTTAGGCTTTTTCTTGTGGGGTTTTCTGTAGTCGCAGGTCTATGCGAATAAGTCACAAACTACAGTGGCCCTCAAAGCCAACATAACCCATGCACCCAAAATTTCGATGATATTTCGCACACACTTTGTTTTATTTAAATTTAATGAAAGACCCTTTATAATTACGTTTATCAAGTCTCGACACTCTTCGATCCGTGTCAGGGTACCTGCTAAAAACCATTTCCAGCTTCTACCAACCATGGTTGAAAAAACACTTCACCGCCTTCCAATGCTTGACGATGTTTGTTGCAGTTGTTTTGCTGATTATTTGAGGAGTGCCCCTGTATATTCAATTTGTATCGCATGAACAGTACCTTAGCATCTGAAAACCGAGGTTCGTGATTGCTTTTTAGCAGCGGGAATTTTACGTGACCGAATGGTTAACCCCATGCACAACATCTAATCTGAATGGCGAGACTCTTGTCCTTTGGGCAAGAGGTGCCGTATATTTCAGAGCCAGCGAGGTACAGGGTTTGTCTGAAGTAATATCAATATATCTGTTAGAAAGATTTGTTAATCAGATCGGTACAATACATTAAAATCTTTCAAAATAGGCTCCTCTGCGCCGATTTGATTTCCAGATATCAAATGCGTCACGGTAAGCCTCCTCCGGAATGTCCTTTAGAGCCTCGTTGAAGCCTCTTTGACCTTTGACAACTCCGCCAAAATGATGCTCTTTCATGGGTGTTTTCAAGCGCAAAACAAAAATAAGTCTGGGGAGCCACATCAAGCCAGGAAGCGGGTCGCGATTAAGACGGTGTGGGCTGGCGCGTTATCATGATGAAGTTTTCAATCGACCGCGATGTCGGGCCGGTCGCAATAAACCCTTCGTTTTAGTACATACTTCCACGTAGAATCCTCCCATTGACGGTTGTACCATGTGGTGGACGAGCCCAATAATATCACAACGAACAGGGTCGTGAACTTTGATTTGCTCATTCTGGCCTTCAGCCGTTTCACAATATCACAATCACTGACATTACTTTTCGGACAGACTCTGTACGGGAGCACCCGTTGTCCCATTAGTGGTTACCGTCTCTATTCAAACAACTTGTCTCTTGAAAAGTCGCTATTGAGGACAGGACATCATTTCTATTGTCATTTTCTCCTGCCACGAGCGCTTATTCGCTTTTAAAATCGCACTTCAATAAAATCGACCATCCGAGTAAATTGTATTAACTCGTTGAATTCGGATTGATAGATACTCGTTCAATACAATCCAATTCAATCATTTCAATTTCAAAATTAGTGCGACACATATCAAGTATCTTTCAATGGACTCTCGAAAGTCTCCGATATCCACTCTGTGTGATTCGCAACTTATGTGTGAAAACTAAATCTAATAGGATTCGCCAACGGATTAACACCTTTCTCTTTCCCAGATAAATCATCCACAAAGTGGATAAACTATTATGCGACTCGCACTCTGCACTAATTTGCGCTATTGTTATGCAAAATTTCCACCAACAAAAAAGAACTTATTTCGATGATTACTGGATAATTACAATTTAAAATATACACGGGGCTTTTTTACGATTATCAAATTAACCTGAATACATTAAGAGTCGTTCCATTTTGTGGGGAAAATTAAAGAAAAAAAAAAAACCATAACAGCGGCCGAAATACAAATATGTCATCTGTTATGGACAGTTGCCAAAAGTTGACCATTGTCCACGGTGGTATTATTTGCTTTGCTCGTTCCAAGCACAACTGCTCGAGCACTTTTATGATTTGCAAATTGTGACACTTTTTATGGTTTTTCAAGTTGATTTCCTCTTTAATTTTATAGCCATAGTCAGAGAGATGGTGAGTACTTGTATCTGGTACCAGCTACAACCTATAAACAGGTTCCTGTTTGTGGTCTGAAGTGTTTGACACTTTAAGGTATGTTTACGAGAAAGTAGCTGATCTAGTTACATACGAGTATATCTGACGAATTTGAATTAGAAAGTCGTATCTCTAATCTCCAGAAGTCAGTCAGTCATATTGCCTAATTGTGGTGAATTACAGGTTTTTTTTTTTTCGTCTGGCATGCGAAACGGATGTCGATGGTATACCCACCCGTAGAATCTCGCCGAGAGAACCTTTTTCAAAACAAATTGACACATTAACATCAACGTGCTATTATTTGCTGCAAAACAAATACTAATACTCGTATACAAAGTATCTATAGATATAGATACAGATACAGCGATACGCTACAATGGCTAGTTCTATTAAGGTCAACGCTTTTAAAAGAAGAATTTTAAGGCAAAAGATCTCTTATCCGAACAATACAAGTTCTTTCACAATAAGCGGATGAAGATGATGGACTTAAACCGCCAAGTATCGCGTTACGGTGCCACTTGCCGCTTGCCTCTTACCTCTTACCTCTTGAATTTCTTAAAAAATATTATGTAGATACATTCAGAGTTGAGTTAGGGTAGTGGGGGGGGGGGATACCAAAGAAAATTCACCTATTAACAGTTAACAATGAGAATGTTCTCTACCAGTCGCTGTATCTTCATATTAAACAACAGGTTGGCGTGAAATCTGAAATCTCAAATCTGAAATCAGAAATGTATCTTTATTTGAATTCAGCGCCACCATAACCACCTACACATGCACCGATTGCGACCATTTAAAACCACAGAAGCGAGTAAGAACGGAAAAATTCAAAACAGACATCCCATTCACAAGAGAATGAGCAGTTCACACAAACACACGGATGATGACCGCGAAGATATGTACGTATAGATGCGGATTCAGAGAGAATGCACTGGAACAGATATGAGTATGAGTTCACGAGTGGTAGATACATTCTTGTAACGCTCGGATAATTTTTAGTGGGGACCACCAGCATTACACCGCCGAGTCACTATCACCCGTACAGGTGTTTTACTCGTACAAATTAATACGACAACGTAGGAGGAGAGCTCCATATTTCCATAGCCTCTAGGGGTCGACCTGACACAATGCTGCTGCTCCAAACTGGAGCAGTAAATATGCCATACACAGGTACAGACACAGTACGAGGAAAAAGAAAAAAAAAAAAAAACCAAAAAGTGCACTGAAATGTTGGACGGGGCTTGGACAGAGTGAACAAAACAAACCAAAGGGGGAAGCCAGAATAACATGGAACAGGAAATGTAGGCAGCCATGTTGGTATGAATACGACTTGCGGGAACGATGGTGAGTTCGAATGGAAATGTTGAAATATTGCAGTCGCCAGCGGATCATCTAATGCACCAGATACGAGTGCGAGTACGAGTATGAGTACGAGTATCTACGCAGTTTTATTTGTTAGTACCATCCACACAGAAGAAGCAGAAGACCAAACAACAGGTGGATGAACGAATGAGTACAGGTGTCAGAGTGTAGAGTATGCTGTTTACCTGGGAATGACGGCATGAAAATGTGCTTTCTTCTAGAATTGAAATTTGAAAAGGTTGACATAGAAAACCAGAAGCATCAGCTGGATAAAACTTAGACTATAATCACGAAACACAAAGAAACAACAGAATTGAGTCCTGGACACTATAAAGGAAAATAATTTTACTGAGTTCCTTATGTGCTGATAAGGGCAGATAAGCCCTGCATGCCTCTACTATTAGGGTGCATGTTTGTCGACTCTCTGTTCTTCTAAGGTCTGTGCTTGCCTCATGAATAAATATACAGAAAATATCGCTGTTGAATCGTACTTACCGACTGTCGTCTGCCCTAATCGACAAATGATTCACCAAGGTCGAATTTTCAGTAAATCTATATTATTCGCTACATTAAATCGGAAATGCCGAATTATCCCCCTAAACTCTCTGACATTATTTCATCGATGCAAAGTGTCTGGTTATTCTCCCAAATAGCAAATTTGATTGGACGTAATGTGTCCTTTGTTACGAATAACGCAAATGGCGTCATTATTTATGGCCAACTTATTTGATGTCCTTCCGGCCGTTTATTTGATGATATCCAGGGACGATTACTAAGTGTAGATACCAGAGCTGTGTGATTATTACCCGGATTGGAAGACAGGTGGCGCTAATGAGCCAAAAGAGTGTACCATCATTTAGCATAACTTCTTTTAGCCCGCCCGTCAAAATTTGGTGACAATCCGACGCTTAGTTTGGTTTTGGCACGCATTTCAAAACATCGTGTTTCTTGCGACCATGGAAAAAGAGCAGTATCGCTCTGTGATGCGATTTTGCTTTTGAGTGGCAAGATCTGCGAGGAAACCAAGCACATTCTCGATGGTGTGTATGGGACCCATTCACCTTCTCGTACAACCGTTTACCATTGGTTCAAAGAGTTTCGCCGTGGCCGCACGCCCGTTTTTGATGAATCGCGCCCAGGTGGCCTAAAAACGGTCACCACAGAGGAAACCGTGGACAAAATCCATGATCTCGTATTGGCGGATCGCTGAGTGAAAAATTCGTGAGTTGGATGAGATAGCAGGCATCTCATCTGAATGCGTTAACCCGATCCTGCACGAGATTTTGTGCATGAGAAAGCCGTCGGCGCGATGGGTGCCGCGTTTGCTCACACCGGAGAACAAGCGCAATCGTGAGACCACTTCAAAGACGTGCTTGACCCTGTTTAATCGAAATCCGGATTCATTGGCACACATCAGAGACCAAAGAACAATCGAAACCATGGGTTTTACCCCGTGAACGTGCTCCAAAGAAGGCGAAGACCGTGCCTTCGGCCGGAAAGGTGTCATGACAAAACTAAACGTTGAATTGTTATCAAATTTTGACAGGCGGGCTAAAAGAGGTTGTACTAAATGATGGTTCAGTAGCGCCATCTATCATCCAATCCGGGTACTCATCAAACAGCCCTCGTACACGGGCTACGTAACGTCCGCAGATACCCGCATTACGCATCCCGCATTCGGTGAAATTTCATTTTACCCAGAGCGTAGAATTTAGGAGATATAGGCCTCGCTCGACAAGATTGTTGCACTCCTGTGGTTTCCAGATGGTGGTGTACATTGAAAGAGTGTGATAAAAACGGGAGCGTTATCGAACTAAAGCCTTTGAGAAGTTTTCCATCGCAGCGATGAAAAAAAGTCCACAACTGTATAGAGGAATGCGTTCTAAAACGCACGCCATTTCGCGTCAATCTCATGCTCTCCCATTCGAAACTAATCTTATCCCAAACATAAAAAACCAGGAGTTGTTCCCTCTTTCTTTCAATATTTTTCGGGATAATGATCCCACACTCCTTTTGTTTGACTCTCCTTGTCGAGGTGTCCTACTGGCCATTGACAACAACTTTGACTCCTCTCTCGTTGCCATTTCGTCTGTTTTTTCTTTTATTCTCGCTTTCGTCCTTCAAGAAGAGGATTAGTAAGCGCGATACGTCTATTCCTTATGCAAATGGGGCTCCTTCTCCTTTGTGATTGAAAAGTCCAGATGAAGGAAAATGATGACCACAACGAACAACGCAAAGAAGAATCCAATGACTAGCAGAGGCTCGTGGAGCATTGTGATGAGAGAAAAGTTGTATTTCAGGTTCAAATCGTTAATGTGATTCTCCGCGAGGTTCTTCTTAGTGAATGTGATAACTGGAATGCCAAACGTGTCCAAGTAGGTGGACGTCAGGCAGATGATTCACCGAGTACGGAGCGATTAGCTTATTGTTGGACAAGCCCTCTGGAAGAATGATCTGCACAACGGTTTCATCGACAACCATGATTCGCATCTTCAAGAGGAAGAGGAGTTGGAGAAATACGAGGGCGGGTCAATAAGTCCGTGACTTTTGGATTTTTGATAAAAAATAATTTTATTTTTCAACGTAGTCTCCCTTGAGCTCTATACACTTTGTCCAACGCTTCTCCAATTTTTTTATCCCTTCCAAAAAAAATGATTTATCGAGGTCCTCAAAATAGGCCTTTGTTTGCGAGATGACTTCATCATTGGAGTCAAATCTTTTTCCACCAAGCCATTTCTTCAGGTTTGGGAACAAGAAGTAGTCGCTCGGAGCCAAATCTGGAGAATAGGGTGGATGAGGGAGCAATTCATAGCCCAATTCATGGATTTTTGCCATGGCAACTGCACATGTGTGCACCCTTGCATTGTCTTGGTGGAAAAGAACTTTTTTCTTGGCCAAATGAGGTCGTTTTTTTTTCAAATCGTCATTGAATCGGTCCAATAAGTTGGCATAATATTCCCCATTGATTGTTCTTCCCTTTTGAAGGTAGTCAATGTGGATTATCCCGCGTGCATCCCAAAAAACAGTCGCCATAACTTTATTGGCTGACAAACCCACCTTGGCCTTCTTTGGCGCCGATTCACCCTTAGAAACCCACTGTTTTGACTGTTGTTTGTTCTCTGGTGTGTTGTGATGGATCCATGTTTCGTCCACGGTTACAAAACGGCGCAAAAACTCCTCCATATTGCGATTAAACAACGCCAAACCTTCCTGTGAAGTTGTTACACGATTGCGTTTGCAAACGCGGCACCCATCTTGCGGAAAGCTTTCTCATGCCCAAGTGATCATTCAAAATTGAAACCACTGAGCCATGCGAGATCCCTACGGCTTCCACAATCTCTCGCACTTTCAATCTTCGGTCGGCCAACACCATATCGTGAATTTTTTCGATTGTTTCGGGTGTAGAGACCTCAACTGGGCGTCCAGGACGTTCGGCATCTTCAGTGCTTGTACGGCCACAACGAAATTCAGTAAGCCACTTTTTTACCATTGAAATCGATGGTGCAGAGTCCCCATAGTATTTATCAAGCTTAGCCTTGGTCTCGGTAATGGTTTTTTTTCGCAAGAAATAATGCTTAATAAGCACACGAAATTCACTTTTTTCCATTTTCTCCTCAAATTAGTGAGTAGTCTGATAAAAATAGCTGTCAAACACAAACTAACTGACGCAGCAAGTTTAAATTTTGACAGGAGTCAACTGACAGATGCCTGTTGACAGGAGCAGTGTTGCTGTTTCAGTAAAGAGGTCAGAAATTCAAAAATTTATTGACTTATTGACCCGCCCTCGTACTCAAACGATGGCAAGTTGTAACCCAACGTGCAGTAGGTCCTCCAACCACCGAAAAGTGCTAATTTTTTCCTGAGATCGAGATCACGCATGACCTTAATGTTGGAGGTGGAAATGTTGGCGTTAGTGTCGCGAGATAGTACACCCCAGTAGAAGAGGCTGGGAGGATAGGTTTATAAGGCTTTACAGCAGCCTGTCCGCTGCGCGCTTTCTTTTGGAATTCATAACGAGAGAAGGATCCTTTTAACACCGCCCCGGAATGGGATTCGATTACAGAAATGTCTCCCCAGTGAGAGACTTCCAAAGTCCGTTCAAAGCATGTCACGGTCAGGAATGGTGTGTGGTTTTCGAAATAGACTGCTAAATCTCCTGATGTGAAGGCGTTGATATTCTCATACAGTCCGTAAGTAATGGTACTTTCAGACTGCAGCACCAGCTTGAGCTGAGTATAAAACTCGATGGTTTGCGAGCTCAAATGTACCGTGATCGTCTGTGACAGGGTCTTGTAGGGATTGTAAAAGTACACGGTGCCCAAATACCGCACCAACTGCTCCTCTGTCTAAGTAATTTTATATGGATATGGGTTCAATGCCTTTGTTGGCACTGTCTACACATAAATCACCTGTGTTGGAGCGACTGTCGGGATGGACAATTGAAAATCGTATCTGTTGTTGATTTCCTTCTCTGAATATTTGATCACCTTCTTCGACGAGTCCTTTATTGAAGTAAATGGCAAATTGGGCCGAGCCTCCCATGGAATCACGAGGCTGTAGGCGTTGATGCCTTCTTTCGCCGAGTGGTCTATGACAATAAGAGGTCTTCACGAGTTGCGACGATAAATCGATAGTTCGCTCGAGATTTTTATTCACAACTTCAGCATCGAGTGCTGCATTGGATAGCGCGGTTACACATAGGGCAATTGCGATTGCAGATAATAACTCCATGGTTAAGAATTTCAAAGAATTTCCATTCACAACCACTTCTCCTTCTGAGCTCGACATTGTGTCAGTTAAAATAACATTTACTCGTAGATCCTTGTACGTTATGTGTTGCTACATTCTTCCCGCCCAACCTATCGAATCCTACCAACTTGCTATTGCAGCAATTGACAATTTGATTGACTTATCGGACTCGCTTAATGGTGTCATTATATTCGGCGATTTTACTCTGCCTCAGGTGAAATGGACACCATCTGTAGACCATCTTTTATCATCGCTTCTAATCCCATCTCTCTTCTTAGATCGGCTAACAGACTCTAGTCTATGTCAAGTCAGTGGCGTTTCCAGCTATATGGAAAGGTGACCAGACTCTATCTTCCCATCAATCCTCAGTATCACATAGTCCCCTATCTCTTTCAACTAACACAACCACAACTCTCTCCTCTTATAAATTAGCCCAAGTCCTTTTCTTCAGTTTGTCAATTGCAAAAGTAAGACCGACGGTTATCCTTCCTCCCCCGCTTTCGAAACCAAATCTTCAAGTGATCCTCCTACCATCGCCAACAATTATTTGCCAACAATTCCTTCATACCAGATCCCTCTTGCTTCGATGACCTAGGAAATTGCTCCATTGGGTCACTTTCTCATTCAAAATTTCGATCCTGCTGTTATTGAAGAAACCTTAAAGATTCATTTCTACCCAGCCCAGATGGTCTCCCCGCCGTTTTTCTTCAAAAATGCTCGTCTATCCCTTAAACAGGGAGAATTTCCCCAGGTTTGGAAGACCTCTTTTATAATCCCGATACACCAAAAAGGGATTTAAGCATGAAGCTACCAATTATCGTCCCATTTCGATTTACGAAGCCTTAAGTTTCAAATGCAAGTCTTTTATTTCTCCCAGACAACATGGCTTTCTAAAAGGCAGATCAACCACCATAAACCTACTTGAAATCATGTCCTTTGCTCTCGCAGCCTTAGAAATGGCAAAGAAATCGATTTCATCTCAACCGAGTTCACTGAAGCTTTTGATAAGATGTCTCATCAATTGATCGTCCTCATATTGTCTGCTCTTGGCTTTAAACCTTTTTTCTTTCTTCATACCTGGTAAACCGACGTTATAGTATGCCGTTTAAATCCGCCCTTTCTATTCCTTTTCTGGTCTTATCTGGGGTTCCACAAGGCAGCCGTCTTGGTCCCCTTCTCTTCATTCTTACCATTAATGATATTGAGAGGTTCATTAAACACACCTCCTTCGCCCTTCACGCTGACAACACAAAATTGACTGTGACTCCAGCCTTCTTCAAGGAGACCTCGTTCGGTTTTCAATCTGGTGTCTCGAAACCTTCGTAGAACTTAATACAATCTATGTTATAACCTTGGTAGATGCAACCCCTCTCCTACCCTATTTTACTCCAGTTTCAAGACCTTGGCATATTATTCGATTGTGAGCTTAATTTCCGTTCAATAAAATGATCCTTAAAAGCAACTCATCACTTGGCTTTATTAAACGGTGGTCCAAGGAATTTTCAAACCCGTACATAAAGAGATCCCTCTATGTTAGCTTTGTTCGCCCTCTGCTTGAATATACCAGTCAGGCTTGGTCCCCCTTTCACCGAGTTTATGTTTCTCGAATCGAGGGAATTCAACGTGGATTCATAATTGATCTGCCCTGGAACGACCCTTTAATCTCACCGCCCTATCAGAACAGCTTCAAACTTATACATGAATTCGTTAGAAGAACGTGGGAATATTGCTGACTCTGTTCATTTATCAACTGCTTTCAGGTTCCATCGACGGCGCAACCCTTTTCAACTCTATTTCCTTCAACACCAACCCACGTAATTTGGTTGTCCTCGTCTCTTCTATCTACTGCTGGACCGCTTCAACGAACCAATCTTCCGTATACTCCGAAAAGTCAACTCAAACCTCTCCGTTCTTGATTACTACCTGAGCACTCCTTGTCTCAAACAAGGTCTCCGCCATCATTCCCTGGGTTCCTAGCTCTTGAGTCTGTCTGTTAGTTTTTAGTCCTCGTTTTTAGGTTAGTTTAAGCTTCAGCCAAATAAATGGGAGCCATAGCCCCCACCAAAAATTAGTCTGTGGAGACAAATGCGCGGGTCAAATTTTGGTTATCTAGCGCTGTTAGATGTCCAGCAGAAGTACTGGAGAAAGTCCACTCCTAAAATTGACTGTGGAACGATTGCGCTAACGAATGCGCATCGAAAGGCACGGCGTAAGTTCAGCTCGATCGTGACTGCCCCATACGTTGTTATCCTCGTACGGTTGGCTGGTTAAAAAACCAACTGCTTCAGCTCTAATTTGTCGCCTTGTTTGATAACCAATACGACGACAGTAGTGTCGCTTTCATTTCCGCTAAAAAGGAATGGCCGGCAACTTTGCCGGAGACGAAGAGGCGACAACTTACCAGGAACTGAACAAGCCTACGCTTATATTGATGTTTGCCACTTCCCTCCATAAATGTGCAAGGTGCTGAGCACTTTCCTGCTGAGAACCTTAACATTGATGGCACCAGTAGCAGCCACTGTTTCTTGACTGACTTCTGCGGTTGATTGAGCTGCATCTTGTGAAGGGAATACTCTGTTTAGATCTTCTTTCTAATGCATCCAGTCTGCGTCCGATGTTTTGCGGCACTTCGTCGCTAACAACTGTTGTTGAACTAGGTCTTGAAGGTGGCTAATGCATCGGCGACAGAGTGGCCTTGTTTAACAGTGACGGGCTACCTTGTCGGCGATCTGAGCGAGGTTATTTAAGTTGCACGTGACCGCCGACAATACCGCTGTTTGCAACACTGCGTCTGATGTAACTGATTCGTCGAAGTAACTGTGAGGGCTGTGAGCCGCCCAGGGTATCGATCAGTCATCAGATACCTCTAGGGTTTTACGTGGACTAGTGTCTTTGAAGACTTAATTTCACAGGATGCTCATACATCTATGGGAGCAAGGATATGCCTTGTCATTGCGTGCCGCCTTCCTGAGCACCAAAATGGAACTGGCACAATTTCCACCTTTGGTACGAATCGAGGACTATGTAAAATCTACAGTCTACATCGGGTTTAAACCAATAGGAGGACACTTCCGGCATATAGATTTAAACCACAGCCACCGTGACGTTCTCACTAGGGGGCCTACCTTACCTTTACAAGTCCGAGAGGCGACCAGTGGTCCTGCCACTCAACAGAAACTATGACCGGCAGCATGTAAGTGGTTAAATCATAGCAACTGTCGGAAGCGTTAAATTCGGAACGCCTTTACGATAAGTCCAGGAATTTTCTCTATCCCCGCTTCTTATTAGAGAACGTCATTGATGGAAGAAGCCTTGATAATTGGGGAGGGGCTTCCAGCCGTTAGAGTCGTAGTTCCTCATTTTCCTCATACACCTACAAGAGCCTCAAAAAAGGATGCCCGACCCTTGGTCTAGATCTCGCTGCTCCCGGTTTGATATTTCTTGGAGGAAGCAGCAATGACCTCTACTTGAGAGAACCAATGGTGATCGCGCCGAAATTGTGGCAGTCGTGCTGTAATCAAGAGTTCTAAGCAATGTGGATGTAGGGCTACTGAATCGGAGCCCGAGCCCAATTGTTCTGGGTGTACCTCCGTTGTTATTGGGTCTTCGTTTTTGCCTGTCATAATTGAGCATACACTTCATCGGCCGGATCTGATGAAACCAGTTGGAAAGGAAGTGCGTAAACTGCGGAAACAACGGAATGGTGCCCGAATTCTAATGAAAGTCTGCAGCGTTTATCGGCGGATGAGATAATTTTTCGTAGGCCGTTTGTCGAAATTTTGCTATTGCCTGCCGAAAGGGTGGTAAGAAATGAGGCCAGTATTTCTGGCGCACTAGTTAAATAACTTGATGTACCTCAACATCTGGCTTTTTAACCTTCGAATAGAATTCTTGTTGGAGTAGAATTTTTTCTAGTTAATTGGACATCTATATTTGGTAGCAGAACCAGCTTCCTTGAGATCTACATCACCATTTTGGTAACCTTTGTAAGTGTCATATCTTTGGTGTACAAAAGTGCTTTAGCGTGGCCGTGAATTGCTCGTGAATTTAGAGTGGCCATTACCTCATTTGGTATCACATTTTCAGTCAAAGTATTTCAGATATCTGAAGCTGACTGTGACAGACTTTACCTTAGTTCATAGCAGTTCAAAAGTCTGTTGAATTCAGATTGACGTCTAGCTAGCTTAGGTAAAGTGTTCCTATACTACCTTGCCCAACTGGGCTGGATTTGAAGATCCTTCGGGCTGGAGTAGTGGCGTCCATGCGCTCTACATGTACCTTATCATCTCAGTCGCCATTGTCGAAGCCTTTTGACCAAATTCACGTCCCTGTTCAGCCGGTATAGTTCTTCTTTGTACTCTCACCTTCATACTTAGTCAACGCAGATGGGGCCGAAGACAACACCGCTTAAAGGGTCTTTTATCGGCTCGTGCTAGTTCCCATGCCTCTGGACAGGGACTATGAGGATCTTCTTCATTGCTTAAGGCTTTGCTGTTTCGTTGCCTGCGTAGGAAATAGAAAAAGCGGGAGAAATTTGTGGTCGGTTTTTTTTCCTCTAGTCAATAGAAGCTCTCAACTGAATCCTTAATCACAGGTGTAGGGCTGTACGATACACCTCCTATTATTTGACTGAGAGTGTCCGCGGGAATTCATCGACGACCTATGGGTTTCTTCTTTACGGTCGCCTTATGCAAACTAGAATATTCGGGGCGGCATTTACGATGTCCTTCGTGTAGCATTGCTATTGGTCTTCGCACTTGCCCCTGATGATGCGGGATTATGAGTTATTTTGAAGGAGACGCGGTCGGTAATATCTCTAGCGATCTCTAGATCTCACTTCTCACTTCTCAGACTATTTTTCCGGCTCTGTACTGCCTCTAATATCCACATTTATTGCCTTCTACAAAGTTGTTGTCAGAGTTAATGTTGGCACCTCAGAATGAGATGCGAGAAACCCTGCTTGCCAAGACGATGGTCCGGCCATGTGGGTGTTGTGGCATTCACACCTAAAGGATACTGCTCATAGGTTAGATGTGGAAGTTCGTAAGGGCCTTTCTTTTTCGAATCGTTTTTCTGCTCCGTTGAGACATGCAAGCCTATAAGGCTGATGTTAGCGAGTTAAGCTCTGATACGGATTGTCGTCAGTGTTGAATTTAAAGCACAGGACTATCCTTAAGTCTGCTTTCAATGACATATCCGTATCCAGAAATGCGCTGCGCCCGATTTGAGTCATTGTCCGGTCCGTCTTATCGTATTTCTTGGATGTTAGGACTCTGGTCTCAGTTTTAAGTGTTCGGCACCACCAGGTCAATGTCGTTGTCACGTTTGCATGGGTCACGAACTGTTGGGTTAATCTTAACCGAGACTTTTGTATTCACCACAATTTGCTACCCTTTCGCATAGACTTGAGAATCCTAAGGCGGCGAGTTTTCTGTTGATAAACACCGGCGTGTATTGCTCACTGTACGAATCACTATTTTTCGCGAAGCTCTTCTTGTTATTACCTCTGAAACGCATAGTGCAGCCGATCAGGAAAATAAGATATGTTCCCTCCGCTTGTCATAAGTTTTCACTTACGATTACAGCCAGTGCAACACTGATGGGTTGGTATTAATGCCTCACCTGGACTGTCACCTCAACGTTGAAGTTCACCCAGATGAACAAGGGCCGTTTCAAGTGTCCAGCTATTATGATTAAGGCAAGTTTGATACCCGTTCATCGTTAGAAAACATCGTCCACAGTAGTGGTGAGACAATCGGATCCCAAACCCTCGTCTACGTACCTGCGTTTAATCTACGGTTTTCGAACTTATGCAAATGAAAGTGGTTCCTTCAGCCTAACCGGGTTTTCCAATAAAGACTTGACAAGTTTTTTTTAAATAAAAGGCAAACCATTTGAGATATTTCAAAAACTTTATTATTGGCTTGAAGTACAAACAAAACATTTATGAATGGAACTCGACTTCGTTCACATGGCCACCGCGGGCACGTTTGCAGCGGTCGATTCGTTGGACCTAATTTTCAACGACTCGGCCACACATTTCGGCCGAAACGACCGCTATTTTGCGTTCAATGTTGGCTCTGAGCTCTCTCAACCTCGTCGGTGTGTTGGCATAAACCAATGACTTAACGTAGCCCTACAGAAAATAGTCAAGCGGCGTTAAATCGCACGAACGAGGCGGCCAATCCACTGGCTCATGTCTACCAGATAACACGCTCACCATACTTACTCTTCAATAAATCGATTGTAGCGTGTGCTGTGTGGCTTGTGGCACCATACTGTTGAAACCACATGCCGTCCAAGTCCATATCTTCCAATTCGGGCCAAATATAATCGGTGATCATGGCGCGATAACGCTGACCATTCACAGTAACGTGACGATCGTTATCGTCGCCGAAAAAATATGGCCCAATAACGCCGACGGCATGCAAATCGCACCAAACAGTTATTGTTTGTGGGTGAAGTGGTGATTCATGAAGCACATGTGGGTTTTCACCCGACCAATGAGCTTCGTCACTGAAGAAGATTTTGCGATGAAATTCATCATCTTGGCGCATCTTCTCCAGAATCCAATCGGAGAACGTACGTCGCTTCAAAGGGTCCATCGGCTTCAATTCTTGAGTCAGCTTCACCTTGTATGGGTGTAAACCAAGATCCTTCAAAATACGCCTTAATGTGGTCTGAGCGATGCCCAATTCTTGAGAACGCCATGGAATTGACTGATTTGGATCATTTGCTACGGACGTCTGAACGGCAGCGATATTTTCGACACTTCGACCAACCCGTTGTCTCACTGATACGGCAACATCACACAACGAATATGTAGACTCAAATTTTTGCTCTAAACTTGTTATTGCCTGTCTACTAGGGCGAGAATTACGACCGAAAATTGGAGTTAACACTCTTAAAGTTGCAGTCATCGACTCCGAATATCTGTAGAAAATTTTTATAATTTGCAGACGTTGCTCGTTAGTGTACTTTACCATGATGAAAATGTTGAGTTTACTGAATAAATTGACAGTGACAGTTTGATGATTAGTGAAAAAGTGCGTTCACAAATTAAATTCAAAGTTGTCAAGTCTGTATTGGAAAACGCTTTAGTTTCCTGTTCGCTAGTTCTCTGAGGAAGGTGGAACGAAGTTTCTTCTTCCTAGTATCAGATCCCTTCAGAAATAGTGGTAAGATCAGAATTCCAATCATACTGTTGTAAGGATTCTTGAGGTTAGTAAGGTCCAAGTTTTATTAAAGGACTACGCCACCACCACCAAATTTTCAGTGCTCAGCCAATTTAGTGCTTCCGATGATTAACCAGAATCGGTCTGGGTTAGCTAGAATCTGCCTGGATTAGATGACTATGATTCAAGATAACAAGTGGTTCGAGGGAAACCGTAAGGTTTAACACATTCAATTTGATCGGCGTACCGTGCCTAGTATTCTCCCCTCGCTGACTATCGTTTCAGTTCCTCGTGTTTAGAGTTTTTCTTCTTAACTTCCTTCTTGTCGGACTTGGATCTGGAATTTTGTATTCGATTCCGACAATGGTCTTTATTTTCTTATTCCATTGACTGGAATGATTAAGCCGTTTCCGAGCTCCATAAATCCCAAGTTTTTCGATTATGAAGGTCGCCTACAGTGTGTTTCGGTTTAAATTTGTAAATGTGCTTAAAACGTCCATCCCTAAAGGTGACTTCATATGCATTTGTGGCTGACTCACTTGTAACACATGACGGTGTACAAGTATTTTGTTGTTTTGTTGTGTATCTTCGATTGTGTAGCGCATTTTGCCGAGATTAACTGTCGCGTAACAAACGGATATCACTGGTTCCACTTCACAGCCCGTGAATCCATGGATGGTGCATGCAATATAAGGGAGAAGCACCACGACTATGACTGACTATTCGTCTAAGTGTGCAATTGTATCACTATCATCTGCTCAGTAGAGTAAACCTACGCACGGTTAGATTCTAAAACAGCAAATTGAATCAACTGCAATTGTTTCAATTTTGTTCTTGAGGGTGTTATGTATAGTAAAGGGCCCTTCTTAGGATAGTTTTGGTACAGCTAAAGTTCAGCAATTAGCAGATACACTTCACTGTTTAAGCAACATGTTGGCTGATAATGACGGTGTTGGCAACAATAGAGTACTCGTACAACCATTAATTACAGAGACAAGATAGACGACTTTAAAAAATAAAAAAAAAAATCAGAATGAGCATCAATTTAAGTTGGATGAGGTTAAAGATTGCGGGGGCTGATGAAGGTACACGCTTTGGTTCCGTAATTAATTACAACTCAATCTGTAGCCTCTGAATGGTGGCTTGGTTCCACCACACTGCTGGAGGACAAAAACCACTTGAAAGTGACGCAAAATCTACTCGCAGAGCCAAATAAATGTTTTTAGCGTTTCAGATTCACTTTTGTTACCCTACGACAGAAATTAAAAAAAAAAAATAAAAAATACGCAAACTCCGAAAAGATAATATTCACGGTTAAGTTGCCTTAAGAATTGGCGGTTTCTCTCTTTGAAGTGGGCAACTTGGAGGTGTACGGGTATGTACTCCAAGTGGCATAACAATTTACAAAGTATCTACGAGTACATGGAAAAAAGTTACGAATTCACGAGTAATAGACGCCCAAGAAGTGTCTGTTGGTGAATTTGCATTGGAACTCAGTAGTGAGACTGAAGACTTTGTAATAAATCAGTGAGAATTCCCGACGTCTTGATTGAAGGAGTGGTCTGGTCACGATATAGTTGACATTGAAAAATGACAAGTATTTTGCGAATAGAAGGTACACGTAGTACGTAGATATATGCAAAGGACCTTGAAACCAACAATTTGATTGAGCTCCTTTGGGTGGTGTGAAGCTTTGTTCCATGCTCTCTGCTGCGTGTCCGTGATGCTATCAATACTTAGTATACACATAGGTCATAGCCGCATAAATTCTATTGTACATTGGCATCCTGAAGACAACGAAACGTCGTTCAGTAACAAGATAGTATGCCGGTAGTGATTTCAGTTCGGAATGGGTATGACCTTCTGAGCCACAAAAAAATTTCTAAAAATTGTTTTTTTTTTATTTGGTCCCGTTTCGTATTTTCACTCCGGACGATATTGGTCTAGGTTAGGTTAGGTAAGAGTGGCTGCTGGAGAGACCAACCCAATAAGACCTATTGGCCCATTTTGATGCCACGTGGATCTCCTATTCTTGCAACCGCGTAGGGGACTGTAATCGTCAATATTGTTTAGATCGCTTCTGAGAGGGAGCTGGACATCTACAGATGTCTCCTCTTTCTCCACGTCGATACAGCTTCTACATAAATCTTTTGTAAAAGCGTCAAGCCTTCTTGCATGCTTGCCTATAAGGCAGTGTTCAATTATGAGACCTATGATGGCGTTGAGATGTTTCCTATTTAGAAGGATCAGACTCTTAGAGCGATCCAGATCAAGGTTTGGCAGATGTGTTTGGTCGCTAGACATGTTGGTCCAACCGCCCACTCACGGTTTGTTCTTTTGTTAGCATCCAGCCTTACGATTAATTTACACGTAGCGATTGGTATACCGATGCTATCCTTTTTTGGTAGAATAGGTACAGACGATCGGCAGTCAAGGGCGGTTTCGGAATTTCGTGAGGCTGAGTCCAGGTATTTGATTGTTCACCTGACTATTCGAAAATATGCGGATATCCCTTGCATGTTTTTCTTCAGCCAGGACAAAGCTTCTTTAGTCGTAAAAATTTCCTCCTGGAACACGCTACAGTGATTTGGAAGACGGAAAGACAGGCTTATGTTTAGCTTATCTGAAAAAATACTGCCACCAATGTCACTATTATTCTTGAAGGATCTAGAGCGGATGCTTACATGAAAGTCTTTGTCAAACCAATGTTGGGGCATAATGTAGCCGATGTTCTCCAGCTGCTTTACCAGCCACTTACCTGCTGAAAATTCACCCGCTGTCAGGTGTAACAGGATATTCACTGCCGCGGAGGGACTAGTACGGACTCGTAAAGCTCCCCCTATGCACGGACATGCTGTCCTTTGCTTCAGTTGGTTGCATTGCCTAAGGCCGTTCATGAGGCAACCATCCCGTACGTGAGTATCGGTCTTATAACCGAGACGAACTAGGTGGCGCAAAAGTCATCACTTTATAGGAAGATGCTATAATTTTTGCAAATGGCGGCAAATGTCAATTCTACTTTGACATTTGTGAAGTAAACAGATACAAAATACATGTCAGCAAGACATGAATCGCTTTTGGCGGAGGATGAATTTCGGCGTAGATCGTCCGACACCAGATGGACAAACAATCCGACGTTTAGCCGCTCGCCTGGAAGAGTATGGGGCAACACGAGATGCTGCCAGGTCTGGCCGGCCCCGAGGCAGTCGTTCTGCAGAAAATATCGTAGCTGTGGTTGAAGATGTCGCAGAGTATCGCCCAGAGAATTTTAGTGAAAGAAAGATGTTCCTTACAAAGTGCAGACAGTGCATCAGCTGTTAGCTGTTGACCGCCAAGGGCGTGTAACCTACGCTGACCACATTCTGAATCTCGACCACGGAAAGAGACAACTTTCCATCGAAAATCATCATGAGCGGCGAGGCCCATTTCCATCTCTGTGGATATGTGAATAAGCAAAATTATCGCTTCTGGGGCACCGAAAATCCGCGTATAACTCACGAAGAGCAATTACACCTGCTCAAATTTACTGCATGGTGTGCTGCTAGTGCTGCAGTCGTCATTGGGCTTTATTTTTTCGAAAACGCCGTGGGCTAAACTACTGTGGACGGCGAGCGCTACAGAGCCATGCTCAAGGACTTTCTCCTTCCTCAATTGGATGAATTGGCACTGGAGAACATGTGGTTCCAGCAGAATGGAGCAATGGCGCATACTGCATGAACCACAACCGAAATTCGAGGGCTGCATATCCGGGTCGCCTAATCTCTCGTTTTGGCGACTTGCAGTGGCCGGCAAGATCGCTTGATTTAACCGTTCCAGACTTCTTTTTGTGGGGTTTTTTGAAGTCATGAGTCTATGTCAACAAGCCTCAGGCTCTTGAGGCCTTCAAAGAGAATATCCGCCAAAAATGCGAGGTCCTGTCGCCGGAAGTTCTGGCAAGAGTGATGGAAGATGCCACAAATTGGGCCCGAAAAGTCATCAATTCTGGCGGGGGCCACTATCATTTTCTCGAATTAAAGGAAGAAATTTAAGGCATCAAATACTGGTAAACATAATCCAAAACAGAACCTAAGTTCCTCATTCATAAAAAAAATTGCAGCTAAAGAACATCGGGTGACAACTTTTGTGCCAACTTACTATCTTGATCCCGGAATTTATTCAGAAAATTAAAAACACAAGTTTATTCATCTGAATCTATATTGTCCCCTTCAGAGTAATCCCCATCGCCTGCAACACACTTATGCCAGCGCTTGATCCAATCCTCGAAACATTTTTTATATTGGAGTTTTCTGCCCACAATTCTGGTCTCTTTCGGCGAATTGCTTCACGCAAACGTCTCATAACGCCCCGTCCAAATAATACTCTTTGTTTACTGTCTGGCCTTCTGGCAAAAATTCATGATGCACTACACCGTTGTAATCGATTGACTCACGACTACTTTTGAACCGCTCGTGCCACTGGTAAACGACCGTTTTTTTTAGAGAATCGTTGCCGAAACACTTTTTCAACATTTCCAACGTTCGCGAACCATTAAATCCGTTTTTTGCGCTCGTTGGTGCAAATTGAAATGCATTTCTAGAATTGTAAAAATCGCCAACACACACAGAGATAGATGTACTCTTGGCTACGTAACTTTTGCAAATGTCAAGCTATGACGCTAAGATTTAGAGGGAATGTCAACAACAGATTTACCAACTTAACAAAAGAAAACAGAGCCCAAATCGGAACAGTGGGAACGCCACACGGTGGGTGTGGTCGGGAACTTTTTGATCAAGGTGGTATATAACCACTGGGTAATGCGAGATTGCAGGCCCCTTTTGCTCTGCTCCCAATGGCTTTTTCGCAAGAGGATAAAGCTACTGTAGCTTTCTTGACTCTTTCTTGAATGTTAGGTTTCCAGTTTAGTTTCTTGTCAAAACTAAGACCCAGATACTTCGCTGTATCAGAAAAAACTAGACTGGTAGGTACTACACTTACATATGATACCAAAGGATGTGTTAAGTTTTTCGGAAAATTTGACAGAAAGAAGGATGTTTGGGCTCAGTGTCTGTTTCGTCTCACGAGATTTTAGTTGCCTGAAAAAAGTCGTTCGGTCACGGCTGGTATTGAACCCCGAACCGACCGATTGGGATGCCAATGCATTACCACTTGAGCCACGGTCACCCATTTCCTGGAAAAGAGGACAAGGTCAGTTTTTTTTTTTTTTTGTTTACTCCCAATCCACAGTGATCCGCCCAACGGGTTCTTTAATGGTATTAAGAAGCTTCCCTGAAACGGCTATAGCAATGTCATCCGCATAGGCAATCACTCTGCTACCACCCGCTTCCAGGTATATCAGCAGTTCATAACCACTGAATTTCATAGAAGGGGTGAAAGGACACCGCCTTGGGGCGTACCTCTTCTGACACATCTTTTAGCAGAAGCCCTACCCCGTTTGGAGTTGATGTTGTTTAGCTGTTTAGCATAAAACTGATCAACGCCCCAAGCGAGTCGTCTACCTGCAGAGCTGACAGCGCATTCGTGATTGCGAATGTGTTAACGTTGTTTAAGGCGCCCTCTACGGCCAGGAAAGCGACCATTGTGTATTCTCTATATTGTAGGGATCGTCCGATGTGGCTAGTCAATGAATACAAAACCGTTTCCACCGACTTTCCTTTACAGTAGGCCTGTTAATCCGTTGACAAAAGCCTTGGATCAATTTTAGCTCGTATATGGCTATCAATCAGTCTTTCTACAGTTTTCAGAAGGAAAGTTGCTAGACTTATTATTCTGAGTTCCTTTGGGACAACATGAGAGTATATTCCGGCTTTGGGAATGAAAACTACACCCTCAGTTCTGCACAGCCCCTCATGATATTCTCTAGCGTAGGCAGGATAATATCTAAGGATCTTCGTAGCTCGGCAGGTGTTATACCCTCCGGACCAGCAGGCTTGTATGGTTTGAAGCTACACAGGCTGAATTGGATGTATATATCTGTGATCGGAAAATGCGTGTTCAGACAATACCATCCAGTTCGTTAGCATTTGAGCAATGTTGTCGAAGGCAAGAGTAATGTCTTACACTTACCATTGATGTAAAATCTGAAACAAACACTACACTTGCCTTATCTGCGGACTTAAATTCCCAGTCATCTCTATTGTCCAGGTAATCACAAGTGCTACAAGCGGCAGTTTTTTTCGCTTAAATTTGCAAAAAGCAACAAGGATTCGAATTTAATCCTTACATTATTGTAATCATCGCTACAGTCCGAGATGAACCTCAGCCAACCAACAGTTTTCGAGTTGTAGAGCTTGGTTTGTTCAGGTTTGTGAGGAATGTTCAATGGTCTGAGGAAAGATCAAAAGAGGACTTGACGTTTATATTGGCTGTATTCATGTTCTTGACTATGCAGAAGTCGATAAGGTCAGGGTTTTTCGTAGTGTCTGTGGGTCAGTTGGTGGATTCTCCCGTGCTGATGTGTTTACACTCGTTTGTTTTGATTGCGTCTAGTAAGTTCTTGCCTTTTTTAGTGATTAATCTTGAGCCCCAGTCTGTAAGCTTTGCATTAAAGTCGCCTGCAAATAGAAAGCGATTGTCTAGCGTTTTCAGACAGTTGTTATATTGGGAGGTAGTTATTTGGTGCTTAGGTGGACAATAGATTGAGGATATGGCAACGGGCCCATGTATAAGTATTTTCTATTAGAATAGATGTAGATTGGATGTAGTCGGCTTAGAATTCAGTAAATTCCACCTGTTTGCTGATTATTATTGCGGCTCCTCCATGTCCGGTTCTATCTGGATGATCAGTGTTGAAGGTTTCGTAGCTAGGGAACTTTATTTTTTTTCTTCGCTGTTAGATGGGCTTCAGCAATGAGCATTGAATCTTGAGAGCCTTGTAGACTTTGCACCCTGTATAAGATGGGAATACATATAAACTACTCGACTTGTCCAGCTGTACTGATTTTCATTAATGCTTCCACAATTGTATCTGTCTTGACATTATTAAAGGTAGATAATTCGTTCCTGTATCCCCTTGTGGGTCCTAGGGCCTCTACTATGCCTACGTGCCGTCGTGTGCGGTTTCTGGAAATGTGCCTCAGCTCTCCCCAACTTTTTCCCAGTTGCCGTGCTTCCTTCTCAACTGTTCTGCGCCACGTACTCCTAGGACCGCCGCGCATCCTGCCGTCGTGAGTAAGCGGGTTCCATTGCATCCCTTGGTTAGCTATGGACCTGTCACCCTTTCGGAGAGTGTGACCAATCCACTGCCGTTCATGGTCCGTTCTCTGGTAAAGCTGTTCATTAGAGATACGGCTTGGCCAGAATATCATTAAGATGTAGCATAGGCACCTATTGACAAACGTTTGCACCTTCCTCGTGATAGTGGTAGTCACTACCAGGTACCACATCCATATAGTAGCACGGATTTAACGTTAGAACGGATCAGTCGTAGCTTGGTGTTTAAACTAATTGCATTACTTCCCCAAACTGTGGATAGCATCCCAAACGCAGATTTTGCTTTGCCTATGCGGTTGGCTATATCCAGTTCGGTTCCGTCATCGGTTGAGACAATACTCCCAAGGCATGGGAAAGTCTCTACTCTCTCAACCCTCTGTCCAGCAATACATATATGAGTTGATGAGTTTGGTCTTAGGCTGATCATTTTTGTTTTTGCCGAGTTAATTTTCAGCCCAACGACGTCTGCTTCCCTCTCCACACTTGTTGTCATTTGGTGAAGGTCCATTATTCTGTGAGACAGAAGGCATACATCGTCGGCGTAGTCAAGGTGTTTGAGCTCAGATGTAAGAGTCCATCGAATTCCTCCATTTCCTGTTGACAAGGCCGCATCCAGCACATCGCTAATCACCAATAGAAGCAGTATTGGTGAAAGTATGCAGCCTTGCCTAACCCCGCTTTGGACTTCGAATTCCTCACACAGTCTTCCTCTGTGTATGACGTGACATGTGAACCCATCATATGTAGCCTTGATAATTGCTATTAATTTATCAGGAATGCCTCTCCTGCGCAAGGCACGCCGGGTAAATTCCCGATTGACACTATCATACGCCTTTTCAAAATCGATGAACAGCAGATGAAGTGGTGATCGATAGTCAACACACTGCTCGATGATGATCGATGTGTTGATGTGGTCGACACAGGAGGATCCAGAGCGGAGACCTGCTTCTTTGGCGTCGAGTGTGTCTTAGAGGTGTTCTGTGGTTCGCTCCAGGATGATTTTAGCTATTATCAGAAGGCAGCACTCAGAAACCTCTCCAGCTTGACGGTCATACCCCTTCTTCCACTCGTCCGGAAAACTCTCGGCTTCCCATGTTCTCCCGACAACTGGAAATAGTAGCTCAGCTGATGCCGTCAAGTCCTACCCCTTTATTGATTTTCAGTGCTTTGATCGCGGCAATAATCTCTTCCTCACTGGGGGTTGTGGTGCGAATTCGGGAATTTCTTTCTACGGACACTACAGTCTGACTTGGGTACATATTGCTGGCGAATACTCGGTTTAGAACCGAAGCAAAATGCTCCTTCCATCTCTTCAGTTGATCCTCATCCGACATTAGCAACGAACCGTCTAAGCCTTTCACTGAGTGTTGAGTAGAGCTTCGGCCACCTATAAGCTCTTTGGTGATTCTGTAAACGGTTCTGCTGTCGCACCTCGCTGTTGCTTCTTCTGCTTGCGTGGCCAGCGCATTGATGTAATTGCGCTTGTCACTTCTCACGCTACGCTGCACTTCGAACTCTTAGTTGTTTTCGTTCGTTGACCCTTCTCCAGGTATCCTCGGAAAGCTACGCTCTATGGCTTCCCTGCGATCGACCGACAATCCTTTCAGCACCTGATGTGAAAACAGTTTTAACAGCACACCAATGGTCTTGGATGGTGGCGGGCAGTGTGCTGCTGATTGTTTCCACTCCTCGTGAGAGATGGAGAGTTCTTGGTGCACTGTGGGAACTCTCAGTTGGTCTACGTTGAACCTAGGTATACTTGTGTCGTTAGATCTTCGAACGGCAGCAGTGCGTAATTGGACAGTAGCTATCATAAGATGGTGATGTCGTACCAACCCCATGTCCGCTCCTCGTCTGTTTCGGACGTCTAGAACTTTTTTAAATGGCGACTGATGGCAAAATGGTCGCTTTGGTTGGAGGGTGCTTGCCTGTCGTCAGTTGACACCCAACTGATTTTATGGCAGGCCTTGTGCTCAAACATGGTGCCACCTAAGACAAGACGATTTGCGTTGCAAAAGTCAACAAATCTTTCGCCGTTGTCTTTGCGGTTGCCTAATGCGTGCCGTCCCATAACACGTTTGAGCCCTTCGTTGTCGCTGCCTACCTTGGCATTAAGGTCCCCCATCACAACGATAATGGGTGCTGCATTACTCGTATAAACGCTCCCAATTGGTTGTAGAAGGTTTCCCTTTCTTCCTTAGATGAACCATCCGTTTGTGCGTAGCACTGTATAATGGGGACGCGACGTGCTCTCGTCCGGAATCTGGCCGTTAAAATCCTATCACCGTGCGGCTGCCAGGAGATTAGGCCTCTGCGTGCTGTAGATGTTAACAGCAGTCCAACTCCGTATCCACGAGGGCTTCCGGTTGGTCTTCCGGAGTAGAGTAATCCAGTGTTACGCGTTGATCTTCTTTATTTGCTTATATGATAAACAAATGACGTAATACAAATGAAAGAAGGATTTTTGAACTGCTGACCCTTGCTATCGATTGCTTAGTGAGCAGAGACTGACCAGGCGAGTGACAAGCACTGTGGCTGGTCGGCCTTTGATGTTTGCGAAACAACCTCTGGGCGAAGTTCTTCGGCGGTCTTTTTGCATGCTAAATCCCAGATCTTGATGGATGGACCATAAGCGACGCACAGCCAGTAGCGGTTTGGTGAGAAGCACAAAGCATTGATGATGACATTGTGTTCCAAAGTGTACAAGTTCTTGCCGTCATTAAGATCCCACAAGAGAGCCTTGGCGTCCTTGCCTCCGGAGGTACATAGGTAACCATCGGGCGAAACGGTAACAGTATTCAAATAGCCACAGTGTCCATGGTGATTGTTCTTCAACTTGCAATTGGCCAAGTTCCAGAGCTTGAAGGTACGATCCCAACCGCACGAGACGATAATTGGATTCGAGTGGTTTGATGAGAAACGAATGCATGACACCCAGTCACTGTGCCCATCTTCTTGGATTGTGTACTTGCACTCGGCCAAAGTATTCCACAGTTTGATGGTTTTGGCCCGGGAGCCGGAAACGATTTGACGATTGTCAGCAGAGAAGGCGACTGAAAGGACGTCGTTGGTGTGGTCTTCAAAACGACGGGTTGTCTTGCCAGCGGCCAAATCCCAGAGACGGAGAGAGAGTCTTATCCCAGGAGCCAGGCAGTTCATAGTTGCCATCAGATGAGATGAGACATCACTGATAAAGTGCGAGTATCCATACAGACGCTTCTGTGGGAAACCGTAGTTGTTGTCCTCATCGCGGGTCAATTTCCAGACAATGAGGGTCTTATCGCGAGAAGCAGAGATGATAGTGTCGGGATCCTTTGGATTGGTGGCGATTTGGGTAACCCAGCCATTGTACTCGTAGCCCAAAAGGGTGCCACGCAATTGCAATGTCTCAGACATTATTTATCGAAAAATTTCTTTTGGAGCGTAACCAACACGCGTCAAACCACGGAAAGAGGTTTCGGAATTCGGAATACGTACTCACCCGCATCTAACCATCTTATCTCGCTTATTCCCAATATGTCCAGCTTATATCGCATAAACTTCACTCTGAGAGTCAAGGAGCGTCTTCACATTCCAGAAACCAATCTTAGTTCGGGTACGATAGCCAAAGGTCGTCATCGTGTTATCAGTCCTTATCCGAGGCATTAAGTCGGTCTCCGTAGCGGGCTGGTTTCGGTAAGGCGGATTGTTGGCCCAAGTTACCTAGTCTAGGTATAAGACCCTAGACAATCTCGCTCTTGCAATTTTGGCCTACTTGTAATATAAAGGCAGATGCTAAACTCTGAAGCCTTTTACGGCCCTTTGGTCTTCTTAATGACTGCTTTACACTGTCTGATTGTTGATTTAAAGGTTTTTAGTAGAACCTTGACTATAAGATACTTCCAAGCCGCATGCCCAATATTTTGTCGCCAATTTTACTATGTCAAGGAGTACTTGATCCAGGGCGATGCTAGGGTTTAAAAATTCAGAGTTTGGATAGTTGCGCACTATAGCGCGAGGATTTTACCTATATGCTCGCTTAAGTATATCACGTTTACGGCTGTGTACTACTACGAGTATTTGTCGGTTATATTGTAATTGGCTTTGATTTAAAATGCAAAATGTAAAACAATTGTTTTGATGAGTTTTTAATGCTTTATGGAACCTAATTAGTAGATCACGTGCGTGAAAGGCATCAACTTGTGTGCCTTACATTTGTTTTTTGTAAGTAGGCCTTTTTTTTTTACTGGCTTTACCTACGCAGTTGAAGTTAATTTTTTTTTTCTTTAATTCTAAGCTATCGTGTTGTTAATTTAGGACACTTTTTGTAACTGCATTATGTACTTTTTGAGTTGCTTATTGCGTGTACAATTTCAACCAATCTCACGAATATGCGTGCGCAGTGCAAAAGCATATCTTCTCCTAGCCGTTGAGTGAGAAATAACTTTCTTTTGCGGATCGTAAAGATCTTTTGCAGTTCCGTTTCCGTACTCAGCATGAGAGCTTTTGCTTTTTATTTTAATTGAAGTCAACGGCATTCGAAAAGAATAATCAGAAAGGTTTTGGGAAAGAGGGAAATGGTTTGACCTAAGGTCAGCGGCTGCCAAGTAGACACAAGAGAATTCTTTTATGTAGGCCGGATCATACCTTGTTTCACTTTTTTAAGACTGTTGCAATTTTTTCCGTAGCCGGTCTGCCGGCAGGAATCAAACTTCAAAAAGAAAAAAAAAACAAAGAAGCGATCGCGTACCACACAGGTGGTGGTTATTTCGGTAATGGCGGACTGCAAGGCCAACAACGAAAAAAACCAAAAGGGGGAATTTGCAACAGGCAGCAGGTTGAGTGCTGCCACTTTCGACTGCTCAGCAAGGGGTGGGTTTATGGTTAAAAAAGGAGAAAATATACGGATGTAGCAAATGTTAAAATAAGAATACACAAATGTATCTGTAGGGGCCACGCAATCTTTTTAGCAAAGAATTGCGAAACCTAAAAACGAAAAAAAAAACACAACAAAAACCGAATTATAACGGGTGCTTTATTGGTCGGACTTTTTTTTTTTATACATGGACAAAGGAATTGCTTACTTACTTACTTAACGGGCTCCCGACCCGTGGAGAGTCTCTACCTGAGACACTTCAGTCTTCCATCCTCTACGATCCCCTGGCATCCGCGATAGCTTGGTCTTTGAAACGTAGGTTCGGTCTTCCTTGTCGTCTCGAACCTGAGGGCTGAGATTCGAAGATTCTCTTAGCTGGAGCATTGTTGTCCATTCGCTCGATGTGGCCGAGCCAATGTAGTCGACGTATTTTGGCTTTTTGGACTACCTCCACATCTTGATATAGCTCATAGAGTTCGCGGTAATATATTCTCCTCCATTAGCCCTCCTCGCACACAGGACCCAAAATCCGTCGAAGAATTTTTCTTTCGAAGGAGCCCAGAATTAGCTCTCCCTTCCTCCTTATCGTCCAGCACTCGGCGCCATGCAGTAGAATTGGCAGGATAAGGGTATTGTAAAGCGTACATTTGGTCTTTCGAGTAAGGAGTTTTGAACCCAATTGCTTTGCCAAACCGAAGTAGCAGCGGTTTGCTATGGTAATTCTTCGTCGGATCTCCACTAGGGTGTCATTCGTGGAGTTCATGTTTACTTCGAGGTAGATGAACTCCTTAATTACCTCGAAATTGTTGCTATCAATAGTGACGTTTTGTCCTAGGTGGTGCATGTACTTGGTCTTATCCTCGTTTACTTCCAGGCAATGAATTTCGTCTGTTCTTCAATCGCCGTGAACGCCTCTATTACGGAACGCTGCGAGCGCCCGATAATGTCAATATCGTCCGCATATCCCAGGAGCTGGACGGACTTGTTGAAGATAGTGCCTTCCGTGTTGACACCTGCCATGCGCACTATCTGCTCTAGGACGAGATTGAAGAAATCACATGATAGCGCATCACCTTGCCGAAATCCGGTGTATGTTTGAAATAGTTCGGAGGAGCTACTTCCAAACTGCACGTTGCAGTGCGTGTTTTCCAGTGTCACGCGACACAACTGGGTCAGTTTTGCCGGGATCCCAAATTCGGCCATCGCCATGTAAAGCTCCTGTCGATTAATGCTATCATATGCGGCCTTGAAGTCGATGAAAAGGTGGTGAGTCTGGACTTGAAATTCGTTGGTCTTTTCCAGGATTTGTCTCAGTGTGAAAATTTGGTCTATAGTCGATCTGCCGGGCCGGAAGCCACACTGGTACGTGCCGATTAGTGTGTTGTAGAACGGTTTGAGAAGTTCACACAGTACGTTGGATAGGATAGTTCTTGCAAGACATAGGACCGCCTTTTTTATGGAGCTGATAGTCCAGTCGTCGAGCATGCTTTCTTCTACCCATATTTGGATGATGATTTGGTGTATGCGCCCTACCAAATTTGAAGAGCTCGGCTGGTAAACCATCAGAGCCTGCAGCCTTGTTGTTCTTAAGCTTTTTCATAGCTAAGCCGACTTATTCTGTACTGGGTGGTGGAACTGGTTCTTCATTGACTGGATGTGGATTCTCTTCTGGGCCTATCTCTCTACATGATGCCCATTTAGCAGCTGCTGGAAATGCTGCTTAAACACATCTACTATTCCCTGTGCTTCGGTGACTAGGTTTCCTTCGGTGTTTCGAAGAGCTTGTGTTCCAGTTTTGAAACCAGCAGCCAGTTGCTTGGCTTTCTTATAAAACCTCCGGATGTTGTTTCGATCACGAGACTCTTCGATCTCCCTGAGCTGGGATGCTGCGTTGGCCCTCTTTTTTCTACGCAGGATCTTCTCTTCCCTCCTCCTGGCTCGAGACTCTTCCCTTGCTGCCCTTGTTTTGCGCTGCAGCATTTACAGCATCATCATACCACGGGCTCTTTTTCTAGGGTGGCTGGTACCCTAAGATGGTTTCGGCTACCTCCTTGATGATGTCGCGATAGTGGCACCACTGATGGTTGGCGACTGTGGTAGGTGAGTGCACAGTGGAGAGTTTTTCACTCAGGCGCTCTCTGTAGTCTCTGGCTGCTCCAGGTGTGCTAAGGCGTCCAACGTTGAATTTCTTTTTCTGGGCGGTTCGCAGTTTCTTCTCGTTGAACAGTCGAGCTCTGAATTTAGCCGCAACAAGAAAGTGGTCAGAGTCAACATTTGCCCCTCGGAATGTGCGCACGTCGAGGATTTTGGATGCGTGCCTCGCATCAATTAGCACATGGTCGATTTGGTTGGTGGTTCGACCGCCTGGAGAGAGCCAGGTTGCTGTGTGGACCCTTAACCTTGGAAACCTAGTGCTGCTTATCACCGTGTTACGAGCTGCTGCAAAATCGATTAGTCGGTAGCCGTTATCTGTTGTCGTTTCGTGGATTCTGCGCTTACCAACTAACCCGCCAAAGATGTTTTCCTTTCCGACTTTAGCATTGAACTCCAGACAGGCTCCGTAGGCTCCATCCAGGAGCTCATAGAACTCCTCCTTGATGGGTTCTTCAGCCTCGTCGGTAGGGGCGTGTGCACATATTAGGCTTATATTTTGGAAGGTAGCTTTGATGCGATTCACACACAGGCGATCACTTATCGGCTTGAAGTCAATGACTTTTGACCTGAGCCGATTTGACACGACTAATCCGCAGCCTAATACGTGCAATCTTTTATGGCAGCTGTAATAAATATCGCAATTTTTTCTTTTCATCGTATCTTCTGGATGGCGGTAATATCTGCTTTATACCGCTCGAGGACAGACTCAAGTTTTTGAGTAGCACCTGGGGTGTATAGCGTTCGCACATTCCAGGTACATACACTCATATCGTAGTCCATTGACGTTCCGGGTCTATTTGCCATTTGAGGAGTTCCATTATCCGGGGCTGGTTGTGTCTCTCTCATAACTATTCTTTTTTTCCATGGTCGGGAAGTTACGCCGACGGCACAACCCCTAACTTGGAGGGTCAGGCCCTAGATTTGACCTTAGGACAGCAGGCCGGATATTCTGGTGCCAGTAATCCACTTCGGGATATGAGCGCTGCCGTTGACCCATTAAGGGTTCATCCGCCACCACCTCTTTTCCAACACCCTGACTCAGTATTGGAGATCCCTGTAGACCTGGTATCCGAATACGTCGAAGCAGCTCATATAGGAATTACACTTAATAGGTCAGCCTGGCTAGAATTGTAGACGCCACCGTTGCTTCCATCTAGGGAATTCCTCCGCTGCCGCCTGGAACAAGAGAAAGTGCCCTAGTGAGAGGCCACTCCTCCCCACTCTCTCGTTCGCTGCCGTCAACGACCTTCCAAAAGGGTTGGTTACCCAATCTCCAGTCGAGGTACTAGGTACCCACCAGTCACCAACGTGGAGGTGAGAGTAGGAGTTGGTAGTGAGAGGCTAAAGTGAGAACGCTTGTGCTCTCATGTAATCGCATCACAAACCTTAAACCAGAGGACAAAGGAATTGAGCGGTATAAAATGTTTACGGATCAAGACGTAGTAAAAAACCGCTTAAGAGTGGGCCGCTTTCGTCCGTCTTCCCGAACGATCGACAATAATTTTGTTTTTCTCTAGCGGGTCGCGTTTCTTTTTACGGGGCAATAATTTTTTTTTTTTTTTTTCACCGGGATCTCACTATAAACTCTCACCACACAATACTTAGCTTTGCTTGGTATTCTTCTTTCCTCGTCTTCCCAGTTTTCCCTGTTGTTCCCTGATCGTGTCCTCTTTTCCTTTGACCTTCAATGTTTTTCTTTTGTTTTATTGTCTCCTTTCTCTAAACACTTTCTTTTGTCGCTTGGACCTAGATCTCGTTTTGTTTTTTTTGTGAACCTTTATATCGCGTTGTGGTCAACCAACGACTTATGTCCACTCAGACCATTGGTCATGCACCCACACATTCGTCCATTACATCTACTCGGTTAGCGGGCCCAATGTGTGATATAGGTGTACAGCGCTCCGCTACATAGCTGGAGCGTGTAACCATGGCTTGGAGCACCGCTAGACCGCTCTTCCTACACTCACACTACACACTACAGTGCCACTATTCTTTCCCCATCGCGGTCACGCCATTTATGTGCGTAGTGATGTAGCTTACCAAATTCCACGCCAATGTAGTCCCTGTTCCAATCCAGAATTCAATTTCATGTGGTTAAAATTCCATCTCCGTAAGCAAATTATCCACTACTGCTTTATTTACAGAAGCCCCAAACTGGACAGCAACTCGACTTTTAACGAGTTTGATGCGCTGTCTGACTCCATTCAAAGAATTGTATCCCTGTATCGTGATTACGGACGATTTCAATATGCAAAATTCTGGGTGGCTTCTACCTTCTGGACAGACAACACCCGAAGGACGGTGTGTTGAGATCTTCGCTGCGGAAAACCACTTGACCCAGCTCGCAAATGAGTGTGATAGTCATACCGCCAATACCCTGGACTTGTTTTTAATGTTGATATGCTCTGCCCTCTAAGCTCGTCGGACCATTGTGTCATATCAGCTAATTTCTCGTACATCGACCACACTGTTAGAGAAAAAATTGCGAAAAGAACCGTATGGCAATACGAGGAAGCCAACTGGAGCGGTCTTAACAGCTTCTTTAGGAATTTTAGCTGGTCGTTATGTTTCCTCGATAATGACGTGGATGCCGTTGCTGATATGATCACAGACACCATTCTCCTTGGAATGAGATGCTTTATCCCTCATCGGATGAAGAGTATCAAACCAAAAGAAAAGGTGTGGTACGACTCGAGCTGTACGGAGGCTGTCAGGGTTAGAGAAATGTTTTTTCGGCCCTTCAAGACCAACCCAACAGAGGAAAAGCGAAAAACGCTTTCTCAAATGAGTGAAATTTCAATACGGCCAAAAACTGAGGCAAAAAACACTGCAATGTCCCAAAGGTAGTAAAAATTTTTGGTCATTCGTCAAAAACATTAGAAATTCTGCCTCATCCTCCATCCCAACGCTCATTTACAATGACATTCCAGCTGTCAACTCTTTGGACAAGGCCAATCTGCTTGCTGCACATTTTGCGGCTAGCTCAACACTCCCAGATTGTGCTTTGTCCCCGCCTACACTTGAGTGCGTCGAATCTTCTATGGGATGAATCCACTTTCGCACTCGTGTGGTAGCAAGAGCACTTAAAGATCTCAACATGCGTTAATCCGCTGGTCCAGATGGTATATCTCCTCTTCTTCTGAAGAGGTGTTCTTCCACGCTGGCAAAACCACTGCGTAAGCTTTTTCATCAGTCCTACTCTTTAGGACTCATTCCGAGCAGATGGATAACAGCATTTGTCCAGCCCGTCCCTAAAAAAGGCGAATCTTCTTCTCTCTCCTCCTACAGACCCATTGCACTTATGTCCCTTCTCTCTAAGGTCATGGAAACGCTAATAAACCATCAGCTCATGAAATATCTCGAAACAAGAAAACTTCTCAATGACCGGCAGTACGGTTTTCGTAGCAACAGGACTACTGATGATTTGATGGCATGTCTCACCGAAAAGTGGAACCAAAGCGTAAATCAATCTGGCGAAAGCAAGATAGTTGCACTTGGTATTTCTGAGGCACTTGACAGAGTTTGGCGCCAGGCTCTTTTGTCGAAAATGTGTGCTTTTAGGATCGATGACTCTCTTCTTCAATGGATTAGAAATTACCTTTCGGAACGTTCAATTCAAGTTGTCTTGGATGGTTTCAAGTCTGATATTCACAAAATAAATGCTAGTGTGCCCCACGGCTCCGTTCTGTCTCCGACACTCTTTCTAATTTTCATCAACTATCTCTTGTCTTCTAATCCAATATATTCCCTTGCTGACGACAGTACACTTTCCTTTTCATATTCGTTCCCTGACTCACGTCCCTGCTCTTCAGCTGTAGAACGGGAACGGCAGCATTTGCTAAGCTCATTTAATTCGGATATTAACAGCATAACTAATTGGGGAACCATTAACAGAGTAGAATTTAATGCTTCCAAAACACAATGCTGTCTGCTGTCATTAAAGCGAAATTTAAACACTCAGCCGTTATCCATGAATGGCATTTGCATCGTCGAAACCGATAAACTTTCCATTCTCGGTATGTGTGCCAATGGCTATTTACGTTGGAATGACCACATATTCGATGTCGTCAAAAATGCTGCGAAATGTCTAGGTTTCCTCAAGCGATGTAAGAAATATTTCACCCCCTCTGACCTGGCCTCAATATATAAGGCATTCATCCGCCCAAAATTGGAGTACTATGCCCATATCTGGTAAGGTGCTCCTAAAACATCTCTGCACCTGCTAGATAGGATTCAAAACCGTGCGATAAGACTCATAGGTGATACTAATATCAGTCAATCAATTGACATCCTCGAACACCGACGTAATGTCTCCTGTCTCACTTTATCGCTATTTCCACCACCAGTGCCCCATTGAAATCGCCAGTAGCATTCCGCCCATTCAAACTTTCAACCGTAACACCCGTCTCGCTATGAATGCTCATCAGTATACCCTCAAGCCCATTTTCGGACGTACTCCAAAATATCGTGATTCTTTCCTAAGCCGTACAACTCGCTTATGGAATGCCCTGCCGGTCTCTGTGTTTTCTGGTCGTTATAACTTTCAAACATTTATAAACAATGTACATCGGTACTTGTCTTTTCTCCCTCCCTAAATTTCCTTCGTTCGCGCTGTGTTCGAACATTTTAAGCGTAGCAATACCCCTTGAGCGCGGACTCATTATAAAAAAAAGTAGGGCGGTAGGGAGTCGAGACATGATGGATGTTGCTGAGCAGCACCAACAATTTTGGTGACTTGTTGGAGCACAGGATGCGACGTCGTCGAATTCCTCCAGCAATAGGTAGCTTCATGTGAAGCACAGTGGGTCAGCCTAATTTTTTTAGCCATGGTCGTATTACATAGTTTTAGGTAGGATTAAGTTAGGTTTAAGAAAAAAGAAAAAACACAGCAAAGATCCTCGGCATGTGGTGAAGGACAAAATCTGACGAATTCACGTTTTTGTTGCAGATAGCACAATGGGTGTAAGGCTTGCTAAAAAAAATAGTAAAGTGCCACACATTGAAAATAGAGAAATTTCTGGACTGATTCGCGAACTGTTCTTTCCTGGCTACGCGTAGACTCGAAGAGATATAATCGTTTTGCCATGTACAGAGTAGAAGAAGTGCTATAGCAAGTAACGAAAATGCCAACAATCGTACCCACTCAAAGGTAGTTTTAAAGGTCAACCTTCTTACTCAACCCCGAATATTAATGACCAGGCAAGATTCTCAGTATAGATGTTGAACCGAGGAACGAATTAGGACCAAGTTTCGTTTCATAAAACACCATCACGATGTTAAGTATGATACGACTGCAATTCTGTATACTAAGACTTCGTGCTGAGTTGTGGCGAACTTAACTAAGATGCTTCTACTGTCAATATAAAAGAGCAAAACCAGCATGTCCTGAGATGGCACCATTGCCAGCTGCGAGGCTTTCGGAATATACATACTCGAATTTTCACCCATGTCGGGGTGGATTACCTTAGACTAGACCGATGACTAGTGATACTTAGTTGGGGTGTGCTATTCACATATCTCTCTATCAGAACAGTGCATTTGGAACTTACATACACACCAACACCATACTCTGGTATAATGCGGCATGAAACTCTGAGGCTATTTTACTCCGACAATGGTATCAACTTTAACGTCACCCAAAAAGAATTAAAGGAATCGTTTGAATCAATGTACTATCGGCAAATCGAAGAAAAATTTACTAGTTCAGATACGACAAATGGATGTTTAATTTTCCGGCAGCTCCTCACATGGGAGGGAGCAGGGGAACGATTGATTGGGTCCTTAAAGGAGATTTTAAAGATCTGATGCATAATTATATAGTTTTGTCAGTGCTGATTGAGGTGGAAGCGGTTATAAATTCACTTTCTCTGAACCGTGCATCCTTAAGGGTTGAGGATGTAGAGGCTTTCCTCTAGGTTCATCAGATGGAGCTAAGCCTACAGGAGTGTTTGACGATAGTGACATTATATGGCAAAAGAGTTGGAAAAAGAGCCAACAACTTGCGAACATATTTTGGAAGAGCTTGGTACGAGACTATTTGCCTACGCTCAGTAGAAGGACGCGATAGTTTGATCGTTTAGTTGTGACTAAGAAGTAGTCTGAGCCGAATATCAACGATCGTTTCACAGAGGGTAACAGCGACCATCGTCTACAACTTTTTAAAATGCTATAATTTTTTTATTTTTTGATAAATTTTATTGTGCCAAAGCAAAAAATGTAGGAAAACTCATCGATTTTCAAATTGTATCAGTAGTTTTCAATATGTCCACCTTTGGCGCGAATAATGGCCTTGAGACGGCCGAAGAAAGCATCGCACGCTGCACGCAAGTGGCTCTGCGGTATTTTGGCCCATTCCCGGCGAAGTGCTTGTTTGAGGTGGTCCAAACTTTGGTATTTTTTAGTGCCAACCTTCGCCTTCAAAATACCCCAGACAAAGAAATCAAACGGATTTGCATCCGGAGAATTTTCAATCCATTGTGTCGAAGAAATGAAGTGTGGAACATTGTTTTTTAATCAATCTTGGTTGACGCGCGCTTTGTGAGACAGTGCTCCGAGTCTTGTTGAAATGTCCACGGTCTCCGACCGAAATGATTGTTTCCCCAAGGCTTCAATACTGCCTCTAAGACAGTTTCACGGTATACGATCGCATTAATTTTGACGCCACGGTCCAAAAATACGATCGGAGAGCGACCATCGGCGGTTATGGCGGCCCAAACCATCACCATCGGTGCTGCCTGCTTTCTGGTGGCCGTCCGAAGGTGTAAATTTTCGAAGGACCTCTCTAGCAAGTAAACTCGGTCATTTTGCTCGATAACAAATGGCGACTCATCGGAAAAAACCAAATTCGGCAACTCACCACTTTCGTGCAAGCGTAGCAACTCCTTCCCTCTTTCGACTCTAATTTTTTTCTGTTGCGGTGTAAGATCGTGTGCTTTTTGGAACTTCAATGGCTTGAGCCCAAGCTCATTTTTCAGTATGTGTTGCATCCGTTCCAACGATATGTTGAGCTTACGAGCAATTTTTCTTCCACTTCGACGCGGATTTCGCTCAGTTCGATCCTTCACTTTCCGAACCATTTCTACCGATGTTGCTGTTTTTTTATGACCACCTCCATGGCATTTTGCAATGCTACCAGTATCACGGTAACGAGCTATGGTTCGAGACACAAATGATTTATGCACGTTGAGGTGCTGGAGGGCTCTAACGATAGCTACTTGTGGATTTCCAACCAAATATAAAGCAATCACACTATCACGTTTGAATTCTATCGCGGATACAAATTTTTCAACGCAATTGAGACGCAAATCATTTAAAAGGCTTGTAAATAATAAAATTATCTGTCATGTGTCAAAATTTGAGCTCACTGTCATGAACGGTTTGGAAATTATAGCAGTCTGAAGTTGGTTGCAGTTTGAGCCATTCAGGGTGTATATAATCGCGGTCGCATTGATGGAGAATAGTAGTCGTTGGGCAATTTTAGAGCAGAACATTACTTGTATGACAGCCATCGAACAATTTCAGGGCAGACCAGTACTTTTTTTTAAGCTCTACCAACTGTGTTCTCGAAGTACATCAGCTCAGAGTAGACAACTTTGTCTATATGTCTCATTATACTCTCAAATAACGAGAGCATTGTTAAAATCAATCGAAGAATCCTATTTTCTTGTCCCCGTTTCGTTGAACTAAGAAGGTACTCGAAAAAAAAATCTATCCCATGAACTACAATGAAAACCTTCATAAACCCCTTCTGTATGAAGGCAGGTTAAGAGGAAGAAAGCAACTTTAACATCAAGCCAAATTCACAAAATTCATAAACATTTTATGTAGCCATAGTGACTTCATGGAACTTATAGATAGACACACTAAGGTATCGCAATAAAAAACAGGAGCGCTGATGTCCATTTGCTTGTCAAATCCTTTTAGCTGTCGCAGCACAGATCGTACGGTAAGGTAAAATTAAGAAACCCATCTGACTGGTAGTCTGCCTATCTAATATTCTACATGCCATAGAGCTACTCCTACGAAAATTTCTCAGCACAGTGTTACCCTGAATGCCAACTTATACGGGTTACATGGGCCTAAACGCTGTTTAGAAGATCGAGTGGAAAATATATGAAAAGTTGCTTGTTGTGCCTTGGAAATCTATTTAACCTTCATCTCATCCTCAAAAAAAAATTACGTTCTCTACCCTCATGTGTAGATTTCTGCACATATGGGATTTTAATGTATTTTCTAAATTCTTTTTTAAATTAAACCGAAAAATTGCTTTTATAATTTATTTCTAAAATAACAAGAGAAGGTAGGTAGGTTCAAATTAATTTTGCTTGAATGCATTTTACACATACATTTCGATTATGTTGATTTTTACGTGCAGCTTTTGTGCAAAAACAACAAATCGTCACATAGACATTATTTTTTTTTTGGCGGATTTTTCTTCATAGCAAACGTGACATCTTGCTTTGCCTTTAATTTGTGGTGGAACGCTTCTTGACCGTTTTGGTGGATTTGTTGAAGTTGATGCAGAAACATCCTCTAAAGGTGACGATGGTGAACTTTCTTCCAAAACAGTTGCAAGCAATAAAACACGCGATGCTGATCTTGGCTTCGCACTTCTAGCTTCCGTAAGTGATTTTGCAAGGGATATTCCAAGTTCACGTAGAAAATTCCTTCTTACTGTTGTTTTTTGTGTTGATTGCCAATTCGGATTCACTTCTTTGAAAATAATTAATGCATTCAAAGTAGAAATGCAAATACAGCCATTGGCCATCTGTTAGATTTTCTTTTACAGCTGTAACAAGTTAGCATTTTGTCAACCGTATCCACACCACCTATATTGAATGAAATAAAAACATTAGAGGGTCTTGAAATTTCAAAAATTAGTATATGAACAAAGCTTTTGTTTTATTGTAATGAACTATAATCGCGGGTAACTTTTTTTCAAGTCGATTCGATTTAAATTGAGTTATGCAAAGTAAACACGGTACACTTATTTTTCCTTCCAATGTTTTTTTTTTCTCATCGTACTAACCATTGTAATGCCCTTTGACACCAATTTTTGCCCAAGCTCATATGAGGAAAGGAAGTTATCCATTGTTATGTTGTGACCTTTCAAGCCATCAATGAGATCCAAAACTACTCGTTCGCCTTGTCTTTTTTCACTCGAACTGGCTCCTATCGCCTTTCCCAAATATGGCTGGACTTTCCAAACATAGCAGGTATAAGAACAAACCAGCAACCAAAATTTTAGTCCGTATTTTACTGGTTTTGATGGCATATATTGACGAAATTTAGATCTTGCATGAAAACCAAGTAATTGCTCGTCAATTGTCACACATTCATGTAGATTGTAGTAGTCACTCAATAAATTGGACCATTTATCAAATATATTCCGAATCGGCGCAAATTTATCTGTAGATCGTTGCTGTTTTCTGCTATTGACATCATCAAAACAAATAACTCGATTCAAATACTCAAATGTTTTCTTCGACATAATTGCCCTAAACACCGGACGACCGTTAATATCATCAAACAATTCAATTGTAGTTTCGTTTTTTGATCTAGAAGTAAAAAAGTCAAGAATCAGTTGAAATAAGAAAGGAAAGCAACTACGATTTACCTATAAACACCAGTTAAAATCAAAACACCAATATATGCTTGCAACATATTCGAATCGATTTGTTTGAAATCCTTGCCATATGTTGCTTGTGCATACGCATTTGAATGCTTCAAAATGGTATAACTTTCGTGTATGACAGTGACCATTGCAGTCTCAGCACCGAAATAACTGTTCCCAACGAAACTGCGGAATTGGAAGAGTTTGTTCAAAGGTATTCCTACAATTATAGTAGAGTGCGTCGGACACACTTCTCAAGAATACTGACGAGAGCACTCTCCTCGAATTCGCTCTACCCACCGTCTAATAGAAATCTGTCAAACGAGGAGATTGACAGGTATCTAAAACTAATGGACGAGACAATTAAACGAACAATGGACAAAACGATACCTCGGTATCAACATACTGACAACGAAGACTTATTCCGCAACGCAACTATTGACGCACGGCACCGACACAAAAGTAGACTGCTGTCAAGACTAAAAACCTTATACAGACAGTTCACTGACAGACATAACCCGGAGATCATGACATTGAAGTCGTCGATTAAAAACCTCCAAACATTAATAAAGGAAAATTACAGAAACTCTGTAAGTTTGTATTGGAACAACAAAATTCGGGCTGTAAACACCAGCAACCCGAATATGTTCCCGCAAATAAATAAAATATTTCGGAGGAAAGATCAAAACGACCTTTGGTGTCTCAAAATCGCCCGAACGACGAACAACGAACAAATACTTGTAGCAGCAGGTATCGATCCAAATGAGACAGTTGATGATGACAACTTCTTTGTGGTCGAGGATCCGCAGGAGAAGGTAGAGGCTATAGGAGCGACTTTCCAGGAAGTGTACAAGGCGAATGACATCATTGGCCCGAACCACGACCTGGAAAATCGAGTCCTTGTGCACAATTTCTACCTTCGAAATGAAATTGCGAATTGGCGATTCGAGAGCTCGGGTTTCACCCAGCTCAGTGACGAGAATATGGCAAATAATGTCATCACCAACGAAAGGGTATTACCACCGTTCATTTCGAAGGAAGAGCTCCAAACGATCTTCGAATAACTTAGAAATAAGAAATCAGTGGGAACCGATGAAATACCGAACATTGTGCTTCGACATCTCCCACTAGAAGCGGTGAACATTTATACCACCCTGTTTAATAATGCAACGAATGATGCCCATTATCCAGCGCATTGGAAAACTGCGGTGCTACATCCCATCCCCAAAAGGAATAAAGGTACTTCCAATCCGGCGAATCTCCGCTCGATCAGTCTTCTACCGAACATCAGTAAGGTTTTCGACAAGGTGATCAATAGAGTCCTGACTAAGTGGGTTGAGGACAAACATATAGTTCCGGATAATCAATTCGGTTTCAAGGCCGGGCATGATATCATTCATGCTGCGTCTAAGCTGGTTTCTGATAGCCAATGGAAAAGGCCTTCGACACCGTATGGTTAGAGGGACTCTTCTTCAAGCTGGACAGGTTGGTCATTAGTAAACCACTTCTTTATATTCTCTTTGATATGCTCTCCAGTAGACAGTTCATCGTGAAGAATGGCGATGTGACTTCCGCTGGAATATTTAACATTAAAAACGGTCTGCAACAAGGTGCGGTAAATTCGCCGATCCTATTCAACATTTACACAAGTGATCTGATAGGTTCACTTCACCATGCCATAGCGTACGCAGACGACTTAATTGCGGACAGATCAGGTCCAAAGATTGAGGTCATTAATACACTTTTGCAACGTGACTTCGACAAAATTAAACAATATTGCGATGACTGGAAGTTGAAAATCAACTTTCAGAATTCGGAAACCATTCTGTTTAGGACGTCTTTGTCTGGGGCCTCTAGGGATACCAGAAAGAATTGGCGAAAGTTCTCTATCGTCGGACAACATGGACAGCCACTTGCTTGTCGAAATATAGTCAGATACCTTGGGATCTGGCTAGATCAATATCTGTATTTTAACAAACATATATTGGGTCTACAAGTAAGTTTCCAGCGGTTGTCAGAGATGGCGCTACCAATGGATCCCGGGCAGAAATGTCAGACCCCATGTGTTTTGTTTGTAGGTTTTGTATCTGTCAACAACTTTGCAGCGTTATATTTGAGCAGTTCTATCGGTGTCGTACATTTTATCGAGCAAAATCATGGCAAGTTTCCACCCAAGTAAACGTCATTTGCGGGAAGCGCTGCTTTTATTCTTTAATATGAAGAAAAGTGCAGCTGAGGCCTATCGTTTGCTTTCGGAAACTTATGGGGCGGAATGTATTTGTGAATCGACGTGCCACGAGTGGTTCAAACGGTTTAAAAGTGGTGATTTTGGAGTTGAAGACAAAGATCGCTCCGGAAAGCCGAAAAGTTTTGAAGACGAGGAATTGGACGCTTTACTGGATGAGGATCCGTGTCAGATTCAAGAAGAACTTGCTGCATCATTGGGCGTCACTCAACAAGCCGTTTTCCTGCGCCTAAAAGCACTGGGATTCATTCAAAAGGTTGAAAACTGGGTACCGTACGAATTGAAGCCAAGAGACGTCGAAAGGCGATTTTGCATGTCCGAAATGTTACTGCAGCGGTATAAAAATAAATCATTTTTGCATCGTATTGTCACTGATGATGAGAAATGGATTTATTATGATTAATCCTAAACGCAGAAAATCGTATACAAAGCCCGGCGAGCCCGCCCAATCGACGCCGAAACGAAATATTCACGTGAATAAGGTCATGCTCTGCATATGGTGGGATGAAAAGGGTGTCGTATACTACGAACTGCTTCCGAGTGGTGAAACCATCAAAGGACCATTATATCGAATCCAACTAATTCGTTTGGGAATTAAAAGAAAAACGGCCTGAATATGAGACCAGGCATGAGTCACATGTTGCGGTTTCGGTGAAAAACTATTCGAAAAATAGTGGGTGGGAAATTCTGCCTCACCCGCCTTACAGTCCAGACTTGGCACCATCTGACTACCACTTGTTTCGTTCGATGCAGAACGCTCTTACGGGAATACGCTTCAGCTCAGTAGAGGAAATCAAAAATTGGCTCGATACGTTCCTGGGCTCGAAAGACGAGAAATTTTTTTGGTCCGGCATTCATAAATTGCCAGAAAGAGGGAGCAAAGTTTTAGCTTCCGATGGACGATACTTTGAATAAAGCATTGTAACTATGTTTTCATAATAAAACTTCAAATTTTGGAAAAAAAAAACGCTGGAAACTTACTTGTAGACCCAATAGATGTTGTTCTGGCCAGAGCCAGAGGTGCTTTTGCCCTTACAAGGAGACTGTTTTACAATAGCCAACTCGATGCGAGGGTGAAGGTGATCTGCTACATGGCCCTTATCCGGCCCATGCTTGTAAGAGCAAGTTTATTGGAAAAGATTCGGGTGTTTGAGAGGGCTTGCCTTATGTCTTGTCTTCGATTATACAGAACACCAGAGTCTGAGTACATAAAATTTTATCGCAATGAGGTCTTGTACAATAGGGCGAACCTAATAAGAGTGGACAATTTTGTTATTAAGTTGACTCGAAGGCACATTGCAAGAGCAATGACATCGTCGAACAACCTGATCTCTGGAGCTTACTACCCTAATTATATGTATCATGAGAGAGTTCGCTTTGACGGCTATATTCCTCCAGAAGCCTTCCTCTACCTTGATAGCAAAGGTCTGATCCAGGACAGATTGGCTGTGCCGCTAATCTTTCACGTTGCTCGAACAGCTGCGGACAGGCGACTCAACTACGACAGAGACGTGGCACACGGCAGTGCGGAGCGTCTCCGGTTCAGTAGGGCGGTAGGGAGTCGCGACGTGAGGGATGTTGCTCAGCAGCACCAACAATTTTGGTGGCTTTTTGAGGGAGAGGAAGCTTCGTCGTCGAATTCCTCCAATACTTGGTAGCTTCATGTGAAGCAAAGTGGGTCGCCTAATTTTTTTTTTTTTAGCCACGGCCGGCTTACATAGTAGGAGTAAGTTAGATTTAAGAAAAAAAAAATATATAAAAACAAAAAAAAATTAATAAAAATAAAAAATTAAAAAAAAGAACATACATATATATATGTACATATATTTATATATTAAGTATATATATGTATATATGTATGTACTAGATGTAAGTAGTTTAAGTAGATTAAGATTTATTTTTAGGTAGTTTGTATTATTTTAGTTTTAAGTTTTATAATAAAATAGAAAAAAAAAAGTCATGTTACTAAGTTTTTTTTTGTAAAAAATGTTTCCTTAGTTTTAATTATAAGGAATAGAAATAGTATAGTATAGTAGTAAGGTACGTCGAAAGACATAATTTAAGTGTTAGGTTTAACTTAGAGTGCCCGCATGGGGCCAGTAAGTTATAATAAGATAATTTTAAGTTAATTAAGCTAATTTTTAAGTATTTTTTTGTCTAGCAAGTAAGAGTACTTTAAGTGATACAATAAAAAATGCATATAAACTGCTTCAAAATGGTATTTTCAATTTGTGGTGGGAAGAAAAGCAAAAAAGCATCTTTGATGCCATCAACACGAGCTTTGACATATCTTGTTGCTCCAGGATGAAGAGAAATTATATTTCCATTCCACAATCTACCACTTTGATGCTGAAATGGCTGTAGTTGCCAAACAATACCATCTTTCAAAACAAGCAGTGGATCCACATTTTCAACTTTAGCAATTGATTCGTTGGTTTCATTTGAGCCACTCGGTTGCTCTTCGTCAGAATCGCTATCGTCTGAATATAAGTTATCGTCATCATCAATATTCTCCTCTGGCACAAATTCGTCATCACTGTCTCCAGAAACATCACTGATATTGCCATCGCCTTCATTCAAAAATGCTTCCGTTTCTTCCTCTGTCAGATATCTTGCTTTTGACATTGTTATATTTTATTATTTTTATAAATTTCACTAAATATACCAACGATATTCACTTGCTAAAACACTTAACTCAAATGACATTTTATTTGTCATGCACTTACTGTCCATATGTGTAGAAATCTACACATGAGGGTAGACAACGTTAATTACGTGCATTATTAACCGCCATAAACATTTTTATTATGGGGAGGTACGTTTTATTTTCGGTAATCAAGGATATAAACAAAATCTGAAAATTCCGGAAGTTTAAAATTAAGAAAACAAAAATTTTTTGTGTAGTTTTCTACACAAGGATGAGATGAATGTTAAAGATGTAATCCTATTTCAGTAAAGCTCATCACCCGATTTTTCAACTGAATTTCAACTAGTGCAGGATCGCATCAACAATTAGCTACGAACTGTTGTAGTAAGCGTCTCCCTGATGCTGAATTCTGAGAACATATTTATCACAAATTCGACTTGGTTAACGAAGTAGGGTAATTCTCGGAGGATTGTGAAAAGAGGCGTTTTTACGAAAAAAAAAAGAAGCGTGAAATGCTAAAATGTCACATCTCCCACATCAATCAGTGGACCACATATTACAATAACACTCACGCCTGTCAGAAATCGAAAGCATAACGAAATTGATGGTGTCATCTTCACCTGACCAACATCTCAGCTTAATCTATCATTCATCTGCCGGTTTAACAAAAGGCAAACTCTCTGTCCCCTCATTCAATTTTCACAATCACCCACTTCATTACGAATGTAAATGAATCTTTTAGTTCCAGTCAGCTTTACGATTATTGTTGTAATAACGAAACCATTAAAACTCGTTTCTCATATCTGACACCTCCATCCCGTGAGCCCTACAAAAAAAAAAAAGAAAACTTATCTTATTGTCTTCCTGCCACAAAATTCAATTGAGTAATTCATGGTTATGCAAGCAGTGTCCCAAGTTGCAATCACTTAAAGATTTTTAGATTTTCTACTGCTTCAAGATATTTAATTGCATCGGGCTAACAGAAGCAACCACAAATGGATACATAACAACCAGAAACCTTTGCTCTTAGATTGTTTTTTTTTTGAAAATGAAAAATCAATTCCAGTAGCAGACAGAAATCCAAGGCATTCCATCGTGGTAATCACATATCCATTTCTACTCTCATGGTGATTTATCGAAAGATTAACTTGCATCTTCTCACGCAAGTTATCCGAACGAAGCTCATTATTTGTACGTAGATACATTTATTGCAACATACTCGTACGAGTATGTATGGTATGGTTAGACTGGGAGTGACTGCTGCTGGCTTGACTTGGTGGAAGAAAGTAAAACTGAAGAATTACTACGATTGCCTTGAGATTGCACTGTTTTCTATGATACTCTTGTACTGTGGCTGGTATCTTTGTACACGTATCTACGTTTCTACGTAGTCACATCTGCTACGCCTATCGATTTACTTTCTCTGCAAAAGATTCTTTTTTTCTTCGGGCATTTAATTTGAATTAGAAATTGATTGATTAATTTGTTTTCTCATTATGCAGACACGCGTGCGGTGTGTTTTGCAGTCCAGGGAAACAGAGACAAGTCAACGAACCTATGTACTAGTGTACATCGTCGTGCCAATTTAACCTCATGAGACATCCAATTACACTTGTACACCGAACCTGTCTGCCAGTTGTACAAGTAGAAGCAGTAATACCTTCTCAAAAACGTCATCTAGAGGTAATCCCAGTTGGTTTTACATACACATATCACTGAAGACTTACTCGTTACCGACAATTTCCCAGCACATTTAAGCTGCCAAAAAAGTCGACAAGAAAAAAAAAAAACAAAAAACCAACCGTCGAAAAACTAAACCCGTTTAAGGAAATTGTCTACTGTAACCGAAAATTTCACACAGAAAATTGTTTTCCGTGTCTCCATTGACTGGGTGTCTGATGAGCTAAAAAAAAAAAAAAAGCAAAATTCTGTGGTCTTTTGAGCATTTGTTCGTGTGTCTTCAACTGCTTTGTCTTGTTATTAAGTTAGATGTCTGTTACTCAACTTAAGACACAGTAAGTAGGCCTTTATTTACCCTTAATTACGCTTGGCGTCCGTCTTACATCATGAAATGGTGCTCTTAGAGTGCCCAATAGCAATCCGACTACGTACGGAGTACTTGTACGAGTATTCGTGGTTGTACGAGCATCTTATGGGATTAACTTTGGGTTGGGAGATGTGTTACAAAATTTTAAAAAAAGCTCTTACAAAATTGCTTAATTTATTATGTCTGATTAATTGAAATTATGGTTTTTTATTTATCATTTTAGGATTGCCAACTTCTGGATGAAACAGATCATGAAACAAAATCAAACGGAGATTATGGTGAAAATCGATTTGAAATTGTAGATCCTTCTACCAATGTGGAAGCTGTCATTTTACAAAATCAAGTGGATACACTACAGTGGCAATTGAAACAGGTAAGAATCCGAAAGGTTCTGCTTAAGACCCGAAAACAATGAAAAAACGTGAATTTCAGTGCTTGTAAAACAAAAGAGTTGAGTAGCGAACTGGGTGGTTAAATTTTCTCTCCTAGCTTACCCCCAGTTTCACAGTATTCGGTTTCACAGTTTCGATTAAACCTTAAACTGAGTTCAATTTGCAGTTTAAGTTAAACGATAGTATTCCGCCGTTTAAACCCCAGTTCAGCATTTGGAACCACTTCCCAGGGTGACATTTCAATTTGACAGCTGCCATTCCATAGAATTGTGTTCGTGAAGAAGGTGCACCAACGTAAAGATATCGGAACTCGTCAATAAAAGCTAGTGAATGCTAGTTGTGCATCTTTTGACAGTTTTAGTCATTTTGGAGGCGCAGTTTTTAGTTGACAGTCGTTTGAGTGAGTCGATGTGAGTGGTTCTTGTGAAAATGGAAAAAATTGAGTATCGAGCTGTTTTTAAATTCTTGTTTTTGAAAGGCAATACGCCTACGCAAATCAAAAATGAGTTGGACTCTGTGTATGGGGACTCTGCACCAGCTGAATTTAAACGTGACCGTAAGAGCTTGGGAGATGATGAACGTTCGAGACGTCCAAAAACTGTAACCACTGGTGTTAGACGACCGCCGAATTAAAGTGAGAGAGATAGTAGAGGTTATGAAAATGTCCAAAGAACGTGTTTGTTACATATTAAATCAAGATTTAGGCTTGAGAAAGCTGTCCGCGCGTTGGGTGCCGCTTTTGCTTACATTAGACCAAAAACGTGTTCGAATGAACATTTTCAACGCTCTGTTGGCGCAGTTTAGGCGCAATAAATCCGAGTTTTGGTGTCGATTAATTACTGTAGGTAAAACTTGGATAGACCATTATACGCTCGAAATAAAAATTCAGTCAAAACAGTGGACTGCAAATTGCGAGCCGGCTCCAAAAAAAGGAAAAATTGTTTTTTTCTGCTGGGAAAGTGATGGCGACTGTTTTTTTTGGGATAGTAAAGGAGTTATCTTAATCGATTATCTTCAAAAAGGAAAAACCATTACAGGAGCATACTCGTACTACTCATAATTACTTGCCAAGGTGAATCCTGAAATTGCGGAAAAACGGCCACATTTGCAGAAAAAGAAAATCCTGTTTCACCAAGACAACGCGCCGTCTCACACCTCAGCGGTTGCCATGGCGAAAATCCATGAATTACGGTTTGAACTGCTTGACCATCCGCTTTATTCACCAGATCTAGCCCCAAGCGACTTCTTTTTGTTCCCTCATCTAAAAACTGCGCTCGGAGGACAGAGATTTTCATCAAATGAGGAGGCAATCACCTTCGTGAACAATTATTTTGCAGAGAAAAACGCCAAGTACTACGAGTATTTGGACGGGTTAGAGAGATGGGAGCATCGCTGGGAAAAGTGTGTAGAGTTTCTCATTAATAGAGTTAATGCACTTACACTGACGAGGGTAGACAGTCCAAAAGACAACCTAATAAAACGAAATTCGGACGTGTTTAGTGGAATTGGTCGGTTTCCCGATAAAAGTTCGATTGAGATTAAGTCAGGTACCATTCCAAGCCACCGCCCTCCGCAACGGATCCCAATCAGTCTTAGAGGTAGATTAGAAGGGACGTTAAAGGCTATGGAAAGAAAGAAAATTATAACGAAAATAGACTTCCCCACAGAGTGGTCACATAACCTTGTTGTTGGTGGAGAAACTTAATGGGTCTTTACGGATCTGTTTAGATCCTAAGGAATTAAATTTAAATATAAAACGGGAACACTTTCTCATCCCCAAAATTGAAGATTTTTGTTTTATTATGAGGGATATGAAATAGTTTTCAGTCCTTGACTTAAAAGAGGGATTCTGGCAGTTAGAACTAGATGAAAAATAGAAAAATCTTACTGAAAAATCTATCTGTTAATATAGCACCTGAGAAGTTTCAAAAAATTAATGAAAAATATTTTGGATGTCTGCCAGGATGTTTTGTATACATCGACGATATTTTAGTGGGCAGTCGAACAGAAAAGGAACACGAGGAAAATTTAGAAAGAGTATTGCAACGAGCTAGAGAAATAAATGTTAAATTTAACCCTCATAAACTTCAGGTGAAGTATTTGGGGCACATTAACTCTAAGGATGGGTTAGCCCCTGATCCAGAAAGAATTAAAGCGATTGAAGGAATTAAAAATCCGGAGAATAAAAAGGATTTGCAAAAAATGTTCGGGACTTTAAATTTTTTAAAGTCTTTTGTGCTTAATTTTGCGGAAATTAATGCACCCTTAAGAGAATTGCATCGAAAGAATGTAGAGTTCGTTTGGACGGAGAGAAATTTCCAAATTCTAAATGAAATTGAAGATAAATTAGCAAAGGCAACCTCCTTGCATAGTTTTTCTCCCGTCATCCCCATAGTCCTTCAAACTGATGCATCGAAAAATGGCCTAGGATGTTGCTTACATCAAAATAAAAGGCCTGTATGTTTTGCATCGAAGAGTTTAACAGCTACAGAAATTAACTACGCACAAATAGAAAAAGAGTTGTTGGGCATAGTCTATGCGTGCGAAAAGTTTCATGCGTATACTACGAGTACATTGATCCCGGAATGCATTTAAATATACAAGTTTATTCATCTAAATCTATATTGTCCCCTTCAAAGTAATCCCCATCGACTGCAACACACGTATGCCACGCTTGATCCAATCCTCGAAACATTTTTTATATTCGGTTTTCGGTATCTCCATCAGTGCTTCCTGTGATTTTTCCGTTACTTCCTCTCGACTGCTGAAACGCGTATTCGGTGGATGGTATTTGTTGCATTTTTCGTCAAAAAATTACGAATAATGATTGCACTGTGTGACGGTGCGTTATTATGGTGCAAAATCCACGAGTTTTCTGCCCACCATTCTGGTCTGGATCCGGCGAATTGCTTCACGCAAACGTCTCATAACGCCCCGTCCAAATAATACTCTTTGTTTACTGTCTGGCCTTCTGGCAAAAATTCATGATGCACTACACCGTTGTAATCCATGAAAACCGTGTGCATTGCCTTTTTTTTTGACTGAAAACGACGTGGTTTTTTTGGTCTCGGCTCATTAGGGTAAACGCCATTCACTTGCCTGATGTCTGGATTGCGTGCCGTACTCATAAACCCACGTCTCGTCTCCAGTAATGATCCTTTTGATGAATGTAGGATCGGATTCAGCCTCGCAAATCATCTCTTCGTCAACGACGTCAACACGGTCTCTTTTTTGCATGAAACTGAGGTCTTTTGGCACCAACTTTGCTGCTGCACGACGGAAACCCAAATCATTAACCAAAATGTCTTGGACGGATCCATAGGCAATGTTCAAGTCTTCCGCTAGCTCACTGATGGTTAATTTGCGGTTATTGACCAACATTTCTTCAGTCGTTCACATATCTCCGTGGAGAACACACGTGTTTCGGCTTGCGAGTGAATAGTGATTAGTAAAATCAGTGACAAAGAGACATTCGAGGAAGTCCATATAGGCTCCAATTAGCAAAGTGCCAGTGTGCTCGGCCGACAGTTGGCGGTCGTGGGTTCGAATCCCAGTGTGTACTCTACACATCTTTTTTTTTTTTTTTTTATTTTTTTAAATAAATTCAGAAACAATAAAGTGGTAAGCGTTGTCCATCACGTGATGGATTGTGAAGAGCGGTCCGCTATGCTAATAGCGGGATCTGCTAAAATATCAGGTGAGGCTTCGAGCAGTTCGAGCCAAACCCCAAAAACAAAGAGAAGGAGGAAGCTTAGTCCAACTTCTAACTTAATAAAACGTCCCACCCAACCAACGGCCACTGTAAAGCTGCTTGGCGGATTGGGGGAAAAGAACAACTTCGCTTCATTGGCAACAAGCGAATCTGAAGATGAAGAAGAAGAAATGGAGGCCATAAGTAGCAGCATTAAAATGCTACAGCAAAGAGTGCTGGCCATAAAAGAAAAACAAATGGTAAGAAGGAAGAGGGAAGAGCAAGAGCAATCCGAACAACAGCAGCTTGCTCAAAAACAGAAACAACAACAACACCAAGTAAATAAAGTAGCACAAGTGTTACAACAACAAAATGTTAAGAAACACCAGCAACAACAAGTGCAGCCACTACAACGGCATCGGCTAAAACAGCAGCAGCCACAAAAACGGCAACTGCAAAAACAGCAGCCGCAGCAGCAACAACAACAACAGCAGCAGCAGCAACAACAACAACAACAACAACAACAACAACAACAACAACAGCAGCAGCAGCAGCAGAAGAAGAAGGAGAAGGTGCCTCCTATAAACACCTATAAACTAGAGGTGAGTGCTACCAAGGACCTGTGTAAGTTGGTCATTGGTAATAATTTTAATATTAAGAGATTGGGGAACGATCGCCATGCCATCCACTGTAATACAGTGGAGGGCTACGCGAAAGTGAAAGAGCTCCTGAAGGAAACGACGACGGAGCACTACTCATTCACACCGAAGTGTGAAAAGCGGCAATCGATGCTGCTGAAGGGGTTGGAACCGTCTTCTGATCCTGAGGAGATCCTGGCACTGCTCAAAGTGAAGGAGTGCGAAGGACTCAAGTTCGTGGGGGTAAAGCCATTTACCACAGCTAGAGCCAGGCGGGAGAAACGGAGTCTGCCGTTCTTCCTGGTGCAGCTCAGTCCCGAAAGCCGTCTGGATAGTCTAAGGAGTATAAATGTCCTAGACTACCAGGTGGTTCACTGGGAAAAATTAAAAAGGAGCGAAGGCGTTATACAATGCGTTCGCTGCCAGAGGTTCGGGCACGCCGCGTCGAACTGCCAAATGCAGCCTCGATGCGTGAAGTGCGCAAAGAATCACAGTTCCGAGGAGTGTTCTCTGGGTAGGGACGGAGCGTCCGATAGGACTCAGCTCTCGTGCGTGTTATGTGGGAACGTGGGACACACCGCAAACTATCGGGGTTGTTCTAAGTTTGCCGACATTAAAAAAGCAAAACTGGCTCGGCAGCAGAAGGTGGAGGTCAAACGTTCACCTGTTAGGTTTCAAACACCAGCCGTCACGCCCCAAATTTCCTACGCCCAAATGGCGGCAGGTAGGGGGGCTACGGTACAGCAAGCGACTGTTGCTTCTCCGGCGCCAATGCCGAGAACAACGGAAGCTGCACCTAACATGCTGGCCATCTTGCTCGCAATCCAAGGGCAGATGGCTCAGCTGCAAAAGCAGGTGCAAGAACAGGCCAAGCGGGTGGACCAGATCTACGCGCTGCTGCCAGGCCTAACGCAACACATGTCGTAATGGGTACGCACATGGTGGAGCAAACTTTGAAGGTCCTTGCGGTGAATGTTAATTCACTGATTAGGATCGAACGAAGAGCCGCGATGTTTAAATTGCTGCAAGACCAAACTCCTGATGTGCTTTTCGCTAGCGAAACCAAGCTAACCGATAAGTACAAACTGGAGTACAATAATTATATTGTTAGAAGAAGAAACCGGCCCCGATCCAAATGTGGAGGCGGTGTTGCGATCTTCATTAAACAAGGTATAAAATTTCACAGAGTGTACAAGGGAGTGTTGCGTAGGTTCCGGGTGTTGGAGGCAGTCGTCATTTACATCCCGCTCCGCAGTGGAAAGCGGCTGTACTTGGCCTCTGTTTATGCACCTGAGGCTTCACATTCCACTTTATTCATTACAGAGCTCGATACCCTTTTTCGACTTCTGAGACTGGAATCGGGGGAGAATTATTTCATAATCGGCGGAGATTTCAACGCTAAACACAGAGATTGGGGAAATAATTTGCCAAATACTAGAGGGAACCTACTACTCGATTGGTGGCGTCAGCACGATGTCATGTACAGACTCGGTCTTAAAGCGACGGATAACCCGTCGTTTCCCAGAGGCGGGTCTTATTTGGATCTACTGCTGTACGACGAACGTATACGACTGACAGGTACGAATTTACAAACGCTAAACTGTCTACGCACGTTCGTGTATGACAGTGACCATTGCGGTTTTAGCACCGAAATTACAGTTCCCAACGAAATTGCGGAATTGGAGGAGTTTGTCCAAAGATATTCTTACAACTACAGTAAGACTCGATGGACACGCTTCTCCGCAACATTGACAAGAGCACTCTCCTCGAATACGCTCCACCCACCGTCCAATAGGAATTTGTCAAACGAGGAGATCGACAATTACCTAAAACAAATGGACGAGACAATTAAACAAACTATGGACACTACAATACCGCGATATCGACATACGACTAACGAAGACCTGTTCCGCAATCCTACTATTGACGCACTGCACCGACAGAAAAGTAGACTTCTGACAAGACTCAAAAACTTGTACAGACAATTTACTGACAGACAAGACCCGGAGATTAGGACACTGAAGGCGTCGATTAAAAATATTCAAACGTTAATAAAAGAGAATTACAGAATTTCTGTAAGTTTGTATTGGAACAACAGGGTTCGGGCTGTAAACACCAGCAACCCGAATATGTTCCCGCAAATAAATAAAATATTTCGGAGAAAAAATCAAAACGACCTACAGTGTCTTAAAATACCCCGGACAACAGACAACAAACGTTTACTGACAATAGCAGGTATTGATCCAAATGAGGCCGCTGATGATGACGACTTCTTTGTGATCGAGGATCCACAGGAGAAGGTTGAGGCCATAGGGGCGACTTTCCAGGATATATACAAGGCCACTGATACCATTGGCCCTAATTATGACCTGGACAATCGCGTCTTGGTGCACGACTTCTACATTCGAAATGAAATAGAGAACTGGCGATCCGAAGGCTCTGGTTTCACCCGGTTCAGCGACGAAAATATGGCAAATAATGTCATTACCAGAGAGGGTGACCTACCTCCGTTCATTTCGAAGGAAGAGCTCCATGAGATCTTCGACACAATCAGGGCTAAGAAATCAGTGGGGACCGATGGTATTCCAAACATCGTGCTTCGACATCTTCCTCTAGAAGCGGTGGACATTTACACCACACTGTTTAATAATGCAATGAATAATGCACATTATCCAGCGCATTGGAAAACGGCGGTGGTGCAACCTATCCCCAAAAAGGGAAAGGATATATCCAATCCGGCGAATCTCCGGTCGATAAGTCTCCTTCCGAATATCAGTAAGGTTTTCGAGAAGGCGATCAATAGAGCTCTGTCTAGGTGGGTTGAGGACAAACATATAGTTCCGGATAATCAATTCGGTTTTAAGGCGGGACATGATATCTCACATGCCGCGTCTAAACTGGTGTCCGATATCCAATGGAATAAGGGCAAAAAGCAATGTACTGGTGCCTGCCTTGTTGACTTGGAAAAGGCCTTCGACACCGTATGGTTAAAGGGTCTTTTCTATAAGCTGACTAGGCTGGGGATCAGTAAACCACTCTTGTACATTCTTTATAATATGCTAACCAACAGACAGTTCATCGTGAAAAATGGTGATGTGACTTCTGCTGGAATATTTCAAATTAAAAATGGTCTGCAGCAAGGCGCGGTCAATTCGCCGATCCTATTCAACATTTATACAAGCGACTTGATAGGTTCACTTCCCCATACTATTGCGTACGCAGACGATTTGATAGCGTACAGAGCAGGTCCAAAAATCGAGGTCATTAATACTCTCTTGCAGCGTGACTTCGATAAGATAAGACGATTTTGCGATGACTGGAAGTTGAAAATCAACTTTCAGAAGTCGGAAACCATTCTCTTTAGGACGCCGTTGTCTAGAGCCTCTAGGGACACCAGAAAAAATTGGCGAAAGTTCTCGATCATTGGACAACGCGGACAGCCTCTTGCCTGTCGAAATGTAGTCAGATACCTTGGGATCTGGCTAGATCAGTTTCTGTATTTTGACAAAAATGTAGATGCTGCTCTGGCCAGAGCTAAAGGCGCTTTTGCTCTTACAAAGAGACTGTTTTATAGCAGCCAACTCGATGCGAGGGTAAAGGTAATCTGCTATATGGCCCTTATCAGGCCCATGCTGGTATTCGGGTGCCCCGTGTGGTTCAATGTACGAGCAAGCTTAATGGAAAAGATTCGGGTGTTTGAGAGGGCTTGCCTTAGGGCTTGCCTTCGCTTGTACAGAACACCAGAGTCGGAGTACAAAAAATTTTATCGTAATGAGGTCCTTTACAACAGGGCGAACCTAATACGAGTGGACAACTTCGTAATTAAGCTGACTCGAAGACACATCGCAAGAGCAATGGCCTCGACGAATAACCTGATATCTGGGGCTTACTACCCCAACTACCTTTACCACGAGAGTGTGCGCTCTGACGGCTTCGTTCCACCGGAAGCATTCCTCTACCTAGATCAGATAGGGTTGATCCAGGATAGATCAGCGGTCCCGTTAATCTTCCATGTCGCTCGGAAAGCTGGGGACAGGCGACTCAACTACGGCAGAGACGTCGCACACGGCAGTGTGGATCGTCTCAGGTTCAGTAGGGCGGTGGGGAATCGCGATAAGAGGGATGTCGTTCGGCAGCACCAGCATTTCTGGTGGTTGAATGATGGAGAAGATGCTTCGTCGTCGTTTCCATCAATTACGGACCAGCCTCACTAATGAGGCAGAGCTGACCAATCTATTTGCTCTGTGAATAGCGATGGCCAGCTTGCATAGGTTTAGGTTAGCATTTAAGAAGTATATACATATATTAGTATATACCTTTGTATATACTAATATATGTATATAATTGTGAATGTATAATATCTATGTGTGTGTATTGTGTATGTAGGTTAGGTAGCCTAAGGTTTATTTTAAGTTAGATATTAAGTTTTTATAAAAAATTAAGTCCATATGCTAAGTTTTTGTTACCAATTTTTTTCTTAGCTTTAAGTATACAAATATTTCAATGAAATGTAAATAAAGTCGAAAGACATAGATATAAGAATTTAGAGTAGCTTAGAGTGCCTGAGTGGGGCCAGTAAGTTAGTATAAGATTGTTAAGTAATTTTAAGCTAGCATTTAAGCATTTTTTGTTAGTATGTAAGAATTAATGATTTAAAAAATAAAATGCATTTAAAACTAAAACTAACCAACATTTCTTGTACTTCATCAACGTTTTCGTCGGTTTTCGATGTCGATGGTCTGCCACTGCGTTCATCATCTTCGATTGACTCACGACCACTTTTGAACCGCTCGTGCCACTGGTAAATGACCGCTGTCTTTAGAGAATCGTTGCCGAAACACTTTTCCAACATTTCCAACGTTCGCGCACCATTAAACCCGTTTTTTTACGCAAAATGTAATACTCGTGCCAGTTCGTTGTTGCAAATTTAAATGAATTTCTAAAATTGTAAAAAATCGCCAACACACACAGAGTTAGATGTACTCTTGGCTACGTAACTTTTACAAATGTTAAGCTATGACTCTAAGGTGGTATAGTCGTATGTAGGGTTACTCTATACTTCTATTGGGTTGTACCACATGAAATGTCCGATTTTCGCTCAGTCGGAAATACATAATAAGTTCTCGAGTTCTTTTTTTTAGAAAATAAAGTGGTACGTGTGCCTGACGTGCGAGAATTTTAGGGTTCGTTACAAGTACCTTTATTTTTTTTCTACGAATTATTTACTATGCTGTCGTCAGTTCAAACTCGAACCCACTTTATTTACGAATTTAAAATGGGACATAATGCATCATTGGCAATGAAAAACATTAATGACACATTTGAGGATGTAGCAGTAAACGAACGCACTATAAGACGTTGGTTTGGAAAGTTCCGTTCGGGAGATTTCAGCCTTGAAAATGAACCACGACGATATTTTAAGAGCAACGGTGGATGCGGGCCCAACGAAATCGGTGCGGGAGATTGCACAAAGCATTGGAGTATCCCCAATGACAATAAGTCGACACTTTCTGTCAAAGGAAAGGTAGAGAGGCACTGATAAGTTGATACCCCATGAACTGAACGAATCCCAAAAACTACGGCGCCTGGAAATCTGCGCATCGCTTACATTAAGAAACCACACCAAATCGTTTTTGCACCGGATAGTCACCTGTGATGAAAAGTGGATACTGTATGATAATCGTAAAAGATCTGTGCAGTGGTTGGATGCAGATGAAAAACCAAAGCACACCCCCAAGCACGATCTTCACCCAAAAAAGGTTATGGTGACAATTTGGTTGACATCGAAAGGAACAATCCACTTTTCATTTCTTCAACCAGGAGAAGCGATAAAAGCTATCGAATATTGCGAGGAAATCGACATATTGCATGCCAAATTGGGTGAGAAGCAACCTGCGTTTGTCAATAGGCACAGTCCGATCCTTTTGCATGACAATGCAATGCATACCTCACAGTTAATGGTGCAAAAACTGTTGCAGTTGGGATTTGAAATTCTTCCGCACCCATCATACTCTCCTGATATTTCCCCAGCGGATTACCATCTTTTCCGCAATCTGGATTCATTTTGCCGGCAGAAGGTCTTCCGGAACCGAGCAGAGGTCATAAAACCCATTGAAGATTCCATTGCCTCAAAAAGTCAGCACTTCAACGAAAAAGGAATATTTGACCTTGTATCATGTTGGAAGAATGTCATATGTAGACGCCAACGGATCTTATTTTGATTGAACAAACATTTACAGAAAAATAATATTGGCTCTTAAATTTTTACTATAAAACCGGACATTTCATGTGGTACAAACCAATACTTCCACGATTCATACATTGCCCTTTCAAGAGAAACGAACTGGCAAGACGTGGAGTACAGCTGCTAGCAAAAAGCTCGTATCAAGATTTACTCCTTTTCTCTTCTTTTTTTATTACAATACAAATGATTATAAATCAATAATCCTTTTATTGCTAAAAGAATCCCCCCTTCCGCACTCTACGTATATCAGCCAGTGAATTTAATTTAGAAATAAAATGCGCCTGTTTCTTGAATAAAAAGCTGATAGTTGATGCTCTGAAATGTTGCACAGAGCACTAGAAAGTTAAGAATACTAGAATAGCAATTTTGTGAAATAAAATTGCAAGTGCATTTCCTTTCGTATCTAAGTAGAATTTTATGTTTCGAGCAGTGAATAAAACACGTTTTTGAAATGAGGTCACATTCAAAGTACCACTGTTGAAGTTAACGACTGAAGAAGATCTGTTAGAACTGAGGAAGAGATAGAAAGTTTTTTTGTTTTTTTTTGTCATGAATAAGCAAAGTTAAATTGCATTTCTAATGGCATAAATTTGTGAAAACGTTTCTACATTATGCCGGCGAAATTAATGCCGGTTATAAGCACTGACTACTTAATTTTAGTATGGCACTTGATGTCCACTAACATTTTTATAGAGCAGCATTTTTATAATAACGGCAAAGGAGGACGAATGACAATCAATTTGAATTTGTTTTTATGTGTAAAATATTAAAAAAAAAAAATGTCAACCTTTCCAGAACTTAAGAAATGGACTTCCAAAGTCTAACCCCTAGTTTCACAGTGAAGGTTTAAACTCAAGTTCAGCTGAACCTTAAACTGAGTTCAAATTTTTGCTTTAACTCGCCCAGTTTCACAGTGAAATCTGAACTTCGTTTAACTTAAGTTTTATGAAAGGGAGCTGGCAGCATTTTTCCTTGTTATTACCTAATGTGACGTAATGTATCCAGCAATTAATTATTTTGTGTCAAAGTATCGTCTTCATTCTGATTCTGACCAGTGAAAAAAAATTTTTTTTTGATGAAAACAGTGGCTGTGTAAAAGAAAAGAACAAATAGCTTTTCAGCAGCAGATGTTGATTTACTAATTAGAATTAGAATTAAAAAACAAAAACATCATTAATGGAATGAAAAAAGCCGCGGTATGGGAGACTATTGCAAATGACTTCGGAGTGGATCCCATTTCGGAACAACAGATGTATTGAAAACAAATACGAAAACTTAAAAAAAAGAACGAAACAAAATGCAGCTTTAGAAAAGCGAAAACTTAACGAAAAAGGTGGTGGCCCCCAAGAAGCAAAACGGATGCTCTAGATCAGAGGTTCCCAATATTTTTCGGTCATGGAACCCTAAATGATCAAACTTTTTTTGGCAGACCCCCCTATTGATATTAACAGAAAACATCGTTCCTTGAAGCGCGGTTTGGATATTTTTATGTTTGACCAGAAAAATAATTATTTTAAGTTTTATAAAATATTTACTATATTGTATTGGGTCTACAAGTAAGTTTCCAGCGTTTGTCAGAGATGGCGCCACCAGTGGATCCCGGGCAGAAATGTCAGACCCCATGTGTTTTATTTGTAGGCTTTGTATCTGTCAACAACTTTGCAGCATTATATTTGAGCAGTTCTATCGGTGTCGTACATTTTATCGAGCAAAATCATGGCAAGTTTCCAGCCAAATAAACGTCATTTGCGGGAAGCGCTGCTTTTATTCTTTAATATGAAGAAAAGTGCGGCTGAGGCCTATCGTTTGCTTTCGGAAACTTATGGGGCGGAATGTATTGGTGAATCGCCGTGCCGCGAGTGGTTCAAACGGTTCAAAAGTGGTGATTTTGGAGTTGAAGACAAAGATCGCCCCGGAAAGATGAAAAGTTTTGAAGACGAGGAATTGGACGCTTTACTGGATGAGGATCCGTGTCAGATTCAAGAAGAACTTGCTGCATCATTGGGCGTCACGCAACAAGCCGTTTCCCTGCGCCTAAAAGCACTGGGATTCATTCAAAAGGTTGGAAACTGGGTGCCGTACGAATTGAAGCCAAGAGACGTCGAACGGCGATTTTGCATGTCCGAAATGTTACTGCAGCGGTATAAAAATAAATCATTTTTACATCGTATTGTCACTGGTGATGAGAAATGGATTTATTATGATAATCTTAAACGCAGAAAATCGTATACAAAGCCCGGCGAGCCCGCCCATTCGACGCCGAAACGAAATATTCACGTGAATAAGGTCATGCTCTGCATATGTTGGGATCAAAAGGGTGTCGTATACTACGAACTGCTTCCGAGTGGTGAAACCATCAAAGGACCATTATATCGAACCCAACTAATTCGTTTGAAGCGGGCATTAAAAGAAAAACGGCCAGAATATGAGACCAGGCATGAGTCCGTCAGTTTTCATCACGACAACGCTCGGTCACATGTTGCGGTTTCGGTGAAAAACTATTTGAAAAATAGTGGATGGGATATTCTGCCTCACCCGCCTTACAGTCCAGACTTGGCACCATCTGACTACCACTTGTTTCGTTCGATGCAGAACGCTCTTACGGGAATACGCTTCAGCTCAGTAGAGGAAATCAAAAATTGGCTCGATACGTTCTTGGACTCGAAAGACGAGAAATTTTTTTGGTCCGGAATTCATAAATTGTAGCTTCCGATGGACGATACTTTGAATAAAGCATTGTAACTATGTTTTCATAATAAAACTTCAAATTTTGGAAAAAAAAAAACCCTGGAAACTTACTTGTAGACCCAATACAACAAAAAATATGTTGTAACTATTTACCTAAAATATCCTTTAAATTAGGTTTAATGTCCGATAACTGAATTCGAAGGTCTGGAGCTGCGTCCAGTCTGTTTCTGTATTTGTTTTTCGTGTAAGTGTAAGCCGAAAACCCAGCCTCGCATCGTTAAGTTGTTACAAATGGAAGGAGAACCATAAGAGCTGTTTCTGCGACTGCAGGCTATTCATCTTTCAGTTCAACCCAAAATGTATTCAAATTAAAATCTTCTGATTCAAAATTTTGTTTAAGAAGGGATAAACATTTGATGTCGATCACATTTTCATAGTCTGGTACAGTTAGCATCAATGTTTGCTATAATTTGCAAATGGATTCTGTACCCAGTCGATGTTGTCCATTTTCTCGGGCAAATACCACCTTGATCAAAATCCGGAATAGCACCGTGTGGCGCTCCCATTGTTCCTGTTTGAGTTCTGTTTTTTTTTTTTTTTTGTTAAGTTGGTAAATCTGTTGTTGACATTCCCTCTAAATCTTAGCGGCATAGCTTGACATTTGCAAAAGTTACGTAGCCAAGAGTACATCTAACTCTGTGTGTGTTGGCGATTGTTTACAATTTTAGAAATGGATTTCAATTTGCAACAACGAACTGGCACGAGTATTACATTTTGCGTAAAAAAACGGGTTTACTGGTGCGCGAACGTTGGAAATTTTGGAAAAGTGTTTCGGCAACGATTCTCTAAAGACAGCGGTCATTTACCAGTGGCACGAACGGTTCAAAAGTGGTCGTGAGTCAATCGAAGATGATGAACGCAGTGGCAGACCAACGACATCGAAAACCGACGAAAACGTTGATGAAGTACAAGAAATGTTGGTCAATAACCGCAAATTAACCATCAGTGAGCTAGCGGAGGACTTGAACATTGCCTATGGATCCGTCCAAGACATTTTGGTTAATGATTTGGGTTTCCGTCGTGTAGCCGCAAAGTTGGTGCCAAAAGACCTCAGTTTCATGCAAAAAAGAGACCGTGTTGACGTCGCAAAAGAGATGATTTGCGGGGTTAAATTCGATCCCACATTCATCAAAAGGATCATTACTGGAGACGTGGCCGTGGGTTTATGAGTACAACACGCAATCCAGACATCAGGCAAGTGAATGGCGTTCACCAAATGAGCCGAGACCAAAAAAACCACGTCGTTTTCAGTCAAAAAAGAAGGCAATGCTCACGGTTTTCATGGATTACAATTTACAACGGTGTAGTGCATCATGAATTTTTGCCAGAAGGCCAGACAGTAAACAAAGAGTATTATTTGGGCGTTATGAGACGTTTGCGTGAAGCAATTCGCCGAAACCAGACCAGAATTGTGGGCAGTAAACTCGTGGATTTTCCACCATGATAACGCACCGTCGCACAGGGCCATCAATATTCGTAATTTTTTGACGAAAAATGCAACAGATACCATAGAACAGCCACCGAATTCACCTGATTTGGCTCCCTGTGACTTCTTTCTGTTCAACCGAGTTAAAAAACCACTGCGGGGAACGCGTTTCAGCAGCCGAGAGGAAGTAATGGAAAAATAGCAGGAAGCACTGATGGACATACCGAAAACCGAATATAAAAAATGTTTCGAGGATTGGATCAAGCGTGGCATAAGTGTGTTGCAGTCGATGGGTATTACTTTGAAGGGGACAATATAGATTTAGATGAACAAACTTGTATTTCCATACATTCCGGGAACTTTTTGATCAAGGTAGTATACCAGTTCAAGCTTGGGTGGTTGGCAAGTAATCAGCTTAATGGGAAAAGCTGTTAGCTGGCTGTTAGAAAGACCAATCGACTTAGGCCTATTGGCCCATTGTGATCCCGCATGGATCTGTGATCCTCTTTCTCTTGGAACCAATTTGAGCTTCTGATGAAGCGTAGGAGACTGTTAACGTCTATATTGCTTAGATCGCTTAAGTCATTATAGAAACGAGCTCCTAAGTGAAGTTCTCTTCTCTGAGAGAGAGCTGGACATGTATAGAGTAGGTGAAGGATGGTCTCCTCTTCCTCCTCGTCCATCTAGCTTCTGCAGAAGTAGTTTGTAAAAACGCCAAGCCTTCTTGCATGCTTGCCTATGAGACCTATGATCGCGCTGAGATGTTTCCTATTAACAAGGATCAGACTCTTAGAGCGATTCAGATCCAGCTTTGGCCTGATTTAGAGGGTATACTGATAAGCATTCATAGCGAGACGGGTCTTACGGTTGAAAGTTTGAATAGGCGGAATGCTACTGGCGATTTCTATGAAGCACTGGTGGTGTAAATAGCGATAAAACAGAGTGAGACACGAGACCTTTCGTCGGTGTTCGAGGGTGTCAATTGATTGACGGATATTAGTATCACCTATGAGTCTTATCGGACGGTTTTGAATCCTATCTAGCAGGTGCAGAGATGTTTTAAGCGCACTTAACCAGATGTGAGCATTGCACTCCAATTTTGGGCTGATGAATGCCTATATATTGAGGCCAGATTAGAAGGGGGAAAGTATTTCTTACATCGCTTGAGGAAGCCTAGACATTTCGCAGAATTCTTAACGACACCGAATATGTGGTCATTCCAACGTAAGTTGTCACTGACACACATATCGAGAATGGAAGCTTTATCGGTTTCGACCATGCAAGCGCCATTCATGGATAACAGCTGGGTGTTTGGATTTCGCTTTAATGTTAATATCCGAATTAAATGTGCTTAGCAAATGCTGCCGTTCCCGTTCTACAGCTGAAGAGCAGGGACGTGAGTCCGGGAACGAATATGAAAAGGAAAGTGTACTGTCGTCAGCAAGGGAATATATTGGATTTGAAAGTGGCAGACAATAGATCGTTGATGAAAATTAGAAAGAGTATCGGAGACAGAACGGAGCCCTGGGGCACCCCAACATTTATTTTGTGAATATCAGACTGGAAACCATCCAAGACAACTTGAATTGAACGTTCCGAAAGGTAATTACTAATCCATTGAAGAAGAGAGTTATCGATCCCGAGAAATTTCGTGAGCTGACGGTTTATCAGCGTTTTCATGACTTTGGAAAAAAGGGACGTAAGTGCAATGGGTCTGTAGGAGGAGAGAGAAGAAGATTCGCCATTTCTAGGGACGGGCTGGACAAAAGCTGTTTTCCATCTGCTCGGAAAGAGTCCTAAAGAGTAGGATTGATGAAAAAGTATTAAAGATTCGACACACTCAAGTGCAGGAGGAGACAAACGACAATCTGCAAGTATTGAGGTGGCCGCAAAGTGTGCAGCAAGCACTTATCCAAAGAGTTGACATCTGGAATCTCATTGTAAATGAGTGTTGGGATGGAGGATGAGGCAGAATTTCTGAAATATTTGACAAATGACCAAAAGCTTTTACTACCTTTGGGGCAATGTAGTATTTTTTGCTTCAACTTTTAGTCGTATTGAAATTTCACGGGCTTGAGAAAGACGTTGCAGTCATTCCTGGCTCGTTTAAACTTTATTCGGTTTCCCTCTATTTGGTTGGTCTTGATGGACCGAAAAAACATTTCTCTAACCCTGACAGCCTCTTTACAGTTCGGGTCGTACCATGTCTTTTCTTTTGGATTGATACTCTTCAGTTTCTCATTCCAAAGAGAATGGTTTCTGTGATCATATCAGCAGCGATAAATTTAAACGTCTCGGACAGGTTAGTGATGTAAAGGCTCCAACCCGTGTTCGTCTGGCAAAGTCAACTGAAAATATCGCCGGCGTAGTTGAGAGGGTGACTGAAAACCCAGTTGTGTCCATTTCGAGACAATCACAGGAATTGGGTTTTCCGCAATCACTTTGCACAGCATTTTGCATAAAGATCTTGGCCTACATGCTCATGCTCATCAGGTCCTGTTAATACAGGAATTAAAGCCAGCTGACCACGCACAACGCCGTACTTCCGCTGATTGGGTGCAGGAAATTAATGAGCAAGATCACGATTTCTTACACAAAATTATTCTGAGTGACGAGGCTCAGTTCCATTTATCTGGGTACATAAACAAACAAAATTGTTGCATCTGGGGCTCCGAAAACTCAAGAGCAATGGTGGAGCACCCCCTATAGACTGACAATTTGGTGCGGTATTTGGGCTGCCGGTGTCATTGGGTTTGTGTGGGTAGCGCTACAGTTCGGGATGAACCTGGGTCTCAACTAACAAGCCGGTCCAGTTAGTCCGGTCTTTATCTAACTGCCTCCAATTGCGCACTCTAAGTCGGGTGAAATCCCCTTCTATTTGTGCGCGGCACCTAAGGTGAGGTCTTCCTCCACTGCATTGTCCTTCCGAGTTAGATTCGAAGGCTTTGCGGATCGTACATCTTCTGTAGTTGATGTCACTGTACAGCTCGTATAGTTTGTCGTTCAATCTTCTCCTCCTAAGCCCGTCAATGGAAACGGAACCGAATATTTTTGGAAGGATTTTCCGCTCGAAACGACTGAGGCCATATCAGCTTTTGATAGATTCTATGCCTACGTGCCATAAATTAGGGCTGGGATGATCAAGGTCTTACATAGAGTCTCCTTAGGATATGACGTTAGCCCTTCTTCTTAGCCCAAAGAAACAGCGATTGGCAAGAGTGATTCTTCGTTCTATTTTATCTGAGGTATTGTCGGCAGAATTGGATAGCAGGGTCAAGATACTGTACAAAAGCCTTTATTACTTCGAAGTTATAGCTGAGACGTTCTGTGCAATTCGTCGATGCTGTGTGTTCCTTCTTGTTGACAGCATATACTACGTTTCGCCCTTATTGACCGCTAAACCCATTTTGGCAGCTTCCCTTTCAACACTAGCGGACGCACCGGTAACAGCCTACTGAGTTCATCCAATTATGTCCATATCTTCGGCGTACGCCAGTAGTTGCACAGAGTATTGAATGATTGTGCCTCCAATGGTCGCTTGTGAGCTCACACGACCGCGCGTCACCTTGTCTAAAATCTTTTTTTGACATCGGAAGTCTCGGTCTCGTTTAAGTCGTTACCGATCTTGACTGAGCAGCGAACGTTCTCAATCCTCTTTCTGCACAGAAGGGTAGGGAAGGATGCCGAATTAGACGTGGCCATATATACTATAGTTCGTCTCTATAAATGCTGTCATATGCGGCCTTAAAATCGATGAAAGGTTGGTGAGTATTGACTTGGACTTGTTGAGTTTTTTCCAGGATCTGTCGAAGTGTGAAGATTTGGTCGACTGTGGACTTTGCTAGTCTGAATCCGCACTGATGGGGACCATTACTGGCGAAGGGTTTCAGACGTTCACACAATGTGGCAGACAAGATCTAGTATCCGATGTTGATAAAAGTTATACCTCTACAGTTGACGCACTTGAGAGGGTCTCCTTTTTTGTAGATCGGACACACAGTCTGAGATTCCATTCATCAGGCATACACTCTTCTGACCAGATCTGAGAAAAGAGTTGGTGTAGGCTCTCCATAAAGTCATTTCCAGCGGCTTTGAAGACCTCGGTCGGTGAGCCGTCAGATGTAGCTGCTTTTCTGGATTTCAGCTTAGATATTGCTGTTCTCACTTCATTTTCATCAGATGGACGGGAGTTTTGGCTATTATCGTCTAAGTTGAATGGTCTACTCTATGTGACAGCGGGATGTTAAGCTTCTTCGCCGTTATACAGTCTGCAGAAGAAGTTTTTTTTATATTCTCAGCACCGACCGTGACTCTGCTGTAATGATATTTCGTTCCGCCGCAAAGCCCATGGTATCGTGTAAGTCCTCCTTTCCTATCCTGACGTTAAAATTGCCTCGTACGATTTGTCGAGAAGCTCGTAGAAACATTTTTTGGTGGCGTTGCCCTTGCCTCCAGTAGGGGCATGGGCGCATATTAGGCTCATGTTAGCGAATTTAGTTTCGATGAGGATTGTCATAAGACGCTCAAGGCTTCTGATCTAAGTTTCCCGCATATGGCAGACCCGCATCCAAATAAGCGCTGTTTCTCTTCCATATTGCAGTCCTTCTCATCCTATTTCACTGATATCTGCGTAATAGCAGTCAAGGGTCTCTGCTAATTGCTTGGCTCCACGTGGCCTGTTAAGAGTCCGAACATTCTACATGCAGATCCAAAGGTAGTTGTCCTTTAAACGTTTGCAAGGGTCGTCGATAGTGAATTTATTTTTACCCGAGGCTATTAGTTGGTTCGTTACATCTTGTTTCCCGTATAGGGCTATGAGCCCTATGACGGCGTAGGCCTGTATAAAGCTAGCCCTTGCCCAGTTACCGGGACCACCACTGCGAGGTAAGGCAAGCACTTCACTACGAACTTGATTGTTGCGCTGCTGGCCCAATCCAAGTTATACCACACTAAGCAGTTTCCCGACCAATCGCCTCGAGGACCCCCATTGGGCCATATTTTTTCGCAAATGACGCTGGTGCGGTCGTTTCTGTGAGTGGATTGAGTTGCCGAACGACGTTGACTGACTTTTTTTTACCTGAAATTGATGCTATGGAGGTGGAGAACGTTTATTTTCAGCAGACGGCGTCACATATCACACAGCTGATGAAACAATTGCTCTATTACGTGTCGGATTTCCTGAACGTGTGATTTCTCGAAACGGAGATTTTGGGGCTATGTAAAAGATAAAGTCTACACCAATGCTTTACCAACGATTCATGCAGTAAAAGAAAATATCGCAGCTGTTGTTCGCGAAATACAGCCGTAATTATGCGAAAACGTGATGAAACATTTCATCAAAAGAATGACTACCATATTTGTAGGCGAGGCGGACATTTGGCAGATATTGTATTCCATTACTAACCGCAGGATTTGTATTTTAGGTTAAAATAAAAATATAACCACTTTTTGTAAAAATGTTGCGTTTCTCTATTGGTTTAAAATGACACCTCTTGTTGGAAGACCCTATGTAACTGCATAAATAAGTAAATGGTTCTCCCATATTACCACCACCAACTGGAGTCTGGCCTTCTAACTTTCACACATGCTTTCTAAATTACCATTCCTAAAAACCGTTCGATTTTTTTCTTTTTTCCTAGAGCTCACCAGAAGCTCGCGTTCACCCTTGAGTGGGCTTGACTGAACTGGTTGTCCAGCCCGGAGGTTTGTGGTTCCAGCGAAGAAAAACCCAGCAGATCAGTCGTGATATTTTTGGTACGATGTCTCTATCGGCACAGGAGTTCTAGTATTCGGCCGCGGCTATTTGTCTTAGCAAACGAAGGCTGTTCGAAATATTCGCATTCGTATCGCATTCGAACCCCCTACCGAGGGCACTGGCCTTCCTAGCGCAGGTTCAAGTCATGAAACGTTTTCTTCCAAGTCTTGCCTCGGTAGCTCATGGCCGATTCGTTTTGACAGTGATCAAAGTTAAGGCTGGGCTTCAAACATACTTCACTATTAAGTCGCCGTCAGTACTTGGCGATCCAAAGCCATTAGGATTCGTTGGCATAATTGATGGCTTACACATCACCATAAGCGACGGTGAATACAAGCAAAGGTGAGCTGTATTACCTAATTCATTTGCATTTCCACTGATGGAAACTGGTAGTAGCATGCGTGACCGATGAGACTGAGAGCGAGCGTTGCTTTGACAGCGAATATTTTGGGATAGAAAACGTAATTTGAATGGAAATGAACCCAATCATGCCACGCTAGCCAGCTGTGACTTAATTATTGAGAAGACCAATGATATTGAATAATTCATCGTTATCATTTATTAACGCTTTGTTGATTGTGACTTTCCAACTTTGCTCTAATCACTACAAAATGCTGCAATTAGTCTCTGCACATCAATCTTCTACTGAGTTCTTTGGTTTTATCATACTGAAATTTGACAGATAGGCATCTACCTTAAAGCTTTCCAACCGCAGATTTTAGAGCATGGCATCAACCAATAAACCTGTCCAGTTAGAGCGATCTTTGGCCAACTGACCCCAGTTGTGGACTTTAGGATCTCCGTCTACTGCCTTGACATTCCGGGTAGAAATCGAAGACTCTTCGAGCCGGAACATTAATATTCATTAGCTCTACGTGTCCCAGCCGTCTCAGGGTACTAATACAGCTATCGATGTCGTTGTAGAGCCTTTTAAAGTGGCTGTTGTATCCCCTTCTCCAAAGCCCGTCAGCACAAACGAGAATCAAAAATCACTCGACGAATCTTGCCTTCAAAACCCCTCAGGATATGTAACACCTATTCATTCATATTCGCTAACGTTCACGCTCTTGCGCCATAGAACAGGCCTGGGATGGTTAGGGTCTTATATAGATTCTTCAAAGTCTTTCTGGGCAAGGCCTTATTTTATTGAGCAATAAATCCCTCCCGACTGATCTCAATCAATAGGTCGAAATTATACGAGGGCGGGTCAATAAGTCCGTGACTTTTTGAATTTCTGACCTCTTTACTGAAACAGCAACACTGCTCCTGTCAACAGGCATTTGTCAGTTGACTCCTGTCAAAATTTAAACTTGCTGCGTCAGTTAGTTTGTGTTTGACAGCTATTTTTATCAGACTACACACTAATTTGAGGAGAAAATGGAAAAAAGTGAATTTCGTGTGCTTATTAAGCATTATTTCTTGCGAAAAAAAACCATTACCGAGACCAAGGCTAAGCTTGATAAATACTATGGGGACTCTGCACCATCGATTTCAATGGTAAAAAAGTGGTTTACTGAATTTCGTTGTGGCCGTACAAGCACTGAAGATGCCGAACGTCCTGGACGCCCAGTTGAGGTCTCTACACCCGAAACAATCGAAAAAATTCACGATATGGTGTTGGCCGACCGAAGATTGTTTAATCGCAATATGGAGGAGTTTTTGCACCGTTTTGTAACCGTGGACGAAACATGGATCCATCACAACACACCAGAGAACAAACAACAGTCAAAACAGTGGGTTTCTAAGGGTGAATCGGCGCCAAAGAAGGCCAAGGTGGGTTTGTCAGCCAATAAAGTTATGGCGACTGTTTTTTGGGATGCACGCGGGATAATCCACATTGACTACCTTCAAAAGGGAAGAACAATCAATGGGGAATATTATGCCAACTTATTGGACCGATTCAATGACGATTTGAAAAAAAAACGACCTCATTTGGCCAAGAAAAAAGTTCTTTTCCACCAAGACAATGCAAGGGTGCACACATGTGCAGTTGCCATGGCAAAAATCCATGAATTGCTCCCTCATCCACCCTATTCTCCAGATTTGGCTCCGAGCGACTACTTCTTGTTCCCAAACCTGAAGAAATGGCTTGGTGGAAAAAGATTTGACTCCAATGATGAAGTCATCTCGCAAACAAAGGCCTATTTTGAGGACCTCGACAAATCATTTTTTTTGGAAGGGATAAAAAAATTGGAGAAGCGTTGGACAAAGTGTATAGAGCTCAAGGGAGACTACGTTGAAAAATAAAATTAATTTTATTGAGCATACTTTGTGCTCAGAATTTTCTCAAGAATAATTTACGAACGTCACTTGATACCTTGCCTTAACTCTTTTTTGACGTAAAACGATTCGGTGGGATTGCTTTCGGCCTCTGCAGAGCAGCGAGCATTTTAGATCATCAGCCTGCATAATTTGACGGGCTTGTCAGAAATGCCAAAACTAGGCATGGCTCTACTAAGTACAGCGGTGTGGATGCAGATCTGCTTGGGTTTTCTCAATACTTGAATCCTTGGTCAATTGCGGACTTATCCGGCCTGAAACCACAATCATCGATGGCAAATGGTTTCAGGCTTTTAAACAACGGGTCAGACAAGATCTTGTACGCGATGTGAAGATGACTGTTGCCCCTTTAGTTAGCGAAATTAAGGGAGCCTCCTTCCTAGGGGGGCGGGCTGAGTTTCCATTCAACAACTATGCCTTCCACCGATCAAATCTTTGTATGAACTCTGCCAAACCATCTATTTTCGCCTTAGTCAGTAAGAGCTTCATAGGCCGCCAGGCTTGTTATACAAGGCGGGGCAAAAGTAATGTCAAATGAAAAGAATTGGGTTCTGTTTCCACGAAAGGTTTATTTGAAGGTGTAAAATTGATGGCATTAAGTTGACAAAATGATATCGGTCAAATGACCACCTGCTGATTTGATCCACCTTTGGGCTCGTTTTACGGCATTTTGGTGTTTTCATCTTAAATGTTGGCTTTCAAGACTTGCAAGTTTTGTGGTTTGTTGTGGTAAACGCTTGATTTCAAATAGCCCGGAAGTCTGGCGCCGTCATATTTGGCGATCTGGTCGGCCAGTTCAAATCGCCAAAACGGGAGATCACACGGCCTGGAAATTGGTGATCCGAAATCTCCATCGTTGTGTGGCCTGTGGAAGCAACATTGGTCGAGATTCAATTCAGCAACTTGCGGCAAAAAAAAAAAAAAAAATTTTTAACATCTGTCTGTAGCCCTCACCTAGGACGGCTTTAATGCCAAAATTGGAAAGGAGGACATCTTTGATAGCACAATCGGAAGACATGGCCTACACGCAGCACGTCTGGGAACGGATTTAGGCTAATCGATTTCGCTGTGGGACGGTTTCTTCACCTACATTTTTACAATGGAAAATATCAGATACCAGATCAGCAAACTGTCAACCAAATTGATCATGTTGCGATCCACACAAGGCACTCCTCAAGTATTTTAGATGTCCGAACATTCCGAGCGGCCAACATAGACTCGGACCACTACCTAATTGCGGCCAAGGTACGTCTACGGATATCTCAGACGCCACAATAACGGGGAAATACCATGAGGAGATATAACGTTGAACGATTACAGAACCTTTGCCGATCGCGTATTCCTCAACCTCTCGTGAAGTCCTTTGCAGCTAGCATCAAGTACAGAAAACCAGTGGCTTAGATGCCGAGAAGCCACCAGGAATGCCGCAACTGACATGCTGGGTTTCACGCGCCCACCACCACGAAACTCCTGGTTTGATGAAGAGTGCGGACAAGCACATGCAGCAAAACAACATGCTTACACAGCGGCGCTGCAGAAAAGAACGAGAGCGGCTCGTGAGCTCTACGAGCAAGAGAGGAGAGACAGAGGAGAGAAAACACCGGCTTCTCCGGAGAAAAAAGAAAGAGCATGAGAAGCACGCGATCGAGGAAATGCAGAGATGCTACTCAAGCAAAAATGTTCGGAAGCTTTACCAAAACGTAAAAAGAACGTGTCAGAGTAATAAAACCCGAACGGAAACCTGTAGAGATGAACAAGGACACTTTGTAATAGTGTCAGTCGGTGGTGAGGATATTGGAAAATCATTTACGCAGACTGCTAAACGGCGAAGGCGACACAAATTCCGATGCCAGGCAGAGCGAACCATTCAATATTGACGATGCAAATCAATAATTCCGTCCACCCGACCAAAATGAGAATAGCAATATCCAAAGTCAAGTCGAACAAGGCTGCCGGGCCGGACTACTTAACACAGTAGGAGATGACTTGGTAAGGTGCATACACCAAATTATTTCCAAGATTCGGTCGGTTGAATGTATGCCTGATGAATGGAACCTCACCATCGTTTTCCCGGTTCACAAAAAAGGAGACCCTCTAAACTGCGCCAACTATAGAGGTGTAGTGTCTCCTAAATATCTCCTAAGATCTTTTCTGCCGTATTGCGCGTGAGCCTGAAACCATTTGTCAACAATCTGATTGGACCATCTCCGTGCGGTTTTAGGCCCGGTAAGACCACAATTGACCAAATATTCACACTACGGCAGATCCTGGAGAAACCCCAAGAAGTTCAGATCGATACTCACCACCTTTTTATCGATTTTAATGCCGCATATGACAGTATCTACAGAGACGAGCTATACAGAGTCATGTCTAGTTGTGGCATCCCTGCCAAACTCGTCCGCTTGTGCAGGGTGACGATGGAGAAAGCTCGCTGCTGCATCAAGGTCGGTAGCGGTCTAACCGAGACTTTTGATTTCAAAAAAGGATTTAGGCATGACTTCTTCAACATCATACTTGAAAGAGTTGTGCAAAATTCACAAGCCAACACACGAGGTACGATCTTTCAAAAGTCTGTTCAATTGCTTACATATGCCGACGATATTGACATAATTGGTAGAACACAGCGACCTATCACTGGTACGTTTACGAGTATAAGAACAGAAGCGGCAAAGATGGATCTAGCGGTAAACGAGGGCAAAATAAAGTATATGCTGTCAATAAGAAGGGACACCCAACATCGACGAATCGGCCAAAATGTCACAGTCGACAGCTACAACTTTGAGGTAATAAGGGACTTTGTCTACCTCTGGCTCTGCTGTGACATCTGAAAACGACATCTCTTCAGAAATTAAACGAAGAATAACGCTTGCTAATCGCTGTTTCTTTGGTCTTGGAAGGCAACCGTGTAGTAAGGCCCACTCCCGAACAACCAAGGAAACTCTATATAAAGCCCTTGTAATCCCAGTTCTGCTATATGGTTCCGAGGCATGGACGCTTTCTAAAACGGATAAAGATATCCTTGGTCGTTTTGAGAGAAAAATTCTTCGTAAGATATTTGGTCTTCTATGCGTTGATGGGTTCTGTAAGAGACGATTCAACGATGAACTCTACGAGCTGTACAGCGACATCGCCCTGGTCAAAAAGAACTCCGCATTGGGCGTTTGAGATGGCTGTAATATGTAGAGCGTATAAACCCCAACGCTCCAGCTGGCAGAATCTTCGACTCTAATCCGGAGGGACAACGCAGTAGAGGAAGTCCTCGCATTAGGTGGCGCTCGCAAGTGGAAGGGGACCTCGACCAACTTGAAGTGCGCAACAATCCAGGTGGCGGCACTAGTTTTCTTTCGCTCCGAGTGGTCACCATCTCGATGGCGTTTTCGGGCGCCTGGCAGTCGTCATGCACTTCCGAAACTTGAACGAGATCGTCTAGCGTCGGTCAACTCTCGGAGGCACCTCTACGTGATATCGAGCCTCTACACGAAACAACCCCCTAAGCTAACCCTAACCTACTTATACCTAGGAGGAGCTACACAGGTAACACACCGATTTGTGAAAGCGTATCGCCTTTCTCCCCCCGTCTTTAAGCCACCAGTATTCGGTGTACTGCTTTTCGGCATCGATCCTGTCCCTGTCCACAATTGCAGGATTAAAACGGAAGAGCTTCTGAGCACTGACGACGTACCTCGCACCGCGATGGCGGTGGTATAATACCGGAATACCATCCCTACTTTGCACTAACTCTTTAGCGTCAATTTGGCGAGATGCTGCTGGCGGGATAAAGCCAGATTGGAGTGTACTCTCGTGGTACATTATATTGGGGTAATATGCCCCAAAGACCAGGCTATTATCGCTCGCCTTAATTAGAAAATTGTCAATCCTATTTAATCCAGCTCCCTTATAAAGGACTTTGTTGAGATAATATTTTATGTACTCAGACTCTGGTGTTTTGTATAATCGAAGACAGGTTCGATGACACTGTCTCTCAAACACACGAATCATTTCCATGTATGACGGCGCTACATTAAACCACACCGGACAACCGTAAGCGATGATTGGCCTAATTAGGGCCACATAGCGTATGACTTTCACCCTGGAATTAAGTTGACTGATTTGAAACAATTTTCTTCTAAAAGCTAAAGCCTTCTCGACCTCAGCCAGACAAGCATCTATAGGTTTATGAAAATACAAATACTTATTAAGCCAAATACCAAAATTAACTACGCTTCTCACCGCTAATGCTAGTTCATGTTGTCCAATGATAGCCAAATTTTGCCAGTTATTTCTGGCATCCCAAGGGGCTTCTAAATGGAGTTCTAAATAAGATTGTTTCTGACTTTTGGAAATTAATTTTCAATTTCAAATCATCGCAATACTCCTTAATATGATCGAAGTCACGTTGCAAAGGGTATTAATGACTTCGATTTTTGGTCCTGATCTATACTCCACTAAACCATCTGGATACCTATTAGATCACTCGTGTAAATATTGAACAGTATTGGAGAAATAACCCAGATGTCGGTTATTGTAAGGCATTTTTAATGTTAAAAACTTTACTCGAAACCACTTTGCCACATTTGACAACGAACTTCTTTCCCATCGTAAATCATATATAGCAAAGGTCTCGGCATGCCCATTCTGGTTAGCTTGTAGAAAAGCCCCTCTAACCATACGGTGTCAAAGGCCTCCAAGGCAACCAGGCAAGCACCCGTACATTTGTTCCACTGTATGTCGAAGATCGGTTTTGACACCGTATGAATGGTGTCGTGCCTCGTCCTAAAACCAAACTGATTGTCCGGGATTATAATGTTATCCCTCACCCATTTCAACAGAGCTCTGTTGACTACCTTTTCAAATACTTTGCTAAAGTTCGGAAGTAGACAAATTGACCGAAGATTAACAAGGTTGATCCTAATGGGTGTAGCTTTGCTATTTTCCAGCGCATTATTCAGCGGGTTGTTAAATAACGTAGTGAAAATTTCCACTGCTTCCAAGGGTAGGTGTCTCAATATGACGTTAGGGATGCCGCCTACTCCCGCCGACTTTTTGTTCTTCAATAACTCAAAGATGCACAGGAGCTCATCTCAACAAGTGACTGGCAGCTTGTTTGCCGTTTTCTTCATTGAACAGGACAGATGCGTCATCACCGTACCCTACGATAATCGTATGAGAACATATTGTTCCAGCAGTGTTTGCTCGTTCTGGATCAGTATTGCGGCGGCGAGCCCGTAGTGGTCGCCATTGGGCTCAAACGCTCGCAAACAGTTCCTAGTGGGTCGTTCTACGTTCGTCAGTTCTACCCTATTGTCTATTTATGCCAAGCCCAGAAAGAAACCGGCTGGTGGGAAAGATGGGATATGCATCGCGTACAACATGAGTTTGTACTGAATCCTATGTAAATGTCACAAGTTAAATAACTGGTTGCCCCTGGTATTTGGTGGATTATTTCCCCATGCCGCATGTCTAGCGTTAAGATCGCTCGATGCCACTGCCGTTCAACATCTGATAGAGGTGTTATATACTCGTAATAAGTATTCCATATTACTAATATCCTCTAACTTGTGAAAAAAGCGAAGGATACGCAATTAGCAATGCCAGCAGTAATTGCAGCAGTTCAACACTAAATCTTCTGACAGTATATCCGTTGTTGTTGCGAATAAGGTATCCCCAAAGCCAATCTCGTGCCAACTCTGATTCTCAAGCATTACGAGATAGTTTCAACGTTATATTCAATTTCTTATCGCAGCTTATACATTGATACAAGCAACACTATATTGAGAGCTGACTCGTCAAAGAATGGTCCGTGGAGGTTCTTAACTTCTTATCCTTGCCACTTAATCTCTATGAATCACTCCTTACTGCCCAGGTCTGTTCACCCTACCAAAAAAATCCACTTGGTGACAATAGCATCATGAAGGAGTCTTTCATTAAGCGCCTCCTATTTTTAAATTTAAATAAAACAAAGTGTGTGTGGGATATCATCGTAACTTTTTATTCGTTTCGGCATAGGCCATTACATGTCCTTCGCGGCTCCTTAGGGTGACGCCCATGCGAAATGTCCAATTTTCCATGACTCTGGCGTATAAATCGGGCTGAATTTTGCCGATGGCATGGGTTATGTTGGCTTTGAGGGCCGCTGTAGTTTGTGGCTAATTCGCATAGACCTGCGACTTCAGAAAATCCCACAAGAAAAAGTCTAACGGGGTCAAATCGCGCAATCTAGGTGGTCAGTTCACATCACCTGCATGTGACATGACTATGCCCTCGAACCGCTCGTCCAGAATTTCCAATGTGGCGTACGGTGTGTGGCACGTAGTGCCGTCCTATTGAAACCACATATCGTTGGTGTCCATATCATCCAATTCAGGCCAAAAGAAGTTGGTAATCATCGACCTATAGCTCTCGCCGTTGACGGTGATGGACTGGCCAACATCGTTCTCAAAGAGATATGGACCGACGACGCCGCCAGCCCAAAATCCACACCAAACAGTGACTTTGACGCTCTAGGATTTCATGTGGACTGGTATTGTCCCAAATTCGACAATTTTGTTTGTTGATGTACCCATTCATCCAGAAATGGACTTCATCGTTGAAGTTGATTTTTCGATAAAAATTAGGGTAGTTTCCAACTGCTCCAGAGCCCATTCAGCGAAGACACGTCTTTGTCTATGGTCGTTTACCTTCAGCTCCTAGATTAGTTGAATTTTGTACGGGTGCAGGCCCAAGTCGCGACGCAAAATTCGCCAAGTTGTGGTCTGCGAAAGGCCGAGTTCTTGTGAGCGAAATCGACTACCTCGGATTCTCCTGCACTTTCGGTTTGCGGCAGATCTTGCGTTTCGTCGACGTACGGGTGTTAGTTTATCGTTTACTGAACCAGTGGACTCAAATTTGTCCACCACACTGCGAATAGTCCTCTCGGTAGGACGATTATGGGGGAAGCGCGCGGAACATTGCCCGAACAGAACACTCATTTTATCATTTGCACGTATTTTTAAACGCTATGTCCGTCCATAGTGATTTGGCAAAACAGATTGAATAAATGACAGCCAATTTGACAGAGGTAGCTTCAACAATATGGCCGCTATCAACTGTCAAAGTTTGGAGGTCCCTATTAGAATACCCTGTATTTTCCAACTTTATATAGGTAGGTATTTAAGTAGCACTCGATTCGTTAGTCTGAGGCCTTGTCGAATTGCCCTTATTTGAAAACTTAAACCAGTTGGCGGGTTCTTCCGCATAGGAAGAAATATTGGTGATCCACATTCGGACGTACTCTGAAATATCCTGATTCTCTCTTAAGCTGTACAACTCGGCCATGGAATGCCCTGTCGAAATCTCATTATAACCTGCATACATTCAAAACCAAGGTACATCGATATTTCTCCTTCTTTTCTTCCATACACATTGCATACAATGTTCTTTGGGCACAGGTTATTTATAGAAATAACCACTACGACTCGGTAGCGGCAAAGAATGCAAGAAATTGGGGAAATGACTTGGTTACAGCCTCCAGAGTCTTCACTCTAGATGACCACGGGCGAATTACTACTCCGAGTCCCAAACCCTTTATATGCTTGCCACATTACTTATTATTGGCTCATTAAAAGTCAGATCGGGACTTATTTGGCATTTAGTTTGACGTCTCACATCCAACACCTTTCAAGAAGCTAAAGATCTTGCTAACCTTCTAACTAAACCTGCCAGCAGAGGAGAGTGAAAATGGCCACAAAATTTTCTTGTACTCGTACAATATATTTTGGAGCATACATGTAACTTTCGATGTTCAAATTAGAATTGCTACAATCGTAGATCTTGTTAGTTAACTAAGCAATGTACACATCCGCACTATTGGGCCATAGGTTACAAGAGCCACAACGAAATTCGGAGCAACTAGAGCCATTTACCACCTCAGTCTTGTTACCACTTTAATGGTTCACTTCTTGTGCGCAAAGAGATAACAATCTTCTAGGTTGAGATACATAATTAAAAACATGTTCCTAACACTTACATGCGAGTACTAGCACTAGTATCTGTACCCGTTTCACTGGAATTTTGAGAAATCTTGTAATGCAACAAAGTATGTACAAGTTTAAAAGTGTTAACAAGTTGGAAGAAATGAGGATTACGTATGGATGGGTACGTGTAGATTCCCAGAGTATCTGGTAACTGGTTCTTTTAGCCATTTTCTCTAAAAACTAAGAACATATGAAACTGGAACTAGTTTCAGCCAAGAACTGTCAGCGATGGTAGTACATACAATTTATTGTTGTCAATGTTCTGAGAAAAATTGTAACCAATAACAAAAGGCAACTATGTGCTGAAAATGTTTTACCTCTTGTTTGGGACTAGAATAAGAATTTGACGTACTTAATGCGTCCCAAAATGGTGGAGATTCTCAGCCTCAGTTCGGTGGAGACAAGCCAGAAGGACCTTGAGTGATAAATAATTCCAGGGGTCGGTACTTATTTAAATCAGTCACAAAATTTGAGGTTAGCAGAGATATAGTGTTCTGTCATTTATCACAGCAGGAATAAATACTAACGTTGCTCGATCTTATCAAATTCGAATTTCTCTTAATGGTTCCTACCGACATCTGTGACCCATCTGCAATAAATTTTCCCAAGAGAAAAGCTCTGGATTACAAACAGTCCTTACAGAAAGCAGTTATACATAGATTGAAACGAAAATTACGGCAGCAGACAATCCTGTTTCGGGCCCTGGCAAGTCTTAGCTTGTGAGTCTTAGCTGGCGAGTTAATCGGAGATCTAATTTCGATTATTTCCAGTATGACCTAGGATTCAAGCAATGTTCTACGAACGCCCTTTAAGTCCGGTACTTTTTAGATTTCCCGCTTTGTAATTTAAAAACAACACTACTCTCGTCAACTACCGTCTGTCCGACTACTCTCAAATCTTCATTAAGCTGGCAATTGAAATCAGACAAGAGACAAATATTGTTGGACACTTTTAACGACAATTTAAACGAAAAACTTCTCCATACGGCCTACAAGAAAATGCTCCTTCATTAAGACAATGCACGGCTCCGTAGTCGCCATGGTAAAATTTCATGAACCGCTCTACGAATTCCTGCTCCAGCCACCATATTTTACAGATCTAGCCCCCAATGACTATTTTCTGTTTCCAAACCTGAAAAATGGTTTAGCGAAAAGAGATTTGGCTCCAACGATGGAATATTCGTTCAAACAAGAGCTAATCTTGAGGATCTCGACGAATCTTAGAATTTAAAAGTTCACCCTCTTTTGAATCAATCCCACCGACCAGATTAAACAGCTCTTCCACTTTTAGAAGTGTGATCAAAAAGTACCTTATTTGAAGTTTAGCTGTCGCTATAAACCCATATGGAATTCAACGCTAATAAATTTGCGTAAATCTCCTTTGACGTAATGTCTCTTGCCTCACTTTGCTCTATCGCTACTTTCACCACCGGTGCTGCATTGGAATTGACAGTTGCATTCCCCTCTTTCAACCTCTCAACCGTAAACTCGTCTCACTATCAATGCTCATCAATTTACCCTCAAGCCTAAACTGGACAACTCACTTATAGAATGCCCTGCCGAGCTCTTTATGTCCTAGTCATTATAACTTGCAAACATTTAAGACCAACGTACATTGGTATCTCTCTTTTTCCTCTCCTCAACTTTCCTTCGCCTGCGCTGTACTAGGTGGGGTGAAAAGTAACATCCTTGGGAATTAAAAAATGGCGTGTGCGCTCAGTACTAATCTTTATGGTATCTGCTAGCTGGTGCACCGTCACTTTCCGGTCAGCCAACACCATTTCATGTATTTTTTTGACATTGTCCTCTGTAACGGCATCGGCGGTCCTGCCGCTGCGGATTTAATCGGTAGTGGAGTTGCGGCCACCACGAAACTCTTGAAACCAATATTTGACGGTGTAATCTGACGGAGCATTGGCCCCATAATATTTATCCAAGTTTTCTTTTGTTTCCTTCGCCGTCTTGCCTCTCAAAAAATGATGTTTTATGAGAGAACGAAAATCAAAAACAAAACAAATATGAACGGACTTCAAGGCACCATAACCTTTTCTGCAGTAGCAGCGCAGTCTAGCGGTCAAGGAGTATGCAAAGGCGGTATGCAAAGATTTTAAGGCTGCTAAAAACCTCTTGGTGTAGAAATAGGATAGGCACTAACAGATGTCAACCTGGCGATATCCAGTGTTGTAACTGTTTCTACACATCAATTCTGCTTATTTTACCTCCAAGTGGTAATCATCGGGTGCTGGTCGATACCCATCAGGACTCGATTTGCCAAACTTATAAGCGCGAGTGTTAACCAACAGACAAAAATAGCAGCACTATAAACGAGACAGCGGATAAATTCCCCAGATGGAATCAACGGTGAAGTAAAATCCCGGAACAAAGCAAATGCCACTTTATCCGGGCTACTTCAACGTAAGTATTTGGAGCTCAGGCCGGTAAGGATTTCCGAGACTAAGTCGGGGTCTTGGAAAAGCGATGGTGGCGGATGAACCCTTATTGGACCAAGGACAGCGCTCACATTCCAGAAAAGGTTACTGCCTTCGGTCTAACCGAACCCTCGTCCTAGTGGTATCTACAATGGAACTAACCCTCCAGGCTGGGGGTTGTGGGGCCGAGCTAACTGCCCAGCTATGGAAAAAAAAACTAGGTTGCAACGAGCCTCGGATACGGACGGGTTTACTGTTGACAACCCCTACTAACGTGGAATATTAGGTCTCTCAATATGTCAAGTGCAACCGAACAACCAGCGGAGAGCCTGAACTGCTGCAAACCAGATAATACCACCGTCTGGGATTTCCGATGGACTGGACCGGACGAAAAGAGTATGGAAAACTGCAACATCTACTACGGCGTTTGTTTTGCCGTCAAAAGCGGTGCTTATTTGGATGCGGATTTGTTGTTAGAGTCTGACTTAGGCAAGAAGTCTTGAGTTCCCGACGTGAATCAGCACCTCGTAACAATCCGTATTAAGTTGGGCCCCCGCCCAATTATCAAGCCTTCGCCCATCAATGACGTTGTCTAATAAAAAGCGGCGGCAGAGCAAAATACTACCCTGACTTGTTAGAGGTAGGCCCCCATTGTGGCTGTGGTTTAAACCCAAAATCGCGGGAAGGGACTTCCTGTTAAATTGACCCAATGTAGAATTGCAAAAAGTGCTGGGTGCTGTGACCCTTAGAACAGTAAGAGGTTTTAGGTCGACCTCGACCAATACTAAGGGTGGAACTTGTGCCTCCAACACAAGCTCGGCTTTGGTATTATTTCTTAATGTAGGTAAGCGATGTCAAGGCGTATCGTTGCTCCCACGCATCACGTTGACTTAAGTCAACACAACAGGCGTCTGATGTTAAAATCCAAAACTCAATCCATATTAAGGTTTTATTTGCCAACACTAGCATTATAAGCGCGCATGCCCCCATATAGGAGAAAGATGACGACGTCAAAGATAGCTTCTACGAGCTCTTGGACAAGACTTACGAGCAGTGCGCTAGCTATGACATCCAATAATGGATTCAGGCTAATCGACTTTGCGCTTCCCGCATATCGACATTCATAAGGGGACTTGGAGAACTCCTGATCAGATCGACCACATCCACAGTATTATGGATGCCCGAACGTTCTGAGGAGGCCAACATCGATTCGAACCATTACCTCGTACTCAAAGTACGGTTATGGATATTCCGAACCTCGCAAAATAAGCGAATACTGTGAGAAAGCTTGACGTCGGACGGCTACAATCCCAAGAGATCGCCAACTACTTTTCCGATCGAATCTCTCTTAACCTCATAAGACGTCCTTTGCCGCCGGCATCAAGTATTTAAGACCAGCGACAACATTGTCAAAAACCCATCAGAGAGGCTGACTTTGATGTGCTGGGTTTCACTCGGCCACCACTACGAAACCCTTGGTTTGACGACGAGTCCCGGCAAGCACATGCAGCTAAGCAAAATGCGTACAAAGCGGCGCTGCATAGAAGGACTAGAGCTGCTCACGAGCTCTACGAGCAGAAGAGGAGAGGCAAACACCGGCTTCTAAGGAGGAAAAAGAGGGAGCATGAGAAGTTTGCGGTAAAGGAAATTGGGAGGTACTACTCCAGGAATGACATTCAGAAGTTTTGCCAAAAGGTAAGGAAAAACAGGAAGCCTGTAGAGGCGAACAAGCAACATAGTAGTAGAGTCGCAGTCGATGCTGAGGATTTGTAAAGAGCATCAATCTGGACGATGTAGACGACCAATTTCATCCACCGGATGAAGTGAAGATAGTCATATCTAAGCTTAAATCCAAAGCTGCTTTAGCGGACGGCGTAACTGCCGAGCTCTTGAAAGCGGCAGGCGATGACTTGCTAAGGTGCATACTCGAACTCATCTGCAAAATGTCTTCGGGCGAAAGTATACCCGATGAATGGAACCTCAGCATTGTTTGTCCGATCCTGAAAGAAAGGAGACCCTCTGAACTGTGCCAACTACAGAGGCATCAGTCTTCTTAACAACGCCTACAAGACTGTCTCTCCCGTATTATATAAAGGCTTGAAGCCGTTCGCCAACCTGGTTGGCCCCTATCAGTGCGGTTTCAGACCAGGAAAATCCACCATCGACCAAAATATTCATGTCTAATTTTGGCATCCCTGCCAAACTCGTCCATTTATGCAGGATGATAATGGAGAGTGCACGCTGCTCCACCAAGGTCGGTAAGGAACTAACCGAGACTTTTGATGTCAAAAAAGGATTTAGACAAGGCGCAACATTGTCATGCGATATCTCTACCATCATTCTTGAAAGAATAGTGCAAAACTTACGCGTCAACACGAGAGGCACAATATTTCAAAAGTCCGTCCAATTACTCGCATACTCCGATGATATTGACATAATTGGAAGAGAAGCGTCGAAGATGGGTTTAACTGTCAATGAGAGCAAGACCAAGTATATGGTATGCTGTCAACAAGAAAGGACACCCAATACCGCCATCACGGACGGAAAGTCACCCTCGACAGATGTAACTCTGAAGTAGTTAAGGACTTTGCCTACCTAGGTTCCGCTATCAATTTAGGCAACGACACCAGAGCTGAGATTAAACGAAGGATAGCTGTTGTCAGTCGCTGTTTCTTTGGGCTAAGAAGGCAATTGACTAGCAAGGCCGTCTCTCGAAAAACAAAAGTAACACTATGTAAGACCCTAATAATCTCAGTCCTGCTCTATGGCGCAGAGTCATGGACTTTATCATGGATGAGGATGCTCTTGGCCGCTTTGAGAGGAAAATTCTTCGGGTGATTTTCGGTCCCGTCTGCATAGACGGTGAGTGGAGGAGGAGATACAACGACGAGCTGTATGGGCTGTACAGCGATATCGGATAAGCCACAAGAGTGAAGGTCCAACGACTGAGATGTAGATCGGATAGAAAAGAATGCTCCGGTCCGAAAAATCTTCGAATTCGCCGCCGAAGGACAACGCAGTAGAGGAAGACTGAAACTCAGGTGGCGCACACAAGTTGAAGCGAACCCCAACCAACTCATCGCACGAAACTGGAGGCAACTGGCTGCAGACGCTTGTTGGATGAGTCCCAGGACCACCAGTAAGTAATTAAACACCATATACTTTGCGTGCAATTTCTTCGATAAAAGAATGTTTTCGACATGTATTTCGGTTTACCCACTTTCTCATGATCATACCATTAGCCGACGACCTTGAAACTGCTCCAAATTCAATTCATCTTCTCTTCAACTGCAAACTTTTCCCAGGTGCCCATAGCCTCTGTTTGTAAGTCCAATTCGTCTCATCCCCACTTTCTGTGGCTGAATGAATCTGCATTTTCTCCTCAACCTCGCATTATTATAATTTCCAACATCGATTTCGCTTTTTAAGCCGACTTCCTCTTCTTTGTTGTTACCCTTAAGCAGCATGCAATTATCCATAGAGCATCTGCTGCTACTTATGAGTAGCACACGATTGCAAAAGTAATCTTGCGGCAACATTAATGCACAAGTGATGCACCATGTGCGGCCGTCGTCACCGCTGCACCGCTGCACCGCACTAACCACAGAATCTATCTTTCTCTCCTCAGAGATGCCTACAATCCCAACTATTGAATGCATTTAATAAATATCCATCAACTCGTCGTACACCACCACATTGGCTATGACCAGTTCGCCACCGCTCGCTGCTTAGATATAGTTCGAGATACTTTCTGACCGACTTCCATTAACCCAGTTATTGCGCAAAGCAGCAAAAGCAAGGCAAAAGTGGCGAATGTTCCACCACTCTGACAGCGGTATCTGTAGCTACTTGTACGTATTTGTAGCAATTCGTAGCACCACCAGAGAACAGTGTGGCGGCAATCTTAAAGATGAACAGCTCTGAATTTTGCTCGCATTAGCGTGCGCGCATAATCATAATGGTTGGTGTCGGCTGGAGCTCTGGTGATGATCGCGTGTACGTTACTTCATTTTCGGTTTCTCTAAACTGGGAGGTCTTCCTTCTGATGAAATTGCCTAATCAAACGGTTGACAGCAACAGAATGGTCACACAGTTGTTTTTATATCTTTAATTAAGGGGCTCCGAGATTCGGTGGAGTCTTTATGTGAATACGGATAGTTGGCCGCAAGTGGTAGTTGGTTTCGCTTGAGATATGTTATATCTAAATGGCAAGCCGCTATGACTATGGGTAATATTAAAAGCATTTTGCTACAAAAAGATACTTTCGTAGTGCGGATACTTTCACTTTTTGCACAGATCTCTAAATGGCTTTTTTTTGTTTTTTTTTTTTTTTTTAAATTTGACATATTTCATGGTACGCAAGAGTCAAGTGATTTTGTATGGTCGTATTGGAGTGGATACAGACTCCTGCCTTGAACCGCCCGCATATGCCCAGCATGCGGTGTAGCAGGTTTGCAATGTTTGTTTGGTTTTCTGTGGAAAAGTGCCCCCTGGATAGATAGATCCTGAGAGGAGATAGTTAACTAAGACTGATGCCTAATGTCTAATGTCACGATCTTATGATATGCGCATTCATTAGGGGAGTTTGTGGCAGGCAGGTGGTAGGTAAACTGCCTGCGGATAATCGTTTTAAACGATCAGTGGAATGTATTATGCAATCTTAAGCTGGGCGGAAGCTGTGAAGAAGGGCGGCACTTGGATAGATGCGTAATTATTGCGTGGAGTACTTGGGTAGAAGAAGCGTACCTTGGCGATATAAAGACGTGGTCAACTTGAGATAATCGAGACTTTTTGTCTTAGAAGGGTTTTAAGTGTTTTTTTTTTTTGTTTTTCTCCTGCGTTGGTTGGGTTTCTTTGTGGGAATAAATCGGAGTTTATGGCAACTACGTGTGTGCGATCAGATTATCATGAGAACGCAGTTTTACTTTTACAACCTCGCAATCTTCAAGATGTACGATAATGTGATTGCCGCCAAATGGTTTTTAAGAGATTTATGAGACAATGGATTGGGTTTTTAGTTGAACGTTTGTGGAAGTATCCTCATCCAGTTAGAAATCATTGCGGACGTACTTTTGCTATTTATGTTTTCGTTCAAGACGAGCCTGAGGTAGGCCAACTTATAGAATTCGGTCGCCTATTCTATATTGTGACTGGATAGTGCTTCTACTAATCTTCTGCTTCTTCTCTTGGTCGTGGTGTAGTCTTGGCCATCCATACAACTCTTGACCCTAAACCCATCAATTCTTCGCTGCCCGTAAACTTAGAATTCGTTTGTTTCGAAGTAACAGTTTCTAACCGTAGTCTTTATATTTTATTCTTCTACATTCGCTCCTTTCACCCATCCATAGCTACCCACTTATTTACTTACTTAAGGTGGTGCTACAATTCGGGGTAGACCTTCACCAACAATCGTCTCCAGTCAGCTCGATCTGTAGCAAACAGCTTCCGGTTGCGCAAGCTAAATTGGTTAAGGTCCCCTTCCACTTGCATGCGCCACATAAGTTGCAGTCTTCCTTTACTGCGCTGTACCTTGGGGGCGGATTCGAAGACTTTTCGGGTTGTTTTCCATCCGATCTACATAACCCAGCCACCTTAGTCATTGGACTTTCACGCTTCTAGCTAAGCCGATGTCGCTATATAGCCCATAGAGTTCGTCGTTGTATCTCTTCCTCCACTCACCGTCTATATAGACGGGACCGAAAAGCAACTGAAGAATTTTCCTCTCAAAGCAGCCAAGAGTACCCTTATCTATTTTTGACAAAGTCAATGCCTCTGCGTCATAGAGCAGGACTGAGAGTATTAGGGTCTTATATAGGGTCACTTTGGTTTTTCGAGAGAGGGTTTTACTTGTCAATTGCCTTCTTAGCCCAAAGAAGCAGCGATTGGCAAGAGTTATTCTCCGTTTTATCTTAGCGCTGGTGTCATTGTTAAGTTAAAGACAATGTCCTTAACTGCCTCAGAGTTATATCTGTCCGAGACGTCGGTGGGCCCCCGCCCAATTGTCGAGGTTTCATCCATCAATGAACGTTGTCTAATAAAAAGCGGGGGCAGAGCAAAGTACTGGTCTTAGCGTAACGGTTTGCAGATGACGCCACCCAAGGTCATAGCAACCTTTGACCAGTTACAAGCGGCTCTGTCGGGTGGCAGATCGCCAGTAGTCCCTACTAGGACGTACATAACGGTACCATGGGAGTCAGGAGTCCCCTGGATCTCGGTCTGGGCCTGACTTGTTTAGGTAGGCCCCCTTGTGGGAGCCTCATGGTGGCTGCGGTTTAAAACCAAATTGCGGGAAGAGTCTTCCTGTTGGTTTGACCCGATGTAGAGTTGCAAAAAGTACCGGGTGCTGTGAACCGAAGTTTTTAATCACCTTCGACCCATACCAAGGGTGGAACTTGTGCCTCCAACACAAGTGTTTACGTTACAAACTTGACCCATTGTCCGAGACTTCGGTGTTGAGTGTCCTTTCTTGTTGACAGTATATGTATACTTGGTCTTACCCTTGTTGACCCTTAAATCCGTCTTGGCCGCTTTAGTCTTAATACCCGCGAAAGCGCCACTAATATCAGCTGCTTTCGTCCAATTATGCCAATTTCATCGGCGTATGCGAGCAATTAGACGGACTTTTGAAGGATTGTGATTCTTTTGCCGGCGCGTGTGTTTTGCACTATTCTCTTAAGAATGATGTTAACGAAAACGCATGACAACGTTTCGCCTTGTCTAAATCCTTTTTTGACATCAAAGGTCTTGGTGAGTTCTTACCGACCTTGATGGGGCAGCGTGCACTCTCCATCGTCATCCTGCACAAGCGGACGAATTTGGCAGGGATGCCAAAACTAGACATTGCTCTGTGTAGCTCATCTCTATAGATGCTGTCATACGCAGACCTAAAATCCAAGAATGCTCGTAGATGGTGGAGCTTATGGGTTTTTTCCAAGATATGTCGTAGTGTGAATATTTGGTCGATGGTGGACTTTCCTGGCCTAAAACCACACTGATATGGACCAATCATGTTGTTGACGAACCGCTTCAGGTGTACACATGTTACGGCAGATACTTAGGATCTGTCTGTAGGTAGCGCAGTTAGGCCTTCGGCTCTAGCAGCTTAGATATGACTACCTCCACTTCATCCGGTGGACGGAATTGATCATCCTACTATAGATGAAAGAGTCATTCTGCCTGACTGCGTATTTGGTTCATCATCGCCGTTATACAATCTACAGAAATACTCTTTCCAAATCATCATCATCAATTGTGGTGGACCTTATGAGCTCACCGCCTAGCTCAGGTTTACCCAAAAGAGATTCATCCTTTAGGTCAAATCGCTGGGGCCATCCTCTCCATACACATTTTGGATTTCTCCAGTAGCTTCACTTCCATTCTGGTTTTTCGTATGCTGAATATGCTCTTCCTACAGTTAAACATGCTTACAATGATGTTAACACAACGAAATTTGCAGACTAAATGAGCAATATATCCGAAATACTACATTCAATAACAGTTTCATCATTAAGTTGGTTTTGTGCATTTTATGGCAATTGGAAAATAACCCCCGAGCATGCCACAACCCGATATTTATCGTTCAATTTATTGCTGAATACAAAGTGCAGCAGAAAAGCTCTAGAGCATCGAACGATCAGTTAAACCTTTTCTAGCCAGTACTTCGGCATTTCCTTGTGGGTACCGTTTTGGGATCTGGTACCCACCGAGCTTGATTAACAAGTTTGACTTCAGAGTTTTCAATCTAGTGCTGGTTGACGTGAGTATATAGATGGGGGCGATTTATCCTCTTTTGGGAACCTCCCGCAGGTCTAACCAGACATGCATGCGTCTTCTAACCCGTATAACTCATATATACATGTGAGTTCCAATTTAGTTGTTTGTGTAGAACTATAGTACATTGGAGAACTCTGTAATTGTATCGTTCTAGAATTCTAGAGAGTTTCGTCAAGACTCAGCGTTCTTCTACGCTGCGCTGAAGGAGACTAGTACATCCTTTCCAGGTTTGCTTAAGAGGTTTTATCGAACGCCCAAGTCAAACACTACTTTTGGAATATTTTACATTTTGTGCGAATTTCCTTGCTATGTTTACGTTTCACGAAGATGACTACGTCATCGGTATAGCCCATCTCTTTGTAGCTAGTTAGTTAGACTAGTAAATCGTCAATTCGTGACTACAGAAGGGATGAAAGAACACTTCCTCATGGACAGCTGCCGGAAGTGGTGGTTATTCTACGGCTTTCGAGTATCACTCTAACACATCTGCGAGTAACATGATCAATACGTTTCTTGTGTTTTCAGAAGGAGTCATACCCGATATATCAGTGTTATACGAACGCATACTTATGGTGTAACGCTAAGATTGAAGAAAGATCTTTTGGACACAACCTATGTAGCTTGTCTAAAGAACAAAAACGTATTCAAGGGATCATTCAGCAAGCATAGTCCTCACGACACGACAACAAACAACAACTTCCGATTCCGCTGATTTTGTAACAGCTTGTAACATGGCCACAAGTAGCACAAAACTTGGATATTTCTAATCATATTGACCACGAGCTGGGCGCTGAATCACAAACCCATCACCTTTTAAAAAGCGTTTTGACGTCTTACACAAGCCACAGAACGCATAATGAAGGCCCGTTGGGCATTATCACCGAAACGCCAACAATGGACATGAAATGGACATCATTATTAACCAGCCACCTTCGAAACAGAGCTCGTGCTACTATGATTAATCGAAAAACACCCAGAAATGTAGATTCGGCGCCGATCAGCTGAATTGGGCATCGGTAGAGAGTCAACCCGGCTTATTTTGCCGAGCATTTTGCTACATCCCTTTAAGATTGTGCTGGCGCAAGGATTGAAGCTGGAAGACTATAGACAACGCCGTTAGTTCGCCAATTGGGCGCTGGAAATCTTGGCCGGAGATCCGAATTTTGGCCAAAAAATAGTTTTTTCGGACGTGACCCATTTTTAGCTCGGCGACTATATCAACAAGCAAAATTGGCATTACTGGAGCGAACACAATCCACAAGTGTTCGGCCAGGCATCAATGCATCCACAAAGATTGGCTGTTCGGTGCGTATTATGTAATGGCGGCATCATCAAAGCTTATTTCTTTCGAAATGAGGATGGAAACACCGTTACCGTCGATGGTCTTAGGTATAGAGCGATGTTAACCAACTTTCTGTGGTCAGAGCTCGACAACATCGACATATTCGAGCTGTGGTTCCAACAAGACGACGGCGCTACTATACAAGCGACGCAACTCTCGAAGCTGTGAAGGAAAAATTTGGCGACTGGGTCATCTCACGACGAGCGTTCATCAATTGGTCGCCGCGATCATGCGATTTGACACCACTCTATTATTTTCTCTGGAGCTATGTCAAGTTCTTAGTCTACTCTAACAAGTCAACCACTTTGGACGAAGTCGAAGCAAACATTAAACAGAATATTGCCGGAATAACGCCGCTCAATATGTGCGGCGAGTCATCAAAAATTGGACCGACCGCTGGAAGCACTGTCAGGGAAGCCGAGGCGGCCATTTGAATGATGTGCTATTCCACACAAATTGACATGAACATAGCTTCAAAATAAAACCGGAATCAATTTTTTATCTCACACCGGTGTTGTTCTATTTAATTTTTTTTTCCTATCGTTCTTATCTGCATTCCAACTCTGTAGCGTAAAACTAAGGCTCTGAGCGAAGACTATAGAGCTGGAAGAAAGGACGAGACGTTGATTTTACTTCGAAAGAAAAAGACGTACGCAGTCTCCCAGGACGTGAATATTGAAGTAATCGAATGTTTTTCAAGAAAGTCAATCGACTGAGAGCCGACTTCAAGCCCGGAACACTGACTCTTCGTAATAGTAAAAGTTATTTCATCACCAAAACATTGGGAAGAGCCCTTAATGTAAGCAGCTCTACAGCTACCAAATGGGTATCCTGTAGAGTGGATGATACTTCGGAAAAAGATCCAACCTTTAGTTAATGAAGAAGCCATCGCACTTCCAGTATGTGCAGGGTGCGCCATCTGGAGCTTCGGTATAGAAATGCTTAATAACCTTAAGGAAAAAAAGTCTTGTATTGTAGACCTTTTTCACGCATTTGACGACATACAAAGTGCGTGAACATCCACCGATACCGATTGCCATCGACCGTCTCTCCAACTTTAAAGAAAAATTACCCTATGAGGGTTTTGAAGGGAATACCGGCCCAATCAGCCTATTTCTCATCGTGCAATGGTGTTTTATGAATTATGTGCGGATTATCGGTTCCCCAAAAACGACAGTTTTGTTTGTTTTCTCGTACTACACCAGAGAGAGCTTCTCCGGTCATCAAAATCCAGCTCAATTTCAATCATTCGAATGACGCTATTTGCGTAAACCAGGCGGTAAAGTTATTCATGGTTGAAATCGTACTAAATTGACGTTTCCAAAGCGTGCCTAATGAAGCCGATCGGCTGAGAATTGTCAAAGTCATTAAACATTACTCTACCAAGGCCTCCAGATGGCGTATCAAAAGCTGAAGGACAAGAAAGCAGCTGGCTGATGATTCGCCAATCAATCTGTATAACCCTCGAACTAAGCTGGGAAGCTGAAATCATGTCCATGATTGGACTAACAGCTTCATCAACACCAATGCCTACTCTATCGTTCTTCTAAAATTTACTGTGTGAACGTTACAAGCTTGAACGAAGGGACAAATCGACACATATCAATGTGGTCTTTGACCTAAAAACACTACCTTGACTTCAGAGTGCTGTTATAGAAACTTTTAACGTGATTGAGATGGTGTTTTCTCCACTGTCATGGTGCATGGTAGCCAATTCTTTGCTAAATACTAATAACGTATCGGATATTTTATATCCAGTCAATCGATAGTCCGGCCTCACTATCCTCGCAATGCCAGCGCACATCAAATCGACTAAAGAATCTCCCCTTTTACTACGAGCATGTCTTGCAACCCAACCCAACGGGCTTTTTGTTAAAACAATTCGATTCCAATGACGCAATTTTATAAATAACATCGCAAATGGTCTTTCAATTACTTGCAAAACTGCAATAGGAAGCGGTTTTTTCTTTTGGCGCGTCTCAAAAATCAGTTTCCGCTCGAGAACACATCGCGTGACTCCACGCAATAAACACATAATTGGGAATCACTGCAACAACTACTTTCTTCAGTTCCAAATGAAACATGATTGAGTCATAAAAAAACAACTCCACACACAGCAACAATTTTGCTAAATAATTTATTTTCCACAAAAAACAAAACAAAAAACCGTCCGAAACAAACCAAAACAGAAAAAAAAAACGACGCATTCAGTCGCTCAGGTATGATAGAGTCACTAGAACTGCAGCTACTTTAATATGTTAATGGGTTGTTGCGTTCATTATCCGATCTACATTCCAGGTATCTGTATTATGTGGACAGATAAGTGTCGTTTTATTGTTAACCACCGTGATAAATGAGTTGTTGCAGGTTGCAGGTTGAAATCTCTGAAGATCGCCTCCAGCGATTGCGCATGATTAGTGCATTTTTATTTTGTTGGTTTGTGATGCCATTAACCAGTTTCCATGGAAACAGGTCGAGTCGTCTTTGTTTTCATTTTCAATGGCCTAATACCAATTAATCGTCGTGAACGCACTCTAGACCGTTGAGCGCTTTTCCTTCCTTTAATACCCTAGGTGTTTGCAAATCAAGTTTCTAATTATGATTTATGTTTTCATTGTCATTTACAACAAAAATCTCACCTCGTTTGTTTTTGTTTTTATTTTTGTAGGCAGAGACAAGCTGTGGCATGTACCGAGCTGTAATGGAAGAAGTTGCCCGATTCCTTGAACGTTTCCAGAATAATTCAATCCACAGCCGAAGTGAACAGATCTCCCGATCCAAGAGCATGCACCATGTTTATGGTGGTGTTCATGATAAAGGTTCCGATTCTGGTAATTCGTCGGCATATCTCAGGGCTAGGAGTAGCACAAATTTGATTGATTTGAAACGAACAACTTCACCCAGTCCATGTGGTGGCGATAGTACCAAAAGCAGTGGAGATGATCACTATGATCTTGCCTCACCGATTAACTCGTACAATCATTTTAAGGATTTCACTTGGTAAGTTCAACACACATAAGTCACATTTATCTATCTCTGACTTGTTTTTTTTTTGTTTTTTGCTTTTAGGCGTCGATCTCCGAAGAAACGCGGAGACACAAAACTATCACCCAGCGATGAAGCTGAAGAGAAACTCACCAAGGAAGCCTTCAGACTATCAAGGACAATCCATAACTTATTGCACACCCAACAACCAGATTTAACTCAGCACAGACAATCTCTTGGTCCAAGAATTAAACCAATACCCAGTGCCAGCACAATACCAGAAACAGCTGTGCACCAAAAAGCCAATCTAGCCGCCGAAATGATATTCTTGCGTAATATGCGAGATTCTCGACTCTCATTACGAAGCAGCACCGATAGTTCCGTTCATTCGACATCCTCCTCATCGAAAGTGGAAACCGATGAGGAGAACTACTCTCCACCGTTGCTTAGCAAACAATGTTCCAATTTATGCTCAACCACTGAGGATGAAAGTGGATTCAGTTCCATTAGTTCGTTTCATGATATTGGAATTCCCCTCAGCTCCACAATGATATCCAGTTCAGCTAGCTCATCCCATTTAGAAGATACGAATACCATCGAACAGAGTGACTTCAATTTAGACAGTCGAAATTCAACGCTCAAGGCAGTGATGCATGCTACATCATCTGCTGCTCCAGCAAACAATGTAGGAGTTCCCATGGGTAACGATGTCAATCGATGGGACTCGAAGACCTATAGAAAGAATAAATTCCAAAGGTTCTCGACGCTCTCCAATGAGGATTCAACCACCGTATTGTGGGTTTAAAACCCGCAACCCCAATTGCATTCGCACTTGCATACATACACACACATGTCGTTTTCGAATTGCATTTTATCTATTTTTTTCTTTTCTTTTATTAACAATCTATTTATTTAAGTCCTCTAATTGTAAGTTATTTCGAGCCGTAGTCTCACCCAGTTACAGCCTCAGTCTTGTGAGACTCACCAATGAAGCATAGCAAACGTCCGCAAACACACCACCAACCTGTACATATGAAATCCTTTTCAACTTATGAGTAATTCAATCCTGAGCCGGGTGTTATAAATGATTTCAGAAGAAAATCGATATTTTTCTCTTTCATTTGGTACGAGCTCTATGCGCGTATTGATACATCCAATGATTAGTATCTAAGGCATTTTAATTTAACTTATCTTTTGTATTGTTCAATTCACTTTTAAGCTTTTTATTCGCACGACTATGTGAACCAATTTTTAGCATTCTACCGGAATGTTTTCTCTTGCTTATTGTACGAGTTGGAGTAGAGGAGAGTTTATGAATTTGATTGTCAGAACGTAAATATCGTATATATGTATGCATATACATATATTTTTAATATAAATAAATAAATAAACGTCTTTTGTAGAAACTGGAAGAGATTGGTGTTTTTTTCTGTCGGAAGGGATCATTCAGACAAAGAACTAGTCCGTTGGACTCATTGTACGTTCTTTAACTGGAATTTCTCAGTATTTTGTAGAAAAGTGAGTAAGCGATTCATTGTACCAGTGGCCACCATATCATCGCGGAGAATCTGTATGCAGCACGGTGTAACTACCATTATCTCAGCAAGCGTCACAAGATGTGTTGTCACTTAGATGCATAGTAAAAGCGTAGTTCCCCGTAACAACGCTAGTAAACAGTCCACAGTCTTTCCTACTGATGGATAGGGGCAAAGTCGCTGACCTCATAGAGACATCGGGAAGCATTCTCTTGTCTGCCGGCATCCTACGCAATCATGCTATCTGCAGTTTTGCTCTTATGAAACCAACTGTCAATGGAAGCACTAACCGAGGAAGCTCCTAACGAAGAAACCCTCCTCTGAGCCTTGCCTAAAAGCCTCATTGGCGATCACATTTTCCGCAACCCCATTGTGACTTGGAATACAAGAGGAGCTAATGAATTCACCCTTGAATTCTCGAACCAGTTTGGAAGCGGTGAAAGGATGCGAGAAGGCCATAAGCACAATATAATTCATTGCCATCAGGATTCCGTATATCTCCGTTTGAAAGACAGACGCAAGTTTTTCTAATGAAAAGTGAAATCTTACATTGTCGTCCTCTAAAACGACTCCAGATCCGCATCCCAAACCAATTTTAGGACCATCCGTGAAGCCCTGACTATATTACATTCTTGGCTCAGATTCTCGCCGAAACTATTCCTGAGCACGTAGACATAACTTTTTTTTTGTACATTCGCAGTAAGAGGTCTGGGGTCATTGTATCATGATATCAGGCGGGCAAGCTCATCATAACTTCAGTGCCTATTGTATCAAAGACCACTTCTTTTCGAAGGGAAAATATTGTAGCTTTAAGAGTGCAGCTAATGATATGCATATCAAGGGAAACGAGATACTCATACATCAATGTAACGCATTGGATATAATTGTTGTCATCATTGCATTACATTACATCCAAACGACCCTTCTCGATGACAAGCCCCATGTGTTGCAGAAAGCTCCTTTGCATTGTCAGAAGGCCCACAGCGCCTTTAAGATTTTCCACACGAGTTACTAGATGAGTGAAAAGTGAGATCCTTGACCGCCAGAATGCGTAGCTACTGCAAAAAAGGTTATGGTGCCTTGAAGTCCGTTCATATTTAGGCAGACATGCCAAATTTCAGTGCGATACTGTGTTTAGTTTTGTTTTGACAGCTGATTGTTGTTGACGTGTTTGGCATCATGTTCAGTATGCACAAAAACGATTTTCGTTCTCTCATAAAACATTATTTTTTGAGAGGCAAAACGGAAACAAAAGAAAACTTGGATAAATATTGTGGGGCTAATGCTCCGTCAGATTACACCGTCAAATATTGGTTTCGAGAGTTTCGTGGTGGCCGCAACTCCACTACTGATCAAATCCGCAGCTGCAGGCCCTCCGATGCGGTTACAGAGGACAATGTCAAAAAAATACATGAAATGGTGTTGGCTGACCGGAAAGTGAAGGTGCGCGAGCTAGCAGATACTACAAAGATTAGTACTGAGCGCCCACGCCATATTTTGGGCAATATTCTGCATGTGAAAAAACTATTCTGCTGCTGGGTGCCGCGCATGACCAAAAACACGAACGCGAGAGCACTTCGAAAGAGTGTTTGGACTTGCTGATGCGGAATCGGGCGGACTTTTGGTAACTGGATTTGGATCCCTCGGACTATTATCTCTTCCCAAACCTCAAAAGATGGCTCATCAATAAAAAATTCAGCTCACGCGAGGAAATCATCGACGCCCACGGAGGAGTAT